>JARHVA010001566.1:1432500-2887500 GCA_037957365.1 Torreya grandis
TAAAATTATTATTGTTGTGGCACGTGATGGTATGAATCATGATATAAAACACCATGATGGCCTAGTTGTAATATATAGAAGGACTGACATCCTACCTAATAAACAAATAAAAATAATGCACCAATGATAAACACCATGGTGACAATGGTGATGAATGAATATAGATGGACTTAAGTATAATTCACAAGGAATAACCCAATGAATAGATGGACTTAAGTATAAATTAAGTCAATGAACAATAATAAAGCAAATAAATAGTCAAACAAACAAATAAAACACTAATAAATAGAAATAAAACAAAATATAAATAGAAATAAATAAATGAACAATAAAACACTAATAAATAAAATAATGAACAAAAAAATAAAAATAAAAATAAACAATGGTTAATCACAACGTTAGTCTAAATAGAATATAAATTGTTCGTGCATGTGTAACATAGGTGTTATTTTTGACAACTAGGTAACCCCTAAGCTAGATAGCAGTGACATAGGTATAAAAATGTAAAAACCAAAGGCACAAGGTTTCCCCTAGGTGATAAGGAACAATGACACAAATAAGATGGAAAACATTACCCCTAGGTTTGAGGAGACAACAAAACAAACAAATAAAATAGGAGGAATAGAAGAAAAAGAAGGGGTAGTTGAGATAACTCTAGATGCATGAGGCAAGTGGATGCTACCTACATATTTCCATGGACACAAGGTCTAATATAAACTGTAAGATAAATTTAGTTTTCCTAGGATATGGGATAAAATAAAATTGATGAGAAGGAAACATGATTGACATGTAGAGGAAAATGGGAATGGTCTCACAAAATGTTGAGTGCATATAAAAAGAGAGGGATTACATTATATATCATGAAATTATAATAAAAATAAATTTCATGAGTGTGAGAGTATGGTTTAGGATAAAACCAAATTAAAAGGTAATATACAAGCACTCAAACATGAACTGTGTTCATAATGCTTACTATGTCTAAGGCTAATAATAAGAATAAGCTTGTAAAATGATGAGAGTGTTGGAAATGGTTGCTCACAAAATGGAAAGAGCATAAGAAAATCCAAGTGGTCATTAGTATATCAAAATTGAATATGATGCACATAATATAAACTTGTAAAACATTGAGAGTGTATGACTAAGGCCAATAAGGATGGGGAGTGGTTGTGAAATAGCTAGGAGTCCTATAATCCTTAAAGAAAATAAATGGTTAAAAAAGAAAGGAAGGTATGGCCAAGCTAACCTGAGATACCCCATGTATCTAAGTGTTGCCTACATAGTCCATGTGGACCTTAGGCTGATGTAGTTCTCCTAGAAATGGGAAGAAAAATACCAAGGTGGTCTATAAATGAAACTAAAAAGATAAAATGGCCCATCCTAGAAAACTTTGATAGTTTTATATCTCACATGGAAATTCTAAGCCAATATTTATGATTTAGTAATTTTTATGATTTTATAGATCTTTGACAAATGTTTTTGGAAATTTTGAGGCATCTTAACTTGATCAAGAATGACAAGATACCAAATAGTTAAACTTTCAAAATGGTGAGAGTGTGGCTTAGGTTGCTTGTAAAATAGTGAGTGTGGCTAAGGCATGACTAAACTAACCTCAATGTAAATCAAGAACTACCTACATAGTCCTTAATTAGACCTTAATTCATTGTATTTATACCCTACAATAGAGGAATCTGATTAGGTATCAACAAGTTCATGAATTAGACAAATGACAAAGTAAATAATAGGAATGGTAAGGGGATACGACAATGCATGATAAATGTGTTGATCTTAATTTTCCCATAGTAGGTTATAATTAGGAAATAATGGCATGGGTCAATGATAATAATTTTCCCAAAGGTGATTATAAGTAGTAACACTAAGAATGAAATAGAGTGTGACAATAATGAAGAATGCAATTACCAAACATTGTCATTCTAGTCTAAGATACTCTCTTTGTATAAATATTGAATAAACTACTAAAAAATCATTTGAATCTCCTTGTTAAAAGTTATTTAAGAACTAATGGATTAGATCCAAGGTTAAAAGGGTGGGTTAGGAGGCTAAAAAAACTTCAATCAATAGTGAAAATATGGAAATAATGATATACATTATGGTATAAGGAAGATGACAACGTGGTATGATGCACATGATCCTTATAGATAATACTTAGGGTCTCTTTGAAAAATAATGATTGAGGTATATTATGTTCATATGTTCATTAAGTTCATCTCCATTTAGTGTAGTGAGCCTATATAATTCAAAGCCATAATTAGAAATAATGACATAAGGTCCTATCCAATTAGGCTTAAACTTGCCCTTATTATTTTTCTCAATCATGGTGTTCTTCTAGTTTTCTTTAAGGATAATATCACCAAGATCAAACTCTTTGTGTTTGACCCACTAGTTATACTAACCATGTAACCAATTCTAACATTATTGAAGGCTATTTACAATGGCTATGTACTTTTCATCTAGAAACTCTAGCTCTTGCAGGTGAGCAACATTATAATCCTCATCATCTAGGATGTGTTTCATTGAGATACCAAGATAAGTTAACTTGATCTTGATAGGAAGAATGGAATAAATTACATAGATAAGGGAATATGGTGTGGCTTCAATTATATTTTAGTAATCAATATGATATGCCTAGAGTGTTTAGAAGATCTACAAGTGCCAATCATGGCCATCATCATTGACAATATTCTTAAGAATATTGACAATGGTTTTATTAGATGTCTCTACTTGACTATTACTTTTGAGGTAATATGTGATGGAAAAATGTTGAGTGATGTTGTACTCAACACAAAGGTCTTTGACATCCTTATTTTTAAATGATATCACATTATTATATATAATGTTGGATTAGATACCATAGCAAAAAATGAGATGGTTGAAGATGAATTTGGAAATCTATTTTCCAGTCATATAAAAGAGGGGTATAGTTTCAACCCACTTAATGAAATACTCAGTGGTGGTGAAGATGTGTTTATGGCCATCAAATGAGGTAGGGTTAATTTTCCCAATGAGATCAAGTCCCCATGTTGAAAATGGCCATGGTGTAAGCATTGGTTTGAGTTTTATGGCTAGAGCATAAATAAAATTGGCATGCTTTTGACATTTTATGTACCTTTTTACATAAGTAACTACATCTACTTTTATAGTTGGCCAATAGTAACCTATATGTAGGATATTTTTTGCAAAGACAACCCTACTAGTGTGTGTTCCACATACTCCATAAAATTTCCTCACCACTAATGTGGATTCTACCAAATTTAAACAATGAAGCAAAGTTCTATCAAATCTTCTATGATGAAGAGTTGGAAAAAGTAGGGTATATTGAGAGGATTGATGTATAAAGGATTTTTGTTGTTTACATGATAGGTCTAGTAAAAGGATGTGATTGTGAAGGTAGTTATGTAGGTTTGAATACCAAATAAAACTTAGACTAATAATATCATAGATAATTGTAATGGTTGAAGGTTTATGAGCAGGTGTTATAATATGTTTAACAAGGAACTAATAATATTTTGCGTTGTTTGTGCTATAGATCAAATAACCAATGGTAGACATGGAATATATTATTATGTTAGTGTTCTTAGGTATGTGTTCAATCTAAATATGGGAAATATGCTACTTGAAAATTTCCACCATGGCCTTGTATGGTAACAACTTATCATCATTGGTCTAAAAGTGATCTATAACTTGATTGATGATTAGCTAAAATCACCATAAACCATGAGATGTTAAATGTTCCATTGTACTACTTGATGAAGCCCTACAATGAGTGATTTGTATTTAGCCATGTTATTAGTATAAAGAAATATAATATAGAATTATTTGGGAATAAAATCCACCTATGGTGTAATAAATAATAGGTCTACCTTTGATCCATGAGATGTGAATGACCCATCCAAATATAGCTTCCAATGTTCCTCCTTAGGATGTGTTTCTATTATGGTCATCATAGCCTCATATAGGAATGCAAAAGTGAGTGGTTTGATTTCTAAAATTGTAGCTTCAACAAGTTGGCATGCAAGTACTTATCCCTTTATGGTCTTTTGATTGACATACTCAATCTCAAACTCACTCAACAACATGATCCATTTAGCCATGTGACCCTTTAAAGTTGTATTTGATGGTAGATACTTGAGTGGATCTACTTTGGAAATGACTATGGTATTACTTTTATGCACGTACTGATGCTACTTGGTGGTAAATAACATAGCTAAACAAGATATTTATATTAGTGTATATTTATAATCATACACTACTATTGTAAAAATTAGATAATACATGGTATACTCTTTTCCATGTTCATCATTATGAGCTAAAAGTGTCCCAAGGCCTGTTGATGCATCTATGTGTACCATAGATGTCCTTTAGTTTTTAAGAACACTTCTCATTTTAGAATTCTAGGAATTCAGAGCATAAGCAGTAGGTTATGGTAGCTTGATGCTATTTGTGGTGAATTAGCAACAAATCAGTGTTTAATTATCCCCATAAATTTATATTAATTGATGGTTTGGAGACATCATGGTCTGATTCTTTGTGAAATGCTAATATATGTGCTAATTTTAGTGAATAATGATCAAAACTTAAACTACAGGTTAATCTAAATGGATATTTATAATAGAATCTAAGCTAAAGTGAAGGATAAGGTAGAAAAAGAATGTGTGATTACTAATTCTTGACATAAATATCATGAAAAAGTTTGAATTATAACTAAACCTACATTTAACCAATATATGATGCAAAAAGCATAAGCTCAAATCTCACCATACACCAGGAAAATTTCTAAGGATAATATGAAATTATATAAGAACTAGATTTTACTTTAAAGATTTATTACTAAACTCAAATAGCATCAACACATCTGACTATAAAATAAATGAAATGAAGCAAAATCAAGATCCTTCAACTAATCTAGCATAAGCGCAAATTAACAACCCTCTATTAGAAATGAAAATTCATAATTCAAAGAAACTATTCAAATTCAAGCTTTATAAACAACAATTGAGAGAAATCTATATTAATAAATGACACATCAAATTTGGACAATCTTTGTAGAATTCTTTGATTGTATTAATTTCTCCAAGTATACAATTTTTTATAAAAAATCTCTCCCTTTATAAGATGGTAATACTACCTTTTATAGAAAGATAAGGAAGTATACTGGTTAGTTGTAAAATACAAATTTACAAAAGGTAGGGATAGTTATCTTTTTTCTACAACATTCTAGAATACATTTGCTTTTCCAAGCTAAACTAACCTAGAGGCAATATGCTAAAAAACTAGCATATGACTTACAAAATAATATTCTATTGTCAAAATACTACAAAGTTTATACAAAATAGAATATCAGGTAATTGGTGGGCCCTATGCCTTAAGAACTTGCTTGCTGCTACGTAAGCTCCATAGCTTTTTGATGTTGTTATTTGACTAGTTCCAATTCCATAGGTGGTCTCAAAAGATATTTTTCTTCACTATCAACTAAAGCATCCAAGTTTTTATCATTTCTAATCATGGCTTCTTTGATTTTCTAGGCCTCAACTACCCTTTCTCTAACATTGAGGATCATATCAAGGATCCTATTATTGTTTACTCCCAAATTTCTTTGACTTTTATTATTAATTTATTAGACTACCAAAGTAGCCCTATAGTTGAGTTCATCATCTTTGATGAGGCCTAAGATAATGGGTTGTGTAGGGTCTTTAAGCATTGTTCCAAGGATTTGTTCATTTCTCCTTACCAGTTCCTCATCATCCTTGATAAGCCTCTCCAAGTCTTGTGACCATGTATGTAAACCTTGTTTCTTCTCCACAACAATCCCAAGAATGAAATTCAAATGTTCCAAGTTGATTGACTTGAATCCAGGGATTTTCTTTCCAACTCTAATGTTGATTATCCCTATTATTTGATCTACTGAGGCTTGTCATTGGGTTATTAGACCCTTGGCCACTATGTTTTGTTATGTCAATGCACTCTACCTCACCTTGATTAATTTTAAAGCCTCAAACATATCATAGGAGTATATAAGGATCTTGATTATTACTTTTGGTATTGATAAGATGGATTATGTCTTCAATTCCTCATTCTCCTTCTCAAGGTTGGATATCCTCTACTTGATCCCCTTGATTCTAGCTCTAACCTGAGCTGAATGAGTCTTAGCTAGGATTTATACATCCTCCTCATAGATGAATAGTTTACTAAATTATTTCCCCAAACTGAAGTTAATCCTACAAAAGGCTCAACCTTTTAGAAAGTGAATTCTTCAATTCCCACCATGGCTTTTCTTGTTTTTACTCTTTCTAATCCAGATGTCTTTGGATTGAACTACATTGTAGTAGATGACTTAGTATATTTTAGAGGTTTTGGGCACTACTTGATGTTTCTATAGCATCTATCCTTTTACCATCTAACCCTATAGTGGTTATTATTCTTCTCTCTTCTTGCTCTTTCATTAAGGCCCCTATCCATGGCTTGATGTCCCAATGCACATCAACATTGATATATTGGGTCAGAGTCCATGAGTGAGACAAAGAAGGGATCTTTTACATCTTTCCATAAATGAACCAATTAGGGATGATTGGTCCATGAATGGGTTACTCCTCACTAAACAAGTTTATATCACTTGTGGGATGAGTGAGGTTAAATTTTGGCCTCTTTTGTCCAATAGGGACAATTTCTAATTCTGATATCCTCTTCTTTAGTGGGGCCACTGGGACCAAATTTATGTCAACTTCTTTTCCTTTCTCTTCCTACTTAGCTTCCTTTGCTTGAGCCTATGGTTCTTCAGCCTAATCTTATTCTCCTTCATATCCATATACTTCAATGAGGACCTTGAGGTAATCTTCTATTGTTTCATATGGATCTAAGGCATTCATGTCCAAGTGTTCAATAGGGGATGTTGGTATTTGAGGTAGAGATAAGATTGAATGTCCTTCACTAGGTATCTACTCTAATTTCTCCTTTTTAGTGACTTATACTATCTATCCTTGAGGATATAACAACTCCATCTGGGGTTGTTCTTAAGGTGGCCTAGAAGGTCTAGGTAGTAAATGGTACTAAATAGGATTATTTTCCATATGTCTCCTAGTGGTTTTTCATCACTAGTTAATCTATGCATAAGTCTAAAATTGTTATTTTTGAATCTATCTAGTACTTATTCAAAATTATTTGTCTTGATGTGGAAATCAAAATAATGCTCATAGACTAGCTTGGGTAGTTACTTTCTCTTCAAATGCTTGCCCACTACATCATTAAAATATGAATGCCATAGGTCATCCAATTGAAACACAAAGTAATCTTTGTGCCTAGCCATGGTGTCCACCTGCTTCCAATCATACAAAACTATTCTTCTAATTATCAAAGGAAAGGGATGGAGGAGGCCCTTCTTTTTCTCCTTGTAGACTCTATCAACACCTTAAAGGAGTTGGGATGCAATTTTTCATTCTGCCAACTTGTTAGGAACATAAATAGGCAACATATAGTGATGGGTTAGAATTGCCTCAATTATTATTATAGTACAATCTAGGTAAAACTATATATCTCCCATTAGTTCCACATATTTTTAAATCAAAAGGCTAACCCTATGGATAAGAGACCCTGTAATGGCTTCTACAAATGCATAATTGACACAATCATAGATGAATAACATGTGGTGTCTATACTTTAAGATGTGTAGCTTTGAGTAGTGGGGGGAGATGGTGGTTCTACCCTCAGAAGACTAATTTTTTATGTCGGGGATCTTAATAGAAGTTATAAGGGCATCTAACAAATAAAGCATTATGAAGGACTACTTGCTTATCTTCTTTTTTATGGTTAAAAATTGGCATCCTAGATGGATGCTAATCATATCCCCAATTGGAGGAGTGAGCTCTTTCTTTACCATAAAGTAGACATAAGACACCCAACTTTTATTAACATATGTGGTTGAAAGGACTTTAGATATTATATTTAATAGGGTCATGATTACCCTAATTCTTTCCCTAAACTAGACAATTGGGATTCTTCCCTCAAAGTCTTGGAATACATGGTTCCCCTAGAACAACCATGGCCTGAGGATGATATCTAAGTCATTCTTACTGGTCCACTTTTTTATTATGGGTAGGTCCACATAGGGTTTTGGGAGATTTTAATATCTCTTAAAGGCTAATGGGGAAATATATACCACTTTCCTAGAGCTTCCCTCATGGATAATCTAATCATGCTCTATTCTACAATCTACAAAAATGGGAACAAGTACATCAATACAATGGAGTACTTCTAATTTGGCAATAACATGATGGATACCATCCATTTGATTTGCAACCAAGTCATAGTATCTTCGGCTAACTATAGTAATCCTTTATTGTTCCTTGGTAATGGATTCATCTCCTCTATGGTCTAAAAGAGCTTGGACTAATTCTTGTTGCCATTATTCAGGGCTACAGTGTCTAGTTTAGTATCTTTTAAAATGTTTCTTTCACTGTTCGTGGATAGATACAACTCTATCTCATCTTTTAATTATTGACATGGATTCTACACTTGAAAATTGTTCACAACTAGATTTTAAATGGTCTCTATGCTAACTCTTTTATGCTCAAATCATAATTAAGCTTCTCTTAGTTTTTACTACAATCAACTAGTTTCACTTAGGTTCCCTTTCATGTAAGGTTTAGGGTTTCAAAGATTTAATGGTGGTAGCTCATTTGGAGTTTGGATCATATGTGCTTCAGATTTGATTTGACTTTTGCCTTTATATGTTTGTATTTTTAGGCACACAAGATCTCCTATTTTGTCATTTTTTACTTGAATGGTGCTTATGTGGCATCATTCTAGAACCTTTCAAGGCATTTTTCATAAATGACTTTGAAGTAATAGCTATTGGAATTTTAAAATGCCTTTTGTTTTACACCATTAGATTAAGGTCTTCAGGTTAGCATGGTTCACTGATTGTGATCTGGGCCCTTGCTTATCATTGGTCCTTTCTGGTGTTAAGGTTTGTGGTTGCACCACATGTCAAACTTGCAAGATTTTGAAAAGCCTTTGAAAATTCATCGGCAATTTTGTGCTATTGGATCATCTATCATAATGAAGTAGGGACAATTAGATCCTGTAAGGTGTATGAGCTTTAATCAGTGTATAGACATAAAATAATTTAGGCTAAAATGCTTAAGTCTAAGTCTATTTTATATTAATAACCACAAATGGACTTAGGTTAAAGAATTTTATGCTAAGTTTTAAAGCCAAAATGACCCCTTGAATAACATAAAATATTCCCCCTTTATTCTAAGTAAAAGGTTAGATGATCTTAATTTTGATAACCTCACAAACATTAAAGGAAGCCTCTTAGATGTTTAAATGATGATCACAAGGACAACAAATTTAAGATCATGAAATCTTTTAGGTTTGATGGGATTAAAAGTGATGATCACGTAGACATCAATGACAGCATCATGGATGTCAAATGACATTCATGTGAATGTCAAATTTAAGCTCATCAAATTCCTATTTTCTAATGTGAGAGTGTCATGCGATGGCTCTATGGAGCTTCTTGGGATCTTGGAGTTAGTTTGCATCATCTGATCAAAATCCATGATGAAGTGAGAGCCATATAATTGTGATCTAGGATCTTGTTCATGATTGGTCCCTTTTGGCATGCGAGACCCTTTACTTTTAATCTTTGAACATGAAAGTGCCATGTGGAAACTCCATAAACCTCTTGAGGCTTTGAATTTTCAATGATGTCTTCACTCTATTTGATATTTGGTCCTCGATGAAGTGTGAGCCATTGATCATGATCCAAATTCTTAAACATGATTGGTATAAAGATCTAAGTCCTCGGTTTGTCAAGCTTTTTCCTCACTCTGTAGGATCGAAAGGCATGAGAAAGCATGAATCATTAGATCCTATAAGATGTAGGATAATTAAGTTAAGACCCAATATAAAATAAACTTAGGCTAAGGTATTTAGACTAAGCTCTCATTTTTCTTAATAAACATGAATGGGGCCTTGGTGTTAAGGCTTTAGGCTAATTAAGTAATAAAGTGACCTCGCTAGAAAATAAAAGGGGACCTGCTAGCATAAAATTAGACAATAATTAAAAAAGGAATAAAGGGGAAAATAAAAGTGGACCAAGTATAATTTTTAAGCTAGGGTTTGGTCATGTTAAAAAAACATGACCAAGCTTTAACATAAAAATTAATCTTAAGTCCAACACATATTTAAAATGTTCCCGCCAAATGATCTCACCAAATTTGAATTTGAACTAAGGGTTTATGCCAGGGTTTTAGAACATGAATGCATGAGTGCAGTCTTCATGAAACCTAAAACTATAAGATAAGAAGATTAATCATTAGCAATATTAGGAAAACTCAAAGCAAAACCTTAAACTAGTAAACCAAGTGGATGATCTTCAAATTATACCAAGGATTTAAACATGCTATGTTTTTAGGGTTAGGCTTTAGGGTATCTCAAGAGTCCCAATTTTAAAAAATGGGGGTATGTTGACCTTAACAAATGGAAAATTTTAGGGGAACATAGCAATATTTTAGAACTTAGAGATTCTAGTTTAGACCAATAACTAAGTCATCCACTCCACTTGATCAATGTCATTATCCAGATCAATTTATAGTTGAAACAAACCTTGCACTTGCATAATTAGGGTCAAACATCAAGTCATAGCCATGTTGTGTGTGTGCTTTGATGCCACTTACTATTTTCCATGGGATTAAAGAGATAAATTCTAGGTTTCATATCCTTAACCATTAACATTGACTTGGAGCATGTTTAGGTATCCATTAAGAACCATGATTCTAACTTAGGAATGGTTTAGGCATTGCTTTATTACCAGCTAAATATCCATATCCCTAATAGAGATGCTTATAGCTCTACTCATAGCCTTACTCCACTACTAGCCAAGCATCCATAGCCCTAGTAGAGATTGTTAGAATCACCTATGCTTACAAAGCTTTTGATTTTGCTTTAAATCCTTATTTTTGCTTTTTCAAAATTTTATATGCTTTCAACATGTTTGGGAACTAGGGTAGCCAAGTTTAAGGATTTGGTCAAGTGTTTGATCCTCAAAAAATCACCTATGGTTGTAACCATTATCCTAGGAAAGGATATTCATTAAGTTAAAGTATGATTGTGCCTTAATAAATTAAGATTTTACCCTATAAGTGCAAATCTTCTTAAAACTAATTTGAGGTCAAGACAATGTTTAAGTTCTCATAGAACAATTGGATTCTTCAATTAGTCTTTACTATCTTATTTAAATTATAACATTAGGCTCACATTTTAGAACCATGGTCAGCATATGTATTAGGTTCATACCCACACTTCTGATCTTTGGGCTTTCAAGCAAATTGAATAAACTTTGAGCTCAAGGTTGTCCAAAAGGACTTGTTTGAAATAAGGAACCAAGCAACAATAAATAAACACACAATAAAAAGTAGCAATACATGAAATAAAATAGAAATAGAAAAATATAAACATGATTATATATAAACAAGGGAAAAGAAGGAAAGAATTGAAAGAAACTAAATAACCTACCTACACTAAGTCAACCATCTTATAGAGCATATTCCATGAAAACTCCTAGTGGAGCAGAAATAAAGTAATGCTTAAGATATTTCCCATTGGTAGGCAATGTGAATTCTACTCCTTTAAGGCCTCTAAACTTGAAGGTATTTTTCCCAAGTGTCTCTACTATTTGATAAGGGCCAATCCATAGGGGTGTGAATTTTCCATGCTTCCCTTTTGGTTCAAAAGTTTTGTCCCAAAGGAGGACCAAGTCTCCTTTTTTGAATACATTTACCTTTGACCCTTTGTCAAACCATCACTTTACTATGGTTTGATGCTTGTTAAAATTGGAAAAGGCTTCCTCCCATGCATCCTTCATCTGGATGATGTCTAGAAATCTTGCATTTACAATCTCTTGGCCTTCTTCCATATACTCTTGCATGAATATGTATATTAAAAAATTGAGAGTGATATGAAAGATAGGATCTTAACCATACACCAACATAAAAGGTGATGCCTTTAAGGCTTTCTTAATCCTTATCCTATCAGCCCATAGGGCATACTTAAAAAGCTTATGCCAAGTCTTGGGCTTGTTTGCAATAGACTTCTTGATCACCTTCATTGGGTTTTTATTTATAGACTTAGAGAATCCATTTCCTTGGTGATAATGGTTGGATGAAAAATTAAGATAAATTCCATTATCATAAGCTCATTTAATCATCTCTATAGATATAAATGTAGATCCATTGTCACACACCAAAGAGCCTAGAGTTCTAAATCTAGTACAAATGTTCTCCTACAAAAAATGGATCACTTCTTTAGTTCTACATTGTTTGGTGGCTACAACTTCAGTCCACCTTGTGTAATAATATATGGTAGTCAAGATATGCTTGTGATCTTCAGATTAATTGGGGTTGATCACCCCAACAAAGTCCAACCCCTATTATGCAAAGGGTTTATCAATCATGACTAGTTATAAAGGCATAGCTATCATTGGCTCCTTCATGCTGAAGATCTAGCATGAGTGGCATTCCCTTACATGATTATGGTCATCCTTGAAAATAGTTGGCTAATAGTAGCCAACTTTGAGGATCTTATGGGTTATGGTTCTCCTAGATGGATGTCCACTACCTATATTTTCATGGAAGGTGCTCATGATTTGGGTAGCTTCTTATTATGAGACACATCTTAGGTAGACCCCTTCAATGTTCCTTTTGTATAAGAACCCATCTTTGATCAAATAATGGGCTACCTTTAGCCTTAATTCCCTCTTTTTCTCCCTATTTAGTCTTGAAAAACAAGTACCATTAATTATTAAATGTATGATGGAATCATACGACTCACTAGATTGAAAGTTCTATTAATTAACTTGCATAATAATTAACCTAAGGTGGGTATTAGCAATCATCTGAATCAAACCTTGGCACCTTACTAGTTTTACCATTTTCATTTCTATGTCATATTCCTAGAAAATTGATATCTACTTGCATCTACATTCTCCAAGCTCATTCTAGCTCAACATAAGCTTTTTGGTAGGTTCAAGTAAAATAGCATCTACCCTATTTCTAAGGATATAATGCCTAAATTTATTTACTACCTTAAATAATACATATGCATGCTTATCAATCAACAAATAGTTTAACTCAACATTATTAATGTTAGTAATCGTAAAAGTTATTGGGTGATCACACCCATTAATCTTTTAGGTTAAAACTTTAGCTATACTATGGTCAAATGCAAAAGAATAGAGGTAGAAGTCCTTTGAAAAGTCAAGACTTATTCGGACTAGTGATTGGTTGATTGCCTCTTTGATATCATTGAATGCCTTTCTAGACTCCTCATTCTATGTGACCTTAGCATCCTTATTTAGCATGTCATTTAGAGGCTTGACAATCTTTGCAATGCCAGAAATGAACTTTCTTACAAAGTTTATCTTACCAAAAAATGACTTTATCTCTTTTCTAATGTTTGGAGGTTCTATCCTAGATATATCCTCCACCCTTTTAGGATCTATGGAGATCCCATTCTTAGTTATGAAATGACCTTAAAATTTACCTTTAGTAACATAATATATACTTTTATTAGGGTTGAGAGAGATTCCATACCTTTTGCATCTCTGAAATACTTGTTGTAAGTGCATAAAGTGATCTTCCCTATTTTTATAAAAAACTCTTAGATCATCCATATATATAATGATACACTTACCAATCAAACCTTAGAAGGCATGGTCCATGGCCCTTTAAAAATTAGCTCCTACATTGATTAACCTAAAAGGCATTCTTTTCTAAGAAAAGGTTCCCCATTTGGTTATGAAGGTTATTTTCATCTTGTCTTCTCTATCAACCAACACTTGGTTGTATCCTAAAAAGCCATCAATAAAAGACATCATAATTGAATCTGAAATAACTTGTATCACTTATTCTAGAGAGGGAATAGGATAATTATCCTTTTTATATGTTTTTTTCAAATTCCTAAATTCAATGCATAGACTAATCTCACCAATCTTCTTTTGACCGGCACCAAATTGGCCACCCAAGTAGAATACATGATGGGAAACACTATCCTAGCATCTAGTAATCTCTTGACCTCCTTAAAGATCATTAGTTCTAGGACAAGGTTAATAGGCCTTTTCTTTTATCTGAAGGGCTTAAAAATTTATTTAAGGGGTATATTATAGGTGATGACCCTTGGATCAAAGATCTTTAGGTAATCCTAAAACCAAGCTATAACATCCTTATCCCTGGTTAGCAACTCGTTGGCCTTCTTGTTCTCAATATTATTACAATATTTTCTAATGTTAACCAGCTAGGGCTGATCTTGGGGGCCAAGATCCATTGTATTTTAGTATTTCCCACTTACCTTGGGAATCTTATAAACCATAGCATACTTGTCTTAATTAAATAACCTCTCTAAGGAAATCATGCCTTTGAGAATTTTATTATCGTTTAGCTGAATGACCTTACCATCAAGCTTGCTTTCTCTAAGTGCATTTTCATCAGTCTCATCAATGATATGAACCTCAAATTCTCCAAAATTGGTTATGAAATTTAATATCTGTCGATTATCACTAAGTACTTGAAAATGGTTTACATTGTCATAGATTGAAGGATAAGGTATCAACTCAATGTTAAAGTTGGCTGAGTTTTAGTTGGGCATGAGGTTGGTTGTAGTAGATGCCAACTCATCAGTTGCTTTTTTATCCTCCTTTTATATGCAAACTATACTAAAATCATCAAAATACTCAATTATATCCCATACCCTAAACTTATACCTCTTAAGGTATGAGAGCTTGCGTTGATATCTGCTTCTCACTTGGTTGACTACTAGTTCTAAATCACCATAGACTAATAGTTATTTGACTTTATTTTTTACAGCATATTGTAAACCTAAGATAAGGGCCTCATGTTTAACAAAGTTGTTAGTGGATGGAAATTGGATCCTATAAGATGCATGATACTCTTTATTAGTAAAATTAGTTAGGATAACACCAACCCCAGATCTAGCCTTACACCTACCACCATCAAAATGTATCTTATATAAACTTAGAATAACATGGGTACTCTTAAGATCACATAAATTTTTATCCTCTAGGATGAAAACCCATAAGTATGATTTAATAATTTTAATCCTTTCATTGATGTCATTATACTCAGTGATCATGTGTTTCATCCTTAGTTCTCTCTCAACCTTGATATGGTTTGAAATTCCTTTCCATGGTAGCCATAAATGTGAACAATTAGTGTACATGTAGCCATTTATAGCTTTGGTCCATTCCTTGCTTAAAAATATCCCATACACATCAATAATGTCAAAAACTTAGATATCAATAAACTATTGCACCCTATGCTCAAAATCCAATTGCATATGAACATTTAAAAGTTCCCCAATTACCTTGACTCTATATTTATATAATTGAGTAACAACCCTATCGAACGTAATAGGAGTCAATATAAGTTGTTTTCAAATACCTTCTAGCATGATATTGGTGGATGCACTAGAATATAATAAACAATTATTCAAATTCTTGCCAAACATCTTGATAGTGAGTAGGAAAGGAGGAGATTTTACCTTAACTTTGTGTACAACCATATTAACATTGTCTGCCTTGGGTGGTTTATTGGATTTATTTGACAATGATTTTAGTAAGAGGTCCTTTTATTCTATAATCTATGTCAATTCATGTAATGTGATATTAGCTTTTATCTTATATCTAGTTTTATAAGAAGAAATAGGAAGATTAACATTAGGCTTAGAGGTACTCCCTTTGGGTGGCTCTAGATCATTGCTTGAAGAAGTGTCTAGAAGAGTTCCAAATTTAGTTTTCATAATAATATGAATAATGAAGCAACTTATTTCTGTAGCTGAAAGAAATTAGTGCTTAACTGTTGGACCATTTTCAAGATAGACTCATTTTCATTCTTGGGAGTTTAATAATTGTGTACCTAGTTATTGTTAGTACTAGTAGATGGTACTAAAGCTCTTTGATCATATTAATTGAAGCCATTAGCGGTAGGATGAATCAAGAATCCTAAGTTTTGATTGGGAGCAACATGACACAAGGGAAATTGATTTAGATTTGGGAGTTGGTTCAAGGCTGGAACATTATGGTTGTTGTTAGGGAAGATGTTTAGAATGGGCATATGTGGGTTGAAATTTGGGACTAAGGAGGCCATTTGTCCCTGGGGATGCATTTGATCATTGACTATCACTACCTCAGAATAAACCCTAACTAATGAAGTTATAGATGGAATAGACCTTTTCAAAAATATAGAAGTCATGGGATCTACTGCATCCTTGTAGATTTCTAGAGCTTAAACATCATCAAGTTTATAAGGTTCTATGGTCTTATTATACATTTTATTTAATCTATCATTAAATGACCTTATGGGCTCACTTGTATCCATCCTGATGGTGGTGAACTAGTGGTATATGACACATGGACTAACAATTTTACCAAATTGGTCTATAAAAACATTAGTAAAACCATCCTATCTAGTAATATAATTGTTAGGCAAATTAAGAAATCATTCATAAGGAACATCTTTAAAGTTAAAGGGTAACTATCTATATGTTATGTCTTCATGCATAACATTTAGCAAATTTAAATTAGATTTAAAATATTTAATGTGTTCTTCAACAGTTATAATACCACTTGTAGTAAATGTTAGTAAGTGCTTTATAGGGTTATGTGGGAGATCATGTACCACACCTAGTACATTAATTGAAGAGTATTCTAACCAAGCCATACTTGGATGAATGTTGAAGTCAAAGGTACCTTGAAGAGGCAAAGTTGGCAAAGATTTGGAATGCCTTTATCATGCCTAGCTTTCCTATGGACTTCAAGCTCAAGAAAAGGCTCTCTTGTCTCTGAATGTGATCTTTTTTTAATCCTTAGAAATTATAGATTGAATATTGAAGATCCTATTTGAAATATGATGTATCAAGTTAATCTATATTAATAACAAGGATTAAACATGCACATTAAGTTCATTTTATATAGGTTTTGTAAAGAATAGTAAAGGATGTAAATCTTTGACTAAGTTAGCTCAAAGATGTGTCTAGTTATACAAATATGGTCTATCTTTATAATTATAAGCTCAAACAAAATCAGATCTATGAAAGATATGCCAACCTTTGGTCAAAACAAGTTGTTATGGGTTTCCAAATCTTAAGCTATATTTACCAAAACTAAGCTTCAGACTTCAAAAAACTTTGATATTTATCTAAGGAAGCACAAAGATAAGTCAAATACCACAAAGATCAATGATCTTTACACTTCTAAGAAAAGAATCACTCAAAATCACAAAGATAACCCCAATCTTAAATCAAACACACTAAGATCAATAAAGATTCAACCAATTCATAATGATCCTCCTTCAAGCTCTAGCAGGGGACCCATCGATGCCTCTATTTGTACCACATATGTCCTTTAATGTTCAATAACACTTCTCATTTTTGAATTATATGAATTCAAAGCATGAGTAGCAAGTTATGGTATCTTGATGCTACTTATGGTGAAATAGCAGAAAATCAATGTCTAACTGTCCCTACAAATTTATATTAATTGATGGTTAGGAGCCATCATGGTTTAATTCTTTGTGAAATGTGAGTATATATGCTAATACTAGTGACTAATGATCAAAACTTAAACTACAGGTTAATCTAAATGGATATTTATAATGGAATCTAAGCTACAGTGATCTCATTAAAAAAAAGAAGCAAAAGGTAAGGATAAGGCAAAAAAAGAATGTGTGATTGCTAATCCTTGACTCAAATATCATGACAGAGTTTCAATTATAATTGAACTTGCATTTAACCAGTATATGATGAAAAATAAAATAAGCTCAGATGTCACCATACACTGGGAAAATTTCTAAGGATAATATGAAATTATACAAGTAAGAACTAGATTTTACTTTAAAGATTTGTTACCAAACTCAAATAGCATCAACACATAAATATAAGACAAATGAAATAAAGTAAAATCAAGATCCTTCAACCAATCTAACATAAGGACAAATTAGCAACCTTATATCACAAATACAAATTTAGAATTCAAAGAAACTATTTAAATTCAAGCCTTAGAACCAACAATTGAGAAAAATCTATATTAACAATTGACACATCAAATTTGGACAATATCTATAGAATTCTTTGACTGTATTAATTTCTCCAAGTATATAAATTTTGCTCAAAAATCACTCCCTTTAAAAGATGGTAATACTACCTTTTATAGAAAGATAATGCAACATACCAGTTAATTGTAAAATACAAATATATAAAAGATAAGGACAAATATCCTTTTTCTACAACATTCTAGAATACATTTTCTTTTCCAAGCTAAACTAACCTAGAGGTAATATGCTAACAAACTAGCATATGCTTTTAAAAATAATACTCTATTTTTAAAATACTACAAAGTTTATACAAAATAGAATATCAACTAATTTGTGGGCCTTGTGCCTTGAGAACCTACTTGTTGTTGTAAAAGTTCCATAGCTTTTTGATGTTGTTCTTTGACTAGCTCTAAATCTATAGGTGGTCTCAAAAGATGATCTTCTTCATTTTTAGCTAAATCCTCCAAGTCTATATCATTTTTTATCATGGTTTCTTTAATTTTTTGGGCCTTAGCTAACATTTCTCCAACATTGAGGATCATATCAAGGATCTTATTTTTGTTTGCTCTTAAATGTCCTTGACTATTATTCTTAATTTCCTAGACTACCAAATTATCCTTATGCTTGAATTCATCATCTTTGATGAGGCTTAGGGTAATGGGTTTTATAGGATGTTTAAGCATTATTCCAAGGAGTTGTTTAATTCTCCTTACCATCTCCTCATCATCCTTAATAAACCTCTCCAAGTCCTATGACCATATACTTAAACCTTGGATCTTCTCCACAATAATCCCAAGAATGGCATTCAAATGCCCCAAGATGATTAACTTGAATATAGGGATCTACTTTCCAACTCTGATGTTGATCATCCCTATTATTTAATCCATTAAGGCTTGTCATTGGGTTATTAGACCCTTGACCATTATGTTTTGTTGTGTCAATGCACTCTACCTCAGCTTGATTGATTTTAAAGCCTTAAACATATCATAGAAGGAGTCTTCAAGCATCTTGATCATTACTCCTGGCACTAATAAGATGGCATGTGTCTTCAATTCCTAATTGTACTTTTCAAGGTTGAATATCCTCTACTTCATCCCCCTAATTCTAGATCTGACCTAAGATAAATGAGCCTCAACTAGGCTTTATACATCCTCCTCATGGATGGGTAGTTCACTGAGTTATTGACCCCCAACTGGAGTTAATCCTACAAAAGGCTCAACCTTTTGGAAAGTGAAATCTTTAGTTCCCACCATGGATTTTCTTGTTGTTACTCCTTCTACTCTAGCTACCTCTGGATTGAATTACACTGTAGTATATGACTTAATACATTATGGAGGTTCTGGGACCTCTATCTAGGCACTTCTTAATGCTCCTAAAGCATCTACCCTTTTACCATCTGAACCTATAGTGGTTAATATTCTTCTCTATTCTTTCTCTTTCATAAAATCGCTTATCTATGGATTGATGTCCTCATGCACATAAACATTGATAGATTGGGTTAGAGCCCATGAGCAAGACAATGAAGGGATATTTTACATCTTTTCATAAATGAACCAATCAGGGATGATTGGTTTATGAATGGGGTACTCCTCACTGAACAAGTTGATCTCACCTTTGGGATGAGTGAGGGTCAACTTTAGCCTCTTGTATCCAACAAATATAATTACCAATTCTAATTTACTTTTCTTTGGTGGGGCCACTAAGACCAGATCTAGGGCAACTTCCTTTCCTTTATCTTCCTACTCATCCTCCTTTACTTGAGCCTATAGTTTTTCAACCTAATATTCTTCTCCTTCAGAGCCATATGCTTCAATGAAGAACTTGAGGGCATTCTCCATTGTTTCATGTAGCTCCAATGTAATCATTTCCAAGTGTTCAATAGGGGATGTTGGTCTTTAAGGGAGAGTTGATGATGAAGGTCCTTCACTAGGTCTATCCTCTAGCTTCTCCTTGCTAGTGCCTTGTACAATCTATCCTTAGGGTTGTAGTGTTGGGAATACGAAACACCGGAAGCACACAATTGATTACCAAATACCAAACAACTTAATATGCAGAAATAACCAGAATCAACAAGTAACTAGAATCCAAAAATAACACAAGATATGAGAGACAATACACAACTTGTATTAATACTCATACAGAAAAGAATACAATAAAGAAGATGCCACTTCTTCTCCACCACCTCTTCAGAGGCTTCCCACACCTCAAGTGAATAGTAATTATCTCCTCAAAGCTCTCTCTACTAGGTCCCAACACCCAACTCAAACACAGAGTTGGTGTTCACCTTACACCTGTGATCCATGCACTCCACAAGTGCTTCATGCACTCCACAAGTACTCAAAGTACTTCAAGTAGATCTCCCATGAACCTACAACAACCTGCAATTCAACAAACCATACTTATGGAAGGAACTACCTTGCCTTCCTCTTAGCTCTCCATGTACTCCACGTACATACTAATGAGTACACACGGTACTCCAAGTAGATCTCTCCTGATACTGCTCCTTGTTGTGTTGCTATCCTATCTAATCTTCAACCTACAGATCAAGCTAGTTCTGCACACCTGTGAACCTTGACCTTGCACACACACACTTGCATATCAATGATCTTACTTACCATGTAGATCTCCTATCGTAGCCATGCTCACCTAATGACCAAGATCATACACTCCTGAAGAAACCTGTTGATTCTCCAAACCAGTACCCACCTTGGTACTGTGGCACTAGGAGGAACACACCATTGCTCTACCTCACACAAAGAAGGAGCTTATAATAATGCTTTCTTACTCCCTAGCTACAAGTTTACAATACAACCATGAGTCTATTATATAGATCCCATCCACAATAATTAGACACCTAGTACAATAATTAGATCCGCAGCTCTCAGTCTATAATTAGCACTAAGCATGCAAACACTTGGTTTGTCAACCAACTGCTCGTAATATACTCACAGTCAAACCACACAGGCGACTGACGCCGGTCCCTATCTACTTGGGGGTCACCGATGCCAGCCGATCTCTGACTGACGTCGGTTGCTCTCCTGCCTTATCCTACCGATGTCGATTGGCCTGACTGATGCCGGTGTCTGTGACACTCAGCAACCCTTCTGCACCCTCCTCCATGTCTGCATCAGTGAAGCTTTTAGCTCCACAACTTAACAATCTCTCACTTGGAGATAAATAGCTACACTGTACTTGTACATGTATCCCATCTAATCTATTTCTTGGTTTGTATCCCTCTTCAAGCACAACCCTAAAAACCACCCACCACACAACCTGTGATGTACCTCCTGTCATTCAAGTACCCTATCGCATCCACTCCTACAAACACATGTAGTGAAGTCTTGACCCTAAATAGCATGAATCCCTGCTGCTGGTCTCTCTCAAATACCTGAGAATCCACTTCTCTGAATTGGCTCCTAACTCTCTGACAGCTCCCACTGCTTGGGAAAACTCAGGTCTATACTAGACCTCATGTGATTTCGGACACTGAACTGTCTAGCCCTTGGTGCGCTCTGATTCTGCATCCTGCATCTTGCCAACACCTAATTCACATCAGCTCCCACTAGAGATAAAATCACCCTGTGATCTCCCATGTCTCCCATGCTGAAGAATTTCGCTGCTCTAAATTCTTCATAGCAAACCACTAAACTAATCTTACCCTTAGCTCAGCAAAACCTTGTATGTACAAACCCTGCTAGCAAATATACCATCCACATACAGCAATAGAATGATGTCACGACTCATCATCCACATGGTAAGACAAACCACAGTAGTTACCCTGACATTGACTAGAGTCATGCTCTGTCATCCCCTTGTCAAAACCTGTACCACTGTCCTGCAACTCCTCAAGACCATATGCCTAGTCTTCCATCTCACGTGTCCGTTCACTCTATTCTTCAACTACGGAATCCATTCATCTATGTGCTTTCACACCAGTTGGCAACCCTACCAAAACTCCCGTTTGGTTCTGCATCATATCCCTGCCATGCTCCCACCTGTTTCTTGGATCCTTCCTGCTCTACAATTAGCAACGAGTATAAAGAAGAGGAACAACGAATTTGAGTGCCTACTTACGTCTTCAGTCCTCCATATGGGTGTTTGATAATCCTTGACAGCTTGCTGTCCACCCAAAATCTGTTACAATGGCCGACCTCGATCACTCCATAGTCTGCATCCGATCGACATCGGTTCCCATGCGTCTGTCCGTGACTACCAACCTGCCAACGTCGGTGTCCCTGTTACCAATGTCAGTCCTCCTGACCGACGTCAGTCTTACCTACTGCTGACATCGGTCCTTTTGACCAACATCAGTCTTACCCTGCCCAACATCACTGGCTTTAGTCTGCACATGATCATCATCGGCACCTATCTGTTCAATGCCAGTTCCTCCTGACCAACGTCGGTATCTGTGTTTGCCTGTGAGTGATGAATTTTTACCCGTGAGCTCCTTTGAATCAATCTCCATGTCTAAACTGCCCTGCTCAGAAGTATCCAGCACCATCCACTGGTTTCTATCTGCCATCTCCTCCAAGAACACCAAGGCTTTCCAGTTCTTAAGCCTATCAAATATATCTATCTTCTGCTTAAGAACATGCATCTCCTTCCTGCTCATGTGACCAAGCCTACAAAGCCATGTCTCTGCAATAGAAGAAGAATTAGTAATATAAACAAGTAGATAAAGAGTACCTATTTTCTTACCACCAGCTAATTCAATTGCACCCACTATGAGAGTTCTCATACATCTCCCATCACCCAACTCTTCTAAATAAATTAGCCATATCTCCAAACCTGGGACTTGCATGACCTCCTTCAACACCCATGTGTTGGCCGCCTGCAATTTCAGCTTCACTTCTCCTTTGCCTATTCTTTGGCAAGGCTCACCAGTTCCTCTATCTGGGGCTGCATGGAAAGAGGCAACTGAATCTATAAGACAAGATTCAACTTTATCCAAGAAACCTCCCAGAGCATCTTGTGCCACATCACCTGCAACATTTGCTTCTTCAGTTTCTCCATGCTAATCTTCCACAAACCAACAATTTCCTTTTACCTGCTCTTTCTTTCCATCGGACCATAAGTGACCATCTGTGCTTTTCAACTCCTCCATCCTTAGCTTACTTTCATCTGCCATTGCTCTACTCCCACTCAATCAGAAACCCCTGAGAGTGACTTGTAACCAAACACAAAACCTGCTTCCTGCAACCTTAGCTCTGATACCACTTGTTGGGAATATGAAACACTGGAAGCACACAATTGATTACCAAATACCAAGCAACTTAATATGCAGAAATAATCAGAATCAACAAGTAACTAGAATCCAAAAATAACACAAGATATGAGAGACAATACACAACTTGTATTAATACTCATACAAAAAAGAATATAATAAAGAAGATGCCACTTCTTCTCCACCACCTCTTCAGAGGCTTACCACACCTCAAGTGAATAGTAATTCTCTCCTCAAAGCTCTCTCTACTAGGTCCCAACACCCAACTCAAACACAGAGTTGGTGTTCACCGTACACCTGTGCTCCACGCACTCCACAAGTGCTCCACGCACTCCACAAGTACTCAAAGTACTTCAAGTAGATCTCCCATGAACCTGTAACAACCTGCAATTCAACAGACCATACTTATGGAAGGAACTACCTTGCCTTCCTCTTAGCTCTCCATGTACTCCACGTACATACCAATGAGTACACACCATACTCTAAGTAGATCTCTCCTGATACTGCTCCCTGTTGTGTTGCTATCCTATCTGATCTTCAACCTACAAATCAAGTTGGTTCTGCACACCTGTGAACCTTGACCTTGTACACACACACACTTGCATATCAATGATCTTACTTACCATGTAGATCTCCTATCGTAGCCATGCTCACCTAATGACCAAGATCATACACTCCTAAAGAAACCTGTTGATTCTCCAAACCAGTACCCACCTTGGTACTGTGGCACTAGGAGGAACACACCATTGCTCTACCTCACACACAGAAGGAGCTTATAATAATGCTCTCTTACCCCCTAGATACAAGTTTACAATACAACCATGAGTCTATTATATAGATCTCATCCAAACAATAATTAGACACCTAGTACAATAATTAGATCTGTAGCTCTCAGTCTATAATTAGCACTAAGCATGGAAACACTTGGTTCATCAACCAACTGCCCGTAATATAATCACAGTCGAACCACACAGGTGATCGACGCTGGTCCCTATCCGCCTGGGGGTCATCGACACTGGCCGATCTCTAATCAACGTCAGTTGCTCTCCTGCCTTATCCTACCGATGTCAGTTGCCCTAACCGACGCCAGTGTCTGTGACACTCAGCAACCCTTCTGCACCCTCCTCCATGTCTGCATCAGTGAAGCTTTTAGCTCCATAACTTAACATGTAGTAGCTCCATCTAGAGTTATTCCTAAGGTGGCCTGAAAGGTCTAAGAAGTAAATGGTACTGAAGAGGATGCATCTAACATATGTTTACTAGTGTTTTTTATCACTACTTAACCTATGCACAAGTTTAATATTGTGCTTTTTGAATCTGGCTAGAACTTCTTCAAAATTGTTGGCCTTGGTGTGGAAAGTGTCATAAGGTCCAAACTAATGCTCATATAATATCTTAGGCAACTACTTTCTCTTCAAATGCTTTCCAAATACATCATTGGGATCCCAATGCCTAAGTTCATCCAATTGAAACACAAAGTAATCTTTGTGACTAGCCATGGTGTCCACCTACTTCCAATCCTACAAAACTGTTCTTCCAATTATCAAAGGAAAGGGATGGAGGAGGCCCTTATTTGTATCGTTATAGACTTAATCAACACTATGAAGGAGTTAAGATGTAATTTCCTATTATACCAACTTGTTAGGAACATAAATAGGGAACTTGTAGGGCTAGGTTAGAATTCCCTCAATTTTAATTACAATGCAATCTAGGTAAAACTAGATATTTGCCATTAGTTCCATATATTTATTAATCAAAGGGCTAAACCTGGGCATAAGAGACCCTATAATGGCATCTACATATGTAGGATAGACATAGTCATAGATGAATTACATGTAGTGTCTATACTTGAAGATGTGTAGCTTTGAGTAGTGGTGGGAGATGGTGGTTTTTTCCTCAAGAGACCAGTTTTTGATGTTGGGGATCTTAGTAGAAGTAAGCATGGTATCTAGAAAACAAGACATCATGAAGGACTGCTTGCTTGTCTTCTTTTTTATGGCTGCAAATTAGCATCCTAAATGGATGTTAATCATATCCCTAATTGGAGGAGTGAGCTCTTTCTCTACCATAAAGTAGACATAAGACACCTATATTTTATTGACATATTTGGTTTAAGAGGATCTATATATTCTATTTAATAGGGTCATGATTACCCTAATTCCTTCCTAAACTAGACAATTAGGATTCTTCTCTAAAATTCCTAAAATACATGGTTCCCTTGGAGCAACCATGGCTTGAGGATGGTATCTAGGTTATTCTTACTAGTCCATTCTTTGATTATGGGTAGGTCTACATGGGGTTTTTAGAGCTTATAGTATCTCTCAAAGGCCAATGGGGAAATTTATGCTACTTTCCTAAAGCTTCCCTCATGGATAATCTGATCATGATCTATTTTAAAATCTAAAAAAATGGGGGCAAGTATGTTAATATAGTGGAGTACCTCAAGTTTGGTAGCAACATGATGAAGGCCAACCATTTAAACTATAACCAGGTCATAGTACCTCATGTTAACATTGGCAATCCTTTATTCTTCTTTAGTAATGGCTTTCATCTCCTCTATGGTCTAGAAGAGCTTAGACCAATTCTTTTTACCATTATTCAGGGCTATAATATCTAGTTTAGTATCTTTGAAAACCTTTCCTTCACTATCCATGGATAGATATAACTTTGTCTAATCTCTTAATTGCTACCTCTAAACTACCATGGCTTCTACACTTGAAAATTATTCATAACTACATTGTAAATGGTCTCTATGCTAACTCTTTTGTGCTCAAATCATAATTTATCTTATTTTAGTTTTTACTACGATCAACTAGTTTCTCTTAGGGTCATTTTTATGCAAGGCTTAAAGATTCAAATTTTTAATGGTGATAGCTCATTTGGAGTTTAGCTCATACATGCTTCAAATTTAATTTGGACCTTTGTCTTTATATGTTTACATTCTTAGGTACATAAGATCTCCTCTTTTGTTATTTTTTACTTGTGTGGAACTTATGTGTCATTATTCAGGAACCTTTCACAATATTTTTCATAAATTCCTTTGAATAACTAGCCATTGGCATTTAAAAAATGACTTTTTTCATGCTATTAGATCAAAGTCTTTGAATTAGCATAGGCAATTAATTGTGATCTAGGCCCTTGCTTGTCATTGGTCCTTTTTGGTGTTGAGGTTCATGGTTATGGCATGCATCAAGCTTGTAGGCTCTCAAAAAGCCTTTAAAAAGTCATTAGTGATTTTGTGCCATTAGATCATCTACCATGGTGAAGTACGGACCCTTAGATCTTGCAAAGTGTAAGATCTTTAATCAATGCATAGACATAAAATAACTTAGGCTAAAATTCTTAAGGCTAAATCTATTTTATATAAATAAACTTGAATGGACTTTGGTTAAAGAATTTTATGATAAATTCTAAAGCTAAAATGACCCCTCAAATGACATAAAATAGACCCCCTTTGGTCTAAGTAAAAGGTTATACTATCTTAATTTTGATAGCCTCATAGATGTCAATGGAAGCCTCTTGGACATTCAAATGATGCTTGTAAGGATGTCAAATTTAATCTTTTAAAGTCTTTTAGGTTTGATTGGCTTAAAATTTACATTCATGTAGATGTCAATGATAGCTTCATAGACGTCAAATTATGTTTGCATAAATGTCAAATTTAAGCTCATCAAATTCTTGTGTTCTAATATGAGAGCACCATGCGGCAACTCTATGGAGCTTCCTGAGATCATGGAGTTAGTTTTTGTCATCTGATTAAAAGCCACAATGAAGTAAGAACCATCTTATTGTGTTCTAAGAGCTTGCTCATGGTTGGTCCCTTCTGAGATGTGGGACCCTTTACTTTTAATCTTAGAATGAGAGAGTACTGTGTGTTAACTCTGTAGACCTCCTAAGGCTTTGAATTTTCAATGGTGTCTTAACTCCATCTAATATTTGGTCTATGATGAAGAATGAGCTATTGATTATGATTTGGATGCTTAAACATGATTGGTCTGAAGGTCTAATTTCTCAATTTGTTAGGCTTTTTCCTCATTCTATTTGAACAAAAGGTACAAGGAAGCATGAATCATTAAATCCTACAAGATGCATGATAATTAAGTTAGGAATTAAGATAAAATAAACTTAGACTAAGTTCTTTAGACTAAGGTCTCATTCATGTTAATAAACATGAATGGGGCCTTAGTGTTAAGGTTTTAGGTTGAGTAAGTAATAAAGTGACCTCACTATAAAATAAAAGGGGCCTTACTAGCATAAAATTAGACCATGGTTAAAAAAGGAACAAAGGGGAAAATAAAAGTGGACCATGCATAATTTTTATGCTAGGGTTTGGTCATGTTAAAAAAAGCATGACCAAGCCTTAACATAAAAATTAGGCTTAAGTCCAAAACATATTTAAAATGTTCCTACCAAATTCTCCCACCAAATTTGAATTTGAACTAAGGGTTTATGCAAGGGTTTTAGAACATGAATCCATTAGCATAGTCTCCATGAATACTAAAACTATAATACAAGAAGATCAATCATTAGAATTATTAGGCAAACTCAAAGCAAAACTTTAAACCAGTAAACCAAGTGGATGATCTTCAAATTTTACTAATGATTCAAACATGCCATGTTTTTAGGGTTAGGCTTCAAGGTATCTCAAGGGTCCCAATTTTCAAAAATGGGGGTATGTTGACCTCAACAGGGCCTTGTCAATAGTAGATAGGTATAATAGGAATGGGATTTCTAGCATTAGTTTTAATAGAATATGTGGATTGGAAAGATATTCTTTCAGATGCTCAAAGTCTTTTTGACATTATTTATCCTAAATAAATGTAACACCTTTCTTTAATAAGTGAGTGAAAGGATGGCATTTATCAACCACCTATGAAATGAAACATTTGATAGACTAGATTTTTCCCTAAAAAATATGAAGTTGCTTTAAAGTGAGAGGTGGAAACATCTTGGTAATGACTTATACCTTTTCGAATATCAACTATAATGCCTTATAAAGAGACAATAAATCCTAAGAATTTGCCTAAAGTAACACTAAAAAGGCACTTATTGGGATTAAGTCAAACTTTGTACTCATGAAGCCTTTCAAATATCCTTCATAATATGATTAGATGATCTGCACGAGTCTTTGATTTACCCAATATGTCATTGACATAGTCTTCAATAATATCATGCTTCATGTCATGAAATATAATAGTCATAGCCTTTTGATAAGTTTCCCCAACATTCTTGAGGTAAAATGGCATAACATGATAACGAAACATTCCCCAAGGAGTGGTGAATGTTTTTGTGTGTTGGTATTTTTGCATGATTCTAATTTGATTATATCTTAAAAATCCATCTATGAGGGACAACATTTCATACCTGATTATAGATTCAACTATCATGTTGATATTTGGTAGAGGAAAATCATCTTTGGGGTAGACCTTATTGATGTTTCTAAAATTAATATAAATTATGATCCCTTCTAGATTTTAACTAAGAGAAATAATGTTTAATATCCATTTTGAATAGTTGATATGTCAGATGTATCTTGCTTCCAAGAGTTTTTATAACTCTTTCTTAACCAATACAACAATATGAGTATGCATCTTACATAACTTTTAGTTCATAGGTTTAGCATTAGGATGTATAAAAATGTGGTGTGCAACTAATTTGGGGTATAAACTAGGCATGCCTAAATAGGCCCATGCAAAAATGTCAACAAACTCCCTCAAAAGGGCTTTAAAAACTTCACATTCATCTTTAGTGAGGGATGCACCTTATTTTATCCACTTTAGGTCATCTGAAGTCCCAATTTTTAATTTCATAGTATTTTATACTACGACATTTAAGCCATCTTACATAATAGTTGGTAAAGATATAAATTGACCTGCAATGGAAAATTCTTCTAGTCAAACTAATTCTTCAAGCTCTCCAAAGAAGGATGAATTTGAATCACCTAATGGTAGCAATAGCCATGTAACAAATGTTTTAGGAAATTCTTGGAAATTTTGATGAAAGGCATGATATTTATATACTGAATTAAGACCCAAAATCAAGTTCATCATTGGTGGTCTCTTAAAACTTCATTCAAGGAAAAGTGAACACCCCTATCTAGTGGCACCTAAAATAGGTTTTCACTAAAATATTGGCCTTTCTCTTTACTTTTTCCCTAGTCTAAAATCACCTTAAAGAGGTTTTCACTTTGGGACCTCAATTTTTTATTCTTTTATTTCTAGCTAAGAGTGTTTAACCACTCTCTTAAATAGGCTATAGGATGTAGTTTGATAGAGAACCCTTATTTGTGATCTCCCAATAGAACATTATCACTTAGACCTAGAAAATAACAAAATACCTCATCATTCTCAAAATCATCTAAAGGTACTATGGATTCTTATTGGTCCCAGACTATAAGTTAAGGATGATAAAGGGGAAGCATAAAATATCATATTACTGGTATAATGGTGTAAATGGTATATGGGTCAAATAGGTTAGTACTGAAAAGGTCTTCATATATGTTATGATAAAACTCTGCTTTGTTGTCAACATCATTATTACTAGTCATTATTGTTGAAACATGAATAAGATATGTGGGTTCACCACTAGGTAGTTTAAATCTAAGACAATAAGTTCCTTTGTATCTAGTCATAGAAATGAGCTCAAGATTACCTTGTTGATTTGGTCTGAGGCCTCTACCTTCATATGCTTGGTTATCCATGATCCTATTAGGAATGGGATAATTTGCACTACATTAGAAATTAGCAAATTTTTCATTTTACAACCATGAATCATCATTAACAAGTGGATCCTCTTCTTGGATAGTGATAAGGTGTGAAGATAATAGGTGTTAAGCTATGAAACTTACTTTTTTCCTTCTATTTCCATTCCATGTAATTTTGCTTAACTTTAGGCCTTCTATAGGTCTTGGGATTTTGTGGAATCTTAGAAATATATAATGTGTCATGGGTAGAATACTCTCCTAGACTATTATCAAAAATGGTAAAATGATTAGATATTTCAATAGGAGGTGTATGTAAAGATAAGGTAAAGCTATTAAGGTTTATACAATTAGACTATGCTAATGTAACAAGTATCTCTTTGTCTTTATCCTTCTTGGGTAATAGGTTTAGGCCAAAATGATAATTGTAACTTTCATATTCAACCTCCAAATGTTTGCAGTGTTCATATGGATGTAAATATCCATAGATAGTTACCTCCATTATTTTGTCAATAAATTTGATACATTGGTGTAATGTTAAAGGGATTGCATAAATTTATTGTATGTATGTTTTATCTAAAATAAAATTATGTGATAGGTCTAGGTCTAACACATTAAAAATTGTATCATGTGTTAGAGGCCCAATAATCACTATCAAACTTATGGTTCCTTGTGATTCTCACTCTTCATTGTTATAGGCCTTGATAGTAATAGTTTTTGGTTATAGGTCAACTATTGTATATCCTAGATGCTTGATTAGATTTAGATACAAAATATTCAAGATTGATCCATTATCTATGAGGACAAGTTTAACTTTGTGCCACATAATGATAGCTTTAATGTATAATGGTTTATTATGGAGAGGGCCAAGGGATGACATATCACTTTGGTTGAATGTTAACTATTGGCCTAGGGCTAGGTGTCCATACAAATCTTGAAATTTATTTGGGGTTATGTCATTTAGAACTTGGGATTGGTTGAGGAAGTTTGTAAGGATATTTTTATGGATAGTAGATGTATGAAAAAAATCTAAAATGGATATTTGTGTAGGTGTCTTTTGGAGTTGTTCTAAAATATCATATATTTTTACCTTAATAGTGGTATTTGTCTTGTTCTTATCTAGAATAGTAGGTTGATAAGGTCATTGGCAAGAGGTTGTGGAACTAGGATGGTAATCTTAAACTACTGAGTTGTGATTTCATAATCTAAATTAGATACAAGATCATTGTGTTTCAATGAATTTCAGCTTATATTTCAAAAATGGAAGAAGATGAAACTAAATAGGGTATGTTTGGAAAGCCTATTTGAATGTGTGTGTGTTGAATCAGAGGAATATGAATAACTCCTCTTTGTTTTGGGAAGATGACCTAAAAATAAGACAACACTAAGAATATTTGTTTATTAGATAGATAGCTGAGTGGATTTCCTAGCACTAGCTAGATCCTAGAAGCAAGAGCTTCTTCAGGGGTTGTCAATCCACATGTTTTAAATAATTAAGTTTATAAATATAATGATAAATTACTTGTATCAATAATCAAAAGGTAATAAAATTGAATATAAGAAATTATTGCTAAATAAATAGACTAAAATGACTAATATAGAAATGAATAATTCAACACTAGTGCTAAATGGGTTAAGCAGTCTCAATAAATTAGGTAAGGGTTTATGAATAGGCAAGGACATAGATAATTATATTTGGTTAGGGATAAAAGGGTGAAAATAATTTGTTGGTATTTCTTTCCATAGTGACTATTAGTGGTTGAGGTGACTGTCAATAGTTAAGGTGACCATCAATGGTCAATGTGACTATCAATGATTGGATAGACCATTAGTGGTTGAAGCAACATCAGTGGTTACTATGTGTTGACTATAGGTTATAAATGGATAATTAATGGGATCAAAAATTTGAATTCTAAGAGATGGGTTAGTGCTAGGTTGATTGTAAAATGGAAATAAAGTAAATGAATATTAGAAAATAAGTACTTATCATACCATGAGGTTGATTTAGCGATTGATTGAGGTGGTCAGCCTATTGGTGGATTTTGGTATGATTCTAATAGAGTAACAGTACTCAATGCTTTGGTAGAGTGGTGGTGTAAATTTGGATCTTTAACATGATGGCTAGATCACTAGATCACTAATGACAATTGGCCTACAAAAAAGAAACTATATATGCACAAGCTCTTGTTAATAATTGCAAATGATTTTCACCTCCCTGTTCCTCTATTTTTATGGTCACAAGTAAGAGGTTCAATTGGAGGTGAAATTGGGCTATCTAATTATAACTCATGTAATGTCTCACACATGGATCAAGACAAGTTATATTTATAAAAAGAAGACAAAGTGGTTTTCATGTTATTGGTTAAGGAGGTGTACCCTATACATTGGCAGTTAGGATGACTATTGGTAGTCATCCTGACCATCGGTAGTAAGGGTAAAGGGTGAAGATGGGTAAAAAGGTTAGTTAGCCAAGTGGTCAATCCTAACTTAGGTTAGGCTCAATTTCTCATAAAAAGGTGAAATTGGTCAAATGGGGGTACGAAGGTGGTCCAGGGGTGTTTTAACATTCAAAATTATGATGTACATATTTTCAATGTCTATATTTGCCCCTTTTTATTATGCAACTTGAATCAATAAGCTATAAAACAAAAAAAATGGTTGTGGGTTGAAGGTTATGTTGCCTTGAGTATGGGAGGAGGTGTTCCCCTAAAGATAGGAAGTGATGAGGTAAAACAAAATTAGCTATGGGTTTGATTATTGGTAGAGGCTGATGACGACAGGTGAATGTCATGAAGGTGGATGATAGGGTGGGTACCAAAGTGCATGTACATGCATAAAGTGTGACAAAAATGTGCAATATCTGAGATCACACATAGACTAGGTTGTCATAGTTGGTAAAATTATGGTAGTTATTAGAAGGATAAGTGACAAGTGGAATATGTGACCACATTTAGGAGTGGTGTATGGGTACACTCATAAATGCAAGTCTCTTAGGCAATGTCTATATTTTTTTGGGTATCAAAGGCAAGAAGTGCTCTTAGTATAAACATAAACTAGTCAAGTGTCATTGGTATTTGAAGTAGGAAGTGCTCTAGAAAAGACAAAAGTGGATCTAGTAAGTGTGAGGTGGCACAAGTTTAAAAAGTGGTCAACATGGTAATGGTATTATTACTATCAAAGGACCAGGCAAAAATCATTGTTAAATGCACACTAGTTGGGCTAAAATGGACCAATAGTGAGGTGTTGAGGTGATTGAGGTGGGTGAAGGTGGTCTTCATGGGTGGGTTGTTGATGAGTTATGCACTGGAAAAGGTTGATTAAAGATACAACTTTGTAAAAAGTGAAGACCCTGACTATCAATGGTCAGGGGTCCAAAGTACAATCATCAATGGTCACCATGACCATCGATGATCAAGGTGAAAACCCTAAAATTCTAGTGGTTAAAATTAATTTTGAAATTCATTTTATTCATTTTAAATTTCTCACTTTTGAGCTATGACTTTTGGTGCTTATAGTAAAAGTGTTAATAGTGTCTACTGAGTAGGTGAGTGATTGGGGAGTGGACCAAGGGGACTAAGATTGATAGAATTTTGATCAAGAAAGGATGTAGGGCATGTGTGGATGTGGATAAGGATGGGTAGGTTTATGGCTTACTCCTTAATGATAGTTGAGGAATAAGGTAGGTGGTGCCCTTAAATTAATGGTTTAGCTTGATTTTACAATTGCATTGGGTTTTAAGGGCGGTTGTTTGATTGTTTGGGTTTTAATGGGTATGCTTTAGTTAGGGTTTGTTTGTTTTTTATGATGAATTATATGGGTAAAAATGAAATTGGGAGGGTAGGGAAGTTGGGGGTGGTTTAGAGATCAAGGTGAGGGTAATGATTTGGTAGATTTTAGGTGTTTAGTTGGGTTTTAGGGTAGGGTAGAGGTCAAGAGTTTTCTAGGTAGGGTAAAGGTTAGGGGTTTTCCACTAACACTCACACACAGTGACCATCGATGGTCATCCCAACCATTGATGGTCAAATACCATTGATAGAGTACCACTCAACCATCGATGGTCTAGTGACCATCGATGATCAACTGAATGTTAACTAGGTTTGATGAAAATGTTGAATAAAGGTTTGTGTTTAATAGTTTTTAATAGATGTTTTTTAAATTTAATAAGTTATTATGGGTATATAAGATGTTATATCTAGTTAAAACTTTTAATTAAATTGTTGGGGTAATATTTTTAGGTGACAATCGGTAGTGAGTGTAAGGTAGTAGAGTTTAATTTTTTGAGATAAACATTAGTAGGGTGATGATTAAATGGGGTAAGGGTAGGTACAAATTAAACAAGGTAAATTCATAGTCAATCATAACATAGGGAACTAAGTTATTTTTGATTGAATTTTTGTAGGCTTAAGAGCAGATATATATGCATGATCTAGTGCCAAGCATCTTCATAGAGATATACTAGGGGATGACCCCAGTTGATTGGGCCCATATGGAGGAGGTTAGGTTCAAAGTGATGTGGTACTACTAGTATGTGCCATGTGATACGTCCATAATCATAGCATTTATTGAGAGATGTGATCTAGTTATGAACACCTTCTTACTATTGATCAATGAGATCATGATTTTACTAAAAGACATGCACAAGATTATAAGTTACCCCTACAGGGTGATTTAGTCTACCAATAGAGTGGGAGGAGTGTGAAGATCACCTTGAGATATTGTATGGTGATGATTGTGATTGGTTTAGATGGCATACTAGGGTCTTTAGCTATAGCATGTTGTATGAGAGGGTTCCAGGTAAGAGGAGACTCATGACTATGTTGATGATTGTTGTTTTGTATTTTCCCTTCTCAATTTGAGTAGTGGGATGTTCCCATACTTACTACTAGGGGTATTGGTTGAGTTGCTACTGGGGTAGACTATATTTGGCTAGGTAACTATTCCATTGGTGTAGATATATAGGGATTTATGTGGATTTAGGGCCCACAAGAGGTATGGATCAGTGTAAGTTTTTTATAAACTATTGGGCCTATGATCACATATAGATACTAAGGCTGATAGGATTACCATGGATGGGATATGCATAAATTGAGTTCCTAATAGGTTATATGAGGTGGAGAGATGACTTTATTACTTCAAGTGAAAGAGGAGGTACACATGATGTAGATTAGTTTAGGGGTACACTATATGCGCTAGTGATTAGAGATATTACCTAGAGACCATTTGTTTAGTTTCCAGTATGGCCTGGATACAAGAGGTAAACATTCTCCTTAAAGAGTTATAGGTGGATCCTTGATAGGAGGGATGTGGAGGTAGAGATTATTCCCTTTGATATGGTTTATAAGTAATTTAACCTAGTTTAGGGTATTCTAGGTGCATTCCCCAAATATAGGTGCAAGGACTTATATATTGTATTAACTAAGCCAAATCTTATAAGGATTATATTAGATCATGAGGAGTTGTTAGCCAAGCCATATATAGATGATATTAACTTTGTAGATGGGTATATGACATGGTATTAAGATTTATATATGGCTATAGATTTTGGTGATGTGATGATAGTAAGAGGCTAATGGATGTAGACCCAACTAGGAGAAGAGGCTAGAGGGCATAGGTATAGGGGCTAGCCTCAATGCATAGATATGAGTAGTGCTAACTATGACATAGGCATAGGTGGTAGCATTATAGGGTCATCTAGCTATTGTGATATGTGAGAGGGATGAGGATAGAGCTACACTAGCCTAGGTTACCTAGGAGTGAGATGTTTTGAGGCAATCTAGAGGAGTAGAAATATCACTAGTAGTTCCAATAGGGACTAGTGATATATAGAGCTACATAGCCACCATATAGGAGTTATGATACAATGAGGCTATAGTCTTCACTCACTACCTAGTGGAGCCTCTATGGGGCGAATACATAGTTAGGCTAGTAGGGGGTGTATATGTAATGACACCTGGTTAGTGGGTTGCATTTACAACTAGATAGGTAGGCACCTTAAGATAGGTGCCAAGAGACAATAGTGTACTATGGGCTAGTGGTAGTGGTGTCCCAAGGGCATAAAGGATACATATATGATATGATATTTTTCTTTTGTACATCATTTTGATTTTGGTATACATGTTTATGTAGTGAGATGTATATTTTGAGAGAGAGATACATGTATATCTATTGTATACATTATGATGTTATTTGACCCATGAGTTATATATATGATCTTTATTTATTACTCATGCTCATGGTCTATGATTTTCTTTGATATTAATGAGGTGATTTGATGTTTATATTGATTATGAATTATGCTTATGTTATAGATGCTAGACACTGATGTAGACTCACCTAGATAGGTATGAGATGGATTTTATTTATGGTTATGCTTTATGCCATATATGTGTATAGTGATGCTTATGACATGCTAAATTTTAATGAGTATATGCTTCAGTATTTAGATTTAGACATGTGGTGAAAATGGTTGATTGTTTTATTGTTCATGGATGATATGGTATTAGTATGCTTGTTATGGTTATGATTATGGTTATATGTTTGCTTATGATACACATGCATATGCTTGTTAATTTGTTTTAAGATAAAACACATGAGGTAAGTTAATTAATAAACACTAAATGGGAGAACAAAGAATATAATCAAGAGATAAATGTTGTTTATTGAAGATATCAACTAGTCACAAGAGGATAGGAAGAGGGCATGATGATTCTTCTTTACCAAAGACCAAAACAAAACCAAACTTGGAATGGCTCAACAAACATAAGCCCTTCAAATGCTTTGTATTAGCATTTGTTAGTTGGTTAAAAATGTGTTTTGACCACATAATATTAAGTGAGCTCAAAATCCCTTGCTTATAGTGTATAAGGGAGGGATGGATGACAATGAAACCTTCATGTGAGACTATCATGCCTCTTCTATAGGTTTTTGAAGAGTCATTATAAATAAGTCTATGTCATACAAAGTATAGACTGATCAATGTGAGAAGTCTACCTATGAAATATGATTGTGGCTTTCAATATTTAGTTTGCTTATGAGGTCCGATTGTAGCTTTCAAAATTATATTGATTTATTGGTTTTTGAATGATAATGGGTCTTGTTATTATTTTCTAAGGATATTTAAAGAAGTTGATTGATGTAGGAAGCTTCCAAGAATTTTTTTGCTTTGATAAATACTTTACTCAACCATCCTTTGAGGGAGTGGTCTAAGTTTGTGTGCTTTGTTTAATGATTTTTATAATTTTCCTTCAAGGGATTAGTCCAACTTACATTGAATAATTTCAAATATGTTTTCAATAATTATCCTTCAAGGGAGAAGTCTATGTATGCTAGGAATGACCCATGATTGCTATTGGTAGGGATTTTTCTATTTTGCTTTGTTTGATTTTTCTTGACATAGACTTGTTTATATAGGCTTAAGGGTTCACCTTTATGAATGTAAAACTAAGAGTATAAGAAGGTTGGGTGGGTAGAAATAGGTCTAGGTGACAAAGATCATGGGAATCCATCATGTTAAAGAGGTGGAAAGTACCATGAGAATCATGCCATGGGTAGAGCCATGGTACCCATTGTTCAAGATAAGGCAATGATTATGATGGGTAATCACATGATTCATTTTTAATTGGTTTCCCATAAATAGGGAGATAGAATGTGATTTTAAAAGAAAGGGATGAGCTTAAGTTAAAAAAAGGTGATCCTAATCCTTCTTAAAAAAATAATGGATATAGATGCAAAGCATTTAAGGGATTAGGTATTGGGTTGCCTTCAAAACAAGATAACTAGTAAGCTATTAATCCATACTTTTGGGTTATGATATAGGGTCTAAGCTAATTTAAATTAAACTTTCCCTACTTAATTTTCTCCATATTAGTGACATGTTGATTTTCCTTTAAGATGAAGTCTCTAATGTTGAATTCTTACACTCTAAAGTATTTTTAATAGGCACACTTGACACACTCTTGATAGACATGAAGATGGGTAAGGGATGTTAAGCAATACTCATCAAATAGCTCAAGCTAAGCTAAATGATGTTAATGATAATAATCTTCAAAAATTAGAACTTGAAAAGATATGTAAAGAGATGGGATTTGGACTTCAAGAGGCAAGATGGATGCCACTCCAAACACAAAAGATAAAGAGGTAGCACTCATAGGGGTTTGAATTCTGGGGATGTGCAAATTCTAATCCTAACCAGATACACTAACCATTTTAGTGAGCATGTTGTTAAGATTTTTGTTATAGGCTTCTACCTATCCATTCACTTAAGGGTGATAGGGCAAGGATAAACTTAACTTAATCTCAAAAGCATCACAAATACCCTAGAATTGCTTGTTCTTAAAATATTTGCCATTGTTGATGATAATTTTTTGAAGAACACCAAAATGGTAGATTATGTGATGGTTGATAAAGTTGAAAATCTTATTCATTTTGGTTAAGACTAAAGGAATATCTTCTACCCATTTGGTAAAATATTCGGTCATAGTGATGATATAATGGTGTCATTGTGAATAATGGGGGTTAATTTCACCAATAAGGTCTAAACCTAATTGTGATAAGGACCATAATTTAGTGGATACGTGAAGACTATGGCTAGGTGTGTGATGTAAAGTGGTGTGTTATTGACACTTAACACACTTTTTCACATAATCACAATAGTCTTGATTAAGGGTAGGCTAGTAATATCCAAGGTGAAGGATGTAATTTGATATGGCAAGGCCACTAAAGTGTCCATCATAGATACCATCGTATGTTTCCTTGATAGCATGAGAGGCTTCGTGACTACATAGACAATGAAAGAAGAGGCCATCAAAGTCATGTTTGTAAATAATTCCCCGTATGATGGTATAACATGAGGTACTTTAGATAAACACTCTTTGAGCATTCTTGGAGAGCCTATAAGGAACAATGGCAAAGTTGAGATAGTCGAAGGTCTATTGATACCAAAGGTCAAGTTGGGTCTCTTCCACATTGAAAATGGTTTGACATAGGAAGGCTGGGTAAGTCTATGGATAATGATAGATATCTTAGAGTCAGAGGGTGTAGACTAGATCTAAGAGGTGAGGGAATCTATGGTATTGATGAACTTATTGGTAGATCTCAGGGTTGACTAGATTTGGTAGTGTTTAAATGATGCTAAGAGTTCATTAACTAGTTATTTATACTATTACAAAACATCATTCTTACATTGGTAGGAGTCATTTATTTGATTGACCACAAGTTGGGAGTCACCAAAGATGTTTATTATTCTAACTCTTAGGGATAACATAGTTTGAAGTCCTATAACTAGGGCTTTGTACTTAGCCATATTATTGGTACATTCAAAATCTAGTTTGAAGGACAAAGGAAGAAGCTCACCATTAAAGGGAATAAGGATGATACTATCTCCCCCACCATGTTGACATATTGATCTATCAAATAACATGGTGAATTTATAGGTGAAGTCTGCTTTAGAGAGGTTCATGATGGACTCATCGAGGAACTCAAGAGGAGGAGATCAATTATCTGTTAATGGTGCCTCAACCAATTGGTCAGTGATGACTTACCCCTTAATTGACTTATACTAAAGGAAATCAAGGTCAAACTCCTATAAAATAATGATCTACTTGGCCATATATTAGTTTTGGTATGGCTTAGAGTTAATATACTTGAGTGGTTCAGTATTGGTTATGACATAGGTTTTGTGGTTAAGAAAGTAGTGGCAAAGTTTGGTAGCCACAAAGACTAAAGCTAAGCAAAGTTTTTTGATGTGGGTATACTAAGTCTTGTACTACAAAAACATGAAACTAATGTATTAAATTATTTTTTCTTTATGTATTTCATCTAGATGAGCAAGCATTACCCCTAGGGATTGGTCAGTGGAAGAGATATAAAAGTAGAAAGGTTGGTCATTCTTGAGAGGGGTGAGGATAGGTGGAGACAAAAGGTACTATTTGAGTGAATCAAAGGCCTTTTGATGGTCACTATTCCACTTAAAAGAGACATCCTTATTTATAAGGTGGTAAAAGGGTTGGCATAAATCTAAATTATAGGAGATAAAGTGATGAATTGATGGAGCTTCCCCTACAAACTACAAAGTTGCTTCAGGTTGATTGGAGGAAGCATGTCAAAGATGACTTTAATCTTGGTGGGATAAAATTTGGTATCATGAAGAGAGATAATAAATCCAAGAAGCTTGCTTGATAAGACCCCAAAGATACATTTCTTGGGGTTTAATCAAACATGGTAATGGATAAGTTGCTCAAAGATGATCTTAAGAATGGCTAAATGATCCTTTCAGAGTTTGGATTTTCTAAGAAGGTCATCCACATAGTCTTCTAAAATTTTATGGATAAGGTCATAGAAGATATAAGTTATGGAATATTAGTAGGTTGAACCATTGTTATTTTAACTCAAAAGGCATGACTCTATAGTAGAAGGTTTCTCATGGGATGGTGAAGGTAGTTTTATGCTGATCTTTGGGGGCAATTAGGATCTAATTGTAACCTAAGAATCTATACATGAGAGATAGCATCTTATGGCCTACTATAAGATCAACTATCTAGTCAATGATTAATAGAGTAAATTCATCTTTGGGATAAGTGAGGTTGAGGTCATGAAAGTACACATAAATAAATAGTCCCCCTATGGCTTTGGTGGTAGGCATGACATTTGAGACCCATTGGGGATAGTCAATGGGTTGAATGAAATTGACAGATATAAGATGTTGAATATTTTCTTTGATGAGAATGGATATGTGAGGGTGCATACATCAAAGTTTTTTCTTGATGATCTTGGCATCGTAGTTGGTTACTATGTTGTGTGTGGAAATGGTGGTGTCAATTCCAAGCATGTCACTATAAGACCAAAAAGTGCTATGTTGTGGTCTTGGAGGAAAGAAGGGAAATCCTAAAGTTCCTTAGAATTTAGAGATTATCCGATTTTGACAATGTGAGGTTTGTCTAGAGTGCCAAGTTGATTTCCATGGTGGATTCATTCAACATGGTCAAATTTTCAAGAGGAAGGGATTTATAGATGGAAGAATCTAGGGTATTAAGGTAGGTTAGAATGGAATCATCATCCTGGTATTGAATAATGTTAATGGTAGGAGATTCATCTCTTAACATCTCCAGATGTATCAAAGGGATGGTTATAGTTTCCCCCTCCTTTTGATAGGCTAGGGATCTAAGGCTAATCGTGTTGATGAAAAAAAATCTAGGTGGGATGATGTCATCATCTTCACACGTAGGTTGAGGGGAAGTTAGTGAGGAAAGGATGTATTTCTCAATAATGGTGGTGGTAGGTGGTTTGGTTGGCTTCTTAGTGGGTAGAAAAAAACCTAGTCCATGTTTCTCATGAAGATTTCTAGTCTCAATGAAAATAAACTCATGTGGTCCATGCTCATATCATCCAAGGCCAAATCCCTTTCAATCACACTTGTGGAGGTATGCCTTGGTGAAACTTAGTTTTTCTAGATAGGAAAAGCAAGAGGTGAATGGGAAAGGTCAAGAGGAGGTCATATAAACATCAAGTGGTTTGTTAAGTCACCCATGTATGAAATGGGTTTGAAAGTGGGGAGGTCTAAAAGGAACAATAGTTCTTCCATTTGGGTCATATCCCAATTGGTTAGTAACTTTCCCATACTCTTGGGGATTAGGGAAAGCATCAAGGGTGAGGAGGTGATATTCCCCTAGTGAAAGACATTGGAATGTGGATTCCAAGTGGTCTAAGGTGGGGATCTAATTAGAGGGGATGGATGATCTAGTTGATACCTCATTAGTAGAAGAAGGTATGACTTCCTCTTTTGTGGTTGAGGGTTTTTCTTCGGTTGAGGAGGGTGTGTTAGATGGAGGTAGGAGAATTCCATTGGGTTAGTAAGTTATGTTACATGGAAATAAGGGACTTGGGTTGGCTTGGATGGTGATGACCTTACCTTTGTGCTCAAATTTGATACAAAAATGAAGGGTAGAGGGTACACAACCCATGGAGCAAATCTAAGGTCAGTTTAAAAAAACATTGTATTGGAATTCATCTTCCACTACATAAACTATCTTGGGGAACATGTGGGGTCCTAAATGGATATGAAGGACAATGGTTCCTAGGGTATTGGTTATAGTGTCATTGAAGTATTGGAGGATGGCCAAGATTTTGGACATGACATTATCCAGTAGGTTGAGTTGGTTATAGGCATAGGAGGAGATGATATTAATACTATCTCCCCTATTAATTATGACCATTTTGATGTGGGTTTGGTTGATGTAAGTAGTAATAAATAGGATGGTATTTGGGTCATCTAGATAAATAGAAGGTATTTCTAAATCCTTGAAGGCGATAAGGTTATAAATTTGGAGAGTGATGACAAAGGATGCCAGAGGTTGAGGGTATTTAGGTTGGACCTTTATTAATTGTAATGACTTGATCATTGTCTTATGATGATGAGGTGAAGTATTAATTAAATCATATAAGTTCATCTTTACCAAGGTCTAGTGAAGTTGTTTGAGCACTACTCTCTTGATGGATTCAAAGAGATTGGATTGGGAGGCACCCAAGATAGAAACCTTGGGTTTAGCTGTAGATGAAGGCACTTGATTTTGGTTTGGTTAGGAGGTGGAAGATGGGTATATCCATGGAATGGACATGTTAGCCTTTCCCTTATTGTTATTTTTTGATACTGTGATGACATCAATGGTATGGATATATAGAGGAGTTAGGGTAGGATATTTGTTTGGTTCCCCATCACTATGAGGTGAGAGTGAGGGAATAGGAAGTTGTTGGGTAAGGGTTGTTGGTTTTTAGTAATGGGCTCATGCAAGTTTTAGTTTTTAGTAGATCATCCTCATCATAGAGTTGATGAATAATGGTTTGGAGAGATTTAAAATTCTCCATGTGATGGTTTGGTGTCTTATAAGAGGATCACACTTGGTAATCCTTATACCAGATAGGTTTTAGACTAAGAGGTTTGAATAACCTTATAGGGAGTAAGGTCAAGAAAGAAGCTTGTAGTAACCTTTGGACTAAAGGTAGAGAGGGTTTAGAGGTTTTAGCTTTGGTTGGTAAGATGGAAATATTTTTGGAAGTGGGCTTGGTGGTAGGAGGCTTGGGTAAGGTAGTGATCTTAGCTAATGGTTTAGGTTTTGGTAAGGTGGAGGTTGATAAGTTGGAGATAAGAGATTTTAGGGTGGGTATTTTGGTGTTTAATGGCACAATGAACATAGGTGTGTTAGAAATCAAGTATTCTAGTGTAACCATTAGTGAAAATTGGGTTTTGATTGAAACAATCAACTTCCTAATCAAAGTGGATGGATGAGTCCCCAAAATAAAGGGCAAGGTTGAAGGAGGTAGAGGTTTGCCTCTCTAGCCTTTTGTTGGCTTTGCCTCCTTAGTTGATTTAGCTCAATGTTTAGTTGTTGGGTTTGGTGAGGTTAGATCTAGTTTCAAGGATGGGTGATTAAGGCTATATGTAGGAAATATGCCAAGGGTTTTGGTTGGTTTAGTCAATTTGGTTAGAGAAGTTGATTTGGTGGTTTGGGGTTTAGGTGCATTCATTGGTTGAGGAATTATTGGGTTGGTAGAGGTTTTTATCAATTTGGTTATAAAGATAGGAGTGTGGATAATATAAGGGGTGGGTTGGTCTATAAAGGGTGTGGTTCAAAGTTCTTGTTTGTAAATGTAAGGGATCCCTAATTATTCCCAAAATGTGGCTCGATCCATGTCAGGTTTGGAGATAAATTCCAACCTATGGACTAGTCTAGAGAATGGTTTGTAGATTGGTTTTCCCTAGGTATTAGACTTGAAAGATAAGCCCATAGGTTGAGAAAAGGAAATGATGACCCCATCCTTTTCCTCAATCAAAGGATACAAGGTTTGTATGGGTGACTCCTTAATGGGAGGTGTTGAAATGGTGGCTTCTTCTTTGGGAATGATCTTGAAAGGGGTGGTAAATTGATTGATAATTGAGGGAGAAAGTAAGATGGGTGCTTGTTCTAGTATGTCAATTGAAGTAGGGCTTGATGGCTCCATTACCTAAATAAGTGGAGGAAAAATGGGTGCTTTCTTAGTTTGGATCTCTAAAAGAGGATAAGGTAACTCCATGACCTCAATAAGTGGAAGGGGTGGGGAACAAAGAGAGTAAGTGGTAGGTTATTCAACAATGAGCATGTTAAGAACCATAATGATAGTATGGGCATCATGAGAACACTCAACCTTGTTTCTCTCATTTTTGGCAAGTGTATGATTGGGAAAAGGTTGCTTGAAAATGTTAAGGGATTAGTTTTGAGGTGCATTTGGTTTATCCAACACAAGCTCCCTCTTTTCAATTAGAGATTGGATAATGATATTGAAATTATTACACCTGCTAACATCATACCCAACTACTCTATGGAAAGCACATGGGTCATTCTCATTGTACCAACTAGGTGCAGGATGAGAAAAATAAAATTGCTAAGGTGGCTTTATAGGAGGAATTTGTATGATGTTGGCCTTTAATAACTTTTATAAGATCGAAGTGTAGGATTCCCCAAGTGGGTTAAATTACTTCTAGTTATTCTAGTTTTGGTTTCTCATGTTTTTCTTTAAGGAGATAGAGTAATTTGGTTGGTTGATAGATGGTAGAGAAGAAAATTTAAGAACAACCATATTTTTAGTTCCCTTTCTTTTGGTCCTAATGTTGGTTTGGTTGCTTGGTTTAGAGGAGGAAGCCTCATTGGTTTTATAGGTAGAGTTCTTGTTTTTCAACTTTAGCTTTCCTTTGTCAATGGATCAATTTTATAGCTTATGCACCATGGTAAAAGCTTCATCAAAAGTATTGAAACTCTAGACACATAGTCTAGAATAGATGTGCTTAGCACATTCCTGAGTAAAAAGTTTTATCAATTTAGGTTGGGGTAAGGAGAAGGAAAATTGATTGATTAGGCTCTTTCAATGAGCTACAAAATTGGCAATAGATTCATCATTAAATTGTTAGATAGATTAAAGGTCAGTGATGGAAACCTTATTGGGGATATTTATCAAAAAGTTATCCAAGAAGGTTTGGGCTAGCTAGGTGAAGGAGAACAAAGAGTGTTTGGTTGTGGCACTTTACTAGTCTAATGCTAAACTAGACAGGGACATGGGGAAGGTATGAAAAAAGAGGGCATCATCATAGGAAATCAAATAACATGCATGCCTAAATGCCCTAATGTATTATTCGAGGTCTTCTTTACTTTAAAACTTAGATAAATTTGGAAGTTCCCATTAAGGAGGATATGGTCTGATACGCACAGATGGGTGGATGGGCTCATTATAGATCTAGTCATATAACAAGATGTTCTGAGCACTATAAATGGATGACTCTAAGGTGGTCATCTTATCCATGAGTATCTTCATTAGGTCTACCTTGGGTTGTGTACTTAAAGGGTTATAGGTGCATATTTTTATGGTGGTTGGGTGACATATTGATAGTGGGTAGAAGGTTAGGAAGCCACTACATATTAGTATGCAGATACTGATGGTTGGGTGGAAGATATGTAAGGGTAGGTGGATGTAATTAGTTAGATAGTAATTAGAGGTATATACCCTTGTGGGTTTGGGATGTAACCTAGGTTTAGTGTAATGGGCACATATTGGGTAGGATCAATGGTTAGGTTGGTGATCAAAGGAAGGGTTATGACCTTTGTGGTGATTGGTGGTAAGGTATAAGGTATAAGTAGCACAAGATTTTGAAGCAAGTTAGTGGTTAGTGGATTATAGGTAGCTGAAAGAAGGTTGGAAATGCTAGTGGTAGATAATACCATGGTGAAGGGAGTATAGGTGGTTAGTGGTTGGGTTTCTCCTAAGGTGGAGGAGTTGTTGGTGGGTTGGGCAGGTTGGTTTTCCATAGTATTATCAAAGGGATTATTGGTAGATGAAGAAGCTTGGGTATTCAATGGTTGGGTGGTGACTATGGCAACATAGGTGTTTCCCATAAGGTGGGAATGTATACCATAAGGTGGGTCCACTAGTGGAACTGAAGTAGGGGTACGGTAGGGCATGGTGTTAAGATAATGTTAAAGGGCCACAAGATTATTATCTAAGGTGGTAAAATTTTCATATCCTTGGGGAAATTATTGAAGGAAGGACTTATTGAAGGGTGAGGAGAGTTTTCTAGTTTAGAAATGTAGTTCATGGATGAGGCAGTAGAAGAGGTTAACTAATTTGGTGATGGGTTTTGTTCTACTAGGTTCTTTTACTACTGATGAGTTAGAACCATAAAAGATAAGGGAAAGAGAGTACACAAATAATATCACCACTCAAATAGAGAGAAGACAAGAAAAGAAAAAGGAAATCAAACACACACTAAAAAGTATGTTAAGTCCTAGAGTTATTTTTAGTCTCTATTTTGGCTTATGCCTTAAGCTTTCAAGAAATTGTGTGACTAAAATTGGCTTGTAGAGTGGGTACTAGAAAAGAAGTCTATGGTTGGTTTCGAGTTGTGTTTAGGATCTTAAAAAAAATTGTATTGGGAATCAATACATGGATTGGTATTGGGGCCTACCCCCTAACTTCACACACCTTGGTAATAACGGTATTAGGTGCTTAGCCAATATATACTGATTTCTAGAGTTTATACTTAGCTAGAGAGCTGAGTTGGTTCTCCTCTTGGTCATGACCTCCAGTTAGGATCACTAGAAAAGGGTAAGGTGACTGCTAGGTGATGAAGTCCTAGTCAATCTTTGTCTTAATTTTTCTTGATGTTTAATTGGTGAAGGTGGTTTGGTTTAGTGTGTGCAATAAAATTGATGCTACAATCGAATTACTTTGCCTTAATTTAAACTATGTGAGCTAAACTTGCAAGAAACCAATGTATGCAATCAATTTTAAGCCCAAAAGAAAATTTGGTTTTGTTTATGAGCATAGAATGTAGAGAAGAAAATATAGATGTAAAAAAAATAAACCCAAGTAAAGACATAAGGGTCCCACTAGGCATGTAAAAATGTTTCAATGAGTTTTAGCTTATATTTTGAAAAGGGAAAAAGAAGAAACTAAATATGGGTATGGTTAGAAAACCTATTTGATTGTGCACACATTGAATCAGATGATTGTGAAGAACTCATCTTTGTCTTGGGAGGATGTCCTGTAAATAAGATATCACTAATAATATTTGTTTATTAGATAGATAGCTGAGTGGATTTCCTAGCACTAGCTAGATCCCAAAATAAAGAGCTTACTCAAGGGCTATCAATATACATAATTTAAATAATTAAGTTTATAAATGTAATGATAAATTATTTACATCAATAATCAAAAGGTATTAAAATTGAACACAAGAAATGCTTGCTAAATAAATAGACTAAAATGACTAATATAAAAATTAGCAAGTCAACACTAGTGCTAATGGGTCAAGTGTGTCTCAAAAAATTAGGCAGGGGTCTATGAGCAGGTAGGGACACAAAAAATTAGATTTGGCTGGGGTAAGAGGGTGAAAATAGATTTTTGTTATTTCCTACCATAGTGACTATCAATGGCTGAGGTGATCATCAGTGATTAAGGTGACCATCAATGGTTGAGGTGATCATCAGTGATTAAGGTGACCATCAATGGTTGAGGTGATCATCAGTGATTAAGATGACCATCGATGGTCAAAGTGATCATCAATGGTTGGACAAAATGTTAGTGGTTGACGTTGTTGTTCCAAAAATCTCACTTGTTTTTAGGGACAACATATCAACTATTTTGGTCCTATAGGCCAAAATTCTCTCTTCCCTTCTCAAAAAATGTTTTGAGCACTCTAATTCTTCAATTATTTAAGCTTTTTTAGCTAAGGGACTCGCAGGTTCAAAAGGTTCAACAACTTCAATAGGTGAGTTCTCACAAAGAAACAAGTTCCCAACACTTAGGAAATTTCAAGGTTGGTTCAAAGTTCAAAGGTTCAAGGAAGCTTCGAGCAAAGGAAGGAAGTGGAAGATTCTAGAGACAAGTTCGAAGGGATGGTTCAATCGAAGAGGAAAGAAAGCGATTGAACCAATGAGCCAATAAGACCACCTGAATCATTAAACCATTGAACTGATGCACCTCAAAGGTTCAAAGGTTAAAGGTTCAATGTGGTTCAAGCAACTAGTGATGTCCCCACAGATGTCAAATTTAAAGTAATAAAATGCCCATTTATTTTCAAATAAGATGCGGAACCTTAAAACAAAATCAGTAACCAGCTAAAGAGGAAGCTAAAAGAGCCAGCAAAAAGGGAAGAGATAGCCCAAGAGCTTAGATCATAAATAAGAGATAAAATGTGTTAAGAGAAGAGGGAATAAGAGGAAAAGACCAATAATATCTACATAGAATTTATTGTAGTAGGTGAAATAGTCCACTAGGTGGACATCAGAGAGCGTGAACACTCAAGGATGCAGCGTATTTTTCTCCATTGAGTAAAGGTGAAGTGGACAACTGCACAAATATCAAGAAGAGGACCAAGCAACCTATACTTTAGAGGAGACATTTGAGATGAATTGACATGCCATAGTTAAGGCCGATGCCCTATTCTAGCATGGCCCCTTGATAGAACTGAAAATGCATTCAAGGCATTGAATGTAGCATGGGCCATTCCATGAAATAAAGTGCCAAGTATTTTTTGGCTACTATATATTGTAATCTCTTATTTTATGCAAGGGAGATATTTTTGTTATCAGAAGCAAAACTCTACCCAAATTGAGAGGCATTACTAAGACTTTGAGCTTAGATTGTTAATCATATTTCATTATTTGAATGAGAAAGCAAGTGACCTTTTAGACTTTGTGCTGGAATAGCTTATGTTGTTGAGGAAATTATTCTTATGTCTATTTCTTGAATGTGTTCTTGTCCATTTAATTAAATAAGTAGAACTAGTGGAAGTAATTAGGAAGGTGTCCTGAAGTCAACTATGAAGAGACTTTGTGCTGCCACAATTGTCTTTAGTGTGTGTGTTTTCAATTTATTTTTGTGTAAAGGATCTTGGGATGACTTTGTGCCCCCATTGTCCTTTGTATATCTCACTCTTTGGCAGTTGAGGTGGAGACTTTGTGCTACACCTCATTCTATTGGTTATTGTGCCCTACCTCATTTACTTATTAGATACTTTCTAGAAAAGATTCCTGTTATTTGTTATAAATCACTTCTAAAAGAAGAGAAGTGCCTCCAGTGATTTCACCAAGATTTCTCCCTTGATTTGTGAACATCATCTCTGAAAAAAGAGAGATGGATGGTGTTGTCCTACCCCTGAGTGTTATTTTTAGTTTATATATATAGTATATAGTACCTTATAGTCATAGGGAACCTCCCCTTGATGAGAGGAGAGATTTGTTCCCTTTTTATGTGGTAAACCTACACATTTGGCTGATCAATCTCCTTATGTTGTGGTTGAAACAACCTATTTTTCCCATTAGTTAGCTGGTGACAAAATATTCACCCAATAGTTTTTGGTGACTCCGTTGGGGAATGTTTTGTACAATTTGAAGCCTCAAGCTTCAAATTGAAGTAGTCCCTATCCTTATCCATTTCATTTTTACACTCTGACAAATCCATGGTATACAAGAAGCTAGAGATCTAAAGGTATTGTTGACCCTGTATTCGAGTTGGTACAACAAAGTGATTTTGACCTATTTCCTTCTCCATCTCACCTTCAGTGAACTAGGTGTTTTCATCCTACAACAATTAGGTCTCCATTACCAAGCAAAGTATCCATTTCTATTGTTAGAAGAGCTTTGTCAATACGTACCCCTCGGACATTTGTTATCCCTCCCTTCAGTAGTCAAATCATGGCAATTCAAGGCCCCTGGGGTAACTCTTTTGGTCCACTCAATCTAACTCCACCTCTACATTAGTTACCTTGTAGTTTAAGGAAGAATTTCCCAAATTTATATGGTGATGGGAGGGTTCATCCTGATGAACATATTGTAGCCTTTAGCATAGCCTATGGTGTAATAGGTGTGGAGTATGAGGACGTAGCAATCAGGCTATTTGTAGAAACATTACAAGGCATTACTGCAAACTGGTTCTATCATTTGTAAGCCCAGATGGTGACTAACTAGAACACCTTCAAAGCCAAATTTGAGGCCAGGTTCAAACTTACAAAAGATGTGCATGCCCTATTGGCCTAGCTCACACAAATGAAGAAAGAAACTCATGAACTTATGAGGGATTTCATAGCCAATTTTGACAAGCTAAGAAATAGGATTCCTACCATTGCTCAACCAACAACTGAGAATCTCAAATGCTTCTTCATCAATTCTCAGTTTTTTGAAGTGAGTTTTCTATTGAGACATGCTAGTCACATAAACCTTGTTGTAGCATAAAATTTGGCTACTAAGGTGGAAGATGATCTCATCTTGGCAGAAAAGATAAAGAGAGATCCTAATAGAGGTAAATCTTCTTCATCCTCTAAATACCATCTACATGCACCATTGATCTTATGGTACAAAAGCTAGCAAATGAGTTGTTAGCTCTTAAAAAGCAAATGGCATAAGGAATGTATGCTCTTCTTTGATACTGAGATATACCAAGGAGGACTTTTCTAAATCAGTCATATCAAGGCAATGCTTCCAAAAATCAAGGGTAGCTAAATCATCTTCCTCCCTCATAAGAGAAACTTTCCATTGAAGCACCTCCAACCAATTCAATAGTTAGATATCTTGAAATAAAATCTAATTTCTCCTTCCAGCCTGAGTTGAACCTAGAAGATGATGCTAATCTCTTCATAGAGGGAGAAGAAGAATTAGTTGGAAATTCCAACATCAATTTCCTAAATTACTAGGATGAACTCAGAAGTAAAAGTGAAGCATTTGATGGGTCATATGTTGTACTCACCTGGTCCAGAACTAGTCAGCACAACAAGCTGATAAATAAAAAATAAAGGAGTGACCTCAACTAGCAATTTCAATTACTAAGCAGGGAACCACTCTACCTTTTCAATCAAGGGACCTAGTGATCCCTAAAAAATTAAGTACCTCAAGTACACCTTCACCTTCAACTTCAATTTTGTAGATTAGTCCCCCCTCCTAAAAACCAAAAGGATGAACTACCTTCCCCTATTCCTAATTCATTTAAAACATTTGATATAATTGACCATGTCAAGAAAACCAAAATTCAAATGTCTAAATTTGAATTCTTGCAATCCAACCTTGAGCAGTTGGATAAGTTGGTTCAGTGTGTAAAGAATAAAACTATCCCTATAGGAATAGCTATTCTAAAGGTGACTCCCACATCCACCCAAAATAACCTTGTCATTACTCCTCCTGATACTCTTGGGAGGATAGAACCATTTTATGTCTCCCTGCTGATAAATGGACACCAACTAAACAATTTTATCATAGACTCAAGTGCGTCTGACAATGTCATGCCTACCAAAGTAACAGAATCTCTTGGTCTCACACTAACCAAGACCTTTGGGAGATGTTTCTCCATGGAGAATAAATAAGTACCACTACTGGGATAAATCAAGGATTCCTAATTTGCATTTGTGGCATTCTTGAATAAAAGGATCAAAATGACAGTCTTGGTGGCAACGTCCCAACCTCATATGGCATTCTTCTTGGGCAAAATTTATGCAAGGATGTTGGTGGTGAGATAAGTATGGACCTATCTGAAGTGAGGATCCCGGTCAAAGGTGTCATGTAGAGATTACTCCCTGAGAAGGAGGCAAAACATGTTATCACTCAAACATCAGTGCCCGAAGCTCAAATTCTATTTGAGTCTTCAGGCATGGGTAATTACTTCCTGACTATAGAGGATTTTATTTTCCTAACTGATGAAACTTCTAAAGATGACAATCTAAAAATTAGTTTAGATAAAATAGTAGAAGACTTAATAAAGCACAGTGCCAGTCTAGAGGAATCCTCCCTTCCAAATGAAGAAAAAGCTGGTAGAATATCAATTTTTGATGATGTTTGGATCTTAGAATTCAATGGCAGCAATTCTTCTACCGGCTCAGGAGCTAGGATTGTGTTGATATCTCCTCAAAGAGATATTTTTCCTTCTTCATACAAGTTGTAGTTTAGCAACACCAACAACACTGATGAATATGAATCTATGTTACTCAAGTTGAAAGTAGCCCAAGATAGAGGTGTCAAGCTCCTTCATGCCAAAGGAGATGTTGAACTAGTGGTTTATTAGGTGAGGAACCTATGTCAAACCAAGAACAAAATATTGTGCCATTACCACAATCTGGTATGGGACTATATTGAAAGTTTTGATGCTTTCAATATATCTATAGTACCCAAAGAGCTTCATAATCATGCAAATTCATTGGTTGTCCCTATAACCTTCATGGTTCCTCACCCTAATTTCAAGGATAATAGGTACACTATCAAACTGGTCTTTCAACTAAGTGTGCCTAATAATGCCAATCATTGGTAGGTATCTGATGGGAATAATCAAATTATGCGCTTCACTAGACTAGAAGAGTAACAAGCTATGGTAGTGGACCATACTACTATGTGCCAAAGTTAGGAAAAGAAACTCTTCGCCAAGAGAGCAAGGATTTATGGTTTTCAAATTAGAGACCACGTCTTGCCATGGGGTAAGAAGAGAGAACCAAAAGGGGTGCACAAAAAATGTGATTCTTGGTGGAGAGTTCCATTCACCCATAACTAATTCTAGGGAGAAAATGGTTTCTTGCTAGTTTATCAAGTTGAAACACCATTTTCATTGCCTCACAGTGGGTGGCATCTAAAGTACTTAAATTCTTGAAGTATCAGATAAGTTCAATTGTACATTTGTATATTTATTTAGTCTTTAGTTCTATTTGGTGATTTTCATTTTCATTTCTTTTTGGCACCTTTCTTTTTGGGTAGCATGACTCTATAGCCCAATGGCATACTTAAAGGCACTAGAGATTCTAGATTCTACTCCCTTTGATTATTTTTACAATTGATAGATGTTCCCCAACTGGAGCCAGCTGTTCCCAAAATTTATCACTTGTTTTTAGGGACAACATATCAACTATTTTAGTCCTATATGCCAAAATTCTCTCTTCCCTTCTCAAAAAATGTTCTGAGTGCTCTAATTCTTTAATTATTCAATCTTGTTTAGCTAGGGACTCACAAGTTCAAAAGGTTCAACAAATTCAATAGGTGAGTTCTCATAAAGAAACAAGTTCCCAACACTTAGGAAATTTCAAGGTTGGTTCAAAGTTCAAAGGTTCAAGGAAGCTTTAAGTGAAGGAAGGAAGAAGAAGATTCTAGAGGCAAGTTCGAAGGGATGATTCAACCAAAGAGGAAAGAAATCGATTGAACTGAGAAAGCGATTAAACCAAGGAGCCAATAGGACCGCCTAAACCATTGAACCATTAAACTAATACACCTAAAAATTTCAAAGGTTTAAGGTTCAGTGTGGTTCAAGCAACCAGTGACATCCCTATGGATGTCAAATTTAAGGTAATAAAATGCCCATTTATTTTCAAATATGGCGTAGAACCTTAAAATAAACTCAGCGACCGACTGAAGAGGAAGTCAAAAGAGCTAGCAAAAAGGGAAGAGATAGCCTGAGAGCTCATATCACTAAGAAAAGATAAAATGTGCAAAGAGAAGAGGGAACAAGAGGGAAAGACTAGAAATATCTGCATAGAATTTATTCTAGTAGGTGAAATAGTCCATTAGGTGGACATCAGAGAGTGCAAACACTCAAGGACACGGCCTATTTTTCTCCATTAAGTAAAGGTGAAGTGGATAGCTACACAAATATCAGGAAGAGGAACAAGTGGCCTATACTTTGGAGGAGACATTTGAGATGAATTGACATGCCACAATTAACGTTGATGCCCTGTTTTAGCATGGCCCCTTTATAGAACTAAAAATGCATTCAAGGTATTAAATGCAACATGGGCCATTTCATGAAAAAAGTGCCAAGTCTTTCTTGGCTGCTATATATTGTAATCTCTTATTTTATGTAAGGGATATCTTCTTGTTATCAGAAGCAAAACTCTACCCAAATTGAAAGGCATTACTGAGACTTTGAGCTCAGATTGTTACTCATATTTCATTATTTGAATGAGAAAGCAAGTGACCTTTCAGACTTTATGCTAGAATAGCTTGTGTTGTTGAGGAAATTATTCTTATGTTTATTTCTTGAATGCATTCTTGTCCATTTAATTAAATAAGTAGAACTAGTGGAAGTAATCAGGAAGGTGTCTTGAAGTCAACTATGGAGAGACTTTGTGTTGCCACAATTGTCTTTAGTGTGTGTGTTTTCAATTTATTTCTGTGTAAAGGATCTTGGGATGACTTTGTGCCCACATTATCCTTCATATATCTCACTATTTGGTAGTTGAGGTGGAGTCTTTGTGCTACACCTCATTCTGTTGATTATTTCACCCTATCTCATTTACTTATCAGTTACTTTCTAGAAAGGATTCCTACTATTTGTTGCAGATCACTTCTGAAAGAAGAGAAGTGCCTCTAGTGATTTCACCAGGATTTCTCCCTTGATTTGTGAACATCATCTCTAAAAAAAGAGAGATGGATGGTGTTTTCCTACCCCTGAGTGTTATTTTTAGATTATATATATATATATAGTATATAGTACCTTATAGTTATAGGGAACCTCCCCTTGATGAGAGGAGAGATTTGTCCCCTTTTGATGTGGTAAACCTACACATTTGGCTAATCAATCTCCTTATGCTATGGTTGAAACAACTTATTTTTCCCATTAGTTAGCTGGTGACAAAATATTCACCTAACACAGGCAACCATCGATAGTTACTATGTGTTGACTATAGTGATAAATGACTGATTGATAGGATCACAAAGTTGGATTCTAAGAAATGGGTTGGTACTGGGCTAATTTTAAAATGGAAATAAAGTAAATAAATATTAAAAAAAATTACTTATCTTGCTGTGAGGTTGATTTGGTGATTGATTAAAGTGGTTGTCTTGTTGGTGGATTTTGGCATGATTTTGATAGAGTAATTGTACTTGATGCATTGGTGGAGCAGTAGTGGCAAATTGGCTTTCTAATATGATGGCTAGATTGTTAGATCGCTAATGACAGTTCACCTACAAAAAATAAAGTCTAGATTCATAAGTTCTTGATAATAATTATAGATGGTTTTCACCTCCCTACTCCTCTCTTTTTATAGGCACAAACAATAGGTTCAAGTAGAGGTTCAACTAGGCTATCTAATTATAACTCACTCGTGCAATGACTCACACATGGATCAAAACAAGTTATATTTAGAAAAGGAAGGTGAAGTGGTTTGTATGTTGTTGGTTAAGGAGGTGCACCCTAACCATCGATGGTCAGGGTGATCGTCGATGGTCATCTTGACCATCAATGGTCGAGGGTGAAGGGTGAAGATGGGTAAAAAGGTTGGTTATCTAGGTGGTCAATCTTGACTTGGGTTAGGCTTAGTTTATCATCAAAAGGTGAAACTGGTCTAGAGGGGGTTCAAAGGTGGTCCAAGTGTGTTTTGACATTTGAAATCATGGTGTGTGGATTTATGGTGTCTACACATTATAAATAAAAAATGATGGAGATGGGCTAGATAGGATAATTATTAATAGCTTATGCATTTGTTTATGGTCTTGGGGTAATGAAGAGTTATCATCATAAGGTCCTAAAATGGTAATAATTGGTTATTATTATGTTTAGATGTAGTCTAGGTCAAGGAAGGATTATTGGCATAGTTAGGTTGATTAGAACTTTTAGCTAATGGTCTTAGTCTGTTGGCATTTGGTTTAGGATTGATGTTATTGGTAGAAACATGCCCACCACAATATGACCTACAAATTTATTGTAGTTATGTGTAACTTTATGGTAAGTCTATTAGTTGTTGTGGTTATTTTGGCCTTGGTTCCTTATTATTATTATTTTTGTTGTTTTTGTTGTTGTTGTTGTTGTTGTTGTTTATTGATTGGCATTTTTATGATGTGGAAAAGAATTTTAGTAGATACCCAAGTTTTCATTGGAAGTAGATACTCTAGTATCCAATTGGATTTCTCCATTTTCTAACATATTTTCAATAAGGTGATTTAGATTCACATAACATCATATGGAATGTCTATGAACATGATGGTATTCATATAACTCATGCTCTTTTTACCAATCTAGATACAGTATACCCTCAAGATAGTGTTTTGGAATTGGCCAAATAATCATATTTCCTATATCTAGTTTGTTAAACATTACTTTAATGGACTCACCAAGGTCATTGAATACTCTAGGAGTGGGTATTTTTCTTAGAGGCATGGTTTGCAAAGGTGTTGGTTGTAGCATTTGAGGAGTTACCCTGGGTTGTGTCATAGGTTTTGCTTGATGGATAGGTTACTAATGCGAGATAAGTTTCATTTATAGCATAAGTTGAGAATATGGTGTTTGCACCATTTTTATATGGTGTGAATTAGTTAATCCATTACCAATAACATTCTTGTTAATATTGTATGGTTTTGATTTCTCAAAATTGTTATCTTAAACTGGTGAAGATTCTTGTGCTTAGACTAGGCTATAGTTCTGACTTGGGTCAAGTTTTGGTTTAGGCTCTAATTCTAGTTTTGAGGAAGCCAAATTAATAATCCCTTTGTTAATAATATCATTTTAAATATATATGCCTTTCTTAATAATATCTTTGAATGTGTGCACATACTGAAGCTCCAAGTGATAAGATATTTTGTTGCACAATTTTTTTGTAAACTACCAATTGTTTATTTGGTAAGTTATGGGTGAAGTGACTGGAAAGCACTCTCCATATTTGCAAGTAGATCACAAAGTTCTCACCAAATTTTTTCTTATATTGAATCAAATATACTACTAAAATCTCATGATCAATATTTTAGGAGAAATGTTACACAAACTTATTTGAGAGATTGTCAAAGCGAGATATTAATTTTTTTGGTAACTTGAGAAACCATTCCAAATCATGTCCATCTAGACTTTGAGGAAAGAGGAGGAGTAGGTTGATGTCACTATAATCCATTGGCTATCAAGTAATAAATAACTATGTTAGATGCCCTTTATGGTCACCTTTACCCTTATACTTGTCAAATTTTGGTGGTTCATAACCTAGAGTAAATGGTATCTAAAGATAATCCATATTAAATGGGTATGAACACACATCATAAAACTTGAATTTATTGGTCTGATTTCCTATTTGAATGGTTACAATATCATCCATCATCTATTGAAATTATTTAGCCAATAAACTTGATGGTACATTTGGTTATGATTGTGGTTTGGTAGTCAAAGGTGGATTGTTTTGAAGAGGATGTAATGGAGGAATGGTGTGTTATGTAATTTTTGGTTAATGAGTTAATCTACTAGGAATATGCATCTATATATTAGGATGTGGCTATTGATATTTCATACATTATTGGTATATTTTCTGGTTTAGATTCAGAATGTGGCCTTGGGTCTGAGGGAATTCAAATTGTTATGGAAGGATATGGCTTTGGGGAATATATTGTGCATGTTGAGGTTGAGCAAGGACTTGTTTCTAACTAGTTAAACCTAGATTAATAAAGGGAAATTATTGTCAATCAAGGTCCTATCTTTATATTTGTGTCCCTTATAGAGTAAAAGGAAATGGTTACCTAATAGGTACTTGTTGGACATTAGCACCTCTTTATTACATAAAAACCTATTGTGAACTAGATTCTTGTTGGGTATTTGGCATTTATTTTTGACCAATAGAAATAAATTTTTGATTAGACAACATGTAAAATTGTTGGGGTATATTGGTCTATGACTATTGAGGTGCATTTATCACTAATTATTGAGGTGAAACATTTATTCCCCTAGTTGAGGTGGCATAGTTTTCTACCTATGTTGTGGTGGTAAATTGAATTATGAATATTTTCATGGAATATTAGCTATCACCTATTAATGTGGGATAACATTTGTCACTTATTGAGGCAAAACATTGGTTACCACCTGATTAATTATCCCCTATTATTATGTGCTTTAAGAAGTAGCTAGTTGAGGATTGGGAGTAACCTACTATGGTTAGGAAGTATACATTCATTCCCCTTGTTATTTTGAACCACTCATGATATTTACTAGAGGAAATTTTTATTAAAAATTATTTTTTGGTGCATTTAACCCACTTTGGCCTGGATTGGAAGACACTTACATGTTATCCATGGTATTAGGCAATTTTTCTTGAGTAGAATCTATAATCACTTCCTTAATAAATGGGACATTGAACATGTCACCTACTAAAGTAATTTGGGAAAATGGTTATACTCCAAAATTAGCTTGACTTATCAAATCAACTAACACTCATTTTGAAGGAATTATTTCTATAAGTGGTGCATTTGATACAACCATGGCATTAAAATTATGTGCTAGATTAAGGTAAATTTAATATGCTTATTATATTTGTGTGAATTGATCTTCCATGGGGCCTTTTAATTTTTAAATCATATTCATATCTTGGTATAAAATTATCATGAACACTTGAGGATAACTAGTAGAGGCATGTTCTATAGTTTGGGTGTAAGGTACATTTATTGACACTCTGACTAGACTAGGTAGGTTTTCATAGGGGAAATATTATGGAAACTTATCCCCTACCTCCAAGGCCCTAATTAAAACCTCATCCTTGTTTTCAAGTAAGTGAAAATTTAATAAGTATGGCTTATAGTTCAATGGCATGGTAATATGGTATGATTTTTGTTGAACTTGTTCAATGATAGATGGCAAACTAGCTAGATATTGAGTTGTTTGTTCTTGATCTTATCTTGGATAAGGAGGTGTATTAACTAGGTAGTGTGTTAACAGATCTTGGCTTTGTTTCACATATTGAGTAGTATAAGGAAGATGTGGATCCATCTCACAAACTACATCATCATCATATGGGTCTTGAATAAAGTTATCATTTATGACCAAGTTATCATAATCTAGATTTTACATGGTTCCATGATGTGTGTAGTGAGGCATATTTAAATCCATGACTATCATATCACAAATTAAAGGTCTAAAGTTTCTCAAAAACTCTTAAAACATGGTATAATGGTAAATGGTCCAAACATGGTATGTCTAGAAACTTGGTCTAAAAGTCAAATTTAATATAACTTGGCCTAGGAATAGAGTTATTCTCCAAAGTTATCAATGATAAAATTGGCCTAAAATTTCTTCAAGGTATAATGTCTTACACTAAGTTTTAATCTTAGTTTTGGAGAAGTGTTTCAAACATATTTATCTATGTTTAAAAATGGAAAAGTTACTAGGTCTTTGGGAACAAGGCACAAATCTAGGCTCAAAATAAAATGAATAAAATATAAAAACTAAGGCAAATGTTAGGTCTTTAGAAACATGGCATGAATCTATACTTGAATAAAACTTTGTGAAATGATAAGGCAATTAATATAATAATTTTAAACACTTGGAATCAAACTAGGCATATAGATTCAAACATAAACATGACCATTGGTAAAAGACATTGGAATTTAGTTAGTGCCTAAAAATACTTGGTAAATTCAATCTTAAGTAATCAAAATAAGCATGATGATTAAAACATTCAATCCTAAGTGATAAGAAAATCTCAAATGCAAACTAATTTCACTTAAAGTTGTACTTAAAAAGAGATTTTTGACCTTAGTTTTAAGTAATAAAATAGATGTGAAGCACACAAAAAGACCATTTTTAAAATATAGGCACAAATATCTTTAGAGAAAGTAAGGAATTAGTCCAAGTTACATAATCCAAAAGTGATAGGTCAACATCTAAGCTAAAATTAAGTGAGGCATAGGCATAAACCAGTCAACATGTGAATATAAACTTCACAAGATAAATTTTGAACTTGGTTTAGAAGATGTGGGTCCTCAAATGGACAAAATTTTAGACCAAACTAGATATCATAATAATAAAAATTATAGACCAAAATACATATATGGTTTCAAGCTCAAATTGATACAAGGAAAAGGTTTTGAAATAATACAACCAACATAATGATGCTATCTCACTCAAAAGGTATGATAATAGTTTTTGTTTCAAAACTTCAAATCAAAAACTTGGGATGAAATGGGCATCATAATGACACCCCTTTCAAACAAGTGATACACACACAAATTTTTTGAAAATGTCTAAGTTAAAGTGTAGTATCAAATGGATAGAATAACACCTATTTTAAGATAAAGGAGGTGTATGAACATTTGATTATTTCATGACTTGTTTTGATGTGTTTTTGATAAGCAAAATTATTTTAGACTCAAAACAATGCAAGTGAAATAAATAGACACAAAAATATTGAAGCACATCATCTTATCCCTAAAAACTGATAATGTTGCTTCATATTATCACATTCTATTGATATACTCCTTGAGAGGAAATAATTTGTTGATTTGATAAATTTTTATGCACATGAAAAGTAGGGTTTTTAAGGCCCCCTCTTCTCTCCAAAATTTTAATGATGACATGGAACTTTAGTATACTTTCCCGACACTGACAATATTTCTATGGCAAGTGGGGTTTGTCTAAAAAATATAAGTTTCATGTGTTTTAGATTTCCCCATATGTGTGGTTAACATAGATATCAACACATCATTTGGATCCAAGCTAATCATCTTGTTGTAAAAAGGTCTTGTATTTTATACAACCACTACATCCATCAAATTATTTACTGTACTATGATGTCCAAATTAGGCCATTGTTTTGAGGTAGATATCTCTAGTGGATTTAGTTTAATAGCTTAAACTAGTGTCCCAGTGAGTCACCCTCAATCTATATACCCCATCATGAGATTTAGTTATAATGATGCTAGGATATGAAATATCAAGTCAATAATCCCCTAGAAAACTTATGGGGAGGTGATGAAATCCCACCAACAATCCAAGTGCATGAAAGAAATAAAATAAAGTTAGAATGACTTTAAACATCATTTTTTTAATCACCTAAGCTATTTCAACTTGAGCAGAGCATGGATGATGTTGCTTCTAAACTTGGATTAAGTGACAAGATAATGAATAAAGTGTTTTTAGTCACCTTATTTCCCTAAAGGGGATGGGGGAGAGCATATGTGAAAAGTCCAATTTGCAAGTAAAACAAAACAAACAATAAACAAATAAACAAAAATAAAAATCTCTTAAGAGCACTTAGTCTCATATTTATGTTCTTTTTAAATTACTAAGTGCAATGTGAAGTGAAATTTAGCCCTTACATATTATTTGCATTTTTAAACTTTGAAAAACAAAAATAAAGTTATTAACTATTTTTTATGCACCAAATGTAAATGTTAATGATTTTAAAGTGCTAAAATTTTCCTTTCTTGGCATTGAGTCCTGTAAAAAGTGTTATGGGGTTTCTTTTGTGCTTTAATCCACTGTGATATCCCTATAAATTAGCACAATAAAAACACAAAACCAACTCTCTAGAATGATTTTGTAGTTACACAATAAACTTTAAACTATGAAATTGTTCAATAATAATAGTAAACATAGACAAACCTAAATACATAAACATACAGTGGATGATTTTATGGTTCCCAAATGATTTCATGACTTATTTTAATAATTTTGCTACTTTGATAGACAATTTCACAATTCAGGCAAATAATTTTGCAGTTCAAGAAAACTTACAAGAAAACATAGAAACAAAAACCAATGATTTTATAGTTTTATGGAAAATTTTCAATTAGTAAATAATTTTGTGGCTTGGCAAAATGAATTTGTAACTCAAAAATGCAATTTTGCTACCTAAATATATGATTGCTACTTAAATAGATGAATTCAATAATGTAAGATAATTTTTAAATCATCTTGAAAATCAAAGGAAAAGAATTATTTTACTGTAGGGCAAGTTTTTAGTTTACTTGATGATTTTGCCAGTTCTGAGCTTGATTTCATAGATTCATAGGGTCAAGGCTAAATTAGAGCAATTTTACATTTTTCTAGGATGAATTTGTAGATTTGGTTGACAATTTCATGTTTTACCTCACCAAATTTGTAATTACATTGTCATTAATTCATGAATACACAATCATAAGCAAAAAATAGAAAAGTTAGTAAGAAATTGAGAAATTAAGATCTATAATGAAATCTTCTTGGCTCCAAAAAAATCCCAAGATACCTCATCCATGCTTATAGGATACATGGTCCCATTTGTCATGCCATTATGTGGTCAATAATAATACATAGAGGGGAGATTATTATTGTGTTAGTATGAAATATATCAAACAAAACACACTAATGAAATCTTACACCTCTAGCCTAGACACTTAAAGAACTAGTGAACTATATATGTAACTAACAAATGAAAGCAAAACAAAAAAAATTACCTTCCATGAGAGAAAGTGTTATATGTTGGAAATAAATTGATGTGCTTGGTTATGTAATCAAGAAATCCTTGGTAATAGATCTCCTTGCACCACCTCTAATTATCGCCTTAATAATGTTGAGCTTGGATTTGGCTTGGCTTGGCTTAGTAAATGGGTATGATAACACTATAACAATGGGCTCCTTGAAGTAATTTTATCATCATATAATTAAACAAAAGAAGCTTTGAATGTATTTTTATATGATAAATTTACACCAGAAGAGCTTATTTATCAATGGGTGAGGCCTTGTATTTATAGCCTCCAAAACTAACTCTAACCCCATTGTAGTTAAGCTAGAGGTAATTATGGTTGAGTTCAAACTAACCTTAGTCTATTTAAGGAGGGGACATATAATTAATATTTGGGATAGAAATCCAATTTATTAAGCATGGCTCTCCATTTCTGAATTTAAGGCATTTAGGGAGATATTTTTAATTCCTTGAATTTGAGCATAATGACATCATCATGACCTCATTTTTATTGGAATTTCCTTTTCAAAAAATTTAATTTCACTAAATACAAATCAAAAATCCACTTAATAATTTAATTTTATTTGCTTAGTTAATTCATTCTACTTAGCATTTTTGCACTTTAAGAATTATTCAAGTACCCCATTTGATGGATCTAAAGGCCAAACTATCAATTTACTACGTCTCAATTTAACTAAAGATGAATATGTGGGAGGTTAATATTATTTATAAGATAATACCCCAAATAGGGATGCCTTAACATGATTTTGATCACTAATTTCTAATGTGTAGATGAATTTGAGACACTTAGTGATTCCTAAGCTTAATTTGCACTGTTTGGTAGAAATCAAATCAGTTGGGAAGCTAGTTGTGTCCAGAATAGAGTGTCTAAAAAAATAATTTACCCTAGAATGGCAAGTGGAGTAGTTAAAAATAATGATTTACCCATATTCATTTATAATCATTAGTACATAATGTAAAAATGACATAAAATAGTGATTTACCCATAGGTAGTTATAATCATTAAATTGGTCAAAAATAGAGTTTGCCACAATAGGGAAAATGAGCAAGGTTAGCTTATGCAAAAAACTAAAAATTATATTTATGATGAGTTAGAAAAGGATAACAACACATTTCTATCCTAATGTGAGTTTTAATATGCATGTTCAAACAAACATGGGATATATGTTAAAAAATTATGTTGTTAAATAGGTCTCAAGGGAGGCCCAAAAATATGGTTTAACTATAACATAGTCAAAAATTAAGGCATGTAGGATCAAGATGAATAAATAACAAACCAAAAATATGAAAAATACACCTCTGTTATAGCCAGAATAGGTAGGGACATTTGTATGCTTGAGCAAGAGGTCAATGCTCAGGTACATGAGGTGGTAGGTTTATAATGTCAACTACCTAATATAAAGGGCACCTTAGATATGAGGGATGATGATGTGACATGGATACAAGTATAGATTACTCTATTTCAAATCAAGATAGCTAGGTTGGTACATGTATAAGGCCACCTCAAAACTGAGAGAGACCAAGCTATTAGTGAGAGTGACCAATCATTAATAACTATAGATACACAAAGATGAGAGTAGGATGCATTTAGAGGATCCATTACATAGGTTAAATTATAATAGTTTATTCTAAAGAGCCTTATGGATAAGGATGAGGCATCTTACTATAGGTAAGCCTATGAGTCTACCATACCCAAAGAGTAGCAAGTTGTTACTTTTGAGATCTAGGATACACAGAGGGAAGGGAGTATATCTAGTCAATCTCATATCAGGACTCATGTTTTAGGTGCTTCAAGACAATTAGTTTTTTAGTCTCAACCACCACCACCAAGACCACTAAGGCCACTAGGGTTGCCTCTAGCTGAAGGCTTTAGGGATACACAGAGACAAAGTTGATTATATGGATCTTGGCATTTTGTCATAGTTGACATTGTTTTGGCCTATCGCATTGTACCCATTTTATTAGTACTTATGTATTTTTGAGACACCATCATGATATGTATATATTTGTTATGTGTAGGATAGTTGAGATGCATTGACATTCATTTATGGGTCTATTGAGGATGATGTACATGTATATGATATTCCTATGATATGCATATGATGCCATGTTTATTATCTTATTTATCTCATGTTTTAGCATTGATTTAGCATTAATTAACATAATTTATCATTGTGAGTGTTTAACATTATTTATCGTTATGCCTATATATGCTTTATTTATGTATTATTTATGCCATATTTATGAGATGTGTTATTAGTTATTCATCTAATTATGTTGTATGGATTCTTATTCAAAGATACATGTTTGTATAAACACATAATAAATCATTTGTTTCCCTTATTTATTACTCATAGATGCATGCATGTGTTTGGGTATTTGGCTAGTTTTTGACATATTAGAGAAGTATTACCATTTTATTGCTAGAATAGACTCCATGTGAACACATTTTTTATTTAGCTTGTGATATTATGCATGATAGTTATGGATAACTAAAATGACAATATATACCTTAAACATTAAAAAATTAATTTAAATGTACATATAAACAATGTAGGTCTAAGATATGGATAATCATATCCCAAATGTAAATATAACAATAAATCAATTGTAAGATTAAATATAAAAATTCACAACTGAAGTACATGATATGGATAATCAATAATTAAGTGGAAATAAAATGTAATAATCTTAAATCAATTGAGAATCAAAAGACAAAATAATTAAAAACACAAAAAAAATAAAACAAACAAAAAGGTAAAACAAACAAACAAACACTAACAAAACAAATAAGATAAACAAACTATACAAACAAAAACACACTAATAAATAAATCAAAATAAAAAGAATAAAACAATAATAAACAAAGCATAAAAAAATAAACACAAACAGAACACCAATAAAAATAAACAACAAAACACCAATAAATATAAACACCAATAAAACACCAATAAAAATAAACACTAATAAAAACAAAAAATAAAACACTAGTAAAAATAAACATGATATAAATAAATAAAACAACACATGAACAAATAAATAAATAAACACAAATAAAATAGAAATAAAACAACAATAAACAAACTAAGTAATAAAACATGCAAACAAAACAACAACAAATAAATAAATAAACTAACTAACACACACAAAAAAACACAAATAAAATAAGCAAACCATGCAACAAACAAAGTGAACAAAATAATCAAAACAACTAAATATTCCAAAGTAAATAAAAATTTAGTAAACAAACTACTCTAAACACATAGAGAAAACAAATTAAGCTAAACAAACAATAATACACAAACATTGGTTAATCACATTGTTAGTGCAAATAGAAAACAAATTGTTCATGTGTGTATAATAGATGTGTTACTCTTGGTGATAGGGTGACCCCTAATCTAGGTAATGATGACATGGTTAAAATAACACATGAATGAAAAAGCACAATATTTCCCCTAGGCTATAGGATACAAGGAAACAAACAAGATGGCATACAAATTACTTCTAGACCATTGGAGACAACAAAACAATACGAATAAAAGGGGGGATAGAAGAAAAATAAAGGGTGGCTAAGCTAACTTGAAATGCACTAGGCAAGTGGATGTTTCCTACACATTGCCATGGACAAAGGTATAATATGAACTTCAGGCCAAATGTAGTTATCCTAGGGTAAGGGATAGAATAAAATGGATGATAAGATAACATGATTAATTTGTAGAGAAAAGTAGTAATGATCTCAAAAAATGGTGAGTATGTGAGAAAAGAGGGGATGACATTTCAAAATCATGAAAACACTAACACAAACAAATTGTGCAATCATGAGAGTATGGTTTACACCAAAACCACACTAAAAGTTAAGAGACGAGTATTCACAAATGAATTAAATTGATAATTCATAGTGTTTACTACATCTAAGGCTTAGAATGAGAATGAGCTCACAAAATGATGAGAGTATAAGATGAAGTTTATCTCAAAATTTTGAGATTGTAATAAAAATCCAAGTGATCATTAGTGTATCAAAATTGAATACATAATTCTCATAACATGAAATCATAAAATAGCTAGAGTGTATGGCATAAAGCTAATAAATATGGGGAAACTAAATGACAAGTAGTTACTCATGAAATAGTTAGGTGTCCTAGAATCATTAAGGCAAATAAATGGTCAAAAAAGAAAGGAAGGTGTGACCAAACTCACCTAAGATACTTCATGCATCCATGTGCTACCTACATAGTCTGTGCAAACCTTAGACTAATGTAGTTCTCCCAAAAAGAGGAGGAAAATACCAAGGTTGTATAGAAATAAATTAAATAAATAAGATGGCCCATCCCATAAAATTTTGATGGTGTTATATCTCACATGGAAATTCTAAGACAATTTTCATAATTTTGTGATTTTTAGGATTTTCTAGATCTTTTACAAATGTTTAGGGGTATTGAAACTATTTCAATTATTTTTGGAATTTTCTAGGCATCTCAACTCAATCAAGAATTATGAGATATAGAATAGTCCAACTTAAAAAATTATGAGAGCATATAGATTAGGTTGCTCACAAAATAGTGAGTGTGGATTAGGTTACTCATAAAATGGCGAGAGCATGGCTTAAGTTGTTCACAAAATAGTGAGAGTGTGGCTTAAGGGTGTCTGATCTGAACTCAATGTGAATCAAGCACTACCTACATAGTCCCAAAGGACCTCAAGTCACTATAGTTCCACCTACACAAAAGGCATCTAATTAAGTACCAGCAAGTTTCAAATAAATTTAAATGGAAAGGCAAATGATAACAATAATGGCAAAATGATGTGGCAATGCATGGTAAAGGTGTTTTCCCTAATTTTACCATAGGTAGTTATAATTAGTATCATGATCCATTTTTCCATATTTCCTTATAGATCTAATTTGTAAAGTAGATACTTGAGTGTATTTTATTTGGTGATAACAATGGTCTTGTTGTTTAGTATATAATGATGCAATTTTTGGGATGTGAACACTATTACTAAATAAGATTTTTCAATCAACATATAGTTATGTTCATACACAACCAGTGTTTAGCTCAGTTTATATACGGCATTTTCCTTTCCCTATTCATTTTTTTGTGTCAAAATTACCCCCAGTGTATTATCAATTTCTAACAGGTATAAATATAATGGATTGTTTGGCATTAGTGGCAAAAAAATAGGTGGGTTGGCAAGATATTCTTTAAGGTGATCAAATAATTTTTTACACTCTTCATTCTAGGAGAATGTAACACCTTTTTTCATCAAGTGTGTAAATAGATGGAATTTATTGGCTTATTATGAGATGAAACATCTGATAGATTGAATCTTTCCTTATAAACTATGGAGCTACTTCAAGGTAGATAATTGTGGCATCTCTGTAATTCTATGGACTTTAGTTGGGTTGAATTCAATTCCCCTAAGAGGAATAATGAAACCTAAAAAATTTCTAGAAGTGATGCCAATTACACATTTATTCATATTAAGCCTAATGTTTTACTTGTGAATTCTCTTGAAGATTCATCATAGCATGGCTAGGTGATTGACACAGTTCTTTTCTTTACCCAAAACATCATTGACATAGTTCTCAATAATATCATGCATCATGTCATGAAAAATCACTATAATAGATCTTTGGTAAGTGGCTCTAAAATTTTTAATCCCAAATGACATTAATTAATAAATAAATGTTCCCCATAGAGTAGAGATAATATGGAAAGTACATACTCGAGTGGATCTACTTTTATGATAATAATAGTCTTGTTATTTATCATTTAATGATGTAATTTGTGAGCTATGAACACCATTGCTAAACTAGATTTTTTAATCATCATAAAGTTATGTTCATACATGACCAATGTTTATCTCAGATAATACACAACATTCTCCTTTCCCTTTTCATTGTGTTGTGCCAAAAGTGCCCCCAAGGCATTCTCGATTACTGATAGATACAGAAGTAATGGCTTATTTGGTGTTGGTGGCAACAAAATAGGTGGGTTAGAAAGATATTATTTAAGTTGATTGAATGATTTTTTACACTCTTTATTCCATGATAATGCAACACATTTCTTTATTAAGTGTGTAAATATATGGAATTTATCAACTAATTTTGAGATGAAGCATCTGATAGATTGAATTTTGCCTTGGAAACTATGGAGTTGTTTTAAGGTGGACAATTGTGGTATCTATGTAATTACATGAAATTTATATGGGTTGACTTAAATTAACATATGAGAGATAACGAAACATAATATTTTACCATAAGTGATGTCAAATACACATTTATTTATATTAATCCTAATGTTTTACTCATGAAGCCTCTCAAAGGTTCTTTATATCACGGCTAGGTAATCAACATAGGTTTTTGATTTACCCAAGATATGATTGACATAATCCTCAAAAATGTCATGCATCATGTCATGGAAAATCATTGTCATATCTATTTATTAAGTGTCTCTAACATTGTTAATCCTAAATAACATTACTTGATAACAAAACATTCCCTAGATAATCGTGAACATTATCTTATGTTGGTCTTCTGGTGCAATTCTAATCTAATTATACCTTTAAAAGCCATCCATTAGAGAGAATTTCATATTCAGTCATTGAGTAAAATACAATGTCAATATTAGGTATAGTAAATTCATCTTTCAAGAAGGCTTTGTTGATATCTCTGAAATCGATGTAGATCCTAATACCTTCTGGTTTTTTGCTTACTAGCATAATGTTTGAAATCCACTTTTAATAGTAAATCAACCTAATGAATTTTGTGTCTAAGATTTTTTCCAAATCTTTCTTTACTAGCATAGATATACAATGATTCATCTTACATAATTTATGTTTAATAGGTTTAGAATCAAGAAGTACAACAAGATAGTGTACAACCAAGGTAGGGTCCAAACCTGACATGTCTAAATATGCCCATGTAAATTTGTCTACAAATTCACTTCAAAAGGTCATAAAATTTTCACATTCTTCTTTAGTGAGGGATGTGCCTAGTTTAATCCTTTTTGGGTCCTATGGAGTCCCAATATTTACCTCTAAAGTGTCCTCCACTTGAAGTGTAGAACCATCATCTAGAATACTTAGTAAGGAGTTAAACTAATTGGCAATGGAAAAGTCCTCTAAATGGATTGTCTCACCTAATTTTCCTAAGCATGATGCATCAGAATCTCCTAATAATGGCATCTACCATGATATAAATATTCAAGGCACTCTTGAATAATTTGTAAAAAATCCTGCCACTCCTCAGTAATGATATTTGATCCATAAATAGACTATGGGCTATTTTTCTCTTTGCTTCATAAGAAAATGGGTGAACATCCCCATTTAATGACATTGGAAACTAGTTTTCACTAAGAAACTTGCCTTTCTCTTTACTTTTTCCCTTTTTAGAAAGTACCCCAAAGAGGTTTTCACTTTCAAACCTCAATGTTGGTTTTACTCTTTGTTTTTGGCTAGGGAAGTTCACCTACTCTTCGAAATAGGAAGTAAGACCTAATCTAATAGTAAATCCTTATTTGTGGTCTCCAAGAGTTATGTAACTCCTAAATCCTAGAAATTCGTATATGGCCTCATCATTTTCAAAATCATCTAATGAAAATATTGACTCTTTTTGGTCTCATTATATTAATTATGGATGATAAAGGGGTAAATGTGAAGGTTGATAAACAAGGATAATGATGTAAATGGCATGGGGTTTAAATACATTTGTAGTTTCAAGGTCATCATAGCCTTTATAATTAGACCCTACATCATTGTTGGCATCATCATCACTAATCATTTGTGTTAGAACAGGAATAAGGTATGTGGGGTCACCCCTAGGCCATTTAAATTTGGTACCATGGGTTACCTTGTACTTATTCATTAAGACTGGTTTGATCATTCCTTGTTGATATAACCCAAGGCTTCTACCTTCATAATCTAGGTGATCCATAATTTGGTTGGAAATAAGATACTTTTCACTTTGGTAATAGTTGGCTAACTTATCAGTGTAGAGACATTAATCATCTTCTACTAAGGGGTCTTGTTTTAGGCCAGAGGCTAGTTTAAAAATAATGGGCTTATTGAACTAATATTTTCCTTAAATTTCCCACTTTATACAAGTAGTATTAGCCTTAGGTCATAATATTTAGGATTTTTAGGTAATTTGTCAACATAGAACACATTATGAGTGTTATATTCTCCAAGACTTTTGTTAGTGACATAGAAGTGGTTAGAAATTTTTGGTAGAGGCATGGCAAAGGTAGAGGCTAAGTTTTCTAGGTAAATGTAATTATATTCTGGTCTTAATTCTATGGATTTTCATTTTTAATATTTTTCTATTTAACTTAGGCATAGGATTCATGCCAAATTGGTAGTTGTAGTTTTTATACTCACCTCAAGGTGTTTACATTTATGATATGGCCAGAGATCAACTTGTATAGTCACTTCCATTCTTGAATGTGGAAATTTTATACACTAATTTAATGTAGAAGGTATATCCCTAATTTCATGGATTCAAGATTAGACCAGTAACAAATTATAAGATAATTATAGATCTAAAACATGGCATAAAGTATCATGGGTTAATGTCCTAATGACCATTACCAAGATAATGGTACCTTGAGATTCTCATTCTTCATTATTATATGTGTTGATAATGATGATATCTAGCTACAAGTCAACTACTATATACTAGAAATGTTGACCAACTTCAAAGACACAATGTTGAGACCTGAACCATTGTCTACAAGGACATGTTTAAATCTATGGTTAGTTATACCAAATTTAATGTATAATGGATTGTTATGTAAAGGGCCTAGATAATACATATCACTTTGGTCAAAGATGAGACATTAGCTAGAGAGACCTAGTGTCCTACCATGACTTGGAATTTGTCTAGAGTGATATCATTTGGCACAAGGGATTGATTCAAATACTCATTCAAGATATCTTTATGGATGATATACACATGAAAAAAATCCATGATGGATATGTGTGTAGGTGTCTTATTCAATTTTTCCATAATATCATAGGTTTTCACCTCATTTTTATCAATTGGTTTATTTTTGATAAGCATAGAAGGTTAACTAGGCTCATTTATAGTATTTGGCTATAGTCCTTTGATAGTGACCCTAGCTCATCAAGTTTTGATTATGAAATATCAATATAGTACTTGGCTTTGGTAGTATTATGGATAATTAATGATTACCAAAATGGTTATTCTTAAATAGTATGGTACTTGATTATCAATATGTCCTATAGAAGAATAACGAACATAGGTACGTTGGCAGGTATCATTTGACAAATAGCCATTATTGGGTGAAGGTATAGATATATTTGTATTTGGTCTAGGGTTGATAATGATGGTGGAAACATGACCACATGAAACATATACTATAACATTTTCATAGGTATATGTAATGGAATGATGACCTCCTTGGTTGGTTTGATCATTTTTCCCTTAGTTATGACCATCATGTTGTTGTTGTTATGGTTGGTATTATTATTGATGATTTTTTGGTGTTCTCTACCACTATTTTAATTTTGTTAATATTAATGCTAGTTTTTTTATTGTTATGTTGGAGAAATATATTTTGGTAGATACCTAAGTTATGTTTATTTATAAGAGAATGGGTGTCTCTTTTTATCTCTCCATTTTCTAATGTGTTCTCAATCAAATTTATGAGTTGGATAAACTATCCAATGGAATGTCTTCTGACATGATGGTACTCACAAAATTCATGTTTTTATGCCATTTGTTAAAAGGAATCCCTTCAAGAAATAGTTTTGGTATCAGCCAACTAATCATATTTACTTAAACCAATCTTTAAAACACAAACTCAATAGGCTTACCAGGGTCACTAAATTGGTAGACAATGGGTGGTCTTCTCCTCAAAGTATGGGTTTGGAATCTATTTAATTTTTATGGAAGTTTATTTTTTGAAGGTTCTAGTTGAATGTATATAGGAAGTGGTGGTTGATTAGGTGGAGGTAAGTAGATAGGTAGTGTTTGCACCATCTAAACATGGCATGATTTAGTAACCCCATTACCAACAACATTATTATTTCAATTTTAGGGTTTAGGTATTTCATTATTTTTGGCTTCAGGTTTTATTCAAGTGAGTATTTAAGTTGATTTATGATTACGCTTCTAGCCTTGATTTTATTTGTGGTTCTGATTGGAAGGGGATGGCTTGATTATGCCTTTGTTAATAATGGATTTATCAATATGTATTCCTTTTACTATAACCTCTTTGAATGTATGATCACATTATAGTTTGAGATGGTAGGATATCTCATTGTGTAAGCTCTTAGTAAATATTATATCCAACTATTTATCTGGCATATTGTGAGTAAATTGGCTTGATAGGGATCTCTAACATTGCATGTATGTAGTGAAGATCTCACCAATCTTATATTTAGTTTGGCCTATATCCATAATAGTAATATCATGCTTGAGATTATATGAAAACTATTATACAAACTTATCTAAGAGATCATCTAAGTTTGGTATAGATTTTTTTGGTAATTTCAATAGCCATTCCAAAGATCATCTAGCTAGACTCCTTGGGAAGATTAGAAGCAAGTATATATCACTATAAGCCACCAAAAAGTAGGAGACAAATAATTCTTTCAAATTTTATTTAGGGCCACCTTTTCCTTTGTATTTATAAATTTAGGTAGCTTATAACCTAGTGTAAATGTCATTTTCAAATACTCCATGCTGAATGGGTAATATCATATCTCATCCAATTTGAATTTCTTCATTTGTTTTCTCACTTTTATATATTTAATTTCATCCTTCATCTATTATAACTCTTAGGAGAAATTATATGGAGTGGCCTATTGATGTGGAGGTTCCACAATTAAAGGTGGATTACTTTGACCAGGGTAGGTATATTATGGGATGTTAGTTGAATTAATTGGTATTGTCACCAAATATTGCACCCTAGAGATGTTTTTTCAATCTTAATATAATATTTTGGAAACATGTAATTGCCTATAGGCCTTTGGGTTGCCTATATTAGAGCTAAACCTCTAGGTTTAAGGGTTAGCTCCATAGATTGATCCTTGAGTGCTTATCACCTACACTATTTGCTTATTTGGGTGGAAAGAGATAGAGACATGAAATTAAACTAATATAATGAGTTGATACACCATAAATATATCCAATATAATATAATACAATTTCACTAAGAAACATGACTCACAACACTAGTCTCAAAATCTTGAATTGCTCTAACATTAATTTTTTTTAAATGGAGGTGACATGCATTAAATTACTCAAGGTGAGTAAAATAGAAGTCATATTATATAAAATAATTCTAATCCTTACACTTAAATATATAAAAATTCACTTGAATACACTTCATGTGACTTATTAGAGTGGAAATTGCTTGCATCAAACATGGAAGAGTAGAGAGAAGGCAAGGATAAATACTTATCACTAGACACTTCACTATGCACCACTTCACACACTTAGACCAAAAAAATTGTGAACTCAAAAATATATTTCAAATATTTATTTCAAAGGTAAAATATAGTATCAAACTAGTAGGGCTTCATCATACTAGGTGTGGATTCCCTTACAAAAGACAAAATGGAGTGTATTTATAGAGGATGTGAGAAGAGAGAGAATAAATGAATTTCAAGGTCATAATGCCAAATTTAAAGGCATGAAAACTAGTTACATTATGGGAGAATAGAGTGGAGAATATACCATGAAGGAATTCTTAGATAATTTTCTAGTTGAATTATGACAAACTCTTCAAAATTGGTATAGAGACCTTCAACTACCTTCTTGAAACTGCCTTCATGATGAAGCATCTCTTGACTTCTTGAAACTTCACTAGGAATAAATGACACATATGAAATATCTTAAGGAGGTTATAAAAAATATATGTCAATAATAATATTCCTTCCTAGCTCACAGCCTTCTTCATAACACTTATACTCACCATCTACAGTCACCATCACTAGCCCCATAGATCTATCTTCACATTTGTCATCCAAGTGGCCTTTAATTTCTCAAGGAAATATGTGGAAGAGGTGTTGATAAACCTATTTATAATCCCATTTCCTTACACTCTATGAATTAGACCTTTAAATATCCTAAATTAGACCTCTCATCTTCTCACTAGGTAGTCACTTCTCATTTTCACTCTCTATCTAACATTGTCTATGATGCATGGTGTAGAATAGGGCCTTCCATCACAACTGAGGTTATAAATGAGAATATGGAGTTATAATAAGTCCCAATTGAAATATTTCAACAATATTCACCTATTCATTATCTTTTGTACATATAGAACACCTAAAAACTTGGAAAAAAGGTTGAATTTAGCTTGTTCGTACAAATAGGTTATAAACCAATTAGATTTTCAAGAGACTTGGAGAGTCTTAAACAATTATAAAACACTTTAAATTATTAAATACCCCTCCTAAATATATATACTTGCATATTTTCTCCATTCGGTCAAAACCAAGGTTTAGGAGGGTTTTAGAAGGTTTTGCTTCTTAGGGATAGTTCATAAAATATCGATGCTTAATCTCTGAATAAATTCTAATGAAACCAATTATAGGACCCTACTAAACTATCCATATCTCCTTGGGGTACTATGTTTTCAATTAGTATATATGTGAGCATTTGAAAATGGCTTATCGAGCTTTAGAATGCATTATAAGGTCTACCATAAAATTGGGTCAAAATGGCTAAATTGGTGTAACTACCTATAAACCAATGGCTTTAATTAGCATTATATCTCCCCTTAAATTATTTAAACTATAATGTAATGTTAATATGGTCCTATAAGTGAAGCTAGACCCTTAAAGGGCTTAGGCCTAGTTCTAGGCTTAACTATGATTGATCACCTATGACCACCTCTGAGTGGTTTCTAGTGACTATGGGTGTTTATTAATACTTTTTCATGTCCAAATAAACTCTAATAAATACCCTATACCCATCCAATATTTCTCCTTCCACCCCATCTTCAATCACCCACTATGCTTATAGATTAGACTTCTTGGGAGTGCCCTCTAAGACAAAATAGAGAGCATATCCCCTATTAAAAAGGATAAAATAATAATATGGAATGATAGAGTAGGTATTTTATATTATTTGTACCAAGTTTTAAGGCTTGGTATCCTCTAAAAATCCCTCAATATCATAACTCTTCAAAGCAGACTTCCAAGACTGATAACTATATGTAAGGTTTAGAAACCTTTTTTTGTGATTATAGGTTGGTGTTAATTATTCTTGAGAGAAATTTAGAATGTGTCCTTACCACTGTGAGAGTTTTTTTTATATTGTATACTCATCATACACCTCTACCAACTTTTCACACCTACCTCTTTTCCTAGGCTAGTCTATAGATTGTGTTGACTGTAGATACTCAGGAAAATGGGATTTTTGTAGGTTTTTATTTATGTTTGGGAATTATGTTTCATGTCTTAGGCCCTAATTTAAGTCACTAAGATCATTATAAATTTTAAATTATTCATCTCTACCTATAGGTCATGCTTTTACTCACCATTATAGGTCACTATAAATTAGGTTTCCTTTATAATAATTTCCATACGGTGTTTACTGAGTGTTTCAAGTTAAAGTTAGAAACCATTCAAACATCAACATTTATTGATCAATAAACCACTTTCTCATGTCAAATAATTACTCTAGGATTGGGATACATGATATAAAAAACTAGACCTATCTATACCACAAGGCAATTCATCATGGAGTGGCATAGCATATGAGTAAAATGTGATTCATAGAAGTTAAGATAAAGTGTTTCAAATACAACTTCCCCAACCTACACACATTGAAATCAAGTTTGTCTACACAAAAATACCTCACCATTATCACAATGGAATTCTTAATGCTCTTATACCTCAATGAAGGTCTCAAATGAGTTCCAACACCTTCATTTTAACTCTCTTAGACCTATGTGAATTCAACATCAAATCATTGTTGGAGCTACTTGTAGGTGAAGATATTATTTGAATTGTATGTGTTAAATTGGTTGTCATAACCAATTTGTAACCTTTAAATGGCTCAATATCACGTATTTCACCTTATAATCCTTATCACAATATTTAAATATTGATGTGTCATCATCATGACTAGTCAAGGCTCATTTACACTTGATTGTAGGTGACAGTCATACAAAAAATTGACTATGTATGTTTTATAGACATGTTATTCCAACCATGACCTTTTGAGATTTCAACATTCAACTAAGAGAGTGGTCACCATGTAATAGGAGACTGAAACATAACACATCACTTTTGTTTTGAAGATAAAAATAGGAAGATAAGCTTTATCATTATGAAAACAAGGTCTACAGACATTTAATGGAGTCCTCTTAGCAAGATGAGGTTGATCCTACCAACTTATTTACACCAAACATGAAAATTAGACTAAGAATCACATGATAAATATTTTCATTCCTCCTAATATCATGTACAGAACCTAAGTTGCATAGAATAATACAAATAGAGAAGAAACCTAAAGGCCATGGGGATGAGCAGGTAGAAAAGAGTCACTATCACTCTTAATAATGGTTCATGAAGCTCAAGTCACTAATCCTATGACTATTTCCATGAAGTTTTAGTACACAGGGAGTATTACCACACACTAAGTGAACTTACTTTGAATCAAATCCTCCTATTCATACAATTAGAGACTGGTTAACCTTTTTGACTTTTTTAGGAGAATGATAGGAAATAAAGGTCAATTTCTCTCATTTTCAAGTCTTTCAAAGATTTCAAAGAGTGGAATTGGATTTTTGGAATCCCAAGAGACATTTTTTAAGTATCCACATGTACCCAAACTATTGTATAGGCCATATAACTACCTAAAACCACATGAAACTACTTTATCTTCTTATTTTCAACATTACACCTATAGTTTGTCAGTCTCAAAATGGTTTCCCTAAAATATTATTACATGTAGGAAATTATATCACACTTGTACACACTTTTATTCTTATTGAAACTATATCACTACATTTAATGACCCTAAAAGTAACCTTAGAATGACATAAGACCAACTAAGACAAATATGACAAGAATAAAACATAATTTTGACCTCAATAATATGATGGTACACATTGTAAACCCTAAGATAACCTATTAAAAGTTTCAACTATATATGGAGTTGACATAATTTGACTTGTGGTCAAAGTAGTCAACATTTTGATGATTTCTTAGGGGTGGCAAGCCAGCTATGCCAAAGACTAGTAGCCTTTCCTATCTATTGGGCTATGGAGTCACCTATGCACTATTCTAGACACTAAATTCCTCTACATTAAATTAACACTAAAATGCCTTTAAAAGGAAAAAAAACAACATCAAAAAATAATAAACAAACACACAAGACAAGACACCAAAATAAACACACTTGTGTTCTCAAGAACACCTAAGGAAAATGCAAACAACATAAGTAAATCACACCTATCCTAGTATGTAAAAGACCTCAAACACTTGAGGTGAAGAAAAATTCACCATATTTCAACCAAGGTCAAATATAGTTCCTCTTGCATCATTTTTGTTCCAAAAAATTAATCCATCATATGAAGCACACTTATCAATAAACACTTGCTTGTGTAGATAGTAAAAGGACTTACCATCTCTAGATCTTCTTCTGATTGCAAGTGTGCCACTTCAAGCTTTCATTAATGCTCCATATTTTCCTCTAATAATATTTTTTGGCTCTACAATTTTATTAACTTTTTTCATGTCTAATTGGTACTTATGAAACTGAAACTTAGGAGTGATCAAAGTTACCTCAACATTACACTCTTCTAAGACATGTTGTACTTGATGTTTAGAACCATCAAGCTTGTCTTCTTTCTACTCAAAAAAATCTTAAAGTTATTCAACCTCAAGTTGAGGTCTGGACTTATCCTTAAACACACACATCCCTACCTTAGCCTCATTCAACTACTTCATGACTACAACCATCTTATAAATGACTAGACATTCATCCTCATGCTTAACAAGATACTTTCATTCATGCTTGTTCGGCTCATCAACAAACTTATTATCAGATTTATGTTTCTTAGGAAGGGGAATAGACTTAATTTCTCAAATTCTTAAACTATGGCATGGAATTATTACCACAGGTCATTATCTTCTTCTTCTTCATTGTCATGTTCATGGACTCCTCCATCTTGTGTAGGTAGAATGTCATTTTTTCCCTCATCATATTGATCTACCAAACTTTGAACAACAACAACATCATCATTCATATGAACAATTTAATTACCTTTAGAAGTGTTGGATCCCAAATCTACACCAAATAATTTATGCCTTCTTTAGTATCAATAGATTTGGGAGATTTTTAGTAAGTCTTTTGTCTTGTTTTTGCTTGGTGAAGGTGTTTTTATCCTTTAAAATTTTTGGGAATTTTTTAAGAACACAATGTCTAATAGAAATATATCTTCATATTTTTTATCTTGAATAAAAAATTTGAAGACTTTTTTCTATCAGATATTTTGTCTTCTAAAAAATTTTAAAAGGAATTCAATGTCTTGTCACTTTCAAGCTAAAGGCTTTACAAAAGTTTTGAAGGGATATTTCATTGCTTTTGGGTCATTTTTTTTAATTTTTTTTTTTCATATCAAAAAGTTTGAAGGGTACTTACCCTTCAGGTATTTTTCTCACACAAAAAAACTTAAGGAATTGTAAGGTCATTTGCTCTAGCCAAAGATACTTCCTAGAAATCCTGAAGGGTCATTTTGCCTTTGTAAAAGTTTTAAAGGATCATTTCCTTTGGGAATTTTACCTTTGAAAAATTATTGAAGGGTACTTTTGAAAGGTGAAGGATACTTGCAAAAAAACTTGAAAGACACTTTTGAAGGGTCATTTTGCCTTTACAAAATGTTTGAAGGATTATTTCCTTCAGGCATTTTTCCCCTACAAAATTACCAAGGGGTGTCTAAAAAATGTCCAAAGGATAATTATATATTTGGAGGACACTTTCAATAGTTCAAAAGACCATTCCAAAAGTTTGAAGGGTATTTTTTTAAATCTATTGTGTTCCAATATCTCTGTTTTGGGTTTTATGGTGGGAAGTTCCACTATGAAAAGATAGAATTATATCTAAGTCTCTTTTCATACATTGAATTAATGCCTTGTGCTTAAATGAGAAAAGTTATAAGGCCCTAGATGAAATTACCATGTTGCACCTTCAACATGTTTTGGTGACTAAGGTGAGGAGTTATCTAATGAGCTGAATGAAAGACATGTGGTTATCTTAGGGGACTCCTAAGACTTTATCCCATGAAAATACCCAAGTCAAATTCATCAAATTTATAAGGTAATGATTGGTTTATTTCCTCATATCAATAAGGATGGTGTAAAGGTAAAAATTTGGTCAAGAGTCTAATCTAGCATTTAAGTTGGACACATGGTAGGTCATCAAGGTTTTATAAGTTTTAAGCCCTTTTTCAATATTAAGGTGCAAAAGGTCTTCAAGGCCCAAACACCTAGATTTGTAATGACACATGGTAGGTCCTCAAGATTTTTCAAGATATAGGACCCATTTTATAAATTTTCTCACTTACATTTTTGTAGGCAAGATGTAAAAAGTCCCTGAAGGCTTGAAAAGTTTTGTAATGAAAAGTTTGCTTATATGGATCCATGTGTTGCAAGGAGGATTGCTTGACATAAATGAAATATTTACACCTTCTCCTTCCTCTTTCTAAAGAAGATTAAATGACTAAGGGGGATAGCTGGTAATTATCCATTATGTTTTAAAGTATTAATGGTGACCCTAATTTTAAATGGAAAGGATTATAACTAAGGCATTTGCCTTGATTCACATCTATCCTTTGCATTCAGAGTTTTTATTCACATCTTTGAGATATCTGTATGCTCTACCCATGTGTAGCATGAATGTTCTCTATATAGTGAGTGATTATGGTAAATTATTCAAAGATTCTTAGCTTTAATTATGTACATCCCTCTATATTATTATATTGTAGTAGAGAGATACGAAACAATGGCATCTTCTACAACATCTATGAAAAGCAACATCATTTCTATTTTAGGTAGAATCAAGGATATATATGTTTAGGGGTTGGAATTTGTGGATTTATTGAATTCATTATAATAAAAAACCCTCCACCAATAATCTCAAATCTTGGCATGAGTTATATCACTCCTACAACAATAATTCTCTAGGTTTCCCCATGCCAAAAACTAGTGATTACATGTGCTAGAGTATATCAACCAGATACCAGGACTATGGTCAATGAGAACCAATTAGTTATCTACTATTTCACTCCTTTGGACCTCAGTTCCATGCTTTGGATTCCTTCCCAACCTAAAATTATCACAATTTCCCTAGAGGAATGCTAAGAATATGCAGACAAGAATGGAAAAATGATATGGGATATTGTCAACTCTTGTTAGCTAGTCAAGAAAAGGTAAAAGGTGTCCAAAATGTTTAAGAGTCTAAAACTAGAAAAAATTAGGTAATTTCCCCATTACATGATTTATATGGTATCCAAATTTAAGGGATTCCCACTAATGATAAGTTTGAGCCTTAGATGTTTATAATTTTAATCTATGTGTTAGAGAAATAAAATAAGTTAGATTGGGCTACCATCTTAAGTGACAACTTGCATAGGTAGATGATGAATATTTAGGATGAAATCCACTTAGAGGAGGAGTTCACAAGTACATTATACATGTCTTCCTACATAATGTATAGCCTAGTGCATAATAGGACATTCCATGGGTTCACAAGGAATCTCAGTAGAATGAGAATATATGAGACTTATCTAAAAATAACTTTAGATGGATTTAGACAAAATTTATAAAAAAAATATAATTATTTATTTAATACTATGATGAGTGTCTTATATCCTATAAGAAGCCTCAACAAGATGTCTAAGTTGTCTATAGAAACCATTAATAAGTATAGCACCTCATATATTTAGTTTAGATCATTCACTTATATCAAAATAAGTGGTTACTTGGGGTCTCCATATAAACTACTGAGATACTTGGATGATCAAATAATAGTGATGGAGCTAAGATTGAAAATGGTGCCCTCACATGAAATGATAGTAGAGAAAAGATGAATAATCCCTTTAAGTTTTATGTTAAAATTGGAAACTATTCTTGTCCTTCTATTACCAAGGCTAAGGGATTAGAGCAAGAGATGGACCACTATGTGATTGGCAAGATGTCACCTAAGCCAAAATATGATATTAGATGGTGTGTAAACACAAAAATATGTGTTATTTTTCATCAATCTCATTATGAAGACATATGGTCCAATTTCACTACCAAGGAAGACGTCAAAAAGTTAGACTTTATAAGGCTAATAGTGTGAGAAGTTATCACTTACAAAATTACTCCCATCTCGAAAGAAATGGTGATGATAAGTAGACACTATATATAGTGTATAATTAGTCCAATATTTAAGCCTAGGCCATCTCACAAGTGGACTTCACTACTAAATAAAATGATTTTATAGCATGGAGGGTCATAACAATCATGAGAAGAACCTTCAGATAGTTGAAGGAACATGGGGTATATCTTAGTGCTTATGACACCTCTACCCTTTAAGAACTCAAAGAATTTTAAGAGTTAAAGGATTTCCTTCCAATTTATAGTGGTGTTCCATTGGATCCACCACTAGTGGTGAAGGGCAAAGGAAAAATTAAGGTTGGTGATGTTGATTTCACCAAACTCATTGATGTGGAGTCTATATCTACATCACAGTCCAAGGCAGGACTATCTTTCTCAAAGTTAATAAGTTTGTTTGAGAGTTGGGATAATATTTCCATTAGGGAGGTTACATTTTCCATTACCACCCTAATATCCATTATATCAGAGGGAGCTTCAATGGTACCAACCATCCTGGTAGCCATCCTAGTAATTAGTTCAGGTGCTATTCAAATTACTCCACCCATGACTCCACTAGCACAACAACTAGTAGTTGTTCTTCCTATGACTTACTCAAGGAAGATAGGAGGTAGAAAAACCCAAGTAGAAAAGAGTCAAGAGGGATTTGTATCCTCCAGTTGGGATTCCTAAGAAAATAAAAGAGGTTGTATTCAAGGACCTACCTTCTAAAGAACTTCCCTTGAAAAGGAAAGAGGATCAATACTCATATGCTCAAAGGTTGAGAGATATGAGTGAATAACAAGACTCAAATTAAGATAGGCCCATTTCCAATGTGATGAAGAAACATCAAGCATTCACCCTTCCACAATGAAAACTTGGGTAGATAACTCTGAGGGAAAGTCCCCAGGCCCTAGTAAATGTCCTAATAGTTAGATTATTTGTAGAAGAAGATCCCTCAAGATTAAATGGAAAGGATAATGATGAATAAATTCTTCCCTAAAATGATCCTCTTTCATTTGAATATTTTTTTCAAGTTGGGGTTAAGGCAGCCACTCAAGTTTAGGCCCCTAAGGAAAAGGAAATGATATCATCAGACATAAATAAATTTGTTGAAAACCTCATCACCCAAACACTAGGCCAAGATAATCAAGGTGAATTAGAAGAGATGAATAAGTTTTATGAGAAAGCCAAGGTGACCTAGAGTAGAATATTCAATTCACCATTGATTCCAAAGTGGTGGTTGAACAAGAAGGCCCACAAGTAGCTCTATAAATATCATCAATTGTCCCTTCCCCTCTAAAGGTGTCATGTTCAACACTAGAGGAGAAGGCAAGTACAAAATAAGGTGGGGGAATAAACCTAGAAATTGGTACCCCCACCCATATAGAGATAAATAAAAAATTGGACCAATCCAATAAAGGTGATGATGAATGTACTTTAGGTAAATTTGTTGTAATTAAAGTACCTCAAAGTCTCCTTATTTGCATCAAAATTCATGATCTAATCCATAATAAAGGTCTAGATACCATGATTGGTGGAGAGTTACCTAAAGGTAACAATGAAGCCACCATAGCCTCATCTCTACCTAAAACTCAGGTGAATAAAGAAGGTGGAGCAATTGTGTAACCTTTTAGTTAGTTATTAGCACAAGGGAACTCCATTGAGAAGTTTCTTAAGGAGTCTCACCAATTCAGGTGATATTTTAAAGTTTTGAAGAAAATAGGACCAAACCTTGAAGGAGAACCCAAAGTGAACAATAAAGGTGGTGAGGGGTTGGAGAGTGATGAAGAAATGAAATAGTTTTTTTTGAGTACATAATCCATTCTTGTGGTACTTCCTATACCAGGTACTTTGATGACACCACCTTATACTATATCAAAGCCTACATCAATATCCACTAAATCAATGGGACTTCAAAATAAACCCCTTCTCTAGGTTGAGGATAAGGTCAAATAAAATAAGGACATCATGTTAAAAATTTAGGAGATTGATGTGGTAAAGATAACTTAGGATTATAAGTCCAAACCCCCCAAGAAGGCCAAGACACACTCCAAAACCACATTCACTGCTACAAGGGAAATCAATGTGGATATAACCATTCCCCTAAAAGGTGATTTAGAGGACACTCCCCTTAAGAGTTACACTATTTATAGGTACAATCTAGGGGATCCATCAAGGAATGAGATAAAGTACAACTCACAAGTTTTGGTAAACATGGTGGCTCATCAAATGGATAAGGACAAAGCCACCATGGAAGAGTTAAAGGCATAAAATTAGGATATGATCTAGTACTTGCAAAAGATACTGAGTGAGCCTAAGGTAGTAACTCCAACTACCATTATTACTCCAGAGCATCCTCTCTTCTCATTAGATTCATTTGATTTTAGTTGAATTGATGACTTGAAGTCTAGAAGAAGGGAAATAGAAAAATGTCAAGAGGATTTATGCACTAGGGCCAAATAAATAATCCACTCAGAATTTAAAATATTGAATAATATAGTGGATAATAAGGAGTGTAATGCCCAAATGTTTATCTATGAGGTAGACATTAATAATTAGGAAGAGGTACAGTGGAAAATGGATGAGGTTTTCAAAATGGGTACAAATAATTTGATAGATAAGAATATTATTGCTCTAAATGATCACAAGAAACCTAAAAATTATCAATTGGCAATCAAGCATTGATTGACGATGTTCAAAGATGGCATATTTCATTAGAAAGGAAAAGAGTAGTCGTTCAAGACTAAAATAAGAAAAATAGATGCTAAACTAAGGAAGATGGTAAGCCTTGATGGTGTAAGTAATTTAGACAAAGAGACAATACTCACTACTCTAAAAAAGCTCATTGAAACACCATAAGAGTCCTTTGATGTTGATAAAATAAAGAAACTAGTATCACTTGAGAAGTCTTTTGACCAGCTTAAAAAGCTCATCAGATGAAATCAAACCATGCTTTACAAGATTACCATTTGGGTTGAAGAATACCAAGTGAAATTCAAATATCAAGTAGGCCTAGACTGAGGGAATATTGACTCTATATTGGAAGGATACACAAGGTATAGGAACAAGTTGGCAAAAGATTCTATCATCCAGATTGACTCTGTAGCATGATTAGATATTTTGGTCTTTTTGAGATGGAACCAATTCTTTCTTCTCTTCCCTCCCTTTTTATTTCTACTAATTTCCCATTGGGAAACTATTGTACTTGGACCATTAGTGAAATCTCCCTTTCAATTAGTTTTTGTATAATCATGTGGATAGGAAAGGGATGTTTTATTCTATTATGTAAGTGGATAAAGGTCTTGTTTTATCCATTGTGAGATCTTCCTCCATGTATATAACTAGAAAATATTCTACTGAGGTGGAGATTCAATATTTATATCATCATAGAATCATGAGTGTATTCAAGGAATCATGTTTGTTACAAGGTTTAATAGACTCCATAACCGTGAAAGAATTTTCCAACTGGAGCATCTTTAGGAATATGCTAGGTTTATCTCAATTGTATAAGTAAAGGGGGTATGTCCCTTTACAGAGTCTTGTTAAATTTTTGAGTCAAGAGTTATAGCCTCAAAGAATTCTCTCTATGTAATATTTTTGGTGCCAAATTGATTTTTGATTTAAAATCATTGGCAAGCTTTAAGAACATTAGATATGTCTCCCTTATCACAGAATTATCTTTCATAATGTTGGGTTATATGTTATTTAGAACACATTCTATTCAGTTTCTATTCAATTGATTAAAAAAATTTGTTCATGGTTTCATTCTCTTCTTATTTTTGAAGTGCAGTTCTTTATTTTACATGCTTATTAGATTGGTTATTTGGTGTATTAATCTTTATGGTAGTCATTTAGAGATTATATCTAGTTTTTAAAATCCTTTCTACTATGAGATTTGGAAATAAGGTGTTGATATCATTTTTAAGGGTAGTCCCAAGATCCAAATTTTAGTTGGAAGGGGTTCTTGATTGATATCATTTGTGCATGATTTCATTTCATTTGTTTATGATCTATAATATATTTATTGGTGACGATGATCTAGAAATTAAGTGACTTTTTTTATGCTCATTCCTTAACAGTCTACTTTATTTTTTATTAATTGATAAATATTTTCCTACCTTATCCTAACCTACATATAACACATCCCGTGCATATCTAAAGTGTTATTTACTTGTAAATGCATAAATATTGTATTCCAAGCATGTGTCTATGTTTTATGCATTAAAAATCAGTATTGTAATCTCTTGTTCAACCCATTTATTATTGAATACTCCTTAGAATGAAAGTTGAAATCACATTCATATCTATATTTAGTAGTTTGTGTCTAATTAGAATAATTTATCATATCATGTGATAACCCTTCCTGATTGGAATGAGCAAGCTTGGTTGTGTTCTACTCATATTTGAATTCCCTTGTGCCCATAATCCCCATGGAGTTTGAATTGCATAATCTCTCCATATGAGTGAGCTACCCTATAGGTCCTCTCACTTTGGTTCAGGTAGATCTAGAAGTAGTAGGGAACTAACCATACCATTTATAGACACCTTTCAGTCATTTTATCTAGTTTCATCCATTCTTGATGTCAAACCCTCCCCCAGTTAGAATGACATTCTAAGATGGTTTCATATCATTGTTGCCATTTCCTTAAAGTGTGCAAGGAAAAATTAGAGAGGTGTATAATTGGGAACCAAAATATTTTTGGTGCCATTGTTAAGGATAATCCTTATCTCCCATATTGATGGGGACTCTTACAAATGGCTATGATTATTTCACCTATTTTTACTAAATTGATTTGACTAGATTTCATATATCAACATCACCAATAGTTTTCTAGTGCCATGACTCTACTAGGGATGTTCACCGCTATGTTGTAAGAAGTTTTACAACATTCTTGGAATTATCTTTAGTATTTAAAAGTTTTTCATTCTATCAGTTGTTGTTATTAGTTCTATTTGTTCAGGTCTAGAAGTTTTTAATTCTAGTGGTGACTTCATTACATTAAAATTTTAAATATCAGTGCCTATTATATGTACTCTTTTTTGTCTTGAAGAGTTTTATTTAGATATTAAAATATGGAGGGTATTAGGTCTTCCTTTTAGAAAGATCCATCTAAATATATTGTCCTTAAGTTAAAATGTCCATCTAGAAGGAGACAAGTGTGGAAGCCTATTGTAGGCCAAACTCAGGTAATCAATTAAGACCTGAATAATTTGTCCCCCATTTTATTTACCCCCTTTTATAATATATCCCTCTAGTTGAAGGATACTAAAACACTTCATTGCAAGTCAATATCCTTCTCTACAAAGAAGTCTTTATCCTCCTATAAAGACATTAAGGCATCATTCTATTTCTCCTCTTTAAAGTCCTCCTCATAATATTCATTCATAGTTATCCCCAAGTTCATATTCATCTTATAATTCAAATATGGGAGACCATAATTTGAGGAGGAGCAGGTTTAATGCAAGTAGTGAAAGTGAAGAATAAGATCAAGGTTTGGGTAATAGGCACAGACCATTCATGATCCCAAGATTTAGACTTATCACCTTTAATGGTAGGCCTAGTTTCCCTAATGAAGTTCCCATTAAAGTTAGAAATATATGGCATAAATTCAAGAGAACAATGTCATGTATAGGGAACATCATTTAAAATCTTTCTTAAACGTTATTGAAGACTATGAAATTGATCTAGAAGATGTGTGCATAAAGCTCTTTATGAACACACTAAAAGAAGATACCTAAGAGTGGTTTGAATCCCTCCCTAATGGATCCATAGACATATGAAAAGCCATGATTGATGCATTTAAGATGTAATTTGGTGATAGTATTGATCCTAGATTATTGCTTGCCAATTTTGAAAACCTCAAGAAAAATCCTAATGAGTGTGTTAAGGATTTTAATTCTACATTCAGTAAGGTATTGAGAAGGATACCAAAGGACATAAAACCTAGTGGTTTTGCTTCTTTGATCAAATACTATGATGTATTTGACAAGAAGTAAACCTGTTATCTTAGAGATAAAGTTCCCACAAATCTAAGGATGGCCTTTAATTTGGATATCTAAATAGAGAATAATATTAAAGTTATGGGTAACCCTTTAAACAAGAGGGCTAATGTCAAATTGGTGAATCTTGAAAAGTATTAAGCCTCCCATAAGAATTTAGATTTAGAAACTATAAAAACTCTAGCTACTAATGTGAAAGAAATATCCTATAAATTGGCCAAAGCAAAAAAGGTGATGTCTCAGGGTTCTTTTAACCAATATGATAGGAGAGATCACAAGAGAGAAGAAAGAAATCATCCTAGGGACTAGGATCAAGGCCAACCAACTTTCCAAGGTAGGAAAAATGACAAAGGAAATGGGTTTGTGAGGGATGACAAGCATGAGAGAAACTAGAACTAAGGAAGTGGAAAGGAAGTACCAGATCCTTTAGTTGTAAAGGTCAATGTAGTTAACTTTGATATCGACTGATGTGACAAGTGCTTCCTTCCTCATCCTCCTTGTAATATAGCTGATAATGATGGTCAAGGTGCATAAGTTTTTGAATCTACATCTAGTGAATATGACATTTAGATTATTTATTTCTAAGAGATGGAAAGTTACACCTTCCAAGAGGAAGCTAAGAGTGCTTTAATTATTATTGATTGTGAATGCACTCTAGCCTATTAATATTTTAATTTCCAAATTAGTGAACCAGATGTGATGGTTACCTCTCCATCTACAACATTGATGATCACTATTACTGCTCAAGCATTCTAGAGAACATGTGAAAAGGTAAGGGTCCCAAACCCAGACTTCATTTTTTAAGTATATATGATGCATGAATATGAATTCCGTATTCATGATTTTGAGTTTCTAAGATCAATGATGGAAGAGAAATATGGATATTCAACTCCATTAGTTGAGGATCATAAATTGATGATCCATGTAGCAATAGCCTAAGAGAAGGAGTATAATTTGAGAAGTAAAGATCAAAATGCTCCTCTAAAGGATAAAGAATTTTTTGACCATAAAGTAGAGACAAAAGAGAAAGAAACCAAAGGGAGTAACAAATCCCACCAAGCCTATTTCTACACCGTACAATTTTAAGTCAAAAGGTACATAGGACAATAATAGAACTGCCTTATTATCCATTATTCCCAAGAAGGTTCCCTTAAAGAGTAAAGTTAATAATGCCAGTCCTTCAACTCCTTTACCCCTAACTCTTAAGGGGTGTATCCCAAATGAAAGTGATAGTAGTCTACCTATTAACACTCCTTTACCCAAATTTAATAACTATGACATGGCCCATGTATTTTGTCAACTAAATGTCATAGTACCCTTTGTGGAATTGCTCAGAATTTTGAAGCATAGGAGAAGAACCTTTAAATATTTAGGATTCACTAATAAAATTATTTCCAATGAGATTGTTGAAGTTGAGCTTTCTCCCACTTCCTTTGTGGAAAGTGATAACACCTCAAAATCCCCTAAACATCACTTGGAGGTGTATTTAGGAACAACATTGGTAAATATTCAAATGGATGTCAACCCATTCTATAACACCCTACTGATTAATGGCTTAATTATCCATAATTACATGTTTGACTCTGATGTATCTTGTAACATTATACCATTGGTTATGCCAAATGAACTTTGTATAAGAATAAATATATCATATGGATGATGCCTCACCATGGTTTTCAAAGAAGTACCTATTGTTGGTGTGGTTAAAGGGTTGGTGGTGCAGATCGCACAATACCCTGGTAAATTATTAAGTATGGATATTGTTATTGTAGATTATCTGTATGTTGTTGTCTATAAAATAGGCTTCTAGTATTGGGGGTAGTGTTCACATGGACATATCCTATGCCATTATACCTTTGGATGGGAAGATGATTCCCCTAAATTGAGAGCCACAAATTATTTATGTCCTAAAAGATCCCAAATATCAGTTGAATGAAGTGTTATATGTGGATACGGATATTGGAAATTTTATGGGGAGTGTTGAGTATGAGGAATTACTTCATAAATTTGGTATTATGGATGAATAATCCATTTAGACTATGCATTTTGATGGAGCATGTTTAAACATTAGAAATGAAGCAGGGGTTCTCTTTTATTCCCCTATTAGCTAAGCTTACAAATATTCCTTCCAATTGTCCTTTGAGTACATAAATAATATTGTAGAGTATGAATCACTCTTGATTAGCCTTTAGATCACCCATGAATATGGACATAGAAACTTATTGGTCAAGGGTGATTAATAATTTGTGGTGAAGTAGGTCTGAGATGTTTACACAATGAAATAGAAGAGATTGAAATAGTATTAAAACATTGTATGGGATTGCTTGGATTGGTTTGATGATTTTAACATTGAATATCATGCCCAAGATTTTACTCAAGTGGAAGATATACTTATAAATAGGGTTTCAGAATTTAAAGTTGAAAATATAAATCCCTCATGTGAGTATGAGGTAGAGGTGATAGTAAAACCTTCTATCTTAGATAACATGGGTCATTGGTAAGTCTTTGATGATGATGATCAAATAAAAATGTTTTTTTTGTTTTATAGATGATTTTGAAGGAACCCTTATAAATCTAGACTCCATGGTCCAGGTATGTGATGGAAAAGAAACCTTATATGAAAAATAAGTTATCCAAATGAAAACTAATACCATCCCTAGAGGATTGGTCAGTCTTGAAGCATCCTTTGATGGAGCTAATAGAATTAAATCTAGAGATATTTATATTTCAAAAGATGTAATTGATATTAATATCAAGACTAAGGATAATCTAAAGAAAATCTATCTTGACACTCACTTGAGCAAGAAAGAAAAGGAAGCATTTATCAAGCTTTTAATTAAGTACCAATATTGTTTAGTATGGTGATATTTAGAGCTAAAGGCCAATAGAGAGGACTTGTTCTAGCATGTTATACCCCTTAAGCCTAGTATGAAACCATTCTATTAAAAATAATGGCCTATTAATCCCATCTTGGCCACCAAGATCTAATAAGAATTAAAGAAATTAAGGGATGGTGGGATCATTCAACCCATCAGATATTCATCATGGGTGGCCAATCTAGTCCCTGTAAGAAAGAAAAATGGATGCATCAAGTTCTGTGCTGATTTTTAAAATTTAAATAAGGATTCACTAAAGGATAACTATCTATTTCCTAAAATGGACAACATGCTTCAATATGTTACTAGTTCTAAGATATTGTTAACTTGGATGGCTTTTCTAGCTACAACCAAGTAGTAGTGAAGGAGTTTGAAAGGTCTAAGACTACTTTCACTACCCCATAGGGCACCTATGTGTATGTTTGAATGCCTTTTAGCTTAATGAATATAGGTGCCACCTTCTAAATAACAATGGACATATCCTTTATCAGGTTAATCAACTAGTTCATTATGGTTTATTAGGATGACGTTACAGTATACTCCAAGAAAAATGATGATCACTTAGGACACTTGGAGTAGATGCTTATCAAATGTAGGGAGTTTAGAATATCCCTTAATCTTATGAGGTGCCACTTTGGAGTACAAAAGGCAAAATTACTTGGGCACATTATATCTAAATAAGGTGTGATGATAGACCCTGAAAGGGTGGAGGCCATTAACAAGGTGCCCATCCCACAGACCAAAAAAGATATTCAATCTTTTTCTGGCTAGATTAACTTTGTTAGAAGGTTTGTTTCTAATTTTGTAGAGATTACTCTACCCATTACTTTAATGTTAAAAAAGGAGCAAGCTATAAGGTGGGAGGAAAAGGATACCAAATCATTCTAGGATATCAAGGAAGCTTTGAAAACTACCCCAGTACTTGCCAGTCCTAACTATAGAAAATATTTCAAGATCTTTTCATTTGCATTTGAACAAACTATTATTGCAGTGTTCTTATAAAATAATGATGAGGATCATGAGAAACCAATTATATTTTTTAGAAATTCATTATAAGGATATGATATAAACTATACCATAATATAAAACCAAGCCTTTTCTCTCTTAAAGGCTATCAAACAATTCAGATCCTACATTATGAGTTCAAAGATAGTGGCCTATGTTCCTCACACCATGGTGAAGGACATATTAACTTAGAATGAGACCACTGATAAAATATGTTGATGGGTCAATAAAATTAGAGAATATGATCTGAAGATACAAAATACTAAGTTGGTTAGAGTCATGTATCTCACCAAGTTGATTACTGAAGCCAACTTCTAAGATGTAGAGGTGAATAATGTAGAAGGGGTTGTTGATAGCCCTAAATCTATTTATAGCTGATCTCTATGGTAAAAAGATATAGTCTATTATTTTAAGACTCTAAACTATCCTCCCCACTTAGAAAAAAATGAAAGGAGGACCTTGAAGCTAATATCCTAGAAGTATCTTCTATTTAGGATGATCTAGCTTGGAGGAACCTAGATGGTGTCCTCTTGAGGTGTTTAATGGAACATGTGATTTCCAAATTAGTTATAGAATTTCATGGTGGTGTGTGTGGTGGTCACTTTTCTCCCAAATTCATTGCACACAAGATTGTAAGGGCCAATCATTGTTGGCCCACTCTATTCAAAGATGTTGCTACTATAGTAAGGAGATGTGAAGAGTGCTAGTAATTCTCTGGGAGAGTGAAAGCATCTGAATCACTTCCTCTATATATAGTGTCTATTGAGGGACCTTTCAAGTAATGAGGAATGGAATTCATGGGTAAAATATTAGATGCTTAAAGTGCTGGTCATAAATGGATCTTAGTGGCCACTGACTACTTCACAAAATATGTTCAAGTAATTCCTACCAAAAAATCAACCCACTAGGTAGTCATTGATTTCCTTTTAAATAATGTGATTTGTCAATTTGGAGTGCCAGTTAAAATTGTTTGTGACAATTCCTTATGTTTTAGAGAAAAATAATTATTTGTATTATGTGAAGATTATGGGATTGATCTAGCATATGCCTCCAATCACAATCCATAAGGAAATAGGTAGGTTGAGTCTAGTAACAAGAATTTATTAAAGATTATTAAAATGACTCTAGATGCCAACAAAAGGAAATGGGGTGAGAAATTGAAGTATGTTATCTGGGATGATAGGTTGAATCCTAAAAGGTCTACTGGTAGAAGCCCCTTTAACGTTGTTTTTGGAGTTCAAGTCATTTTACCCCTTAATCTATAATTATTGACTTACCAGTTTATGCAACAAAAGATTGAGGATGAAGGAGAAGTAGACCACTATAAGTAAAGAATTAACCAGATCGTAGAGCTTGATAAATCTCATAAATAATTTCATGAAAAGTATTTGAAGTTCAAAGAGAAGCTCAAAAATATTTTTGATAAAAAGATCACCCTAAGAGCTTTTCAAATTGGTGATATGGTCCTGCTTTAGGATAGCAGACATGAAGATAAGGGAAAACATGGTAAATTTGGTTCCCAATGGATGGGTACCTACACCATTTATTATCAAATAGGAAACCATACATTTTATCTTAGATTTATTAATGGATAAATCTTATAATTGTCAATTAACGATAGACACCACAAGCACTTTTTGGATTAAGTCCATGCTAGCCTATGTAAATATGCACATGTTGTATAGTCCATTTGTGTTAGGTCGCCTTATTTAGGGTTGTGTTTGTACATCTTATGTTTTTTCCTTTTCTTTCTTGATTGTATTCAAATGCCCTATTATAAATTTTTTCACCTATGGTGTGTTTTCCTTGCCTTTGTTTCAAAGTTTTTGACTCTATGTCCCTATGGATAGGAATCTAGTCTAGTGTTCTATATGTACCCATTAGGGGTACACATCCTCGAGAAAGAGCCAATGTTGGATCCAAAATATACACCAAGTAATTTATGCCTTGTTCAACATCAAAATATTTGGGAGATTTTTTCAAAGTCTTTTGTCTTGTCTTTGCTTGGTGAAGGTGTTTTTGTCCCTTAGACTGTTTGAACCTTTTGCACAAACACAATGTTTGACAGAAATAGATCTTTAATTTTTTTGTCTCAGATATAAAGTCTAAAGACTTATTTTCAAGATTATATTATCCATTACAAAAAAATTTAAGGAATTCAATGTCTTATAGATTTTGGGCTAAGTGTTTTACAAAAGTTCCAAAGGGCTATTTCATTGGTTTTGGGTCATTTGTTTCAAAAAATTTATCCATGGCAAAAAAATTTAAGGGCACTTACCCTTTGGGTATTTTTCCTACACAAAAATCCCAAAGTAATTATAAAGTCATTTGTTTAAAATAAATATACTTCTCCAAAATCTTAAAGGGTCATTTTGCCTTTGCAAAATTTTTGGAAGATAATTCCCTTCAGGAATTTTGCGTTTGTAAAATTCTCGAAGGGCACTTTCAAAAGGCAAAGGACACTTGCAAAAATACCCAAAAAACACTTTCAAAGGGTCATTTTACCTTTGAAAAATGTCCTAAGGATTATTTCCTTTAGGTATTTTTCCCTTGAAAAATTATTGAAAGGTGTCTACAAAATGTCTGAAGGAGAATTCTAGATTTAGAGGACACTTTTAATAGTTTCAAAAGGCACTTTCAAGAATTCAAATGACCACTCCAAAAGTCCAAAGGGAATTTTTTTAAATATATTATGCTCTAATATCTCTATTTAGGGTTTCATGGTGGAATTTATACTATGAAAATATATAAATGTATCCAAGTCTCTTTCCATACATTAAATTATTACCTTGTGCTCGAAGGAGAAAAGTTTTGGGACCCTAAATGAAATTGTCTTGTTGCACCTTCAACATGTTTTGGTGACCAAGGTGAGCAATTGCCCAATGATCTGAGTGAAAGACATGTGATTATCTTAGGGGACTCCTAAGACTTTATCTTATGAAAATGCCTAGGTTAAATTCATTAAAGTTATAAGGTAATGATTGTTTCATTTCCTCTTACAAGTAATGAGTGCATTTTCTGGGATTGAAAGGATCTTGTACCCTTCCCCATATCAAGAAGGATAGTGTAAAGGTGAAAAGTTAAATAATATTTTGAGCTAGCATCTAAGTTGGACATGTGGTAGGTCATCAAGGTTTTATAAGTTTTGGGCCCTTTTTGAAGATTGCCTCACTTGCCTTTTTGGTGGGCAAGGTGTAAAAGGTCTCTAAGGCCCAAATGCATAGATTTCTAAGGAAAATTAATGATACATGGCAAGTCCTCAGGGTTTTTCAATCTTTAAGCCCTTTTTGAAAATTTTCTCACTTAACTTATGGTGGGAAAGATGCAAAAAGTCCCCAAAGTCCCAAAAAGCATCATAATGAAAATTTTGCTTATATGGATCCATGTGTTGTAAGGAAGATTGATCGGCATAACGGAAACATTTGCACCTTCTCCTTCCTCTTTTGAAATAAGTTTAAATGACTAAGGGGGGTAGTTGGTAATTAGATATTATGTTTCAAAGCAATAATGAAAACCCTAATTTGAAATGCAAAGTATTATAACTAAGGCATGCCTTCATTCAGATATATCTCTTATATTTAGAGCTTCTATTTATGTCTTTGAGCTATCTATATGCCCTAACTATGTAAAACATGAAATTTCTCTATTTAGTGAGTAATTATATCAAATTATTAAAAACTTCTTAGCTTTAATTATATACAACCCTCTAGATTATTATATTATAGTAGAGATATAGTAAAAAATGGCATCTTATATATCTATGAAAAGCAATAGCATTTCTTTTTAGATAAAATCAAGGATACAGATGTTCAGGGGTTGGAATTTATGGATTTATTGAACGCCTAGCTCAAAATAAACCCTTAGATAGTAATCTCAAATATTAGCATGAATTATATCTCTCCTATGGTAGTATTTCCCTTGGTTTCCCCATACTTGGAAATAGTGATCACAAGCGCTAGAGTGTATCAACCAAATATTAGGACTATGGTCAAAAAAATCTAATCAATTGTTTGCTATTTCACTCCTTTAGCCCTCAACACCATGCTTGGGGTTCCTCACCATCTTGAAAGTATCACACTTTCCCTAGAAGAATGCCAAGAATATATAGACAATAATAACAAAATGATATGGGACATTGTGAACTCTTATTGGCTAGTCAAAAAATGGTTAAAGGTGTCCAGAATGTCTAAGAGTCTAAAATTGGTAAAATTCAAGGAATTACCCTAGTACATGATAGCCATGGTATCTAGAATTTATGGGATGCCCACCATAGATAAGTTTGAGCCTTGGATGTTTATAATTTCAATCTATGTGTTGGAGTAGCAAAATAAGTTAGATTATGCTACCATCTTAAGTGATAACTTGCATAGGTAGATGATGTAGCTTCAAGTTGTAATCCACTCAGAGGAGGAGGTCACAAGTACATTATACATGTCCTCCTACCTAATGTACAACTTGGTGCATAATCAGACATTCCATGGCTTCACAAGGAATCTTAGTGGAATGAGGATATATGAGACTTATCCAAAAAGAAATCTAGATGGATTTAGATAAAATTTATGCAAAGTTTATAATTGTTTATTAAATACTATGATGAGTGTCTTATATCCTCTAAGAATCCTCAACAATATGTCTAAGGGGGGAAGAGAAACCATTAATAAGTATGGCACCTCATATATTAGTTTAGATCATTCACTTATATCAGAATAAGTGGATACTCGAGGTCTCCATATAAACTACTGAGATACCTAGATGATCAAATAACAATGATGGAGTTAAGCTATAAAATGATGTCCCCACATGAAATGATAGCAAAAAAAAAGGTGAACAATCCCATCAAGTTTCTAGTTAAAATTAGACACTATTTATTTCCTTCTATTACCAAGGCTAAGGGATTGGAGCAAGAGATGGGCTAATATGTGATTGGCAAGATGCCACCTAGGCCAAAATATGATATCATATGGTGGGTAAACATAAAAATATGTGTAATTATGCATCAATCTCATTATGAAGACATCTAGTCCAATTACATTTCCAAGGAAGATGTCAAAAAGTTAGACTTTATAAGGCTAACAGTGTAAGAAGTTATTGCTTACAATATTGCTCCCATCTTGAAAGACATGGATGATGATAAGTGAACACTATCTACAGTGTAAAATAAATCCAATATTTAATCCTAGGCTATCTCATAGGTGGGCTTCACTATTGAAGAAAATGATTCTATACCATGGAGGGCCATAGTGGTCATGAGAATAACCTTTAGATGCTTGAAGAAACATGGGGTCAATCTTAGTGATTATGACACTGCTACCCTCCAAGAACTTAGATAAGTTTAGGACTTAAAGTTTTTCCTCCCAATTTAAAGTGGTGTTCCCTTGGCTCCACCATTAGTGGTGAAGGGAAAACAAAAAAGTAAGATTGGTGATGTTGATTTCACCAAGCCAATTAATGTGGAGTATGTATCTGCATCATAGTCAAAGGTAGGACTATCTTTCTCAAATTTAACAAGTTTGTTTGAGAATTGGGATAAGATCACCACTAGGGAGGTTAAATTGGATAGTGCTACCCTAATATCCATTATATTAGAGGGATCCCCAATGATACCAGCCATCCCAAAAACCATCCTAGTAATCAGTTCAACTGTTGTTCCACTTACTTCACCCATAGCTCCACCAACACAGTAGCCAACATTTGTCCTTCTTATGACTTACTCAAGGAAGAGAGGAAGTGAAGAAGAGGTAGAACAACCCAAGAAAAAAAGAGTTAAGAGGGCTTTATAGCCTCCAATTGGGATTCCTAAGAAAATAAAGGAGGATGCATTCAAGGAACTACCTTCTAAGAAAATTCCCTTGAAAAATAAAGAGGATCAATCCTCATATGCTCAAAAGTTGAGAGATATGAGTGAAGAAAAAGACTTAGATGAATATAGGCCCATTATCGAGGTGATGAATACCATTGAGAATTCACTCCTCCATAAGTGAAAATTAGGCAGAGAACTCTAAGGGAAAGACCCCAGACCCCATTAAAGGTCTCGATGGTTAGTTTTTTTGTAGAAGAGGATCCATTAAGAGTGAAAGGTAAGGGTAATGAGGAATAAATTCTACCCTCAAGTGATCCTTTTTCTTTTGAAGATGTGTAAGTTGGGGTTGAGGTGGCCACTCAAGTTTAGGCCCCTCAAGAAAAGGAAATGATCTCATCAGACAAAGAGACATTTATTGATAATGTCATCACCCAACCACTGAGCTAAGATAATCAAGGTGAAGTTAAAGAGATGAATAAGTCTAATGAGAAAGCTAAAGTAGAGCTATAGTATAATATTCAATTCACCACTAATCCTAAGGTGGTATTTAAACAAGAAGGCCCATAAGTAGCTCCCAAAAAATCACTAATTGTCCTTTCCCCTATAAAGGTTTCAAGTTTATCACCAGAGGAGAAGACAAGTATAGAAGAAGGTGGGGTTTTAAACCTAAAAATGGGTACCCCCACCCATACAAATATAAATAAATAATGTGACCAATCCAATAAAGGTGTTGAGGAAAGTAATTAGGTAGTGTTGTTATAATTGAATTACCTTGAAGTCTCCTTCCTCACATCAAAGTTTATGCTCAAATCTAGAATAAAGGTCTAGAGGCCATGATTAGTGGAGATTTACCTAAAGTCAACAATGAAACCATCATATCCTCATCTCTACCTAAAGCTTAGGTGAATAAATAAGGTGAGGAATTGTAGAACCTTCTAGTTAGTCAGTAGCACAAGGGAGCTCCAGTATGAATTTCCTTAAGAAGTCTCACCAATTTGGGCCATATTTTGAAGTTTTAAAGTAAATAGAGCCAAACCTTAAAGGAGGACCCATAGTGAACCAAGAAGGTTGTGAGGAGTAAAAGAGTAATGAAGAAAATAAATAGTTTGTGTTGAGTCTACATCCCATTCTTGTGGCACCTCTTACACTAAGTACTCCAATGACACCACCTTACACTATTTCAAGGACTACATCAATGGGATTTCAAATTACACCCCTTCTCTGGGTCAAGGAGTAGGTCAAAAAAAAGAAAGACATCATGAGAAAAATTAAAGAGATCAATGTGGTAAAGATCACTCAGGTATATAAGGCCAAACCCCCTTAAGAAGCCCAAGACACACTCCAGGACCACATTCACTACTACAAGGGAAAGAAATGTAGAGATAGCCATTCCTCCATAATTTAATTTAAATAAGGATTTTCCCCTTGAAATTTACACTATTTATAACTAAAATCTAGGGGAGTCATCAATGAATGAGCTAAAGCATAGCTCACAAGTTCTAGTGAACATGGTCGCTCACCAAATGGATAAGGACAAAGCCACCATGAAAGAGTTAAAGGCACAAAATTAGGCTATGATCCAGTACTTGCAAAAGATATCAAGTGAGCCTAAGGTAGTAACTCTAACTACCAATATTGCTCTAGACCATCCTCTCTTCTCATTAGAGTCATTTGATTTTATACAAAGTGATGACTTGAAGTCTAGAGGAAGGGTAATAGAAAAATGGTAAGAGGATTTGTGCATCAGGGCCGAAGAAATAATCCACTCAACATTGAAAAACTTGAATAATATAGTGGATAATAAGAGAAAGTATGATGCCCAAATTTTATCTATGAGGTAGACATTAAGAATTGGTAAGAACTACAATGTAAAATAGATGAGTTTTGCAAAATAGGCACAAATACTTTCATAGCTGAGAAGATCATTGCTCCAAATAATCATAAGAAGCCCAAAGAATGTTAATTAGTAATCAAGCATTGATTGGCGATGATAAAATATGACATCTTTAATTTGAAAGGAGAAGATTAGTCCTTCAATATTACACAATAAAAATAGATGTTACACATAGGAAGATGGTAATCATTTATCATGCAAGTGATTTAGAGGAAGAGATAATACTCACTACTTTGAAAAACCTTATTGATGCACCATATGAGTCCTTTGATGTTGATAAAATAAATAAATTGGTATCACTTGAGTCTTGTGACCAACTTAAAAAGCTCATCAGACAAAAGAAAACCATGATTTAGAATATTGCCACCTAGACTGAAGAATACCAAGTGAAATTCAAATATCAAGTAGGCCCAGACTGAAGGAATTTTGACCCTATGCTGGAAGGATACATAAGGTATAGGAACAATTTGGTGAAATATTACATCATCTAAAGTGACTCTGGAACATGAACAAATATTATTTTTTGAGTTGGCACCACTTCTTTCTTCTCTTCCCTCCATTTTTCTTTCTTTTTATTTCCCACTAGGAAACCATTGTAATTAGCCAATTAATGGCACGTGCCTTTCAATTAGTTTATGTATAATCATGTGTAAAGGAAATGGATGTTTTTATCTATTATACAAGTGGACAAAGGTTTTATTTTATCCCTTATGATATCTTCCTCCACGTAGAGATAAATATAAAATATCCTAATGAGGTGGAGGATCAATATTTCCATCATCACAGAAACACGAGCATATCTTAGGAATCATGTTTGTTACAAGGTTTAACAAAATCTAGGCCCGTGAAAGAATTTTCCAACTAGAGCACCTTTAGGAATATGCTAGGCTTAGATCAATTATATATGGAAAGGGGATTTGTCCCTTTACAAGGGTTGGTTAAATTTTTGAGTCAAGAGATATAGCCTCAAATAATTCTCTCTATGTAATATTTCTAGTGCCAAATTGATTTCCACTATAAAATCATTGGCAAGATTTGAGAGCATTAGATATGTATCCCTAATCATAGAATTATCTTGCATAGTATTAGGTTGTATGTTATTAAAAATACATTATATTCAATTTCCATTCAATTGATTAATGAAATATGTTCATGGTTTCCATTCTCTTCTTATTATTGAAGTGCAATTCTCTATTTTACTTGCTCATTAGATTGGTTATCTGGTGTATTCATCTTTATGGTAATCATTTAGAGATTATATATAGGTTGTAAAATCCTTTCTACTCTAAGATTTGGAAATAAGATGTTGATATCCTTTTTAAGTATAGTCTTGGGCTCATGGATTTAGTTGGAAGGGGTTTATTGAATGATATCATTTGTGCATGATTTCATTTCATTTATTTCAAATCTACAATGCATTTGTTGGTGATGATGATCTAGTAGTTTAGTGAATTTCTTTATGCTCATTCATTAACCCTCCACTTTCATTTATATTAATTGATAAATATTATCATACCCTATCCTACCCTACATATAACATGCCCCTAGAATATCTGAAGTGTTATTTGACTATAGATGCATAAACAATGTATTCCTAGAATGCGTCTATGTTTTATGCATTAAAAATCATCATTACAATCTCTTGTTCAGTCCCTTTATTATTGAATGTTCCTTATAAATAAAGTTGCAATCACATTCTTATCTATCTTTAGTAGCTTATGTATAACTTATAATAATTTCTAATCTTATGTGGAAACCCTTCTCAGGTGGAGTGAGAAAGCTTGGTTATGTTTTTGTCACATTTGAATTCCATTGTGCCCATAATCCCCATAGAGTTTGAATTGCATAATCTCTCCATGTGAGCAAACTATCCCATAGGTCCTCTCACCTTAGTTTAGGTAGAGCCAAAAGTAGCAAGGAGCTAACCATACCTTTTTAGGTGCTTCTCAGTCATTTCTCTAGTCTAGTCCATTCTTGATGTCAAACCCTCCCTCAAATACAATGACATTGTAAGCAATTTTTGCATCATTGTTTTCCATTTCCTTGAATTATGCAAGGCTATGTTAGAGAGGTGTATAATTAGGAACCAACAAGTAGCTTATGGAAAATAATTTTCAATTTTTACCTCAGATTATCCATCACCTTCCTCATGGATGATATATGTGTTAGGGTTAATTTTCTCAAATAAAGTGTATGGATCATGTCCATAAGTGTTAGCACCATACTCATCTAGGAAAATATCAGATATGCCCTCAAGCTTAGAGGATGTTCCATCATCCATATCAATATTTTCTTGATCATTGATTATGAAATTGAGATTAGAGCATGATTATACATAGGGTTCAATATGAAACTTAGCTAATGGATGAGTTTTAATGGTTTCCTTTGATTTATACCTTGTCTTAAAGTCCAAGAAGGACCAATAAAATGAGAGATAAACTCCTATCTTGGCTATGAAATCCCTTGAGAGGTAGATAGAAAAGTGAGGAAGCAAATCAACCACTACTATATCTTGAAGGATAGGAAAGCTAGGATAATCATGTAAGAAAACTCTCAAACATTTGATAAGTCTAACTAGCTTAGCTAGTCTCCCATCAAGTTGTAGAACCCCCTTAATACATGTTTCATATTTCAATCTTACCTTATATGCTACAATATTAGGCATAAATTACGTACTTGCCCCACTATCCATAATGAAGTTGTGAACAGGATTATCTCCAAAAAAAAGAGTGGGGTAGAAGGGTAGAGGATTATCAGATTTGGAAGAGGGTTAAACTATGTGAGTAGTATAGTGAGTGAAACATCACCATGACTTGATGGTTGCAGACTAAGGTAGCTTTAGGATAGCTAATTTTGAAGAATCTCTTTTTGATTGGGCATGTGAAGCACTTCCTAAAGAGAGAGAGAGAGAGAGAGAGAGAGAGAGAGATGTTTTAGCATTCCTCAAAGAATAAACAATATTTAAATAAGGAGCATTTACCTTTCCTTATGTCCTTTAAGGAAAAGAAGTGTCTTAAACTTGAAGCATTGGAGCACTTTAATTCACCCTTCCAGCATTCTAATTTGAAGTAGTTGCAGAAGTTGTAGGGACTATCATGCTTAGACTCACACCTTGATGCCTTGTAAGAGGATTACTTGGGCTTATATAAACACCATGGACATATCCTAAATCCCTCCTCTTTGTTATAGTATTATCTACAGCTGAAGCATTTTGATTGAGGTCATATGTGTTTTCCACTAGAAAGTTTGTTAGGTTCACCTTTTAAGGATACCATCCTTCATTTGCTTGCATGTAATTCTCATATTCTACTAAAAATTGAGTAAATCCTCCTTAAACAACCAAGGTTTATCTTCCATCTTCATTTTCATCCATAAATTTTCCTTTCTTCTATTCCTCTCCTTAGACCAAGTTACTATGAACCAGTACCATAGCTCTTATGTTGGAATTAGAAGCTGGGTTATATGCATTGGGTGGATTGTTAAAGTTAGGTTGGCTTTATCCTCTACCTTGATCATATTTTTGAGGTAGGAACACATTTTATTTTTGAGGATAGGGGTAAGTTTTTTGATTAAATCCATACTAAAAATTGAGTTGCCTAGTTTGAGCCTCTAAGGCCTTACATTTTGCATCCAAAGCAATAGCATCTTCTAATATCTTTGGGGTAGCTTTGGACTTGGTATTTTTATGTAGGATTGGAGAAAAACTTAGATTATAAATAGACATGTTGTTTAGTAGAGGCATGGAGACTTTTGGGGGTAGTTTTTCATTCTATATTAAGCCATTCTCGGCTCTAATGGCTAGGTCATAAGCTTTAGGTAAGGTGTAAACACCCATGAACTACAACATGATGGCTATATCAATACCAATAGCCCTTAGATATATAGGAAACACAAATATTTTAGGTGTTCTCATGGGATGAGGAAACCTATACCAAGTCTTTTGAATTCTCTCATTGAATTCATGCATAATCTCCTTAGGACACCTTTGAATTACATTGAGCTTATGAATGAGTGATGTGTGATCAATTTTATATTCAAACCTTGAGGTTATCAACTCTCCAAAATCATCCTAAGTGGTGATACATACTCCCATAAATTTCTTATACCAATCAAGTACTTTCTCTATAAGGGACATGACAAGTAATATAATGGAAATATTGAATTTAGTGACATTGTGAAAACTACATAAGTTAGATATGTCCCTAATATGTTCACTAAATGTGACACTACCTTCACCATTAAAAGTGGGAACACTCTTGGTAGCATTAGGAGGTATATCATCATATGCATTAAACTTTATGGGATTTTTAGTGTTAAAGGATGGGAAGTCATGTTTCCTAGCCATATTTCCTTTAAGTTCCTCTTCAATTTCTTGATATTATTTCCTTAAAAAGTCTTATTGATATTCAAATGTATAGATAGGATAAGGAAATTGAACTTCAAGAGGAATTTTAGGTTTAATAAGTGGGTTTATGGGATTTATGCCTCTACTAATAGATGACCTAGTAAAGAACATGAAGTATGAACATGAGGAAATGATAAAACCTATTATATAACCTGATATTATTAATAAATTATTCATTAAATGCTGATTATAACACCATATGTAGTTTTTATGTTGTCAAGACCATCATTCACCTTGACAAGATGTTCTCAAGACAATGGTCCTACTGGGTGTGCCATAACTATTATCACCAAATATTTTAACCTATAGATGGTTTTTCAAGCCTACACTAATATTTTGGAAATATGGGATTACTGTTATGCCTATGTGTTGCCTATATTAGAGGTAAACCTCTAGGTTTAAGGGCTACCTCCCTAGATTGATCCTTGAGTGCTTATCACCTACACAACTTTCTTGGTTAGGTAGAAAGAGATAAAAAGAGACATGAAATTAAAATACTATAATGAGGTGATAAACCAAAAATATCTCTACAAGACTATTATATAATTTCACTAATAAATATGACTCACAACACTAGTCTCAAAATCTTGAATTGCTCTAACATTAGTATTTCAAACATGGAGGTGATATGCATTGAAGTACTCAAGGTGAGTGAACCAAATATTATATTTTAGACACTAAGGCTACTAATTACACTTAAATATAAATAAATTCACTTGAATACTCTTCATGTGACCTATTAGGGTGGAAGCTACTTGCAGTAAACATGGAATAGTAGAGAGAAGGCAAGGATATATACTTATCACTAGACACTTATCTATGCACCAGTTCACACACTTAGACAATATAGCTTGTGAACTCAAAACTAGATTGAAAATATTTATTTCAAAGGCAAAATATAGCATATAACTAGTAGGTCTTTGCCATACTAGGTGCGGATTCCCTTAAAAAAGCCAAAAATGGCTTGCATTTATAGAGCATGTGAGAAGAGGGAGAAGAAATGAAGTTCAAGGGTTACAATTCCAAATGTCAAGGCATGAAAACTAGTTACATTTTAGGATAATGGAGTGGATAATATACCATGAAGGTTTTATTGGATAAGTGTCTAGCTAAATCATGATAAACTCTTCAAAATTGGTGTAGAGACCTTCAACTACCTTCTTGAAACTGCCTTCATGATGAGCATATCTTGACCAATTGAAAATATAATAGGAATACTTGAAATATATGAAATATCTTAGGAAGGTTGTAAATAAGATATTATAGTACTCATATTCCTCCCTAATTGATAACCTTCTTCATGACACTTGTACTCACCATCACTAGCCCTATAGGTCTATCTTCATATTTGTCATCCAAGTGGCCTTTAGTTACTAAAATAAATCCATGGAATATGTGTTATGACATATATTTATAATCCATTTTCCTTCCATTCCATGAATTATACCTTTAAAAGATCCCAAATTAGATCTCTCATCTTCTCACTGAGCAATCACTTCTCATTTTCACTATTTGTCTAAGACTACCTATGATGAATGGTGTAGTAGAGGGACTTACATTAACAACTAAGGTTATAAATGAGCATAGGGAGTTATAATAATTCTAAATTGACCTATTTAAATAACCTTCACTTATTCATTATCTTCTGTACCTAAAAAACACCTAAAAACTTGCATAAAACATTAAACTGAGCTTGTTCATACAAGTAGGGTATAGACCAATTATATTTTTAGGAGACTTAAAGAGCCTTAAACAAGTATAAAACAATTTAAATGACAAAATACCCCTCCTAAATACATTTCTTTGCATATTTTATCCATTGGGTCAAAACTAGGGTTTTATGAGGGTTTTAGAAGGTTTTGCTTCTTAGGGATAGTTCATAAAATCATAATGCTTAATCTCTAAATAAATTCCATTAAAACCAATTATAAGACCATAATCAACTATCATTATCACCTTGGGGCACCATGCAATCAATCCATATAGATGTGAGCATTTGAAAATGGTTTATCGAGCTTTAGAATGCATTCTGAGAAGGTTTACCATAGAATTGGGTCAAAATGGCAAAATTGGTGTAACTCCCTACAAAATATCCCATTGAAGGCTCTAAAATAGACTATAAAGGTCATATGGTCATAGAAGTGAAGATAGACCATTGAAGAGCTTAGGTCTAGTTCTAGGCCTAATAGGCCTAACTATGCTTGATCACATATGACCACCTATGAGTGGTTTCCAATGAATATGGGTGTTTATTAATACTTTTTCATGTCCAATTAAACTCCAGGAAATACCTTAAATCATCAAGATTTCTCCTTTCACACCTTATTCATTCACCCACTATGCCTTTAGATTAGACTACCTAAGAGTGCCCTCTATCTAGGACAAAATAGAGGGAATTTCCCCTATTCATAAGGAAAAAATAATACTATGAGAGGATATATTATGTATTTTAGGTGATTTATACCAAGTTTCAAGGTTTAGTGGCCTTTAAAAAGCCCTCAATATCACAACTATTTAAGACAGACTTCCAAGACCGATGATTATATGCAGTGTTTAAAAACCTTAGGCTTGTGACTATAGGTTGGTATTACTTATTCTTGAGATCACTTTATAATGTTTAATTACCACTACGAGAGTTTTTTTAGTATGATCTAACCATCATACACCTCTTCCATCTTTTCACACCTACCTCTTTGCCTAGGCTAGTCCATAGACTATGTTGACTATAGATACTCACCTAGGAAAATGGGATTCATGTAGGTATCTATCCATGTTTAGGCATTATGTTTTATGTCTTATGACCTTATTTAAGTCACTAAGATCATTATACATTTTAAATTATTCTTACTTGCCTAAAATTCATTATTTTACTCACCAGAATAGTTCACTACAAATTAGGTTGACTATAGTCATTTACATATAGTGTTTACTGAGTGTTTCAAGTTAGAACTTGTCTAAGTTAGAAACCATTAAAACATTAATATTTATTGATCAATAAACCAATTTATTGTGTTAAATAATTACTCTATGCTTTAGATACATGATAAAACACTAATCCTATCTACACATCAAGGTATTTCACCATGGAATGGCAGAGCATATGAGCAAAATGTGATTCAGAGAAGTTAAGATAAAGTGTCTCAAATGCAACTTTCCAACTTATACACATTGAACTCAAGTTTTAATATCCACAAGGACCTCAAAATTATCAAAATGGAATTATCAATGCTTTTAGACCTTAATGAAGGTCTCAAATGAGTTTCAACACCTTCATTTTAACACTCTTAGACCTCTATGGATTGAACATTAGATCACTATTAGAGCTACCGATAGGCAAAGATATTATTTGAATTTTATGTATTTAATTGGTTATCATAACCAATTTATAACCTTTTAATGTCTCAATATCACTATTTTCACCTTAGAATCCTTCACACAATATTGAAACCTGCATGTGTCATCATCATGTCTAGTCAAAGCTCCTTTACACTTGACTATAGGTGACAATCATAAAGAAAACTGATTGTGTGTGTTTTTTGGTTGTGTTCTTCTAACCATGACCTTTTGAGATTTCAACCTTAAAAGGAGAGATTTATCACCATGAAATGGGAGATTGAAACATAACACATCACTTTTTTCTAAATATAAAAATATGAAGACAAGCTTTATTATTATGAAAACAAGGTCTACAGACTTTCAATGGAGTCATATCCAGATGATAGTGATATTTCCAAATTATTCACACCACACATGAAATATAAATTTAGAATCACATGATAAATATTATCATTCCTCTCAATATCATGTACCTAACTTTATTTATATAAAAAATGCAAATAAAGAAGAAACCTGAAGGCTATGGGGATAAGCAAGAAAAAAGGAGTCACTATCACTCTTAACAATGGTTCATGAATCTCATTTCACCAACCCTTTGACTATTACTATTATTTTGTATTATACATGGAGTAATACCACCCACCAAGTGAGCTTTATCTTATCACATCCTCCTATCCATACCAAGAAGAGATCAGTTAACCTTTTTGACTTGTGTAAGAGAGTGATGGGAAAGAAATATTAGTTTTTCTCATTTTTAAGTCTATCAAAGCTTATCAAGAGTGGAATTGGATTGAGTAAATCCAAATATAAAATTTTAAAGTAGACACATGTGCCCAAACTATTTTATAGGCCATACAACTACCTAAAACCACACGAAACTGCTTGATCTTCTTGTTTCCAACATCTTACCTACAATTTATTAGTCTCAAAATAATTTCCCTAACATTTAGGATTATAGAGTACTCTTGGACACACTTTTCTTCCTATGTAAACCATACCACTTCATTTAATGACCCCTAAAGTAACCTTAGAATGACATAGGACCAAATAAGGCAAATATGATAAGAATAAAACATAATGTTGACCTCATTAATACCATGGTACACATTTTACATCATAAGGGACCCTATGACAAGTTTAAACTATATAGGGGTTTGAACTCATTTGATTTGTGTTCAAATTAGTCAATAGTTGGATGAACAAGAATTCATATCCATACATTAGGCTTATATTGTGGGTATGAAATATGTTATTGTTAAAGCACATTTTGGTTTGGTTTAGCTACATAATCCTAGCTAGTGAATTGTGGTTGTGGTATTGGTATTATTGGATTTGGGAGGGAACTTGTTGCCTACTTATTAAATCCTATTGTATATAGGGAACACATTACTAACTAGATCCCTATTATTGGAGGTGTTGGTAGTTGGATCTTTATTTTTTATATGATACATGTTAGGTGAAAGGTAATTATTTCCAAGCACTTGGTACCTATTATGCATAAGAACCTTGTTTTTGGTTAAACACATGTTGTTGGATTGGTACTTTTGTTGAAGCAAAACTTGTTTTTGAATTGGAACTTATTGTTGAAGTATCACTTGTTGTTCAAGTGGCACTTGTTGGAGGTTTAGCCCTTGTTTTTGAAATGCCAATTATTGTTGGTTTGATGATTGTTGGTTTTGCAACTATTAGGAGTTTAGCATTTGTTATTTTTGACCAATTAATACATTATGACCAATAGGAATATAATGTTGGTTAGGCAATGTATTTAATTGAAAATTTATATTATTCTATACTTGTTATGGTATAACATTCATTATCACCTATTGAGGTGATGTAGTGTTTTGCACTTGTTGTGATGGTAATTTGGTTTGTTTTTGTCTTGTTTCCTTTTATTTCACATTTAAATAATTAGCTATTTGAAGATTTGAGGTTGTTTATTGATTTTTGTAAATAGGCATACCTATTCCCTACTATTATAATTCACTTGTGGTGTTACTTAAAAGAATCTATTATGTATTGTTTAGTGGTAAACTACACCCACTTTGGTTTAAATTGAAATGCACTTATGTGTTATCCACAAAATTTTGAGTGAGGTCTTTTATTTTAGAAACATTATCTTTCATCAAAATATGGATGTTGTAAATATCACCAACCAACATGCTTTGGCTAAAATGGGTCTATTTTTTGGCTTGTGTAGCCTGAGGTGTCTATTTTTTTCCCTATTAATGGAGTTATCTCAATAAGTGGCCTACTAAAAATATCCCCTATATTGAGTTTACAAGCTAGGTTTAGATGGGTTTGGTACACTTTCTATACCTATTCCATTTTTCATCCATAATACATTTCCCCTTTACAAGTGTATTTTATTCTTGCTATGGCATTTAGACTATAGATTGAATATAACTAGTTGATGCCTATTCAAATGGTTAAATTTGAAGTTTATTACTAAGGGTTCTGATCAAATTGCTAAAACATTCTTGTGAAAAGTCTGGTGGAAACTTTGTGCCTGCTTCAATAGGTCTAACAAGCACTTCATATTTTTTTTCTAATAAATGATGTTTAAATAAGTATGGATCATAGCTTGTTTGAATTGGCATCGTAACATAGTAGGGATCTTATTGTTGGTTTCATTCAATGTTAGGCATCATTTGAGTAAGGTATTATGTCATTTTCTCTGACACTTGCCCTAGATAAGGAGGCATAATTACCAAATATTGTGCTAAAGTTTCATTCCTTTATTTTATGCATGGGATGTTATAGGATGGATAAGGATCGGTCTCATAAGCTACATCATTATACAACTCTTGAACAAAAGTCTCATTGATCACAAACTTCTCTAAGCTAGGATTATACATAGTCACACTACGTGTGCAAGGAGACAAGTTTATATCCATGGATAGGTCACATGAAAAATAAAGAATATAAAGGTAACAATCAATCAAGGTATAAAAATAAAGGACCTTTAGCTCTGTAAAAGAGACACAAAAGGATAAACAACTAAACTAGGCCAAGTTAAAACAAAATAAACACAATACTAGTCTAAAAAAATGATAACAATTTTCCCAAAAGTAGTTATAATCAGTGGCCAAAGTAACACAGGCTAAAAATTATATATGGAAAAATCACTAAATTTCCCAAAGGCAGGTATAATCAGTGATAAAAAAATTCTAACTAAAGTAGAACAATTGTAAATTAAGATCAAAAGATAGCAATGATTTTCCCAAAGGTGGTTATAATCATTCTAATGTGACAAATAAGGCTAGACTCATAAACAAATAACTCACACAATAACTCAAATACAAACAAAACTTAAGATAATTGGCTCAGATGACACTCAGTAATTGGTTCACTAAGACTTTAAAGTTTGATTCACGAAAGACTATTTGGAAAAAAAGAATTAAGACACTAAAAATTTGGCACAATAAACTATTGACTTCTTCCTACCTTTAATCATAGAAAAGAGTCAACCTATGCCATTAATACCTAAGCTCACCATGGTCACCCTTCTCATATCTCTTAAAGTGTCAAGGTAGACCAAAAAGGGATCATTGGTCATCATGTCAAGGCAGTAAGTTCAAGTGTTTTATCATGTCAAGGAATACTATGGTGTCCATCTAATCACCCTTTTAGAGATTGTTTCAAGTTCCCTCTTTATGTTAGTTATGTATAAGGATCCGTAACAGGCCTCAGGGTGATATTAATAGTCCAAACATACTCACATAGAAGATGAACCTGTGTTGTAGCTCATGACCTATCATGAATCCATCCAAGTAGGTCATTATTATTGCATGATAAGGCAAGATCAAAATATTAGAGATGTTATAAAAAAGTATGTGGTAACCTTGTTTAGGTCCTTAGAATTTCTTATGGTCTTTTGGATAGACATTAAGGTATCTTTATTTTAGACCTTCACTTGATATCACATCTATTACCTTGAAAAGGGGTGTTTGACCATAAAATAATGCTAGTTTGACCCCAAAACACCACTAAGACCGTCAATAATGACTTTAAATGTCCCCATGATTACCATAATTCCATTATCAAATAATTTAATATGTAAAGGGGATGTCTTTTCATAAGTCAAATTCTTTATTATCCACTAAAGGAGCCCACACATGGGAAACAATGGATCTTCAAATTACCCATCCATACTTCATGTTTTAAAATTAATTTTGACCCTTATTTTCCTTCCTTCTACCCACCAATAACATTTCAAGGTCTAAAAACCTGAGAAAATGTAGGAAACTAGTGTTTTGCAAGAGTTTTCAAGCAAATATAAATATGTACAATATAAACATGGTTAGAAAGAGTGAGGGATCTATAGAGGGGATTAAGTATAGACATTAGTTGAGATAATCTAGAAGTTTGAAGACAAGAAAGATCAAAAATTAACCCCTTATTTTCATCATCCTCCTTAATAGCCATGGATAGCACCTCCAGTTCTTGTTCAATATAGATAGGAAAGAGAAAATGGTGACCCAATCTATTGGCCAAAATAAGGGGGTTTAATGGCTTTATGATCCTTAGAATTGGTTTTCAGAATGGTGGCATATGCTTTATGAATAATAGTTAAGAAACAATGGTAGTGAAACTTTCCTCTTACATCCACAAAGGGTCAATAATGGAATGGTTTTAGTGTGTTCCTAGACTAGCTAAAGAAAATGGTAGCTATGTGTACCTTATACAAGTCCTCAAGTTATTCCATTGCATTGTCCACCCATGATTAACATGTATGATCCTATGGAAGAAACAAACATCTAAGTTATCATAACTTGCATACTACAAACCATGTTTCCTTGATGAGGAAGAACCTCTAATGCATATATCTAAGAATGGATAGTGGTTTGAGTTTTTATTATGGTTTCCTAGAGTTATTTTGATATTGTTGCCTCATTATCTTAAGTGGAATGGTCAGATGGACTTTTAAATCTCCAAATATGACACCTTCAAATGAGTATGATTTTTTAGTTGATCTTCAATGAAGATATGGATTGAGTGTTCCATGGTCAGGGATATTATAGGTCATCATGACACCATAGAGGTAACAGAGGTGTTATAATCATGTATAAGAATCCATTTATCATAAGAAACAAAATCCATTATGTCTCTCAAGGCCAAGGAACTATCAATTAGTCCTCCAATACACTCACAAACCTATTTAACAGAGGTTAAGTTTCTTTTATCATAAGTTAAGGTTTTCATAGAATCCTATGTTTTAAATGCTCCCTCCATGTGTCTAAGTAACCAAATCCAAATGTCTTACCCTATTGAGTACATGAATAAGGGTGCCTATGATCTTCATCAACCTTCTTGAGAATGAATCAACAATCCATGTTAACCTCTCAAGGAACCTCTATTATCTAATGGTTTCACCAAGCAAACTCACTTCATGATAGGCTTTGAGTTCTAAGTTAAATCTCCATGGGATCCTATAACCATTACCTATAGGTTTGAGCCTCTCTACCCAAGCCCAAGAAATGGAAAAAAGGTCTAAACATTGTATATTTCTACTAAGATCCATTGAAACTATGATAATAAGGGTCTATACAAGTGTGGATGTTATCCAAAAGTTATGACCAGGTTCTAAAAGCCAACTCAATCCCAATCTACAAGAGGTTTTAAAACCATCATGTATAATTGATTCTCAAAATGCAAAAAAGGGTCATAGACTGTGAATATTAATATCTTAAAAGAGTGTGATTTTGGTTCAAGGTAGGCCACTAGAGTCTCAAGCATAACATGGAAGCACCCTTCTTTCTCATTGGCATGTGTAAGAACCCCTTGATAGTTAATATACCTAGACCACCAAATTTGAACTATAAATTATCTACCTCCAACCTTAAATATGAGATGTAATATGCCATGAAGGAGAGAACTCGGATTGAGATGGTGGTCAAAACATAGATATCATGTTACTAAGGATAAAGAGTTTTGAAAGGAATGATCGAGCAAACTGACTCAAGCATGTATAGTGATCTAGGTTTACTTAGTCACTTTGGAGTGCATAAATAAGTGAATGGAAATGTTAATAAACATGTGAAATTTAACCCTGGATTGATAATTACATCTATATCCCTTAATATTTTACATGATGGTGATATGATTTTAAGGTGGTTGTATAGTTTTTGACTAGATATTCAAGACACATTAGTCTATATGTCTGATAGGAAGGAGTTTAGGGAATTAGATTGAGATAAGTCATGTTCAAAAGGTGTTATAATTTATGAGAGGATGTAATATGAAGTCCCAACTACATCAACACTAAATAGATCTAAAAGAGACTACTTAGGTCTCTAACACCAATTGTTTTAAGCACTTACCATGAGCAATGATGGTCATGGTAGACCTAAGAGAGGGCCTAAAATGATGATCAAAGTAGTTGAGGGAATATATAGAAGGAATACATAAGAGGTAAAGGGATTCTATGGTCATCTTAAATCCATCAATTACTACCTACAAGTGACTGAGGTCTTGAAGTTTAATTTAATCTATAAGACCTAAGTTCATCCTTGACCCTCAAGACCTCATCTCTACCATTGTGACATATAGAAACCCTCTAAATAGATTTAAAGTCATGATAAGGTGTATGATTTTGATAAAGGTCCTGAATGGGGTGCTTGGAACATAGGAATATAGGGAAATAGTCAAATTTAGTCTTAACACACCTTTTGAGCTCCACTACCCTAAGTTGCCTATCAAGATTCCAACTCAAGCACTCATATCTCACATGGCATGATCACTCAAGCTTAGTTCTCTTAAGTGGAGTTAGGGACCCCTATGCACTCAAGATCCATAGAGGAAAGCATGAGATTTAAGAGCCTAACTCTATGAACAATCCCTAAGAGTATCAACCCACCCATAATGCTTACCAAGAGCTTGAAGGTCACCATATTTTACTTAGTACTCACCATACATTTTACACAGGACCAAAATCTATTAAATACATTTGAAGGGATGTGTAGGCTCAAGACCCATGGAAATAGTTTTTGGTTTTGGGGACTATACTTTATGAATCATCATTAAGATGGTAGGCCCCTAAAACCCTCTATAAACCCAAATTCAGTCTTAGTGATGAAATTACACCCTCAAATTCTTACAAATGAAGAGGTTGAAAATTTAAATAGTCTTGATGGTCCTCTCAGGTCACATGGGCACCCAAATAGTATACTAGTTGGCATGTGTAGGGTATATGTTATATGGATCAAGCCTAAAGTATTTATTCCAAGCCTATATACAAGATAATGGAATAGGTATGAAAATACTATATGGTTTTGAGGAGTGATACGGATCCAAAAGTCTCAAAGAGCTACATAAATGCCACTTATAGGGGCCTCCATGTCTAGTAGTCACTTACAGGCATGTCGAGGTATCTAAGTAGATGACTATGTGTACATAAATAAGAGGTGAATGGCTTAATAGAGATAGAATATATGATCTAAAGGTCCTAAAGGATGTATTTCACACTATAAATTATGGCCAATTATTTCACATCTCCAATTTGGAGTCAAATCTTAAGAACTTTGCCTTTAGGCCTCTTGGCCTAACACCTCAAGGAAATACTACTTGATGTCTAAAAAAAAGGACAAAAGGGGATTAGATAAGACCTTAGACCATCATGGAGATGTTTTCTCAAAAATTTTTAGATGTGTGATAAATAGTGGTTTGTAAAGGAGAGGTTAAAGTTGGTCACTTTGGCCTAAAAATGCCTTGAGCCTACATAGAATACACAATTATCACTAGAGGAACAAATTGATGAGCTCATAACTATATAGAATAATTTCATGGGGTTTTGAGTACTTTGTAAAAGTTGAGGGGCCTTGCCTATAATAAACTAGTGGAATTGGTTCATAGGTTATATACCTAACCTTTATGAACCATTGCTAAGAACCCAAACCCCCTTAAACCTCACTAAAACCCTAATAGTGACCCAATGGAGAAGATATTGTAGAATTTTCATCCAAATTAATTTTTATGAATTGGTATACACTTTAATCTCATAATACACTTAGAGTATATCCCATCCATGGCATTGGTCTATATAAATAGTTGAATGGACCCATCTAAAACACTATTTTGCCAAAATTTAATGGTATTTTCAAGGTGCAGAGTGACATGAGGAGTTGAATATCATGTAAGAAGGTAGTTTGAGGTATATTTCACCTTCCCAAATCATAAAACACTCAAAATTATTCTTATAAAATATCCTATAGGTCTGCACCAAAGGAGTAGTCTAGAAATGCTTATAAAAGGGGACTTAGTCACCTAAGTAAGGTAGAGTTGCAAGTGTGCAATGATTGAGAGGTATAATATGTTGTTTATACATGTAACATGATTATTCACCTATTCCTAAGATTTTATTTAGGTCTCATTTTTTTTCAAATAGTTAACATCAATTCACTAGGCCTAATTGGCTAATAGGCCTATATGGTCAACAAGGAAAGATGACTATGGCATAGAGGGGTACCAAGGAAGTTATTATAGGTCATGAAATGTTTGTAACTATATCATTTAGGTGAGAAATCCCATTTCCTATCCACCATGAAATATGAGGTATTTTTCCAAGTCATATTGGCATGCAAGGAGATGGCTACTAAATTCTTCATGGAGCGACCTAATTGATCCACTTTGATGATTTGTAACTATCAAATTTAGAAGAAATTTAAAATTTGTCATGATCACCTATGTATGGTGTCAAGTCTAAAAATAGACATCAACACCCCCAAAAATATCATTGAAGGCTACTCATCACCAAGGCAATGCATGGAGAAGGGTAGAAGCTATTTGTAATTATCATTTGAATGAATTATGGTCATTCATGAAGTATTCATGTTCTTTCCATGCCACATTCTCTTCTCCCTCTTGTTCATTATTATATAAATTTAGGATTTAAGGCCATTATATTGATCCCTCAGTTGGGTATGATGAAACTCTACCTAAATTATATCTTGTAAGCCTTATGAATCAATAAAGGACTATTTTCATATTTATTTGCTAGATTAGTGTGTTATGTATTTGTTTATTTTCAAAAGTGTGAAGTTTAATTATCCTTTGTAGATCCCTTCCCTCACCTAGTCTCTATAACACTATCCTACATAGGTCATGTGATGTGTCAAAGTGTTGGTAGTGGTGTTTTGAAGACCAATATCATTGACAGTGTCTTGAAAAAGACTCTTATCCATTACCTCAAGTTGAAGACATCCATCATAGCCTTCACATGAAATAATTAAGCTTAAGAGCTCATTTGAAAACTTTTTTCAGTCACTAATCTTTATTTGGTCATAAAATGTTGATTAAGGATCAGTTAGAGTGGATAAGTCAATATTGGTGCATCACCTCCCTTTAGATTAGGTTTTCTTTCATGTTTCTCTCTCCCTTTTCACCCCAAAAAGTTATTAATGTTAGTAATTTAACTCAATTGATGCATCAAGGGAACTAGCCCCATAAACTAGAGGTTTAGCTCATCTGGAGGTCATCTATAGCCTTGGGATACTCCCATGTTAGCCAAAACTTGGAGAGATCTAGACCATCTTCTCCTAAGGGTGTATTTTGGTGAGTTAATAGTTATAGCATGCCTAGTGGGACTAGGATTCAAGTGACTTAGAGCATGCACTTAGAGACTTGGATGATATCAAAGAGCTTCAAGTACTTGATTGGTAGATTTGCATTCAAGTTTCATACCAAAATTAGTCATAAATTCTTCATCAAAAGGAAAGGAAGATGAGTTTGTTGAGTTATCTTTGGACCTTACTTAGAGAAAAATATACCTTATGTCTAATCCTAATCCTACTATAGACACTAAAAAATTTCATACTATGGTTATAGATGTCAAAACACCCTTAGACCACCTTGAGACCCCCTAGGGACCATCCCACAACCTTTTGACTACAAACCTAAGTCTAGTTAGTTGATTAGCTAAATTAGATCACTAACCCACCTTGACCAAACTTAACCTTTGACCCTCAATCATTGATGGCCACCCTAACCATTGATAGTTAGGCCTGACCATCAACAATGAGGTTTCTATCGCTTGAACATTAAACACCCATTTTAAATACAACTTGATTTTTTATAATTTGCTTGCCTAATCCACTTATGGATTAATGCATGTCAAAGTTAAATTTAGACAAGTTAAACCTCTTATTAGAAATACACTTCCACCACCCCCTCTTCTTATAAAAGGAGAGGAGCAAGAGGTGAAAAGGGATCCAAAATCAATCGATCCATCCATCCATCATCCATTAAATATCATATACATCTAGAATTAGAGAGAACCAGTAAGTGTGATAAAGATCCAAAGCATTACCATCCATCAACCAATATCCAAACATCATTACTCTAACAAAATTACTCCAAGTATCACCAATAGATCCCTCAACCACTCTTTAGATTATCAACTAGAAATATAAGTATCTATTTTTAGTAATTAGTTAATTTCTTCCTATTTTGCAACCAACCTAGCCCACACCCACTTTCAAGGCTTCCATTTTGTAGCCTCATCAACCATTTTTTCTTGAATCAAACCAAAACCATAGTAACTACTAATGGCCATCTTGACCACTGATGATCTGTCCATAACTATTGATGGTTTACTTAATTGTTGATGGTCACCCTAACCATCGATGGTCACTATGTGATAGACAAATACCAAGCTATTTTCACCCACCAAACCTTAACCAAATCCCAATCTCAGACCCTCTACCTAATCATATAAACCTACCCTATTGTTTTAACTATACATGATATATTTAGCATTAATATCAATATATTTTTGTTATAATTAGTCAAATCTATCTTCTTGTATTACAGTTAGTATCTTCTATTGTTTATGTAAGTACTGTATCTTTTGACTTCATAACTTGATTGTCTAAAAGTGTGGATTGATAGCCTCTAAGGAAGCGCATGATTATTGGATCTAGCTTGCTATACAATCTACCCTACTATCTAAATAATCAACCATTTCATTGAGTGATTTTTTATCTATAGGTCATTCCTCCCAAGCCAAAGAGGATTATCTACAATTGTTTGGATCAACATGTGCACAACATACCAAGTTTTTATATGATACCCTTCTTAAGTTTCTTTTCTCCTTCTTCCAAATGATATAAGCAAAATTTCTTTGAAACATTCTTGCACATCCGATGGAACCCTTAAGTCTTTTCTTAGGTTCATAGTTGAATCTAGGTGTTTATTCTCCTTCTCTTTCCTCTCATACAATGAAATCAAATTTTCATTTTGGTCTTAAAATTGACTACATACACTATTTGCTTACTTATTTTCACTCACATAGTTTAATTAATCAAGTGAATTAATCATAGCTTCACTCTTCTCACACACACAAGACCAAACCACTCGCACTTAATCAAGAATAAAAACATTGACATAAGGCTCAAATAGGATTGCTTCACCTAATGGTCACCTTTCTTGGCTATTGTACTTGGATTTCATCACCAAGGGGAGAACCAACTCATCTCTCTAGTTGAGTATAATCTCTGGTAATTAATAAATCTTGGCTAAGCACCCTATACCCTTATTGTTTTGGTGTGTGAAATGAGGGAGTAGGCCCCAATATTAATCCACATATTGATTTCTAATATAGATCCCTTTGAGAGCCTAAACACAACCTAAACTGAACCATAGACTTCATTTTTAATAATTGCTCTACAATCTGATTTTAGTCACACAATTCTTAAAGCTTAAGGCATAAGCCAAAAGATAGACTAAAAATAACCTTTGAATTTAACATGCTTTAGTGTGTGTTTTACTTCCTTGAATTTTTCTTTTCTTCTCTTTGTTTGAGTTGTGAGATTACTTATATCTTCCCTCTTTCATTATCTACATGGTTTTAACTAGCCAACAACTAAGAAACCAATAAAATTAGGACCCACCTCCTAATAATTTGTCTTCTTCTTTTCACTCATCTATGGAGTACATCTCAGATGAAAAGAGTTATCCTCATAATTTTGGGAGTCTTACCATCCCTTGGATGGTTTCCCAAGGTGATGCAGATTTTGCCACCTTTCTAGATAACAACCCCATAACATTCTAGCATTATCTTAACACCATATCCCACCATACCCCTACTTTCATTCCACCTATTGACCATCCCTATGGCATGCCACCCCACCTTGTGGGTGATGCTTCTATTCCCACCATCTCCACCCAACCTTTAGTCACCTAGGCATCATCCTCTACCAATAAACCTATTGATACCACCATCTAACACCAACCCACACCACCAAGAAATGCCCAAGTAACTTCTTCCCCAACTAATAACCCTCCTAGTATAGGAACAACCCAACCTTTGGGCACTAGTACCTCCCTTATTGTAGGATTATCCTCTACTAGTGTCACCACCATTCCTCTCATTTCTAACCTACCTACCTCCACTCCATTTTAGATCTTGGTAGTTCCCATACCTTCCACCCTTCCACCCATTAGTAAAAAAGTAACCACCTATCCTCTATCTACTAATCCCACCATATCTCATAGACAACCTATGTTAATTTTTCAACAAGTGTCCATTACATAGACCCTGAGCTACATTCCTAACCCACAAGGGTATGTACCTCTACCTTTCACCCAACTATCTATCTCCATGTATTCATATGTGGCATCATCTCAACCACACATGTCCACATACCAATATGTGTAAGCTTCTCAAGCCCCCACCAACTATACATGCATTATACCTACACAAACCTAACACAACCTACCTTACAACTATGGGGGTACACCACCCCAAACTGACTTTGTCAAAATGTTAATGGACAAAGTGATTACTTTGGAATCATCTATTTTTAGAACTCATAATATTTTGTCATATGACCAAATCTATAATGAACCAATTCATTCATCCATCCCCATTTGACCATATCTTCCTCAATTATAAATTTTGAAGTTTTCAAAGTTTCAGAGTAAGGAGGACCCTCAACAACATTAAAGAGCATTTAGGCATTCATGTTATATGATTGCCTATGATAATTCTCTCCTTCTCAATAACTTCCCTATGTCTTTATTAAGTTCAACACTAGATTAGTATAGTTCTATTATAAATCACTCCCTCTTTTATTTTTCCCAACTAACTTAGATTTGCTTAGATCACTTTTTCATAAACATCTCTAAGAAAGTCTCCATCACTGATCTTTACTCCATTCAAAAATTTGAATTTGAATATATTACTAATTTTGTATCCCATTGAAGAAGTCTGATAAATCAACTCTCCTTTTATCTACCCCAACCTAATTTGATTGAACTCTTTTCCTAGGCTTGTAATAAACACATCTCCTTTACCTTACGGGTTCAGAGCTTTAAGACCTAACTAGGATTTTACCATAGCACAAAAGCTAGAAAATCGAGCCATTAATGAGGGGAAGTTGAAATTGAGAAATAATAATTCCACCTTCAAATCAAATGATGCTTCCTCTTCTAAACCTAACAACCAAACCAATGCTAAGTCCAAAAACAAGGGAACTACAAATTTGGTTATCCTTAAGACCACCCCTCTGCATATTGTCAACTAATCTAACTCTTCCAATTCTTCCAATAAAAACACCAAGACCCCAAAATACAACACCCAAAAATAGTTTACTCCACTTGGAGAGTCATATGCTTCATTCTTAGATAAATTACTAAAGGATAATATCATACAACTTCCCCTAATCAAACCTCTATAGAAATTTAATTCCTCTCATCCTATACTAGGTTGGTACAAGGAGAATGAATTGTGTATCTTATACCAAGTCATTGGACATGACATTATTCAGTGTAATACCTTCAAAAACATTGTCCAAACTCTCATTGATAAGGGGGAACTTGTGTTAGATAACCCCAATGCACCCCTAAACAAATCACTTGACATCTTTAGATAACCATTTCCCAACCACACCCCTTTCACCAATAATGAAAATAAATTAGAATATTCTCATACTCATGAAGCCCATACTATCAATATGGTTCTTGGTTAACTTAGTGCTAAAAAGACCATCAACCAAATCACCTCTTCCCTTACTCCACTTATTAAGGTAGTGGAGTCACCAACCTCTTCTTTGATATGCACATCAGAAGAGGAAACCATTCCCACTTTATCATTTTCCTCAACCATACAAAAGTCTACTCTTCCTTTAGCGAACACTCCTAAGGAAGAAACCACTTTGCCTACACCTCCCATCAAGGAGTTACCCTCCCAAAAATTAGAACCTTTTGACTAGGAAAAGGATGAGGTAATTGTTCCTTCCCCTCAACCCTTAGGCCTATCCTATTAATCTACTACTAGGGATTTAAACTCATCTATAAACCTTTTTCCAAACTAGTTAAAAACTTAGAATTCATATCTAACCCTAACATAGATCAAGCCACCTTTTAGCAACAACTTGGACTCTCATATAGAACAAAGTAAGAGTCTTCGTTATAAAAATAGCCTACACTCTCCACTATCAAACCTAATATAACCACAATCCAACCATCAAATTCCTCTGCCCATCAAACCATAGTAGCACCATCATAACCAAGCTCACCCAAAGTCACCTAACCAAACCCACCAAGAACTTTGGAATATTTCCTTCTCATAACATTACTCACCCATCAATAAATTTGGACTTAAGCCCACTAAACCTATAAAATAAACCCCAATCTAAGCCAACAAAGAAGTTAAAGCTACTTAGAATCCCAAAAACTAAAACTTTACCTCCCCTCTCCACTTTTCCCTCAATTTTGGGGCCTCGTCCCTCTACCTTAATTAGGAAACCAACCATCTCAATCAAAACCCAACCACCACTTTTGGTCTTGCCATCACCCCTGATTTCATCCATACCTATTTTCACTAGACCACCTATGAACATACCTCATATCTCTCAATCATCTATAAATAAATTACTTATCTTCCAAATGTCTACCCCAAAACTTTCTAACCCTAAACTCTTAACCTCTCTACCAAAACTAAAATTGTTTGCCAAGAATTCTCATTTCCCCAAAACCTATAACACAAAGCCTACTCTTAAAATGACTTTCACCTCAACTCTAAATACCAAGACCAATATATCCTTTCCACCATTTCTTGAGTCCTACTTAACCATCTTTCACAAACTACTACAAGAATCTTGCTTAACCTTGCCACTTATCAGACCATTTTACCCACACAATCTTAAACCATCTTGGTATAATGGAAAGTTAGTATATTCATACCATAAGACACCTGAGCATGACACAAATAACTATAATTCTCTCCAAGTTATATCCAATCAACTATATCATTGGGATGACTTATTATTAGATGAGCCTTTTATGAGCTCAACATCAATCCAAGAACCAACGGCCATTAACTAGCACCTACCTACTCCTCCACTCTCACCTCAGAGTGAAGAGGTACTGATGTAATCATATAGCCTAACTCCTCCCCTAATCCATACCATCCATGTGGTCACATGATCATAGGCTCAACCAAAGAATAATGTAAAGACAAAGGTGTCCATTTAATGGGCATACCCCTATTCCACCGCCTAGCCAACACCAAGCACCTTTATGTTCAACCAAACCCAAAATGTCCTTCTTGGGACCCTCTCACTCCAATCCATATAAATCAATCCAATGATTAGTCCTCAAACAACTTCACCAATTTCCATTAAAGATGAGTTTGTATAAATTGATCAATACCTCACCCCATCACTACCAAGTGATGATAGAGGCTTTACAATCCATAGAGATCTAACCAATAGACCCATAACCTCTAGCGACCTTTTTTATCACTCTTCAACTTTCCAACCTTGTTACCTTTAAGGATTCATAAATACCCTCCATCCACCCATATAATCTATACCCTCCTCTATTTACTACCACCTACATAAACCAAACCCACATCAAGAGGGTCATGATTGATGGGGGAGCTAGTATCAACATTATCTCATCACACACATACAACCAACTCAAATTACATGAGAACATCATGTTGGAAACTTCAATGGTGCTTTGATCATTCAACAATACCATGGTCATGACTTTAGGAACTATTATCATTCATATTATTCTAGGGCCCCACACACTTCTTGAGCTCTTCTATGTAGTGGAAGGAGAGTTCTAGTATAATGTTTTGTTGATATTCCCTTGGATTCATTCCATGGGTTTTTTGCCATCTACCCTACATTAGTGCATAAAATTTGAACATGAAGTTCAATTTGTTACCATATAATCTGACCTGAGTTCTTTCACATCATGAAACAAGACATACTAACCTAATGATGTTCTCCTACCTCCATCCAAAAAGCCTTCACTAGTAAAAGATCAAGCCTCATCTCCCTCTACCACCGAAGCCTCTATTAGTTCATTCATTAATTCTACCCAACTCCCCACAATAGACCCTTGGGAATCAACCTTATAGCATATTTCATTGGGGGAGTATCACCTTCTGACACTGGACACTTTTCCTACCCCTTAAGAGTATGGGAATCTTGACCGACAACCCCACTATGAACGTAATATTGGAACCATTTTTATTTTTAAACCCTTAACTTGTCAAACTAATTTAATCTATGGGGGACTTTAAAAACCCCTTGAAACTTCTGCCACCTCTTTTCCACCTTGACCATTCACCTCAAACTTCTCCTATCTAGAAAAAATAGACTTTGCCTAGACATACCTTTATAGGTGTGTCTAGAAAGGATTTAGTTTAGATCAATACGAACACATGCTGCATGAGTTACTTCCAATATAAACACAAAAACATCATGAGAAGCATGGACTTAGTTTCACATCACCTAAATAACAAACCAACCTACCTTCCATTATCATCATTTATGAAGAAATCCCATCCTCACCATCCACTCCACAATTAATGACAAAGGATTCTGACATCCCCCCTAAAAAAATTCCATCAACATGATCAACCTCAAAACCCTGACTTATCAAAAGGATGGGGTAGCTGTAAACATTCCTCTAACCTACTTTGAGATGATAGGTGATGACTCTCCTACCATTAATATTTTTTGGTGTCAGGATGATGATTCTATTTTTACCTATCTTCTATATAACATTCTTCTATCCACAAATATCTTCCTCCTAAGACTTTAACCATGTTGAACAAATCCACCATGGATTTTAAACTTGGGCACTTTGGACAACTCGTGTATTGTCAAAATTGGCCAATCTCTTAATTCTAAGGACCTTTGAGACTTTCCCTTCTTCCTAAAAGACCATAACATAGAATATGCTTGGTCTTATAGTGACATGTTAGGAATTTACCCCTCCATCACTACCCAAAACATAGTCACTAACTATGATGCCAAGCCCATTAGGTAAAAGCTTTAGTGAATGCACATATGCATAACCCTTCTTATCAAAGAAGAGCTTCAATGTATCCTATCTTTCAATTTCATTCAACCTATTGACTATCCCTAATGGGTCTCATACATCATACATGTCACCAAAACCATAGGGGAAATTCACATTTGTGTGGAATTTCATGACTTTAACCTTGCTTGCCTATAAGATGACTTTCCTTTTCCAAGCATTGACTATCTAGTTGATCTTATAGCCGACCATGAGATGTTACCTATTATAGATGGATTCTTAGGTTACAATTAGATCCTAATTGCCCCTGAAGATCAACACAAAACTACCTTCATCACCTCATGGGGAACTTTCTACTAAAAGGTCATGCCTTTTGGACTAAATAACATTAGTGTAACCTAATAATGTTTTCTTACCTACATCTTCCATGACCTCATTCACAAAATTATCTAAGACTATTTTAATGACCTTCTTAGGAAATCCAAATGTTGTAAAGACCATTTGGCCATTCTTAAGATTATCTGAGTGATTCATCCATTACCTTGTCTACCTTAACCTCAATAAGTGTATTTTTGGGGTCTTTTCAAGAAATATCCTTGGATTTATCATCTCCCTTTAGGGAATCAAAGTTTATCTAGCCAAAATCAAAACAATCCTTGACATTCCCCTCCTACCAACCTCAAGTAACTTCATATCTTATAGGGGAAGCTCCAATACATTCCTCACTTTATCTCTCAACTCTTAGATTGGTTCCAGTTTTTTCACCACAATCTGAAGAAGTATTTATCTTTCAAGTGGAATAATGACTATCAAAAGGATTTGATTCACTTAAAAAGTACCTTTTTTCTCCACCTATCCTCATTCTTCCCAAGGAATATCAACCTTTTTACCTTTATATATCCACCACCAACCACTCCTTAGGGGCATTATTGGCTCATCAAGATGAATAACATAAAGAGCAAGCCATATACTAAATTAGATATACACTTTTAGAGTACAAAACTTGGTACACCCATACCAAGAAACTTTGCCTATCTTTGGTCTTCATGACCACCAAACTTTGTCGCTACCTTCTCAACCACAAAACTTATGTCATAACCAATACTAACCCACTCAAGTATATGCACTCTAAGCCATACCAAAACCAACATATGGCCAAGTGGATCATACTTTTGGCTAAGTTTGACCTTGATTTACTTTAATAAAAGTTAATTAAAGGCCAAGTCATTGTTGACCAATTGACCGAATCAACCTTAGCAGATGATCAACCTCATCCTCTTGAGTTTCCTAATGAGTCCATTACAACCCTCTCTTAAGTAGACTTTACCTATCAAGTGACTATGTTCTTTAATGGATCAAAGTGTCAACATGGTGGGGGAGTCAGCATCATCCTTATCCCCCCTCAAGGTGAACCTCTTCCTGTATCCTTCAAACTAGATTTCACATTTACCAATAGTATGGCTGAGTATGAAGCCTTAATGATAGGTCTCTAAATTATATTAGCCTTGGGAGTCAAAACAATCAACATCTTTGGTGACTCCTAACTTGTGGTCAATAAAATCAATGGCTCTTACCAATGCAATAATGATGTTTTATAATAATATAAATAATTAGCTGATATCCTCTTAGCATCATTTGAACACGACAATATCCAAACCACTCTGTTATCCATGAACAAATTTACCAACATGATGGCTTCCCTTACTTCTTAGATCTTATTTGTACCCTCTAACTCTAATCTCTCTATCATTATCCATCAAATTACCCATCCCTCTTATGTCAAACTAGACTCTCTCACCATCTTTAATGTGGAAGAGACCCAACTTGACCTTTGGTATCATTAGACCTTTGACTATATTAACTTTGCAACCATTCCTTCTGATCTTTCTAGAAATGCTTAATGAGTATTTATCTAGAGTACCTCAGGTTATACCATATTAGGGGTAATTATTTATAAATGTGTATTTGATGGTCTCATTTTCCATTGCCTACTTAGTCTTGAAACCTCTCATGCTAGTAGGGAAATATATGATGGGATTTGTGGAGGACACTTTAGTGTCCTAGTTGTCACTAAACACATCCTTCACCTTGGCTATTACTAGCCTACACTTAACCAAGACTACTATGATTATGTCAAAAAGTGTTTCAAATTCCAAAAACATACCAATTTACATCATGCACCTAGCCATAGTCTTCATTTATCCATATATTTCTAGCCCTTCTCATAATGGGGTCTAGATCTCGTTAGAGAAATTAACCCTTATTCTTCATAAAGACACCATTATATCATCACTACAACTAAATATTTTACCAAATGGGTAAATTTTATTCCTCTTGTCTCAACTAAAGTTGAAAAGATTATAAAATTTATCAATCATCATAGTATTTGTCATTTTGATGTTCCTCACAAAATCATCACCAATAATGGAAAATATTTCAAAAATAAATAATTCTAAGGTATTTGTGATGCATTCAGTATCAATTTAAGTTTATCTTCACCCTATCATCCATAAGCTAATGGATAGGTGGAATCCTCCAACAAAACTCTCAACAACATGCTCACTAAAATGGTTAATACATCTAGTCAGGATTGGCATTTACAAATCCCCTTTGCCTTATGGTTATATCGTACTAGAATTTAAACTCCTATAGGTGTTAACCCTTTCTCTCTAATTTTTGGAGCAAATGTTATCTTACCTCTCGAAGTCCAAATTCCCTCTCTTCACATATCCCTATGGGATCTCATTTTTTAGAGTGATTATCATCAAGAACATTTATCCCAACTTGAGCTACTTGAAAAGCATAATTTTTGAAAGTGATTATCATCAAAAACACATCAAACATGTTTATAAAAAACACCTTAAAGTGCAAGAATTCAATATCAAATACCTTGTCCTCAAATAAAATCAACATGTCACCAATATGGAGAAAATAAAATGAGGTAAGTTTACATTCAATTGGCTTGGACCTTATATCATAATGCATAAGTATGGATCAGGATCTTATCAGTTATCTTCTTTTAAAGGGAACCCAGAACCTGAGCCCCTCAATGCTTCACATCTTCATCCTTTCTTTTGTTAAAATAGGATCAAACTAACCTTTTGTCCAACTTAAGCTCATCCCTTGTTGTCTAAACCACATTCATCTCCCTATTTTATTAATAAATAATTAAAACTAAATCATGTGATTATCTATCACAATCATAGCCTAATATTGAACAATGGGTACCATGGCTCTACCCATGACATGATTCTCATGGTACTTTCCACCCCTTTGCTAGGATGGATTCCCATGGTCATTGTCACCTAAGCCTCTTTTACACCTTATCAACCTTCTTGTGCTTTTAATTTTGCCTTCATAAAAGGTAACGCTTTAAGCCTGTATAAGCAAGTCCATGACATTAAAATCAAACATCAAAATAAAAATCAAAAGAACCCATATGGGTCACTCTCTAGAATTCATGGACTACTCCCTCAAAGGATAGCTACACAAACATATCAAAATTTCTCAATATAAGGTAGATTGATCCCTTGAAGGACAACTATCAAAAGCTTTAAATAAAGCACACAAAACTTAGGCCACTCCCTTGAAGTATGGTTGAGTAAAGAATTTTTAAAAGAATAGCAATTTTTTTGAAGCTCCCTACATCGATCAGCTTCCCCAACCCCTTCAAAACAATAAAAACATAGGAAAAGACCTATTATCAAACATTATAAATTAGCAAAATAACTTTGGAAGCCATAATCATCTCTCATAATTATACTTCCTACATCAATCAATCTACACCTTATATGGCATAGACTTATTTATATTGAATCTTTAGTGACCTATAGAGGAGGCAAGCTAGTCTCCCAAGAAGGTTCCATTTTCATCTCCCTCCCCTTTACACACTCTCTAAGCAAGGTATTTTGAGCTTACCTAGCATTATGTGATCAAGTCACCTTTTTAAACAACTAACACATGTTAATGTGAAGCATCTAATGGTTTTATATTCCTTAATCCAATCCAACTTCAGTTTGTTTTAGTCTTGGCCAAAGTAGAAGCATCATGCCTTCTTATTTCTCTCATATTGGTTGATATATTCACATAAATTTTTGTCTCTAGTTTGTCTTCTCTTTCTCACATATAGTTTAGTTATTTAACATACATTATGTACTTCACCCTAATCTAGAAAAAATGACCATAATCATAATCACATCACATGATATCATCATCACATCATAAACAAAAATAACCGTCATTAGCATAACCACCTCCATAAACAAACTCACACTCACATTACCATATCCACCACATGTCTAAATATCAATTAGGAAACATAGCATCATTAACTATAAGCATGAACATGATCATCACTATCATCCTAGTTATCCATAATCTAAAACAATAATCACATCATAACCTTGTCTACCTAAGCATAACCAGTAGCCATAACCATGATCATATCAATATCCCAAACATAATCATCTCAACACATGAAATTAAATGATCACATCCATAAAACAAAATGTCATAACAATAATGTCATAACCATCATCCTAATCATCCATAATATCACATTAACATCACATAATCATAATAGGGTCATCATAGTCATCCATAACTATCACATCATAATCACATCAATAACATTAATCCATCCTACAATCATCATGAACATAAATTATATATATATATATATATCTATATATATATATATATATATATATCATCCCATGCCTAGTTAGGTAAGTCAACATCAACATTATCATAAAAATAACCATAATCGACATTACGTAATAAATAAGCAACATGAACATCAAAACCATGAACCACAAAGCATAAACAAAGGATCACATCTATATCTCATACATAATCATCATAATGTATTTACAAAATATCCATATCTCTCAAAAATATACATCTCACTACATCGACTTGTAGTTCAGTGTCAAAATCATGTGACATATCAAAATAATATATATATAATGTCTCATAAACAACTCTATGTTCTTAGGACACCACTGTTTCTTGGAGCCAATCCTCCTATACTTGTCTGGCCACCCATAGATGTGGTCCATTAACCTAGTGTCACCATGTTATCACCACATACAATCCCAACCTTGTACTCACCCCATTGGTGTTCATTTGAGAGATGCCTAAAGATTAAGACCTCATAATATCACAGTTCTTCCATAGTTATTACATATTTATACATTGATATAGTCTCTATTAGCTATGTAGATACTAGTACTCCACCTCCTACCTATTGGAGAGAATCTCTCTCCTACATCACTAAGGCTATATGAGACCTATCCTAATCTCTCTCACTTATAATATTGACCAACTAACCCTATGATACTACTGATGATGCCTATGATGCTACCAAGGATGGTTGTGTTATGGCTAAAGCTAATCATTCCTAATCCCCCTCTACGGTCACTATCTGTACATTTAGGGTAACCTTTGACATTTGAACCTACTAATTATCTCCTCTTGTGTAAACATCCATATCTTACTTACCCCTATCCTTAGGACCAATTTCAACTATGACATAATGTGCTTAATACTAAGTAAGGTATCCATCTATAACACCTATATCATCTATCTCTATCCTTATTGATAGTTCTTTTCAATAAAATATTATATGAACTAGCTATGGAATAGATAGTGGTAAATCTAAATCCACCCTCTTATATCTCAAGAATTCCTTAGGTATATCCTACATGAGGTCAAATTGCCTATGTACCCTATCAAATGGTATCAAATCTATCTCACCCTCTCATCTATTGTATATCTATTTGTAGCTCTACATAGATAGAGTATGTCTCTTATAATGAGCCCATCCTAGAAACCTAACATATGGTCTCCAAATCACATATCCAATTACTAAGGCATCTAGTCGGCCCTTGAAATAGTCTATGTTGTGTACCACTCCTATTGGTCTTGAGAGGGCATAATCCCTCCTCCACTTCATATATCTAACCCTATAGTCCATCTACATAAAGTCCTATTAGGGTAACCCCATCAGTCTCAGCACCTAGATATGCTTGTACACCCAACAATGAAGAGTGAACTTGACACTGATCTCATATCTCCTATGGGCTTACAATCCCCATATCTCTTGATAAATCTAAACAAGTAGCACATGTGCCCATGCAAACATTATGTGACCTAACCAAATCTCCATGTACACCCCCAAAAATAAATGAGGAAACCTCCCACTACTATAATTAGGCAACGCATAGCACATCACCACTATCATCATCATGGTAAAAAGCCTCATTGTATCCCTATCCCTTTGGTACAATGGCATCTAGTAGAAGTCACCTAAGTAACACCTCATAAAATTGAGTTCATCTCTATACAAGTGCTCCATTTGTCCATCCCACTCATCACTCTTGATGTGGTAAATTAGTTCACCCCATATGGGTATCCACACTATCCTATGGATGTGCTCAAGCAAGATTGTCATCTCACCTATAGGAAGTAAGAAGGTGTTAATGTTGGCATCCCATCTCTCAATGAGTGCCACTAATATCACAGCATCCCAAGGTGCATGTTGTAAGTACCTTATGCTTCTAAGGCTTGTGTCCTCCATATGCTCCCAAACATCATCAGTCATCCTACGTTGGATCTCATCTAAAACTTGGGGCATTCTATCCCTCATCTATATCCTCTCCCATGTTTTCAAGGTTTGATAACAAACAAAAACCTTAGTCCACTGACATATTTTACCTATGAACTCTATCACACCTACCTCTTACCTCATCATCTAACCTTCTTGACCTATACACATTACCTTAACCTAACCCCTTGACTTAAAATCATAACCACAACCCTCCCTTTTTAACCTTTTACCTGTCAACCATTTACCAAACCTTAACCCATGACCTTATCTATTAACACTTTACCAAGACTTTCAAACTTCACCTTCTAAATATTGACTATTAATGGTTGATTATTCTTATATTCAACCATCAATGGTTAGGTGATCAACCTCTAATAGTCACCACAATGTGGCCTATCAATGGTACATATCCTAACTAGCAATGGTAAAAAATGGCCATTGACTATCACTGTCTAGTGACTGTTAATGATCAAAACACCCTCTAACCCTCAATAACACTTACCAACCCTCATAATAGCTCACACAAACCAACCTACACTTACCCCTACCCTCCCTTATCTACCCTACCACTAGAAATTTACATCTAACCTATCATTTTGACTCTAAAAACAAACACAACTACCTAAAACCTAGCCCTAGGTCAAACCCACCCACAACAATTGTAAGCAAATAATGTACTCAACAAAAAAAATTCAAATGCACAAATTAAAACTTAATATATCAATTCACCATAGTATCTACCTCATTCCTCAACTACCATTGTAGAGGAACCTTAGGAACTACTACTTATCCTCACACTCTCCCCCATCCACACTACATCCTTATTAGGTCAAACCTCTAAAAACTCAATCAAGGTCACCTATCCACCTTACTCAATTAATCACACTCAACAAATCCATCAAAAAAAAATTCACATATGCCAAAGAATCCAATTGTTATAGGTTTTAATTCACAATGAAAGAATAAAACACCCAGAGGTCTTTTATCTTCACCCTTTTATGGATGATATATGATCATCGATAGTCAAGGTGACCTTCGATGGTCAACCATTTTAGGGTTTCTCCCTCCTACCCATAATGTTTTCAAATAAACTCTCATGTTTTACCCATCAATAAAGATACCCTTCTCTACCAACCTAAACCACCAATGGCATCACCTTTCCATTGGCCATTATGGCCTAACTATTGCATGTTATGCAATGACCTTGCTTTGTCATTTTGACTACACCAACTAAATTTCCAAGTTGAATATTTTGAACTTACCCTACCTTATGCACACCTAACCAATTTATGTCTTTATGGGAGCACTTCCTACCTTGGATACCCATGAAAACACTAACTTTGTCTAGGAGACTTGAGTTTACTAGTGTATCCCAACCATCACACATAGTCACATGGTCCACTTATCACTTGTCCTTCTAGTACTACACTTATTTTTACCAACTATGGCAACCTAATCATTGCATGACCTTAGCTATCACAATTAATCACACTTTTTGCACATGTTTGCACTTTAGTGCCTAACCCACCACTAATTTTATCACCAACTAACCACTTATCAAAGCTGCACTTGATTTTTTTTGCCTCATCAATTCTTAGTTTGAGGGGTAATATCTCCCCTAATGCTTGGGGCAACCTAAACTTTGATCTACAATCCATTTTTATTTTACTACTTACTAATACAAATTGCATAATAAAATGGGGCAAAATATAGACACTAGAAAACCACACACTATGGTTCTAGATGTCAAAATACCCCTAGACCACTTTAGGACCCCCTAAGGACCATCCCATAACCTTTAACTATAAACCTGAGTCTAGTTAGTTGACTAGCTAAATTGGCTCACTAACCCACCTTGACCAAACTTAACCTTTAACCCTAAATCACCAATGGTCACCCTAACCATTAATAGTTAAGCTTGACAACTAATGATCAAGGTTCCACTGCCTAAACATTAAACACCCACTTCAACTAAAACTTTCTTTTTTATAATTAGCTTGCCTGATCCACTCATGGATCAATACATGTCAAAGTTAAATTTAGATAACAAGTTAAACTTCTTCTTAGACCTACACTTCCACCACACCCTCCTCTTATAAAAAGAGGGGATTAAGAGGTGAAAAGAGATCCGAAATCAATCGATTGATCAATCTATCATCCACTAATTATCATTCACATCTAGAATCAAAGTGAGCTAGTAAGTGTGATAGAGATTCAAAGCACTGCCATCCATTGGTCAATATCTAAGCATTGTTTCTCATCTAAAATTGCTCCAAGTATCATCAATAAACCCCTCAACCACTCTTTATATCAAAAACTAACAAGTTAAGTATCTATTTTTAGTAATTAGTTAATTTTTCTTGTTTTAAAACCAACATAACCCACACCCACTTTTCAAATTTCCATTCTACAACCTCATCAACCATTTTTTATTGAACCAAACCAAAAGTAGAGTAACCACTGATAATCATCCTAACCATTGATGGTCTATCCATAACTACTAATAGTTATCCTGACCATTGATGGTCACCCCTACTATCGATGGTAAGTATGTGATAGATAAATAATAAGTAATTTTCACCCACCATACCTCAACCAAATCCCAATCTTAGATCCTCTACCTAATCATAGAACCCTTCCCTATTTTTTAAACTATACCCAATATATTTAGCATTAATATCAATTTATTTATTTCTATAATTAGTCAAATCTATCTTCTTGTATTACATTTCAGTATCTTCTATTGTTTATGCAAGTACTTTATCTTTTGATTTCAGAACTTGATTATCTAAAAGTGTGGATTGATAGCCTCCAAGGAATTTCATGCTTCTTGGATCTAGATTACTATGTAATCCATCCTACTATCTAACTAATCAATCATTTCTATGAGTGATTTCTTATCTATAGGTCAGTCCTCCCAAGTTAAAGAGGAGTACTACAACCATCTAGATCAATGTGTGCACAACATACCAGGCTTTTTTACCATACCTTTCTCAAGTTTATTTTCTCCTTCTTCTAAAGAATATAAGAGAAAATTCTTTGAAACACCTACACCCCCCAATTCAACTAATTTTTCTCAATAAAATACTATTGTAAACCTTACACCTCTAATGGTTAGGCCTAGACATCAAGCATTTTCCATATCTCATAGGAGAAAACTCAAACACCCTTATTAAAAATATTATAGACATATCCAACCTATGCTTAGTTCACAAAGTGACCCAAGAAAATATGGCAATGAGGTTATCAGCCACTTCCTTGAAGGGTAAAACAATTCAATGGTATATGGGATTAACACCTTCTTTTTCAATACTTAGGATGAATTTGGGGAACACTTTTGTAAACATTTTGAGGATAAGATTGACCATTTGTATTTAGTGGAGAAACTCACCACAATCAAAAGGAATCCCCAAGATTTTATGGTTTACTTTAGTTATAGGTTTCAAAAAACTTGGGATATGACCCCCATGGTAGTCAATCCCACCCCTAATTATGCCTTTTTGTACTACTTGAGATCCCTCAATTATGATGTGATATTCATGATACAGTCCATGGAAGGGAATTCATTTTTGGATGCTTATGAGGTGGTTATAAGGGAAAAAAAATGTTTAATACAAGAAGAAAACCTTACCCTAATACCCCTCATGCCTTTATTCCTAGATATATAACCCCTTGTGCCTACCATTTCTCCCCTACCAGCACCAACTAATCATGATCAGGTAAATGTTAGTCAAGTAGATAGATTGGGTAATATTTAAGGGTTACTCAAGGCACAAAATATAAAGATAGTAGCCTTGGAAAGGTAGCAAATTCCACCCCATTAGCCTTACCAAACACCCTATCAATCCCCCTATTATCCTTATTAGTACACTAGGCCTCCATATCATCCTAATCAATAAGGTCAAGGGAATATCACTTAAGCAAATTTGTATAATAGTAATAACTCCAATTTTACTAGCACTTTTAGAGCACTAGTTCCAACTCAAAAAAACTATGCTCAAGAAGGTCAATGGCCTAATCAAAGAAGGCAGTCACATGAAATGTCAATCAATTCAAGTGGATATGTTTGCCAAGTTTCTTTTATGTAGCAGAATCAAGATCTTCCAATACATTATGATCAGCCACTTACATAACACAAGGAAGGTCCTTTTATACAACATGGAAACACTCCCTTCATGACTCAAGCTAAGATGACAAATCAAGAAGGAACAAGTGGAATTAAGGCCCCATTTGAGACCACTTTTTTTAACTTTTAAGGAGAACATTCCTTTGAGCAAGCTATAGCCAATCAAACTGGAGGTGCATCTAAGGTAGATGGTCTAATTACAACTCATACAAGGGATAAAAAAGGGTAGTTATTGATGATTTATAAGTTGGAAGAGCATCCCCTCCACCATATCAACCACCACAAGAGGTTATTGGTCAAGGTATAGCTCTTAAGACTCCACCAATTCGTAAATTTCAATATGGTATAAGGCAAAATCATAGAGGTCCATTCTTACCTCAATTCATACAAGGTCCAAATGGTACTTCTACTCTTAATCTATAGTCTAAGGTTACCAACTCTCATATTAGTATTTTTTATCAGATGAAGAAGGCCCATGTTATCATACCTATGTGGGATACATTGCTCATTCTAGGATAAAAGGATATGCTCAAGGAAAAGCTATCCAAACTCCACATCTTAGATAAGTAGGCAAAAAAGGTGGGTGCAGTCCTAACCAATGACAATCATGCTCATGAGTCTCAATCACTCAAGGTAATCAATCCCCCTCCTTTCTATCTCTATATCATTATAGGTGATTCCTTAGTACACAACTATATGATATATAGTAGGGCTAGTACATCTGTCATACCTAAATCTATAGTAGACAAGTTGGGGCTAAAGTATGAACCTAATGCTAAAGGGGTCTTACAACTATATAGTTCTCTTAATAAGACTATTGGTGTCTTTAAGGACCTAAAAATTATCTTGGTTACTTGTCCTAATTTCACTATATCTCAAGATATGGTATTAGTTGACCTCCCTCCTTACTTTGCCTTATGCTTATCTAGGGATTTCACTACCAAGATAGGGGCTATCTCTGTTCTGAATAGTCTTATATAGTTTTTAGAACCAGGTATGGAAAAAAGGTCACCATAAGGTCTGAACCTATCTCTAGGTACCATTTAGATCACTACATTCCTAACTTATCTAATGTCAATTGCACTATCATAGATGAAGATGAGTAACCCAATGACAAGGAGCTAATTGAACAACTTGAAGGTATATAAGATTTGCTTCTAGATGAATGGAGGGTAGATAATCATGGATATGATCCATAAAATTACATTGAAGAGGTAGCTTTGGGTGTATATTATATGCATGAGGAAGGTTCTATCATACCAACTCTCACTATCCCAAGCCAATACCATGAAGGAGTATAGAGTTTATTCTTTGATGACTCTAGGTCCAAGAATAGAATTAGGGTAGTTGTCATTCTTGTCTCTCCTTTAAAACAAAGATACTTTTCTTCCCTAATGTTTTAATTTATTTGAACATGAAACATAGCAAAGTATGAATCCCTCACCCATTGGATGCAATGGGAAAGAAAGAGAGGCATCAAGCTCCTACAAGCCATGAGAGATAGTGAGTTAGTAGTGAATTATGTGAGAGGGTAGAATGCATTCAAGAATCCATTCTTGAAGTCATACAAGCATAGGAGTTGGGACCTCTTAGAATACTTTGAGGCCTTTGACATTTTCTCCACTCTAAGGGAGGCCAATCAACATATAGATCTATTAGTATTCATAAGAGCATAGTATGATATTCTAAATGGGTTCTAAGACATCAAAGAGAAGTCTCAAATCAAGGTGGTATGTAGACCTTTAGTCCCTAATAATGAGGTTAGTTGGTAGGTGTTTTAAAATGACAAGTAGATAACATGTTTCTTCCAACAAGAGGCATAATTTTGCTCAAGAAATCAAGGAAGATTGTAATAGAAGTATGGGGAATATATTGTCAAATTAAGGAAAAACAAGTTACCTAAAGGATTGGTGACATTATAAAATATATTCAATTAATATGGTCACCTAAGGAAAGATAAATTTATCATATCCACAAATCAAGAGCACTATGAGAAGGTCATCATTCTCAAGGATAGGGTGATCAAACTAGGAAAAGTGAACACAAAGAAGGATAAGGAAACATTCATAGAGTTATGTCAATAATTTTTAGACGTATTTTATTGGAAGTATAATGACTTGAAGGGGTTTGACCCTAGTTTGGCTCAACATACCATATATTTGGAGTCAAGTGCTAAACTTGTGAGATAAAAACAAGTACTGATCAACCCCAAGATTGAGATACTTATGAAGAAAGAGTTAACCAAGCTCATTAAATCCAACATCATATTCTCCATAAAACACTCTTCATGGTTGGATAATATTTTGCCTTTAAGGAAGAAGAATGGGGATATAAGGTTATGTGTGGACTTAAGAGATCTCAACAAGGTGTCATTAAGAGACCACTACCCCTTGCCATCTATGGATCAGAGTCTTTAAAAGGTTGAAAGTTTACAACACTTCTCCTTGATTGATGGATACTCATGGTATAAATAGGTGTTAGTGAAGGAGGAGTACCAATACAAAACTACCTTCACAACCAAGTGGGGCACTTATGCTTACAAAAAGATGCCCTTTGGACTATCCAATGAAATATCTACCTTTCAAAAGTCAATGGATGTAGCATTCCAAGGAATCATCAATGATATGGTGCTCATATACTTTGATGACATCACAGTATTATCCAAGGACCCAAAATATCAATTGGCACAATTGAGGTTGGTGTTTGATAAGTGCAGGCAGTATGGAGTCTCCTTGAATCCCAATAGGTGTATTTTTGTAGTCTATAAGGATAGACTTCTAGGACATGTGATGTCAAAATAAGGCCTCTCTATAGACCCTGAGAAGATAAGTTCAATCCTTTATTTATCACTTCCCAAACATAATAAATGATTATAGAGTTTCTTGGTAAAAATCAACTTTATCATGAGATTTATGCCCAGATTTGTAGAATTGGTAAGGCCTTTAACCCTCATGTTCAAGAAACATAAAGAGTCTTCATGGAATAAAGAAGGGAAATGAAGATTTGAATCTATAAATTAGGGAATTTAACAATATCCCACAATCTTCAACCCTAATTTTTAAAGGGAATTCTTCTTTATGCCTTCTCTATCAATGACACTATTTTTGCCATGCTTATGCAGCAAAATAGTGACGATATTGAGCACACCATAGCCTTATTTAAGAAAGAATTAGAGGGGTATGAAGAGATGTATAATTTATTTTAAAAACATGTAATTTTACTCATAATATGTATTAATAATTTTAGACACATGGTATCTAATAACAAAATCTATGTCATGGTGGTTCATCCAAGCATCAAGGACTTCATCCTTAATAGAGAGTTGAGTGAAAAGAGACCTAGTTAGGTGACCAAATACATTTAATATGACATATAATTAAGGGTCAAAAAAAAAATTGGGTTAAGGGACTATGTGAAAAAATTGTATTATATGTGAAGGAGCAAAAAGAAGTGGTTTTGGCATTGCAAAGTGATCAACAAGTAGTTACACCTACATCTCCTTCTAGTTGGACTCAAGACATGGTGAGATTCCTCCAAATGAGATAATTTCCTATAGGAATAAATAAGATAATAAGGAGGTAATTCATATTTCAATATATTCCTTATGTCTGTATTGATGGAGTGCTCTTTAAAAAAGACCTTAATGGCATTCTTTTAAGGTGTGTAGAAACTATCCAAATTGACAAACTCCTAGACCATTTTCATGATGGGCTTGCAGAAAGGCACATTGAATCCAAGACCATAGTAGAAAGGATCATAAAATTAGGTTATTTTTTTCCAAGTTTCTTTAATAATTCCCATGCTTGGGTTATAAAATGCCAAAAATGTGTTATGTTCATAGGAAAGCAAAGACTAGTTGCCTTGCTTCTCAAGCCTATTCAAGTGGAGCAACCCTTATTGCAGTGGGAACTAGAATTTATAGGTATGATTTACCCCACATATAATTTAGGACATAATTGGTTCTTGACTAATACATACTAATTTACTATGTAGGTGGAGGTAGTTGTACTTAAGGAGGAAAATGAGAACTCAGTTTTAGAGTTCTATGATAGTTTAGTGACTAGATTTGGGGTCCCCTCCACCATCATATCAGACAATACACTAGCCTTTAGTAGTGAAAGGGTGAGTAAGTGGGATCTTGACCATGGCATATACCTCAGTTCTTCCTTCAATTAATATCCACATGGAAATGGACTTTTAGATTCCACCAACAAGAATCTAATTAGGATCATAAGGAGAACTATGGAGGATAAATAAAGGGAGTGGCATACCAAGCTAAGGATGGCCTTATAGATAGATAGGATTATTCCTAATTGGTACACTAGCAATTCACCATATCTTCTTATCTATGAAAAAGAGGTAAGTCTTCCCATATCACTTGAGCTATCAACCTTGGAACTTACACACCAACTTAAACTCATGAAAAACTATGAAATAGAGGTAAGGATAAATGAATTGAGGGAATTAGAAGAGAAAAAGGATGATGCTATGCATTCCATGTGGTCCCATTAATATCAATTCAAGATATCATTTGATAAGAGATCTTCTTTAAAGACCTTCTAACAATGTGACATTGTACTTAAGTGGGATGAAGACCATGCCAAACTAGGTAAGCATTCAAAGTTTGATAGTCTTTAAAGTGGACCATATATTATTACCAATTATAAAGAGAAAAATGCCTTCTAATTATAAAATTTGAGTGATGAGTAAATACCTATCATAGTCAATGGGGTATTACTTAAGTATTATTACTAGTAATCACAAAACCATTTTTATACATAGTAGTTTATGTTTCCTTCTTATAAGTGTTATAACACATTCCTTGTTATTTGATTGAATGGTTTTGTTCTTATTGTTTGATGTTGTGTGTCTTTATTGTGTTTTCATTGTGTCTTATTGTGTGTCTTATTTTAGAGCTTGTTTCAATCCCTAATGTCTACAAGATATTGATCATAAGGTGTCAGTTCAATCAAGAGTCCTTCATCTAGAACATGACTGATATATAAGAGATCATGCATCCTCTTGACCAGCAAGTAGGTCAAGCCTCCATATTCACTAGTAATGTTGACTTATTTTTCCCTTAGTCCTAAAAAAGAGTCAACTTATTTCATGAATACCAAATATCACCATGGTTACCCTTCTCATATCTCTTAAAGTGTCAAGGCAATCCAAAAAAGGATCATCGATCATCATGTCAAGGTAGTAGGTTGAAGTGTTTTATCATGTCAAGGAATATCATTATGTCTATTTAATCACCTTATAGATATTTTGTCAAGATCCCTCACTATTTTATTTATGTACAAGGATCCATAATAGGCCTTAGGGTGGTCTTAATAGTCTAAACTTACATTAAAGATGACTCCATGTTGTAGCTCATGACCTATCATGAATCCATCTAAGTAGGTTGAAAATAGTGCAATATAGGGCAAGATCATAGTATTATAAATATTATAAAAATTATGTGGTAACCTTATTTAGGTATTAATAATTTTTTAAGTTCCTTTGGATAGACATTAAGGTATCTTCTTTTTAGACCTTCACTTGAGATCAAATTTGTTACCTTCAAAAGGGGTGTTTGACCATAGAATGATGTTAATTTGACCCCAAAACACTATTAAGACCATAAATCACACCTTAAAATTTCCCCATTATTACCATAATTCCATGATCAAATGGTTTCATATGCAAATGGGGTGACTTTTTATAATTAAAATGCTTTATTATCCACTAAATGGGCCCACACGTGGGAAACAATGCCTCTTCAAATTCCCCATCCATATTTCATTTTCTTAAATTCATTTTGACTCATATTTTCCCTCTTTTTCCCCACCAATAATGTTTCAAGGTCTAAAAACTTGATAAAATGTAGGAAACTAGTGTTTTTTAGGAGTTTTCAAGTAAGCATGGATCCATACAATACAGACATGGTCAAAAAGAGTTAGGGATCTATAAAGTGGATTCATTATAGACATCAGGTGAGATAATATAAGATTTTAAATATAAGAAAGATCAAAACATGACCCCTCCTTCCCATCATCCTCCTTGGTATCCATGGATATCACCTTAGGTTCTTGTTCAGTATGGATAGGAGAGAGAAAATGGCAACCTGATATCTTGGCCAAAGTAAGGGAATATAATGAACTTATGATCCTTGGCATTGGTTTTTAGAGTTGTAACCTATTATTTATAAATAATATTTAAGAAATTGGGACAATCAAACTTCACTCATACATCCACATAAGGTCAAGAATGGAGTGGTTTCAATGTTAGACTCAAGCAAAGGCAATAATTTTTTAAACTATTAATTTCTTTTAAACTAATAATTTCATTACTATATTAAAGGTGGGGAAATGTAGACAATATTTTATGGATTATATGCACTGCAGTCTTTTATACTTGGCAAGCTTAGACCTTAGTTGTTCCTCTTAGTTCTAGAAATTTCATACTTTTATAAGTCTTGCATATTCTCTTTATTGCGCCCTTTGGCCTATCTCTTGGTTCAATTAGTCTTATGTTGATGATAAAGACCTTATATCTTACCCAAAATTCTTGAAACCTACTTATATTCCACCTCTATAAGTTCTAAATTTGTACTTACTTTCTTATTCTTTGGACTCTAGCATTTAGGATAGACACCTGCATCGATGCAAGTGTCCTACTATAATTTAAATACATGAGAAGGTGTATGATGTTGATATAAATACTTAATGGGGTACTTGTAATAGAGGAATACAATTAGATATTCAAAATTAGTCTTAACACCCCTCTCGAGCTCCACTATTATAAGTCATCATGTCGATCTACTAACTCAAGCACTCATATCTCACATGGCATGATTACTCAAGCTCAATACTCTAAGGGGGAGTTGTAAAACCATATTAACTCAATATATTAACATTAAATAAGGTAGTGTGAATTATATTTCACCTTCTCAAATCATAAAACACTCAATTATTCTTGTAAAATATCCTACAAGTCTGCACTAAAGGAGCAGTCTAGAAATGCTTGTAAAGGGGGACTTAGTCACCTAAGTAAGGTAGATTTATAGGGTTGAAATGCTTGAGAGGTATAAATCATGGAATATTATGTTTTTTTATACTTATAACATGATTATTCACCTATTCTTAAGCTTTTAATCATGTCTCATGTTCATTCAAACAATTAACATCAAGTCACTAGGCCTAATTGCCTAATAGGCCTATATGGTCAATAAGGAAGGATGACTATTGGCATAGAGGTATATCAAGGAATTTATTTTTGGTCATTAAACATTTATAAATACCTCATACATGAGATCATGCCCATTTCCTATCCACCATTAAATATGAGGCAATTTTCCAAGTCATATTGGCATGTAAGGAGATGGCTATTAAATGATTATTGAAGGGACCTAAATAAGCCACTTTGATGATTTGTAACTATCAAATTTAGAGGGAATTGACTATGTTGGAATTCTCATCTTATGTATATGGTCAACCTTGGCCAAAAATATACATCTATTCCCCAAAAATCTCATTGAAGGCTACTCATCACCAGTGCAATGAATGGAAAAGGGTAGAGGTTTGTTGTAACTATCAATTGAATGAATTATGGTCATTCCTGACCTCTTCATTATCTTTACACACCACATTATCTTCTCCCTCTTGTTCATTATTCTATAAATTTATGCTCAAGGCCATTGTATTATTCCCTTGATTGGGTATGATGAAAGTCTTCCCAAATTGTATCTTGTAAGCCTTATGAATCAATAAAGAAGGACTATTTCTAGATTTGTTTTCTAGATTAGTGTGTTATTTTTATTTTTATTTTCAAAAGTGTGAAGTTTCATTCTCATTTTTATATCCTTTCCCTTACTGAGTTACTAGAATGTTATCCTATGCAGGTCATGTGAAGTGTCAAAGTGTTGGCAGTTGTGTTTGAAGAGCAATCTAGTTGATAGTGTCTTCAATAGGCTTCTTATCCATTACCTCAATTTTTATACATCCATCATAGTATTCACATGAAATATTTATGCTTAGGAGCTCATTTTAAAATGTGTTTTAATAATTAGTCTTTACTTGGTTCACAAAGTGTTAATTAAATATCAGTTAGAGTGTATAAGTCAATATTGGTACATCACCTCCCTTTAGTTAGGTTTTATTTAATTTTTCTCTCTCCCTTTTCACACCAAGTTATTAATCTTAATAATTAAACTCAATTGATGAATTAGGAGAGTTATCCCCATAAACTAGAGGTTGAGCCCATCTATAGGTCACCCACAACCTTGGGATAATCCCATGTTACCCCAAACTTGGATAGATCTGAACCATCTTCTCCTAAGGGTGAATTTTTGTGAGTTAAAACAAACTTAAAAAAAGTATGTGGAAACAACTTGACAAAAAAATAAAAGTACTCTATAAACAAGGTATAAAATAAAAAATAATCACTAGGCTTGGGAAAGAGGTCTTTTAGATCAAATAAGAAATCAACCCAAGTAACACAATCCAAACATAGAAGGTAGATAACCTAGTCCCAGATTAGATGAGGCTTCAGCATGAACCTAATTAGTTTAGGATTTTCACTTTGAAAGGTTGAGTTTCATATTTAATGTGAAGAGACTCAAATGTTCTAAGACAAAAGAGCTAAACCAAGAAAATGGGCAATGTAATCATGCATTTAAAATAAGAGAGGTATAACAATAATTTGTAACTTGATTTCAAAGGTGATAATATATTATAATGATTTAGGTAGCATAACAATGCTCCTTCAAATAAATAACATGACAATGGTTTTAGATTAAATAATCCAAGGTGAATTTTTGAGATGAAATAAGTAGTGTAACAATTCCATATTTAAATAAGAGACACACAAATGGTTTTAGAAAAAATATCTAAGGAAATAAGTACAACACAAATAGACAAAGTAACACCTCTTAGGCTAAAGAGGTGTGAATGTGATAGTTTTCTAGTTATTTTGACATGACAATACAAATAGTTTTAGTCTAAAAAGACACATGTAAATCAAAGAAAATATAATTAGCACTAATAGTTCATCATATATCTAATAACTAACATGATTATTCATAGCTTATACCAAACTTTTCATCGATATACCAATGCTTGTGATGAATTAAGTGTTAATCCAAAAAACAAAGTATAGGTGTAGATAGAGTTTCTATGCCCACTCTATCTCTCAAGCATTGACATGTGGCACAAACTTAGAGTGAGGAGAACTCAGCATTTGTAAATAAATTACCATATAAATTGGGGTTTTAACTAAAGCCTATAAATCTCAAGTGTACTAAATAGTCCCAAATATGGCCAATATAATGGTGCAATCACATCAATTAAATCCAAACTACCTAGATTACTATGCAAGGTTATATTCATTTATATAGTGACTCTAGTTTTTTACTACTTGGTGGAGTCTGATGTTTGGTTGTCACATGGCCTGGGTACCCATTAGGATGGTCACACTAACCATTCACCACTATCCCATCTAATGGTTTGCCCAATTTATATACCCCACCATAGAGTGGGGTTGGTACGATGCTGGGATATGAAACCCTAGGTCAAAACATCCTTAAATAACTCATGGGGAGATGATGAACTCCTTTCTACAAGCCAAATGCATAAAAGAAATAAATGAAAAATGAAAAGACTTTAAATTTTGTTTTTAGGTCACCCAAATCACTTGGATCTTGGGGAGAGCATATGTGACAATCTTTCTGACACAAATTTTCAAACAATGGCAGTAAACTAAGTGCCTTTGGCCACCCAATTTCCCTAAAGGGGATGAGGGAGCATACATGCAATAGTTCCTAATTTTCCACAAAAAAAAGAACTAGCCTAATGAACTTTAAAATTTAGCTAATGATGAAAAATAAACATAAAGTGAAATTTCTCTTAAGATCTCTAACTAAAATGTGTGCTCCTTTTAATATCACTAAATTGAAGTGTGATTTAAATTTTTGCCCCTTGAACTTGTTTGCACTTGTAAAACCTTCAAATACAACTAAGTGGATTTTAATCACCAAAAAAAATGTATGTGAGATTTTTAAAATGCTTAAATTTTTCTCTAAACCTTAGGTCATACAAAATGTTAGGGGGTTTGCCTACTTATAATCCCAAAATAAAATGAAAAAATATCAATCTATTTCGAGCTCTTAAGTTTTAGAAAAACATAGAGTGAAGCCATTATTTAGCAGGGTGAAGGCACTAATTTATGCAAACATAACTAAAGATCAACTTTGGCAAAGTCACCATTTATCAGGGTAAATATGTTGATTAGGTTAGGTGAAGTTATTGAAATAAAAAATAAAATAGTAAAACATAGAGTAATTTCACCTTGCAAAGCCACCTTTTAGTAGTAGTAAAGTTGTCGATTCTATGAAGCTATCATTTAGCAGGTCAAAGCCACTAATACAAAGCCACCATTTATATAAAACTAAAGATTGTGGAAATGGAAAATCCATCATTATATAGGGTGAAGCTATCATTTACTTAAAAAATAAAATGTTGAATATTTAGAGGCTAAAACTCTAAACTTAAATAATTTAATGCATTTGTTAGTAAATTTAAGGTTAACATGTCATTTTCCTTGGCCATACAATATGTGTGGTCCCATCAAGTGTGTCATTATGTATGTTATGTACTATAAGAGTAAAAAATATGTAGATTGGTCCCTTATTAGTCCAAATAAAAAAACATCAAGCATAAAAATACATTATGACTAAAAACTCTTGCCTAAGAACTAGGGACAGAATAACATAATAAGCAAGATCATAAATAGAGATAAAGACAATATAAATTTACTACATCCTTTGTCAAATTTTATACTTAATTTTTGGCATAACGATGCTCATGTTTCGATTATGATGATTTGAGTCTTTTATCAATGATCTTCCATGGTGGTAGCATCTCTCCAATAGTCACGTGTGGCTTGGTGTGAAGCTTGGCATAAATTGGGCATTATAACACTACTTTCAAAGCCTTCAAGAAGGTATTCCAATAGAATAACCTTACACATAAATTCTTGTTGAGTAATGGTGTGGGCACTTATATTTATATCTCAAATAACTATTTCTAACCCTAGGGAGGTTAGGTTAAATTCTAACTTGGGTTGAGTCTTAATTAACCTAGGTTGAGTCAGTCTAACTCTAGGTTGAGTTAAGGCACTCATGAAATATTGGCACCTCATTTTCAAATATTTATGAGGCATGACAACTCACTATAGATATTTTTGAGGTTTAACTCATATTTTTTAATATTTAAGAGAGTAAATCACCTAATTAACTCATTTGACCTTTGACTTCATATTTAGCTAAAAATTTCTTTTTTGGTAAATGAAATTCACTAATTTGATTTGGAATTTTTGTTTAGGCAAGTTAATTATGATTTTTAATATAATTACTCTTACTTAGTGTTTTTTAGATTTTGGAAAGTGTTTTAAATGTTATTAATTAATAGCTTGATAGGCTAAAAGTGTCAAATTAGTAGGTCATAATTTGACTAGGGTTAGAAATGAACTAGGTTAGTGATGTATATAGGGTAATACACCAAATAAGTTACCCTCATCACATTTTTTGGGTAATTAAATCCCTTATACATATTAAGTTGAGAAATTAATGTGGTTTTTATGCTTAAAATGTGTCATTTGCTAGAAATTGAACTGAATCCTAGTTTAGGCATGAAAGTGGAAAAAATTGTGTCTACATATGCACCAGAATGAAGGTGAATATAAACCCATATATATCTATATTTGACCATCCTTTTCTAGTAGGTTTTACATATATGACATCTATGTTAGGTTCAGATAGTAGCATCAACAAAACTATTCTAGGTTGATGCCATTGTTTATGGCTCTAGATGCACTCAAATTAGAATTTGGAAACTATTTCATAATCATCTTCCTATCTAATTTCTACCTGTTTCAAATATAGAATTGTTTTAGCAAAAGAACCAACTAATTACATTACTTCTTTGTCATTTATATATCTAAGATAATTGTGCTTACTAATTTTAACCTATCTCAAATTAATAAAGGTTCTTAGATAGATTAACCTACCTTTACAAGTTGGTTTCACACATGTTTTTACCACATTTTTAGTTGTACCTTCCATAGGAATCCTTGATATTTTAGTATGAAGACCTTGGATCTATACACTTTGATTAGTACCTTATAAAGTGTATGGGTGTGTTAAATACATTCATGTCAATTAGGTAATTATAGTTTCTAGAATTCTATATGAATATCTTATTGAACAAGAGAAATTATACCTAGACAGTCAATTACCAAACATATTAAGGCTAGTTCATCATAAAAGGGTAAGTAACAGGCAATCCCCTATACTAGGTGGACAGTACTTGAGAGATCATTACATCAGAGCCATATAGTGGATTCTATAGAATATTCATCTACTATGCACCATGTTCCTATTACTATTATTCTAAATAAATGACATATCACTCAATGATGGGTTTCACAAACCCCTACTCTTATTACTCATGGTATTCTTCCAAGACCATAGAGTCCTATTTTACATACGTAGAGCATCAAAAATACTATAGTGATAGAAGTTCCTTGATAGTGACACCAGCTTATATCACTAGGTTCATAGTGGGGAGATATCTATGATCACCCTTTGTATGGGATCATAAGATAGTCTTTCCCTTTCATATTCCAAAAATATTAAAAAAATCAAAAGCATTAAAAAAACTAAAAAAAACTTTTAGCACCTACATATTATATTAGCTCCTTCACATCTATGTGTTAGTTCCATGTTGATGGATGGCATATCATTTACTTTTATATACACATGTGTATCACACTTCTACTTGATTGTGATATATACATATATAGATATATGATCTACTCCCATTTTAGATGTTGGGCCCTCCTTCTACTCATGTCATGTGCACATTAGGGGCATCTGCTTCTTTGGTCTTGATACACAAATTATGTGGTTTGATAATCATCTTTCATTTTCATGTTTGAGTTTATTTATATTTACACATGCATTTATCCATGATTATATCTTATACAACGTATTTGATATGCTATTTACTTGACATTTTTTTTTGTTAACACATTTGATCCATGGGCTACTATGATATGTTTATGTTGGTTGCTTGTGTTTAGCTTTATGCACTTCATTGAGTGCCTTACCTTCTTATTATATTTCTTATTTAAACATTTGAATGTACTCCTTTTTTTGCATCCCTCATGCCCATGTGTGAATTCTTTGACATTTAAATATGTTATTTTTTATTGTATAAACATTTGAATATGCCATCTTTACTTTTGTGGACCCTTTGATTGTGAAATAATTGAGCATTCCCCTTATTTATAGTCTCCTTTGACCATTGTATGTTGACTTATTTTTGAGTGATCTTGTGTGTGTGCTTTGTTTACTTGTTAAATTTATATTATTAATATTTACACATTACCGTGATATATATCATGCGTCGTATGCCTTAATGTGATCACATTGTTCTATGTGATTCAATGATACATTTACCTAGACATGTTCTTCTATATGATTCATAGATTGTCATATAGGCATGGCTTCTATACATTTAAATATTTAGATTCAATGAGGATATGCTTTAGAATCATGTTCTCCACATTTATTCATTATTTAGCACACCCAAATTTAGTCAAGGGATGTTTTGGAAACATGTCCTCCACATTGGCACTTATATTAGTTTTTATATTTATCCATATATAGTGGGGGCATGCTTTGGAAGCATGTTATCCATAGTTACATAGTTTTTAAATCATCCAAAGCACATAGTTATATAAATTTAGATTCAAAGGTATGGTAGAATATTATACATTGGTACCATTGTTATACATAATTTCAACATGAGACATATTTAAGGTTCATATGCTATGTAATGTATGCCTAATATTAAAAAATCAAATTAGTTTCAGATTTCAAAAATCTTTTATGGATTGTTACCATATCATGGACTTTTACACATTTATACCCATGATAGACTATGAAAAACTATATTAATCCAATATACTATAGTAGGTGGTTCAATTTTGGTATGGTTGAGGTGATTAAATCACTCAATCTTACCAATTTTTTATGTTTGAATTTATTTTATCATTTATACTCACTAGGTTATAAGTGTCATTGGGTTACATGATTAAGATAATATCAACTATTGGGTGGCAACTCTCTCTCTCTCTCTCTCTGTCTCTCTCTCTCTCTCTCTCTCTCTCTCTCTCTCTCTCTCTCTCTCTCTCTCTCTCTCTCTCTCTCTCTCTCTCTCTCTCTCTCTCTCTCTCTCTCTCTCTCACACACACACACACACACACACACACATTAAACATATTCAATTTATAGATTTATATGTCTACATCCTATTCTTAGTTTTATATCCTTACAGTGATATATTTATTAAATCAAATTGCTAATAGGAAAGGCAATTACATCGATATATAGGTGTACCTATAAACCTTACTCTTTAAATTTAAATATTTTTAATAATTTTAATTCTAGATTATATGCATTGATTATATATTATAACATGATCTTGGTTTTAGGTCAATCACTAGTAAAACATTCAAGTTAGACTCAAGCAAAGGCAAGGTGTGTTATACATACCTAGGTATGTATTATTTTCTTTTAAACTAATAATTTCATTACTATATTAAAGGTGGGGAAATGTAGACAATATTTTATGGATTATATGCACCGCAGTCTTTTATACTTGGCAAGCTTAGACCTTAGTTGTTCCTCTTAGTTCTAGAAATTTCATACTTTTATAAGTCTTGCATATTCTCTTTATTGTGCCCTTTGGCCTATCTCTTGGTTCAATTAGTCTTATGTTGATGATAAAGACCTTATATCTTACCCAAAATTCTTGAAACCTACTTATATTCCACCTCTATAAGTTCTAAATTTGTACTTACTTTCTTATTCTTTGGACTCTAGCATTTAGGATAGACACCTGCATCGATGCAAGTGTCCTACTATAATTCTAGTGTCAAATTCCCTAAAGTCATCTATTTTTCAAATCAAATGTATCCTAATAGTTATCCTAAATGATTTAATGTGAGTTAATTATCTAAAGGGATTTATATAAATACAATATCAACCCCCATTCATTACTCACCTAAAAAATACCAAAAGAGACCAAGGCAACTTATAAAAGTGTTTAATTAATCAAAACTTCACTATTTTCTCCTATTTCCATATCGATCATAGGGAAAACACATATACAAGTTTTAAGTAATAAAGGAACATCCCAAGATATATATTTTATAATTTAAAAGTTAGGTCATTATTGCAATTACTTTCTATATATTATATGATTCACACATAAGCCAACACATAGGGGAGAACTACATCAGTTTAAGGACCTATTCAAAGTATTGCCTATTTAAGTGGTGTTCATTGATAGAGGGTTATTTAGGGTCACATTGACATTGTGTTCCCACTAACCCATATTCCTCAAGATCACTATGAATATGGATAATTAGAGTTTTAAATTTTCATGAGGAGCAATAGTTTATGACCAGATATGAATGCACCAAAGTGAAGGTGAAGATAAACCTAAAATTATCTAGGTGGTCACATCCTTTTATAGTAGTTATTCTATATAGGACACCTATATTAGGTTCAAATATTAGTGTTGACATAAACATCTAAGGCTAGAACTAGTGTCTGTAACTCTAGAGGCACTTAAATCAAAATTTGGTGACTATTTTAGAATCATCTTATAGTTTAATTTCTACCTATTTCAAATCCATAACTATGTCATCATCAAAATTATATAAGTACATTACTTATTTGTCCCTTTCATATCTTGCATTTATTTACTTGTTATTTTTATCCTATCTTAGTTTAATGAATTTAACATATGTTATATTTGAGTTTAGCATCTAATCAGCTTACTATAGATAGAGTTTATCACCCTTGTACCTTAGGATATCTCTACCCCTATAACCCTATATAACTCTGATATAGATATTTTTAGGTTTAAATATTTTCCATCGCCTATATTGCATTGACAACCTTTATTGAACAAATTTTTGCATTTGAAAATCACAATCCAAAAAGAGGATCCTTATGGAAGAACATCAATTATTAGGAAATTATTAGAATTCCATTTTTCCAATAAATATATTTTAAATTTCTTAACACACTAAGAATTATTCATCATAACTTTCTAACCCATCTTAGCTACTAAATATTTATTCATACTTTTGATCCTCCTTAGCCCAAGATCCCCCTATACTTAAGAAGATAAACTTTATCCCATTCTACTAGGGAAATCCTTTTTTTCCTTCATGCCAAACCATATAAACCTCCTTTGTATCATTTTTATCATATCAACCACCTTGTATATAATCCTAAAGAGTAACATTAGATATATAGGAAGCTTTTGAAGTGAACTTTTAACTATTTAAAACTTACCTACTATGGTAATAGGATTACCTTTCCATATGGCCATCTTATTTTTTACTCTATATATCAAAGAATTCAAACTTATAGTATGCATCCTTATTTTAAATAATGTTATTCCTAAATATTATGAGGGTAGCTCTTGGATTACACACAATAAACTAGCTAATCTCCTTTGTAAGGCCTTGAGAAAATTAATAAAAATATGGAGCTTTCAGAAAAGTTGATACATTACCTGGTGACCTCCTCATAGTGCTTGAGGATACTCTTAATATACTTCACTTCCAAAATTTAATCTTAACCCATGATAAAATTATCATCAACAAATTATTTATGAGTGATCGGGTCCAAACCTGGAGGTAATTTTACCCCTTCAAGGCTACACACTCTTTTTAGTCTACTCCCAAGGGCCTCCACCAAGATGATGAATAAGGATGTGGAAAAAAAAATATTAAGATATGAAATAAATTAAGTGTTTTTGATTTTGAAATTTATATATTTATAAAGATGTTAAAAGGGTAAATAACATGGACACACTACTTAGTTGGAAATCTGATGATGTCATATTGAGATAGATACTATAGATTTGAGTGTGTGACTATAGGTGATGATTATGAATCAATAATAGAAATTCACTTGATCTCTATATGAGGCCACATTAATTAGATAGGATCATCCTACACTTTAGTTCATAGGATGTGTTGGTGTCATATATGTTTTTCTCCATTTTTAAAAATCTAGGTCTATGTGATGTTGCCTATTGTTCATGTTTATGTGTTTTTTGATTCACAATATACTATCTACTTTATTTTTCATTTAAAACCCTAGCTTGGTATACAATGATTGATTAATGGAATAAATGATAAAATAGGGTTAATGGTTAAATTTTTACTTGAGCCCAACACTATTATATTAAAAATTACCTACATACCAATACTTCAAAGAGGGATCAAACTCCATGTAGTTTTCTCATGCTATAGTGGTGTTTGTGAAAGGCTAGTGTAATTCTAAATGCTAGTGTAATCTTGGTGTATTTATTTGATTTGATAATGAATGATTACCCTTGAGGTGTATGTATACTTATCTCAAGTCTACTAGGTTTGTGTGTACTCATAAATAGGATAAATTGGTGTTTTTTTCTCAACGTGCAATTGCATGTTCTAGTTTTTTTTCCATCTATGAGCATCTAATGAAAAATAGTTAGAAATTTTGGATTTATAGTGATCATTTTATAATTCCTTTGAATGGGACTTGTGAAACATACAATATGACCTGTTAGGTGAATTCTAATTTGATAAAATAGTCATTATATGGAAAGAATACATGACCAACAAATTTAGATGCTAAAAGTGAATGAGATAGTCCTAAAGGAGTGGCCTTGTCTAAGGAATAAAGAGAGATAAACTATAAGTGTGGATCAATCTGATAGTGAGTTTAGGCTGTTTATAATGGTAAAGATGGATATTTAAAATCAAAATTTTATTTAAAATATAAGGGTCATCCACATATAATTGAAATAAATGTGGTCTAGGACCATAGAATTAGGTGTAAGTTAAGTGTGTATAAGGAATGGTCATAAGTGAATTATTTTAGCAATAAATGTTAATTTATGTGTTCACACCAAGTATATTTATCCTTAGTACTTTCTCAAAATATAAAATGTATATATTTATCATTTTTTCAAATTGGAATAGTTAAATTGTGTATATCTTTATCAATATAATATTTCCAATTTTATGCATATATACATAATAGCACTTATTAACTTAATTAGTGTTTTATCAAATATAGGGTAAAACATAAGGTCACTATGTCAAAGCCTCCAACATGGCCCTACATTATGAATCTATATAGATCCTATATAAATGGGCTAACATGGTACACTCTCATAAATATCTCATGTCCCTTTCCTCAATGGAATGCTTAAAATCATATATATGATAAGAAATGGCTACACTACTACCATCCATGGTAAAAAATGAGGCGAGTAAACAACATAAATAAAATTCAATCATCAAACATCTGAAGTCATAATATCCCCAAGTAATACCATGTAATTATGTGTTTTATGTTCATCTCTGTGGGCATGGCTAGTCAAGTATTGGTGTACACAAATATCATATCCCTTCCCCATTTTATCCTACACTATGGACCTCTATCTAACCATTGGTAATCTTAGTATCCATTATACATCCCTTAAATTAATATTAATATTGCTTGTAGATATTTAAATGTACATGTATCAAGATTATACCTCTTAGGCAAGGTGGTCATTAGATGCATATCATAAGGAATTTACCCTGAATGGGACACATGTATGAGCCTAGATCTATTAAGGATTTTCCAATCAGAATCATCTAATCCAATCTCAATCATGGTATCTATATGTCAACCATATCATAACTCTCTTTCATGTAAATAACTCTATAAACACATAAGTTAAAACAACATCAAATATAATCAAATAAATTAAAAATCAATGCAAAAAATACTAATTCAAATTATTAAAATTAAAAATTCACAACAAACCAGGTGTGGTCAACATTTTTGGGAATTAACATTAAAGGGTCATTATTGATAATGCTCTAAAATTGCTTAAATATACCTTAAAACATCTAAAAATTAAAAATCTTAAATTTTAAAAACTTCTTAAAAATTTAAAAAAATAGTTAAAGAGTCAAACTTTTGATACATACTAAGTCCCCATGTTGTTGGGCCTATAAATCATTTTTTAAATGCTCACAATGATGAGGTGGTTCATCTTGGTGGCTCAGCATTGTAACAACTCAAGCTTAAATTTCAAATCAATAGTGTACAAATGAATTAGAAAATCCTAAAAAATTAACCTATTTATATAGTTTATTTCCAACTATTCACTTAATCTAATTTATAAATAAATACCTATAGACATTTTGTGTGCATTATCTTAGACACCATATATCAAAATCACTCCCCAATAGTTACATTGGAATAGATGCAATGCCTTATCCCACATGGTAGAATTTTTTATATTATTAATGGTAATCCATAATATGCCAAAATTTTGTGAATACTCTCCTTCCACACTAATGTGGTCCTAATTTTCAAAAATGGTAGCAAATTTTGACTCTTAATATATGTCAGTGTCTTCAAAAATTATTCTATATAATCCAAGTAAAAATCTTATCGATATATACTATCTCTTTATGCCTTATGATAATCTAGTCATATGAATCAAATTTCAATAATACAAATCCATACAATGACTATTTTAAATAACTAATTCAAACACATTTATTAAATTCTAAAATTCATTGAGATGATCTAATTACATATATATTGGTATGATCAATCTAACAGTCACATCCCTCACATTGAAAGGAGGCGTACATTTGGTTTATTATAGAATTTCCATATTATCATATATTAGCATAATAGATATGATTCATATTATTAGATTTTGGTACATTACACATGATTAATATTATAATATATTGGAATAGTATACATGACTAATATTATAAGAGTTGGCACATTACACAAGATTCACAGTTGTTCATATATCAGATAGTTTAGTTACATGATAGATATTGGCACACAATTAAAGAGTACAGGGGAATATACCATATATATGCACTATATTTACAGACACTTCGATACATATTCATACACATTTAGGTACATATGAATGGTAATATACACATAGTTTTCAAGGAAAAATCATAAATCTCTAAATGTGCATACATTTGAGATACATATTTTAAAATTCATCATATAAGTGCAAATCATTCTATATCATTTGGTAAAGATTTAATGGGAATGACATTTATTCATGTAAACTTACATATTTATGGGCATGATGTTTATTCATGTACATATACACACTTTCATATTTATAATACGTGATACTAGTTTGTGCTCATATGTAATAGTAAATTGTACAATTGAATGGAAAATGGTTTCCATTCAACTTCACGCATATCAAATAAACAATCATGATGGGGGATTGGACATTATTTATTCTATTTTGTTCATGCATTTTATCATACATAGCAGCATGGTTTATGTTGAATGAAAAATTGGTTTTCATACCACTTCATACTTATCATATATGTGGCCATGGTGGGGGCATGAATGTTTTCCTTTATTATTTTTATCATGCATTATATTCTATATTGATTAAAACTACATAATCAAACATGTGTTCATGATGGGGGAATGAAAATTGTTCATTCCTTTTCAATCATACATTTTATTACATGGAGTGAGTTTAAGTGAAATTGAGTGAATTATTACAATTGAATCTATAAGGTAACTATAATGGTTGATTCATTTTTAATGATGTGTTAAGGCTTAGTGACATTTAACACATCACTCATTAAGCTAACATAGATGTTTCATTTCACCTTGGAAATATTCTTCAAAAAACTACTTGTAAGTTTGTCCATTTCCTTAGCCAAGTTGTGAATGAGACTACAATTTCCCACTTTTTATCCATATTGACTAGGTCAATTGTTAACCCTCATAATCTCCACACTTGATAAAAATAGAATACTCCATGAGCAATGCCATATAGCAGACATATAAGTGTAGTTTTGATTTGAATATGTTTTTCATTATAACTATATTTTCTTTATCTAGATATAAATCTATATAATCCAATACATCATATTTTTTAGGAACACTAGAACATCATTAGAATGAATAAAAAGTCTAGATTCATAATCACCAACACAAGTTTGCATTCTCATTTCCCTTTTATCCATTAGTTTTAGCTCCACTAAAATGCTAGATTAAAAGGGGGTGTAGATACCTAGATTTAGTACAAGATTTTTTTCATAATTCATTTAAGTAAATTTTCATGTATATATCTCAAGCCATGAATTAATTACTTAATGATGCACTTCTATTGATCTTTTTATTATCTTATTTATTCTATTTTGCTATGTGACATCCTTATCGTATTGTGACCAGCTTCATGTGACATATTACATAGATTTTTCACCCTCCCTATCACCCTAGAGTATTTTAAGCCTCTATTTAGTTATGACATTTATGATTATTATTGACTAATGGTACTAAGCATAAATAGTGTAACTAACTTAGGTTCCCACTTTAATTTCTTTAGGGCATTTTTCATTTTATGACTATTGTTTAAGCATGTGTCAACTTCTTTGTCAATTTTTATGGACCATTGGGTCCTCAATTCAAACTTAGATACTCATATATATACAAAATACTATAATTTATTTTATAACAATCACATTACATTCCCAAGAGTTAGACAAGATTACATATTGCACATACATAATTATTAAAGCTAAATCTCAAGTTTACAAGGGTAAATTCATATATGTGTGCTTATACCAAGGGAAAAATAAGAGAAAAACATTTATGCTTACATACATGATTACACACAGATTAATGGGAAAACTATATTAGATGTTTATCCCTCTTTGGAGTATTGAAAAATTATTGTAGCATTTGGTCTATCAATGGGCATTAACCAAGGTCACTCAAACTCAACCCATTCACCTAACACTCCCCTGATTTGGTATTGAATCATTTTTAAAAATTAGGGTTTGAACATATAGGTTTTCCAATTTGATTATTGAGAAGGATAAAGTAAAAAATATACATCATAGATGTAGTCACATTGCCTCAAAATACTACTAACATCCACTATGTGCAATATCAATTCTATCCACTAGTGTTAGTATTGGTTGTTAATACTAACTAAATCCATCAAAATTAACTAGAGGATAATAGGTAAAGATATTTTATGTTAGATAATAGTGATATAGTCTTGAGACATAGAATTTAGATAATCAGACTTCACATCCATGCAAAACATAAGCTATGAATCTTATTACCTCTTATTGTATCTTCATTACTATATTTAACATGTAAATTTGTATATATTTTTAAAATAATAAAGAAAATATTTTAATAATTTTTATAATATTATGGTTTTATTAATCCAAATTAGGGTAAAACATTTTTAATTTTTTACTTCAAATTTTATATCATAAATGGACATTGATCTCTAAGTGTTTCATTGCAGGTTTTTCATGAGGCAATCTTAGCACTTAGCATGTACCTAAACACACCAACCATGGTTACACTTAGTACCAAATTTATAACTCTATCACTTTAAATTAATAGAATAAAATGGTGGGAAATATAGACATATAAATTTTATATTAGACACTTGACATGTTAGTTTTGATCAAGCCTCAGTATACATGACTTATGCCCACATAACTGACTCTTGTTCACACTCTCTTCTAGACATTCACTTATATGTATGGGCCTAACCTTCCAAAAAAATCATATAATGGATTTCCTTAGTATCTACCTAAATAATTTATCAACTTAATCAAATTGTCACCTAGACTTAATTCATATTTCCTATTTCCTAGACACCTTCATCTGCAATTATATAGAACTAGTTACCAGATCCATATAATCTATCTAGACTCATCTGCACACCCTTTAATATCTATTTTACTAAACTTAAACCATTTATTTGGGTGGCTCACATATTTCATGTGTCAGTTCATATGGAAATTACCTAAAGACTCAGCTATATAAGTATGTCAAGCCTAAGCCTATTCCTATCTAGAACTTCACTAGAACACATCCATTACACTAAGGAATACATCTTAACATTGTTTAAGAATTTCCATAAATTATCTAAATTTTCAAACCCTAAAATAAACAACTTGAATCCAATTATAAATACTATTTCCATGTCAAAATTATAGGTTATCAAGTGTCTAAACTACATATTAGTATAACACTAATTACACACACACACACACACACACACACACACACACACACACACACACACACACACACACACACACACACACACACACACACACACACACACACACACACACACACACACACACCCACACCCACACACACACACACACACCCACACACACACACACCCACACACACACACACCCACACCCACACACACACACACACACACACACACACACACACACACACACACACACACACACACACACACACACACACACACACACACACCCCCACACATGCACACACGCACACACACACGCATGCACACACGCACACACACACGCATAGACACATGCACATGCACACCCACATGCGCATGCACATGCACATACACATGCGCATGCACATGCACACATGCGCGCGCGCACGCACACACACACACACACACACACACACACACACACACACACACACACACACACACACACACACACATTTAGGTGAGACAAATACATGAGATTTGAGCCCTATTTAGATAATTGGAATGTATGTAGTGATTATCCACTTGGTATTGGTTAGTTTGTATCATCTCAACCCAACCTTTCTAACCACTTTTATAGACAAAGCAAGTGTCAACATTGCATCTATTCTCTGATATCACATAAAATGCATATATACAAGTAGGCAAAATGATATGTGATGGAACATTATGCCACTTTTCAAAGAGATAGATCCATTAGACCTCAAATGTATTTGGTTTACATAAGCATCTAATAATTATTGGATTCATCTAAACAGGCTCAGACATTTAGTTTCAAAATCTAAGTGACCACATACCCATTCCAAATCATTGCTAAAGACTATAAATTATCAAAAACTAGAACATAACTAAAATAAGCTAAGTACGTCATCCTCTTGGTAATTTATATTTATATCAAGTGTAATAAATCTATAACACTCTACTACTTACATTTTTATTTTCTTAATCTATAAATAGATTATATAATCTAAATTAGTTTCAAGTTGTACTTTGTTTAGGTAATTAAATCTAAAAAAATATAATAGGAATATGAGACAAGGATTTTACCAATTATTTAGTGCACAAAGTAAACTTAGTTTACATGTCAATACAAGATGGATGATTCAAACACACATAATATGGTGGCTTTTTAATTAATTGATGAAATGTATGAACCAAGAGAGCATGGGTTGAAACAAAAAACCATGTATCCCATGATATAAAACTAAGGAAGATATAATATAAGAAGATCATATGGGTACATAGGAAGTATACAAGAAGGAGGTTCTTTCCAAGGATAATGATTTAAGTATGGAGTATTGGATTTTTACCAAATTAAATGCCTAATATTCCTACTTGTGCATTTTGGAGAGGAACAAAAAATGGTTGAATCTCCATAGCTTTTTTACAGGATATTACAGAGGGATAAAATGCATTAGGATACATGAATGATTTATATTTTATAAAAATAATATAAGGAAATAGTAGGTCTTAATTTTAATATAAGGTAGTTACCCATTAGAGGTCATGGTTATTAACTAACCTGGTGCACCACTATAGAATTTGATCTTGGTTAAATCAAAATAAATGTTGTATCATGATTCCTCACTAGACAAACTTGCTAGACTATATCCATGGATATCTACAGTTAGCAAATTCAGATTTGGTTATATTTTTGACTAAGTTTGAGATTAATGATATTTTGGGATAATATAATGTTTCTTAGTTAGATGATAATACATGATTGCTTATTATAAACTAGTTTATGTATGTGTTTATATTTTAAGTATATTAATGTATTGATTCAGCTATATATTATTACTTATGATTATCATGTGAAAAGATCTAATTAACTATGTGTTGTGAGGTAGATGCAAAAGAATTCTTCACTCGAGCATACTAGAGGGAGAGCATCATCAGAGAGGATGTTGTAGATGGAGATGTTTTAGGTTGATAGAGATCTAGCGAAACCCTCCACACACCATGATAATTAGTCATGGTTTAAAATACATTTTAAAGTGATTGCTTCTAGTGTCTAATTAAATTGTTGTTTTTGTGTGATTTCTTTAGTAGGTAAATTATAAAAATAAATTCCTTATGTTCTTATCTTAATGTGTCATTAATACATGTAAAGGCAATCTTATTTAGGTAAAATTAATAAAAGTTATTATTTTATCATTGAATTTCTAAAGCATAATTAAATGTTGAATTGGCTTAATATGCAATTGAAATTTCATATTAAAATATAAAGAGGGAACTATTTTAAAATAAAAAAGAGAAAAACATTGCAATTATTAAAAGTGAGAAATAAGTTAAAATTAGCAAAAAAAAAAAGAAAATATTTAAAAATATTAAAAATTAGCAAACACAAAAAGTTAAAACAAAAACAAAAATAAAAAATATGAAAAAATAATTTAGCATCTATTTTTATGTTTAACAGAAGGAATGAAAGAGAATTGGATAGTCTATGCATTGGAGAGAGATCTTAGAATTGGGAGAAAGGTGATGGTAAGGAGAAAGGGAAATGGATAAAGATTTAAAAAATGAAAAGAAGTTGTTAGTGCCCAAAATTTCATTGAATCAATTGGGCCCTTATCTATATCAATGTCTAATTCATTAGACCAACTTCCATCTCCAAGTGCTCCTTTGGAAGGTCAAGTTCATGTAAAAATTGGCTAAGTATTAATCTAGTCTTTATTTGGTGAATGTGTCTTTCCCTTAAAAAATTTTAGGATTTTTGTGTGAACACAATATTCGATAGAAATAGGTCTTTGAGATTTTTTTTTTGGACAAAAAGTCTAAAGACTTATTTCCATCAGACATTTTGTCCACTACAAAAAGTCTAAATGAGTTCAATGTCTTATTTGTTTTAGGCTAAGTATTTCAGAAAATATCTGAAGGGTTATTTGTTTCATAATTTTTGTCTACACAAAAATCCCAAAGGGCCATTTCCTTTGGGAAAATTGTTCAAACAAAAATCTTGAAGGGATATTTATTTTGTTTTGGATCATTTTTTTCAACCTTTTTATCCATGGTAAAAGGTCTGAAGGGCACTTTCCCTTTGGGAATTTTTCCCTCAAAATAATTAAAGGACTTGTTAACTTTAGCCAAAGGTACTTCTATAAATCTTGAAGGGTCATTTTGCCTTTGAAAATTTTCCAAAGGGTCATTTCCTTCAGGCATTTTTCCCTTGTTAAATTCCCAAAGGGCACTTTCAGAAGGGTCATTTTGCCTTTTCAAAAATTTTGAAAGATCATTTCCTTTGGGAATTTTTCCCTTGGAAGATTATTGAAGGGTAATTTCAAAAATTCCAAAGGATAATTCTAGAAGGTAAAATACACTTTTAAAACTCTTGAAGGGCACTTTTAGAGGATCGAAGGACACTTATAAAACTTTTGAAGGGTATGTTCAAAGGGACTAAAAGGTACTTTTAGTAAATTTTCTACAGAGTAGAAGTCCTATTTTCTTTGGGCATTTTTCCCGAATAAAAAGTCCAAAATAATTAAACCAAGTTCAATTTATGCAAAGAAATTATTTTGAACAAAATGTCCAAAATATTTGTCCTGACTAAGACACAAGGATCTAAGTCTCAATTCTTTTAGTGAAAGTGCATAGGTATAATTCTTTTGGTAAAAGTGTAAGAGACATTTTTTTTGGGAAGATTACAAAGCTAAATTTTTGTAGGGAAATTCTTTTAGACAAAATGTCCAAAATAATTATCCTGATAAAGACAAAGGCCAAAGTCTCAATTCTTGTAGGAAAATTGTGAAGTTAAATCCTTTGGGGAAATTGTCTTGAACATTTTCTCTAAAATAATTGTCCCAAAAAAATACTTGAAATAATTGTTGCAGGATAATTTTTCCAAATAAGAGCCCAAAGCAGAAGTGTTGAGGATAAATAAAAACTGAAGATCAAAGGCCCAAGAAAAAAATTTCAAAGATAGAAGTGCCTAAGCAAATAGGAATTCCAAAGACAAAGACTCAAACAAAATTTCCATTGAATAAAATCCCAAAGAAATATTTCTAAATTGTAGGTATGATGATCTCATGGATGTCTTTCAATAGGCATGTAGATGTCAACTTTAAGCTACAAGGACTAGTCATTGGGATTTAGATGTCTAGGATGGTCATGCCAATGTCAAATTTAGACCCCTTAAAGTAGCCATTTATTTTTAAATGGAGGTAAATCCAATGACATGCATTTACATGGAATAATATGATCTAATGGTGCTTTATCAAAGTTAAAGAGTCAAAGGAACATAGGAAGCCCATGGGGCTACCAAGTGGCACATCATTAGGGCCAAGAATAGGTAATATGATACCCTACCTCTTAGATCATGATTTAATGGACTGCATTTACTTAGGTAATGGAGATTATATGGTGTGAGTTCAAAGTCAAAAGTTCAAGCTTATGGTACATGATAAGGCTCAAGCATGTTCTCATTGATAGACAATCTATGGTTAAGCGTACACCTTTTAATTGACAAGGCATATTAAGTCATCACTTTTTCATGAAGCCTAGAGTGGATGCAAAACTACTACTTGTTAAGATCACATTATCCCAATAGGTTTGATAGAGCATAATGTAGATATCCTACAAATTTTCTAAGTGGCACCATTTTGGCATAGGACCTATTAAGCAGCTAATGGTGTTTGATCCTTTTATTCAAATCTAACAACATGCATTGATCTAGCCTATCAAGATCCAATGGTGAAATCTAATAAATAATTTTCAAAGGGCTCAAATTACATGAACTTACAAGTGTCCAGATTAAAGTTAAATTTGATGGCTCTTTCTTGGTTAGGAAAATGAGTTGAAGCATGGAAGAAGGTCCATGAAGCCATTCTAGAGTGAATATTTCCAATCATTTTTAATTTCATGTCACAATTAGATAAACTCCTGAGCCATCATTATAGGTAATGGGTTTTACATGGTGCACATAAATAGGATATTTTATGACCAAAAGTTTCCATTATTTTTAATTGAGTAATAGAAAAGCATTATAACTAAGTTGTACATGAGGAAAAAAATTGTTTAGCTTTTCAAATGATTTTCTCCCTCCACTTGTGCAAGTGAGTGATCAAGGGGATCTTCAAGTAGTTCCACATCAAGACAAAATTTGTTAATATCCTTAAGTGAATATCCTCCTTCCAATCTCATGTGAAAGGCACTTTTTAGCCAAAAGATCAAATGATATACTCCAAGTAGTTACAAGTCTTCATCATTCCTTGTAAAGGTAGTTGCAACAATGATTCTTTCCTTGTAAGTGGATAAATATCTCAGGCATGGTGTGGAATATTTTCCATCTATAAGTGTCTTGGTAGACTTGAAGACTTGTTCTACAAAATTTTAGGTGGTGACCCATGGTTCTAGACTCAAAATATATAAATAGGGGCTTCATCTTTTATTTCAAGGTTATTTTTGGCTATTGGTTATTATAGGTCATTTTAGGTATGCATTTTATCCAAGTATAGGTTTTAAATAAATTTGTTAGGATCAATTTTTGGGTGTACATCTTATCTCCCTTATTAAGGTGGTTGCATCTGTACATCCATTGTCAAGCTTTGAGAGCATGTTTATGTCTCCCTTGTCAAAAGGGCAATCTCACTATGTTTGTCTCTATGGTAGCATTCTAAAGTGTTGATGTTTATAATATTTTTGTTCAAGTCACTAGAAAATATTTGTGGTTCTTTATTGTATATTGTTAATGAAATACAATATTATGCTTTACTATTTTTGTTGATTGGATGCTTGGGTTTGTGTTCATTACTAGTTGTCATTTTAAGCATGTACTTAGGTTATAAATCTCTTTTTGAAGTTATATTTGGCAATGCATTATTGAATACCTTTTAAGGGCTCCCTAGGTTCATGAATTTAGTAGGAGAAAATATTTGATATTCTAGTTTCAATGAATGTCTTAGTCTCTCAAGTATCATTTAATGTTTATGATTGTCTTGCATTTGAAGTTTTTTTTTGCATATTTACTAAAGAACATTGTCATGTAATACTTCTAGATACCCTACTATTTGGAAGCCACTAACACACCACCCTTCATTTTATAATTAACTATAAACTTGTCCCACCCTATAAATAACACACATGTTGTATGCTATAAGTGTTACTTGCCTTACAAATGCATAATATCTTGCATATTTGAAATGTATTTATATTTTGTGTTTTAAATCCTACCATTGTAGTCTTTATTTAGTCACTTTGCTATTGAATATTCTTCTAATTTCATCTGTCTTTAGTAGCCTGTGTATGACATAGACCATTTGTGAATTTTGTGTGACAACCTTCACAAGTGAAGTGTAAAAAACTTGGTTATTCTATGATCATATTTGTTCTTGATGACAAGAATCCCCATGGAGATTAAATTGTAAAATCCCTCCATGTGAGTAAGCTACCCCATAGGTTCTCTCACCTTGGTTTAGGTAAAGCCAAAAGTAGCAGGGAGCTAACCATACTCTCTGTAGGTGCCTCTTAGTCATTTTTTGTATTTGGTCTAACATTGATGTCAAACCCTTCCCTTGATATAGTGATATATTAGTGGGTTTTCCAACATTGCTTGCCATTCTCTCAAGTGTGCAAGGCTGAGTGTATAAGGTATACAATTGGGAACCAATATAAGTGAAGAGGAAGGTATTTCAACCCTATTCACTAGGTAGGCAATGTTTTTAACTCTAATTTTATTAGTTTTATGAAATGAATCCAACCCTTTCAACATAGAAAATTTTAAGCTTGGCTTATCATGATATATTCCTTACTAGGATAATTACATAATAAACTATATCAGATTATTTATTACTATATCTAGTATCTCTATCATAATGTGCCATGAAAATTCTCCTAAACCTTGACATAGGTGGTAATTCTATATGAATATAAGACTGTATTGTTTTGCATCATTATGTTCTACTTGCCAAAATAAACCTTGACTATATGAACAAGATAAAAGATTTTATGAGGTGAATTTGGTGGGATCACTGTAACTACATCACATAATTTTATAGGTATAATAAGTTAAGTTTTTAATATATTTTTAAATAAGTAGTTTGATAGGGGAGTATCCTTTTAAATTTATTAATCGTAGTGAATTCGCTAAAAAAATAGGCATAAGATAACCTTGGATGTTCACATAATTAATTCAATGTCAGATACATAGAAAATTCACTCATAGTTTTCTAAAACCTAGATTAAAATTGTGGTCTACATCTACCATGAGTGGATAAAGAAATGTAAAATATTTTAGGGTACTAAATTACTGAAACTAAGTTATGTGCACCTATGGTTATCACTTATTTAACCATGTAAAGTTATTTGTAAGGCTATCACTTCAATTTAAGCTAATAATTTATATAGTTATTTATTAGTTAAACATAAATTTGAGGCTAAGCATCATACTTTCCAAAGAGAATTTAATAACTAGGAGAATTAAGTGTCATACTTGTCAGGAAATTAAGCAAAGCATAGTGGACCTGTGTAAAACAAATCATTGTTTTTATTATAAAAAAGTCATTGTATATATATATATATATATATATGGCAAAAATTTAAATGAAGATTGAGTCACTATTAATAAAACCTTCCATATTTTTAATAAATTTTGCTTCCACCATTTTAATAATTATTGAGTCAATTTAGTCACTTAAGAAATAATCACAATTTTAGATAATGATTAGAACTTATATGGTAAGGGTGTCAACCTATTTTTTGTTTCAACTAGCTAAGTTTCATAACAATTGTTGTATTTTTAACTAAGATTATCAATGAACTAGCATCATACATATCTACAAGGCATTATAATCTTGGTTCTTATTTTTTATGTGTAAATTATTTAATACAATCAACCAATGGTATATGTATACGTATGTTGTACATATCTAATTCTCACATAATGATTGTATCAGATATACAATTAGGGTTGTATATGGTGCTTTGGTTCATTAAGGCCTCTCTTTCAAGAGTATACATATAAATGTGTATATGTGTAAATTTGAACGTATAAATTCTAATTTTGGTAATCCGTCTAGGTAAGGTTCTAACTATGATTAATATATATATATAAGGTTTTTATATAAGATATACGTTTCAATGTTTAAATCTAAATTTAAGTATCATATGGCATAGATAGAATTCTGATAAATGAATAAAAACTATTATTTATTTTTATGTTATATGATGGAAAGTTATTAATTAAACTACAATTGAGGTTGAAATAGATTGTTATTCTATAAATTTTCAAGTCTGGCAATAGATTTTCACCTTAACTATGAGAGACATTACATATTTATTGCTTGATGAGCATAAGTATTAGAATTGATGACTATTGTATGATAGTAGTAAAAAACTAGATCCTTAGCCAATATGGTATAGACAACCATAATAATTTGTAAATGGATTTGAACAGATAAAATATAGCCATCATGTATTGTGGATTAAACTGTAGAATGTTTAGACTCTTTAAAACATGAAAACCATCATGCAGAATTTGATGTTGAGTTACATATTATCATAATTTGAAACCTAGGATAGTATTATTTAGTTAATATTATTGGGAGAAATATAAATTGAAAAGTAAAAGAATTAAATAATATAGTTTAGCAAACTATTTCTTGTAAACCCCCAAACATAAATCGATTGATAAACTCGATAACTTGTGTTTCTAAGAAAGAAAAAAGTATGGTCTGTAGTTTTCAATGAGTGTTTTCCATGTATTTATAACTACTTCATTAGTTATTTTCTATGCTTAGTAGTTATGACTAAAACACTAAACCATGGTTTAGAAATTGCATGGCATTAAAATACCTACATGTGGTGCACATTAGGATGTGCAAGTGCTAGTTTATAGGGATTATACTTGTATTTCATTAGATGATTATATATGTCATTAAGTTTCTTAAGAATCAAAAACTATAACCTTTGGAACAAGTTACTAGAATCAATGAGTTATTAGGGTGTAAATTCATAATAGGTTTATGAATTAGCTTACTCATAATTAATAATATGAATGATTGTTAATCATGTGTATTTAGTATGAAATACTTATGTGCACTACATACTATAAGTGTGTTATTATGTATAAATGTTTAACTATTCTTAGTGCATTATGGTGCACCATGATGCATATTTATATGTTGTGATACTTTGGTTTGCTTGTATGTAGTGTAACTAGGTGGTATAATTGTTTATTGTTTGCTTGTTATTATCAACATGGATTGGTTGAGTCTTAAAAATCATAAGTTTGGAGTATGTGTTGTTATGTAGTTAGGAACCTATGATAATATGGGATATCATAGGGTATTAAATTATTGAATCATGTTATACCCAGGTGGTACTTATTATAGTTATTATGCCTAAACTCATATCTACATCTAACTAATTTACTGTATACATGTTTATTATTATGGATAGTGTGTGTTATTATAGCTGGTAAGACTTGTGTATGTGTGCATGCAAAATTTGAGATTTTAACAAATGTTATGTTAGTATGTTATTGTGTTCCATGGGAATGATGAATTGATTATATATATATATATATATATATATATATATATATATATATATATATATATATATATATATATATATGTATATATGTATGTATGTATATATGTATGTATGTATGTATGTATGTATGTGTGTGTGTGTGTATATATACACATATATACATATACATACATATATATATATGTATGTATATGTGTATATGTATATGTATATATGTGTATATATATATATATATATATATATATATATTTACTTATATAATGCTTATGTTTCCATGTATTTGAGACTACTTCATATGATTAATTTTGGAAAAATGGTAGTTAAGTCTTAGAACATTAGACTATGGTAATATGGGTTGCCATAGGGTGTATATAATTGGAAACCAATTATATTATTTGAATTTTATATTTAAATTATATGTTTACCCGGATGGTATATTTATAATCATTGTTTCTAGTATGAGATATAATCTAATGAAAGATTAATGCATATGTTTGATGAACTAAATGTATATTATTATTACTCCTATGTATAGTGTGTCATGTGATGCATTTACTAGTAGGATGTAAGTTATTAGATATTTTGGTTGAATTATATTTTACCAATATGCATTGCTAATGTAGAATAAGGAGTGAGACAGACTTCACTGCTTTACTAGCATTGCAATGTTAGATGAAGGTAATCCAATCAAGTGGTGTGTATGAAATTGATAGATCTATAGATCTCTTTTATATTATTATTTGTAAAAATCTGGGCCAAAATATGTTTAGTGAGACATTATTATTTCATGAGTATGATTTACATGTATGTGCAACATCTTATAATAGATCAAGTTTTCTATGATACACTACATGTTTAGTTAGTTATAAATCATACACCACATTAGTCTCTCTAGATTCTCGCACTATCACTATATACCTATCCATGAAGGTAGGGCCATTTCTTGATGGGATTATATTGGGGGATCATCGGTCTATGGTTTGTGTGGAAAAGTGATTGAATGATGCTCTCCCTCCCCATAGCAGTACTACTTATCGAGATGACACTTGAGATTGCTACAAATACTTGAAAGTTTGGGAACTATGCTCTGGGGTAGATAAGTATCTTATTTATACTTTATGTTATATTATACTTGTTATTTTAAAATGGTCATAAAGTCATTGGTGCACTTTGACAGTGGTGATTGTGGATTTCAATGAGTTGGACATAAAATGTTATAATTACTTTCTATTTTGAGTTGTCATTCTCTCATGATATTAGAGATCCATTTTTAATGTTGTAATATGAGTTGATGTCATGTTTGCACGTGAATACTATTATTATCTCTATTATACTCTCAGGACATAGTCTACTTTTGCATGTGTTTATTTTTTAAAAAATTGTATTTCTATTTAGATTCCAACAGGGATGTTATATGTGATATCAAAGTTGTGGGTTAAACTCTAAGACCTAATGAGTACATTATAAGTTTTCATGTTTTGTGAACCTAGTGACTTGAATCTTTGCACTGGTATTTGGATTTGTGGTGTCTCAGTGTGGAACCAAGTTTCTCCATGATTGGATTTTTGTGACTTTCATAAAATATGTGTAGAATATTGAGTATGTACCCTTAAGAGCACTCATACACATTTGAGTTATTTAGGAGATCGGTTTATCAATTATTCCATTGATGATGGTTACATTCAAGGCTTAGGTAGTTGGGTACATAGCATATTTCATGAGTTATGAACAAAAAAATTCTACCATAGTTTGATCACTTAGATTATACACCTCGAGTATGATTATGTCTTTCTTGATTATCAAGTCATCTTTGTCATTGAATTTGTGAATGTTAATTAAAATCAAGATGCTTATAATTTAAATTTATGTGTTTTAGTTTTGTGTCTATATTCATAAATCCTAGGAGTGAAAAATATCATAAAATCATTTTTCTTTTAGTACCACCTAGGGCAGTGGAAATCTTCTCAATAGAGTGTTGTTGCATTTCTTGATAATTCCTTTGTGTTAAGCTTTTGTTTATGGAATTTAAAATCTTAATATATGTGGTGTCATCCCTCTTATTTGTCTTAGATACAATTCAATATTATCTCATTCTCCTTTGATGTCATTATGAGTTGTTGAGAGGATTCACATTTTTATGACATTGACTTAGTATTCTCTTAAATGGGAATTGTTTGTGTATGTTGTTTAACTATAATCCCTTGAAATTTGTGGGAGAATGTGTTCTAATATTTATGTGAAAGAATTGGTAATAATGGATGAATGGTTATATCTTTATGATTATTATTTTATTTCTCTCTCGGATATGGAGATAGATTGTGGAACTATACTTACAATATTTGGTAAGTAGTTTGGGCAACATTGAGTTGTGGTGTTTTCTTCTTCTTTTTTTCCTAGGGAGGGTAAATAGGATTTTTTGAAATGATAGATTTCTAATTTTTAATTATGAATCTATTTTATCTAACTTGTGATTTTAGACCATGTGAGGTGGCAAACCTTGATTTATATATTAAATTTTATATAAGATCATTATAATTACTATGTTATTTTCACACTTGACTAGATTGATATTGATCTCTTTTACTTAATGCATGTTTTTTTGAAGAGATATTTTTTTATACCTTTCACTAAAAGAGAGTAGGTTATAGGAGGTGTAGAACATTTTATCAATCTAGCAGTTGGAATAAACTTTTAACTTGTTGTGTGTTAGTTGAGCAAGTAAGGAGATATTGTTTTGTTTATTCCCCTATAAGGATGAAAGAACGGTGTGATTATTGACCTATGTATATTATGTTAATTATAAAATTATTCTCTCTTAACAATGAATATAACACTTTAGGTTAAGCTAAGAAAATTGAAACTAGTTTCATTTGGCTAATGGAAACTTAATACAATTATGAACTGATTGTATGATTTCTTTTGTATGTATAAGGATACATATAGAATCATTTAACATATAGATTTGCTTTCAATGATTTGATAGCATAAAATTATGATTATTTGAAATTTATTGTGCATATTTTAAATATCAATAGGTCATGGAAACCTAAAGGAAGATGGTGAATTTAGAATGTGAGTTCTAAGAGATAGGATGGTATCCTACTTAGCCTTACGTTAACTCATATTATTGGTCTTGAGTCAGATCGATAGATGGACTTGTCAAATCCAGGATTTGAATGGTCATATGCATGTATCTAATGGACATACATTCCATATGGATGATTATTCCATGATTTTTGTATAGTTATATTTACCATTTCCATTCATTGACGTACTTGTTAGGGGATTCGATTGAGTAAATGATAGTATTGACATGTTATACTTATCTAGACCTATGTGAATTAGTGATGGTATTAACTTTTTCACATTATTATTGCCATAATCCCTAATTATTTTTCTTCAGAATGAGAAAAATACTGTCTAGATTAAGGAGATGTGTTGAGGGCTAGAAGATTTTATGGAACTCTCCTTGGACATTTGTTTTGGCTTGCATGATGATCTTGTGTGCTCATAGAAAATAAGTGAATTTTTTAATAAGACATGTGGGACCCTTAAAGGTAATATAATTCATCAATCATATATTATATAGGCTTGCCTTGATGATTTTAGACCTCAGAGTAGTAATGACAGAATCAATTAGAGTAAGTAATACTCACAACCATGTTCGATTAATTTAGAGATGTCATTGAGTAGGATCTTGTGAGACCAATACTTTGGGAATTATGCAACTTGGAGGAACTATGATGAGTTCTATAGGTAATTTCCCATTTATTTGCTTAGTTTGACATTATATATCATGTTATTGATTTGATAAAAAATAGTTTTTATTGAAAACTTATCTTTGAATAAGAGTCATCAGGGATGATGACTAGCTTTAGGGGGGATGTTACATCTTGACTCCTTGTCAGACAAACTTGCTAGATTATCCATGGATATATGTGTTAAAAAAATTAGATTTGGTTATATTTCTAACTAAGCTTGAGATTTATGTTATTTCAAGATAATAGAATGTTGCTTAATTAGATGATAATACATGATTACTTATTATGAATTGGTTTATGTATGTGTTTATGTTTTAAGCATATTAATGTATTGATTTAGTTATATTTTATTATTTATGATTATCATGTGAAAATATATAATTACTTATGTTTTATGAGGTGGACATAAGATAATTATTCCCTCAAGCGTACCAGAGAGAGAGCATCATCGAAGAGGATGTTGTAGGTGGAGGCATTGTAGGTCAACAGAGAGCTAGTGAAATTCTCCACACACCATAATAGTTAGTCATGGTAGAAAATGCATTCTAAAATGATTTATTCTGGTGTGTATTTAAATTTTTACTTTTATGCGATTGCCTAAGTAGGTAAATTATCAAAATAAATACTTTATGTACTTATCCTAATGTCATTAATATACATAAAGGCAAATTTAATAAATGTAAAATTAAATGGGTTATTATTTTACCATTAAATTGCTAAAGCATAACTAAATGTTGAATTTGTTTAATATGAAATTTGAATTTCATATTAAAATATAAAGATGGAATTATTTTTATTTTTTTTAAAGAGAAAAACATTGAAATTAGAAAAAGTGAGAAATAAGTTAAAATTAGCAGAAAACAAGAAAAATAAGAAAAGAATTAAAAATATTAAAATTAAAAAACATAAAAAGATAAAATAAAAATAAAAACAAAAACAAAACCAAAAATTTGGAAAAATAATTTAGCATCTATTTTTCTATTTAAGTGAAGGAATGAAAGAGAATTGGATAGTCTGTGCATTGGAGAGAGATCTTGGAATTGGGATAAAGGCAATGGCAAGGAGAAAGGGAGATGGATAAAGATAGAAAAATGAAAATAAGTGAAGAGGAAGGTCTTTCATCCCTATTCTCTAGGTAGGTGATGTTCTTAATTCTAATTTATTATTTTTACAAAATGAATCCAACCCTTTTAACATAGAAAACTATAATCTTAGCCTATTGTGATATAATCCTTACTAGGATAATTACATAATAAATTGTATCACATTATTTGTTTTAGATTAAGGTAAAAATAGGTTTTGAAGGGACCCCGAAACCCTGTACAAATAATAAAAAAATGATAAGCATTACAAACCGCCAAAAAGGCAAACACACTAAAAAATAGTTACAAACCCAGGTTTTACAAGGGCCTGGAACCTTGAAGATAAACCAGTTATATCACCCCAGGTTTTACAAGGACCTAGAACCTGAACAAAACCAGGAATACAACCTGAAAACCAGCACCCCCCTAAACACATAGTCAAGGGACATGCTCACGAATGGCCGCCTTCAAAGCATCCATAGCAAGGCCCGCCTACCTACCTTAGCGCCAAAATGATGAAGGCAGAACCGCCATACCCATCAAATTATTATTTGTTACTACATCTAGTATCTTTATCATAATGTACCACAAAAATTCTCTTAGACCTTGACGTAGGTTGTAATTTTATGTGAATATAAGACTGTAATGTTTGGCATCATTGTGTTCTACTCACCAGAATAAACCTTGATTGTTTGAGTAAGATAAAAGATTTTATGAGGTGTATTTGGTGGGATCATTGTAACTATATAGCATATTTTTGTAGGTATAATAATTTAAGTTTTTAATATTTTAAAATAAGTAGTTTGACAAGGGAGTATCCTTGTAAATTTATTACTCATAGTGAATTTGCTAAAAAATCAGGCATACGATAACCTTGGATGTTCACACAATTCGTTCAATGTTAGATGCATAGAGAATTCACTCATAGTTTTCTAAATCCTAGATTAAAATCATGATCTGTATTTGCCATGAGTGGATAAATAAATGTAAAATGTTGTAGGTGCTAAATTGCCTAAAATAAGTTATGTGTGCCTATGGTTATTGCTTATTTAACCATGTAAAGCTATTTGTAAGGCTATCACTTCAAGTTAAGCTAATAATTTATATATTTATTTATTATTTAAACATATATTTGATGCTAAGAATCATACTTGTCAAAGAGAATTTAATAACTAGGAGAATTAAGTGGCATACTTTTTAGGATATTAAGCAAAGCATAGTGGATCTATGTAAAACAAATCTCTATTTTTATTATAATAAAGTTATTCTATATATATGTGGTAGGAATTTAATGAAGGTTGAGTCACTATTAATAAAACCTTCTATATTTTTAATAAATATTGCTTCCAGCATTTTAATAATTATTGAGTCAATTTAGCCACTTAGGCAATAATCATAATTTTAAGTAATGAACAAAAATTATCTAGTAAGGGCATTGACCTATTTTTTGTTCCATCTAGCCAAGTTTCCTAATAATTATTATATTTTTAATAAATATTATTAATAAACCAACACCATATAGATTTGGAAGGCATTATGATCCCGGTTCTTATTTTTTATGTGTAACCATTTAATACAGTCAACCAATGTTGTGTGTGTGTGTGTGTGTGTGTAGACACACACACACACACACACACACACACACACACACACACACACACACACACACACACACACACACACACACACACACACACACACACACACACACACACACACACACACATATGTTATGCATATCTAATTCTCATATAATGATTGTATCAAATATACAATCAGGATTATATACAGTGATTTGGTTCATTAAGGCCTCTCTTCCAAGGGTATACATATAAATGTGTATCTATGTATATGTGTAAATTTGAACGTATAAATTCTAAGTCTAGTAATCCAGCCAATTAAGGTTATAACTATGATTAATATATATAAGGGTTTTATATAAGATATATGTTTCAATGTTTAAAGCTAATTTAAGTGTTGTACAACATAGATAAAATTTTGATAAATGAAGAAAAACTATTATTTATCTATATGTTATATGTTGTAAATTTATTAAGTAAACTATGGTTGAGGTTAAAACAAATTGTTATTTTATAAATTTTCAAGTCTAATAATAGATTTTCACCTTAACTACGAGAGACATTAGATCTATATTTCTCGATGAGCATAAGTCTTAGAATTGATAACTACTCTATGATAGTAGTACAAAAATAGATCCTTAGCCAATATGGTATAGATAACCATAATAATTTGTAAATGGAGTTGAATAGATAAAATAAAGCCATCCTATATTATGGATTAAACTTTGAAACATTTAGACTCCTTAAAACATGAAAACTATCATGCAAAATTTGACATTGAGTTACATATTAGCATAATTTGAAATCTAAGATAGTCTTCTTTGGTTAATATTCTCAAGAGAAATATTAACCAAAAAGTAAAATAATTAAAAATAATATAGTTTAGAAAATGATTGCTTGTAAACCCCAAAACATAAAGTGACTGATAAACGAGACAACTTATGTTTTTGGGAAAGACAAAATTATGGTCTATAGTTTGCAATGAGTGTTTTCCATGTATTTATAACTACTTCATTAGTTGTTTTATATGCTTAGTAGTTATGACTAAAATACTAAACCATGGTTTATAAATTGCATGGCATTAAAATACCTACATGTGGTGCACATTAGGATGTGCAAGTGTTAGTTTATAGGTATTATACATGTATTTCATTAGATGATTATATATGTCATTAAGTTTCTTAAGAATTAAGAACCATAACCTTTAGAATAAGTTACTTGAAGCAATGAGTCATTAGGGTGTAAAATCATAATAGGTTTATAAATTAGCTAACTCATAATTAATAATATAAATGATTGTTAATCATGTGTATTTATTATGAAATACTTGTGTGCACTACATACTATAAGTGTGTTATTATATAAAAATGTTTAGCTATTCTTAGTGCATTATGGTGCAGCATGATGCATGTTTATATGTTATGATACTCTGGTTTGTTTGTATGCAATATACCTAGGTGGTATAATTATTTATTGTTTGCTTGTTATTATTGACATGGATTGGTTGAGTCTTAAAAATCATAAGTTTGGAGTATTTGTTTTTATGTAGTTGGGAACCTATGATAGTATGGGATATCATGGGATATTACAGTATAAAAGCATGTTGTACCAGAGTGGTACTTACTATACTTCTTATGCCTAAACTCATATCTACATCTGACTATTTTATTATATACATGTTGGTTATTGTTATGGATAGTGTGTGTTATTACAATTGGTAAGAGTTGTGTATACATGCATGCAAACTTTGAGAGTTTAGAAAATGTTGTGTTAGTATGTTATTGTGTTTCGTGGGAATGATGACCTACTTTTGTGTGTGTGTGTGTGTGTGTGTGTGTGTGTGTGTGTGTGTGTGTGTGGTTACTTATATAACATTTTTGTTTCCATGTATTTGAGACTACTTCATATGATTGATTTTGGAAAATTGGTAGTTAAGTCTTTGAACACTGGATAATATGGTTTGCCATAAGGTGTAGATAATTGAAAATCAATTATATTGTTTGAATTGTATAGTTAAATTGTATGTTTACCTGAGTGGTTTATTTATAATCATTGTTTCTAGTATGGGATAGAATATAATGAAATATTCATGCATATATTTAACAAACTAAATGTATGTTATTGTTACTCCTATGTATAGTGTGTCATGTGCTACATTTTCTAGTAGGATTTAATTTATTGAATGTTATGGTTGAATTATATTTGACCAATCGACATTGTTAATGTAGAGTCAGGAGTGAGATAGACTTCATTGATTCATTGGAATTGTAATTTTAGATGAAGGCAATCCAATCAAGTGGTGTGTATGAAACTGATAGATCTATAGATCACTTTTATATTACTATTTATAAAACTTTAGACCAAAGTATGTTTAGTGAGACATTATCATTTCATGAGTATGATTTACATGTATGTGTGGTATATTGAAATAGATCAAGTTTTTTATGATACATTACATGTTCAGTTAGTTATAAATCATACAGCACATGGGTACTTGCTAGTCTCTTTGGATTCTTGTGCTGTCACTATCTACCTATCCATGGAGGGAGGGCCATTTTTTGATGGTATTTGAATGGAGGATCATTGATTTGTGGTTGGTGTGGAAAAAGTGCTCAGATGATGCTTCCTCCCCAAAATAGTACTACTTATTGAGATAACACTTGAGATTGCCATAGATGCTTGAAGTTTAGGAACTATGCTCCGAGGTAGCCAAGTACCTTAATTATACTTTGTGTTATATTGTACTTGCTATTATAAAATGGTCATGAAGTCATTGATGCACTTTAATAGTAGTGATTGTGGATTTAGATGAGTTGAATATAGAATGTTATAATTACTTTTTAGTTTGAGTTCTCATTCTCTCATGATATTAGAGATCCATATTTTATGTTGTAATATGATTTGATGTCATGTTTGCACATGAATACTATTATTATCTCTATTAGAATCTCAGGATGTATTCTACTTTTGCATATGTGTTTACTTTAAAAAAAATCTATTTCTAGTTAGATCCCAATAGGGATGTTACAATAAATTATTATAAATATCCATGTCAAGGTACAAATGACATGGAAGATGGAAGCCAAGATCAAGTAAATTCAAAGGGAGGTTCCAAATGTTAATGAGATATAATAACTCTCTGAGATATTTTCCTTATTGAAAAATAAAGGTGTGTTAAATTTGTTGAATATTTGACTCAAGAAAATTATGGGGAAGGTACCTGAGTTATTCCAAGAATATAGTACCTAGATTGAGAGTATGAATGATGAAAGATATATCCAAATTTTGACCATTTATGTAAAGATTAATGAGTAGGCTTTAAGAAATATCTTGGTAGATACGGATGCAGAAATAAACCTATTAACAAAGGATGTATGGAGTAAAATGGTGAGTTCAAGGTTTCATCCTTCATCAAATATGTTGTTTATTTATAATAAAACTTGTTCATTGGATTCTTAAAGGGTGAAAAACTTTATTTAATAGGGACAAGGTTCATATTGTACTTTTATCTAATTGATTTCATAGAGGTTGATATTTTTAAGCTTTACTTGATACCTTGGTGTTATGAGAACTAATAAAATATGTGATTTAAATAATGTTATATGAGTTTTTAAAATGGGGGGAAAATATTTGTCATTCCACTTGATGGTGAGCATGACCATGTGTGTATCGAAAGCATGGGTATAGATTAAGACTTGAACAACATCTATAACATCACTATGTAATGTAAATAGTATTTGAATCCAACAAAGATGGTAGATTGTGTTGGGAGATTAGAGTTTTAATGTTTGATAGCACCAATATTGTGTGTTAAATATGGGTTCAAGATGCATATGATTTTATTGGTTAGAAGTGTGCAATAGTTAAGATAAATCACACCAAGTCTATTCACAATGGAGTTATCAGGTGTAGTTCATAGTAGGTTAGAAAAAGTTTAATGCATGTTTCATATGTTATAAAGAGAGTGTTTTGGATAAGTAAATATATGTTGGAATATCTTTAAAATATTTATGAGTCAACATACGTAACATTTTATGTGCAATATATGGAAGCTTATTTGATAAAGGAGGTGGAGTATTTTCCATCCCTTATTCAAATATTGCATAACATAATCACATGATGGTGGGAAACTCATGGACCACACCTATCTAATTGGGCCAAAGTTAAAGTCATTTTCACAATGTTTGAGAAAAGCAATATAAATAAAGAATTACCACTCTATGCAAGAGATGCAAATCATGGTGATAATTTCAAGGCATGCAAGGAGTTTTGGAACATAAGTATATTTATTAATCCCATATAGTTATGGCTTCATGTTCTTTATATCACTTAAATGACATGGCTGCATACATGGTACATACATGGTGAAACCCATAAAGAAATCACAAATTGGGAAAATATTAAGGAATATTTCAAGTAGACTTCCAAGTTTCACATAGCTTACCCTGAACTAAATGAGCCTTTATGGGAGATAAATAGGTTATTTTTCATGATTATGTTTAAATGGAAGACAAGTTTGTTAATTGTAATTGGTCATTTATTTGAATAATGATGAGATTCGTTCATTAATTTAGATAATGAATTTGGATGTACATGTTGTGTGCAAGAATAAGGAAATACATAGATGGAAAATATTAATAGATTAAAATACCTATGTATGGTAAATGGAAATAAATTAATTTAAGAAGATACAGAACATATAAACATATATACATATCCTAGGGAATGTCATATCCCTATATTATATGTAGTTTCAAAGTGAAATTTAATTTTGTAATTAAATTAAGGCACCTTAATGTGATTATGTCACTTTATTTACTTAGAATATATTAGTTTCTTGAAGCCATCATTGACTTGTTATCAAATTTGCCTATTTCCATTGTGTCTTTTTTTGGTAAGTTTTTCAATTGATGCATTTAATTCAATATGGAAGCTTACTAATATTTTGAGTCATATTAACCAAATAGGTGAATGTCGCTTAAAAACCATACTTTGTTAAGTATCATATATTAAAGCTAAAATGTTGGCTATAATTTTTATTACATACCATGTTTACAAGTTTCATTAGTGTCTTCTTGGAAATATTGAAAAAGACCTAAAGTGGGTTGATAATTATGTTTGATTTAATTATTAAAGATCACATTGAGTGTCTCACGGTTTTTGCTTATTTTTCATAGGTGATGACATCATGATTTCCAAATTAACTATGTTTTTGACTTGTAGAGCGTGGAATGGGTTATGGGACCTAAATATTGTTATATTAATCATTGCATAAGTTAATTATTTGATACTAAGGTTATCTTGATTTGAAAAAAAGGGGGGATCAAAATATTCATAAACATCATTATGTGTCCGTAGCATTACTATATTTGGTGTTGACATTAGACTTGATTAATATTTTTACATGAATACTTGATAAAACATCCACTTGAGTCATTCTTGGTTATTGACTAAAGTGGGAACTTATAGGAGGAGGAGAGAATAAAAGCTACTATGGTGGCCATAAAGAACATGAAGTTGTTTTCTCCTCAACTCGAGTTGTTTTGATGGAAGTAATAGTGGAAGTTAGAATAAAATGGAGAGAAAAAATGAAATTGGTAGTGAGTAATTATTTCCCACTAACAATAAAAACACTCCTAGAATTATAAGGATGTTTTTCAATAAAACTCCTAGCATGAAATAGCTATGGTAGGAGAAGGAAGAGTAAAGAGGAAAAAAATGAAGCTCAATCTTTAGTTTTAGGCATGTTAATTTTCTCTCCAAGTTAAGCATATACACAGTAGTTCTTGTAGCAAGTATGGAAAAATATTTTTAAATTAACACCATGTTTGGGTATAGTCTCTTATAAGCATACCTAGGTATGCATATATGAGCTTATACCTTGGCCTAGGGAAGAATTCATTTATATAAGGCTCTATATATTAAACTTAGGTTTGGTCATGTTTGCCTCTATGAAATAATAAATTTTATTGATTAAAATGGGAATGAATTTGTGTATTAATTTATTTATGTTAGGTTTCAAATCCTAACTGCTATGTTGAGCATTTTTTAATTTTATTTAAATGTTGTTGGTTGCATGATGATGGTGTAAGGTTCATATTTATTAAAGGAAAAAATATATTATTAAACTAGCTCCATCATCTGGTTAAAGTATGGTTGTGTTAGGGCCTCTTATCTAACATTATACTAGATGAATAAGTTACTATTACTAGATTGTTCATTATTTTAAAAACCCGACTAATGTTCCTATTGTTGACGTAGGAAAGTGCACCCAATGGCAAGAAAACAAGTTCCTACCTTCTCCTCACAACATGGAAACTCCTCTCTCACCCGTGGGATGGCAAAGTAGGAGAGGAGAGTCTCTAGTTAAGGGTTATCTCCCTTTGATGTATCATGTTTGTTTTAGCAAGTGCAAATACATACAGGTATAGATATATATACAGCTATATAAACTGGGGGGATGAAAAGGGAGGAAAATATAGGAAAAAAAACTACTCTAAGGAGGTGATACTAAAAAATAAGATGACCTTCTCACACACACTCTCAAAATCAGACAAACACACTTATACGCTTCACCCTTGACAGAAGAAACAATCTGTAAACTTGACAGGGAGGTAAAAATGAAAGATACAAAAAAGGAGGTTCACCAAAGGTGTTGTAAGAAGCACTCTATAGATGATCCCCTCTGTTCTACACTCCAAAATAGAACTCTTCTCCTATCAGTTGTAGATGGTGCCTTGTAGATAGCTGGTGTGTTGGTGTTGAACCTATGAGAGCATCAAAGACAATGACTGAACACAAATCAGCACTCAGGACATACACAGAATATCTATCCAAGAAGAGGTAAAACTATTTTTATAGATTTAGGTAGAAATTTTAGCAGGGCTACACCTTGTAAAATTGTGAAAAGATGATTACAAATGAACAAGTTTGAAATATATATGAGAAGCCAAGAGGCCCATTTGGCGCTCCTACTTTTACAAGTGGCATACATGTCCCTTCATGAAAAGAACAAGTCACTCAAAATATTAATGAGCTATTTGTTTTGCCTATTTGAGAACTACATTTCTTTCTTGTGTGACTTACACGGTTTGCCTTCCCATTTAATGCAAATGGAGAAACCAGTTGTTGCTTCACTAGCTGTTTGTGTGCCAAGTGATCAATTTTCTAGCACAATCTCACCTGCCAAAGTCGCTTCTTCAATTAGTAAAAGTTAGACAACTGCTCACTCATTCCTTACTTGTCACTTTGTCCATTTGTCCTATCTGGCTCGTTTGGCCCCCTGGGGTGAACATCTTGGTGGGTCACTACAGTTTGAGCTCCTTTCCATGGCCATCACTTCCTTCATTTAAAAACAAATGGTTATTCTATTTCGCTAAATTTGACATCTCTGTAGCCATCATGTCTTTAAATATCAATGGATATTTCACCCTCTTGAAATTGATGGCCTCTTGAATGTCATTACTTGAGAACCAATGGCTCTTTCATCTTGTTAATCTTGATGGTTGTCGAGATGTCATCGAGTACACATGGCATCATATCGGATCCCTTGTCGGCCTTTGCTTTGTATTTTTCCTTGTGGGCACCCCTTTTGCCTTTGAAACTACCCTTCACATTCTCCCAGAGGGATAGTGACCCTCTGGGCCCTTTGAAATGCCCCTTTGCACTTGGTCGGAAGTCCCCTGTAAGGGCACCTGCCCTTTGGGGTCCTTCGACGGGTCTCTTTGTAGGGTCGTTGGACCTTCAGACTTCTCCCCAGGCTCCCTGTGGACAAATTGTCCATAGACAATTTTCTCAGGTCAATTTCCCTAGGTCTTTTAACTGTGGCTTTCTGCTTTGTATTTCTGTACACTTTTTGTCCACGGACAATTTCTCGTGGACAAAAAGTTCACAAAAATTTTGCCTGGGCTTTTGAATTAGCATTTGAAACAGCCTGAATTCCTTTAGACTTTTGTCCAAAGGAATTCCTTCAGGCAAAAGTCTGAAAGAATTTGGACTTAGTCAAATTTCAAACCAAAAATGAATCCTTGAACTAAACTTTGAACCTAATTCTCCTTTTGAAGTGTTGGCCCTCCACTAGGGCATTTGTCTTGGACTTCCCCTTCAGCCGAAGGGCACTCCTTTGAATCAAACCTGTTGAACCAAAATTTGGTTCAACGGTTCAAGGTTCAACCATTGTGTGCTGATGAGTCATGAAGGCCGATGAACTATTTGCATTGAACTGAATCCATTAAACTTTTGATGTTGAACATTTTGGCGTTGAACTAAACCCGTTGAACCAAAATTTGGTTCAATGGTTCAAGGTTCAACCATTGCACACTGATGAGTCATGAATGGAAACTGATGAACCTTTGGCATTGAACTTGTGCACCTTGAAACAACTACCTTTGAATAGCGAAGAAAGGTGAACAATTTTGGCCTATGGATAAAAAATTGGTCAATAGATGGTGACTCACAGGGGAAGCGTGCTTGCTACGCTTAAAGACCAGTTGCCTTGAAAATCCATTGGGCATGGAGTTAGATAGTAACCTTGAGAACTAGAAATTGCTCTGCTAAAACTTAGAACCAGTCATGCAGATCCACCTCCAAGGAAAGGAAAGCACATGCAAGACTAAGAAAACTACTACTTGTGTAATAGCACTTAGGGAAAATAGGAAAGAAATAGGGAAAATATGTACAAGTGAACCCAAAAATCAGTGGCAATGCTTCAGATGTATCCCATTAATTGGGATACGTAGTTCTTCACCATCCAACTTGGAAAGTTGGAATGCATTATGTTGCTTGTACTGAGTGATCATGTAAGGACCGTTTCATAGGGCATCGAATTTTACATGTTTTTTAGGCTTAGCTCGATCTTCGTCCCATTTTAGGACAATGTCTCCTTCAAAGAAATCTCTTGACAAATATTTCTTGTCGAAGTGCCTTTTTACTTACTATTAGCGATTGGTCATGGAAGCCATAGCCTGATCCCTTACCTCTTGGAGTTCTATTAGCTCACACAACTTTGCCTCCAGGCCATTTCCTTCTTCAAATTGTAATTGGTGGGAGAGATCCAATGCTGGCAATTCAAACAAGATGGGAAGCCTAGCTTCCCTCCCATACACAAGCGTATATGGAGAATTTTTTATTGCTCTTTTTGGAGTAATTCAATCGGCCCATAGAGCTGTCTTTATCTTGGCATGCCAAGTTCTCTGATTGTCCTCCATAGTCCTCTTTATGATTCTGATCAGATTTTTGTAGGTGGACTTAGCTAGCCCATTCCCCTATGGATAATAATTTGATGAAGTGTTGAGATATATGCCATACTTTAATGCCCATTCACTAGTTTTGGTTCCCAAAAAAGCCAAGGTGTTATCTAAGATTATGGTGGCTGGGACCCCAAATCTTATTACCAGGTCCTTATAGAACTCTAGGACTGTGCTTTCATTAACCTCTTTCAGAGCGATGGCCTCCACCCACCTGGTGAAATAATCCGTAGCAGTCAGGACCCATTTGTGCCCAGCACTGAAGGGAGTATTGATCATCCCTATGAAGTCCAGGCCCCACTGCATGAATGGTTGCTCAACTTGAATGGGTTGTAGAGGCATGGTATCCAATCATTGTTTTTTGTCAAAAAGTGCACACTTCTAGTACTTTCTTACCCATGCATGGGTCTCCTTGAAAAGAGTAGGCCAAAAATAGCCAGCCCTGATTATCCTTGCTGTTATAGCTCTAGGGGCGAAATGACCACCTACTGGCCCATCATGGAACTTAGCCAAAACCTTATCATCCTAGCTTGGGTCAATGCACCTTAGGAGGACCCTAGAGAAATCCCTTCTAAACAATACTTCATCAACTAGAACATAAGGAAGAGATTGGAGTTTAAAATACCTTCTTCCAGTCTTATCAAGACCTTGTGGACACTCACCCATGAGAAGGAAATACCTCATGTCCAGTGTCGAATCCTTTATGACAGTTGGTTCTTCTATAGTGGCTACATCATGGATTAACAAGCTATCTTTCCTCTCTTGCTTTAATTCTGTAGCTAGCTATTCACATAGGCCTCTTCCCCTCACTAGCTTGGTGATCTTAATGTCTATGTCATACTCCATCACTTTGGTAATCCACCCTACCCTCTTTTCATTCAAATCTTGATTGGTCAAGAAATCCTTGATGCCAGGATGTGGGACCATAAGGTGAATCCTATTATTAGACAACATATTCCTAAATTTATTTAGGCTCTGCACTACTACCAGGACTTGCTTCTCTACATATGTGTACCTGACTTTAATGTCCTCTAACCCTTGGCTGAAGAAAGAAAGTGGCTACTCGAGGTCATCACCGTTAGCTTGGGTAAGCGTGGTGGATATCACCTCCTCATTACTAAAAGTATAGAGGTTGAAGTCCTTGCTAAAGTCTAGGCTGATCAAAGTGGGAGCCCAGGTTATGGCCTGCTTGATGGCCTCAAAGCTATCTTTCCTCTAAGCTATCCATTTGAAATCCTCACCCTTTTTTAGCATAGGGGTGAGTGGCTTGACTATATCTACAAAATTTAGAATGAATCTCCAAATAAAATTAATCCTGCCAAAGAAACTCTATAAACTTTTCTTGTGCTTTGGTAGGGACATCTCCAAGATAGAGCGAACTCTCTCAAGGTCAATAGACAAACCCTCCTTAGACACAATGTGGCCAAGGAGTTTCCCCTCATGAACATCAAACACACACTTCTTCAGATTAAGAGAGATGCCAAATTCCCTACACCTTTCAAAAATCTACCTGAAGTGTTTTATGTGTTGGCTCACTTTCTTGGAGAATACCATTACATCATCGAGGTACACCAACACGTTATTTATCAAGCCATCAAAATCCATGTCCATGGCTCACTAAAAGGTAGCACCAACATTGGATAACCTGAAAGGCATCTTCTTGTAGGCAAATGTTCCCCATTTAGTAGTGAAGGTTGTTTTGTGCTAGTCACAGCCTTGCACTAGAATTTGATTATACCCTGAATAACCATCCAGGAGGGAGAAATGCTCACTACCAGTTACCTTCTCAAGGATTCGCTCCATGCTCAGGAGGGGATAATGATCTTTTAAAGAGACTTTATTAAGGTCTCTAAAATTGACACATAGCCTGATCTCCCCATTTTTATTTCTAATAGGAACAAGGTTGGCCAACCATGAGGAATGTTTGATTAGAAATATCATTTTGGACTCAATTAATTTGGCCAATTCCCTCTACATGAGGGGCTCAATTGTAGGATTGACAGGCCTTTGCTTTTGTGTGATTGGCCTGGCACCTTCTTCTAATTTAATGGTGTGCTGGGCAAGCCTTGGGTCAAAGCCCTTCAAGTCACTATAATCCCAAGCAAAGACATCAAAGAATTCTTGACACAGCAGAATGAAAGCTCACCTTTCTTGAAACATACAGACCTTTCCAAGTGCAAGCAACTTGTCTTTGAAAATTTTGACCCTTTCGTAATTCTCCTCTTTGGTTGTGATGCAGGCCTTGTCATTTCTTAACTGGTCATCTCCATTGAAAATGCTTTCAAGCATGACCAAACCTTTAGGGAGTTTATTGTTCTTCAACTGAACAATATAATTGCCATATTGCTGCTGCAATTTCACCTAGTTGTGTATTGTGAACTCAGCTTCTTCTTGTAGGAAGAAAGCTATCTTTTGGTCACTTTTGAAGACCTGCCAATTTGCAATTTTGTCTAGGACAAAGGGCTAGACTACCACTTTCAAGTGGCGTGAACCATAATCTCAGCTTATTTCCCTTGAAACATCAAACTGGGCACTAATTATTGCCAGCCTATCTGTTCTATTCTCTAGGAATGGAGGTGATATTAAAAGCAATAAAATCTCCACCAAGTCCCAAACTCTATGCTTGTAAGACTTCAGCAAGGAGTTCTTGGTCAAATTCAGGCCTCTCACCTGATTTACAATCAGCTCGTTGTCTCCCAAGACTTGCAACTCCTTAATCCCTCTTTTTCTCGCCCATTCAAGGCCATGGAGCAAAGACTCATATTCTACAACATTACTCATGCAAGAGAATTGGAAATGGAAAGCTAAAAAGTACCTTTCCTTTGAAGGGGAAACCAACATCGCCCCACCACCAGTGCCTAGCTTACTTCTGGAACCATCAAAATATAGTTACCATAGGCCAAGGTCTTCTTTGCTTTCCTTCATTAAATTTGGCATGAAGGTGCCCTCTTCATGCATGCAATAGACTCCAAGGTCTGCCTCCTCTATGAATTTGTATGGATCATGTTTGAAGTTATCGTTTCCCCACTCATCCAAGAGTAAGTCTGTGACTCCTTCAATAGCAGAGGATGGATATTGGTCTGTCTGAGACTCTTATGGGTCAATGATGGTGTAACTAACATTTTTTGCCTTGGGTGAATATGGTTCTAGGTGGTCCTTATAAAGTGGCTCAGACTCAATTTTCACCTTGGTCCCATACTTGGTTCTGAAAACTAGATATGACCAATTCACTGCTAGATAGCCACCTATCTTTGACGTGAAGTCCCTAGACAAACAAATTGTAAAATACAAAGGAACATTTGCTACCACTATATCATGGGGAATTGAGAAGGCTAGGCAAGCATGCAACATCAAGCCTAAACCCTTCATAATCCCAACTATTTTTACAGGTGTCCCATCTAGTTGTAGGACTCCTTTGTTCATTTCTTCATACTTCAATCCCATTTTATTAGCAATACACTTGGGCATTACTGAGGTGCTAGCCCCACTATCAATTATGCAATTATGTACCAAGAAATCCCATATAACCAAGGATACATAGAAAGGGGGAGTTTTCTCTTCCTTCTTTACTTGTCCTAAAGTGGAAGGCTGCCCATTTGTCATCAAGACATTATCAGTGCTTGTTGGGATAGTTTGACAATCCAGCTCATGCAATTCCTTTCTCAACACATCCTTTTGGCTTGGAAGAGACAATAAATCCCATAAAGAGATATTCATATTTAGCTTCTTCATTTGATCCACTATATTGATTTGAGGACTGCCCCACCTTAAGCTTTCCTTGGGGTTGATTTCAAGCTGAGCTGCAGGCTGAGGGGCTGAAGGTATAGATGGCTGCCTAAAATTTGGGGCCTTTGAATTGGAGTGTGATGGAGGAGGTGATGCTACCACCTGGGCTTCTCCCATTGCCCTTCTCTTAAACCTTGTGTTGGCTACAACACAATCAGCCTGACTGTCTGCAGTGCCCACATAATTCACTGAATAAAATTCCCCTTCTAAATGATTCATCAGGGCAGAATCAAGTTGAGCCTGATTGTTACTCGTGCTAGGTTGCATTGAAGGCTCAAAGGCCTAAGATTAAGTAGCTATTTAGTTTTTTGCATTCTAAAAATATTTCATCATCTCATTTGTATAGATAGCCTATTCTTAACCATATCCCATGGTTGAATAGCTTGGCTGCTCTTGTACTAAATTGTTCTAAACATGCACCATGGCCTTAGATGATGAAGAGGGACTGGTGTTGTAATTTTGAAATGGCCTGGTTGTAGTGAGCTGCCCCTGACCTTGGTTATAATTTTGAAAGGGGGGTCTAGGGGCTTGACCATATTACTAGTATCCCTGATTCGGTTTGTTGTTTTGAGCTTGCTGCCTTTTAAGGGCAACAAGTTCGTTTGACATGTTTTACAATAGGCTTTTAACCTTGTGAAGCTTATTTGATGGAATAGTAGTTGGCTTATCAATGGTAGGTAGGGGAGCAATTATTGGAGCAATGGTTTGAATTGGGGGTAGTAATTCTGGGAAAAGTGGCATGTGAGGCCTAGGTGCAATTTTCCTAGCTTGAACCAAGCAATTTTTAGCTGCTATGGCAATGTCATAAGTAGTTGGCAATATATGTCCTCCCATGGATTAGATCATCATAGCAATATCATTTTTTAATGCCTTTAAATAGTAAAAGAAAGCATAGCTGGGAGTCAGCCTTACCAGGATGGGAATTCTATCCCAAGTTTTTTGAAAATGTGAGTTGAAGTCCTGCATATACTCGTGTGGAGTTCTCTTTATGGTCATCAGCTACTCAACAAGGGAGAGTTCATCACTCTTTTCCCCAAAATGATCTGTTAACTAAGTTCCCAATTCATTCCAGGAATGTATGGAATTCACAGGCAAGGTCCCGTACCAGTCGAGAGCCTTGCCTTTAAGAGACAGTGCCAACAATCTGATGGCAATGTTTTCTTCTACTATATTGTGAATATTGCAAAGGTTGGCAATATTCCTAATATGCTCAATGGCTATAATATGTCCCACTCCATCAAAATAAGGTACATTCTTGAGATTTGTTCTCAGAATTGGATCATAGCATGGGAGATTCAGGGGACTCTCACCACGAAAAGCCACAAAAGGCAATGCCATGGTTGTGATTGGCTGTAACTAAGGTCCTGTTGCAACTATGTTTCTTATAACAGTCTTAGGAGGATTGATTACTGGATAAGGATGGGTCCTCTCAAATCGTAGTCTTTTAGCAGAGTTTAAAGGCAACTCAATGAAATCAAAAGGGACCCCTCTTGAAGCTGACCTTGTGACCTTAGGCATAGAAGATTAAGAAACTAGTTTTGAAAATATAGAACTGAAGCTCTAACTAGTGGAGTTGCCAGATGCTAAAACTTTAATTGGCTATATCAAGACCAGCATCAATCTTGAACTTCATTGAGTTATCAAATTGTGTGTCCCATTGGGCATGCCAAAATTATTGACGTAGGAAAGTGCACCCAACGGCAGGAAAATAAGTTCCTACCTTCTCACAACATGGAAACTCCTCTCTCGCCTGTGGGATGGCAAAGCAGGAGAGGAGAGTCTCTACTTAAGGGATAGCTCCCTTTGATGTATCATGTTTGTTTTAGCAAGTGCAAATACATACAGGTATAGATATATATATATATATAGCTATATAAACTAGGGGGATGAAAAGGGAGGAAAATATAGGAAAACAAACTACTCTAAGGAGGTAATACACCAAAACAAGATGACCTTCTCACACCCACTCTCAAAATCAGACAAACACACTTATACGCTTCACCCTTGATAGAACAAACAATCTACAAACTTGATAGGGAAGTAAAAATGAAAGATACAAAAAAGGAGGTTCACCAAAGGTGTTGTAAGAAGCACTCTGTAGATGATCCCCTCTATTCTGCACTCCAAAATAGAACTCTTCTCCTATCAGCTATAGATGACACCTTGTAGATAGCTAGTGTGTTGGTGTTGAACCTGTGAGAGCATCAAAGACAATGACTGAACACAAATCAACACTCAGGACATACACAGAATATCTACCCAAGAAGAGGTAAAACTATGTTTATAGATTCAAGTAGAAATTTTAGTAGGGCTACACCTTGTAAAATTGTGAAAAGATCATTACAAATGAACAAGTTTGCAATATATATGAGAAGCCAAGAGGCCCATTTGGCACTCCTACTTTTACAAGTGGCATACGTGTCCCTTCATGAAAAGAACAAGTCGCTCAAAATATTAATGAGCTATTTGTTTTGCCTATTTGAAAACTTCATTTCTTGCTTGTGTGACTTACATGGTTTGCCTTCCCATTTAATGCAAATGGAGAAACTAATTATTGCTTTGCTAGCTGCTTGCATGCCAAGTGATCAATTTGCTGGCACAATCTCACCTGCCAAAGTTACTTCTTCAATTAGCACCAGTTGGACAACTGCTCACTCATTCCTTGATTGTCACTTTGTCCATTTGTCCTATCTGGCTTGTTCAGTCCCCTGGGGCTAACATCTTGGTGGGTCACTACATTTTGAGCTCCTTTCCATGGCCATCGCTTCCTTCATTTGAAAACAAATGGTTAATCTATTTCACTAAATTTGACGTCTCTACGGCCCTCATGTCTTTGAATATCAACAAATATTTCACCCTCTTGAAATTGATGGCCTCTCGAACGTCATTACTTGAGAACCAATGGCTCTTTCATCCTGTTAATCTTGACAGCTATCGGGACATCATCGAGTACACATGGCATCATATCAGATCCCTTATCGGCCTTTGCTTTGTATTTTTCCCTATGAGCACCCCTTTTGCCTTTAAAACTACCCTTCGCACTCTCCCAAAGGGATGGTGACCTTCTGGGCCCTTTGAAATGCCCCTTTGCACTTGGCCAGAAGTCCCCTGTAAGGGCACCTACCCTTCAAGGTCCTTTAGCGGGTCTCTTTGTAGGGTCGTTGGACCTTTGGACTTCTCCCCAAGCTCCCTGTGGACAAATTGTCTACAAACAATTTTCCTAGGTCAATTTCCCCAGGTCTTTTGATTGTGGCTTTTTACTTTGTATTTCTACAGACTTTTTGTCTGCGAACAATTTCCCACAGACAAAAATTCCATGGAAATTCCACTCAGGCTTTTGACTTAGCATTTGAAATGGCCCAAATTCCTGCAGACTTTTGTCTGAAGGAATTCTTTCACGCAAAAGTTTGAAAGAATTTGGACTTAATCAAATTTCAAACCGAAAATGAATCCTTGAACTAAACTTTGAACCTGATTCTCCTTTTGAAGCGTCGGCCCTCCACTAGGGCATTTGTCTTGGACTTCCCCTTCAGCGGAAGGGCACTCTTTTGAACTGAACCTGTTGAACCAAAATTTGGTTCAACGGTTCAAGGTTCAACCAGTGCACACCAATGAGTCATGAAGGCTGATAAACTATTTGCATTGAATCGAATCCATTGAACTTTTGACGTTGAACCTTTTAGCATTGAACTGAACCCGTTGAACCAAAATTTGGTTCAACGGTTCAAGGTTCAACCATTACATGCCAATGAGTCATGAACAGAAATGAATGAACCTTTGGCATTGAACCAAGCAAAGAAACACTGGCATTAAACTTGTGCACCCTGAAACAACTACCTTTGAATAGCGAAGAAAGAAGGTGAACAATTTTGGCCTATGGATAAAAAATTGGTCAACACCTACTAGAGTGCCAGTTAGGTTATTCATTTTCAAAGGGCTATTGATTTATCAATTTATTATTATTCATAATAATAATTAATGGAGACTAATCTATGGATATTGTACCCATATTCCTATATCTAAAACTAGTGGAATTTATCTAAGTATCTTTGTAAATACTTCCTTGGGTTTGTATTTTTTGATGTGCTTGAGTCATTATGCAATGATTTGACTATATTATAACTATGTTGATTTAGCTATAGTTTACAGATATATTTTTATTTGACTATGTATTGAAAAGACTAACTCCTTTATTGAATATGCATATTCGTATGGTTTGGTATGTGATTACTATTTAGAATACTATGTTATGCATGTTGTTCTTAATTATTTTATGAAAGATGGGATTATGTACTACTTGCCTTTGAAATATAATGTTTGTAAGATTTAATAATCTTTTTGGGAAAAATATAAATAACACTTATAATTAGAGTGACTTCATATTTAAGTTACCTTGATGCTTAATTATTGAATAATTATGTAAGGTACCCTATTTCCATATGTTCTTGATACGTAGGATTTTATAAAGAATGGAAATATCTTATCTTCTTGATGAATGAGTTAGACCATGATTATAGGCACCTAAAGTAAACATTGCATGACTTTGTCCACTCTTTAATAGGATTTTTTTGTCATGAAGCAATATGTCTCTATGCTCTTGGTGCATATACATTTTATGAGTGTAACCTAACATCAGGTAACTATTTTATTAAAAATAATGTAGCATTTATTATATATTTAGCCTTATGTATGAATTTTAGAAATATTTATGAAACCATTTTTTTATGCTAGCTACTTTAGGTATTTTATTTACTTGTTTAGAGATTTAATGTTGAAATTTTCTTACCGTCAAATAGTATTTAACATTTACAGCTTAATTGACCCATATATTTACAACCTTAGTGTAGGAGGTGAGATGTCTTAGGCACCTCAATTGCACTAGATAGTACATCTCTAAAGTATCTTCGTTTGCTCAATAGACTTTGTTTAGCATTTTTTAATACTTTACTTCTCTATTGTTTATGAATCAAGATAGTAGTTTTGATGGTTAAATTACCACCAATAAATGGTTTCATTTTATGCATGTCTTGGTTTGCATGCCTGGATGCGTAGTTGGTTATAGCTAGTTATCTTATTTTTCATTGAGGATGATTTGTGATAGTGTTGGTGATATTGAGGCACTAGGTTGTTATAGATTTAATTTTGGTTACATATTAACTCATAATCTATATGTCATTTTAATTTTTTTTAAATGTTGTAAAATTGTCTGGGTATACATGCTGTAGACACCAAAATCGTGTCAACTCCCCTGGTCATCCCCCGTTTTATTCTTCCACGCCTATTTCACCCTTGTCAACCATTTTCTTACTAGCCTTGACCTTGGCAGCATGTAACAATGAGCAAAGAGTTAAAAGCTAGACTCTGTCTTCATTATGCATCTGCCGACGACGGTCTTTATCCGGCCGATGTCGCCGATGTCGGTCACTTATCGGCCGACGTCGGCAATCCTGCCGACGTCGGTCACCTTACCGTTATTCGTTATCAATTTTTCGGTTCTCAATCGGTTTTCCAGATGGTTATCGAACCGTCTCTCGAACCGTCCCCTGGCCATCATCAGCGTCTGCTGATCAATCCCGAACAAAAAAAAAAATAGGAAGAACAGAACCAATCAATCAAAATTCCAGAACTCTGACATCCACAGACTCTTGCAATCAACACTCTCCAGCATCCACCAACTCCAGCATTCGCTTCAATCTAGCACTGCACAGATGCTTCAACAACTTCGACTATGGCTTTCATCACGTCTTCTGACAGGTAAGTATTTTCTTTGTTTGTTTTCATTTCCTTTTGATTATTAGTTGTTCATTATTTCTATCATCCCGAATCTTCAAACCATAGACCTAAGCCCTGAGTCCCTTCTTTATATCTCTGCCCATTACCCCAATCCATAACTCTGTCTGGACCCGACCAAAACCCCCAGACTCTATCCAAACCTGACCTTACTTTGCCCAGACCCTATCTTGACCTTGTCTCGATTCCATCAGACCCTATCCTGAACTTGTCCAAACCCTGTCCCGACTCTCCCAGACCTTCTGCAACTCGCCCAGACTCTATCCAGAACCTCGACCGATGCCGGTCACTTCCCCGACCGACGACGGTATCTCAATCGACGTCGGCACCTTTCCAGACCGACACTGGCACTATAGAGACCGACGCCGGTGACTGTGCAGAACAGTGCCACTTATCAGGTATGCTTTTTTATTTTCTGTCATTTATTTTTGTCATTTTCTATTTCATTATCTACTTTCATCAAATATTTCACTTTTTTATCAGTGGGTTGATATCCTTCTAGGGAGTCTTCGTACTTTTGGGATCGGGCATTCGCCTGACAGCCCACCATATCCTTTGACTAACATTTTTTCGTGTTTCAGTCTTTTCTTCTTCGCAGGTGTCATTCCTCCACAGCCAAAGAGGAGAATCTTCCAACGTCTGATTTCAGTGCGCATAACTTTATCAGGTACTTCTAGCCTTGACCATTTATTTTACTTTCTTATTTCTTCTTTGAATGTAGAAAGCAATTTTGCATAGAAACATTCTGGCACGCTCGGTGGGACCCTAGGTCCTCCTTGGGTTCTTTCTCTCTTTTTTTCGTTCATTTAGGTGCATTAGGTTCCTTCCTTTTTGCCTCCTCTCGTCTCTTCTTAATGACATCATAAGCAGGACTAAAACGAACATTTCTTTCTTTCTTGCACTCTTAGACTAGCTAAAACTCATATTCTTCGACTCTTTCTCCATTCGTCTTCATATGAACAAACATTTCGACTTGAACATTAAAACACTTTGCATTCATTTCTATTTGCCTGCATCTCTTAGACCACACATAGTAATTAAACTGCATATTGAATTAATCTAGATCACTTGATGTTACACGACCAAACCACCTGCACAAAATAAACATTTTAGCTTACCTGAGACAAGGCCCGACTGGGATTTCATCCCCCAGCAGATACCTTACCCATCCTGGCAATCTCACTTGGATTTCATCACCAAGGGGAAAGCCCACTCCGTTCTCTGGCGGGGTATAATCTTTAGGCAAGGTATATCTTGGCTAAGCAAAACCAGCTAACCACTGGAATCGTGAAGTGAGGGGAGCTTGCTCCTTAGCACCAGGCCACGTACCGGACCTAACACAGACTTCTTGAGCACCATAACAAAACCTGAAACCATCCATAGACTGCTTCTTCTAGGACCTGACTCAAAAGCCAACCTCCCCAAACACACATTCTAAGGCATAAGCCACTATAATCCTAAAAAATTTTACTTCTAGGGTTTTAGGATCTGCTTGTGTCTTCATCTTTTTAGTTTTTATCTGCTTGTTTGAGCGTGTAAGGACGTTCTCTCTTGCCTTTTATGGTTTTGACACGCAGTCAAACCAAGGCCCTTTTTGACCACTCTAGCCGTCAACTGCTTTCGTCTACCCCATCTCTAACCCGTCCTATCATGGAGTTCCACTCGGAGACTAAAAGAACTCCTACAGGACCGACCCTGACCCCGACTCAAATTCCCATCATCCCTGAAGGAGACCAAGATTTCAAAAAATTCTTGGACCTCAATACCGCAGCCCTCCATAACTATCTCGCGAGAAATCCAATGCGAGACCTTCCGGGTAACATGGCGATGACATCGACACCATTCGTCATCCAACCCTTTTTGACTCAGCCTTTCGCCTCAACCGTTAACTCAACCATGGCCAATATGGAAAGTTTGGCCTCTTCATCTATTTTTAGACCAACCTCCATCGGGGTTTTGTTACCCCCTCAATCACCTGCAATTCAACCAAGTTCTACATCGTATCAGAACTTGATTGTCTCGACCCCTTACACTCTTGTGCCCACAAATGTAGGAGTGCCAACCTATCCCTCTACCAGTGCCGCTATTCAACCACCTTTGGCGGTGCCTAGTCAACTTATACCTTCGACCTTCATGACGCAACCACCCTTAGCCTCTACTTTTGCCCCTGCGACTAGTCATCCGTACGTTGCACCCTTACTGGTACAACCGACTACGTCGTATATCTCCTCTAGCCTCTTTCAAGTGCCTTACAACCTAAGGGGCACTCTGTCCACCAATCCGTCAGTAGACGTCATCAAGATACTGATGGATAAAATGTCCAGTCTTGAAGCTTCTATCTCCGGTTCAAATAATGTCTCTTCATATGACCAGATTTATAACAAGCCCATTCATCCTTCTGTCCCTATCCGACCATACCCCAGCCATTGGGAGCTTCCTAAATTTACTCGCTTTCAGAGTAAGGAAGACCCACAACAACATCTACGGGCATTCAGACATGCCTGCTACCTTATTGCCCATGATGATGCGTTACTTTTATGCACGTTTCCTATGTCTCTTTCTGGCCCTGCCCTTGACTGGTATAATTCTCTTACCAGACATTCTATCTTTTCCTTCATTTAACTCGCTCAATTATTCGTTGACCATTTCTCAATCAATATCACTAAACAAGTCTCGATCACAGACCTTTACTCCATTAGGCAATTTGATGACGAATCAGTAGTTGATTTTGTCGCCCGTTGGAAAGACTTGATCAACCAGCTCTCCTTCTCCTTGCCTCAACCTGAGCTCATTGAGCTCTTTTCTCGAGCATGTGTCAGTCACATCTCATCCACCTTGCGGGTTCAAACATTCCATACTTTCGACGAGGTCTTCACCATGGCCCAAAAGCTTGAACTCTGCGCTATTGAAGAAGATAAGGTCAAATTGTGTAACACTAACATAAGAACCAATGATCATTCTTCTTCCAGACCTTCTTCTGCCCACTCTCAATCTAAGGGGTCGGCAAACACTGTCATCTTTAGACCATCATCTTCAACAATAACTAACCGACCAGCATCTTCAACATTAGACTACATCAATAAACATTTTCAACGTCAATCCATACAGCATCAATTCACTCCAATTGGAGTCATATGCCTCTGTCTTGGATAAACTTATCAAGCAGGGGGTCCTCAATCTCCCTTCAATCCGACCACATCAATTCGACCCCTCAACACCTATCCCTGCATGGTACAGGGAGAACCACTTTTGTAACTATCACCGTGTCAAAGGCCATGATACGGATCACTGTCAAACTTTTAAAAACCTCGTCCATGACATGCTAGACAAGGGCGATCTTATCTTGGATAACCCGAACGCACCACCCAACCAAAACCTTGACATCTTCAAACAATCTTTTCCTAATCACCCGCCTACTCAAGACAACATCCAAACCATGATCAATGACCCTCAAGACCATGATATACACACCGTCAACACTATCTTACCTCTTGTCCCTAACCAACCTTCTTCACAGGATGAAAGACTCTCTTCTCTTATTAGTCCTCCATCGACCTCTCTCATACTGGAGGACGCCTTGACCACACCTACGCCATTAGCCCTACCTTCATCCAAAGACTTTACCTCACCTACTCCTCAAGCACAAGCAAAAGGCACGATCATCCCTACCATCTGCCCACTTGAGGAGCCACCCTCTCCTATTTCTTCTCCACCAAGAGAAGACCCTATCTCTTCACCCATTTCGATGGAGGAAGACCCAGTCACGGTTTCCTCTTGCCCTTTGCCTGAGATTGTTACATCTCACTCACCTCTGTCCACATCTAAACCCAAACCCATATCTAACCTCGCCTCACACAATAGTGGCCCTCGACTCAAACCCACGAAGACCACTAGACCACACCGGAGGACTCCTCCCCCACCTTCGTCATTACCTTCAATCTTGGGCCCACATCCGTCCACTTTAATTGGAGTGCTTCCTACTCCCATCCTTCACAGAGGCATGTCGCCTCCATTACCCTATCAACCTGTCAAACATATATCTTCTCTAAATCATCAACCAACGTCTCTTACACCTCTCAAACCAATGTCATCAATCCTCACTGCAATAAAATATCCAGACCCATTAGCAGGTTATTATACCTTGCTGTTACGGCACTTGTTGCAGTCATCTCGCCTCAACCTTCCACCTCTCAAACCATATCAATCTCTCAGACCTAAACCACCTTGGTTCGATGACACTCGTATTTGTGTGTATCATCGCACACCTAGACATGACACAGAGCATTGTTGTGCCCTCAAGGTCGCCATTCACCAATGTCTGGGGAATGACACCTCTCTTCTTGACCACGTTATCAAGCCTTCAACACTGCCCCTCTCATCAACTCTCGGATCAAGACCCTCTTGGTTCGACAACTCTAAATACTATCACTATCATCATACTTCGAGACATGACACTGAGTGTTGTTGTGCTCTTAAAGCTGTCATTTGTCACCAACGGAGAAAGGATTCCTTTCTCATCAAGGATCCTCTAGACCATCCCTCCCACAAATCATCAACACCAACTCATACCTCTCCAACCTCATCACCTAAATCAGGATCTCCACGCCAGGTTCTGGTTCCTTTGTCACCTTTAACCCCTGTATTCGACATCAACACAGTCCATCTGACCACTAAACCTCAACCGACCTTAACCAATCCATCAAACATTCTCCTTAGCCGCTGGGGGAATTCAACATTCATCCAAACCTCGACCAATTTTTCAACACAGTCTCGACCACATATCAATCACTCTTTCAACTTAGCCTCAACCAGACTAGCAACCAAACATTTAACCCGACCTCAACCAAACATTCGACCCAACCAAAGACCAAATACCAACCAATCAACTCTCGACCAACCATTGACCAACTATCAAATGACCAAATCTCAACCAAACATTAACCAACCTTTTTATCCACACATTCAACCAGTCTCGATCAATCAATGACCATATCAGTCAACTTCACATCCACTCATCAATCAACACGTGACCAATATGGAGCGAAGTAAACGAGGCAAGTTTTCTCCTAATTGGCTCAGACCTTTTATTATCACGCACAAGTATGGATCAGGGACTTATCGTCTATCTTCTCTTGATGGACGCCCAGAACTTGAGCCTCTTAATGCGTTGCATCTGTGACCATTCTACTGTTAGTCGAGTATTCATCCACTTGACACTTAACTTGAGCTCGTCCCTTGAGCAATCCCCATCCTCTTAATCCTACTTCCTTTCAACCCTATTCCTCTTAACAATTCTTATAACCCCTTTTATGCTGTATGAATGCTTTGTCCTCATAAAAGGGAGCCCTTGACCTTCTATAATCTTGTCCACGACTCACATTTCTGTCAAAACAAATCAAGATGTCACAATATCCATGGTCACTATATCAATATCAAAATCAAAAAGCAGACTGCTCCCTCGAAGGACAGCTGTACTATCATTGTTGTAATTAATAGACTGCTCCCTCGAAGGACAGCTATTCAAAAGCCCTTTTATTAAACAAAAATCTAGACCACTCCCTTGAAGGATGGCTATGACTAAATCTGGCAATAAACAACACTATTTTAGAAGCTTCCCGCATTGATCAGCTTCACAACTGACCACCAAGCAAATGACATCTCTATGTAGGCTTCCCGCATTGATCAGTCTACGCCAAAAAAAAAAAAAATTGAATGAGTCATGGACTTGACTTATAGTTATCTTAGGGTCTCCTATAAAAAGGGGCATAGTTATTTCTGCTCTTAAAATGGGTTACCCTCTTTTCTCCTCCTATCACCGGCTCAAGGGACTTCGAGCTCACTTTAATGTCAAAGTGATTCGATTACCACTCTAACATAACCATGGTCAACGACATCACGCATGAATGGGGCTCTTGGTTCTCATAACCCCTATCTATGCTATCTTTTTGGTTCTTGTCAATGAAAGAGCAATAAGCCTTTCACATATCTTTCACTTTGGTCACCTTTAACCAAACCTTTTTCAACTAAAACATTCTCAGACCACCAACTCGACAACATGACATTATCATCATCCTTGTCTTTTTCACATAGTTTCTATGGACACCAGTACACATGGAAACTACCGACCAGACTCAATTTATGTTAAGCATAAACCAATACTTGCTAAAGCATAAATCAACCTTCATTCATTTTTAGCATACATCCATCACGACTATGGAAACTTGCTAGGGATGAAAGCCTTTTGATCAATTCTACAGAATATACCATCTGTAGCATCATCTTATCCTCATCTTCCCCTCATCATGTCGACACTTGAACACATCCAATCATCGACCAATCTCTTCCATCTGTCCGAACTACATTGGTTTGAGGCCCTATGACCAGGGCTATGTAGGCAGCACTCAGATAACACATCCTCTGAGGTTAGCTCGACCACCCTTGTTTGTTCGTCTCTTTGATGGACAAACCTTCTCTTATGCGACCTTGACCTTGACCACGACCAATCTATCGACAACTTTGATCAAGACCAATCATTTTCTTTGACCATTCCTCCCTTTTAGGGAGAACTACATTGGCCTGAGGCCCTTCACACAAGGGCTATGTAGGCAGCACTCAGATCACATGACGTTTTCTGAGGTTAGCTCGGCCACATCCTTTCATCCATCCATCCACCTTGACCCATGACCATTGGAGATCATGCCTATCTCCTCTGACCTTGATCACTTCCAAGACATTGTTGCCTTGGTTGTTTTTGCATGTATGCTACCTCACAGCTGGTTAGCAGAATTATCCGCAGACCCTTTTTTTCTACCCTTCGCAAGTATAGGATCACGAGCCAGTTGATCCCTACTACTTGTGACTTTTTCATGTTTTTGGGAGCACTTCTTGAGCTCGAGATACCTAGAACACGACGACCATTTGGAGCTTCAGCTTAGATTGAGTGACCCGATCAGCAGACGACTAAATGCTAGGGCTCGGTTATTTCAATTTTAGCACTCCTCGACCCTTGACCTGTGACACTTTTGACCTGACCATCTCGTGTAGTGATATGCGCACAATCACAACTTTTGCAGCATTCACCCTCACCCCTTTTTCATCCACTCTTTGTCAAATCAGCACCCGATTCTTGGTTCCCTTCCCTCGACTCCTACTTTGAGGGGGAATACCTCATCCATAATCGGGGTAACCTATCTTTTTCCTATTTTGTCTTGCAGTTCATTCGAACAACCAACAAGACGAAATCAACCTTATCCCACACCTGGGGCAATCACTCCTATTTTTGTCTTGCAGTTCGTCTAGAATAACCAACAAGACAAAAAGGGGCAAATGTAGACATCGAAATCGTGTCAACTCCCCTGGTCATCCCCCATTTTATTCTTCCACACCTATTTCGCCCTTGTCAACCATTTTCTTACTAGCCTTGACCTTGGCAGCATGTAACAATGAGCAAAGAGTTAAAAGCTAGACTCTGTCTTCATTATGCATCTGCCGACGACAGTCTTTACCCAGCTGATGTCGCTGACGTCGGTCACTTATCGGCCGACGTCGGCAATCCTGTCGACGTCAGTCACCTTACCGTTATTCGTTATCAATTTTTCAGTTCTCAATCAGTTTCCTGGACGGTTATCGAACCGTCTCTCGAACCGTCCCCTGGCCATCATCAGCGTCCGCTGATCAATCCCAAACAAAAAAAATAGGAAGAACAGAACCAATCAATCAGAATTCCAAAACTCTGACATCCACAGACTCTTGCAATCAACACTCTCAGCATCCACCAACTCTAGCATTCGCTTCAATTCAGCACTGCACAGACGCTTCAACAACTTCGACTATGGCTTTCATCACGTCTTCTGACAGGTAAGTATTGTCTTTGTTTGTTTTCATTTCCTTCTGATTATTAGTTGTTCATTATTTCTGTCATCCCGAATCTTTAAACCACAGACCTAAGCCCTGAGTCCCTTCTTTATATCTCTGCCCATTACCCCAATCCATAACTCTGTCCGGACCCGACCAAAACCCCCAAACTCTGTCCAAACCCGACCTTACTTTGCCCAGACCCTATCTTGACCTTGTCCCGATTCCATCAGACCCTATCCCGAACTTGTCAAGACCCTATCCCGACTCTCCCAAACCTTCTGCAACTCACCCAGACTCTGTCCAGAACCTCGACCGATGCCGGTCACTTCCCCGACTGACGACGGTATCTCAACTGATGTCGGCACCTTTCCAGACCGACATCGGCACTACAGAGACCGACGTCGGCGACTGTGCAGAATAGTGCCGCTTATCAGGTATGCTTTTTTATTTTCTGTCATTTATTTTTGTCATTTTCTATTTCATTATCTACTTTCATCAAATATTCTGCTTTTTTATCAGTGGGTTGATATCCTTCTAGGGAGTCTTCGTACTTCCAGGATCGGGCATTCGCCTGACAGCCCACCATATCCTTTGACTAACATTTTTTCGTGTTTCAGTCTTTTCTTCTTCGCAGGTGTCATTCCTCCATAGCCAAAGAGGAGAATCTTCCAACGTCTGATTTCGGTGCGCATAACTTTATCAGGTACTTCTAGCCTTGACCATTTATTTTAGTTTCTTATTTCTTCTTTGAATGTAGAAAGCAATTTTGCATAGAAACACATGCAACAACTTGTTTCAACTATAGAAACCTTTTTATAAAATGCCTTGATTTTGTAAATGAATAACCTTACTTTTTTTGTATAAAAATGGAATTTATATTTATAAGAATAAACATTGTAAACATTCTTGTCTTATTAAAATTTTATACCTTTTAGTGGAAATGAATGCATAATTTAGTTGTATGCTACAATTATTATGAGCGATATTGTTGTACCTTTGGGATTTAGACAGAAACTTGGATAAAACTCCAAGAAGTTAACCTTCTTGGAGAGAAAAAAAATCTTGGTAAAACCTTTACCTCTTAGTTATTTTGATTGAAATGATCTTAAAGACTATTTTAATTTATGGGTTAATTATTGATCAAACTATGTTATTGATAATTATCACTATTTGGAGTTAAGCATTGATAAATAAACCAGATGGTTTTAAGCTCATGCATCCACATATGCTTACAAATATATGTAGTATTTGTATTGGTACACTAAAATTTGAATTAATTAAATGACATATGATATTGAAATTGATTTGGTGGTTTATTTTTTATCTCTAACTAGAATAAATGCAATTTTATTATAGAAACATTTTATTTCTTGACTAGAAAAATGTTGTAAATTGATAACATGATACAATCATCTATTAGTATGGATAAAGTTAGTAATATTGATATGATGGCTAGGGATTACTCTCATAAATTTTTATTTAGTACAAAGAAATGTTTATAAATAATTTAAGTTATTGGCCATCTCTTAGTTGTTAATATCAATTATTTTGAACATTAGGTTTTACTTCTAATTTTTAGTATATAGCTTCTCAATATGTGTTTTTATGTTTATTTATAATGCATAATTTGGTTGTGTACATTTTTATGCTTGGATATTCATTTTAAAACCACTTAATTTTAAGTGAGCATGTGTATGTTTAATGGTAAATTCATAATGTTGAATGCTTTCATAATTAGTTATTTAATGTCAATAAGGGACCTTGTACTTCATGTTATGTATAAATAAAAATTGCATAATTAGTTTGGATGAGGTTATGAATCCTTAGCATTAATATAAACAAGTATCTTTGTACTGTATTTTCTATTTTCAAGAAAGAATCTAATATTAGAAATGAGTGACATATTTTTGATGTCATGAGTACTTACCATTATCTTATTAAAAACATTTAGTGCTTGGTCAATTTTGCAACAAAATTCATCATCTTACAATGTAATGAAATAGAATCAATAAAATTGTATCATATTTACATGTTTAATTAAATTGTCAACTTGATTATTCACTCTTAAAATAGTTAAACTTGGATTGGTTATTGTTCAATAACATATCAAAGTGGAATAAAATCATAATATGATTTAGTTTTTTCTAGTAGTTTTTATTTGGTGTTCTTGCCTTACTAAACTAAGATTAATATGGTATAATGTTTTTAATAGATTTTGAATCACTATATGATTAAGTTCCTTGGTGTTATTTATATGGTAATTTAAATGTATGTTATATTAAATAAAATATTGAGGAAGGTAGAAGGCATGTTGGATGTTTTGTGTCTTTCTATATTGAAAATAGGCTAACCCTGTACTGATCCAATCATCTGGTTTAAATGATACAGTTAAAATTTATAAGGTGAAATAAAATTCATAATAAGTGATTTCAATTAGTAAATTAATTTTATATTGAATTATTTAAGAGGTATTATTAAAAAAAATGAATTAATAAATTAAAATCCTACAATTACCTAAACATGTATAAGTAATGGCCTACTAACTAACAATGCAAACTTACTTCCATTAGGCTTTTGGTATGGATTAAAGTATATTAATATAATAATTTATGGTCATTTAAAAAGTGTGATTAGTTGGTAGAATATAAAGTAAAAGTGAAAATTTAAACTATGTTTCAAGAGGTTTCTAATCTAATCATGGGATAAATAGTGAATAACTTAAGTTGGAAAATTATATTAAGTTCACAACATGATAAGGATTATTCTAGTAGAATTATTTTTATTGTGTATGCATGTTTGGGAAATTTTCAAACCTAAGATAGTGTTGGTTATTTAAATACATGCATCCTTTTGAAAATACCTTTAGACTATTTTTAGAGTATTTTGAGCTATCTTACTTTCATTTATAATTTAAAATATATCTTATCAAATGGTAGCCTATGGTTTATTTATGGAACTTATTTGGATTTGTGGAATTGTCATAAACCAATAACGTTTATCATTGGACATGATACTAACATGGAGTTATAAATATCCTTGCTTAAAAATATTTACTTATGAGATAATTTTATAAAACTAGATTCAAGCTCGATTAGAAAATCCATTTTAATTTGGTAGTCTAGATTTAAATCATTCAAGAGCATTCTTTTTTTCTTTACTTAAGTTGTAAGGGGAGAAGGACTTGAAAAAGTTTGTGTTTTTCCTTGAGTTTATTGTTGTAATTTTTGAATTAATGTTAACCTATGTGATAGTGAGACTAATCAAAGTACCACAATTAGATGAAAACAATTATGTACCCATCTTTGAATAAGTTATTGGAATAGATTGTATGTATACATGTATTATTGTTGGAAAATGGATATCATAATCTTAGAAGTCAATTTTTTTTAGGGTTGAATTTTGGGGGTTTATGAAATGAAAATCAAGGTATAAAATTCATAGGGTAGTAAGGATAATTATTATAACCAACATTCACATTTAAATGAATTAAACATTGGAATGAAAGTTAAACCATAGATAGCCACTATTAGATATTATTGCACTGATGTAGAATTAGTTAATTAATGAATTTACATACATTTTTCCAAGGAACTATAGTGAAATGTATGGAGTTCACAAGTACCTGGTTTATATGGATTTTAAGTCGCACAAAGTCACAAGACCATTGAATTAAATACCATATAGAATGAATCTTTATCTACATATACTATTCAAAGAATGTATTAACAAGATATTGGATGTAGGAGTAATTTATCCATTGGAGGAGTTAGAAAAATAAGTGTAATGGTTATTAGAATCAATAAATATGGGATAATAATAGTATGTGTATATTATGAGTATTAAATTATGTACACATACAAGATCTATTCCCTAATCCCTTTACAAAAAATCTTTTGGAATGGGTAACAAGTCAGGAGACTTATACTTTCACTGATGTGTTTTTTAGTACCATCAGGTGTAAATTATTGAAGAAGATAAGACAAACATAGAAATTTGTATTGAATTAGGGTATTTTAAATATAATTTAATTCCATATAGATTGAAATATGTGGAAATGGTATTTGTATGCATTTCCTTATTCACAAACTCATTTAGTTATATCTAGATGATTGAATGGTATATGGACTTATGATGGACCATTATGATAGTTTGTGCTTGATGTTTGAAAGTTGTAGACAAATTCAAATTTCATTAAATTTGAATAAACGTATGTTTGAATTACCTTTTGGAACATTTTAAAAACATATCATTTATAAAGAGGGCATATTGATTGATCTGACTAAGATAGTCAGATATTTATAATTGCAAACACCACACAATCAAAAGGATATGCACACCTTTTTGGGACATTATTGATACTATATGTTTTATTATAATTTGTAATTGATTGGTATATTAACTCTAATTAATATAAAATTAACTCAAAGGTATAAAATGTTGTAAATGCCCTATAATTAGTAAAATTAAAGTAAATTATTGAAATGAACATAGCATGAATGAATGAACGAAACTAACTATGAAAATTACAAAGAGGACAAGAAGACTTAGATGATTTTTTCTTGTCAAGTTGATTGTGTGAGATATAAATATGGATGTAAATGATCAAATCAAACTAGACTGTGTGTAATTGTAAAAGTAATTGTCACTGTTATGGGTTAGAATCAACTAGAAAGAGTTAATATTGACTACCACCATTGACCTATGTGGGTCAATCTTGACCTAAATATAAAAATAATAAATTAATGTTATGATCACCTATGCTTACTTTAAATCTGAATTTATTTGGAATATTTATCTTCAGATGTGCATATATGACCTTCAAATGGCCTCTTCAAGGTTGAAACCCCATTAAGACTTGTGATAGTTAAAAAAATAAAAATAAAAAAGGGGGAGTGAAATGGGCTGAGATGACACCAATCACTCCATGATTATTATATGTTTCCTACATATAAAAATAATAATCCAAAGATTGAATCAATCCTCATGTAGTTATCCCACCTAGAGTGCTTAATGTGATAGTGTTCATTTACTATATGCATGCACCTCGATATGGATTGAATACTTGATTATGATTTATTTGATTCAAATATAATAGGTTTTTGACTTGGATAAGGGATGATTCACATAAATATAATCAAATTTATAAATAATAGGGAATTTTTTTTAGTGTGCATTAGTATAAATGTACCCAAATAGTGAAATTACCCAATTTTCTAAGTGGTAGAATAAGTGGCTTAGATGTATATGTATAGCAATCCAAAATGGGTGAAATATCATGATAATTATCCTAAAAATACATAAAAACCTATAAGGTAGGTTTTAATATTTAAAAATAGCCATTCATAGGTATAGGGTAAGATTAACCTATAAGTTCAAGATTGACTATCAATCCTGACCCATGCAGGTCAATTTTGAACTAGGGAGGGAGATGTTTGATTTTAATAATTTTAAATGTCTATACATATGCTTATATGAATTTTTAAAAATTAATAATATTCTTTTATATGTAAAATATTACTTATAAAATATGGGCCCATATAAGTACTTAGGATAGAGTGAGGTGGAAAAATAGGACCAATATAAGTGTTCAAGCCAATTAAGGTACAAGCTGATAAAAACTAACAATATCAAGTACATGAAAAAATTTTCTCATCTAAATTATCACAAGTTCATTAATAACTATGCACAAACCATTAGGCCTTTATAATAATTATTATGAAAGAATGTTCTTGTTTAGTGGACTAATATCCCACAAAAGTGTTTTGAGATATTAAGAAAAATATTGCAGTACACCAATACTTTAGTTTATATATTTTAAAATGTTATTTCTTATGCATATAAATTATTTGGGTACATTTTTTGGAGTTGTACTTGTACATACATGTGAGGGTAAGATAGACCACCCTATATACTTCACAAATAGGAAGTTCTCCAAGGTTAAGAAAAATTATACTACTAAGTAATGAGAAGCTTTGGTAATGGCATATGCACTGCAACATTGTAGTAAATATATTATCACAACACCATTTGTGTTCTTCACCAATCATGAGGCTTTGAAATACCTTTTAAAAAAACACTTTTTGCATGGGTTCATATAAATGAGAATTGTTTTGTCTCAAAATTTTCAACTTTTCATTATGGTGACCCCATGGAGATTCAATGTAGGACCTAATAATTTTTTAGGCATTGAGACCATTTATGCCACACATTTCATTGATAATTAGCATGTAACACATAACTTTACCAATTTAAACATGTTCTAAAGGATATTTTATAGATATCAACATTTTGACATAAGGGTTATCTCCAAAAGATTGGATAATGAAGTAAAGGAAATAAGTTGTATTCAAATTTATTGCTTATCAACTCATTAAAGGTGAGTTTTAAAAGTTTTTAAGGGGGGAATATTTGTTCATATGCATGTTTTAATAAGAACACACAAGGGTGGTGCACAAGTTCCATGAGGGAATTATTGGGTGATACTACATAAGAGAATAAATTACGCATAAGATACTCCTCTAGCAATACTTTGGTGATAGATTTTCACAAGGAAACAAAATAATAATATCAAAGATGTTATATCTATTTGATATTTTTTAATCCTAAAATAATATATGATATTCCATTGATTCTATTCATTTCAAAAGAACCATTTCAAAAGTGGGAAGTTTACTTTGTACGTATTATTAATCTACCTATGTGGAGGAGTGGCACATGTAAAAATATAAATACCATGGATTATATTACATAATGGGATAATTATATGCCTAAAAATAATTTTAAATTGGTAATTTTATAAATATTCCTTTAGGAGAACATTATTTTTAGGTATAGTAGTCATTTGAATTTCAAAAGTGATTAAAAATATTCATTTACTTATAGAGATGGTGCATGTGTTATTGAAATATTTTAAGATTGTGTGTCATAATATTTTACAAGATTTTAGGCACTAAATGAACTATGATATGGGATGTATAGATCTATGATTGGGATGACTAATTTTCAACTGTACTGTTGACATATAAACAAAATATAAGTATTTGAATATATATACTCGATTTTAGTTGGTGTATGGAAAATAGTTGTGGTTCCAATGGGTTGTTAATTCCATCATTTTTTAATTCACATGTAGGTAACCTTGGTGATAAATATTCCCTTTAGGATAGGCTTATGGACTTGATTAAGCTAGATGAAAAAATATTATTAGCAAAATGGATCCAAGGGGTTTAGAAGCATAGGTAAAAAGTGTGGCATGAAAATCATATTAAAAATAAGACTTTGTGTGTAGGTTTAAATGCATTTTTATATGAATTATGTTAATTAAATGACCCATATAAGTTAAACATTAAAAGGATGAGTCTTTGTATCATTCATATCATCTTAGATATTGTAAGTTATACAAGTTAATGGGGAATTTCTCAAAGGCACTTCAATATAAGTATGTTTAAGCCTTAATTCAAGTGATTATGTATGAATAACTGTGTAATAATGCCTAATACCATGAGAAATTTATATTAAAAAAAACATTTATTACTTTATGTATTTTACTTTCACTAAGTTGCACTTTTTTTAATGAATAAGGGAGCTTGACTGAAATTTTAATGGAAAAGTACCATTTAGGCCAAAATAGTTTAGGGGAAACAAGGTAAAGTACTAATGCATATAATATTTAAGGGTAAAAAAATAATCAACGAGATTAAATAAATGCACAAGAGGAGTGAGTGCATATTTTTTATAGAGTTCATATGTTGATATAAGTTGATATTGAGGTTTTTTGTAAAGGCATGATAAATAATTTTTTGTAAACATAGAAAATTGTAATGTACAATTATGATTTTGAAGGTGTATTGGGCATAAATAATAGTTTAAGGAATGAAAGTGTGTATAAAGATGACACCTATAAAAAAACTAAAATATATAAATATATAATGTAAAATTGTTATAGAAGGAATTCATAAGGTTATTATTGGGTGATGCACATAAATAGCTCATAATGTTGTTATAGGTACGTGATAAGAGTTAATTCACCAATAATTATGAAATTAAGGAGAGTGCATTGTATAAGGTCATCTAAAAATATGAGAATTTGAAATTGTGGAATTATTGTAAGTGAAAAGGAATATTCGAGTGTGGTAAAGTGGTTTTGATGTACCAATGATTGTTTTAGGGCCATGAGAAGGATTTTAAGTGATTTAATTTATAGGGTGAAGGTTGTAAAGTTAAGAATGACATAAGACTTGAGGGAGAATGGTTCAAGGCGTTAGATTTTATTTAAGGCCAAAATGAAGGGGATAAAGAGGGTTAAATTTATAGTTGTAGATAATGAAGACCAATGGTAAGATATTGTGGGAGGAAGTAACATGTTTGTGAAGGTTTTGATAGGATTAAAAATGTGTGAAAAAAGAAGATCCAATTTATATTAGGTAGGAATAATATTTAGAGGAAATAACAAGTGGGAGTCAATAAAATGAGTCAAAATAATAAAAACCCATGTTGAAACCCCTTCAAAGAGTTCAGTCAAGAAAACTTAACCAATAAAGAAGAAGATACCATTAAATGTGGATTTTATGTTGTATTTGGATACTATGAAGAATGGATAAAACCTTATAACCTACTCAATAACATGTGTGATTTAAAACATAAATTTCAAGAAAAAATACTAATCAGATGTATTGAACACTAAATTGGTGAAAACATGAGTACCCACTAAGGAATGGCTATAGAAGATAGGGGTGTTGCAATCTTATGAGTTGCCATATTTGTGTAAGATATATTAACTAGTAAAGTGTCTAATCTCACACACATGAGTTAATATATCATTTTGAGGGAAAATGGATAAAAATAAATCCCACACACATAATTAACATAATAGGCTTGCTAATGAAGGGGAGAAAGTGTGCAAAGTCATGAAGAATATATAAGAGATCATGATAGTTAACAAGAATCTGAAATTGACAGGAGGGATCTATATAATTATTTTTTATAAAAATATAAATATCTCTAGTAAGGTTCAATGTGTGTCGGATTAGTGTGAAGGTTGGCTCTACCTCAAAGTTAATTTTAGATATAGCTTACTAAGGGTTAATGAATTAAAGTTTAATTATGTTCACTATGTTATAGAAGAGGTGAATATGGTGGTATAATAATTTCACACTCAAGGAGGGACATTCAAATGGGCCATGGTCCCCATATCGATGTTCATTGAATAAGTAGGTGTGTGAGATTAATAGATATTTTTTTATGGTTTATAAATTTAAATCATTGTATGAGAATTATAAATGCTACCAGCATAAGATTCATATGAATCCTTTATATAAGGATAATATGTGGGTTTGGCATAGAAATCTGTTAGCTATATTTGAAATTGAGTGGATATTTCCAAAAATTATGTTAAATATGTATGGTGTGTATACAAAGTTCTTTGTGATGGCACATTACACACTAGCAAGAGTTGTGGATTCATATGGTCAATTGACCAATTGGGTAAAGTTACCATGTGAGGTAACAATGTAATAATAAAAAATTTAATGAATTGAATGGCATATCACATGAAAATGTGGATGTCAATTATTGGGATAAGGACATACTTACACAATTCCAAAAGTATAATTAATTGAGTAATATAACCTTTTTAGAAGATGAAAGTCCAAGGAAGAAGAATATTATTAAATTAGGCATAATTATTAATAAAGGTGTTATGTAAAGTGAAAAAGAGAAAAATATAAAAATAAGTCTATAATATGACAAAATGGCCAATAAATATAAATGAAATGAGAAGTTTAAGATACTTGAGGATTCAAAGTTATCATCTTCAAAATTCCTATGAGTAACCAAGAGAGTTCACACATCCTAAATAAAGGATGAGCATAAGGAGAGCATCCCTAGGGAAAAAAATTGAAGGTCAATGTGGAGGATAACCTTGCACAAAAGGAAAATGGGACATGGGGGTGAATGAAAAACAAAGTAAGAATGTAGTCCCATAAACTGGTCATGAGGGATAAACTACAAAAAATCCACCAAGTCTAGGAGAAGCGTGCAAGGATTCAGAAGGATTAAAGATTGTATAAAAACTAAGTGAGCATATCCTAAGAAAAATTTGAAGGACCAATAAAATGGTCCCACATACATAATTTAAGGAAGGGGCATGTTTTGAAAAATAACGGAGCCCAAAGAAAGAGAAGGAAAAAGGAGGTCCTAGTGTTGTTTGTAAGGTCTTCTTGATGGTTAAATTTGTAATATCAACTAATCTACCCATTCACCAATCACTAAAGTTAAAGTGGAATGATTATAGTGTAAATTAGGTACCTATGACTAAATTTAGTTATAAGGCATGTAAAGGATATTTTAAATGGTCAATTATATTTATTTTTATAATATTTATGACAACTAATTTATAGGGATCAAATATTCCTTCAACTAATAAAATCAAATCCATTAAAAATGAATTAGCATTCAAATAAGATTTATATAGTTATCACAAAAATTCTTCCAAATAATTCCTTGATTCTACTTATAACATAATATATATAAGAATTTTATTAAATGTTATAAATCCTATCCAACAAATAAAATCTATGGGAGAGGAAATCCCTTGGAGGATTGAATACTCTAATGTTTTATCGATGATTGAATGGTCTTTTCTCTTTGTGAATGATATTATGTATATTCACTTTATTTATTACTCCCAAACAACAAAATAATGAGAAAGAAAGGAAAGAATAACACATAATAACAAGATATATAAATGGGGAAATAAAGAAAGAAAATAATAGAAGGAACAAACACTAAACTAGAAAATAACTACATAATACAAAAATAGAGAATGAAATAACTAATCTAAATAAGGACATAGAAGTATAAGATGAAAAAATAATAGAAAACTACTAAATTATAATAGAAACTAAACTGAATGAAAGAGTTTATAAACTAACAAAATTAAAATTTAAAGTAAAATAAATAGATAATAAGAGTCAATTCAAATATATATGATAAAATAAGATGTTTTATTTGGAAATCATGTTTCAAATTGATTTAAAATGATTTTAAAATAGAATAATGTTACAACCTAAAATCCCACTAATCTTTCACATAGATATTGAAGTATTTATTGATATTAGGCAAAGTACAAAAAATATTTTGCATATGGTTGTATTATTCTACAACCATAAGACTCCTTGATTTCTTAGCCATTCTTAGATAACTAGTTTATAAATGAATAATGAAAATTAGATATAATTAATTATAGTAAGTGGAGAACTTTTCCATAAAATAATGTGTTACTTGGTATTTCTATAATTAATGCTCAATCCTAAAGACTTTCAACAAAAGAGGATCATGGTATGAAAACTTAAGAGATCTATTTGTACCACTATGACTTCCTTCTTAAAATGATGTCCTTCAAGTCATTTTAAGCCTTCACTCTATAAATTAATTATTCTTTTAAATTATAACCAAATCTTATTTAAATTTGAAAAAAAATTAATTGCACTATATTAAAAGTTAAACATTTTATATTTTAGGCTTTTAGTAATAAGTTCATAAAGTGAACTTATTTAGACTTGAGACTTTGTTTATTTTGAACAGACCTTAACACAATATTTCTCTAATGGGTGGAGGGCCACTTCACTTAATAAAAACTACCTTAATCATTTTAACAAGTCACATGTAATTTAATTAATGTATATGACTAAATATAAATAATAAACCACTCAAACTTTATCCATATTATCAATTCTTATTCTTCAAGAATGATAAAACATAAAGTCAATCATATCAGAATTCAAAACTAATTACTTGTAATAATTTTTTATTCACCTAATCATTTCACCATAAACTAATCTAAAATTCAAACTAAAAATAACATATTTTGAAGATAATCAAACCAAAATTTATCAACAAGCATCAAATTGTATTGCATGTTAAATAATTTTTGTTCAAGTTTTATGAAAATAAAAATGTTCTTATCAAGATTAACTATCAGTTTCAAAGTAATCAAACTAAAAATATGCAATACAATACTGTCTAAAAACATAATATATAAAACACAAACAAATATTAATTTATTTTTCACCATCTAAATCCAAGTCAATCAAAGGAATCCATTGCACAATGTAATACTTAGTGTATCCAAAAAGATTTTTAGGCATATCAATTTATGTCACTTCATTGGATTCATCATCCACTTCTAATTTTATTTTCTTCATTAACTAAGTTTATACAAGTAGGAATGAATTGCTACTAGTGTGTTTATGGCTTGAAGAAGCAACATTGGTTGGATCAGTGGTAGATTTAGAAGCCTTAAGATTAGACAAAGCACTATCTTTAGATTCAAGATCAATATACAGGGTTATCACATTGCCTTACAAGCTACATTTGGTGAGTTAGAGTACTTGGTGAACCATGTCCAAATGGGAAACATATCCAACTAAATATATGAATAGGTCACCAAGCATGAGTACTATATACACAATATTTTTAAACAATATCAATTATTTATGTTGTCTCTATTGAAAGAACCCATCGACTCTCAATCTCTTAGAGTACATGCCTTAAACAGTGTATCAATAAAGGGGTTGGTAGAGATTTGGTGCTTCTCAAGATTATTGGCCCCTATACCACCACTTAAAACTAATGCAAACTACTCTTATCCTTTTCCATAGGCTTTGAAACCCTACTTATACACTTTTGTAACCAACTCACTACCCAAAATATCCCTTAACTAATCAAAACCCCCTTTTACCATGTCTCTAACTAGGTCAACTAGGTTGACCCTATTTTGGGATTAATCACACATTATGAAACTAGATCAGCCCAAGTTGACATGTTTGAGACCTAACGACTCTATTTCCTTCCTAACAAAGTCAACCAGGTAGACTCCATTAGCTTAATTTCTGGGAAGGTTTAAGGTCAATTCATGGCTATATATACCCTATTTCATTTCATTTATAATACAGGATCAATCAATTTTACATCATTACTACTCATAAATTTACTTATATAATCAATAATAGGTTTCATTGCTTAGGGTTTTTACCCTTATAGGAGTAGAACTTATCTTGTGGAATTCTTGGATGCATAAGAGAAGTCTTGTAGCCTAGAGCTTATTTATCCTTATGATCCTTACAAGCCAAAAAAATCCTCATGTAAAGCACCATTGACTAGGGTAAAGATTGAGGCATGATGGGTTCACTTCAACAAAGGTAAGTGTATTCTTAAGCCCTTGTTAAATAGATATTATAGAGTTAATATATATATATATATATATATATATCCTTTCTTAGATATTATCTATGTTATAGATATATTTACCTTTGCATGTTTGTTGTCTTCCCCATTTGTGCCACAAGCTTTGGTGAGAACTATATTAAATTTCATATGTATTTACTAGATTAACTTGCATAATTGTTTAGTATATTAACTTAATTAAAATCATTTACAACCATAGATACTTAGTTAGGGTTATCACTAGATGGCATTTTCCTAGAGTACATGGAAACCTCTCCTTTGACATAGTGTGATAAGAGATACCTTAGTGTAGGTTTAGCATATCCATTATTGGTCATGACCCCAATTTAAACATATCCCTAAGAACACTTGTTAGTTTATTACCTTCTCTGATATTAAATATTATTGAGTAGGATAAGTAATAAAACTATCTATTTTTACTTGCATATAAGTACCACGAGATGGAAAATAATTATGAGGTATATTATTTAAAAAGTTCCAAAATATAGGATCAATATCATCAAAATGAAGAGAGAGAAAATTACCATGGCTAAATCCATACGTAAATATGCTAGCATCCCTTCATGCCCTAAAGTGTATGTCTTGGTAATTGGTCTGAAAATGTGGTGCATTATAATTTTATTGAGACTATCTTCCCTAAAAATTATTCTTATCAGAGCTTGGTTATCCTCTACTCCAACCCAACATTTTTATTTTAAAATGAAAAGAATAAACATATAAGACAAAATGTCTATGTATTCTCAAAACTATAATCTATATTTATAAAACATCACTTTTGTTTTTGAAAAACACTAAGATAAAATGGTTGTTCAAATATCTTTTGACCCGAAAAAACTCATCTAAAAAAACAAGCATTTATCATAACAACTTATTAAAATTTTAGATAATTTTCTCCATATCAAAGAGAAAAGACATAAATTAGGGTTTAAAATATGAGTCAAGAAATATTTGTTAAAAATACATTATACATGCTCAAAATTTTACAAAATTTCTCAAAATATTTTGAAATTAAAACCCTTTTAGTTGACTTCAAAAGTTGTATTTTGTTGTGTCAAATATTTCCATTAAATATTATGAATCATTGTATTATTCCAAAATATATTTTTTCAAAATTAATCAAGCTAGACATCTATGAATTTAAAAAATGATGATTACACCTAAAATAAACAAATAACCATGATCAATAAAAATACTAAGTCTAAACTGGATTAAGGATTAAAATTTTATGAAACTTCAGTAAAGTCGGCCAAAACCTAATATTGCAAAATTTACAATCAACATTGTCACAAAATTATCTAATTACATAACTTTAACAATAAAAACCTTATATCTTTACATATAACCTTTATAAATAAATTCATTTTCAAAAATACTTTCTAAATGATTTTAGTAAATTATCTTTCAAAATAACACATGCAAATTGGAACTCTATGAAATCTATAAGGAAATCCATTTGAAATATCATGTATAGGTTAAATGACTCTCTCTTGAGCATGGAACACACTATGAAGGATTTTAGAGTTCAAAATGAAAACCCTAATCCAAATAACACAATAAAATTCAAACCTATAAAAGGTTGTGACTTGAAAACATTCTATACCAAACCTTCATATGCCAACTAATAAAATATCAAGTATCATAGGTTAATAAATAACCAATGCAACAAATGCTAAGTAAATTTGTGTTTTTTCAAACAAAATAAAATATTATCATCTTCACAATGTCCTCTGATCACATAAAACAAGACTTAAAACCATTTTCAAGCCATCCACATCTTTGTCAAACATTTTTACTGAAATAACCCTAGCATGCATAACAAAATATATTTGTTTAAAAACTATTTCAATATCTACCCTTCAAAACTACATGAAAGTATTGCAATACAAAACTCAATTCAAAACCCCTTTTTATAAGAACATATTTTATAAATTCATGAGCTAATCAATTTAATATTATGTCACTTATTAAATATTAAGAATAACCCATGAATGTTGTAAAAACTAAAAGTCTTCAACATAGAAAAATTGATGTTTAACAAAATATTTTATATCAAAACCCAACTGAAAGTTACCAAAACCCTCATCTCAAAAAAATGGGAATTACATGTTGAACTTAATAATATCAAAGTCTATATTATGCCTAAAAAATAAATGCATGAGATCTAAAGTTTATATATCAAAAATAATGAAGCACTAAGAGTTTATCAAAATAAAAACTACAAATAAACTCCAAAATCTCATAGAAATAACTCAAAACCATGAATGCAAAAGAAAATTTTTAAAATAGGTAACATAAGACCTCAATTTTTTTTTTATTAATCATACCAAAAACATAAACATGGTGTCACTTTAAAACTTCACCATTGAATTAAGATTCATACCTATAACTGATGGATTGATTTTTTCAAAGTTACATGCAAGATGGACCAAACAACCTCCAAAACTATATAGTCTATTCATAAACCTAATGTACCGATATGTAGAATTATAAAACACTTCTAAAATGGCTAAATATTGAAGAAAAATCTCAAATTTTCACTAAAATTTTATCGTAGAAATAATTAAGAAAGTGTGGCTTCCTCAAGAGGCTTGAATCATTGTGAGCAAATGACCAAATGAAAGACAAGAACTAGATATACCCCAAATCCCATACTACGTTAATTATGGGCTTAGAACACCAAGTTTCTATTAACTACTCATCATGTTCTATGTTTTATCATAAACGGTGGTGATTTCCAAATTCAAACTCTCTCTTACAAACTTGTCTTTCTAACTCATCACTAAACTTAGTTCTTTGCTAAAAATGTATTTTGCCCCCAAAATTATCAATGACCAATTATGTGTTTAAATTCAAAAATATATTAATATATTTTTGATACCACTAACCAAATCAATCTCTTTTAATCAATAAATTTGAGTCAACCTTTATATAAATTGAAATATAGACAATGAAAACCATGAACATGGTCAAATACTATGACAATAAAATTTTATATAATTCAAACATGACCATGTTGATCACAATCAAAGGAATATGTAAAATTGAATTTTATAATATAGGACCACATTCTCTTAAGACCCTATAAGTCTTAAGACTATTAGCTTAGGATAGGGATTAGGTTAATTAGATATGAGTAACTTAGGATAAGGTTTTAAATAGATTAAGATAAGGTTTAAGATATAAAAACAAATTAAGGTTTTATAAAATATATTATAAGTTTAAATGAAAATTAAAACCTAGATGTTATAACCATGCTTATGTGGTGTCATTAAAGGTGATCATGATGCATAAACACATTGATATAGAAGGTGTTTGAATTCACAAGATGTGACAAATGGAAAAAATGGTTCTAGAAATAATATGCAAACTTATATGAAAATAATTATTCATTATTATCAAAATTCTTATCATTATTTAATGTGACATTTACACAAGTTATGTTTAAATATTTATATTAGTGGCACTATCACTTATGACTTATCACTATTTGAATAGCAAAGTAGGTGAATTCATATTGGTCTAAACACTACATGGAATCAATTTTAATTGCATATATATATACCTTTATAACTTAATAATGTCTATCAAAGTAAGATTTATCTTTTTACAACATTAAAATATCAAAATATATGATGCTTACTGATAATTACATTTGAAAATATTCAAGTACAACAATCAACATATAATCAAACAAGTGAAGTGATAAATAAGTAGTGTAAAAAATTTTGACCCTCACCATTTACAATGAATTCAGTACAATAAAATCTATGTGTTATGATAAATTACAATATTTTAATTTTTTTGTTAGGGCACAAAAAACTATGATAACATATCCCAATATAAAATACCACTCATGTATAGAATAGAATCCATGGGAATAAAAGAATACTAATGATGATAGTAATCTAGATGGTGGGAAGGTAAATATTATTATCACACCATTCAGTCAAATATATCACATACAAGCCAAATTATCATAAGCTCGTCATTTTTCAAACTTTTTAAGTTCATGGGAAGTAAAAACATAAATTATATATCAAAATTTGAGCATAAGTGATAGATAGGGATTTTGGATTATCACTATAAGTGTAGTGATTTTGAGGTCCCAATGGAATCAATGATGGATTTAATGAAACATTAAGTAGACACAAGCACATAATTAGAGGTAAGCACCTAGGTGTGTAATCCACACTCATGTACTATAAAATAAGTGGTACTTGTATTGATAAAGATGGCCACCAATATATATAGACATGTTATTAGACATAATAATATGTTTAAAAGGATCAAGAAAAGAGGTTGCATAATAATTAAAAATTGACAAGATCAATGAACCAAACATTGAAGTTATAAATGCACACCTAGAGTTGTGTATACCTCATTGATAAATAAATACCAAAAATATAGGGAACTACAAATGTAATTGAAATGGAACATACATACAAGTTAGGAGTATGGATAAGGAATATGTTGAGCATGGCATGAATAGCCAAAAACCATCTGAGGAATAACTCTACAAGAATGAGGTTGAGGAGACAAAGGCAAAGTGGGATGACCAAGAAGTTAACCAACCTAGTTAATTCACTTCAAGATAAGGCAAAAGTAACAAGTAGATATTTTTTAGGGTCTAATACAGGATTAAAAAATCAAATGTACTCATGAAGTGAGATGAAAATTTATATGATCAAGTTTCCATGTGTGTATTCATTAGGAAGTACAAGGTTTAAATCCAAAAGAGAATGGGTGAATAAATGCACTCAAGGCTAGAATAACATAAAAGTGCACATGAATAGTTAAAATGCTTGATCAATTTCAAAGGAAAATCATGAAAGAAACTAGTATGGTCATGTGCAAGGAATGGGTATAATGAAGGAAGGAATACAAATATATTATTAATAAATATGAATATAATCCTTTAGACTTAACTAACTTGGAGGAATTGATCTCATCTATTAAAGAGACAAATAGCTCAAAATTGTACTCAATTTGAATATGAACTATAATTAAAAAAAATTGAAATCTTTACTTGCAAGAGATGGAGAAAAAGTAACCATTGCTAATGGTGAAATTTTTTATAATGACATATAATATAATTAGTATAGGGGAATATTAACCCCAATGTTGCACACTAAGCTTAGGATTTGACTTTTTATTAAGTACCAAGGTAATGTGTAGGTGTGACATGTGCAAAAGTGGGAAAGGAAGACCATGATAAATGTGTAAGGTAAAGAATGTTTGACAAATCTTGTTTGTAATGGAGTTGTGAAAAAATATTAAAGTGAAAAAATTTAAATAAGGTATAGCATGTGGATGATCTAAAAGAAGATCTAATGAAGAGAACATGGGACAATCTAGGGAATATTCTAGGTTCATCTAGAAGATATCTATCTAGATCCAATTATCATGACTATTTTTATGGGGTGAACTTATAAAAAGACCTCTTGACCTCTCATTTGTACACATGAAATGTATACACATATTTTAAATGCATACTAATTAATTACAGATATTAGATGCAAGGTTTTATAATGTGTTATAATTCATAGATCACGTGGATGTTGTAAATTTTATGCAGTTTGTTCTAAATTGATATGAATGTACACATGTTGGTATTTTTGTTATGTTAAACTCATGTTAATGGAAATATGTTAGGGTTTGTAGATGATTATATGTTATCATGTGCTTTAATAGTCTTATTTGTTCTCATAATAACTCCCTTAGTGATCCTCTCATTGAACCTGAGGTGGATCTTAATCCTTGTGCTTTAAGTGAAATACCAATACATGAGTGTTCTAGTGTTGATATTAAAATTCTTAGCACTAAACCTATAGGGTATGTTAATTAAATGCAAAAATCCTTACTTATTTGTCTTCATAATATAGCATATTCAAATTCAAATGTTTTTGTTTCCTTATTTTATGGTTGTATACTTGAAACATTATTTTAATTTATTGTTTTCTATTTGTTTATGATTTACTAAAACATATTTTCAAATGACAAGATTGTAATATCACACAAATAAATAATGTATTATTTGTAGACTTATTCATTAAACCCCAAGATTGACTGATAACTCTAATAAACCATAATATTACATGTCAAACCCAATGAAAATAAAATAATGTATATGTATACATGAAAATATCACACACTAAACTATGCACTTGATTTCTTGAGGTCAATCTGAGGCATCTGATGTAATGGATGGGTTATGGATAGGACTATGGGTTGGGTTGGTTATTATGTGGAATTGGATTTACAATGGGTGGTGGGAAGGGGTTCTCATTATAGAACTAAAATACCTTTGTAGCATCTTGGTGCTCATTGAGATCATCAACATGTTAAAAATAGATCTCCAAGGTCTTTTAGTTTCTAAGATTACAAGGAGGTAAACCTCCAGGTTGATACTAGGATTAGGTAAATGAGGGAGATTAGGCTGAATGACTCACATGATGAGATCAATTCTATCAATTTAGCTATGCCCAATCAATGTCATCCATAAATTTTATGACAAGACTAGACCCAAGGAGGAGGAAAAAGGGGTGGAAGTGAGGATCTAAGCTAGAATCATGTTATATTATCAACCTCTATTCTAGGGGAGGATAATGATTGGTAGATTAAGAATTTATTCTCATTATTATAAAGCATTGAGAGGGTTAACAATGAGATTATGGGTTGAGATAGAATTGAAAACCTATCTCCTAAGTTTGGTGTTGATATCACACTATATATATTGACTATTAGACTAGTTTTTCTAACCCTAGGGAAAATACCCTCTCTAACAATAGCAGGTGTTTCTAGACATGTCATCCAAAGGATCTAGGTAAGGAGTAAGTGTATGAGCTTGTCTAGATAATTGATTATTTGAGTGGGATTTTTATATTTTATATGTAATTTTTATATGAGAGGGATTACATAGATGTTCAAGTCTTTGTTAATGCTTATGACTTGTTTTTTAATTTTAAGGAATGCTTTTGACTTGAGCATGAAAAGTGGTTGCTCTAATAAATTAAATGACTTGAAATCAAAGAATGATAAATAAACTAAATTTAGAAAAATAAAAAAAAATATTGTTATTTTGTTTTAATTTTTAAATTAATTTTTGATGCATGTAAGGTAAGAGAGATATCTACTCTAACTAAGCAAATGCATATTTTTTTAACTTTTCTAGATTAACCTAAATGAAGCTATGGGTCTTTTTTGTTTTTTTTGGTTTTCTGAATAAAGTATAAATATGTATATGTGAAAACTAAAATGTATATCAATATTTAAATTATTAAATAATATTTTTATATGATAACCAACAAAATACTATCAAGTTCCTAACACTTATTTTACTCACATGCAAGCAAAATGAACTTTTGGTATTCCTAGATTGGATGCACATTGGATATGAACAATGTTTTATTTTGATTAAGATGATTGTATAATTTATGATTTTATATTATTTTTGGATAAAAACAAAATTCTTATTTTGTGAAAAATAAGAGAAATCAGAATTTAAAACAAGACTTTTTGTCTACCTAGGTTGATATAGGGTTTTCTAGTTACTAGTGTGTGTGTGTGAATGAAAAGATTTATTTTGAAAATGAAAACTAATTTTTTCAATGGTTGAAATTATGTGTATTATATTATAATATTAATTAATATATTTGATGTAATATTTTTATACTATGAATGAATCTAATTAATGCAATCAAATAAAAAGACTAACTAACCTTTTTTTATTGTAAAGATTAGGAAAAGAAATGATTCTTTTCTTATCAAAGTTACTTTTTATGAAATATGAATCTAATATACCATAATAAAAATTTAAATAATCTGATATAATAACCAAAATAAAATGAAAATAAATAACCTACAACTTGATCAAGGTAGAGACTTACTAGAAGCATGTAGTATGTGTTGTTATTATCCTTAGTATGCTTGCGCCTTTATCTAGGAAAAGACTTTAAGAACTCTATAACTAAGAATATGAACCAAAAAATGTCATATGTATGGGAATAATAGGAGATACATGATCCCAAATAAATAGTAATTTATTTGTGGTTGGTTAAGTGCATTGCTTACAAAGATCAAGTTGTAGAACCAATGACACTTTCTTACTTGTAATGTTGTAATCAATCACAAAAATAATAGAGGTAGAGATTCAAAAAAATGGTATCATTCTATAGCTTGTGAAAATATTCAAAACTATAGGACTCAATGAAAATTTTTGGATTTAAAATCAAACCAAAATTGGTTTATTGTAGAAGATACATGGAGTTTGCATGAATCAATTTAGCTGATTGGAATTGGAAGTAGAACTTACGAGGGACTCAAAATGATTGGAAATAGAAGAGGGAGTAATTTGGACCTAATTGGAGGAAAACTTAAGGTGTAAATTTTAATAAATGAAAAATAAATAGGCAAAGATGCATGAAATATTGAATCTCGAGAGCTAAATTTGGAAGATGGGGAGGAAGTGATAGAAATTCCCCCTTTTACAAGGGCAATTATGCAATCATCACTCCAGGTTACAAAACCACTACTTTACATTACACAATTACCTATATTTTAATATTAATACACCCTATTATAATGGAACCACCATGGTAGTTTATGAAACTATTGTGGTGGTTTTAAAACATAGGTGATGGTTTTATAACAATGATAATGATCTCAAGGCTAACTTGGTACATCTTCTCATTGTAGGGGCCTACAAACACTAGAGTAGAGCCTAGGAGTAGGAGTGGCTCCCTAGGTCATGGAATTTTTGATAGTGGATGAGTTATCCATTCTTAATTGAGTGGGAATTTTATGAATCACATGGGTGGAAAATATCCCTCCCTTGAGCAATTTATTGTTTAACTTGCTCATATACTAGGATTATTGGTGATTTGGCCTCACAAACCAAATGTTAAACCCTACAATCAAAAACTTTATCATGACACCCACCCAATCATATATATGTAATCTCCATGTATTATGGTGTCTTCTAAATTCTAATTGAAAGTCATTTTAGCACTGTTAAAGGTGTCATGGTATGTGCTAGAGCCTACTTGTAAACTCATCATGTCATGGTTAATTTTGAGATCTTTGGTTGATGTACTAAGTGGTCATACTAGTCCTTGAGTGAGATAAAAAGTTAAAATGTATTTTAAAGTTTTGGGAGTGATTTAATCATTATTTGACAAAATTAAGGATCTTTTGCAAAGGTTAAGGTAATTTGACAAAGTTAAGCTTTCTAGTTCTCATTGTTTTAGGCCAGTTTTACACCACTTATAGAAGAAATACCTTTATATCATATGTGAGGGGTGTCCAAGACTCATTTGAGTAATAAAATGAGGTCTTAGGATGTATATAAAGTCATTTTCCATGGTTTACTTATCCAAGCCTATTTCAAACCTTGATCCACCCTCTAAGTCATCAATGACCCTTCAAACATCTCATTTGAGTTAAATTGCATTATAAAACTTTGGGAAAAGGGTATTTAGGTGCTTCATTATATTATAAGGGTCCTAAAAAGAGTCTAATTTCCATCATAAAACCATAACAAGGTATTTCATGTTTATATGAATCTATTTTAGAGGTCAAACCCATTTCACATTCACCAAATGGACCCCACACATGGGAAAATGTGTCCTTTTAACTTACCTAACCATACCATCTATTTTAAAATGTTATTTGAATTATATTTTCCTTATTCCTACCCATAAATGGTGTTTAAAATTATAAATCTTTATAAAACTCCAAAAATAAATTGATTTATAGGAGTTCCAAGCCTCTAAGGACCTATATGGATAGGTCAAGGTTGGAGGAAGTAAGAAATTTTCAAAATGGAATCAATGAAAGAATTAGGTGAATAGATATTTGAGTTTCAAATTCAAAAGGGAAAAAAATGGTTTCCTTCTTTCATGTTCCTCTTTGGTATCCATAGATAGCACTTCAGGTTTATGCTCAATCAATACAAGAGAGATAAGTTGAGGATCCAAGATTTTGGCTAGAGGAAGTGGGTATAATGCCCTTCTAATCCTAGGAATTAGTTTCAATATTAACTCCCTATGTTTTATGAACAAACATTAAGAATTTAATTAGTAAAAATGTCTTCTTCACCTATGTAAGGGTCAAATATTCAATGGATTCAATGCATTTTTGGCTAGTTTGATGTAATAAATTATCATAAATTTCTTATACAAGTCCTCAAGATCTATCTCCATCACTCTCCACCCCTGTTTCACATGTGTGATCCCTAAGAGCATGGAAACATTTAGTTTTTCTCCATTCATGTTGCAGATCATTTAGTGAATGAAAATGGAAGTGTGTGGTGGTTTTAAATTAGATGGTGAGTTCCTTGGATACCACTTAAGATCTTATTTGTCTTCCCTAACTTAGTTGAGTGATAAGGCCTAAGATGAGTGTCATGTCTACATTGTGTAGCCTCCTTGTAAGTGTAAATAAAATGTCATTGTAATGGTTATAAATAACTATCAAGTCATGATAAAATATTTATGGATTTCACCTCATGGTCAGGATACATATTGTTTCCCTCATGCCCATGAATTCCCTATCTCAAAGAACCATATTCATCTTCAACCTGCAGGCAAACTCTCACAGTCACAGTAAACCATTGATCAGACCAAGTAAATGAAGGACTATTTGGATGGATTATTGAGTAAATTAAGAGACTTACTTAATTCATAAGGAAATATGGATATACATGAAATATAACTTGAGCTCTCATCTTGGGGATGAGTTGGTGTGTTGGTCCTAAATATTTCAAGTCAAATAAGACTATAGCTATAGATTTGAAGAGATACTAATGGTATGGTCTAGTTAGAAGAGTTTTATAAGTTTTGGGTATTTAAATAACCCTATACATAATGATTTCATTACTTAGGTAAGTCTCAATTTACCATCAAAGGAAGGGAATGTCTATAACTATAGCTCAGTCAGACCTAATTACCATCTACAGGTTTGATTATAGATGGGGAACAAGTTGAGTAGTTAGCCCTATTAGATGATTTATTCAATATAATAAGAGTAAATTAGGTTTGATAAGTCCCATATAATATGATGATCATTTTTGGTGAGTGGGGAGAGTTTCTATGGAGGAATAAATCTTACCTCTCACCTAACAACATAGTCAAGGAGCCTAATTGATCGCCTATATATTCATAAGTGAAACAAAAAAAAAGGTACACCTTGTATTGAGATAGGTCCTTTGAGGTTCAATAAAGATGTGGAAAACCATGAAATAGGTTTCCATGATGATAATAAGGCAATATCATCAAACATGAGGATACTCAACCCTTATACATAGTCTAGGAAAGCTTAAGACCACCTATAGATAAGGTCATAAAAAAAGAGCTAAATGTCTTAAACCCTACATAGAGATGACTAATGAGAGAGTAAAATAGGGGATATGACTTATTTACTTGGGTTCCTTAGTCTTCAGTTATTCCTTGATCCTTTGAGATAATCAAATGAAGACTTAATAGCCTAATTAGGCCTTTAGGCCTAAAACTGACTTCATAGGCCTGTGAATATGAATTCATGACCTTATACATGTTTTGAGGCTATTTGAGGTTGGGAATATCTAAGGAAAAATGTTTTCAAGGTGATAATAGTCTCATATTGAAGAAATAAAAGGCATAAAACTAAGCATTAGGGTTACATAGGCCTAGGCTCTCATAAACCCCAAACAAGAGTTAAATGGGTATGCAGAGGATAGAATTGAAAGATGGTACTAGTTGAAAGGGTGTTATAAATCCTAATACTATGTAATATTGGGGTTTAAAATACATAAATACTCTATTATGTATATAATAAACTATAAATATCCCTAATAAAATTAGTTTAAGCACTTAGTCTTAATAGTGAACAATGATTCAAAGCAGACTTATGAGAAGAAGGGTAGAGATTATGGTCTAGATAGTTGGAGATAAGTGAAAGAGAGTGGAAATAAGTGGAAAGGTATGAAATAATTACATTTAAACCATTATTGACCACCTACATGAGTCTCAAAGTCTTGAAGCTCTGATTAAGCCTATAAGGCCTAAAGCCTTCTTGAATCCTCAAGACTACATCTCCATTTTGATGACTGACTCAGACCCTCCAAATAAACTAAAGTATATGATAATATGTGTGATGATTAATTATGTCTTGAATGATGTGTTTTAAATAAAATAGTACATGTAAATATTCAAATTAAATCTTAATACCCTCTTGAGCTCCACTACCTTAAATAGTCATGTCGATCGACCAACTCAAGCACTCATATCTTTCATATCATGATCAATCATAGCTATTTCTCTTCAGAGGATTTGTAAACCCCTATACACTAAAAATCCATGGAGGAATTATTTGGATTTAGGATCTCATATTTATGGATAATAATTAAATTTTTAACCTACCCAAAATGCTTAGCAAGTAATAGAGGTCCACCAACTTGCACTCATATCTCACCTTATAGTCTGCATGGGATCAAAAAATCTTAAATATGTTTTATGGGGTGTATGGGATAGATATCCATGGAAAAAGGTTTTGGATTTGAGGCCTATTCTATATGAACCATTGTTAAGATGGTAGACCTCTAAAAGCTTGCATAAACCCTACCATAAGCCTAATGGGAGAAAATGTAAGATATATTTACACTCAAATACCTTGGATGGATCCTAAAAACACATGAATCTAATATTTAACTAAGAGGATGTCACATCCATGGTATCAAGTTATATGAACTATTATACAAACTTGTCATAAACTATAATTTTATAAGTTTTTGAGAAGAAAACAAGGTGTAGAGTTATTTTTAAGGTTTAAAATCATGTGATAGGGTATTATAAATCATATTTAACCTCTCAAAACCACCAACCATTCACAATTATTCCTATAAACACTTTTGTAAGTCTTCATGAAATAGGCAGTCCAGAAAAGCTAATAAGAGATGGCCTAATGACCTAACTCAAATAGAATGTAGGTTTTCACTATGATAAATGCCTATTCCATGATTTGAAACATTTTTTAATGTCTAATACATATTCATTCACTTTCCCTAAAGGTTTTTATTTAGTTTTCATGGATGCCAAACACCTAACACTAAGTCACTAGGCCTAGTGGCCCTAATTGGTCAAATAAGAGGAGGATTAATGGTGTAAGGGGATGATGAGGAGGCAAATTCAAGGACAAATACCCCTATAACTAATTAATTTAAGTAATTATTCATACATAATTTGGTCATTGTGAATAATGGGTAGTTTTTTAGCTTAGTTGGCATGCACAAAGAGAAGGTGGGCTACTAAATGATCCATAGAGGCATAATTACACCAATTTAATGATTTTTAACTTCTTAATGAGGAATAATTTACCATATTTGTGCATTTAAATGATTTTAATTAGGTCAATCAAGTTTGAACCAGCCTCCACCACTCCACCTTAGCACTTAAAGGGTCCATTAAAGACCACCAACCATGATGACAATGTATGAAGGGAGTCATGAGGGATAATGTAATTGATATATGAGTGGATTATGGTCATTAATGACTACTAAATGTCACATCCATGCCATTTTCCCTCTCTTTATCTTCTCATTTTTCTATATATTAAGCCTCTTAAGATATTATATCTATCCCTCAGCTAGGTGTAATGAAACTCTACCAAATTGTATCTTGAGAACCTCTTTGAATCAATAAATAAGGTATATTTACATGTTTATTTGATATAATTAGTGTGTTATGGTTTGTTTATTTTCATAAAATCTGATTTTTATCCTCCTTCGCAGGTCCTCCCCTTCACCTAGTTCTAGAATGTCATCCTATGTAGGTCATGTGATGTGTTAAAGTGTTGGTAGTTATGTTGAAGAGTAAGTTGGTCAAAGTGCCTTAACAAGACCTCTTGTCCATGGCCTTCAAGTTTAATACTTCATGATATCCTTCACATGAAACAATTATGTTTAGGAATTCATTAAGAATCCTATTTCAATCATTAATCTTTACTTGATTCATAAAGTGTTAGATTAAAGATCAATTAGAGTGGATATATGAATATGGGTGCATCACCTCTTTAGATTAGGTCTCATTTTATGCATTTATACATCCCTTTTAACCCCAATAACTATTAATTATTAGGAAGTGATTTCAATTTGATGTACTATGGGAGCTATCCCCATAAACTAGAGGTTTGGTCCTCTAATAAGTTACCCATAACCTTTGGACTGATCCCATGTTACCCTAAACTTAGAGTTAACTAAACCATCCTCTTTTAAAGGTGAAATTTGGAGTGTTAATAGTTATGACATTCCTAATGGGAAGAATATTCAAGTAATTGTATTACTTACATAACTTAGTCATCCAGAGCACCTTCAAGCACTCAGGTTATAGGATTTACAATCAAAATCTCATTTCACAGGTCATCATAAGGTCTACTCTTGGGGATAAGATCATCTTATTTATTGATAGCTCACCTTGTTTTCAATCATCTCAAGATGTGTAATGGATGCATATGGAGTAGACTTCTATCATACTCCTCCTTATTAATAGCCCTATGACCCATACTAACCCCATTATGAGCCTTATCAACCCTATATTGACCATTATCAACAACATGAAGGTTCACATCAATCCTAGGAGCCTCTTTACTATAAATATTATCAACCCCCTTGTGAGTATTATCAATTCCCTTGGTATCATGCTTACCCTCCTAATCAGTCTTGGAAACATCATGATACTTCTAGCCAACCTAGACATGTCTTAAACTAATCTATTTCAAGCCTTAATCAAACCTTATTGGGTATTGAGAGACACATAGTGGGGATTGACACAAAAATGATTTATGGAAAAAATATCCCTAGTCACCTAATTAAGAGTATGAGAGCCTCATTTTAGAAAATTAAGAGGGAATGGGAATCTATAATTAAGGATAATTAGTCAAGACCAACTAGTGACATGTTAGATGTAGGTTTGATTGTAACCATAGAGAAGAATACAGTAGTACATGAGGGGAAGAAAATATAATTCTACCAGTCTGATGTGCCCTCTTCCATCTCACATCAATCCTCTATTAAGAAACCCATCCTCCCTTAATATTCCAAAATAAGTGAATGTCAGAACCTTCTAAGTTTCCCATAAGTTCCTCAAGCCTTTCCTACTTGGAAGTCTATTCAATACAAAGTGAAAAAAAGGAAGAAGTGTGTGTTAATAGGGATAAGTTTCATGGTTAAAATCAAACCTTGTATGGGCATTCCCTTCCCAATAATCCTAAGGAGATATCTAAATAGTTAAGGCTTAATTTTGAATCCCACCTAAAGAGAGATATTGAACTTACAAATTAACACTGTCATAGTCAGTGGTAACTACAAGATTAATAAAACCTTAAGATAATATGTCTTCATTTCCTCCTCAACCTGGAACACATGTTTCTAGTGTCAATATCCCAACTTGGATTTAAATAGTGAACTCATGGGGAAAGGAATATGAGTCAAGCTTACATCAAGGTGTTGGATCTAAAGATAAATTTGAAACCATTCAACTCCAACCCCTCATTCCTTAAGAGCCCAAAGCATTTCCATCATGGTGGTCCATTCAAGATAATTTATAGTAGAAAGATGAGGTGTTGGTTATTATAAATGAGTAGCTAAATGATAAGAATGAAGCATGCATGACATCTCTTCTAAAGTCACTTCAAGGATATTCCATTTCTCTTCTTAAAAATGAGCCTATCATTAAGGAAGAAATTAAATAAGTTCAGGATGTGGTAGTAGATAATGAAGGTGATGAAAGTTATCTAGAAGAATAAATTACTATTGGGACACCTCTTAGCAAGGAGAAATGTGAATCAATCCTCCATAATGCAAAAGAGGGTGATATTCTTCAAGAAGTTACTTGGATGTAAGATGAGTCACAAGAAGAAGACATTTTAATTGGATAAGAAGAGGGTGTTTTCCAAGATCTCCTTGATGACATGGCATCTACTCTTTGTCATGATATTCCTAAGGAGTGTGAGAGTAAAACATTTGTTTAATTTGTAGTAGTTGTAAGAAAAAAAGATGTCCTTCAAGATTATTCAAATGTTCAAAAAATGGTATGTGTTGATTTTGAAGCTTCTAGTTTCATTGAAGATAAAGGACCTATTATTTATTTCCAAGATGAGTTTATTAATTAACATGAGGTCCTAATAGTGGATGAGGCATTAGAGCATGATCATGATCATATGGAATGTCAAGAGGATAATGAGGATCTTTAGAAGTAGTACATAGACATTTATAATGAGCATGAAACTCTTATAGGACTTACACCTCCTATGGGGAAAATTGAATATGCTCTAGCTATTGGCCTTGTCAAGTGTCATTCATAAGAGGAACAAGTTAAAGATGATGAAAGGAAGGTTGAAGTGTTTTCTACAATAGTGCCTAAAGTTGAGAGAAGTTAAGACACACTGACCTTTAGTATGCCTCATGAGGCTCAAGATGAAGGCCTTGGTGATATGTGGCATCCACTCTTGGACACTTGCAAAGATTTTAAAATCATTGACAAGTCACCAACTCGGATAGAGCATAATTAAGACACAAACCAAGGCAAACCAATTGGGTTGTAAAGAGAATTATTACATGTGAGTATGGCTAATCAGGAGCAGCCCATGGCTAAGGGAGAAATTAGATTATTCATGAAAAATAGGTAGGTTTGGGATGATTATGATTGGGTGATATATTTTTATAGCTAGACTATGCACTTGAGAATGGAATAAGAAAGTCAAATTTCCACTCTAAGAAGTTATCAGCATGCAAACATATCTAGAATTAAGTGTAAGTTTTCCTTCAATGATCAAAGATCTAATAAGACTTTAGTTAATACATTAAAATCAGACCTCATGGTTCCATGGTGATCAAAAAAAATTCCCATTTGATCCTAGAAGAGAAAGGAGTTTGGTTACAAGTTGGTTATTTCTATTATATTGTTGTCTTGTTTCAAATAAGTGCATCAGTACATCTAAGTGTTGTGTTAGCTTTAGTTGCCTTAGTATCTTATCTTGTTATTTTTTTAGGTGTTAGGTGTTACTTATTTTAGTGTTGGATCCTTTTGAATTTATTGTTACAATCCTTGAGGGTGTTATAATGTGATAATAAGTTTGACAGTCCAAGGAAATGGCCATCCAAATCATAATGTCATCTTAGTTGGGTCATAAAATCATGGGAGGATAGTGGATTATCTTGACTAGTAGGCTGATCAACCCCTATGAGTTGCCAAAGATGTTGACAATTTGGCCTCCTAGGACAAATTTCAACCCCTACAATTGAAAAAAAATCCATGACACCCACCAAATCATATATATGTGATATTCATGTATTTTGATGGCTTCTAAATGCTTCTTGAAAGTCATTTTAGAAATGTTAGAGATATCATGGTATATTCTAGAGCCTGCTTGTGAACTCATCATGTCATAGGTATATGCTAGAGCTTGCTTGTGAACTCATCATGTCATAGCTATTTTGAGGTCTTTGGTTGATGCACTAAGTGTTCATAGTGGTCTTTGAGTTATGGAAATAGTTTCAAAGGTATTTTAAAGTATAGGGAGTGATCTAAGCATTTTTTGACAAAATTAAGGATCTTTACTAGAGGTTAAGATAATTTGATAAAGTTAAGCTTTCTAGTTCTCATGGTTTTAGGCATGTTTTAAGCCACTTCTTGAAGAAAAACCTTGCTAGCAGATGTGAGGGGTGTCCAAGCCTCATTTTATTCATAACATGAGGTCTTATGATGTATATAAAGTCATTTTCCATGGTTTACTTATCCAAGCCTATTTCAAAACTTGATTCACCCTCTAAGTGATTAATGACCCTTAAAACATCTCATTTGAGTTAAAATTCATTATAAAACTTTGGTAAAATAGTATTTGGGTGCCTCATTTTATTATAATGGTCCTAAAAAGAGTCTCATTTCCATCATAAAACCATAACAAGGTGCTTCATGCTTAAAGGGTTCCATTTTAGAAGTCAAACCCACTTCCCATTCACCAAATGGGCCCCACACATGGGAAAGTGTGTCCTTTCAACTTATCAAATAGTATAATATATTTTCAAATGTTATTTGACTTATATTTTTGCTTCTCATTCCCACTAATGGTGTTTCAAAGTATGAATCTTGAAAAAATGGAGAAAAAAATAATTTTACAAGAGTTACAAGCTTGTATAGACCTGTATAGATAGGTCAAGGTCAGAGGAAGTAATAAATTTTTATAAGGAAATTATTTCAAGAATAAATTTAAGATATATTTGAATTTAAAATTTAAAATATCTAAAAACTATTTCCATCTTCCTCTTTGGCAGCCATAGATATCACTTTAGGTTTGTGCTCGATCTAAACAGGAGAGAGAAGGTGAGGGTTCAAGCTCTTGGCCAAAGGAATGGGGTATAATTCCCTTCCAATAATGGGTATTAGTTTCAATATGTACCCCCTATTCTTTATGAATAAACATAAATTATTTAATTAGATAAAGTGTCATCTTCACCTATGTAGAGGTCAAATTTACAATGGCTTTAGTGCAGTTTTGGTTGGTTTGATGTAATCATTGACCATAAATGTCTTATAAAAGTATTAAAGATATATATTCATAACTCTCCACCCTTATATACATGTTTTATCCCTAATATCAAGGAAACATTTAGGTTTTCTCCATTTATAGACTATAGATAGAGCTCTCATGTTGTAGAACCTTTGGTGCATAAAAGTAAAAGTGTGTGGTGGTTTTAAATTAGATGGTGAGTTCCTTAGAGCCCACTTAAGATCTTATTTTTATTCCCTAAGCACTCATCTCGGTGATCAGGCCTAATATCTCCTTCAAGTATTTTTTTAAGGTAATTTTCATGTATGCATTATGCAGTCTCCTTGCAAGTGTAAATAGAATGTCATTATAATGGCTATAGAGAACTATCAAGTCATGATAAAATATGCATGGATTTCACCTCATGGTTAGGATCCATATTTTCTCCCTCATTCCCATCAATCCCATATACCAAATAACCATTCTCATCTTCAACCTATAGGTAATCTCTCACAGTCACAACAAACCTATTCATTAGATCAAGTAAATGAAGGACTATTAAGATAGGGTCTTGAGGGCATTAAGAGACCTCCTTGAGTTATAAGTACCCATGGATAGACATGTTATATTAATTAAATAGAGTCCAAAAAGGATAATATCTTTATTACCAACACACCAACTTAGCCCAAAGATGAGAACTGGTCCTAGATTTCAAGGCAAACAAGACTGTAGTTATAAATTTGAAGAGATACTAATGATCTAGTTGGAAGAGTTTCATAAGACTTGGGTAGGTAAATAACCCTATACATAATTTTTTCATTAATAAACTAATTCTTAATGTACCATCTAAGGAAGGGAATGTTTACAACTATAGCTCAGTTAGACCCAATTACTATCTACAGGTCTGACTGTAGATGGGGAACTCGTTGAGTAGTTAGTCTTATTATAGGATGTATTCAATATGAGAAGAGTGAATTAAGGTTTATAAGTCCCATAAAATAATATTATAAATGTTAGTGATTGTGGATATTTTCCATGGAGAAATAAATATTGCCTCAAACCTAAAAACACAGTCAAGGGGCCTTACGAATAGGTACACCTTACATTAAGATAGAGACTTTGACATTAAATAAATATGTGGTAAACCATGAAAAATAATTTTATGTGGATAATAAGTCAATATCATCAAATAATAGGAGACTTAACCCTTATAAATAGTCCAAGCAAGCTTAAGACCACCTACAGATAGGGTCATAAAAAGATCTAAATGTCTTAAACCCTAAATAAAGATGACTAATAAGAGATTAAAATAGGTTATATGACTTTTTTCCTTAGGTTATTAAATCTACAATGAATCCTTGAGCCTTTGATATAAGCAAAGGAAGGCTTATAAGTCTAATTAGGCATTTAGGCCTAAAACTGACTTCACAGGCATGTGCATATGAATTGAATATTTTATACATGTTTGAGGATATTTGAGGTTGGTAACATCTGATTGGGAAGTTATAAAGTGTAAAAAATGTTTAAAATGTGATAAGAGTCTCATATTGATGCAACAAAAGGCATCAAACCAAGCATTAGCGCTATACAGGCCTAAGCTCTCATAAACCCCAAGCAAGAGTTAAATGGGTATGCATAGGATGAAATTGAAAGAGGGGCATAGTTAAAATGGTGTTATCAACCCTAAAAACATGTCATATGTGGGTTTAAAATCCATAAATACTATATTATGGAGATAAGAGACTATAAATGTTCCAACACAATTAGTTTAAACATGAAGGTTTAACAGTGAACAGTGACTCAAGGCAGACTTATGAGAAGAAGGGTAGAGATGATAGTTTAGATAGTTGAATATAAGTGGAATAGGTTGGAAATAAGTGTAAATGGATGATATAAGGACATTTAAACCATCATTTACCACCTATAGGAGGTTTGGGGTCTTAAATCTTAAATTAAGCCTATAATGACTAAGCCTTCTTGAGTCCTCAAGACCCCATCTCCATTATGATGACTAAATCGGACCCTCTAAGCAAATTAAAGGCTATGAGAAGATGTTTGATGATGAATTAGGTCCTAAAAGAGGTGTATGAAATAAAATAATATAGCTAAATAGTCAAATTTAGTCTTAATATCTTCTTGAGCTTTACTACCCTAAGTATCCATGTTGATCTTCCAACTCAAGCATCCCCTATACAATAAAAATCCATGGAGGAAAGATTTGGATTAAGGATCCCATATTTATGAATAATCACTAACTCTGTAACCTACCTAGAATTCTTAACAAGTAATATAGGTCAACCAACTTTCACTCATATCTCATCGTATAGTATACATGAGATCAATAGCTCCTTAGGATATTTGATAGGGTCTATGGTCTTAAGATCCTTATAAAAATGTTTTGGGTTGGAGGCTTGTACTCTATGAACCATCATTAAGATGTTAAACCTCCAAAACCCTACATAAATCTTAACACAAACTTGATGGGATAAAGCTTAAGGTATTTACACTCAAATGCCTTGGATGGATCCTAAAAACAACTGAATCTCATAGTACACCAAGAGTAGTTCACATCCATGGTATTAATTAATATGGACTATTGTATGAACTTTTTAGAAACTATACTTTTGAAATTTTTAGAGAAAAAAAAAGGTATGATTGTTTTAAAGGTTTAAAATCTTCAGATAGGGTAGTCTGAAGCAATTTCACCTCTCCAAATCACCAACCACTCATAATTCTTCCTAGAAACACTTTTGCAAGTGTTTGCCAAATAGGCAGTCTAGAAGAGCTATTAAGAGATGGCCTAATCACCTAAGTCAGATAGAATTGTAGGTTTTCACTATGGTAAAGGCCTATGCCATGATTTTAAACAATTTTTTATGTCTATGACATAATTATTCACTTGTTCTAAATGTTTTGATTCAGTTTTTATGGCCACCAAGCACCTAATACTAAACCACTAGGCCTAGTGGTCTAGTAGACCTACTTGGTCAAATAAGAGGAGGACTAATGACATATAAGGGATACTAAGGAGGTTAATTTAAGGTAATAATAAACTTATAAATGATGCATTTAAGGAATTAGGCATACATTCTTTAGTCATTATGAAGAATGGGCAGTTTCTTGGCCTAGTTGACATGCACAAAGAGAAGGTGGGATGTTAGATGATCCATGGAGGCCTAATTACACCACATCAACACTTTGTAACTATCAAAGGAGGAATAATTAACCTTATTTGGGTGTTTATATGCTTTGAATGAGGTTAACCAGGGTTGAACTAGACTCCACCATTCCACCTCAATGCCTAAAGGGTCAATTAAAGACCACTAACCATGAAGAGAATCCCTGAAGGGAGTCATGAGGGTTGTTTTAACTATGGATTATGGTAATTCATGGCTCATAAATGTCACCTCTATTCTATTATTTTATATATTGATCCTCTTATGTCATTATTTCTATCCCTCAGCTGGGTGTAATGAAACTATGTTAAATAATATCTTGAGAACCTCTTTGAATCAATTAAGGACTATTTACATGTTTATTTTTTAGTATTAGTGTGTTATGGTGATTTTATTTTTAAAAAGTGTGGTGTTTATTCTCCTTTGTAGGTCTTCCCCTGCACCTAGTTTTTATAATGCTATCCTATGTAATTTATGTGATATGTCAAAGTGTTGGCATGTGTCAAAGAGTAAGCTAGTCAAAAGTGCCTTAAGGAGACCTCTTGTCTATGGCCTTCAAGTTTTAGACATTCACCATAGCCTTAACATGAAACACTTATGTTTAGGAGTTTATTAAGAATCCTATTTCAATCATTAATCTCTACTTGATTCATAAAGTGTTAGATTAAAGATTGGTTAGACTAGATAGATGAATATTGATACATCACCTCTTTAGATTAGGTTTCTTTTTGTGCATTTATCATCCCTTTTCACCCAAAAAATCAATAGGTATTTTTACTTGAGATCAAGTTGATTTACCAGGGGAGATAGTCCCATAAACTAGAGGTTTTGTCCTCTTATAGGTTACCCACAACCTTTGGACCAGTCCCATGTTACCCCAAACTTAGAGAGAACTATACCATCTTCTCCTAAGGGTGTAGTTTGGAGTGTTAACATCACCCTAAAAATAACACTCTAGTGTTCCCTCAGGACCCAAGAGAGTGGGCCATCACTTTTTTAAATGTTTACAAGATCACTAGACTACCAATGATAAGCTAGTTGGTGGCCATTTAGGATGCCACAAGTACAACCAAGATAGTGGATTGGGATAGCCATTTTAGAGATGTGGGTGCACTCAATGTGGGTGTGAAGTGTGGGTACATATTTTTGTGGTTAAGGGATAAATGATACCCAACCTAGATAAGTAAATTATTTGTATCCTTACCTCCCAAGTGGTGAGGGATAATGGTATCGATAGGTTTTTATATAATTAATTATCTATTATTCATCAGATAGAGGAAAGGGGCACCTAATTTTCATGGGGTTAAGAGATCCTCGCCCACACTTACAAGGACTCATATCCTATAGTCTAACTATGGGTACTCTTTATTAGTCACCTCATGCTCCTCATGAGATAGGTATTTGATAAGTTGATCCCCTACTAGAGGGGAGTAGTTATTGGGGATGTAGGAGCCATTAAGGCATTGATATGGACATATGTGGCCCTTTTTTTACCTTATCCCAAGCCATCAAGACATTGATGGTGGTAAATCTAATATTTATACCTTACTAGGGTATGGTTGGTAAGTGTTGTATCAATTATCAAGGCCACTCAAGTTTAGGACCAACTTTTATAGGCTGAGGTACACCTAGTGGATAAGATACCTCAATAGTTTGGCATGCACTATGTGGGAAACCTTCTAGTGTTAGTAGTTATGTATAGAGATGTGCGATATCCATAGGTAGGGATATTTTTATGTTTATCCTAGCTCTTAATTGTAAAATGGTTTCCCATTACCCAAATTATTTAGTTGGTATAATTATAGGGAGCACCTCTTTAGTGGGTAACTAGAGTCGGAGAAGGACAACATCATTAGGTAGTGTTACCACCAACACCACAATATAATCTCACATATTAGGATCTTTCACAGTATAAGTGGTAACATACAATGAGTGGAGATAGTGAGGGGCATGAGTACATCAATCTAGATGAGGACTTAAATGTAGATGAGGCAAAGGTTATGGATTTTGACTTTGATATAGATTGGCATGAGTATGGCCCAAGTAAACTATTAATTTATGCATTATAGTTTACTAGTTGATAGTTTATCTTTATATTTGATTAGTTAGTTGTTTTATGTATTTGAATTTTATATAATTGGATCTAACATTGATTATTCTACTTTATGATTACATATAACTCAACTAAATAGAGGACTATGATCATGGATACTCTAATCAATATTTTTTAACTGGGCATAGGCATGACCAGAGGTGATCTAATAGTGGATCTTGGACTACCTACTAGGATAGGTTGGCATATCAATTGTTGATGTGGGTTTTGTTGATGATTTAAAATTGCACTTGATCATAATCAACAATAATGGGAAGTTTTAAGATATGGGACTTGCATCTTGAAACAACCTCCAAATTTTTGAGAAGTTGGTTCTTCTTTAAATTGAGTAGATACTGGGAAAAGGGATAGGAATTTAAATCAAAAACATAAATGCAAGAAAATAAATCTAATATATGGTGATGTGCTAAAATGTAATTCAACCTTAATCCTGAGCACAGTGAAACTATATGTAGGATTCATTTACATTTAAGATCAAACAAGTGCATAATCAATGTAAAAGATGGAAATAATAAAAACAAAGGCTCATAACATAGACTAATTTCACTGTGATACAAAAAATGTTAACAAAGGCATAGGGTTCAATTTTCTTATTTGAATCTTCCAGTCATATAAGAGGGGTAGAAATACATATAGTTATATAAACTTTTCGACTCAAGAAAATGAGACAAAAGCAAATGACATTCCTAATCACAGCTCTGGAAAGTCTACAGCCTAGACTAATTTTGAAAATGACATAGATAATATCAACAAAGGCATAGGGTTCAATCTTCTTATTTGAATTTTCCAATCACATAAGAGGCACAAAAACATGTACAGTTATGTAAAACTTCCAACTCAAGAAAATGAGACAAAAGCAAATGATATTACTTAGCCATAGCTCTAGAAAGTCTAAACTTGTTACAATAATTCTCTCTCAATAATTCTCTCTGATAATTCCCTCCTTGTGGTGATCTCTGCACCCTTATTTATAGCCTTGGATCCACTCTGGATTGTCTGCTTGTTCCCAATCTAATGGCCCAAATCAAATCTTCCCTAACTAAACGTGTCTAACAAAAGATATCTTATAGATTCTAAAATGCTTCATCTTCTGGCAGTTCATTGGCTATAACAAATTATAGGACGCTCCCTTCTCTTAAACACTAGGTAACACTTAGCCAAGTTTCTTATTACTTTAGGAAACGTTGAAGAATGACACTTGTCATGTTCCACAGCAATTATAGAAGACACGTGGCACTTTCCGCATAATTTATACTCTTTTGTGTCTTTGCTCAGGAGTGTTTTGCCTTTGACACTTGTCACCATCTACTTCCTCAAAACTTCAATAGCTTGAAATAAAATAACACTCACAGCATCTCATACCTGAGTAACTTTAAAAGGACACAGGGATAGGTGTCAATCTCTGCTACTTTATTAAAGGACACATGGCAATCTCTGCTTTACTCATTTGGGGTTATGTGGTAGTCTCTGCTTCTTTTAGCTACCCTTTTAGAAACCTATGGAATATGACACATGGTGTCCTCCACTTTACTCTATTTATACCATAGAAATAATTGGGTCTTATTTCACATTTACATGGACTGCGACACCTAGTTGCTTCCACTTACTTAAGACACAAAAGTTGGGACCCACCATGGTCTTTACTATATTAGTGAAGCAAAGATGAAGATAATCTAGACCGTGACACATGGTGGCTTCCATTTTCTTTTTCTAGAGTATGTGGTAGCTTCTGCCACTTTTAGAAAATCAAAACTGAGACCTTTCATGATTGCCACTTGGAGCTTTCCGCCTGACCTCAATACTTAGCTTCTAAAACCTTACACTGAAAAGAGATGAAATGTGGGTGTCGATATGGAACCACAGATGGTGACACTTGGAAATATCTACTGAGTCACTATGAGATACATGACACATTTAGACCAAATCATAGAAAATATAAAAGGTGCCTTGGATGATGACACTTGGCAGCATTCGCTTGATTTCAACACTTAGGGAAAATGAAACAAAAGGAAAATAGAGCCTGTGCTCTATTTATAAAAACTTCACCATCTCAAATCAAATTATGTGGGAACAAAACTTTGTAGCATGTAACTGAAACTCAAAATGAAACGTAGAGTATGTTTTACTCTACAGTTATTGGTGACCCCAAGGACTTTTGAGCCTGCTCAAAAAGAATCTACAACTCCCACATGATCTAAAATTACTAGAAAACATAGTTTTAACTAAAATGTTTCAAATAGATTCCATTTATAAGAATATTTTTAGGTTCACCTTCCATCATTTCTAGCTCAAACGAATTTTGTTGTTTACACGCTCGAATTCTATAAGGGCCAGTCCATAATGCTTCAAACTTAGTGTGTTGACCTAGTTTGGCAGCTCTTGCATCCCATTTCAAAATAATTGAGCCTATTTTGAAATGGGGATTTGAAGTCCTTTTATCAAAATAGTCTTTAACTATTTTCTAATGCTTTATCAATGAATCATGTGTTACATTTCTTTTTTCTTGAACTTCTAGAAGTTCTGCTAATCTAACCTGCATGGGGCCATTTTCTTCAATCTCAATATATTTGATCAGCTGGAGAGCAAGAATCTCCAAGCTTAGGGGAATTACAACAAGTTTCCCATATAGCAATTCATATGGGAACATTTTGATCACCTGTTTAGGCATAATTCTATCATCCCACAATGTTAAATTAAGCACTTTATGCCATTCCTTGTGATGATCAGCCCCTATTCTTTTGATGAGTCTAATCAGGTTCTTATTAGTTGATTCTGCCAAACCATTACCCTGAGAGTAATAATTAGAAGAAGTCTTTAGATATATTTTGTGCTTTAATGCAAAGTCAGATACTTTAGACCCTAAAAATGAGACAAAAGCAAATGACATTCCCAATCACAGCTCTGGAAGGTCTACAGCTTAGACTATTTTTGCAAATGACATAGATAATATCAACAAAGGCATAGGTTTCAATCTTCTTATTTGAATTTTTCAATCACATAAGAGGGCAAAAACATGTACAATTATGTAAACCTTCCAACTCAATAAAATGAGACAAAATAAAATGATATTACTTAACCATAGCTCTAGAAAGTCTAAACTTGTTACAATAATTCTCTCTCAAAAATTCACTCTGATAATTCCCTCCTTTTGGTGATCTCTGCACCCTTATTTATAGCCTTGGATCCACTCTAGATTGTCTGCTTGTTCCCAATCTAACAGCCCATATCAAATCTTCCCTAACTAAACGTGTCTAACAGAAGATATCTTATAGATTCTAAAATGATTCGTCTTCTGGCAGTTCATTGGCTGTAATAGATTGTAGGATGCTCCCTTCTCTTAAACACTAGGTAACACTTAGCTAATTTTCTTATTACTTTAGGAAATATCAGAGAATGACACTTGTCATGTTCCATAGCAACTGTAGAAGACACGCAGCACTTTCCACATAATTTATACTCTTTTGTGTCTTTACTCAGGAGTGTTCTACCTTTGACACTTGTCACCATCTGCTTCCTTGAAACTTCAATAACTTGAAATAAAATAAGACTCACAGCATCTCATATGCAAGTAACTTTAAAAGGACATAGGGACAGGTGTTAATCTCTGCTACTTTATTAAAGGACACATGGAAATCTTTGGTTTACTCATCTGGGGTTACGTGGTGGTCTCTGCTTCTTTTAGCTACCCTTTTAGAAACTTGTGGAATATGACATGTGGTGGCCTCCACTTTACTCTTTTTATACCATAGAAACAACTGGGTCTTATTTCACATTTACATGGACCACAACACCTAGATGCTTCCGCTTACTTAAGACATAAAATTTGGGACCCACCATGGTCTTTGCTATATCATTGAAGCAAAGATGAATATAATCTGGACCGTGACACATGGTGGCTTTCACTTTCTTTTACTAGAGTACGTGGTAGCTTTCGTCACTTTTAGAAAAGTAAAATTGAGACCTTCTACGACTGCCACTTGGTGTTTTCTGCCTAACCTCGATACTTAGCTTCTAAAACCTTGCACTAAAAAGATATGAAATGTAGGTGTCAATATGGAACTGTGGATGATGACACTTGGCGATATCTAATGAGTCGCTATGAGATATGTGACACATTCCAACCAACTCATAGAAAATATAAAAGGTGCCTCAAATGATGACACTTGGTAGTATCCGCTTGATTTCAACACTTAGGGAAAATGAAACAAAAGGAAAATAGAACCCACACTCTATTTTCAAAAACTTCACCGTCTCGAACCAAATTATGCGGGAACAAAACTTTGCAGCATGCAACTAAAAATTAGAATGAAACATAGAGTATTTTTTACTCTACAGGTTTTATGTATACCACATAAGAATGAATGAGGTAGCCTCTAAAATTTTGGGGTCTCTATGGAAGCAAGGTTCCACTCCAAAGAATGAGTTGTAGGTGTGTGGTTAAAACAATCAGGTGGTGGGATAGCAAGTTGAACTTGTAGGTTGTTTAACCATGTTTGTATATGGATGTGTGAAATATAATATAAAGTCATTGCTAAATGATTTGGATGGATGGAGAGTTACTCTATGATGGGTAGTTATTAAAGAAACTCAAAATAGGGGAAAGGTAAGGCAGAAAAGAAGGATCTAGGTTCCTAAAAGGTCAATTCTAAGACTATTTATTTGGTGTACAAGTATCTCCAAGACCAATGTTTTATACTTATGGCTATGGCACACTCACAATCAAGCATAGTTAGCATTTTGGGAAAATAAGTATAGTAAGCTTAATGATCTCAAATAAATATATTTCTCCTTAGAGTTGTTGTTCCACACCCTTATTTGAGAGATTATAGATTATACTAGGAAGTTATCTAGTGCTACTAGAGCACATGCCTAGAAGACTATATCAAAGTAAATACTCCTACACACCTCAGATTATCAACTCAATCTATAATAATTTCTTAAACTAAAAAAATTTACCAATCCCTAATAGTTGTTGCACATATAAGATTAGTGCTCATCAATTAAAACAATGATATTCATCTATAGCATTAGCATACTTAAGTATTATTGAATTGATATACACAAAGAAGCTAAAATTTCAATAACATAGATAAGGAAGAAGAGAGAATAAACACAGTTGTTTGACAATCAATGAATTGATTTCTTCTTATATATTGATCAAAAACTCCAACACTTAAAAGAGGGTTTTACATATATTTAAACAACTTGTGGAAGGGGTCACCTCATCCTCTAAGTGTAACAAAACTTCAATTTACATCAAAATAACTAAAATCTAAGTTTTAATTTGATATAAAACCATATGTTATAACTTGAAGATTACATCAATCATGTGTGTGTGAAAGCTAGAAAAATAATTCATTTAATTATAACATGGATGTAACAAGACTTAACTATCTATGACTAATAATTACATGAAAAATTATACAAAATTAGCCTTCAAATAAGGATGAATTGGCTCCTACTTGGTGTTACTCATTATTGTGGCTAGAACTAATGTTGTAACTGGAGTTAAACTGATAACTTGAGTTGATGTACTTATGAAGCTGGTAGGTGGTACTAAAGTGGAGATTAAAATTAGAGTTGAACTTTTTTAACTAGAAGGAACTGAAGTTGTAGATATAACTAAAGCTATAGTTGGAACTAAAGTGGTGGGTAGTGTTGAGACTAGGACATTAGGTGGATTCTAAGCTAAACTAGTAGATGATGTAGAAGAAGACTTATTCTTAGCCTATAGCTCTCGATAGTGTTTATATCCACTAGCATGTTATGCCCATACTATGCTCATATCTAGGAGAGAAGGTTTGTTTACCCTATCCACTTTTGCCATCAGCCTTGCATGCTCAATTTTGGTAGCTTAGAAGCCTACCCAAAAAACTTCCACTTCAATGGACTTCTTCCTCACCAAACTTAGCTTTGCTTCAATATTTTCAAAATTTAATCCTTGAAAACTCTTTTTAAAATTATTTTAAGCTTGTTGTAACATTTGGTCAAAAATAGACTTGGCTACCAACCTCCTAATGTTATCCCATGCACATGTTAATTCTAACTCATTAAAAATTTGCATTGTGTGCTTCTCTTGTTCTATGATATTTATAACTAAATAATCATTAGCATTTACCCATTCTCGAGCCTCTTAGGTGCTATATTTAGTGTATTTATTGATTCCAAGGGCTTCATCAAAATTAAGTGGTTGAATTCCTTATTAGTAGTATATAAAACTAAATAAATTAGTTTATTTTCATCTTCCTTGGGAACCTTAAACAATTTTTTTATTGTGGTTTCATGGGGAGCCAATTGTGCCCTCAAATAATGAATGGTATTTAAAATTTTATATAGCTTCAATATTGCACTTTAAACATCTTTTTCTATCCTAGAAGGAATGTGGATTACCTATCGGTATTCCCTAAAGGATGTTAACTCTTATTCTAATTATTTTATTTCATGATCTATGCCCTCATGAATGTATAACATCGCTTTAGTGTGGGTCTCCATGTAGGATTTAAATTCCTCAATATAAAGGGATTGACCCTTCTTTCTATCTTGTCTTTTTGAAAGAGAGTAGATTTCTTCCCTTTCTTTCAAAATTAGGCCTTGCCCACTATTGTCTTATATCTTCTTCTTCATCACCCTTTGTACTAATCTATTTGATTTATCAAAGAGCAAGCTCATAATGGGAAGCTTGGTGATCATCAATTTTGGCATCTTATAAGTTGATGCTCCTAATTATTTGGCCCAATCTAGAAGAGTTAGATTTAATGGATCTAGTCATTGTGACTCTATTTAAGTGTCTTATTTAGGTTCAATCTTAGGGGATGGCTTAGGCCTTAAAGTCCATATTATTTTGGACTAGTCTACATTCCTTAGATGTGGTATGGGATGAATAATGTAGATTGGTTTCTTCTTTGGAGATATCTTTGTGGCCACCACTACTGTGGTTTGCATTTATCCTGATGAGGACATTGGTGAACTCAATTAAATAGACACTTGGGTGATGGGTTAGCTATTGGTAGTGGAATTAGAGGTGGAGACTAAAGGATCAGTTATTGACATAATGAAAATAGGCATAGAAGGGAATGATGAAAAAGGAATAAAAGTAAAGAAAATTGGCAATGTAAAAGAAGATACAACTAGTAACAAAACAATAGGAGAATGGCCTAAGAGAGTAGTAGATAGAGTACCCTTACCTTATTGGTCACTACTAAGGGGTACCTTTCCTTTTAATCCTTTAAATATTTGTGCCTTGGTTTTTTATAGCTCCTCTTTGTATACCTCATGGATTAGCTCACCCTCAATTGAAGGTTGTACCTACTCAATTGGTCCCTCTGTAGATGGTGTATGTGGCCTTTCTACCTTGGTTTTTCTCTTATAATAAATTTTTTTCCTCTTAACCTAAGGAGAAGTCATTTTTTGGGTAGGAAAGGGAAGATTCATACTAGATGTTATGGTTTTTGAAGCCACCATAGTAGGTGTAATCTCTTCCTCATTAGAGAACTCTAGACAAATGATTTCCTCCTCTCCCCCATTAGTGTTGTCCTTCACCTAAATTTATTCTTTTGTTAATTCTTATTTCACCTTCATTAGTTCAATAGTAGACATTTGAACTTGAAGATTTTATTCTTCCTCTTTCTCACAAACAACTGATGTTTCCCCTACACCTTATTATTACTCTTGCTTTTGAGTTGTCATCATAGTAGGTAGGTTTTGGTGGTCCTAGCTTTGATCTTGTGGTTGTTTGAAAGGTCTACCACTCTAGAAATTTGATGAATTCCATCCCCTAGTGGTAGGACTCTAAATTTTTCTTACCCAAGTGTGAGGGAAGGATCCACTTGGGTTACTCTAACCAAGTCCTTGCTCACACCAGTAGTCACAACCCATTCTTTAATTTGTGCATCATCTTTTACATTCAAGAACTAAAATTCATTATCAAAATACTCATGCTTGTAGGGGATGCCTAAATTATGAACCTTTTATTTCACTTTCTTATTGGGGTCCCAATCCCTATGAGCCATAGTAGCTAAAGCATAAGCCTTTCTTGCACTACTAGCTTCTCTAAAATATCTTTGGTATGTGTATTTCATACTCCTAATTATGAGATGGAAACCAAGAAAGGTGATTTTTTTCTCTTAGTCAAGTCCTCATCTATCCCATTATATAGTTGATATGTAATTTCCTACTCATCATGTTAGGTTGTACAGCTAAAAGCTTCACCCGAATGCAAACATGGAGGAGGGTGCTGAGTGTCACAGTTGTCGATGTCGATAGGATCACTGACATCGGGCAGGGGTCGATAAAAATAAATTGACATCGGTAGGAGTCAGCCAATGTTACTCACCTCCAGCCAAATAGGGACTGACGTTGGTCACATGTGCGGTCCCAAAATTGTTTGTTGATGAACAGTCAGTTAGTTGAACAGGTTGTTTGCATGTTAAAGACTACTTCGAGTCTTGAGCCGCTTGTCTAATTATTGTATGCATGAGATCTATATAATAGACTCATGGGCTGTATTGTAAAGTGTAGAACTAGAAGAGTTCTTCCATTGGTAGAATCATAGGGGTTCTTCTAGGTATGTAAGATCAGGTTTGATCTACAGGGTGTTGCAAGATCATGGTGGAGATCTACATGTGATAAGTAAGATTAGGTTGGTTTGCAAGGGTGTGTGTGTGTGAGGGTCAAAAGGAGATCTACGAGGTAGCAAGATCCAAGGTGACAGCAACACATCAAGGAGCAAGATCATGGTGAGATCTACTTGGAGTACCAGTTCGTACTTGATTGTACTGGTAGTATTGTACTGACTGGTTAAGGTGAACAATAGCTCTGTGTTAGCCATTTGTTGTGGCTTGTATTGAGAGAAGATAACTCTTGAGGGAAGATTACTGGTATGCCCATAAAGTGGAAGAAGAGTGTGATCTCTTTATTGTAATTTCCTTCTATAATGAGTTGAATACAATTGTGTGTTGCCTCTCATATTCTGTGTTATTTCTTATTTCTAGTTACTTGTACTTCTGGTTAAATTCTGCATTTAGTTGCTAATACAAAGGTAATCATATGTGCTCTTAAATCTGACAAGTTGTGTCAGAGCTTTAGGGAACCTAGGTCCTATCAATTGGTATCAAAGCCAGGTTGGAGGTTCTCAGAGTGAGGTTGACTAACAGGTGGTTTAGATCTGGTTAGTGTTTTTGATTATAGGTCACTCTCAGGGGTTTCTGATTGAGTGGGAGTATAGCAATGATAGAAGAAGGTAAGTTGAGAATGGATAAATTTAGACATAGGTGTAGCACCACAGGTGTGTGCTGGTTGGTCTTCAAGATTGAGCTTGAAGAGGAATACAAGCTAGGATACATATTAGACAATGTACTGGTATAGGTACAGGTGTAGCTATTTATCTCCAAGTGGGAGATTGTTAGGTTGTGCAGCTAAAATCTTCACCCAGATGCAAACATGGAGGAGGGTGTTGAGTTTCATATTTTCTAACATTGGTAGGATCACCAACGTTAGGTAGGGGTCGACAAAAAGAAACTGACATCATCAAGATTCAGCCGATGTTAGTCGCATGTGAGGTCCCAAAACTGGTTGTTGATGAACAGTTAGTTAGTTGAATGGGTTGTTTGCATGTTAAAGACTACTTTGAGTCTTGAGCCGCTTGTCTAATTATTGTATGCATGAGATCTATATAATAGACTCATGGGCTATATTGTAAAGTGTAGAACCAGAAGAGTTCTTCCATTGGTAGAATCACAGGGGTTCTTCTAGGTATGTAAGATCAAGTTTGATCTGCAAGGTGTTGCAAGATCATGGTGGAGATCTACATGTGATAAGTAAGATTAGGTTGGTCTGCAGGGGTGTGTGTGTGTGAGGTTCAAAAGGAGATCTACGGGGTAGCAAGATCCAAGGTGACAGCAACACATCAAGGAGCAAGATCATGGTGAGATCTACTTGGAGTACCAGTTCATACTCGGTTATACTGGTAGTATTGTACTAATTGGTTGAGGTGAACAACAGCTCTGTGTTAGCCATTTGTTGTGACCTGTATTGAGAGAAGATAACTCTTGAGGGAAGATTATTGGTATGCCCATGAAGTGGAAGAAGAGTGTGATCTCTTTATTGTAATTTCCTTCTGTAATGAGTTGAATACAATTGTGTGTTGCCTCTCATATTCTATGTTATTTCTTATTTCTAGTTACTTATACTTCTGGTTAAATTTTGCATTTGGTTGCTAATACAAAGGTAATCATATGTGCTCTTAAATCTGACAAGTTGTGTCAGAGCTTTGGGGAACCTAGGTCCTATGTGCTCTTAATTATGAGATGCAAACCAAGAAAGGTGCTTTTTTTTCTCTTAGTCAAGTCCTCATCTATCCCATTCTATAATTGATATGCAATCTCCTACTCATCAAATTTATCTGGGATGAATTTAGGGAGATGAATAGGTCTAATAACCATGATAATAGTATAGTCTGGGTATAGCTAATAATCACCCAAAGACATGAGCATATTAGCAATGCTCTTAGATATCCTAGCTAGAGGTTGGCCATGAATTTTCATCCAAACTTGAGGATATAAATACTCTATGATTCTATAAATTTTCCTCACATATGTATAAATGTGAATGAATGAGTAGATGTAGATTCTATTCTTGATGTACGTGGGGTTTAGATCCCATAAATCCCCATTATGTCTATAGACAGTCCCTATGATTGCATATAAAATATATGACATCATATATAAGTTGACACCTCGGGCCTCCTTTCCTTATGTAACACTAATTCTTGCATGTGAGCACTAATAATCTCCCCTAGTGCATAAGTATGCTTTAAAGTGATCAATAAATTGAATAGTTGTACCCATTCCAAATGAAGGAAGTAGATGTTCAAGTGGCCAAACAAATGGTTGAGTAATGCCATGCCAATGTGGATTGCCATCTGGAACATGGTAATGGGCATGGGGTTCTTGTTAGTTTTTTAAGTGTGAAGGTTTCAATCAGGAGAAGCCACTTCCTTATTGATTGTTCTACGTTATTGTCCTTATTCTAACCAACCACATTGTAAAATCAAAATTAGTATCTAGGATGGGTAAACATAAATACCTAATGAATGACTTGCCTAATATGTATGTGACAATGGATATTTTATTAACATAATGGAGTAAATCATCATCTACAATCCTCCCTTCAAATAATGGGTCTATTAATAAGTCAATTTATGGCATGACTTCTAGTTTAGTAGCTACATAGTAGAGTGCTTGGAATTTGAATGGAAGTATGTTAGCTTCAACTTGTTTTATTTTATGGAGACATCTTCCTCTTAATAAAATGGGTTGACATTCTCTATGACCTCCTATAGAACTGAGTAATAGGCATAAATACCATCAAACACTATTACATCAAAAATCATATCTAGGTATTTTATTGAATCCTTGATGGATAACTTGGATGGTGCCTAGGCTCCCTGTATGCTCTAGATGAGGAAGCCATTAATGGTTATAAGTGTTAGTAATATTTAAGATTTTGATTATGGTGGATTGGCATTTTTAAATTTTTAGCTTGTTTGAACATAACTAGGGATTTAGAATTATAAAAAGTGATATATTCTTGAGTTTAATCACAATCAATGGATGTGAACTTGGTTAGTGGCTTGATGTTATATATTTTTAGCATTCATGTTTAGTTTTTACATCACCTTTATTCAATTTTAACTTAACCACCTAGGCCCTAGTGAGCATTCTATGTAGGATGCTTACTCATTTGAGGGGGTACCACAATGCTATTATTTTTCACACTTATCACTATGTGGTTTGCTCAAGAGTCAACATTTATATTCAAGTTGAATCATTTGACTTTGTGAGCCTAGAGTTCCAAAAGAAAGTCTTTGAATATCTAAATGTTCTTTGGAGAGATTCATGAGACTTTTACCAAAATCCAAGGTGATGAACACTTTTCCCTGAAGACCAAAATGTTGTTTAGGAGGATTTGTTGAAGGAAGTTCCTGAAGAGAAAGTCCCAAAAGACTAAATCAACCCAAAGACCAAAGTTTATGAAACAAATCATCTATGTAAAAGGTGCCAAATAAAATGATCTAAAGGAAAGTTTTCAACCAAAAGTTGTTGATCGAAACAATACCCAAAAGAAAGTTCTTGACTAAAATTTACGAAAGACCAAAATATTCCAAAGATTAAAGTGTCAAACAGAACTTCCCAAATAAAAAATTAAATAAAATAGAGTGATAAAGACTAAAATTGCCCCAAAGATAAATGTCTTTAATGTTGAATAAGTAAATCTAATAGATGAACCTAAATAAACAATCTAATTAAGTAAATTAGAATAGATGAACCTAAATAAATAAATCTAAATACCTATTATACATATCAAATTTCTAAAATTTCTATTTATAGATTAGTTTCAATAATTCCTTCCAATGGAAATGGGTTGTAGAAGAAAATAGGTGCACCTAAAGTTATTTAATGTAAAAAAAGACGTCCAATTTTTACAGATAATAAAACTAGCCAAACACATATGCATAGCCCAAATAATAAACAAGCCTTATAAAAACAAAAAAGGGGGTCCTCAATTTCTCATAGAAAAACCAAAGGTGGGGTGTGTTGAATACAACACCAATGTATTAATTTCATCCTACCACGTGTCTATGATGTTGAATAATATAAGGGTTGAAGAAAAAATTATTGAATCTAGATTCAAGAGAGAAGAGGCCTTGATTTACATGGTGGTGTTAGATAGAGATCAGGCTTGTTATAGATGATGGATAGGAGGTTCTGCCTCATAGGGAGGTGTTAGTGACGGGAGAGGCAAGATCATGTGGGATAGAGAGATAGTTTCCCAGGGGGTACTAGTAGGAAACTTCAGAGGAGCCATAGTCCTAATTATTATTTTGCATCAAAACCCTCCCATAGGAGGAGGTTGAGACCTTGAGACTATCATTTATATATGTCAATATGTATTATTCATGTTATATTATTTTTGGTCTTGAGACCTTAAGGCACATTATCCCCCTATGGAGGTTTTTATATTAGAGATCCATGTTTGTCAAAACTTGATAGTTATTATGATATATATGGAGACATTTAGTTTACTTCTTAGTGACTTGTCATCATGTGTTATGGGCTTTAATTTCCATGTTTTTTATTTTTAGATTATGCACTCAAGATGACTAAGCATACGATGATATATAATGTATTTATATGTTTTAGATATAATGTTATGGATTATGCTTATACATGTGAACACAAAATGTATGCATATGATGTGATGTGTTGGACATGTAAAATACACTTACATTTATTTTGTAGGTGATGGCCCAGTTGTTTTGTTTACACAATGCATGACTTTCAATTTATATCAAGGAATGAAAATTATAATAGGTTAAATGTGAGATGATAAATGAAGAAACATATATATTAAAATTTTGCAAAAAATAGGAAGATGACCTAATCCTTATGATCAAAGTGTGGAAATACACTTCTTGCCAAACTTACAAAATACTAGCATTATTGGCTTCATCTAGATATAACTAGCCTTGACAAAATCAGTAAGTGGGATAAAGTTGCCTTTTTCAACATAAGCATGTAAACCAACTTTTAGAAGAACTTTTCATATGGACATTTTTTTATTTATTATTATTTATGAATTTGGTTTTATTTTTATATGTGACCACCTACACTTAGCCTCACATGATTAGGAAGCCACATGGACTCATCACTAATCTATATGTAAGTGAGTAATGGTACCTCTCCCCAATGCTAACCCCATGCAATTGGTAAAATGAAATGTCTCAACACTGAAAGTTAATAAATGGTGAGAGATGTTTATTTTGACTTATGTATATGTATAATCTTTTGATTGTTATAAGAGTGTCTACTTTTCTATTTTTAAGGCCTTTAACCCCAAATCTTGGCCATGTGCAACTAGTAAGATGCAAGGGCTCATCATCAAAGACCAAGATATGTTATTAAAGTTGCCTATTTTATATCATGCTAATGTTTTTCTTTGTAAGGCACCATAAGAGGAGACTCTACCATGGACAAGCTTCTAGACTAGACTATAGGCTAACATTTTCTAATTTTCACAAGGAGATATAGGGGAAAATAGCATACTATGCTCATAAGAACTAAGTCAAAAAATAATGTAAATTTTAATTTTGAGAATATTTTTTAGGTAACAATAGGTTACTGTGAGAATGGAATGAAATTATACATTACATTCTAAAAGTTTCACATTGTGAGAATTAATAACCAAATAGAACATATAATATGCAAGATAAGACAAAAACAACATAATATTCATTGAGGGAAACATGACATGAAAAATAGGTCATTGATTCATCAAAGTATTTACCCTCTAGAGTGAATAACTGATAAGTTTCCTTGTTGACATCTTTGATTACTAGGTAAAGGCCTAACTAGTTATTTTTGAATTTCTAACCTTCTCCTCTCTTCTAATCAATCTTGTTGTCAAGCCTAAGGACAAGGTCTCCTACATTAATTATGCACTCATAGATTTTCTTATTTTATTGTCTTCCCATATGATCATCATAATAAACATGTTTTTTTACAAGGATCTAACATCATCTAAAGTTTATAATTCAACTAGATACAACTCTATGTACTCTTCATGGTCAAGGAGACCCTTGAGAGTACATGAAGGTTAGGTGTTTATACCTCTCAAGGTAAAATAGCCTCAAATATAAACGAAAGTATGGATTTTATCCTATGGGTATTATAATAGTTTTCATGTAAACCCAAAGTGTTGGATAGAGTTATAAGTGTCAATATCATTTATAATATCTAACTTTTTTGACCAATATTAAATTCAGAGTTTTTCAATGGCCTTATCCTCGCTATTGGCTTGAATGTAATACAAATATGTTGAGTGGTGTCATATAATAAATTTATTACATAGCTCATGAGTCTCATAATTTTTAAAAGGAGACCCATTGTTAGTAATAATAACTTGTGGGACCCAAAATTGAGAAATGATTTATTTAGAATAAATTTTACAATGACTAAAATAGTGATGGTTGTTAATAGCATAGCTTCTACCCACCTAGTAAAATATTCAATGGCCATGAAAATGAAATCATGACCATATAAATAAGGGATATCTCACCTAATAAATCTAATCCCCAAGTGGAAATTATCCATGGTGTTACTATGGGTTATTATACCATAGTAGGAATATGTATCTCATGTGAAAGTGTTATATTTATCACATTTGTGCACATACTTGATAGCATCATGGTCTAAGGTGGGATATAAATATCCCATCTTATGGATATTATAAGTGATTTTATGGTCACAAAAGTGTCCAAAAATTCCATTATGATGATGAAATAGGACCCTTTCTAGCCCCTCTTGGTTAACACACTTGAGTAACATGTCATCGAAGGATTTACGATAAAGGATTGCATCTAGAATAATATACTAGTATGTGATGATTTAAGGGCACCATTTTTTACATGAAATATCATCTTTTAGGTAAGTGTATTAAATTATGTAGCTAATGATATCGCTATACTAATGGGAGGAACTAATAGTATGTTTATCTATATAATAGATCAATTCATCAGGAAAGTTGGTATCAACTAGATCTCTAACTTCCAAGGGAAAGTTAGCTAACCAATCATTGATAACCTATCCCTTAACAAATTTTTATTCAAAAAATCACTTAATATTGTGATGAAATGTCTAGCCTTTATAGAGAGGGTTGGCTGATTTAAAAAGCATGCAAGGCTTGAGATCTCATGATAACTTGTCTTTCTTGATTAAGCATATAATGTCATAATCACTTGGTTGTAAACACAATGGTTAAGCATTTATTTTTTTCTTGAGTGTATTGTGTCTCATAATTAATGAGGGTGAAACTAAGGAATTAAATGACACATTATCTACCATCACCATCCTTATGGGCTAACATGTATGCAAGGGACACCTCAATTTGACTTTCTCAACTTCCAAGGGAAATTCAACCAACTAATTTATGATAACCTATCCCTTAAAAAAATTGTTCAATATAACTTAACAAAAACTCACTCAAGAGTGTGATGAAACATCTAGCCTTCCTAGAGAGGGTTGTCTAAGTTTAAAAAGCATGCAAGGCCTAAGATCTTGTGATAACTTACCTTTCTTGATTAAGCATATAATGTCATAACTGCTTGGTTATAAACACAATGGCTAAGCATTTCTTTTTGGCTTGAGTGTATTGTGTCTCATAATTGATGAGGTTATAACTAATGAATTAAATGGCATATTCTCTACCATCATCATCCTATTGGGCCAACATGTATGCAAGGGACACCTTAGTTTCCCTAATGTAAAGTATCAAGGGCTTATCTATCCTAGGCACCATAATTATGAGAGGAGACATGAGGAATCATTTTACCATTTTGAATGCCTCCTAACAATAATCTATCCAAGTTAGACTACTAGTTTTCTTAAGCAAGTTACTGATTATATGGATTGCATGTGAAATATTAGAAATGAATCATCAAATAGCTCCCAACTTTCCCAAGATTATTTTGATCCATGATTCATCTATGGGGGGACATTTTAAAGATCACATAAATATTTGTAGAATCAATATTGAGCCCATACTAGGAGATAATGCACCCTATGAATATTCTACCTGTGACTCAAAACACACATTTTTATGTTTTAATAGTAAAACCATATTTGATCAAGTATTTTAATATGGTGTGTAACACCTCTAGGTGATTAGTGCACTGCCTCACTTTCCTTAGAAGATAATTTATGTAAAATTATACCATGTTGTGAATAATATCATGGAATAAATTGTTCATGTCCCTCTAGTATGTTTCCCCATATTTTTTGAGACCAAAGGGCATCATAACGTAATAAAACATCCCCCATGGCATAGTAAAGTAGGTCCTACTCTTAACTTCATTAGAGATGCAAATTTGATTGTACCCTAAGAAGCCATCTATAAGTGATAAAAATTAATGTCATGTTTTTACATAAATAATTATGTTGATGGAAGGGAAGGGAAGTCATATTTTTGACATGATTTGTTGATATCTCAAAATTATAGACATATCATTATCTTACCATTATTCTTGATAATGGAGACAATATTAGACATCCACTTAGAATAGTACATTGGCTTGATAAATCTAACTTTTAGAATTTGTATAACTTCCTCTTTCACTATCAATGCAACTTTAGTCTTGATAGGTCTAAACTTTTATTTGACTATTTTTACATCAAATATCATAACCTGATTGTAAACAACCAATTCAAGCTTGATCCTAACCATATCAATCTAAGAGAAAGCAAAATATTTTGCAAGTTTGGTGAGTTGTATCTTTTGGTCTTCTACTTCCTATGTGGATAATGAAGACCTAAGCTTAATAATCATAGGAATCTCCTCAATCCAAATGTTAATGTTAATGGTTTATTTAATGAGGGGGAATTTACATCCTAAAACACATCAAGAGATAGGGGAAGATTAGGATCTTCATCTTCTATATTGAAAATGTCATTTTCATCTTTAGAGGATAGGTAATCCTCAACCTAGAAATAAGAATCATAATATTTATCTCTAAGAGCTAATGTGGGATAATAAGTGAGGGATAAACCCCTCTTGTGATGTAATGATTGGAGGCCATCATAAGCTCACAGGAACTCAAGAATAGCCTCATAAATCTTATCTAAGTTAAGGAATAGTAGACTATCATCATTTTTGATATGGGTAACAATCTGATCACTGGTATTTATTCACACAAGAAGCTCCACCCTAACTATAAATATTAAATATGACTCAAGTATAGTGGGGTAAGGATAAAAGTGTGAAGATGTAGCCATGGAATCAGAAAACTAGTTACTTTCCTTAGGTATTGGTTCTATAGAAATAAAGTCAAGTTATTTAGTGATTTCATGTACAATGGTTTTATATAACTAAAGATGTTTAGTTTTAGTTTGATAAACCTCACAGACTTGGCTAGCAACCAACTATAATTCACCTTGGATTCTTAAGTTTTGAATTCTAAAATGTTTCACAATGAGCATGCCAAGCAATAGGGCTTCATATTCATCTCCAATATTTTTACACTCAAATTTTATCTTGAAGCCAAATGGCATAACTCATCATTCAATAAAAATTATAACAACTCAATCAACATTTGGTCCCATAATAATGAAGGATCCATTGATCATGTGTAGAATAAGCAATGTCACTTGGAAAGGATTCTTAGTCCTCTTATATCTCAACCATATAAATATCGAGAATATATGTTAACCCCTCTTAAGGTATTTGGTCTCAAGACTCATAAGAGTGATGAGCCCTTACCGATTTCAAGATGAATGGAAGAGTCTATATAAATTCAAAAGGATAACTCTTGTGATCTAGTTTAAGTAAAGGAAGCACCTATAGGAACTCAAAATATTTCATGCTAGGCTTTATCTTTGGTGTAGGAAGTATGATGGCATAATTATCATGATTTTTTAATTTGGGTTGTATCCTAGCATAGTTATGATTTTGTTTTAAGGTAAAATTTTTAGGAATGTAATTGTGTAGTTTAAAATATTGTTGATAAGACATGGGTAACTTCACTTTTCCCATTATTATATGTAGGAAGGCTTATAATAACTCATTGAGTGGCTCCTTTGGGGATGCCCTCTTCACAAGGATGGGAGAAGGCCTCTCTTTATGAATGAAAGGATAAGTTAAGATCTAATCTTAATATATATGGTACCTATTACTAAGGTAAAAAATTATCTTTGATTACCAGCATGGCCAGAGGATACAAAATGGTGTAATTATCTCTTGAAACACTTAGGATATGATGAAAATCACAACTCATTGTGGGGAAAAGTATAATGGTTGACATCTCAAGAGGAATCAAACCCAATGGATCAATAACTTTTTGAAAATGGTATGGCTTTATCATAGCATGATCCAAGAGCATGTTTTGAATAGGCTTAGAATTAAAAAGAGTATAACATAAATTACAACTTGCCTCTATGTTGTCGTGCATTAGGTGATTATGATGGTAGTCATGGGAAAGGTTATTCTGAAGGGGGCCTATTCATTATCTAACATTTTTATCATGCAGAGACTAGGGAAATTGTCTAACCCCTTTTGGGGTCCCTAGCTTTGGGACTCATAAAATTTATAGGTCCCTATCCATCATGGCTTGAATAGGAATATGAGTGATGTGTCCCCTTCTAAGAGTGATGATTTCAATTTTAAACATGTTGGAAATTATTAGACTAGTGACTGGATATAAACTAGTGACCTTTTTAGCCATCACTATGTCCTTCTCTTCTAAACTATCTTTTAGCAAAGATTAAGTTATTTTATCCCCTTTATTTAAGATAACCACCTTAGGCTTTGTGAAATTATTAACATCAAGCAACTATAAGAGTTTTGTGACCCATTTGATAGGTAAATGGTAATCAATGTGCAACCTGGGTTGCTTATGCATGGTCACCTATAACATATCAAAAGGTTTAGGATCCCCTAGGCTATGAAAACATTTCCTAGGTGTAGGAACTATATTTTTTGGAATAGGTTAATGAGATGGCATTCATCTTATGTATCTAATTTCTTCCCAAGATCATGTTATAGTTGGTATCTTTATATATGACATAGAACTTAGTTAGCACCATCTTGGGTCCTAGAGTGACTAGGAGCACAATGGTTTATATGGAATTATATTTGATGTTATCAGATCCCCATAGGGTGTCATGAGTCATGAAACAATTGGTCTCCACATAACTAAGCTTTTACAAAAAGAGATTGGGATAATATTAAAAGTTAATCTATCATCAACCATGTCTATCTATAAATAATTATTGTAAATCCAAACATATATAAACAAGGCCAAATCTCCCCTCACCACCTCAAATTTAGGAAGAATACTACCAGCATCTCATGATTCCTAACTAGGTGGAAACATATCTAAATCAATATGGTTGATTTAATCCTATATCGAAGGAGTAACACTATATGTATTCCCTAGTCCTAGGACATCAATCAAGGTTGATCAATGAGTAGGGTATTTATTGAGTAAATCAAGAAACATGATGTGGGAGAACATCTTGGTCAAATTAGATATCAAATCATAGTTCACTATGGGCTTAGGGATAGACTCCATTTTAAAAATGTTTGAGGGATGAAGAGTCATAAGATGATACTCTATAGTATGAGTAATGGTATTCACCTCTTATTTAACTTCTAACTCCACATATCCTATCATTTTGGTTTTGCCTTATACTCCTAATTGAGGAGTAACATCAGTATTAGTAGTTCCAAAGGTGTATATTTAGCATCATGGGTGCATCTTATCGTGGGCTAATTATGTTAAATTAGGTGGTTTTATGGGCCACCCTCTTATTGATTTTGGGTAAGACATGCTTGTTGGTTAGGAAATGGGTTTTGGTAAATTTTTAGATTTTGATTTTGAGGGGTGACTAGGTCATTTCGAAGGGTTTGGGATTTGTACCAAGATTCCCTAAGAAAATGTCAACAAATATTTTCTTTTAATCTTATGGGAGCCTTTGGCTAAATTTTATATACTCTCTATAGTTTAGAGTATCATGAATAATAACATGGTGGAAGATGTATTATACATTGATATCATATTCCATAGGCCTTAGGTTTTGTCCCTAGTTGTCAAACCCTTATTGATTATTTATTTGGTAATACAGTTGGATCTAGAACTAGAGGAGTTACTTGACATGTTGATATTAATTTTTGTTTTGGTTTTGGTGCTACATGTTGTGTGGTGGTGGTCAGTTGAAATCAACTAAGTGAATGGTAGGTGTTAGGTTTTAGATCTTAGTGCCTATACTATTATTAGCATTGGTGTTGTTCACTTATTGATATTGATTGTTATTCATAAGGTTTGGCCTTTTATTATAGTTGGTGACACCATCAGTGGTAGCATTATTGTTTTGATTTAGTATATTCAAACCTTAGTTATTAGTATTGTTTAGACTTGTATTTTTAAATCCCCCATTTTTTTAGTTTGGGGTGATGATGTGTATGTTAGCCCCATAAGTTCACTGACCACTATCAATGGCCACCTAGTTAATCTGAAAGGCACTCTCAAGAGCTTCTTCATAAGAACTATATGGAAATTTTTGGACATCCTCCCTTGTCTCTTTATTAATGGAATGTAGGAAGTGGTCACATAGTTTCATTGATCCACGTGAGGTTCATTTTAGATGAATGTAGGTATTTGACACATGTTCTTACTTTATGTGTTATAACTCTCATGTGTCAATCTTTAAGAGTTTGTTCATATCAAAATATTTGACAAAATCAGTAATGAGTTGGTGAAAATAATGTATAGACCCCTTAGGGAGGCATTAATACCAATTAAAAATAATTCCCCATAGGATTTTTGGGAAAATTTTTCCAATAACCCCATCCCAAAGTAGGATGTCCCTGATAGTCATAGCATAAACATTGACATGTGCATTGGGATCTGCTTCCCCTTTGAACTTGGTAAGGTTAGGTAGGGTTCATGGAAAAATAACACCTCATATGTTAAGATTAAGAGTCTCCTTAAGGTACTTAACATAAATTCCCATGTTTCTAAAGTTTTATTTTATCATGATAAGACTAAAGTGGAAAGTTAGGATTACATAGGGGTTAGTTTGGTAACCACTAGAAGAGATAGCAAAAGCTTGATAGGATGAGGTGGAATAAGCTAGAAAATAGTTATCTAGTTAAGTAGATTTGGAATACATATGGAAGTAAGGAGGGAGATTGTTATATGTAAGAGTGGTGGTTTGTTGTAGTGGGGTATATGTGGTTTATAGATATCCCAAGACTATGTAAGGTGGGGTATAGCTCATCTATGGAGGGGGAGTGTATGTGGGGGGAACATAACTCAAGAGGGTGAATAATGGTGGATTATTTGTCACCACATTATTTTATAAAGGTGGAATGTAGGTGTATATGTTCCTTATTTGGGTTTACATATGAGATTAATAAGATGAAGGAACCGTAGAGGCATCCAAGTTATGGATTCCATGAGTAAGTATATCCTCAAGGGGTTGGTTAAAGGCATGGCATGGTGGGGGTGCATGTTCTTGTTATGTTAGAATCATTTAATCTTGTCAATGTGGCATTTAATGAGTCATTTTTTGGATGGGATAAGGATTAAAATGAGCTTGTGTAAGAGAATTTAGTTCTGTCTCTTGACCTAGATTGGTTGGTTATTCTCCAAGTCATGAATGTGACCTACTAGGGTGTTGATGAGTTGGTTCAAGCTAGTAACTATGTTAGGCCTAAAATCCTCCTAAACAAGAGAGGTAGAGGCATGAGATTAGTTAGATTGAGTAGATTAGTTTAGATTATGATATTTGAGATTAATTTTTATGGTTTATGTCAACAGATTGGAGGTATCTTGGCTCATGTTATGGGGATTCATAGTTTTTTGCATGTGATTAAACTCATCCTTCAAGAAGCAGATCCTTCCCAAATAATGATCATATTTAGTAATGTTTTCTATGTCAAGGCATTATAGGTTAATTTATGGCCTAGTCTCCATGTAATGAGTGACTGTACCTCTTCTAGCAAGGGTCAAATCATTGTAATTATGATGATCACTCACAATTTTAAATACATCATGTATCTTATGGATAGAGATCCCACTTTTGGTTTGGTATTAAGATGAGAATAATCATAGAATTGGTAATATATATGTAGACACCAACATTGTGTCAACCCCCCTTGGTCCCCTTCTAACCACTTACACACTTATTAATGTAAAATAAATTACTTATCTTAAATTAATGACCTCACCTAGACACCTCACCTTGGACACCTCACCTAGACACCTTGCCCTAAGACCATTTCTTACCCTATGAGTCACCCTGAGACTAGGTCATCTAAAGCATGACCTATTCTCACTCCATCCTAACCTCCTAACTAACTCGCATGCCTAATAAACCCATCTTTTGACCATTCTCCAATGGAAAATGCACTTGGCAGATGGAGAAATGGGTAAAGGGCTAAAAATAGCACTTTTACCCATTCTCTAACTGCCAACATTGGTCAACTATCAGCCAACCCTGGCGAGATCACCGACATCAGTTACATAAGCTGGAATCTAACCTTGAGTTGCCCCCACCTCTTCACATATCAATGCGCACACTCTGAGAACAAGCATTAGAATTTGACCATCACTCTCCTAACTATAGATACTCTGCACAAGTCACTCTAGACATTGGATTGAAAACATTGTATGAGGTCCTTGACATCAGCCACAACAGGGATAAGCACTCTGGCACCTTTAGTTCTTCACCAAGCAGAGCTAATTATTCTTCTATCTCATTTTAGTATTTTAGAATACATTGGTAATTTCTTTCCATCTGATATTCCTAAGTACTGTTGAAAGACCTGACCTTCTTTTGTGGAGACGCTGAAAAGCCTTCCTCTCATTCTTACCCTCTTCTCACACCTACCTTCTACCCTCATTATCCTCAGACCCTATTCACCTTCTCGTAACCCTGCACAAACCTCCAGACTTCTAGACTCCTCTGTCCACCATAGAAATAACTTGAAACCCATCCAAAGGCCCACTGCCCCTACCAACATCGGCAGCATAACTGACATCGACACAATTTTTCTACTAACATCGGCAGCATAACCGACGTCGGTGACTATGATAGACTGACTACAGAGAACAGGTGTTTCTTCCATAGCCAAAGAGGAGCTCTCACAACACTTGGACATGGTACACAACTTAATCTAGGTAACGTCAAACCCCAAACCTTTAACCTTAGTTTCTTCTTTCTTCTAAATATAATTAGCAAAAAAACTTAGAGAAACATTTTGGCATGACCGGTGGGACCTTGGAGTTTTCCTTGGGTTCATTCTTCTAAAAAGCAAATTTTCATATAGTTGCATTAGGAAAATATCCTTTTCTTGCATCCTCTCTTTTATCTTTTTGTTTTAAAAAGAAACCATTAGCACAAGAACATCTCTCTTTTTCTTCTTGTCACTTCTTTCCTGCATCTTAGACTAGTGAAAAATTTCATACTCTTAACCTCTTCTTCAATTCTTTGCATTTGAATAAACATATTTCAATTTGGATTAAAAATAATTACATTTCATTCTTGCTTGAATGCATTCTTATCTCACTTAGTAATTAAAATCATTATGAATAAATTGTAGTACATAAATGTTACACAACCAAACCACAATCACATCAAATCAAACATCTAAACTTACTTGAGACAAGGCCCGTCTAGGATTTCATCACCTAGCAGATACCTTACCCCACCTAGTGATCCTACTTAGATTTCACCACCAAGAGGAGGACCCACTTTATTCTCTGGCAAAGTATAAACTATAGGCAAAGTATATATTGGCTAAGCAGCCCAGCTCGGCTCTGGGTTCATGAAGTGAAGGGAGCAAGCCCCAGCACCAGGCCACGTATTAAACCTAACACAGATATTTTAAGCACCATAACTAACCTAAAACCATCCATAGACTTCTTCTCTAGGACCCATTCTACAATCCCAATTCCCAAACACATTTTTCTAAGGCATAAGCCACCATGACTCTAAAATTTATTCCTAGGAATTTAACGTTTTAGAGGTTGCTTGCCAAATCACCTTTTTTTTTGTTGTTTTTATCTGATTATTTGAGCTGATAAGGTCACATCATTTTGAGGTCTAAAACAACTCAAAATTTCTTCTTCCTTCAAAAACTATCAATTTTATATGTTTTTAGAATTACACAAAAATTGATGTCAATTTCTCCACCGATGTCAGCAACTCAACTTCTCCGACATCAGTTAACTCACTCACCTTAGCAACCTTTAGTAAATTGACATCAGTTAGACAACTGACATCAGTCACTATCAACAAATTTATCTTTCCAAATATCAAGCTTAAAACCTAACTTTCTTGTTTTTAAAAACAAATTCTAGTTTTTTGAAACTGAAACACACAATTTTTGGAACCTGAATCCATTTCGCTTTGGATGGTTTTGACACGCATCCAAGTTAAATCTCTTGTTGACCACACAAGTCAACATCCACTCCCACCTTTGCCCTTTGTACCAAGTCCTCTAATGGAGTATACTTTAGATACTGAGCATACTCCTATCCAACCAACCCTAATCGACCTCCTATTGTTCCTAAAGGGGATCAAGAATTTGAGAGATTCCTTGACCACAATGTTAAGGCTCTCTAATATTATCTCGCTAGAAGCCAAATGCGAGACCCTTTAGGTAATCCTATTTATGGGACACCAACTTCCCTAGTTGAAGAGGCAATGATATTAACAACATCCACTACCCAACCTATGATCACTCAGGCTATTGCCTCAACCAGTAACCCAACCATGGCTAATGTTCAAGATTTGGCCTACCCTTCTATCCTTTCTGGCCCTACCTCCATCAGGGTTTTCATACCCCCTCAACCACAAACAATTCAACCAAGTTTGACACCTTTTCAGAACTTGATTGTCTCTATCCCACCCACTCTTGTGCCCATAAACATGAGAGTGACTACTTATCCTTTTACTAGTGTCACCAACATTCAACCACCCTTGGTGGCATCTAATCAAGTTGTGCCCTCTAACTTTGTGGCACAAGTCCCCTTGGCCTAAACATCGGCCCATACGATGAACTACCAATATGTAGTGCCTACACAAATGCAGCCAAGTACATCATACGCCCCTTCCAATGCCTTCTAAGTACCCTATAACTTAGGGGGTGCCCCTCATGCCAATCCATCTGCCGATCTCATTAAGATGCTGATGGATAAGATGTCTAACCTTGAAACATCTATTTGAAGTTCAAAGAGTGTTCTTTCATATGAACAAATCTAAAATGAACCTATCCACCCTTTAGTTCATATTAGACCATACCCTAGCCAGTGGGAACTCCTAAAATTTACTTGCTTTCAAAGTAAAGAGGATCCACAACAACATCTACGAGCATTTAAACACACTTGCTACCTCATAGCACACGATGAATCATTGTTACTTTGCACATTCCCCATGTCACTTGTTGGCACTGCCCTTAATTAGTATAGCTCCATTACCAGTCATTCTCTCTTCACCTTCACTCAACTCACTCAGCTATTCCTTGACCATTTCTCAATCAACATTAACAAGAAGGTCTCCATCACAAACCTTTATTCTATTAGACAATTCGAGGATGAGTCAATAGCTGACTTCATTTCCCATTGGAGAGGTTTGATCAACCAACTATCCTTTTCATTACCTCAACCTAAGCTCATTGAGCTCTTTTCAAGAGCATTTGCCAAGCATATCTCATCCACTTTGTGGGTTCAAACATTCCGCACATTTGATGAAGCTTTCACTATGGCCCAAAAGCTTGAACTCTACACAGTCAAAGAGGATAGAGTCAACTTGCATAGTAAAAATACCAACACAAAATCCAATGACCCTTCATCTTCCAAATCTTCTTCCTCCCATTCCAAGTCCAAGGGATCAGCAAATTTTATGGTACTTAGATCATCATCTTCTACCACAACTAACCAATCTAAACCTTCCACATCACAAAACATCACAAGACAATTCCAACAACGCTATGTACAGCATCAATACACTCCAATAGGAGAATCATACGCTTTTGTATTAGATAAACTAGTAAAGTAGGGGGTCCTCAACCTCCCTCAAATTTGACCTGTCCAATTTGACCCCTCACAAGCCATCCCTACATGGTATAGGGAAAATGACTTTTATAATTATCATCGCATCAAGGATCATGACACAGATAATTGCAAAACACTTTAAAATGTTGTTCAAGACATGTTGGATAAGGGGGACCTTATTTTGGATAACCCTAATGTGCTAGCTAACCAAAACATAGATGTCTTTAGACAGCCATTTCCTAACCATCCCCCAAGTTAGAATAATGTTCAAACCATGGCTGATGACCCTCAAGAGTGTAACATACGTACGATTGACATGGTTTATCCTTTCATTCCTAACCAACCTCTCCCATAGTCTGAAGAGGTTAGTCAACCCATTTCTCCACCACAGGTAGAAGATCCTATTCTACCCATATCACCCCCACAACATCAAACACCTCCTCCACACATACTTCTACCTCGTGAGGAACCCATATTACCTATTCCTCTTGCCCTGACCTTCCCTCTTCTTCTACCATTGGAAGAAGTTACCATTCATACCCCACACCCTCATGTAGAAGGGGCCATAATCCCTCTACTTCACCCTTTAGAGGAGCCTTCCTCTCCTATTTGTCCTCCACCAATGGAGGATAGTCCTCCATCCACCCCCCTTTCACACAGAGGAGAGTCTTCTTTGACCTCTCCTATATTGGAGGATGCTTTGATGATACCAATGCCAGTAGCCCCACCCTCATCCTTCTTATCACCAATGGAGAATCATACTTTCCACACTCCTAGACCACATGTGGAAGGCATGATCATCCCTACGCTCTATCCTCTCAAAGAGCCACATTCTCCAATCCCTTCTCCACCAAGAGAAGAACTTGCCACTTCACCCACTTCAACTAAGGAAGATCCAGTGATGGTTCTCTCTCACCTTTGGCCAATGATTGTTGTGTCTAATACGTTTCCATTCTCACAATCTCCCAAATCCTCCAAAAAACTGACGATAAGACCTCACATAACGTCATCTAAACCCTTCTCTCGATTGGCAAAAAACTTAAGATTCCTCCATTCTAGGAACCTAAAACATGAGGTGCTATGGGAGTGACTTAAGACTCCCTATCTTACACATCTCGCTTTGCCTTATGCTGTCAATCCTTCCATGACAAATCACCCTAAAGTCTCTGATGAGGATCGGGCTTCCACTTCCAAATCTTCAGAAGCTCAACCATCCACATCTAAAACCAAACCCTCACAGGTGTCCATCATGCTAAAATAGATTAAATCTCTCAGTGTTCACCCCATATTAAACCTCACTCACCCACAAGTGAAGGTAGATCTGAACCTCACCCCACATAATAGTGGTCCTCACACCAAACTAAAGAAGGATTCTAAACCATGTCAAAGAACTTCTCCCCCACCTTCACCATTGCCCTCTATATTGGGTCCACATCCATCTACTTTAATAGGAGTGCTCCCCATTTTAACACCTCACAAAAATAAACTACTTCCATTACTCCCTCTACCCGTCAAAAACATACTTCCTCTAAAAATTTCAACACCTCTCACCAAGAAAGTGCCATCTACGCATGTGGCCACACCACCAACTAAAAAGGTGGTATGAAAAACTCCCCCTACAACTCCTAAATAGAAGTTGTCAACCCATACCGCAACAACACACACAGACCCATTAGTGGGTTCCTATGCTTTGTTGTTACGCTGATTGTTGCAGTCTTCTAGCATCACTCTCCCACCCATTAAACCATATCAACCTCTCAGATCAAAACCATCTTGGTTTGATGACACTCAAATCTGCTTATATCATCACACCCTTGGGCATGATATTGAGCATTGCTGCACTCTTAATGTTTTCATTCGTCAACATCTAGAAAAGGATACCCTTCTTATTAAGGATCCTCTTGACCACCCTTTCAAAAAACCACCGACACCATCCCATGCCTCTCAAACCTCCTCACTTGAATTAGGATCCCAACACAAGACTGGTCCCTCTACCACCTTCTCCCCCTTTATTTGAAATCAACACTATTAATGTGGCCACTAGGTCCCAAACTCTAAAGGATAAAGGAAAAGAGCAGGTTTCTACCCCTTTGACATATCCATTTGCCAAGCCCTCTCAACCACCAAAACCCAAGATTTCTATCTTAGGCACATTTTTAGGGGCAATTCCTCCTAACCTCTCTAGTCCACATGACATTTGGTATAAATGACTTGTTGACTACTTGACTTATTCTATCATTCTTCCTCATCTCTCTAGCAATAGACGGTGGGCTTTTATTAAGAATACTACTCGATACACCATGTTATGGGGTCTTCTCTACAAACAAGGTCTTGACGGCCTCCTTTTTTTGATGGCTAACCACCACTGAGACATCTCATGCCATCAAACAAGTCCATGATAGGATTTGTGGGGGACATTTCAGTGGCAACTCAGTTGCAAAGTGCATCCTCCACCTGGGCTATTATTGGCCCACTCTTAACCAAGACTGTAGTGACTATGTTTGGCATTGTATCGAATGCCAACAACATGCTAACCTACTTCACATCCAACATCGCATCAAGCATGCCTACAACAAAAATCTGAAAGAGCAAGATTTCAAAATTAGAGATCTCATCCTTAAAGAAAACCAACACAACCAATATGGAAAAAAGCAAATGAGGTAAGTTTGCTCATAATTGGCTTAGACCTTATATCATAACACACAAGTATGGATCAGGCACTTATCATTTGTCTTCCCTCAAAGGCCGGCCAGAACCTGAGCCCCTTAATGCCTTACATCTGTGACCATTCTATTGTTAGTCAAGTAATCATTCACTAGATGTTTAACTTGAGCTCATCCCTTGAGTAACCTTTCATCATCCTCATTCTTATTCCTTTCAACCCTTTTTCCTTACAAATATCAATTAACCTTTTTTAAGCATTAAAATACTTTGTCCTAATAAAAGGGAAACCCCTAAACCTCTATAGTCTAGTCCATGACTACAAGTTCAGTCACAAGCCAAACATAAATTGGGATGGCTAACAAAAGGTCATAAACTATAAATGTAGACTGCTCCCTCGAAGGACAGCTACATTATAAACTATAAATGTAGACTGCTCCCTCGAAGGATAGCTACATTATTGCTATAATTAGTAGACTACTCCCTTAAAGGATAGTTATTCAAAGACATCAACATACAAATTAAAACATAGACCACTCCCTCGAAGGATGGCTATACCCAAATTTTACTACGTACACAGCACCCTCTTAGAAGCTTCCCACACCGATCAGCTTCACATGACCACAAAACAAGACAACATCCCCAAGTAAACTTCTCACATTGTTCAGTCTACCAAAAAAAAATGATTGACAAACTATTAAGTCATGGACTTGCCTATAGTCATTCTCAAGGTCACCTATAAAAGGGGCAAAGTTATCCCTGCTAAAAAGGGTTACACTATCCTCACATCTCACATAATCACACTTATTACCCTAACATACTCAAGGGACTTTGAGCTCAGTTAACGTCAAGTGATTAGAGTAATTTCCTAACACAAACCAATGGTCAATGATGTAATGCATGAATGGGGATTTTGTTTACAAAAACCCTATCTATGTTATCACTATGGTCCTTGTCAATGAAAGAGCAAAATGCCTTTCACTTCTTATACACCTTCATCACATACAACCAAATCATTTTCCAAACCAAACCAACCCAAACCAAAACATTTTATAACCAATAACACAACATCATGCAATTTGTGTTATCTAAATTATCATAGCCCATTCACACTAGTTTATATGAAACACAATACACATGGAAGCTATCAACCAAACACAATTTATGTCAAGCATATACCATCACCAATATGTAAACTTGCTGAAGCATAAATAATCTCATTTCATTTTTTAGCATACACCATCACCAATATGGAAAATTGCTAAGGATGAAAAATCACATAACCAATGTTATAGCATACACCATCACACAATATGGAAAATGTTATAACATCATCATACACTCATCATTTCAAGCATGTACTATCAAACATATGGGAAATGCTAAAAACACTACCTGACCAAACCAACCAAGAACCTCTTTGACTCTTTTTCCCTTTATGGGAGAACTACATTGGCCTGAGGCCCTTGCATGGGCTATGTAGGTAGCACTAAGTTGACATGGGGTCTTCTGAGGTTAGCTCAGCCATTAGTTCATTCGTCTACCTAATGGACCAACCATATAACCTTTAATCATGACCTAACCTAGTCAAAACCAATCCATAACCTACCCTCTTCTTCCCTTTGGGAGAACTACATTGGCCTAAGGCCCTTAAAATAGGGGCTATGTAGGCAGCACTTAGTTGACATGGGGTCTTCTGAGATTATCTCAGCCATTCATTCATTCATCTACCTGATGGACCAACCATATAACCTTTAACCATGACTTAACCTAGTTAAACACCAATCCATAACCTAGCCTCCATTTTCCCTTTCTGGGGAGAACTACATTGGCCTGAGGCCCTTAAAACAGGGGCTATATAGGCAGCACTTAGTTGACATGGGGTCTTTTGAGGTTAGCTCAGCCATTCATTCATTCATCTACATGATGGACCAACCATATAACCTTTAACCATGACTTAACCTAGTCAAACCCAATCCATAACCTACCCTCTTCTTCCCTTTGGGGGAACTACATTGGCCTGAGGCCCTTAAAATAGGGGCTATGTAGGTAGCACTCAGTTGACATGGGGTCTTCTGAGGTTAGCTTAGCCATTCATTCATTCATCTACCTAATGGACCAACCATATAACCTTTAACCATGACCTAACCTAGTCAAAACCAATCCATAACCTACCCTCTTCTTCCCTTTGGGAGAACTACATTGGCTTGAGGCCCTTAAAATAGGGGCTATGTAGGTAGCACTCAATTAACATGGGGTCTTCTGAGGTTAGCTTGGCCATTCATTCATTTTTCTACCTGATGGACTAACCATATAACCTTTAACCATGACCTAACCTAGTCAAAACCAATCCATAACCTACCCTCTTCTTCCCTTTGGGAGAACTACATTGGCCTGAGGCCCTTAAAACAAGGGCTATGTAGGTAGCACTTAGTTGACATGGGGTCTTTTGAGGTTAGCTTGGCCATTCATTTGTTCATCTACCTGATGGACCAACCATATAACCTTTAACCATGACTTAACCTAGTCAAACACCAATCCATAACCTAGCCTCCATTTTCCCTTTTTGGGGAGAACTACATTGGCTTGAGGCCCTTAAAATAGGGGCTATGTAGGTAGCACTCAATTGACATGGGGTCTTTTGAGGTTAGCTCAGCCATTCATTCATTCGTCTACCTGATGGACCAACCATATAACCTTTAACCATGACTTAACCTAGTCAAACCCAATCCATAACTTACCCTCTTCTTCCCTTTTGGGGAGAACTACATTGGCTTGAGGCCCTTAAAATAAGAGCTATGTAGGCAACACTCAGTTGACATGGGGTCTTTTGAGGTTAGCTCAGCCATTCATTTGTCCATCTACCTAATGGACCAACTATCTAAACCAACCCAAAATCACGACCAAACAACCAGCCCTGACATTGTAGAAGTGACCTAGACTTCTCATAGGGCACATTAGAGATCATATACATCTCCCAAACCACAACAAACAAAACTTGAGATCATTTATATCTCAGCCTGACTCAACCAATGACCTTGGAGATCATGACTATCTCCTCAGACCATGACCATTTTTGAGACAACTTTGCCTTAGTTGTTTTGATTGCATATATACTACCTCATGAATAGTTAGCAAATTGTCCATGACCCTCACACCTATTGTCAGATCACGCCCAAGTTGATCCCCAATATTTATGACATTTTCATGTTTTCCAAGAGCACTTCCTAGCCTAGATACTTGGAACATGATGACCATTAGAGCTACAACTTTGATCAATCTAACCCAATCAGCTACCACTAATAAGCTAAGGACTGGTTAGTTTGATTTTAGTCCTCCTCAACCATTGGAGCTATAGCTTTGATCATTTAACCCAATCAACTACCACTAATAAGTTGGGGACCAGTTATTTTGATTTTAGTGCTCCTCGACCTTGCCTGTGATAATTTGACCTACCTATCAAGTGAAGTGGTATATGCATAATCTCAACTATTGTAGTGTTCACACTCCAACCTCACCTTATCCATCCACTACCTATCAAATCAGCACCCAATTTTGGGTTAGCTTCCCTCAACTCCCACTTTGAGGGGGAATACCTCATCCCATACCTGGGGTAAACAACATCTATTTTTGTCTTGCAGTTCATCAGGACAAACCACAAGACAAAAAGGGACAAATGTAGACACCAACATTGTGTCAACCCCCCTTGGTCCCCTTCTAACCACTTACACACTTTATTAATTTAAAATAAATTACTTATCTTAAATTAATAACCTCACCTAAACACCTCACCTTGGACACCTCACCCTAAGACCATTTCTTACCCTATGAGTCACCCTGAGACTAGGTCATCTAAAGAATGACCTATTCTCACTCCATCTTAACCTCCTAACTAACTCTCATGCCTAATAAACCCATCTTTTGACTATTCTCCAATGGCAAATGCACTTGGCAAATGGAGAAATGGGCAAAGGGCTAAAAATAGCCCTTTTACCCATTCTCTAGCCATCAACATCGATCAACTATCAGCCAATGCTAGCGAGATCACCGATGTTAGTTACATAAGCTAGACTCTAACCTTGAGTTTCCCCCACCTCTTCACATATTGACATGCACACTCTAAACCAAGCATTATAATTTGACCATCGCTCTCCTGGCTATAGATACTCTACATAAGTCACTCCAGACATTGGATTGAAAACATTGTACGAGGTCCTCAACATTAGCCACAACAAGAATAAGCACTCTAGCACTTCTAGTTCTTCACCAAGCAGAGCTAAGTATTCTTCTATCTCATTTCAGTATTTTAGAATACATTAGTAATTTCTTTCCATCTGATATTCCTAAGTATTGTTGAAATACCCGACCTTCTTTCGTGGAGAGGCTGAAAAGCCTTCCTCTCATTCTTACCCTCTTTTCACACCTACCTTCTACCCTCGTTATCCTCAGACCCTATTCACCTTCCCATAACCCTACACAAACCTCCAGACTTCTAGACTCCTCTGTCTACCAAAAAATTAACCTGAAACCCATACAAAGGCCCATTTCCCCTATCGACATTAGTAGCATAACCGAAGTCAGCACAATTTTCCTACCGACATCAGTAGCATAACCGACGTCGGTGATTGTGACAGACTGACTGCAGAGAATAGGTGTTTCCTCCATAGCCAAAGAGGAGCTCTCACAACACTTGGATATGGTGTGCAACTTAATCCAAGTAACGTCAAACCCCAAACCTTTAACCTTAGTTTCTTTTTTCTTCTAAATATAATTATCAAAAAAACTTAGAGAAATAATATATTAGTGTCAAAGGTAGGATTGTTCCAACTCAACAACATAGGCTCACTAAAGTTGAATTGGCTTCTCCTATAGCCTTCTAGGTCAAGAGATTTGCCTATGTGTTATCTATAAATATTTTTAGGATATACGAATACCCATAAAATAAATGGAGGGAGGAGGAAAAATGGAGATTGGAGAATGAAGGAGAGGAATAAAAATGAATACACAAAATATGGAAGTCTTTCATGTTAGGTTCACCAATTTTGTATACATACAAATAGCACAAGCTAAATTATGCACTTGACTCTTCAAGGTTAGGCTGAGACATCTAAGATAATCTATTGGTTATGGGTATTACTATGGGTTGGGCTAGTAATTAGGTAGAATAAATTTAGAATGGGTGGTAGAAATGGGTTCTCGTAATGGAACCAAAAGACATTCATAATGTCTCAGTTCTCATTAAAAGTGTTAAGTTATGTAGAAATAGAACTTCAAGGTCTTTTACTTTCTAATATTACAATAAATTGAAGCTCTTGATTGATATTAGGACAAAGGAATGAGGGTGATTAGGCTAAATGACTCATTGAGGGTTGTAGATGATATTTAAGAATTATATATCACTTAATCTTGTGCACTTGACCTTATATATTCCTTTCAGATATAGACCTTTTTTGATTCTATAATTCTTACATCTACTCTCTCTTGTGCCCCTTGGCCTATCTCTTAGTCCAACTAGTCTTATGTTGATGACCCAAGCCTTTTATCTTTCTTATAATGCTTAAAACCTACTTATTGTATGCCTCTTTAAGTTTTGAGTCTATACCTATTTTTATGGTCCCTAGGCTCTTGCATCCTAGACAAACACCTATGTTGATGTAGGTGTCCTATTCTAACACAAGTATCTAGTGCCCTAAATTCATTTAATTTACAAATTAAATGTATCCTAATGGTCATCCTAAGTTATTTAATGCATGATATTCTTTCATTAGGATTGGTATATATGCATAATCAATTTGCATTCATTCCTCACCAAGCACAAACCTAGATTCATACTAAAGAGCATTAAATTAAGCACTAAAGTGAGAAAATATTCCCTATTTTATCCTATTTATATGTCAATCATAGGGGAAACATATCTATAGGTCTGAAGTACTAAAAGACCATCCCAAGTGTTATATTTTCCAAGTTACAAGCTAGGTCATCATTGTATTTGCTTATCACACATTGCATAATTCACACACAATTTAAAACATATGGGATAAATACATAATTATGATTCACCCTTTGAATAATTAGATATGTATTCAATGCTTATTGATAGAGGGGTCTTTGGGGTAGCTCAACACTGTGAGCCCACTAACCCATTTTTACTAGGGCACTATCAAGATGAAGAACTAGGGTTTTATCACTTGACAAAGAGTGAAAATCCATTACCTATATTTTAATTCACTAGATTAAATACAAAAATAAACCCCAAATCATCCATGTGGTCACATCTAATTTCAATGGTATTCCATATTGGACACCTATGTCCAATCTAGACACCAGCATCGATGCAACTATCCTATGCTAGTGCAAGTGTCCATAAATACAAAGACATTTAATCTATAATTTGGTAACTATTATATAATATTCTTAATATTTTATTCCTACTTGTTCTAGATCCAAATCTTTATTAACATCAGAACTAGCTAAGTATCTTGTTTCTTTGTCATTGTAATATCTAGCATAGTTGTAGTTTTCATTTTTAGCATATCTCAACATAATAAATTTAGTATATGTTCTATATTTTTTTTTTAATTAATTCAATTTCTATATATCTATTTATGACCCTTGTACTTATTCATTTATATATTCTTAACCCTATCTACCCATATTATGATCCACATCTAATTTAGAGTTAAAGAATTGGTTATGCCTAGTTAATATCATCCACAAACATGACTTATTTATGATGAGGCTAGACAAAATGAAAATAATAGATGGGTGAAGGTGAGGATATAAGATTGAATCATGATTATTTAAGATTGAATCATTTTATACTATCAACATCTATTCTTGGAGAGGACAATGATTGATGGATCAGGAATTTATTTTTGTTCCTCTAAAGTGTTGAGAAAGTCAACAACGAGATGAAGGATTGGGGTAGAATATAAATCCTATATGCTAATCTCAAATTTTATATTATAATTTATATATATTGTGGACTAGGTTACCTAAGCCTAGGTAAAATACCCTCTCTAATAAGACTAGGTGTTTCTAAAAATGTCATCCAAAGGAGCTAGGTAGCATGTAAGTATATGAGCTTATATTGATAATTGATTATTTGATTATACTTATTGTATTTTTAAAATCAAGGTTTTGATGAGAGGGCTTTCATATATGTCAAGCATTTATAAATTTCTTTGTATTCACTAAATTATTCTCACCTTACTAATTATTCTAATTATGTTAATTCTTGCTAATTTAGTCTAATTTCTATAATTCTTAGCTAAATTAATTAATAACACACATCCCATTAACATATCTTATAAACCTCTACCCATATTAAAACCAATTAATCTAATCATTAAAACCCCCAATAGAACCTATTACCCACTAACCTATTCCCTAATCCAAATATCTAATTTAAAATTCCAAAATAATCTACCTACCCAACCACCACCTATCATAGCCTCCCATAAAACCCTAAACCCTATGGGGAGATTTATAGAATTTTATGATTCTATAAATCTTCCCCATTATATCCCCCTTCTCTAGAATTATTTAATTCTATATATCTCCATGGAATTAAAAATTTCATGGAAAATCACTAGCCCTTGATATCAATGGTCCAAATTTGAATTTGAGCCATTGATCTCGCCCTCCATGCCTATTTATACAATCTCTCCCTCCACCCTAAAATTAACTTGGAAATCAATAAATCCATCATATTGATACTATATTACATCCATAGATATCTCTTGCATCCATCTTTAGCCACTATCAAGCCCATTCAATCACTTGGAAGCCATTATCAACACTTATTAAGAAATCTAACATTTCAAGTTTTGGAAATCAAACAATCCATTTACAAATCTTGAAGTGTGTAGACATCCAATTCCTAACACGATTTGTGTTGAAATTATCAATCTTACTCAAATTACACTCAAATACCCCTTTTAAGTCAAATCACTAAAAACATGATAAATGGTTTGAGCTTGTCATATACAAGTGTCAATTTAGGCCAATGTATCCCTAAATGAGGAAATTCATTTATGTGATACCTAACTTTGATCATCTCATTTTTAGTCAAAATGACAATTTCATACCAGGGTGCTTTGGATTGCTCTTTTCTAAGAATTTTCTTGCACAAGACACATGCCTTTGTTATTTTGAGTTGGCAACATCCTAAATGGGATAATAGTCCCAATGCATCTAACATCACCTTATAATTCTTATTGATTCAATTTATGACCCAATAATATGACTTTTTGACCATTTTGATTAATTGAGGAACAATTTCCAAAGAATTGCATAAATATTGATTAATCATGTTTAGAGCTAATTAATTCAAATCAAGAGCTTAAGTGGATTTTCCATGTAGGTTATTGGTTATTTCATTAATGTGAATTGATTTTCAATATCTTCATTACCTAATGACTTCATCTATGGGGTGGCATCCATAAGCTATAAATGCATAAAATATCATGATTATGTTACCCATACCTAATTAATTCCCCTTCCCCCCAAATCATTATGAGGATATTTATTGATTTAATTCTAAATATTAGATTAATTCATGGCCACACATCTCAATCTTGAGATGGATAGTCATAGTTGATTTTAAACCATTTGGAAAATCTATAAATAAGAAGGCATAGAACATCATTTCTTAAGTTATTTTATTGTAAACTTATAATGCTAAAATCTCTCCATATGTAATTTATGTTTTGATTATTTTGTTATTTGAAATTGGGTAAGCTTCATTTGATAGGTTATATTATAGATTTCTTATAGTTTTGAGCCTAGGTTATGCATAGAGTTCTTGAGGTAATGGAGGAACAAAGAAGCCATTGTTGACAAAGACCAGAGCTCTAGATCAAGGGGGGAACATGCTTGGAACTACTCTTGGGTGGTGGAATCAATTTTGAAAGGTAACTAGTAATTCTTTCTTGTAAATTGCTCTTCATTATCATTAGCAAAACTCACATGAATAGGTTGGCCTTGTTTATTTACTTCTTTATGCATTTTCATGGATTTATTGACTACTGCTTGACTAACAACCTTTATATTCCATCCTACATTTTGGCATGCATAGTGGGACCGAATGCATCCCACATACCAAGGAGACTAAGATGAAACTCTAAAATATTTGAATGAATGCTTAAAAATCTTTAGATTAGATTTTTAGTTTTATTTTTGCCATTTTTATGATCACTCAGGTTTACATAGAGACTGACAGTGGTCTTATGTAGCTGGTGATGGTCATGAAATAACCGGTGATGGTTAGGAATTAACCATTGGTGTTCACATATAACTGACCACAGTCACTGTGTGCATCCCAAAACTATTTCTGGTCACTATGTAAGGCAGCAAGCTAATAAGCCATCTTCCAGAGCTTGGTTTGGGGTCATATAGACTCCATTTTTGATGATTTTTTTTTTAAACACATGTTCTCTCCTAAATTTTTAGAATATGCTATCAATTTAGTTTCAATTTGTATAAATGTTTCAAAAAATATTGAAATATTATTTTGAACTTTTTTAATGTTTCTAATCATTATTGCTTGGTTTCATTGAATTGTGTGTTCTTTATCTAATCCTTGCCTTGCAGGTTTTATTGATATTTTTGTTAACCATTTGCTAACATGTTTATATTTTATGGTTTTTCCTTCAGGTTGACAAGTGGTCGATGATAGTCTTAGTTGACTGATGTCGATTCTCATGACCAATATTGGTTATTTTTAAACATATTTGCTAACCAACAAAAGAGCTTCTAAGCTAAATAATATTTAAACAATTTTCTTACAAGAACTACTTGAAAAGTGATCAAATCATTATTAATTAAGTTTAAATTGGATGCTTAAAAATGGATTAGGAACTTTCATTTGGTACTTAAGGAAACACTTAGATGTTTATTTGAATTTTTTTGTGCTTGTTCTTCAAAAAAATTGTAATTTAAGGCCAAGGGGATAAAGAAAACCACCAAATCTTTTAATTTAGTGATTTAAAATTGAAATAACTTCAAAGTTTTGTTTGATGCAAGTTATTTATTATTTACTTAGTTAAAGTTGTTTGATAAAATATGAAGTTATGAATGTATGATCTCCCCTTATCCCTGATAGGGAACTTATGGGATCAAAAGTGCCATCTTCATTGCAAAATTGTGCCTTAATCCAAAGGCATAAAAAGGATGTTGTGAAGGCTCTCCCCAAGACCCACATGGCTTGGGTGATCTAGAAACAACCATAAAGCCTTTTTAATTATTTTTTATTTCATGCATTTTATCTTGTGAGGGGGAATTCATTACCTCCATAAGCTCTATATGAAAGATTTTACCCAAGGCTTCATCTCTTGACATCATCTTCAACCCCTCTTCATGAGGGGGTATATAAATTAGGATCCCCTTATTGGGATGATGGTTTGAGTGATTAAACCATCTCCATTAGTAGAGACTAATCTCAAGATGTATGATCATTTTGGACATCACACTAAACTAAGCAAGTGATAGATGTAGTGGTTATGAAAAGGACTAGACCTTTTATAATGATCTATTTTATGCAGATGTATATGGCATGTTACTTATCTTATGTGTGTAACATGAAAGTTGGTACATATGGGATACATCTATAAATGTGAAAAACTTATTAGTTTTAGTCAATCCCACTTTGCCACACCTTGTTAATTTATGACTTAGGATGATTACTTAGTTGCATTTGTCTAAATTGGTCTTAGATTACTTGGTGTTGATTTGAGTCAAAAATTGCTTGTAAACCAAACATTGAAACCAAATACATTGTCCATAATTTCTTGAACAAGGGGGTATTATGTTTTCTAAGTGAAAATAATATTTTTCCTTATTCATAATTGGCATCTAAAACATTGTGTCGTATCATCTAATTGGCACAGTTATGTTACTCATTTAAGTCTAGACCACTTGCCAAATTTTCCTGAGTCCTTCATTGATAGTTTAAATTTTAAATTACAATTTTCTAAGTTCATAAGGTTGATTTGTTAAATTAGATTTACAATTTGCACTTAACTTGAGAGAACTTGGGTTCAATTTCCAATTTGGATTTAAGGCCATTTAATAGACTCATTATCACATTGTCATATTTGGTGGACTCAAGTCATCTTGTGTATCTCTCATGATTTGAATCCTAAAGCATATTTTATAGCACCATTCCTATTAACATGTGATAATGTTGTGCCACCCATTTGGTTCTAGTTTTATACTTAATAATTATTGCATGTTTCCACATCATGAGTTTCTTGGTTTGTATTATCTCCTTCCTAGTCTGAAGGGTTTTCTTCTAGTTTCCTAGTATCAACTCATCAAAGTTGAACTATTTTTTTATGGTATTGATGTATCTCAAAAGTCTACATTTTATTGTACTAGTGAAACTTTAGAATTTTTTGAGTTATCATACCCTCTTCTAATTTATATGATTTCAACTTTACCAAAGGTTGAGTAAATTCATGAACATCATTCTTCTAATTGTGTGTGGTTCCAAGCCATCCTACTTTTATAGTCTCTTTAGTGCCTTAGTCATTTGTTTGGAATAAATATTATAAACATTATCCAAATCTTGTCAAATGTGTAGAATAACCTTTATAAACATGGCACTAAGGTACACTCACAATGGGGTCTCTTATGTCCTTAGTTGTGAGGTAGAGCATTGTTATAGTAGACATGAGTATTCCATCTTGTTTGAGGATGTCTCCCTCTTTGATCCTATTTTATGAAAACCATTCCAATCCATGTTGATTGTTGTGCATCATCCCCATCTTTCCCCTTTAATTTGCACATGGTGATCAAAGGTTACTATTTTAGGATATCTTCCTCTAATTTGTGTACCATGCTCAAAAGTTATCATCTTAGGTTATCCCCCTTTAACTTGTGTGAGTGATCCAAATTTGAAACATGTGAATTTTTCCATTTTAGGCTATTTTCCTTCAGCCAATGTAAGCAATCTAGCTTTGCAATGCATGAAGCTTACCATTCTAGAACCTCCTCCTTTAGTTTGCACAAGCAACCAAACTAAGTATCATCCCATTATTACCATTATAGGCCCATCACCTATATTTATTGAGCCTATTGTTTAAGATCACCCATTTGATGAACCAGATTATTTTGATCCCTTCTTTAATAGTCTAATTTTTGGATATCCCATTATTGATCCATAAACCATTGTTCCTACTAAACCAAATGTTCCCCACTTTAAAAAATTTGCACTGATCCTCGATCCAAAATAAGAACCATTACTTCTTTAAGAGCCATCTTAAGTGGATCAAAATGTGTTTAAAGTTGATATTTTATAACCAATTATGAACCAAAACCATGATGTTATTTTTTAATCACCCATTTATGATGAGTTAACCTATGATAAGTTACTTACTCATATTTTACCAATTTTTAAAGAACCTCATCTCCTTGACAAGTCAGTCTCTATAGAGTTATCTATTGATCTTTTTCCACTTACTGAGGAGTCTTTTTTTGACAAACAAGATTTTATCAAGTCATCCCATGATCAGTTTCCTCTCTTTGATAGCATTCACTTAGATGATCTAGTCTATGTTGAACCCTTCTTAAATGAATAATTTTTTATTGAGCCCATTATGCCATCATAGGAAGTTACTTTTTCAATACCAAGCATTCAATAAAACATCATTATAGAAGAAACCATATTAGATGAAGAAACAACAATAGAGTCAAGTTCTATTTTTAAACTGATGTCAAATTTAGCATCAGAACTAGAATCAACATCAATTACAACATTGGATTTAGAGTCCCTTATACCAGAATCAAATTCAAAAACAAAATATAGTATTAGTTTTTACAACATTAGTTAAAATTTCCTTGGATATCAATTTGAATATATTTATGACTGTTTTATGGTTTTTGAGGATGATTACTTTAGCATCGACATAGGTTCTCCTAGTATATTCTATGAGGATTGTGTTGTCATTCATCATTTCATTATTCCCGCTCAACATAACCATTATATTAACATTCCACCTCCCACAAGTATCGATTAGGAATGATAGAATCATACTTTTTTGAACTACATATATGGTGGCATACCATTTACATAATATCAGGGGACCAAGACCAAATTTATGTAGACAAAAAACAATCTCCTAGTGAAACCTTTTCAAAGGTGCTAGAGGATAAGCAAAGATCACACTCGACATATTTTAGTGAAACCTTTTCAAAGGTGATAAAATACAATCAAATTCAAATGTTAATATCTCTTCATGAAACCTTCTTGGAGGCAATATGGGATAATTAAGACAAATTCACTAGTGAAAACCTCATTGAGGCACCAATATCTAAGCACAAAAGTTCTTCAATGCTTGATGAAGAGATTTTCAAGATCAAATCATCATAGCTTCCAATCTACAAAATAATCAGATGGTAGCTACTCTCAAGATCAAACAACAACAAAATATGATGATCTTATAGAGAGCATCTTTAGAGGTCTTTAGCCCTACCATAACCAAAAGTATGTCAAACCTAGTATCAACAACATTAGGTGTGACTAAAAATCTTGATATTTATTTATTTTATATTCATTATACATTTCATTATCATCCACCTATTCATTAACCACTTATATCATGCATCCTAACATTATTTACCATTACTAGTAGTACTTTCCTTTGTAAAGGCTATAAAGATATCTTGTCTAAATGTTTGAAGGAAATAAACTCAATGACCAAAAAAGATCATGAACACATTATTAAGATCCAAATCAGAAGTAAGTTATTGATAGATTAGATTTTTCAAAAGGGTGTTGGATAGTAACTTTATAAATAATCATTTATGTTGCCTCACATATTGCCTAGGACATACATTTCCCTATCAACAAGAGTAGTAGAAATATTTTTCACTTTTCCAATTACCATTTGCACTACCATGCCTTGTCTCTTGGGGCCAACCCTATACACCCTTTTTAGGAATATTATACCATTATGTTCTATTTACCAAACTATTTTAACTACATTGACTTGAGGTCCTTTGGGACTATGTAGGAATTACTCAATTTCTATTGAGGTCAGCTCAGTCACCCCTTTCTTCACGCTCTTGCCATTTTGTAAGTATCTTGTCCTATGCTCTCATTAGTTTACAAGTAATCTAAGCCAATCATCACTTGGGGGTAGCTTTATTTCCACTATATCCAATTATCTTCTTATGTTTTTCCTTGTGTCATTTCTTTACTAATGACCAAGGCTCATTTTTAGTTGTCCTACTTATCTGGTTTTGATCTTAGTTTCTTTAGTTCTTCTTGTACCTTTCTGTGAGAGGATTCTAATCCAATTTCAACAATTTTAGAATGTTGTGTTGAATTCAAATCTATGTAAGTAGTGTGACAGTTTATCTATCAAGTTATCTTTCATCTATCATCTTAATTAGTATCTTTGATTATAACTAACTATGGGCAAATTAGTAGTATCCTTGATTATAACCACCTTTGGGCAAATTAAAATTATGATAGTATTTCTTAATTATAACCACCTATGGGAAAATTAGGTACAATAATTTTTATCATGCATTACCACATCACATGATCATTACTATTATCATTTGCCTTGTCATTTGCCTTTATTTTTGAACTTGTTGTGGCCTAGTTAGTTTTTCATCACCTTTTATGCAGGTGGAATTACTGTGACTTGAGGTCTTAATGGGATTACGTAGGTTTTGTTTGATTCATGTTGAGGTCAACTCAATCCCCCCTTTCATTATGCTCTTACTATATTATGAGTATTTTAAGTTAGTACAATCTCATCATTTCATGATATGGACCATTATGTGTCTCTTAATTCTCAATCAAGTTGAGATACTTATAAAATTACAAAAACATTCATAAAATTTTAAAAATACAAAAAAAATTAGTTTATTTCATTGTTGTGGGTATTGTTTGGTATTTTATTGTGTTGTTTGGTCTTGTTCTTTTCTCTTGTTTTCCAAGAACATCTTGATGGACCGCATAGATCTAGATTATTCATATCTTGATCTCATGTTATTAAGTTGTTCTTGCTTTGATTTTCAACATTCTTGTCCTTACTTGAATCATTATTATTTAGATCTTGATTTTAAGTTGGGTACATCTATGTTTATCTTTTTCTTTGACTTTACTTTTTTATGTAAATGTAAATAGATGTAACTCTGGTCTTGGTCATTTTTTACCATTATCCTTAATTATAGATATTCACATTTGAACTAGTTCTAAACATTTGAAATGCCATGTCATTATGAGTTCTTCATACTTATGATGCCTAATTTATTTTTCTATAGCAAGCACTTTATGCTCTAGACTCAAGTCTTTGCGTCAACATAGCTCTAATGAATAGGTCTCAAAATCACAATGCATAAATTAGGCTCAACTATTTTAGCACATAAATTTATTTTTAGACATACATCTCTTTGTATACATCATGAGTCTAATCAATCTTTGGTCAGTTTTCCTTCATCCCTCATTCCATTTTCTCTCACTTCTGGGTGAACTACATTAGCTTGAGGTCCAAATGGACTATGTAGGCAACACTCAATTTGTATTTAGGTTAGCTTGAGCACCCCCCCCTTCTTCTTCTCATCTCTTTCATCACTTTATGCATTCTCATATGACTAGTTTTTTGTGGTTTTCTAGCCATTACACCATCGCATCTATGTTTACACCTGTTCGCTTTAACCTATATTTTTAGGTTACATCTTTGAGTTATTTTTCTTTTTAATTTTCCCATGTTGGGACCCATCTAATACTACTGTAAGAATAAAATCAGCCCTACAGGGGTAAGCCACTATTTTTTCTTTATCAATGATCAAAATTAGCCCTACTAGGTAAAAATTGCCTTATCATGATCAAATAAGCCCTACTGGGGCACCTCTTATTATCATCTTTATGGAGACCACATTGTTATTTTCCTCTAATTCCAATCTCTCCACACTTTTTCTCATGATATTAATGTTTTAGTTTGCAACTTTTTTTAGGTTTGATCAATGTCATAAGTGTGCAGCTTGCACTCTCAAATTGGGTGCATTCAAAGTATGTCACTTATATGTTTGGATTAAATCCTTCCCATTCCCCATTTCTTTGGGGCTCATTTCACCTCTAGTTATATTTTTATCATTGATGCTAACCATGTGTGCAAGCATTAGCTCAACTAGATGTGATCCATTCCATGGGTTAATCTGTCACTTTCCCTCTCTTTTTGAGAATCCATCCTTCTCTTTTATCCTAGTATGTCCTTTTGAGGGGGCATCATGGATCATTTCCATTTTCTTATTGACAACTCTTTTATTTGAAAATATGTTACTTCACCTGAATGTCTCATTATACCTTCTCAAATAGGGGTAAAATGTAGACATCCAATTCTTAATACCATTTGTGTTAAAATTGTCAATCTTACTCAAATTGCACTCAAATATCCAATTTAGGTCAAAATCACAAAAACTATGCTAAATGGTTCAAGCTTATCATATAGAAGTGTCAATTTAAGCCAATGTATCCCTAAATGGGGCAATGTATTTTATGTGATACCTAACTTTGATCAAATCATTTTGAGTCAAAATGATGATTTCACACCAAGGTACTCTAGATTGCTCTTTTCTACCAATTTTATTACATGAGACACATGCCTTTGTTATTTTGTGTTGGCAACATCCTAAATGGGATAACGGTCCTAACACATCTAAAATCACCTTCTAATTCTTCTTGAGTCAAACTATGACCTAGTAATATGACTTTTTGACCATTTTAATTAATTGAGGACCAATTTCTAAAGAATTACACCAATATCAATTAATCATGTTTAAAGCTAATTAATTTAAATCAAAAGCTTAAGTGGATTTTCCATGAAGTTTATTGATTATTTCATTCTTATAAATTGATTTACAATATTTGCATCACCTAATGACATCATCTATGGGGTGGCATTCATAAGCCATAAATGCATAAAATATAATGATTATATTACTCATGCTTTATTAATTCCCCTTTCCCCCAAATCATTATGAGTATATTTATTGATTTAATTCCAAATATTAGATTAATTCATGGTGACACATCTCAATCTTGAGATGGACAGTCATGGTCGATTCTAACCCATTTAGAAAATATATAAATAAGATGGCATAGAACATCATTTCTTAAGCTATTTTATTGTAAACTTATAATGCTAAAATCTCTCCACAAGTAAAATATGTTTTGATTATTATGTTATTTTCATTTGGGTAAGCTTCATTTGATTTCTACATTAGAGATTCCTTCTAGTTTTGAGCCTAGGTTATGCATAGAGTTCTTGAGGCAATGGAGGAGTAAAGAAGCCATTATTGACAAATATAAGAGCTCTAGATCAAGGGAAGAACACACTTGGAGCTGATTTTGGGTGGTGTAATTGATTTGGGAAGGTAACTAGTAGTGTTTTATTGTAAATTTCTCTTTGTTATCATTAGCAAACCCCCCATGAATAGGTTGGCTTTATTTGTTTAGTTCTTTATGCATTGTTATGGATTTATTCACTAATGCTTGACTAATAGTCTTTGTATTCCAGCCTACAGAGTGGATCCATAAGGAGGTAAAATGATGATGAGAATGTTTTTATTATATTGATTTCCTCCTTTATCCATTCTTATTGGTGTGATTAAGTTTTAGGTTTTTTATTACTAGAATTAGTAATATAGATTATATCTAAAATTTAATACACATTTTGGCATCCACGGTGGGACATTACTTCCTTAACTAACATTATAAACTTGCTAGAAGTGATTTGAATTCTTTTAGGACAAACTATACATCAATTAAAGGTTGAATTTTGAATTTTTGTCATGTATAAGCAAATTACGATCTTGCACTAGGATTAGCATTATTGTAGTCATGATTTTGTAGATCTAGTAGTGATTTTATTGACTAACCACTAACAGTTAAGTTTTTTTCAAGTTTTTGGTCTTTGACAAAACTGTAACTTTGAGAGTTGTGATTTTATTTTGGTAATAGTGACTTTGTCGATTTTAGTCATGATTTTGTCAAACTTACTAGTTATGGGTGAATCAGTAGCTTGTTCTTGCTAACCCATTTCTATAAGTGTTATGTTTGTCTATGTTTCTTTGTGTGTAGGGTAGGGAAAGTGTCAACTTAATATTTAACCATTGATACATTAGCCACAAACTTTCAACTTTAAAAACTATGATTTTATACTAGTAACTATGGTTTTATCAAGCAAATGTATGGTTTTGCAAAACTTAGGTTTACCTTACACCTATTGCTATCACCTAACAATAGATGTCTTTGTAAGTTGATTTTGTTTCTTGGGAAAGGATTCTAGTTTCTATTTTTAGGAGAAAGAAGGTCACACCAAGCTTGGAAGTATTTGTATATCATTAACAAAGCTATGACTCTACAAATAGTCACTTCACACTGGTAATAGCAATTTTACCATTGATAGTTACAATTTTGTACTTCCTTATAAAACTAGTAAAATCTAACATGTCTAGTTTTGTAGAAAGGGTTATAAGGTTCCTTAAACTAAACCAAAGTTATTGTTTATCAATTCTAAACATGGTCAATCTAGATATTTTGACTTAATCACTTACCTATAGAGGGTTCCTTACAGGTTGTTCTCTATGTGTACAAGGTTAATTAGGGGAAAAATAAAGTCAATCTAAACATCATAGACCTCATCCCAAGATTGTTTTAAACTTTACTACAAAATTTTAAGTCAATAACTTGTGAGTTTGTCTTGATAGTCATGATTTTATTAGTTTTAGTTGTGAATTTATAATTATAAAGTTAACAAGGTAGTTTAGGCCACATAGCTAGTAGTAGGCTTGAAATTTTAATAGCATTAAGATCTACATAAAATAATAACATTTTGTTTAGCAACATAAATCCCTTCTTTGAGCATATTTTTTAACAAAGTTGTCATAATATTATTTTCATGTTTGAGCACTGTTTTAGGCTAATCATGTCTATAATTAATTTGATAGAATAATTATCTTAGTGATAATTAGGTATATTTTATAATTTTGTTATCTTCTACAAAACTACAGATTGAAATTTTTGAGTGTTGTAATTTTGTTTTCATAGTATCAATTTTGTATAATTATCATGGTTTGTAAGTTAACCATCACAATTTACTAACCATCTAGAAAGTCATAACTCACAACTTGTGAATTTGTTTGGTAGTTGTGATTTTGTGCATTTTGTTTGTGATTTTACTCTATATATGTATGGTTATATAGGGACTTGTGGTTTTGTAAAAATTCAAACTACTAATCCTTTTTGGTACATGAACCATCAAGACCAAGTCACCCCACTTGGATTTCTAACCTTTGTGCTTGTAGGAAGGGGTACCTTGAGTATATTATCCTAGTTTTTGTTGAATATATTTTCATTATCTCATAATATATACTTGTTTGTGTGTGTGTGTTAACTTGAAAATAATTTTTCATACTTGTGTTCCTCACACGTAGGTAATTATTTGGTTGATTAATCATGTTGTGCTTACATTTTTGTTATCCCTCTGAGTCTAAGATAGAACATGATGTGGAATTCATCCCCATTCATAGACTTAGCATATAGGGGTTGGTGACATGGATTTCATTATCATATACTAACCAAACTCTATGTTTTGGTGGAGTCTAAAAATTAATAGAGATATTGCTACATGCCTAAGTGGAATTCCCCATAAAGGGTTGTATGGAGTGAGGGGTGGTTAGGATTTAAGATACAAGGAGGTCAAATAGCATCCTACATGGACTTGGGCTCTAATCTACCTTCACGTATATTAGGACATAGCTATAACCTTTTTGTGTATACCTAGATTTGGAGACTTTGGTCATAATAAGTGTACCACTATAGGAGTCAGTATCAGCTCTAAAGTAGCCATCGAGTGTGAGTGGGGTTGAGAGGGTTTGGTTAATATCATAATGTGGCACCAACCTATAGCCTCACCCATAAAACTGTGAGATGGTGAAAGCACTAGGTTACACACCCATAACAATTGACTAATTTAAGATTGTACATGTGTGGGTTATTTGAGTGTTATGCAAAGGCCTGTATTATTTATAAGTTAAGTTGGCCATACCTATATTTTGTTTGATACCTTAGACACATTTAGGTTAACACTCATCATCATATCATGTCCTAATTTTTCATCCTCACATCATTCACTTGTATATTGGTCATTCATCCCCATTTTTCACCTAACATCCATATAATACCCATTTTAATATCCCTCTTGTTTAATTCTATATCCATTTCATATCACCCTTTGACCACTATATTAACCTTTTGTATCTGTATCATCTTGTATTCACCCTATATCCTCCATATTCTAAATCTCCTATCCTTCTTCTACATACACTATCTACTATCCACCTCATTTATAACACTTTATTATAGTAATTACCCCTTTCACATCTTTCTTTTGTACCTAGCTTGTATATCCCCCCTTTGTCTCATATCCATTTGTATACCTTGTCTTGAGAAGTTTTGATCGTTCTTGACCAATCTTATATTCTCTATCATACCACCTCATACCTACCACATCATCTACCCATCACATATCATTATTAAATATTATAATCTATTATATTCAAACCTTCCATCTCTCTAAAACACTACCCATATCTACTATCAATTCCACTATATCCACCATAGTAGTCACCCATTTTTACATATTTCACTAGAATTTAATTACCATCTACCCCACTTTATCTATATAATAACATATTCTCATAATCATCCTCCTTCCCACATCTTTATTTATTAACTAGTTGGCATCTATTGGTATATAATTTATCTTGAGTAGTTATTATTCTTGTCCAATCCTAAATCAACCACATAATCTACCCACCTAGCACACATACTATTTATCATGCATGTCCCATTCCCTATCCATCTCATCACATTTGTGTATTATATTCCATCTTGAAATCAAGTTCTAGTGGTTACCCATCTTCTTTAGCTATCATTTGTCACTTTATACATCTTTTAGACTAGGTATTATCAATACACATAGTCTTATAAGATTCTAATCTAGCACCCATATTTATCTTTATCAAGTACATTTTTCATCTAACACCCATAAATTTTTTTATTTGCTAATGGGTAAGGTATTTGATCCCATCAATCTCATTTATCCTTGATATATTGGTCTTACGAAACTTTATCCCTTGGTAATTCTTAGCCATCCTATTTTCTTCCCAAAACTATTACATCACTCTATTTTGACCACTATTAGCATTAGTCTCTAAACAAAGGTAGTATTTGAAGACTTAAATCTCATTTATCACATTTAATCACATATCTCTTTCAAAATGGTTATCCACACATGTTCCCAACTCAATATTAGATAGGCCTCCAACCAAGATAATGATCCATCAGGGCATATATTTGATCCAACTCAGGAATATAACAAAACGTATAGTTATATGCACACACACAAGGAAGAGGATGAAAGGTTTAACCCCCTCAATAATGATGAATTTAGGAAATTAATTTATCATTATCTATATGAGAATTATGATCATGTATTATCTTGTATCATAGAAATAAGGGGCACGTTACCTTCCACTTTCAACCATACTCTCTTACATAGTCTAGTTTTCCCTCCATCCCATCCAAACACACCCCATTATATTATACATGCCAATAAATTACCCCAAGAATAAAAAGGTTTAGACCATATATTTGCATAATTTTAATTCCAAATACCACTTTATAATATCTATATTGAGGTTAATCAGAGACAAGCTATCGTAGAAGATCGGCTAGACCAATTAACATATCAAATCAACTTTATACTCCATAATCAATGTCCACCATCCCCTCAAAGAAAAAACCCAAATAATAATGCTACTAATAACAAAAACACCAATAATACTAATAACATCAAAAACACTCATATCATCCATAATGCCCATAATACCCATATCCCCCTAGGCAGCGAAAATCAAACCACCAATCCTCTTGGGGATGCCACCTTTACACAAGAGTAGAGACCGATAAAAGATACCCTCTAAAAATAAATACACAATCACTAGACCTCAAATATAGGTATTAAAACTTTTGTTTATCACCCTTGGACATGAGTATTTTATAAATACCCTTTCCTTCAGACTTTGAAGTACCTAAATTTGATAAGTATCAAGGGAAAGGAGATCCTAGAGACCATGTCCAAGAATTTTATGTAGACTTCCATGAGGTGGATTACTAAGATGCTTATTTGTTGAGAATTTTTCCTAAAAGCCTCACTAAACTTGCTTTAGAATGGTTTATGCATTTACCCAAGGTGTCAATATCTAGTTTTAGAGAATTAATAAAATAATTCATCAAACATTTCTCATTTAATATTGAATATGACATCTCCATAATTAACCTTTATAATACCAAGAAAAGAAGTGATGAAATCTTACATACTTATTATAGAGATGGTGAATTTTGGTAAGCTACTTGAGATGTATAGTACCTGAGAAAGAATCAGCCAAGATCTTTGTGGATAATCTCAATGCTAAACTCAAGTATCAATTAAAGTTATAGTGTGCCAAGACTTTTGATGAGATAATAGATAAATGAATGAAAATTGAGAAGGACCTTATTGAACAGGGGATGATCAAGTTATATTCTCAAAATGAGCACACCCAAAATCAAGGTAACTCTTTTTCAAGGAAGTCTAAGTCTTCAAAAAAAATAAGAATGTTGTGGGAGATGGGGTGATTGATTCTAAATAACAAAATATACAAATAGTTCAAAATAAAATCCCCACATAATAACTAAATGTATCTTCCATCTGAGTTCCACAATGCAAGCTAAAGCCTTGTATAGGCAAAAGACTACTCACAAGCTTGGGAGTCCCAATTGAAATAGTCTTAGATCAATTAATTGTGGCCAATATGATCACCTTGCCTAAAATCAAACCTATGGATGATCACCAACCCAAGCTAGATTGGTATCTTGAAGATGAGTTTTACAAGTACCATAGGGTTAAAAAGCATGATATAAAATAATATATGAAATTTAAACACTACATCTAGGATTTAATTGAGGGGGGTGATATTAAAATTGAAGGGGAAACTCCTTCAAATTAATCAGTAAATGGGCAGTTTAGTATCTAAAGTGATTCACTCCCTAAGCATGACCAAAATAATTAGAGACCACCAAGAGACCAGGGTTAGGCCTCTTCATCCAACCATACCGACTACCACAATGTTCCTTACCACTACATCAACACCATTAAAATCCCTAATCTCCAAGAACACACTTCATCTTTGTCTTGGACACTATTGATTGCATAGTCACTACCAGATATAATAATATAGTAGTTAATGTAATAAAAAAATTTGCATTGGTTATTTACCTCTTTCTCCATGTAGTTATGGGTCCCCAACCATGAGGAAGACTAGTCCCATCAAATACCAATTTGGATGAAAAACTTTTTCAAGTGTTAGATTATTATCTAAAGAATGCAAAGAAGAATTTAATTATTTGTGGCTCATTCTAAATTATGAGGCCCTTATCTCTCTAAAAAATCAATATCCCCATGTCCAGAAGATGATGGAGAATATGTATTATAAAGGAAAAGGATTTGGAAAATAAGAACAAGGCAGACTTGAACCCATCATGGTTTAAGAATATCCATAGTATTTTGTTCTAGGGTATGGACTGTATGATGATAACCTAAACAATATCATTTTGGATTCTCTTTCATCTCTCCCTGATGAAGACATTGAAAGAAGTTCCATTTTTAGTCACTTCAAAGAGCTTTCTGCCACCAACCTCTTCCCTGATAATACTATTTCCACCATTAATATTTCCCTATGTTATCCATTACTTATAGACTAGGATTCAAAATAGGAGCCTTCTTTTGACACATTTCAAAATGATGGATAAATCTTGGAATATATGGATGCTTGAGATTTTATGCCATCTGGTGATCACAAAAAGGGATTTTCCATAAACCTTTTTTAAAACACATATTTTAGGGAATAATAAGAACCCCATGACCATAGTGAAGAAGTAGACTTTGAAGACGAAGAGCCTCCTAAAGAACCAAATGAACTTCCACATGTCTCATTGGAATCAAAAGAATATTTTGACATTGACATAGAGCTTCATGATTACTTTACTTCAAATGTTCCAAAAATATCATTATCTTCATACTTATAAGAAAAAATGCCCTCTCTTGTTTGGAATGTGGTAAAATTAAATATTGGGATAGATCAACATCCTAAAATAGTTAAATTGGGGACATCACTCACTCCAGAGGAACATGAAGCTATCATAGAGATACTTCAAGAATTAATTGACATACTTGCATGGAGTATGAAAATGTTCTTGGATTAGACCCCTCATTAGTGGTACATCATTTGGTTGTGAATTTAAATGAAAAACCAATCAAATAAACATTATGTAAGATGTACCCAAAAGTAGCACTATTATTCAAAGAAGAGATACAAAAGTTCTTGGAAGCTAGATTTATCCACCCTATAGATTATTCAAATTGGATTTATAATATTTCCCCTATGACAAAGCCACAAGGTATAATTCAAATTTTCATATAATTCTAAGATATAAACAAAGTATGTCCCAAGGATGAATTCCCCCTTCCAAACATTGACATGATTGTGGACTCAACTGCTAGATGTGAAATTCTATCTCTCATGGATGGTTTCTCAAGATATAATAAAATTAAAATTTCATCTAAGGACCAACATAAAACAACTTTTATCACTCCATGGGGAAAATTTTGGTATTAGGTCATGCCCTTTGGCCTTAAAAATTCAAGTACAATCTATTAATGGGTCATGACATTTATTTTTCATGGCATGATGCATGACATAGTCAAGGATTATGTAGATGCCATTTTGGGGAAGTCTCACCTAAAATATTAAAATGGATTTTTGAATGATTATGAGACTATAAATTCTGACTAAATCCCAAGAAATGTGTATTTAGTGTCACTTCTAGGAAATTACTAAGATTTATAGTTTCACGAAGAGGCATAAAGGTATACCTAGTAAAATTAAAATCAATCATAAAAATGCCTCCACCTCATAATATAAAGTATCTTAGAAGTCTTCAGGGTAAATTACAATCCATTTAGCATTTTATTTCTTGGCTTGTAGATAAATTTCATCCCTTTACCCATCTACTAAAGAAGGTGACTACCTTTTACTAGAATTCTTAATGCCAACAAAATTTTGAAAACCTCAAACAATATTTGGCTAACCCACCTATATTGTCACCACCCATCTTGGGAATACCTTTGCTCCTATAAATTTTAGTAACCCATGTGCAATATGTGCCCTCCTAGCATAATGCAATAATTAGGGTAAGGAGTAAGCCATATATTATCTCAATTATACATTTATCTCATATGAGTTAAACTATATTCCAATTAAAAAGGCATACTTAGCCATGGTTTTTACCTCACAAAATCTTTGTCACTACATGATAAATAATTAGGTATAGCTCATTTCCAAGATTAATCATTTGAAATATTTATTATCTAAATCATCTCTTACTATAAGAATGGTAAAGTGTATAATGTTGTTTAGTGAGTTTGAAATTGAATATGTCAATCAAAAGGCTATAAAAATACAAGTCATAGTAGATTAATTGGATAAATCACCACTTGAATCAATCAATCCCCTTGTAACAAACTTCCCATATGAATTTATAATGAGCACTTTAAAATCAAGTAGCTAGAAATTATATTTTGATGGCTTATTCACCATACATGGATTAGGGTAGGCATCCTCCTCATCATCCCATAAAATGATCTTATCATGAAATATTATCACCTTACCTTCTCATGCACTAATAACATTTCATAATATGAAGCCTTGATAGCTGATCTTTAACTAGCCATTCAATGGAATATCTATCACTTACAAGTATTTGGTCACTCATAGTTAATAATCAAGTAGGTTAATGATGAATTCTAGATGAAGGATGAAAATTTACTCCCTTATAAGTAGTTGGTGGATTAGTTAAAATCAGATTTTCAATATATAAATTTTTAATAAGTTCCATGTAAGAGTAAAAAATTAGCTAAATTTATGGCTACCATTGGCTCTCTTATAAATCTCCTTGATGACGTTCAAGAAGGGAAATTCTTAGTCGAGTATCTAATTATTCTAGCCCATCAATCTATGAATCCTTTTCAAATTTGTGTAATTAATGATCCTAGTCTCCCCTAGTACCATGACATTTTAAAGTACCTCAATAATAACATCTTCCACCCTAACCCTAACCACCACCAACATAAAGCCTTCATTCATTGCACCTCTTGATACACATTTCTTGGTGCACACTTTATCATAGAGGATATGATGGAACCTTATTAAGGTGTTTGACATCGAAAGAGGCCTCTCAAGTGATAAAATATTTTCATGATGGTATATGTGGTGGGCACATTAGTGAAATGGCCTTAGCCAAGAAACTACTCCAAACTAGGTATTATTAGCCACAACCATGGAACAAGACTCTTGTAAATGTGTGCAAAAATGTGTTACTTTTTAGAAACATGGGAATCTTATTCATGCTCCCACAAAATAATTCTAGCCTATTATGAGTCCATGGCCATTTTCCATATGGGGTCTTGATTTAATTGGCAAGATTAATCTAACTTCATCATATGGTCACAAATTTATTGTCATGGTAATGGATTACTTTAATAAATGGGTAGAGGCAATGCCACTCACTTATACCTCAAGTCTCCAAATCTTTAAATTTATTCTTAATCAAATCATTTTCTACTTTTTCATACCCACCAACATCATTTTATACAATGGAAAATCATTTAAAATTTAGGAAGTAGAGGCTTTATGTCAAACATATCACATCACATAATATTTATCCTCCCCCTATTATCCCCAAGGTAATCGACAAGCTAAAGCCAACTAATAAGAACCTCATCAAAATATTTAAAAAGGTAGTCAATCAAGCAAGTAGAAATTGGAACTATATCTATATTTATGGTCTTATCACACAAATGTCTATACACCTGCTAGGGCTACTCCATATGCCTTGGTTTATGGGATAGAAGTGATATTTCTAATGGAAGTAGAATTCCCCTCCCTTTGAATATTACTAAAGGGCATCATCACTAACCATAACTATAGGTAGGTATGCCTACAAGAACTATAAATTCTTGAAGAAAAACATTAGAAGGCCCTTAATCACCTATAATCATATCAAAATAAACTCAAAATCTAATACCGTATGAAGATCCAGTCTAAGGAATTCAAAGTTGGTGACCTAGTCTTAAAGGAGAACTAGAAAAATACCAATGTTGATAGAGATAAGAAAGGTAAATTTGAAGCTAATTGGTTAGGTCCCTATATCATCATTACCAAGTTTGGATCAAGAGCCTATAAATTGGCCATGTTAGATGGAAAATAACATCCCATGAACATCATACATTTGAAGTGATTTTATATGTAATAAGCCCCATCATCCTCCATCTATGATTCCCCACTCCTGGGACATCCTAATTCCACTCCATCCATATCTCTTCATTAGTTCAAAAAAAATCATCCAATCATGAAAATTAGTTCTCTAGTACCTTGGGTAAGTACCATGATAAAAAATAGTCTCTAACATCATGGTAAAATAACCCTGACCCCGGTATCAACCATGGGAATCTATCACATGATTCTTGAGCAGTAATAAGAGACAAGACAACTCATTTAGCATGAGGAAGCAAACATGGCTTATCAAGCACTAAGAATATTTGTTGGGGGATTCTCTAGAATAACTTATCCATATTTGGCATATATATATATATATATATATATATATATATATATATATATATATATATATATATATATATATATATATATATATATCCCCTAAGTCCCATAACATCCTTATCATTACTCCCTATCCCTTTACCCCCTCTAAAATCTACTTTTACATGCATGTCTCCTTTTAGCCTTAAGGTAATAATTCCATCCCACTCATCCATTGTTGTCACTAAGCCTTGGGTCCACACTTTTCCACTCATGTCATCACTATGGAGGGTCACAAGGTATAAGACTCTTTTTTCTAGGTCTTCAGGTGTACACTATGATACCAATTCTCAAGGGGTCATCCTAACCCCCATTCCATAATTATAACTTGGTTGGAGTCTTGTTATGACATGGATAAGATTTTGGGCACAACATATCTTGTATATATCTCTAACTCCATCACCATGACCATTGTATATAATCATTCTTAATCACTTCATTCCCCATGTAAATATCCCTATTAACATCATTATTTTTAGTCTATGATATCTTTGATTATCTAGTGTGATTTTGTGTTTTGTTTTAAATATGCATGCATGTGATGATTCTCTATATACATACTAAAGTATAGTGTTTTATTAAGTAGTTTTTATATCAATTTAGGTATATCTTATCTTGTCAATTTTTATGGGAACAAATATGGTATGAATGACCTCCAAATGTTTGTTTGGGAAATATCATCTCTTAAATAGAGTTCCCCATGCATCTATACTAATGTGTCTTGGACTTCCCATGTCCCTGACACATGGTTAAAAGATGCAATATTAAAAAGGATTGCAAAAATTTTAAGGGCTTCCAAAACCATTACTCCTTATTTATTCTAAGACTTATCCCTCTCCATATCCAACCCATTCCATATCTAACCTAACTAAATCCTAATCCTATCCCATCCTATTACCCCCTACATCCATGGTGTAGGAGAATTTTTAACATAACAAGAGAGGATAAAGTCAACCAATAGGGGATTAATTTTCCTTGGCTTATTCACCCCATGAGGCCTAATCATGTAATTATCATGGAATATACATAAACCACATCACATCAAAGTCATAATCAACTCTTAAACATGTAGATCATACATCTATAAACATATAAATTCACCTCATAAAACAAAATATGAAATAAAAATCATATCCCATCGACACTACATCTACAATCATAACATGTAAATCAATAATCTAAACCATATATACCTATCATCACATCATCAATAAAATACCATATTTATCCATCAAAACACCTAATATGCATCCCATCATATCTTTAAAATAATCAAATCATCTAAACCATATAACCATCACATCATATCATATCCATAAACAAAATCCATTACATCTAATATAATCACATCATGTAAAAATAGTACCATGTGTCTCAATACCATCTATGTCATCACATAAAAATCAATCTATACCACATCAACATAAATAAACATCATCAATCATAAATAGTTTACATACATCCATCATCATAATATCTCATCATCATCATCATCATATATATATATAAATAATCAAATGTCCATCGTCCACATAGAATCCATGTCAAAAAATGTATACAATAATATGGGCCCATGGGGAAGAATGAGCTATAATACAAAATCCCCAATACATTTATATATCTTAAAAATCAAGGCTATGGACTTGATGGCCCTCATGGTCTTAGCACTCCTTGAGAAGTTTGATGAACTAACTATGAGGAACTAACATGAAATGATAGTGCATGCCACTCAATTAGTGTCATAATCTCATAGAGCATCTAATAATATTATACCTCATGAGTCAGTCACATAATTTTCCTCATCACATCCATCATCCCCTAAACCCTCATCACCTAATATACCTTATCCATAATCCTCTTAGCCACCTATACCTCCCCCATCAGTATGTGGATGTAGGCTTACATCTATGTAATCTACTCTTGAAAGCCTATGATCTTATCATCTCTACTTTGAATCTAACCCTATAGAGTCACTATCTACACCTAAACAATAATAAATTATGCTCAAATGCATGTAACCTATACCTGGGTCTAGGTTAGCTACCCATCCCTCTATGCTACCTATGCCTACAAAGATGCAACCTATCCTTGTAAGGTAGTAGCTTATCCCTGAGCCTAGACTAGTTGACCATCTCTCGAAGTAATATATCTTTAGAGGTAAACTATAACTAATCCCCCTCCTTTGTAAGTCCTATAACCTCTACTAATCATGCCTATATTTCCCCCTATAGTATATCTATAAGAGACATCTCATCCTCTATCAAGGGTTATCAAGAAGATCTTGCACCATCCCCACCACCACTATCACCTACATATCCCCTAGCCTATACCTACACTTAGACCTAAGGTCCCATCTATACTATCATAGCCCTTTGATCATCATCTCCCCCATCCACATCCATTACATCATGCCCATCCTATCCATCTTACCCATGTACCTATGTTGGCACCTATCTCATCCTCTATCATATCCTAGCCTACACCTAAAGGACTCTCCTCATAACACCCTACCTAACCAAAACCTAGGGACATGTTAATCTAACTACTATTTGAGGTCTCTACCATTTTGTATAAACTACTAGCATGACTAGATCTAGTATCAGTGTATAAAAGTCCCATTGAACTAGGAAATGTTATCATACTCCATCTAGGCATCCACTCTATCTACAAGCCTCCCCCACTATGACCTCTCCTACTAAATCTAAGAAAATAAATTCTCTAGCCTTGAAACATCTTATATGAAACCAAGCTAACATTTTACATAATTAAGATAATATTTCTCAATAATAAAATATCTCTGACCTATTAGATAACACTCAATAAGCATATACTGGGTCACTATCTCATCATCTCATCTAAATTAGAGTCCTCTATATGGCATCCATTTGATTTACTCTAGGCACAAACTATCAAAAGCATCCTTATATAATCTCATCTCACATGTGCCCTAACTGCACTCTTAATAATATGTACTAACCAAAAACCATTGATTATTAAGGCTAGTGAACTGCTAATGTCCCCAATGGTCATTGGATGGTAATATGCTCCCAACTCTAGATCCATAGAAGAAATAAAGTCCTAAAGATAGTTTCTCCTCTATAAACCCCTATATGGATCTCTCTATACAAATGCACTAACACAATAGGCCCCCAAGTAAATACCTAATGATCCTGAACCATATCTATAACCACATCTCCCAGGCCTAGATGAAACCACTGACTACTCTTTTCTAGTAGGAGAATTTTAGAAATAAGAGACATCACCACCAGCATCAATCTATCAGTCTTACCCTCATGTAATCACATATCAATATATATTCATCTATTTTACACCCCCACCTATAATCCCCCTACTAGGTGTTGTAAAGTTCAGATCGATGTGTGAGATCTCCAATATATCTGATCTCCCCATATAGGCAAATGAAAAATCTTTTAGACATTCTCTAAAGTGATCGTTATCTCACCCATGACAAAATGAAAGGTTTTGGTCTCTAAATTCCAATGATCCACTAGTGTTGTAATCAAGGCTTGATCAATGTGAATCATGGGTATAGGCTCTTAATCATGTAATCCAATCAACTCTAGTACCCTAAACTTTACTCTATCAACTAATGCATCTCATGAATCACCTATGGATGCTATAACCATGATGTCATCACACCTAAATCCTCCTACACCAATCATCATTCATCTATCACTACCTCAATAATTAACTACCTATCATCACTCACCTATCCCCTAAACACCCCAACTAATCCCTAATCCTTAAATCACCTTGACCAATCTAAACCATCTAAGTCACCCCCATCCTTACCCTGTTAATCCCCCACCTTAGCATAACATCTACTTGATCACCTTTCTTATCTACCCTATCATTTCCATCTAACCCACCCAACCTACCCATATAACTAACTAATCTAACTCCCTAGATCATCTAAACTAACCCACCACCCTAACACTTACCCATTTGTCCAACCACTAACAAAATCACTAATCACAAAGTGACCTTAGTAGTAGTTTTGACAAAACAATTCCTCAACACTTACAATTTTGTTTGACCTCTTAGTCAAACAAAACCGCTAATCCCTAACTAGTGATATTACAAAATAACAACTCTCCAATCATAGTATTACATTATTATGACTCCCCATATGTGGTATTTCAATACCATAACTTTGAACTTGTGGTATTGAAATATCATGGATTACCCCCTCAAACCACAAATCATAATCACAAAATCATGAATGAGGGAAAAAATGATAGTTGTGGTTTTACTAAAGCAATTTTGATGATGTCTTTTCTTATAAAAATCCTACAAAAATTCACAAAAATACTAAAATAGGGTTTCAATACTCATCACAGGTCTAGCATCAACCTCTCTTTGGAGTCTTGAACCTTCTTGCCATGATGGGAAGCTCAAAGTAACTGGTCTATTGTCTCAACTCAATGCTTAAATCACTAAAAGTTAACAAGTGAAAATGACCTACTTTTGACTCTTTTATCCTATATGACCCCGCTATATACCCTCAACAACCCATTACTAACACTGACTATCTCCAATATCACCCAATTACCCAATTATCCCAATTAAATCACTTTTAATCACCTTTTAAACATTATTTAGGGCATGGAATGTTTTACCCTTTCTCATCCACATTATCCTATGTCAATAACTATATCAACTTGAGGTCTTTTAGGACTATGAAGGTAGCACCTAGTTCCACTTTTATGCCCAGGGATAGCTTGTCCACCATCTATCTATTATCACCATCTTATCCTCACAATAGTCACTCACTAGTCACATGTCATTTTCAAACCCCACATCTTATGAAAAGTATCTATTTATCACTGATCACAAATCCTTATCACTATTATCCCTTTTCAATATTTCCCTAGCATGTATCCTTGCTACGAGACTTATCACCAACTTGAACCCATCCTATTTAAATTAATCTTATCATATCAATCAAAATGGCTTCTATACATTTATCATCTATTTATATCCCATCACTTGAGCTAATTTATCTCATTTCCTCTTATGGCATATTAGTTTTCAATTAAGGCATCCCAACCCCATCTTCTTGTGGTCTTATCCCACCTTTGTATTTCATTTCAAGTGACCATCTAGGTCAATTTCTCTCCACATGCTCCATCGAGGGGGCATCTTATCCTACTAACATTTGACATCATCTAACATCATGGTTTTTCTTTGAAAGACCATTACTCCTTTCATGTCATTCCACTCATAATACCCTTTCAAAGAGGGGTAAAATGTATTCACTAAATTATGCTCACCCCATTAATTATTCTAATTATGCTAATCCCACTAATTTAGTCTAATTTCTATAATTCCTAGATAAATTAACTAATAACACACATCTCATTCCCATATATTATATATCTTTACCCCATCCTAAAAAGAATTAATTCCCTCATTAAAACCCCTAATATAACCTATTACCCACTAATCTATTCCCTAAGCCAACTAGCCAATTTAAAATTTTAAAATAATCTACCTATCCTAACCTCCCATAAAACCCTAAACCCTATGGGGATATTTATAGAATTGGAGGATTATATAAATCTTCCCCATTATGTCCCCCTTATATATAATTATATAATTCTATATATCTCCATGAAAATAAAAATTCCATGGAAAATCCCTAGCCCTTGATATCAATGGCCCAAATTTAAATTTAAGCCATTGATCTCTCCTTCCATGCCTATTTATACAAGCTCTCCCTTCACCCTCAAATTAACTTGTAAATCCATCATCTTGATACTATATTTCATCCATAAATATTTCTTTCATCCATCCATAGCCACTATCTATCCCATTCAATCACTTGGAAGCCATTATCAATACTTATCAAGCAATCCAACATTTCAAGTTTTGGGCATCAAACAATCCATTTGCAAATCTTAGAGTAGATCTATAAGGAGGTAAAATGATGGTGAGAATGTTCTTATTATTTTGGTTGCCTCTTTTATCCATTCCTATTGGTGTGATTAATTTTTAGGTTTTTATTACTATAATTAGTAATATAGCTTGGATCTAAAATTTAGTACACAATTTTTTACTCTTTTTTTTTAATTTTAAGGAATGTTTTTGACTTGAAAATGAAAAGTGACTACTTGATAAAATTAAATGACTTGAAAGAAAATAAAAATAAATTTAAACAAAGAGAACACATTTTTATTTATTTTATTTTTTATTTATTTTCATGCATGCAAGTTAAGAGAGAGAGAGAGAGAGAGAGAGAGAGAGAGAGAGAGAGAGAGAGAGAGAGAGAGAGAGAGAGAGAGAGAGAGAGATCTACTCTAAGTAAGTAAAAGCTAATTTTTATAACTTTTATAGATGAAAACTTGATGAAGCTATGTGTTTTTTTTCCATTTTATAAATAAATTATAAATATATCTATATGTAAAATAAAATTTCTATTAATATGAAAATGATTCAAGAATAGGTTCATATTCTAAACCAAAAAATTATATCAAGTTACTAACACTTATTTTACTCACATGCAAGCAAAATGAACTTTTGATATTCTTAGATTGGATGTATAATGGCTATGAACAATGTTTTATTTTGATTAATATGATTGTCTAAGTTATTATTTTTGGATAAAATTATCATTCTTAGTTTGTGAAAAATAAAATAAATCAAAATTTAAAACAAGATTTTTTATCTACCTAGGTTGATCTAGGGTTTTCTAGTTTCGTGTGTGTGTGTGTGTGTGTGTGTGTGTGTGTGTGTGTGTGTGTGTGTGTGTGTGTGTGTGTGTGTGTGTGTGTGTGTGTGTGTGTGTGTGTGTGTGTGTGTGTGTGCGTGTGCGTGTGCGCGCGCGCGTGTGTGTGTGTGTGTGAGAGAGAGAGAGAGAGAGAGTGTGTGTGTGTGAATGAAAGGAGTTGTTTTAAAATTGAAAATTGATCATTTGTAATGGATTAAACTATGTGTATTATATTTTAATATTCACCTATATCTTGGATATAATATTTATATACTATAAATGAATCTAATGATGAAATTAAATAAAGAGACTACCTTTTTTATTGCAAAGACTGGGAAAGGAAAAGATTATTTTCCTATCAAATTTAATTTTTTTTGTAATATGAATATAATATAACATAATAGTAATTTAATTAATATGATTTAATAAACAAAATAAACTAAAAATAAATAACCTCTAACCTAATCAAGTCAGAGACTAGTTAAAAGTATGTAGTATGTGTTGTTATTATCCTTAGTAGTCTAGCTCATTTATCTAGGCAAAGACCTTAGGAACTCTCTAACTAGGAAGATGAATCAATTGTTGTCATAGGTAAGGTAATAATGGGAGAGACACAATACCAAACAATATTAGTTGATCTATGGTCAGCTAAGTGTATTACCTATAAATATTAGGTTTCATAATCAATAACATTTTATTACTTGTAATGGTGTAGTCAGTCACAAAAATAATAGAGGTAGAGCTTTAAAAAATGGTATTATTCTATGTATTTTACAAAGATTTAAAAATATAGGCTCCAATGAAAAAAATTATATCCAAAATCAATTCAATATTAGTTTACTTATAGAAGATCTATGGAGATTGAATGAAGTAATTTAACTCAGTGAAACTGGAAATAAAACTTAGGAAGGACTCAAAATAATTGGAAATAGAAGAGGGAGTAAGATGAGCCTGATTGAAGGTGAATTTAAGGTATAAAATCAATTAACGTAATAACAAAATGCAAATATGCATTAAATAATGAATCTTAGGAGATAAATTTAGAAGATGGAGAGGAGGTGACTATGTACAAGTGAATAACACACACTAAATCATGCACTCAACTCCCTAAGATCAGCTCGATGTAATGGATGGGCTATGGATTGGGCTAGTTATTAGGATTAATGGGGTTTGGAATGGGTGGTGGAAATAGGTTCTCATGATGGAACCCAAATACCTCTAAATCATCATAGTTCTTGTTGAGAGTTATGGATGATATTTTTTGATTATGTAGCAACTTAGTTTTATATGTGATCATAGGAATTTGACAAAGAGAGGAGGTTAGTCTTGTGTTAGTCCATAAAAAAATGAAATAAACACACTAACATTCTAACATATATAGCTTATATCATAGGGTGAGCTTAATGAACAAAAGCAAATGAAAATCATAATTAAAATACAAAAGATAAACAATCTCTTACCTTCTTTTAATGCTCCAAATGATTCATTATATGACTTGGGAGTCTTTAGAGATTGAGTTTGTATGGCTCATTATCTCCTTGGCACCATTGTAGCTTGTGTTACAGCTTCATGTGGCTTGGCTCTATATTTTGGCATTATAAAATTATTTATATGAATCTCATGCAATAAAACTTGCATTATAACTCTATAAAATCTAAGCTTGTGCATGCAATAGGCAATGGCTTGTATTTATAGTAAATGGATCTAACCCCAACCCAAGGTGAGTCAAGCTAGAGTTAATCCTTGAAATGGGTTCAAACCTAACTTAAGTGAGTCAACATAACCCTAGCGGAGTTAAAATATGTCAAATACTCATGATTTGTAATGAATAGGCATGGGTCTTCAAAAAGAGATATTTTGAGATATTTTCCAAAGGCTTAACAACTTGAAAAGGTAATCATGAAAAGTTAGGATATTTCATATTTTTAAATTTTCTTTTTTAATAATGAATAAATTACATAGATAATTCACCTAGGCATTTAATTTGGTTTATCTTATTAATTAATTATGATTACACATTTAGCTCTTTCAAGATTTGATTTATGTGTGAAAGTGCCCCATTTAATAGGTCCATAGGCTAAATTGATTTTTATGATGTTGTAGGGTGCTTAGAGAGGAATCCAAGAGAGGTTATTTTTTCATATGATAGGATACCCCAATTAGGGATGCCTCAACATGATTTTGAGCCTTAATGAATGATGCACAAGAAAATTTGGGATGTTTAGTGATTCATAGGCTTAATTCATAATGGTTGGTAGGAATCAATATGAAGTCTGATCAAAGGCTATTTGTGGATAGTTTTAGGTTCTATAGTTTTCTCGTATATGGTAAGGCATTACAATATATAAGCACATTAATGTCTTCTCAAAGAATGAAAAGGTCCTAAATTCTTATGACTTCAATGATAATAGATGAACTATAGGTGTGCCCTTGAGGGAGTGGTTGGAAAAGGGGTCAGAAATTAGTCCTTCAAAGGGAGGAAAGGAGTGGAACAAAAATATAAAATTATGAGGTAAAAAATACTAATTTTTCCATAGGCAATTATAATTAGTGGCATATGGATCTGCCCTAATTGAGCAGACAAATAGGATGATTTTACCATAGATGGTTATAATCATCAGCATAGGTGGGACAAAAAGGTAATGATTTGCCCAAAGATAGTTATAATCATTAAAAAAGGCTTAGGCTAATAAGAAAATGATTTTCCCGAAGGTTGTTATAATCATTAAAAGTGAAAACAATGATTTGCCCATAGGTGGTTATAATTATTGGTAGGATAAAAACATGCCCCACTTAGATGGATAGAGATAATGGTTTGCCCAAAGGTGGTTATAAGCATTATCACAAGGAAAATGTTCCCTATTTGGGTAGAATAAAGAGAATAATTTACCCAAAGGTGATTATAATCATGAACCTTCAATTAGATGGAAACACAATGATTTTCCCAAAGGTAGTTAGAATCATTGATAGCACAAGTGAGATGGTATACAATGATTTGCCCAAAGTCAGTTATAAAAATTATACCCTAATTATGACAAACATGATATGGAATATGATGAAAATGGGTATAGAGTACAAATATTAATTTGGGTAACCTACGAGTAGGGAGATGCTCATTTGAATGGGCAAGATTTAAAATTCTTTCATTGCTTAATTAATGTATGTAGGATATGATTTGGATTAGATCGAGAATGTTACTAGTGACAAGGAGATATATCATTATTGCATTACTATGTAGACTCCTAGAGATTTTTTTTTTTGTAGCACATGACAATAAGCATCATGATATAACACCATGATAACTTGGCTGAAATATGCATATGGACTAACACATAGTCCAATACTCAATTGAAAATAATGCACCAATGATAAAAACCATGATGACAATGTTGATGTATGAATACAGATGGATTCAAGAATAATGTGTAATTAATCACCCAATGAATGCACATAGACTAAATCAAGGCACAATAATAAATCAAACAAATATAAAGATAAAATAATAAATAAACAACAAACAACCAAAACAACATAAATAATGGTTAATCATAATGTTAGAACAAATAAGGCAATGAACATTACCCCTAGATGATAAGAGACAACCAAAAAAACAAACAATATGGGGGGAAAAATAAAAGGAAAAGGGTGGCCAAGCTATCTCCATATGCACTAGGAAAGTGGACACTTCCTACATAGTTTTATGGACAAACTATCCAACAAAAACTTCAGGACAAATGTAGTTCTCCTAGGAAAAGGTATAGAATAAAATGATGAGAATAAAACATGATGGATGTGATATAATAATATGGGAATGGTCTCACAAAATTATTATATAATGGGATTCAAGTCCATTAAGGATGGGGAAACTAAATGACAATTGGTTTCTTATAAATGAGCTAGGGATCCTATAATCCTTAAGGCAAAAGAAGTGGTTGATGGTTATTGTTTTTTATTTTCTAGATATATTTTTAAATGTTTTTAGAATTTTCTATGTATCTCAACTCAATCAAGAATAATGAGATACTAAATGGTCCAAGTTCTCACAATAGTGAGAGCATTCAATCTTAAATTACTCATAAAATAGTGAGAGCATGGCTTAGATTGCTCACAAAATGGTAAGAACATAGAAAAGGGTGACTGAGATAACCTCAACATAAATCGAGAATTACCTACATAGTCTTAATATGCAACCTCAAGTCACTGTAGTTCCACCATTTAGTAGAGGAATCTAACTAGTGTAGCATCTAATTCAAATAAAACAAGCAAAGTTGACAAGTGGCACACTACAACATAGGTATGGTAAGGTGGTACTTTTAAGTCATGATAAATAATTATTTCCCCTAATTTGCCCATAGGTAGTTATAATTATGAAACAATCCCATAGTTCAATGACATTAACTTTCCCATAGGTGGTTATAATCAGTAGCATGATGGGGAGACACTGATTTCCCCAAAAGTGGTTATAATCAGGCCCACATGGTATAGAACAGAACAAGAAATGAAAGATGCAACTACCAAACCATTGTCATACTACTCCAAAATATTGCCTCTATCTATAATACTAAATCAAATAATGAAACTTGATCTAAATATTATTGATAAAAGTGACCTTGGAACCAGTGGAATAAAACCAAGGTCAATAGGCTAGGTGGGGATGTTAAAAATAACTCGATCAAAAGGAAAGGTATGGTAGAATGGTAAGGTGATAGAATGGTATGGTACAACAAATAAATTTGATATTATGGTACAACTAAAATATGACTCATAAAAAATACATTAAGTCTCTCAAGAAAAGTAACACTTGAGGTGTATTATGTTCATCGGCTCATCAAGTTCATCCCCATCTAATGTAGTGAGCCTGTATGCTCCAGCACCATAGTTTAGAATAATGATGAAAGGGCCTATCCATTTAGGTTTAAACTTGCCTTTGTGTTTCTTCTTGGCCATGGTATTATTTTGGTTTTATTTAAAGACAAGATCACCAATCTCAAATTCTTTGTGTTTGACATGCTAATTGTAGTGTCCATACAGTTAGTTTTGGTATGCTTGTAGATTATTAACTACATTCATGTGTTTATCATAAAATAATTCTAACTCTTACAAGTGAGCTAATCTATATTCATCATCATCTAGGATATGCTTTAAAGAGATTCACAAAGAAGGTAACTTGACCTCTATGGGAAGAATGGATTTAGTGTCATAAACAAGTGAATATGGAGTACTCTTATTGGAGTATGGTGATTGGTGCAGTATGTCTAGAGGGTGAAGAATATTTGAAGGTGTCAATCATGGTTGTCATCATTGATAATCCTTTTTAGGATGTTGAAAATGGTTTTATTAGATGCTTGGGATTATCCATTACCTTGAGGGTATATGTTGTGGAAAAATGTTGAGTAATTTTATACTCAGCACATAGTGATTTGACATCCTTTTTCTCGTATGATCCACCATTATCAGATATAATGTTGGAGGGGATACCATAATGGCAAATGAGATGGTTAAAAATGAATTTGAAAATTTGTTTCCCAATCATGTAAGTCAGGGGTATATCTTTAACCCACTTAGTGAAATTTTATGTGGTAGTAAGGATATGTTTATGGCCATTAGATGAGGTGGGGTTTATCTTCCCAATGAGACTGAGGCCCAATGTAGCAAACAGCCATGGTGTAAGCATTGGTTTCAAAGTCTTGGCTAGGACATGAATCAAATTGGCATGCCTTTGACATTTATCACACTTTTTAACATATGCAATTGCATCTACATTCATCATTGGCCAATAGAACCCAATACATAAGATATTTTTGGATAGTATGGCCCTACTAGTGTGGGTTCCACATACTCCTTTGTGAACTTCCTATAACACTAATGTAGATTCTACCAAAGTTAAACAACAAATCAAAGTTACATAAACACTATAGCAATAAAGGGTTGATCCAAGTAAGGTATAATGGGTGGCATGGTAGATAAAGGCTTTAGATTGTTTATAGGATAAGTCTAGAGACATTGTTTGGTCATTAAGATAGCCATAAAGGTTTGAATACCATATAAAGCTAGCACCAATAAGATAATAGATCATTGTGATGGTTTAAGGTTCATGAGCTAACATTAGTAGATTTTCAATGAGGAACCAATATTCTTTTATTTTATCTGTATGTTGAATCAAAGATCCAATGGTGGCCATGGCATCGGTTATTTTATTACTAACCCTTGTTATATGTTCAAAATGTACATTGGCAATATATTGTTTAAGAGTGTTGACAATGGCCTTGTATGGTACTAACTTATCATCCTTGGTTTGAAAATGGTCTATAACATGATTGATTATTAACTGAGAATCACCATAAACCTTTATATGTTGTATGTTCCATTATACCCCCTATCAAAACCTTATAATGAGTGATTCATATTTGGCCATGTTATTGGTACAAGGAAAGTTGATCTAAAATGATTTAGGGATTACATCCCCCTAAGGAGTGATGAATAAAAGGCCTTACCTTGATCCATGTATTATGAATAATCCATCAAAATACAACTTTCAATGCTACTCCTTAAGAGGTGTTTCAATTATGGTCATAATGGATTCATCTAGGAATTGGAATGTTAATGGTTCTATATTTACAAGGGGTGCTTCAGCAAATTGATTTTCAAGAACTTGCCCCTTGATGGATTTTTGGTTGACATATTCTATCTCTAACTCACTAAGGAGCATGATCCATTTGGCCATACAACCTTGTCAATCTATTTTAGATAGTAGATACTTAAGTGGATCTATTTTTGAAATAACCATGGTCTTTTTGTTCAACATGTAATTTCTCAATTTTTGAGATGTGAATACCATAGCTAAATAGGCATTTTCAATGGGTGTATAATTATGTTCATACACTACTAGTATATAAATTAAATAATACATAGCATGTTCCTTTCCATTATCATCATGTTGAGCTAGAAGTGCCCCCAAGGCTTTATCTATAGCTGACAGGTATAGTAGAAATGGCTTTCCTAACATAAGAGGTAATAAAACTAGTGGATTTTCTAGATAGTCCTTTAGTTACTAAAAATATTTATGGTAGTGGTCATCTCAATGAAATATAACACCCTTCTTTAGCAGGTGTGTAAAAGGATGACACTTATCGACCAACTGAGAAATAAAGCATCTGATAGATTAGATCTTGCCCTAAAAAAATGGAGATACTTCAAAATGGTTGGTGGTGGAATCTAAGTTATGGATTTTACATTGGTTGGATCGACTTTAATGCCTGGGTGAGACATAATGAAGCCAAAAAATTTGCCTGAAATAACTCCAAAAACACACTTCTTTGGATTGATCATGACCTTATATTTATAGTCTTTTAAATATCCTTCATAGTGTTATTGAATGACCGGCCCTAGTTTTTTATTTTCCCAATATGTCATCGACTTAGTCTTTGATAATTTCATGCATCACATCATGAAATATCAAAGTCATGGCTCTTTGATACGTGGCCCCAGTGTTTTTGAGACCAAATAACATACCCTAATAATAGAACATTCCCCACAGAGTGGTGAACATTATTTTATGTTGGTCTTTTGAATCAAATTGAATTTGGTTATACCCTAACAATCTACCCATTAGTGAAACCATTTCATATCCTATTATGGAGTTAAAAATCATGTCAATATTCAGTTGAGGAAAACAATCCTTTGGGAAGGCCTTATTTATGTCTCTAAAATCAATGCATATTCTTATTCTTTTTGGATTTTTTATGATTAACACAACATTCAAGATCCACTCTGAGTAGTTGATCAGTTGAATACATCTTTCTTCCAAAAAAATTTCCAACTCTTTCTTCAATAATACAGAAATAGGAGGATGCATCTTTCATAATTTTTATTTTACAAGTTTGGCATCAAGATATACCACAAGGTGGTGTAAAACCAAAGTGGGGTTCAAACTTAGCATATTTGAGTAGGCCCAAGCAAATATGTCAACAAATTCCTTAAAAATAGCTATAAATATTTTACATTCCTCCTTAGTAAGGGACATGCCCAATTTGATCCATTTTAGGTCATATAAAGTCTCGATGTAACTTTTGTAGTATCCTCCACAAGAAAAGTTGATCCATCTTCTAGAATGGCTGGAAAATATTTGAATTTGCCTATAATAGTAGAGTCCTCTATGAAGACTAGATCTTCAATTTCTCCTAGGCATGAGGAATCTAAATCTCCCAATGGTAGGGATGGCCATGTGACAAACATTGTTGAGAACTCCTTTCATCATTAGTGGTCTCTTGAGATATGTTTGAAGAAGGTTGAACACCCCCATCTAATAGCACCTAAAGCAAGTTTTCACCATTAGACTAGGCTTTCTCTTTACTTTTTCCCTGGTCCAAAATCACCTTGAATAGGTTGTCACTTGGGGACCTCAATGTTTTATTTATTTGTTTTTGGCTAAGGGTGTTCACCCACTCTCCAAAATAAATTGAAGGATCCAACTTGATTGATAACCCTTGTTTATGGTCTCCCAATGGAACATTATCCCTTAGGCCTAGAAAATCATAAAAGGCCTCATCATTATGGAACTTTTTGACTAACATTATTGATTCTTATTAGTCCCAGTCTATAAGTTAAGGATAATACAAAGGAATTAGATTGTGGTAAATAACTAGTCTAAGGGTACAAATGGCATTGATATCAAATAAATTGGTATTGGTTAGGTCATTAAAAGGGCTATGATCAGACTTTGCTTCATTATCAAAATCATCATCACTAGTTATTGGAATTAGAACATGAATAAGGTACATGGGGTCACCCCCATATAGTTTAAATTTGAGACCATATTTTTTTGTATCGAATGGTAGAAATTGGCTCAAGTAGACCATGTTATTTTAACTTAAGGCCTCCTCCTTCATAGGCATGTCTTTCCATGATTTTATTTGAAATGGGATACTTGGTATTTATGTAATAGTTGGCCAGGTTGTCATTATATAACCAAGAGTCATCATCTACAAGTGGGTCATATTCTTGGCTAGTAGCTGGTATAAAATGATAGGTGTTAGACTATGTAGTTGGCCTTTTACTTTTATTTATCATTCCATGAAAGGTGGTTTGGCATTTAGTCTTCCAAAGGACTTGGGGTTTTTTGGAAGCTTAGTAATATGGAATGTATCATGGGTCAAATATTCTCCTAGGCTATTAACTAAGATAGTATAATGATTATATATTTCAAGAGGTGGCATATGGGAAAGTGAATCAAGGGTATCTAGGTCAATACAATTTGTCTCTAGTGATTCAACAAGTATTTATTTCCATTTGTCCTTCTTAAGAACCAAATTCAATCCAAAATGATAGTTATAGATTTGGTACTCATCCTCTAAATGTTTGTAATATTCATATGGGTACAAATATCCATGGATAGTAACCTGTATATTAGAATGGGAGAACTTGATACATTGGTGTAATGTTGAAGGGATTACATGAGTCTCATATATTCAATGTTTACCCAAAAGCATATTATATGAAAAATCAAGATCTAACACATGGCATAGTGTATCATGGTTCAAAGGCCCAATGATAATAGGTAAGCTGATGGTGCCTTATGAGTCCCATTATTCATTATCATAGGCCTTGATGGTGATCATTTCTAGTTGGAGATCAGCTATAGTGTACCCAAGAAGCTTGATGAGCTTTAGAGACATAATATTTAAACCTGATCCATTTTCTATGAAGACATGTTTCACTTTATGTCATGTTATGACAACTTTGATTTACATTAGATTGTTATGCAATGGGCCAAGAGATGTCATATCACTTTGGTCAAAGGTTAATTATTGGCCTGGGGCTAAATGTCCAACCAAAGCTTTAAATTTATCTAGAGATATGTCATCAATAACTTTAGATTGGCCAAGGAAATCTATTAAGATGTTCTTGTGGATTGTAGATGTATGCAATAAATCCAAAATAGAGATTTGGGTGGGTTTTTTTGCAATTATTCCACAATATCAAATATATTTTCTTGTACAATAGTAAATGGTTTACATCTAGCCAAAATGGTTGGTTTTATGGGTGAAGTAGTAGATGGTTGTGGGCATGGTATGGTAAGCTTTGACCACCAAGTTATGATTACATAATTAGGATTGGATAAAGGACCATTATTTTTAACAAATAATGGTAGTGGGGGACCATAAAGGATAATTTTTAGTTGTTAGTGCACTTGTGTATGGTCATGGGGCAAGGATGAGTTATTAGTATATGGTCTAAAATTAGTAATGCCTATTAGTATATGGTTTTTTTGACTTTCTCTCAACCATTTATATTATTATTGTTATTGTACTAGCCACTATTATTGTCATTGCTATTGATTTTTACATTGTGGAAAGGGATTTTGATAGATATTAAGGTTCTGATTGGATTTGAAAGTTCTATTATCCAATGTTATCACTCCATTTTTTAACATATTCTCAATCAATTGTTTAATTTGCACACAATGATGTAAATTATGTACTTTAACCTAATGATACTTATATAATTCATTTTGTCGATACCAATTTGGATAGGGAACGCCCTCAGGATAGTGCTTTAGAATAGACCAACTAATTAGATCAGTGGTAGTGATTTTATGAAACATGTATTTAATGAGATATCCAAGGTCACTAAATATGTAATGAGTAGTCACATTTAACCTTAAAGGAGGGGTTTTTAAAGGTAATGGTTGTTGAATTTATTGCATTGGTATGGGTTGCTACATTTGTTGCATTTGCTGAAGAAGTTTTTGGTTAGGAGTAATTTGCATATGCAATATAGGCTAAGTAGATGGTATTTTCACCATTTGTACATGTCATAACTTATTTACTTCAATTCCCATAACATTTTTTTGTGATTAAACTACTTGGGTTTATCATAATTATTAGCCTATGTTGGTTATGATGCTTGCACTTAGACTTATTTCTAGTTTGGGTTTTGGTTATATATTTGGTTTATAGTTTGGTTATGATTTGATGAGGTAATTTTAATGACCCATTTGTTAATAAAAACTCTTTTGATCAATAAACCTTTGTCAATGATTTCCTTAAAAGTGTGTGCACACTATAATTCCAAATAGTAAGATATTTTATTGTGTAAATTTTTAGTAAACACAGTGGTTAATTGTTTATTTGGTAAATAATGGGTGAACCTATTGGAAAGTGCTTTCCATCATTGGAGATAACTTGTAAATCTATTATTATCCTTATATTTGTTTTGCATCAAATATACCAACAAAATCTCATGCTCGAGATTGTAGGAGAAGTGTTGCACAAACTTGTCTAAAAGATCATTAAACTCAAAAACTAAATTCTTAAGAAATTTTATAAACCACTCCAAAACTTGTCATGATAGACTACTTGGGAACAATAGTAAGAGGTATATGTCATTTTAGGCCACCAGTTGATAAGAAGCAAATAATTCCATTAAATGGGCCTTGGGGTCTCCTTTCCCCTTATATTTGTCAAATTTTGGTGGTTTGTACCTTGGAAGAAATGATATCTATAAATACTTGATGTTGAAGGGGTAGGAACACATGTTATCCAACTTGAAATTTTTGGTATATTTCCCAACTTAGATGGTAGCAATTGCAAATTCAATTTGTTACCATTCTTGGGCTAGGAAGTTGGAGGGAACATTAGTCTGAGGTGGAAGCTGGGAAATCAAAAGTGGATTACTTTGACCTAGGTATAGTGGAGGCATGGTTTGCTATGAAATGTTGGTTTGGTTAGATAATTGACCAAGAATATGCATTTATGGATTAGGATGTGATTTTTGGAACTGCATGCATTGATGTGCAATATTCTAGTTAGGATTTGGTATATGGGCCGAGTTTTGGGGAAATTATGGCTAAGATGGAGGGATATGGCTAGGAGTGAAATATTGTGCCTATTGAGATTTATTAGGAACTTCTTTTTACTAGTAAAAGTTTGTTTATTAAGGGTAAATTGTGAACCAAGGCCCTACCATTGAGTTGGTGGCACATTAGGAATAAAAGGTAATTATTACTTGATTGGTACTTGTAGAATATTAGAAACTATTAGTTATGCAAATAATTGTTGGGAAGTAGACACATGTTGAAGTTTTGACATTTGTCACTAACCAATACGTGTACACTACTAATTAGACATTATTTGTGATTGTATTGGTATGTTGGTCTGTGACTAAAGAGGTATGTTCATCACTACTTGGTGAGGTGGAACATCGATTTCCCTTATTGAGTTGTAAGAATGTTTTGCCTCTATTGTGTGGGTATTTTTTATTATGCCAAGGCATAACACTAGTTGTTGCTTGACTACTTAACCCTTGCAATTGTGTCCTTAAAGAAACAACTAGTTGAGGGTTAGAGGTAGCTATTTGTGGTTGGGAGGTAGAAGTTCCTATCCCCTAAGTTTATAAACCACTTTTAGTGTTAACTAAAATCATGTTTTTTTTGGACTAGTTGTTTGTTCATTTACACCACTTTGGTCTGGATTAGATGCCACTTGTGTATTATCCACTATGTTTGGATCATTATTTTGCATAGAAGAAGAAGACACTTATTTGATATATGGGGCATTAAACATGTCTACCACTGAAGCGCTTCACATGAATGGGTCTATACCCTAATTTTCTTGTCCTATCAATTTGATTAAAACTCATGTTGAAGGAGATAACTCAATAAAAATAACATTTGACATGGTCATGTTATTGAAATTTCACTCTAAATTTAAATAGGTCTGTTATGTTGTCTATATCTATATGAAATGATCCTCCATGAGGCCTTTTCCTATTTCAAGCATATGAGGGTCCTGATACAACATTAGCATTATAGCTTGAGGATTAATAAAAGAGTCTTGTTTAATGTTTTGATTATAAGGCATATTAGAAGGCACTCAAACTTGATAAGTTTCTGTCAGGAAAATCTGCTAGAAACTTAGACCTTACCTTTGTGGCTCTAATTAAAAATTAGTTCTTATTCATAATCAAGTGATGATCAAATAAATAATGGTCATAGTCTAATGTCATTTTAATGTAGTAAGGTTTTTGTTTGACTTGTTATATAACTAAAGATATGTTAGCTAGGTATTGTGTCATTTTTTCTTGGTCCTACATAGAGTATGGAGGTGTGTTGACGAAATAGTGGGCCAAAAGATATTGTCTTTATTCCATTGATTGAGTGTTATCAGGTGCATAAGGATACATCTCTAAAATGACATCATCTCTATAGGGATCTTGAACAAAGTCTTCTTGTGCGACCACATTACTATACCCTAGATTGTATATGATGCCACTATGAGTATAGTAAGACATGTTTGAATAAATGGTGAATGTTTCATGAAAAAAGGGGTTAGAGTTATACAAACTCTAAAAAACAATGTTTAAAAATACAAATAGGTTCAAACTCAATCTAACTTGGTCAAAGTAAAATGGAGTTGTATCTCCAAAATGGTTTGTGACAAAACTTGGTATAAAATAATCTAATGTCAAATGTCTAATTCTAAATGTCTCACATAAAAAGGTTATGTGGATTAAATAAAATAAAAATTCCAAACTCTAAGGACAAAGTGTTTCAAATAGGTCTAATCTAGGAAAATAAAGGTTGTTAGGTCTTTTGGCCAAATGCGGTGTCAAAATCTAGGCTCAAATAAAGGAATGTGCTAGGATTTTTGGAAAAACAAACACAAAATCTATACTTTAAATAAAATGATGATTTAATCTAACATATCTAAAACACTTTGGTATAGACTAGGCATTTGACTTTGGACATAAACTTGGTCAATTTGATATGAGGCAAGAAATAAAAGGCATTTAAAGATAGACTATTTTCTCCCAAATAAAGGCACAAACAAATAGTTTTCAAATTTGGGTAAATAAATAACCTAAGTTATACAACCCAAAAGAGAAAGATCAGTGTCTAGGCCTAAATTACATAAGGCATAAACATAAATCAATCAATGTTGGTACTTGAACTTGTCAAGGTTAGTTAAAAACTCAACTTAGGAAAAACTAGGCTTCTTTGAACAAAATGCTATACAAAGGTGAATGTCATAATGGTACTTAGAAAAAGACCCCTAAGGCATACGTGAATTGGTTTTGAATTGGTAAAGTTAGACACAAGACAAACAAGTTTATGAAATGAATCAAGTAGTGTAATGATGTTATTGCTCTCTAAAAATGTATGATGGATAGTTTGTTTTAAGACTCCAAGTCATAAAACTTAAAATGATTTGGGAAGCATAACATTTTATCTCTCTCTAAAAGGGTATGATCAATAGTTTATTTCAAGACTCCCAGGCATAAAACTTGAAATTATTTGGGTAGCATAATGTTACCCATTTCAATCAAGTGACACTCATAATTTTTTTGACAAAAATTTCAAGTCAAATGTAAGGTATCAAATGGATTGTATAACATCTCCTCAAACAATGGAATGATGTGGACACAAAACTCATTTTGATGTGGCATAAACAAACAAGGTTTCAAACTCAAAGAGACTAAGCAAGTAAAGGAAAAGATAAAATATAAATAAGTATAACTTCATAAGCCCTAAACTGATAAGGTTGCTTCATATCATTGAATTTTATCTATATACATGCTCTTGGATGGATTTTAAGTGTTAACCCAAAAATAAAAGTGCATGAATTAGTAGGTATTTTTACACCCCCTTCTTCCAAGATATTATACGGTGATATGGAACTTTAGTATACTTATATTGTATCAACAATATGTCTATGGCAAGTGGGGTTTTTCTAAAACTTAAATTTTCAACTGTCTAAATAGTCCTAAGTGTGATTAATACTACAATTACCTCACATTAATTAAGTTCATACTATTTAACTTACTATGCAAGGGTCTTTTCCTTTTCATATTGATTTCATTCATGTACTTCTTAGTGAAATCCCTTGGTTAACTAGACCTAACTTAGGTTTTAGTTATGATTAGAGAGCTTAGCCACTCAACCCCTAGAAATCATAGTATATGTGCCCTAATTTATATACCCCATCATGGAACAGGGTTGAAACAATGTTGAGAGATGAAACCTTGGGTCAAATCTTTCCTAAATAACTTTTGAGGAGGCTATGAACTCCACTTACAAGCCAAATTACATAAAAATAAATGACTAAGTGAAAAGACTTTAGAGGTTGTGTTTAGATCACCCAAACCATATGGGTTTTTGGGAGAGACTTAACAATGGTCTTATCATGCCTTAAACAAAGGCACAAATTTCAAATAAATTATTTTTGTCACCCAATTTCCCTAAAGGGTATGGGGAGAGCATACACATGTCTTTCATTTGTGAAAAACATGCAAGTATAAAGATTTATCACTAAACAAACACTTTAAGAATTTGAAATCTAAGTGTTAATTTTATGCACCAAATGAAATATTTGATGAAGTTTACATCCCCTTGGCTTAAGTTGTAAACTTGTAATAATTTTCACAAAACAAATAATGCATAAACACCTATGTTCCTTTTAATCACTAAAACGAAATGTTCAAGACTTAACCAATATTTTTAGGCAACAAAATGAAATGTTCAAGACTTAGTAATTACAAATTTATGTCCTTTTCCTACCATGGTCCTAAAAATTTTGGAGGGTTTCCTTCTACTTTGAATCATAATTATAGATGATAAAACAAGATTTGAAAACATAGCTCTTAGGTTTTTCTATATTTTTTACATAGAGACCGATGTCAGTCAATAGTGACCAATATCAGATAGAAAAGAAATGATTCCAGTTGTAAAGAACCAATATTGGTTGATGAAGAGTGATGTCAATTACCTATGAACCCAAAGGTAAAACAAAATATTTATTTATCATAAATACTCCATAAAACCTACAACAAGATGAATACATAGACAGTACAAACGTTTTTGAAACCCAGAATAATCACTAAAAACTTCAAGGAAACATGAAAACCTAGTTTTTAGGTCATGTTCTACCCTACACCATGATCAATTTTAATAATTATAGGACTGATTTTGGTTAGTGAAAACTGATATCTGTCATTGTGTAAATTGTGTATGACCAAAAATTTTGAATATGAAAAAATAAAGCTAAAACTCTAATTTTTAAGATATTCAATCATTCATTTGAAAAGCTAGGAGTTACACTTTGGTCTTGTTTCTATGTGAGATACTTTAGGATTCCCACCTGGTGCTCCACTTAGCATCATAGGAGTTTCACAAAGAGAGAGGTTAGTCTTGGGATAGTCCATAAAATAATTAAATGAACACGCTAACATGATAACATCTCTAGCCTAGATCATAGGGGAAGCTTAATGAACAAAACTAAATGAAAATCACAACTAAAATGCAAAATACAAATAATATCTTACCTTCTTTGAATGTTCCAAGTGATTTTTTGTGTGGCTTGCTTAGTTTGTGATCAAAGAATATTTTGTAATGGATTTGGTGTGGTTCCTTCTTTCCTTGGCACTATTATGGCTTGTGTTGTGGCTTGGTGTGGCTTGGATAAATATTTTGGAATTTTAAAATTATTGATATGAATCTCATACAACAAAACCTACATTATAACTCTACAATATCCAAGCTTGTAAATTCAATAGGAAATGGCTTGGATTTATAGTAAATGGATCTAACCCCAACCTAATGTGAGTCAAGGAGGAGTTAAGTCTTGAAATGGGTTAAAACCTAACCTAAGTGAGTCAACATATCCCTAGTGGAGTTAAAAGGTATCGCATATTCAAGATTTGTAATGAATAGGCATGGGTCTCCAAAAATAGATATTTTGAGATTTTTTCAAAGGCTTGACAACTTGTAAAGATAATCATGAAAAGCTAGGATAATTCATGTTTTAGAATTTCCTTTTTTAATAATTCAATAATTACACATGTATAATTCAACTAGGAATTTAATTTTTTAGCTTATTGATTAATTCTGATTAGCCATTAGCTCTTTCAAGATTTTATTTATGTGTGCAAGTGCCCCATTTAATAGTTCCATTGGCCAAACTGACTATTATGATATTGCATGGTGTTTAGAGATGAATCCTTTAGACTTTATTGTTGCATACGATAGGATACCCATATTATAGATGCCTCAATATGATTTTAAGCCTTGATGAATGATGCGTTATCAAATTTGGTACATTCAATGATTCATAGGCTTAATTTTTAATGGTTGGTAGGAATTGATTCGAAGTCTAGTTGAAGGCCATTAGTGTCCAATTTTAGGTGTCTACATTTTACACTTGGAAAACTCATAACTTGGTTATTATTCTTAGTTATACAGTCCCCTTACCTATTTAAGCCTTATATATGCTCCATCTTATGCCCCTTAGCCTATCTCTTAGTCTGACTATCTTTATATTGATGACATAGACATTTTATCTTACCTAGAATACTTAAAATATATTTATCTTACACCTCTTCAAGTTCTAATCATGTCCCTATTTTTTTAATCCTTGTCCACTAATGTTCAAGACAAACACTAGTATTGACATTATTGTCATGTCTCATGGTAAGTATCTAGTGCCAAAAAGTCATCCAATTTACAAATGAAATGTATCCTAATAGTCAACCTAAGTGCTTTATTATGATTTATTACTCTAAATAGTTTGACATAAATACAAGATCAATCCTCACTCATTCTTCACCTATGATACCTAGAAAAGACCAAAGTACTTATCAAAAAACACTCTATCAAGCATTCAATTGATCAAATCTTCCCTATTTCCATACCAGTCATAGGTACATCACATCTATATGTTTAAAGTACTAAACAAGTAGCCCAAGAGCCCAATTTCATAAGTTATAATCTAAGTCATTATTATACTTGTTTTACATGCATTACATGATTCACACACAATCCAACATGTAGAGGAGAGCTACATTAGTCTAAGGTCATATTTAGAGTATTAGCTATGTAGGTGTCATCCTTTGATAGTGGGTTCGTTTGGGTCATCTAAACATTGTGTACCAACTAAACCCTTTTTTTTAAGGTCACATTAAAGATTAAAAAACTATGGTTTTACTATTTCATAAGGAGTGATAGTCCATAACCTAGATATGAATGCACTAGAGTGAAGGTGAAGCTAAATCCATAAGCATTCAGGTATTTTAATCCCATTTCATTATATATTTTATACATGACACTATTTTTTGGACTCAGATAGTAGCATTAATATAATTATCAAAAGCTGTCATAACTGTCCAGATAGCTAGGGGCACCAAATCTAAAATTTGACAATTATTCTAAAACTATCTTGCTACCTAATTTAAGCTTTTTCTAGGTCTATAATTGTATTATCATTAGAATATTCTAAGAACTTTTCTTCTTTTCCATTTATATATCTATCCTAGTTAGTCTTTCCATATTTTGACTATCTTAACATAATAAATTTAGTGTATGCTTATATGTAATTTTAACATTAAATTAGATTGATATAGATCTAATTATCACCCTTACTCCATTTCATTTCTATATTCTTAACCCTAAGATTAAACTAAAAACATATCAATCTTTGAACATTAAACCCTAGGTCACTTAGGATATTATTATTTCTTTATTTTATTGACCCTTGATTATCATAAAATATGTGCAACATAGATGCATCCATTATCCATTTTGGATTCCACTATTCCATAGTAATTATAGTTTTCTACATTACTTGTCAAATCTTATAATTAAACATGTACCAATAATGAGAAGGTTTTAACCCAAACACAACAATTAATCTCTTTTCAAAATTCATTTTACAATGTTATAGAGCCAAATTTTATATGCCAACAAGCATATTCTCAACCTTGTGCCTTACCTATATTTTATTTGAATAATAACTAACATCATGCAACCATTATTCACCCACATCTTATATTGTATTTCATGGTCCACATTATTACTACTCGAAGAGGTATGATTGCCCAATCCATCTTGTGACTTGTTAATACATAATAAGTGCCATTTAAACCTGGTCTTGTAATTAAATCTAAGGGATATGACATTATTGAAAAATTTAATAATACACATGCAAATATTTAAAACCTAGAGCTTCTAAATCAATCTAATGTTTATAAGGATATCTTATATGAAGCATTACTTGAAACATAAATCCCAAGTAATATTGTGCCTACTTATTTTATGGATATTATGTAGTATATCGTCACTTTTGAACCAATATAATTACCATCCAAAGATGTTTTTGACCAAAATTTTCCTTTGTTCATGCAAGAAACAATACAAAATAAAGGTATCAAAAGAATGCTCATTGATAATGGATCAAGCTTAAACATTTGTAGCACGCAATTCTTAAAAACCATGGATTTCAACATAACTCTTATCCAAAGCATTGTTATGAATATAAAAAGGTTTGAAAATTCACATAGCCCTTGAATTAGACAAATTACATTGAATGTGACCTTAGGACCATAAACAATTTTAATTACTTTTTAGGTCATGTATCAATAATTACATTATAATTTACTTTTGGGTAGACCTTGGATACATTTAATGGAAGTTATCCCCTCTACACTTCATTGATGTGTCAAATTCATACATGAGGGGACCTTATTATCTATTCCCATTGATGATGAGCCTTTCAAATTTTTTAAATTGATACATTATGAAACTGAAGGCATCCCTATAGTAGTATTGCTTAAACAATCCATCCCTCTTAAACATATACAAATGTATGAAATAGGTGAGTCAAGTACAATGATTCCTTTATATCAAAATGTAAATAAGGAATAACATCTTTAATTACATATAGATTCACATAAAGATCATAACCATTACCAAAACCATCAATACAAATAAAAGAGCATCTAACATTTAAACCTCCCTTATTGGTCAATACTAAGCAAAAAGATGGTCACATCTTAGATTACTATAACAATGATGATGATACAATTTATGATATGATAGACAAAAATATGTGAAACTTAAATTTTGATCCACTTGATCACTTGTCACACAACTTATTTGAACCTACGAGTCTTGTAACATATAAACTAAACCCACATATAGAAAATACAACATTGAATCCAAATAAGGCAAATCAAAACTTATAGATGAAAATGTAAATTCTTATTATTCCATACATACCTCTTGGTTAAAATCACTAATTTAACCTTACAATGGTCAAATCTAAATCCATCATGTGAACAATGTGGATCCTTCTCACAAGTATTCACAACAAATTTTAAAGATAATAACACAAGGTATCTCCTTTCCTCACAAAGGCAAATTAATACATATTTCAAATGATAGCATTACATAGTATACTACTCATGTAAAACATGAGGAGGAACATGTTATGCCCCTTTTAAACCTATCTAATCCTAATTCAAACAATTTAAAATATCTAACTTAATGTTGTAAGGCTCACGGTGGGGGAAGATATCTATGACCATCCATTATATGGCATCATATGATGATCTTTCATATTCAAAAAACTTCCTAAAATACCAAAAAAATAAAAAAAACATTTAATAAAACAAAAACACTTTCAACACCTACATGTTCTTTGGCTCCTTTGCATCCATGTCTTAATTCCTTGTTGATGGATGGCATACTTAGTTACTCCTACATACACATATGTGCCACACTTTTACTTAACTATGATACACACATACATAAACACATGATGCATTCCTATTTAAAATGTTAGGCCTTCCCTCTACTCATATCATATGGACATTGGGGGCATCCACTTCTTTGATCTTGATGCACATGGGATATATGACTTGATGACCACTTTATATTATCATGTTTGATCTTACAAATGTACTTACACATGTTTTTATCCATGATTATATCTTACATACGGTACTTTATGATATACACTTGGCATTTTTTTCCTAACACATTAGATCCATGGGACACTATGACATGTTTATATTGGTTGGTTATGATTTAATTTATTCACTTCCTTGAGTGTCTTATATTCCTTTTTTAATTATTTGAATACACTCTTTTGTTTGTGGCCCCCGTGCCTATGTATGCTTTCATTGAAAATTACATGTGTCATTATTTTTTGTATATACATTTAAATATGTCATTATTTCCTTTATGGATATTTGACTAACCTCTATCTTTTTTATTATGTGAAATTTGAACATGCCCCTTATTTTTGTCTCTTTATACCATTAGTTGTTGACTTAATTTTGAGTGCTCTTGTATGTGTACTTATTTGCTTGTTGACCTTGTACTATTACTATCTAGATGTTTCCATGATATTTATCATGCATCTTAGGCCTATATGTGATCATACTAGTTCTATGTGATTCAAATATACATTTATCTATACATGTTTTATATATAAAGATAAATATAACTAATCTATTAATCAATTTTAGCTCAGAGAAGATAAATTCTACTTACACTTTTGATTGATGGTACATTAGATATTTGAGGTCATAATGAATATGGATCCACTATACCTAACCAAGGGATCTCTTACCACAATAACATCATTAGAGAGCGTTCCAAATCCTCTAGTCAATCAAAACTCTACAATAACCCCAGCTAGGTCTTATGTTTTCATATTCACAAAGTAAATGACAAGTAAAGTAAAATCTAATCTAGTGTTCACCAAAGCTTGTGGCACAAAGTGGGGGTAATAAACTTAAAAAGTAAACATGCATAAGAGATTTCTAATTAATATATGTATAGGTAAAACCCTAATTCATGGAGAGAATAACATATTCAAAAGATATTACTAATGTTACTTCTATCTACTTGTTGAAAATTTTTACCTTAAGCCAAAATGGGTCAACCCCCTATAGTCAAAATCTTGTATAGGGGATTTTTATAATGTCATCGGGTATGTTGTAATTCATTTGATGTCATTTCATATGGAATTCTAGCTTGGTCATAGTCTATCTTGGTCCTTGTGTCATTTGGTATCTTAGGGGTCATTTTATATTCATATATGTAATTGTTAGGTTTTCATGGTGTTGAGCAGTTGTAAGAAAAATTATAGAAAAGCCTAGTTTACATTTAGGAAATATTTTGGCTAAGAGTTAGAGGGCATTATTTTCATTTTGGAGAAATTTTTCCACATATTATCCATAATAAAAGTATAAGGCATAATTCTCTCAAATAAATTATTTGGATTTATTTGGTTAAGTGTTAGAATTCGCTTGAGAAAATTGTCTGAGACAATTTTCCTGAAGGCAGAATTTTTTCAGATTATTTGTCCCAAAGGAAAAAGGATAAGTAAAAATTATTTTAGACATTTTATTAAAAAAAAAAGGTTGTAGACTTAATTATTTTAAGTAAAGTGGTCAATCAAAAATCTCAAAGAGTAGATTCCTTCAGACATTTTGTTTGTGGAAAAGGGAGATAAGTGTATTTGTGTCAATGAAATTGTCTAGGACAATTTTCCTAAATACCTATTTATTTAAAACATTTTGTTTATAGTAAGTGTATTGAGAAAAATCTATAAATAAATGTCTTTGAAAAATCCCAAACACAAAGTACCTAAAGTAAAAGTACAAAGCAAATTTCTTTTTGGTAAATTGTCCCATATAAAAGTTTCCAAGACAAATGTTTGTAGTAATATGCCTGTGCAAAGCTCCATTGGAATTAAATGGTTTTTGATAACCCATTTTTCTAAGCCTTGAAAATTGATCCAATAAATATCTCATAGTGTTCATAAGCTTGTAGGGATATGGATTAGATTGGCACAATCTTATAAACTCATCAAGACCTTGAAATATTGAATTAAAATGACTTGGGGAAGTAAAGGGACCAGATCATCATCAGGACATCATGAAGAACTAGATTGGATAGCATGTTTGTGTATTTTATAAATGATCTTAGTAAGTCTCACATGACCATCAGACCATACATGATTAATGTCCTTAGTGTCGAGATCATTCTTTATAAGTTTCATATCTCAATGAATCCCTTATCTTCAGATCTAAGCCTTCAAAGTTTAGCTTGTCAAGTCTAAGGAGTAGGCCATCCTACATGTCACATGGAAATGATCAGAATGGCTTGTTTGAGAATTTTTCATTTTTCATCATAAATTTGCATGAGCCAAAGGATTAGAGTGATATGAAAAAATTTATGCTTAGATCACATCCTACAAGTTTCATATCTGCACAAGCTTTTTAATTCAAGTTATGGAATTTCAAATTTGGTCACATAGGACATTCATGCAAGTGTCAAATTCAATCCTTGGAAAATAATCATTTAAATTTAAATGATCAATGATAGGCATGTGGATGTCATGTAAAACACATAGCTTAACTCACTTGAACATTTTATAAATGCACATAGAAAGCTCCCAAAGCTAGTAGATCAAGTGGGCACAATCTTTTTAGCATCAAGAACAGCTCTTAAAAATTTGGTGCCTCCATGACCTGATTGCTTCTAGATCTAAGCTTTTAATGTTGGTTAAATAAAGTAAGATGTTCATATTAACATCAAGTTTGAGCTCTGTTAATTAACTATTTGGGTTCAAAGGGCCCCCAAAATATTTGAAGTTGATCAAGATCTAACGGTCTTCATGAGCTCATAGACTAACACATGAGATCTAATGGTTTGTGCTTGAGTCAAACAAGTTAAAATTTCTCTAGGGTTAATCCCTTAAAGAGATGTAAGTTGGACAAGATCTGATGGTGCAAATCAATCAAGCATAAATCTAATGGCACAAGCTCAACTAGTAAGAAAGTGGGCCCAATGAGATCTATGTTTAGTGTTCACTCATACATCTTGATCCGATGGTGCAAAATGATTCAAAAGGTTAAGTATCTTGAGAATATATCATATGGTGTAAGCACATAAAGTATCAAGCTGATAACATGATCCTAAGGCCAATGCATGATTGATAAATGGCATGTACACATTCAATATGGCATAAGATTGATGAACTATATTTTATCATGTAAATTAGTATCAACAAAATGAGATGATTCAAAATATCAATGATCCCAGTCAGTTTTTAATGGCCAATAAAATGAAGGTGAACCTAGGTGACTTAGATGAAGGTCAACAAAGCAATTTTTTGTGGGGTAAAGTAATAAAAGGCATAGATCCAAGTTTGAGCATGGTCTATCTTTGACCAAAGCCAACATATTAAAGGATTCAAACAAGGCAAATAAGTAGACTTCAATGCCTTCATCACTAGGACCAATTACATGAAAAGGACCCTTATCTCCACTTTTGCATGCCATGACAAACTAGTTAAGAGTAGTTATCACTAGGACAAAGTTTTAATAGATGGATCCAATTATTTTAACTTTATTGATTCTAGAACCTAACTCAAAATAACTTGATCCCACTGTTGTAACCATCAGGGAGTATCAATAAGGGAATAATGTAATTGTATAACCACTTAAAGTGACCTAAATCAATCAAAAGGTATAAATGAGCATAATTTGTGGAGGTATTTGTACCTACAATCCAAATGGAGTTGTGCTCATTTGATTCCTTTTCTCAATGCTAAAATCCCTCTTCTTGCTCTCCTTTTCTATAAATGTAACCTTTGAGCTATTATTAAGCATCCCTCAAGCTAGTACGACTAGACTCTACCAAAATTTGTATTATGTACCCCTTGGATTAATGAATAGATTAATTTTTTAGTTGTTTACTAATATATGCTTAGTGTTTGTATTTTTTTGATATGCAAAGTGGTTATCATCTTCCCTTTGTAAGTCCAATTTTAACCTAAGTGCTAATAAAAAAATTTGTACATCATCTAGAATGTCTTAAGGTTGATGTCTCAGGCGTAGAGTGTATATTTGAATGTAAGTTATTTCAAGCAAGCCTTGCTCTCATCTCCCTCCAACATAAGTCTATCAAATTGACCTCTAGGTGAAACATTATTTCTTGAAAACCATCGTAGACACTACATTAGTTTGGTTCATAGTCTATTAGTGTGTTAATGAGTTCAATCTTGAGAGTGGATCTTTAAATATTTGGTACATCACCTCCTTTAAAGTAGGTTTAATTCATGTAATCTCTAACTCTTTTCCCCATAAGTAATTAGTTGGTATAGATAAGAGAATTTAAAGATACATTTAGGGAGCTAACCCTTAAATCTAGAGGCTCATTTCTAATATAAAAACACCCACATACCTAGAAATGTTCCCATATTACCCAAATATAGAAGAAGCTTGAACAAATTCTTCTAGGGTGCAAGATTTGGTGACAACAATTTTAGCATGCCCAGTGGGATCCATTATATTTAAGATAATTTGTCAAGGTGAATGTTGGTCTTGACAAACATCAGCTTCAAATTAGTGTACTACTTAGCATTTGGCAACTCTTTCAAGGTAAATATGGTTCTAGACCATTATTTTTTTATAAAATTACCTTCATAATTCATGGTCCTCACTAGGCCATCCTCTGCTAGAATAGTCAATCCCATTAACTTACCCATTCATCCTAAAATTCTTCTTGAAATTCATTATCCATTGCCTAATCTTCCCTTTCAAGAATGAGTAGATTTTTCTAGGAAAGAAGAGGTTGAAGAGGTAGAAGAATATAATTATCTTGAAAAATAAGATATGGTTAGACTTCATTCTTTCCTTACCTTCAATATTGATAATCTAATTTAACTTCATGCATAAGATGCCATTCCTCATAACGCCATGAGAGATGTTTCTAACTTTTATAGTTTTCACAACATTATTCAAGATAACATTGCCATTAGACACCTTTCCATGTCCTTTAAAGGGAAGGCTCTTGATTTTTATAGGACTATAAAAGGTAGATGCATCATAATATGGGATGAGTTTGGAGTGTTGTTGACTTCTAGATTTGGAAGTGACAGTGACCATGTCTCTCTCATACATCAGCTTAATGTGATAAAAAGGGGATCCAAAGAAACAACGAATGACTTCAATGAAAGGTTTCAGAAGACTTGGCATATATTTACTCCTCCCATGAGACCACCTACTAGCTTTGTGTTCCCTACTTACTTGAAATTCATTGGGATTAAAATTGTTGTCATGCTTCAATCTATAAGATATTCCACTATTCGTGAATCATATGATCTTGCTATCAAAGCTGAGAATAGTCTCATTCAAGCTATAATATTTCCTCCTAAGGTGTTTATGCCTCATTTGTCTCATACTTATGCTAGCACTCCATAAGTGGCTTAAGTTCCTAATGCCAATACCAAAACTAAGGTGGCTCCTTGGCAAGCAAAAAATAATGTTGATTGGAAAGCAAAGTTCTTAGCCTTATAGGCCTAAAATAGGAAAGCTAATATGCAACAAGGTGCTTATCAAAATCCTTATCCATATCAACAATAGTATGATCAACAATATGGAAGAGGAAAATGCTAATGGTAACCTAATCCCAATAGGCCTGCTAATACATATAATCCTAACTCTACCACTAATGTAAGGGAGATGCTACCATATCATAGTAATTTGGAATAGGGAAAAGATTGGTATAAAGACCAATTCATGGATACTAATGATAATGGAGAGAAATATCTGGTGTCTCAATTAATATTTACTCCCCTCCTATTAAATTATGATGAGGTGATGATGCAAGTTAATGAGGATTGGTAACCTCAAAGAGAGATCTTCAACAATTTTTTAGCTAAATAAAATTTTGTGCTAAATCAAGGATCCTTTATTGTATAAAATATAAGGGATAATATGAAGGCTCTAAGAGGTGGTAGTATCATGCCCACAAGCTCATCCAATCTTCCTACAAAGTAACAAGACATATCTGTAAGTATGACAATTCCAAAAACTTCTACATCTCCATCAAGTCAAAATAGGGTAAGGTATGCTCCTATTCCTCAAATTCTAAGTAATTCTCTACCTACAAGATCATAAGATAAGGTAGGTATGGCTTCTTTAAACATTTTATATTATTTTGAGAACACTAAAACATCCATTTCTCTTTGGGATGTTCTTCAGATGCCTGGTCAATAAAAACTCCTACAAAATTAGTTATCTATTATTCTTGCTAGCCTCTGACCCTCAAATAAAATTCATGTCCATGTTTCTCTTTCCCATTATACTTCACCCTCATTACAGGTGACAAGATGGTACACAATTGCATAATCGATAGTGGAGATTCTACTTCTATCATGCCAAAAGTTGTAGCTGATAAGTTGGGCCTAAAATATGAGCTACATAGCAAAGGATTCCTTAAATCAAATGGTGCACCTACCAATATATTAGGAATGATAAAAGTCTTTAAGGTTTCCTTGCATGATTTTCCTAATTTTTCTATCTTGTAAGACATAGTTGTGGTTGATCTCTCAGCCCACTTTGTAATTTACCTATCGAGGGACTTCACAGCCAAGGTAGGTGGCTATCTCTTAGTTGAATGGTCTTTCTCGGCCTTTAAAATAAGGTATGGGTCCAATGTGAAAATTATGACACAAACCCTTACAAGATTTCATATTGAACCTTACATTGAGATAAGTTCTAATTTGAATTATGTTGTTCATAAAGAAAAGGATTCTATTCTAGATTATGGGACTTCCTCCAAGTTTGAGGGCATTATAGATTTGTTTCTTTATTAATATATTACTAATACTTATTATCATGATCATTATTCTCTCATGGAAGAAACTAATTTAGGAGTGTCTTGTATACATGAAAAAAGAGTATCAACACCTCTACTTGCTAAAGAAGAGGGTGAAGATGATGAGCTATGGAAGATGTTTTTTGATGGTTCAAGAAGTAAAGTTGGTGTAGGGACTGGTGTTATGTTGGTCTCCCCATATAAACAATAGTATTATACTTTATATATATTCCATTTTAGTTGTACTTGTAATTTGGTTGAGTATGAAGGTTTAATTCATGGTCTTCAATGAGCAAGGAAAAAGGGAATCAAGAACCTACAAGTATATGGAGATAGTGAAATGGTTGTGTATCAGGTGAATAATTTGATTGATTCTAATAACCCTTAAGTCATATAGGCATAAGGTATGGGATTTTCTTTAATACTTCAATGAATTCAATATTCAATCGATCTCAAGGGATCATAATAGTCATGTTGATAAACTAGCTACCAATGGACAATTTGATACTCTGACTACCATAAAAGAGGAGGGAAAATAGTCTTATATTAAGATCATTATCAAACCTTTTGTATCTAATAATTAAGTGTATTTTCAATTGTTTGATAGTGACAAACACATTGCATGCTTATTGCAAAATGAGGCTAAGTTTTCTTTAAAGAATCAAAGGAGGCTCTAAGAATAATTGGGTGATTATATTGTACAACTAAGAACTAATAAGATACCCAAGGGTTTAGTGACCTTATAAATTATCTTAAATGAGAATGACCAAAATACTACAAAATAAGATAATTATGAAAGAGTCTTGATCTTCAAGGACAAACTCCTCAAACTAGGCAAGGTATGTTATATATTAGAGAAGCAAGCTTTCATTGAGTTGTATAGAGAGTTTCATGATATCTTTGCTTGGGAATATAAGGACCTCAAATTATTTTATCCTAACCTAGCACACCATACCATTAAGCTATAACTTGGAGTTAAACTGGTTAGATAGAATTAAAGACCCATCAACCTCAAGGTTGAGTAACTCATGAGGTTAGAGCTTACCAAACTCCTTAACTATGAGATAATATTTCCCATCAAGCATTCAACATGGTTAGCTAACCCTTATTCATGTTCGGAATAATAATTTGTAAATAAGACTTTGTATGGAATTTAGAGATCTTAATAGAGTGTCACTTAAAGATCATTATCCTCTACCCTCAATGGAGCAGATTTTGCAAATGGTTTTAGGTTCTGAATGTTTTTCTCTTATATATGGATATTCAACCTATAATTATATTTTAGTCAATGAGGATGATCAGTTTAAGATAGATTTCACTACAAAATTTGGGATTTTTACTTATAGGAATATGCCCTTTGGTTTGTCTAATGTCAGTGCCACATTTCAAATAGCAGTGGGCATGGCCTTCAATAGTTTAATTAATGAGATGTTATTGGTTTATCTAGATGATATAATAGTGTTTTGTAAAGATTATAATGAACACATGAAACACTTCAAACAAGTGTTTGAAATATGTATGCAATATGGAGTATCTTTTAACCCAAAGTACATCTTTGTTGTTCATAAAGGTAAGTTCTTAGGACATATTATTTCCAAAGATGGTTTGACTATTGATTCTAAGAGGATAAAATCTATTCTAGCATTATCATTTCCCTTGAATAAGAAAGGTATTAAAATTTTCTTAGGCAAGATAAATTTTTTAAGGAGATTCATACCTGGTTTTGCATCTTTGGTAAAACCTATCACAACTATGCTCAGGAAGAACCAAGTCTTTACTTAGACAAAAAAGGGTAAGAGTAGTTTTGAACCCATAAATAAAGAAATTACAGAAGCTCCTACTCTTTTGAATCCTGATTTTACTAAATACTTCATGTTATATTCATTTTCTAAACTTGCTACTATATCAGCCATGTTGATGCAAAAGAATGATGAGGGTGTGGAGCAACCAGTTGCATTATTTAGTCAAGGTTTAGAAGATTATGAATTCAAATACACCTTTATAGAGAAAAAAACCAATTTTTTTTAATGGGAATAAATAATTTTAAACATATGGTTTCAAATAATAACATTCATGTTATGGTCTCTCATCTTAGCACCAAAGAGTTTCTTTTGAATAAAGATCTTAGTGAAAAGAGGGCAAGGTAAATCACTAAGGTAATGGAATATGATGTTGATATCAAAGTGACAAAATTAGCAAGGGGTAAATGCCTATGTGAACATCTATATTTAGATCTTCTTGATTCAAAGGAAGAGGCTCTAGTTAATCATGATTATTCCCAATTAGTTGGTTCATTGCCTACATAAAATTAGACAAGGATGTGATTAAATTTCTTCAAAATGGTGAGTATCCTAACAATATGAGTAGATCATAAAAGAAATATATTCCCTTTTATCTTGTGGATGGTGTGATTTTTAGGAGGGACATCAATGGTGTGCTATTAATATGCATTGATAATGATTAGTTTGGAGTGTTGCTTAAGAAGCTTCATGATGGGACAATAGGAGGTCATTTCTCTCTAAGAACCACAGCTACTAAGATCATGAGGGTAGGCTATTATTTACATAACCTCTTCAAGGATTACCATTCTTGGTTGAGAAGGTGTAGACAATGTGCTTTCTTTATAGGAAAATAGAAGCTTGTAGTTCTTCCTTTGAAGCCTATCCAAGTTGATCAACCTTTCATGTAATGGGGTCTTGATTTCATTGACATGATAAATCCCCCATTAAGTGTTGGTCATAAATGGATACCCATATCAACTGACTATTTTACAAGAGGGGTTGAGGTAGTAGCATTGAAGGAAGCTAATGAGAACACTATCTTGAAGTTCTATGAGAGCATTGGAATAAGGTTTGGCACTACTATCATTGTTTCAATTAATGCTCTTACTTTTATGGGTGCTAAGATAGCTAATTGGGAAAATAGTAATGGCATATTCTTGAGTAATTCATCTAACTATTACCCTCAAGGTAATGGGTTGGTTGAATCTACTAACAAAAATATGATCAAAATCATCAAGAGAACCTTGGAGCATAACTAAAGAGATTGGCACACCAAATTGAAGACAACCTTATGGGCTAATAGGATAAATCCTAAGAGGTCAATAGGGAATTATTATTTTGTGATTGTTTATATAAGGGAAGCTAGGTTGTCTATCTATTAAGAGCTACCTACCTTAGAGTTAGCACATCAACTAGAGTTGCTTAAGAATGCTCCAATGGAGGTGAGATTAATATAATTAATGGAGTTGCAAGAGACTAGAGATAAAGCTCATAAAGCTATAGAGCATCACCAAGTACTAATGAAGAGGTATTTTGACAAGAAAGAAAATCCAAGATCATTTCAGAAAGGTGACATAGTATTGAAATGGGATGAAGATAGAGAAAAACCAAAGAGCTATACTAAATTTGATACCCTATGGAGCAGACCATATGTCATCATCAAGTGAAATCAAAGCAACTCTTTTCAGTTAGCAAGGATGAATGAAAAAGAGATGCATGTCCTTATGAATGGGATGCATTTGAAACCCTACTATTGAGAACTGAAGGTCAATTTTGTAAATATTAGATTAGTTGTGTGTTTATTTTCTTGTTGTGTTGTGTTTCAATAAATCCTCATGAATCACATGTGTGTTTCTATTTTATGTCTTGTTCTTATTATTTTATATCATTATTGTGTGTTTTTATAGGGTATTTTATATGTCAAACCTACATACTTTTGAATCCATATCCCAATAGATAATATTAGGAAACCGGTCATGGAATAGCAAACATGTCACCCTTGGGAAATCACTAAAGATGTTGACAATATTTACCTCAGTCCAAAATGGGTCAACCCCCTATAGTCAAAATCTTGTATAGGGTCTTTCTATAATGTCATAGGGTATGTTGTAATTCATTTGATGTCATTTATTATGCCATTATAGCTTTGGTAATAGTCTAGCTTGGTCCTTGTTTCATTTGGTGTCTTAGGGGTCATTTTAGAGTCATATATGCAAGTGGCAAGTTTTCATGGTGCTGAGCAGTTTCAAGAACTAGTCCAGAAAATCCTAGTTTACACTAATGAAATATTTTGGATAAGTGTTAGATAGCATTCTTTTCCTTTCAAAGAAATTTTTCCACAAATTATCTCAAACAAAATTATAAGGCATAATTCTCTTAGAGAAATTGTTCCAATTTATTTGGCTAACTGTTGGAATTCTTTCAAGAAAATTATCTAAGACAATTTTCTCAAAGGAAAAATTCTTTCAGAGAATTTGTCCCGAAGGTAAAAGGCTAAGTACATATTGTTTTAGACATTTTTTTTGGGGAAAAAAAACGCCACAGACTTAATTCTTTCAAGGAAGTGGCCAAGTAAAAATATTCAAGAGTAAATTGTTTTGGACATTTTATTGATGATAAAGGGAGCTAAGAGAATTTGTGTTGGGAAAATTTTCCAATATAATTTTCTTTAAGACCTATTTATTTTAGACATCTTGTCTATAGCAAGTGTCTTGAGAAAAAGCCCAAAGGAAATGTCTTTTCAAAAATCCCAAAGATAAAGTCTTGAAGTAAAAGTATAAGGCAAATTTATTTCAGGGAAAATATTTGATACAAAAGTGTTCAAGACAAATGTCTACAATAATATGCCCATGCAAAGCTCCAATGGATTTTAATGGTTTTGGATAACCCATTTGTCCAAGCCTTTAAAATTGATCCAAGTAGGATATCACAGTGTTCATAAGCTCATAAGGACATGGACTAGATTGGCATAATCTCAAAAACTCATTAGGACCTTGAAATATTAAATCAAAATGACTTGGGCAAGTAAAGGGACCAGACTATCATCAGGACATCATGAATAACCAGACTAGATAGCATGTTTGTGTATTTTATAAATGAGCTCAAGAAGCCTCACATGACTATCAGACCAAGCATGATCATTGTCTTTAGTGCCAAGATCATTTTCTACAAGTTTCATATCTTAATGAGTATTCTATCTTGAGATCTAAGCCTTCAAAGTTCATCTTGCCAAGTCTAAGGGGCTAAACCATCCTACACATCACATAGAAATGAGTAGACCAGCTTGTTTGAGCATTTTTAATCTTCACTTAGAAAGTCATGTGAACTAAAGTATTATAGTTCCATAGAGATATTCATGCCTAGATCACATCCTATAAGTTTCATATTCGCATGAGCTTTCTAGCTCAAGTTATGGAGTTTCAAAGTTGGTCATGTAGAGTAAGAGGTTCACACAAGTGTCAAATTCAAGCCTTAGAAAATAACCATTTAGATTCAAATGATTAGTGATAGGCACATAGATGTCATGCAAAACACATAGGTTAGCTCACTTGAACATTTTATAAATGTACTTAAAATTTTCTTGGAGCTAGCAGATCAAGTGGGCACAATCTTTTTAGCATCAAGAACATCTACTAATTTGATGCCTCCAAGACCTCTTCACTTCCAAATCCAAGATTTCAAATTTGGTCAAATAACATAATACATTTACATTAACATCAATTTTGAGCTCCTTTAAATAACCATTTAGTTTCATAATGTCTTTAAAAGGTTTGAATATGATCAATAGCCAATGGTCTTCATGAGCTCCTAGACTAACACAAGAGATATAATGGTTCACACTAGAGTCAAATAAGTCAAAAGGTCCATAGGGTTAAATCATTTTAAAGAGTTACATGTTAGACAAGATCTGATGGTGTGGATTAATCAAGCATAAATATAATGGTGTGAGCTTTACTAGTAAGAAATTGGGCCCAATGAGATCTACGACTAGTATTCACTTGTATATCTTGATCCAATAGTGTGAAATGATTCAAAAGGTTAGGGAGCTTGAAAGGCCACCATATAGAATAAGTACATAAAGTAGTAGGCTGACAATAGGATCTTAATACCAACATGTGATTGACAAGTGGTATAAGCACATTTAGGTTGGAAAAGGATCGGTGAATCATATATTATTATGCAAATCAGGATCATGCATCAAAATATCAATGATTTGAGTCAATTTTTGATGGCCAATTAAATGAAGGTGAGCCCAAATGACTTAGATAAAGGTCAATAAAGGAATTTTTGATAGGGTAAGGTAAATAAAAATCATAGAGATGAGTTTGAGCATGGTCCAACTTATACCAAATCCAACATGTCTAAGGATACTAACAAGGAAAACACATAGACTTTAATGGCTTTATCATCAGGACCAACTGCATGAAAAATATCCTTCTCTCCACTTTTGCATGCCATAGCAAACTAGTTAGGATAAATTAGCACTAGGATAAAGTTATAATAGATGGATCCAATTGTTATAATTGCATTGATGTTAGAACCTAGATCAGAATAAATTGATCCCATCATTACAACCATCAAGGAGCATCAATAAGGGAATAATGCAACTTTGTAACCACTTGAAGTGACTTGGATCAGTCAAAAATTTAGAATGATCATAATTTATATAGGTTATTATAAATAAGGTTCAAATGGATTTATGCTCATTTGATTCCTTTTATCGACACCAAAATCCCTCTATCTTACTCTCCTTTTCTATAAATGTAGCCTTTGAGCTATTATTAAGCATCCCTCAGGTTAGTACAAATAGACTCTACTAGAATCTATATTTTGTACCTCTTAGAGTAATGAATAGAGTATTTTTATAATTGTTTACTAATATGTGCTTAGTGTTTGTATTTATTTGATATGTAAAAGTGGTTGTCATCTACCCTTTGTAGGTCTAGGTTTAACCTAAGTGCTGATAAATTTTCTTGAAAGTCATATATAGATTGTCATAAGGTTGATATAAAGTATAGATTAGATAGTTTATTTTAAGTGCTTTCAATCAAGCCTTTCTCTCATCACCCTCTAGCCTAAGTCTATCAAATCAATCTCTACGTGAAACATTGCTACTTGAAAACTATCATAGACACTACATTAGTTATGTTAATAGTTTATTAGTGTGTTAATGAGTTCAATATTGAAAGTGGATCTTTAAATATTTGGTGCATCACCTTATTTAGAGTAGGTTCAATTCATGTATTCTCTAACTCTTTTCCCCATAAGTAATCAATTGGTATAAATAAGAGTATTTCAAGATATATTCAGGGAGTTATCCCTTAAATCTAAAGGCTCATTTCCAATATAGGTACACTCACATACCTAGAAATGTTTCCATGTTGCCCATGTTTGGAAGAAGCTTGAATAACTTCTTCTAGGGTACAAGAATTGGTGACAACACTACTAAAATAGAGGAGTAAAGTTAAAGATACATACCTTGAAGATGAATCCATTGAGACTGAATCTCCCCCTTAGCCAAAAGTGCCTTGCAAGAAGTTGTTATGGTTCATGAGGATCACTCAAAAAGTCCTAAGCATCTAATACTTTTCCATGATACAAGATTTTTCTCTAAGTATAAATCCTAAGCAATAAATCTTCAAGTAGAATGGTGGAAGAGTAGATTGTAAATAAATGCAAATGAATAATCAACTATGTTGTCTCTCTAAGAAATGGTGAAATGAATGTGTATATATAGTTGAATCTAACCCTAAACCTTTTTTAAAGTTTCATCGACAAGGTCAGCCCAATCTACTATGTATCGTTAATTCATAAAAATAAGTTAGATCCAGATCTAGGTTAGCTAGAGCTGACCTAGACCCATAATGTGCTTTTAATAATTTAAATATAGTGTAATGTAAAATGTCAAAAAGGGTTTTAGGATTAGGTAGGTGATAATAAATATGGTGAAATTTTTGGAGTGTGCAAGAGAGGAGGCAAGGCTTAGGGAAGTACACAAGAGAAGGTTAGATTGATAACAAGTGGTGGTATAGTTAATAATAATCTTATAAAGCACCAATGGTTTACCCACCCCTTTCATGGTGCACCTTTTAAGGCATGCACTCAAAGATATTGAGACTCAACAAGTTCCTATAAGAGATAAAGCATAATTAGTTGATAAATTTTAAAAATATTATGTGTATACATATTCCCCACTTGAAGCTCATCATGTGTCACTTAGGTGCAACAAAGGATAGTGCTTTGAGAAAATAACTTTGTAACACACAATGTTGAAGGAAATGCATGTGTTTTAGTGAATTTCAACTTATATTTAGAGAAGGGAAGAAGAAAAAACTAAATACGGGTATGGTTTAAAAACCTATTTGGTTGTGTGTGTATTGAATCAAATGATTATGAATAACTCTTATTTGGCTTGAGAGGATGACCTACAAATAAGACAACACTAAATCAAATGGTTGGTTAGATAGATAGCTGATTGGATTATCTATCACTATCTAGATCCCACAAGTAAGAGATTCCTTGAGGGCTACCAATCCACACATTTTAAATAATTAAGTTTATAAATAGAATGATAAAGTACTTGCATCAATAATCAAAATGTATTGACATTGAATACAAGAGATGTTTACTAAAGAAATGGACTAGAAATGACTAATATAGTGATAAGTAAGTCAATACTAGTGATAAATGGCTTGGGTCTATTTCCAAAAATTGGAAAAGGGTCTATGAATAGGTAGGGACATAGAAAATTAAATTTAGTTAGGGGTAGGTAGGTGGAATAGATTTCTATAATTTCCTATCATAATGACCATTAGTAATTGATGTGACCATCAGTGGTTAAGGTGATTGGTGATGGTTGAGGTGACCATTGGTGATTGGATAGACCATCGATGGTTATTATGTGTAGGTTTGGATTGGTAAATAACAAGATGATGGGATCCCAAAGTTGATTCTAGGAGATGGGTTGGTACTAGGCTAAGTGTGAAATGAAAATGAAGTAAATAAATACTAGAGAATAAATACTTTTCTTATAGAAGAATGATTTGGCGGGTGCTTAAGGTGGTTGGCCTATTGGTGAATTCTAGCATGATTTTAATAGAGTAATAGTACTTGACACTTGGGAAGAGTGGTAGAGCCAAGTTGTCTCTTTGATGTGATGGCTAGATTTTTTATGGTGATTGACCTACAAAAAGGAACTTTAGATGCACAAAATATTAATAATAACTATAGATGGATTTTGCCTCCTTGATCCTCACTTCTTATAAGCAATGCAAGAGAATTTCAACAAGATGTTAACTAGACTATCTAATTATAACTCACACATGTAATGGCTTGCACATAGAATTAGACAAGTTATTTTTATATAATCAAGGCATGTGGTTTGCATGTTGTTATTTGATGAGGTACACCTTGACTATCAATGGTCAAGGTGACTGTTGATGATCATCCTAACCATCGATAGTCAAGGGTGAAGGCAAAGATTAGGTAAAAGGGTAGGTTAAACTAGTTGGTCAAACTAACTACGGTTAAGCTTGGTTTACAATCAAATGATAAGATTGGTCCCAAGGGGGTCCTAAGGTGGTCCAAGGGAATTTTTACATTTAGAATAATGGTGTTCAGATTTTTGGTGTTTATATTTTGCCCCTTTTTATTATGTAGCTTTAAATCAACAAGCTACAAAAAAAATAGATTGTTGGTTGAAGGTCTAGTTACCTCGAGTATAGGAGGAGGTATTCCCCCTCAAACTATGAGTCGATGAGGTAAAACAAAATTAGGTGTGCATTTGATAAGGTAGAGGAAGGTGATGATGAGGTTACACATCATGAAGGTGGATGATAGGTTGGATACTAAAGCACAAATAGGTGCACAAATTACAACAAAAAGAGTGATAACCAAGATTGTGCATTAACTAGATTTCCATAGTTGGAAAAAATAAAGTTTGGTGCTAAAAGAATAAGGAATAAGTGAATTTCATGACTGCATTTAGGCATAGTGATTTGGTACACTCACAATTCTTCTAAGCAATGTCTAAGTTTTAATGGCTATCCAAGGTAGGAAGTGCTCTCAATGAAAACATAAACTAGTCAAGTGTTATAAGTATCTAAGGTAAGAAGTGATCTTGAAAAGACATAAGTGGGTTTGGTAGGTGTTAGGTGGTGCAAGATCAAACATTGGTCAACATGGAAATATTATCACTATGGTTAAAGGACTATGCAAAAGTCATTGCAAAACATGTATTAGTTGGGCCAAAATAGACCAATGGTGAGATGATGAGGTAGTTGGGTTGGGTGGAAAAGAAAGTCTCCATGGGTGGGTAATATTTTTTTCTACTGAGGAAAAAGGGTCTGATTATAGGTGAAAGCAAAAAGGTGAGTCTCCTAACTGTTGATGGTTAGGGTGCTCAAGGATGACCATCGACGGTTACCTTAACCATTAATGGTTAGGGTGAAAAACATAAAACTTTCATGATTAAAAGTAATTTTGAAAGTCATTTTGTTCATTTAAACTTGTTGACCTTGGGCTCTAGCATATGGCATCTTGTGACCAAGAATAGTGCTGATGGTGATTGCTAAGAGGTGAGAGGTTGTTGAGTTGGACCAAGGGGACCTAACAGACCAGAGAGGATACAAGGGGCACACAAACATGGATGAGGATGTACAATGGGTCTACAAATTCCTCCTCAATGATGGTCAAGGAACAATGTAGTGGATACTATTCAAATTGGTAGATTAGTTTGATTTTACATATGTTGATGCAATTGATTTATCAATTATTCTACTAGGGTGGGTTTTAGGTTTTGCCCTAGGTAGGTTTTGGGTGAATTTTTTTAGTGAAATTTGAAAGTGACAAGGTAAGGTAAGTGGAATATGGTAGGGGTAGGTATTAAGTTAGAATTTAGGAAAGATTATTGTTAGTTTAGGAGTTTCTTAAGTAGTTGGGGTTTGGGGTGTTCTACTAGCAAAACACTACAGTGACCATCGATGATTGAGATTGATCATCAATGGTCAACATCTATAGAAATATAAATGCCTAACCATCGGTGATCACCATGACCATTGGTGGTTACCTAGCACAAAAAAGGCCCTCTCAAATGTTTAAAAGTTGTTAAGATATAGTAGGCATCAGATGGTATGGTATAGGTTGACATGTAAGTTAGGTGGGATATTTGGTGAGTTAGAATGTGAGGTTTGGGTAGGTAGGAGTTGAATGAGTGATCAAATGGTAAGGTTAGGTATGTTTAAGTTATTAAGCATATAGGAAATAATATTATATGTGTCTAATCATATTTTTATGGATTGTATATAGGCATATGAGTAGATACAGATGCATAACCATGTGTCATGCATCTTTGTAAAGGTTCACTAGGAGATGACCCCTATAAATTAGGCACATATGGAGGAGGTTGGCTTTCAATCTATGACACACTACCATCATGTGCCCTGTGATGCATCTATGATCGTGGCCCTTATAGAGATATGGGATCCTACCATAAACACTTTCTTGATACCCACTGGTAAGCTCAAGATCCTATTAGAGGACATGCATCGTATTACATGCTTTCCCCTTTAGGGTGAGCTAATATACCATATTGAGTGGGAGAAGGGATGATCTATTGGAGACTATATATGAAGATGACTAGGATCATGTTAGATGGCACATTAGGGGCTTCATTTACTCTATACTATATCACAGGGTAAGGGATGAGATGAGATTGATGATCATGATGATGATGGCCATTTTGTGTTTTGCCCTTCCTAATTGGAGTAGTGGGAGGTTTCCATACTTATTAATAGGAGTGTTTGTTGAGATTTTGCTTTGGAGGATGGTGTTAGGTTGGGTACCAGTATTATTTGTGTAGATATACAGTGAATTATAGGGTTTTAGGTCCCATAGGAAATATGGTATTGGTGTCAAAATGGTTCTACATTATTGGGCCTATAAGCACATTCAGGCACTGAGGCCATTAGGGCTACCATGGGTGGGATACACTCAGATAGAGTCCCCAATTAGATTTATATAGTGGAGAGGTGACTTCATCACTTTAGGTGTGGGATGAGGATCCCATGATATTGATTGGTTCAGGGGTACTTTAGCTGAATTGGTGATTGGAGACATCACCCAGAGACCATATGTTCAATTTTTAGTATGACCTGACTATAAGAGGTAGACATTCTCCTTATAAAGCTATAGGTGGATTCTTGATTGGTGGGATGGGGAGGTAGATTTTATCCCCTTTGATAGGGTTTTCAAGTAGTTTGGCCTTATTTAAGGTACCCTAGGTGCATTTCCTAGGTATAGGCATGAGGATGTGGAGATCTTATTACCAAAGCCACATCCCATGAGGATGTTTCTAGATCATGAGGAGATGCCAACCAAGCCATAGATAGATTATGCCAAATTTGTAGATGGGTATATGGCATGGTACTAATATTTATACATGGTTGTGGATTTTGGTAATGGTGATGGTGGCAAGAGACTGATGGATGTGGAGCCAGTTGGAAGAGGGGGTCAGAGGGCACAGGCATAGAGGGTTGGCCCTAATGGATAGGTAGGAGTGGTGCTAGCTTCTACATAGGCATAGGTCATAGTATTATAGGGGTAAGTGGATACCTTATAGCATTAGTTTGTTATGGTATAGGGTCAGCTAGCCACTGTGATAGGTGAGAGAGACCAGGCTAGGGCTACACTAGCCTAGGTCACCCAAGATTGAGATGCTCTAAGATAGGCTAGAAAAGTACTAGCAGCATGAGCATGCCCAATAGTGACCATTGATATGTAGAGGTACATAGCCATTGTATAGGAGATATGGTCCTATAAGGCCATAGTCTTCATTTACTACCCAATGGACCCCTGATGGGGTGAGCACATAATGAGTTTGATAGGTGGTGCTAATGTGGCTATTCTAAGTCAGTGGGAAACATTTTTAGGTGGAAAATGGGTACATTTGGGTGATAGGTAGGTACTATAGGGGGGAAATTACTAGGACCTAGTGATGTTTTAGAAGATAGTGGTACCCCTAGGGCATAGACAAGACATAGTTTAGATATATATATTATGTTTTATATCATTTTGATTATGGCCTACAAGTTGATGCAATGAGATGTACATTTTGAGAGGGAGAGACATGTGTATATACCTATTGTATACATTATGATGTTTATTTGACTCATGAATTGTATATGATCTTTATTTATCACTTATACTCATGGTCTATGATTTGTGTTGATGTTTAATGTTTAAGATGTGATGTTTATATTGATTATGGATTATGTTAATGTTATAGTTGCTAGCCATTGATGTAGACTTAGCTATCTAGGCATGAGATGGTGTTTATTTATGGTTATGCTTATGGCATGTTAAATTTTAATGAGTATATGTTTCATTATTTAGATTTAGACATGTGATTAAAATGGTTGATTGCTTTATTATTCATAGATGTCATGATGTTATTATGTTTGCTATGGTTATTATTATGGTTATGTGTTTTCTTATGACACATGTACATATTCTTGTTTTTAATTTGTTTTAAGGTAAAACAAATGTGGTAGTTTAATTAACAACACTAGATGGGTGAACAAAAAATATGATCAAGGTACAAACATTGTAATGAAAATACCAACTAGTCATAATGGGGTAAGAAGAGGGTAGGATGCTTCTTCTTTGATAAGGACTAAAACAAAACTGAAGTTGTATTGGCTTAATGAATATAAGCCCTTCGAATGCTTCGCATTAGCATTTTTTAGTTGGTTAAAAAGGTTTTTTGACCATATAATGTCAAGTAAGCTCAAAATCCCTTGCTTATAGTGTATATAGGGAAGATGGGTAAAAATGGAACCATCTTGTGAGATTAGCATGCCTCTTATGTAGGTGTCTGAAGAGTCAGTATAAACAAGTATATGTTATATAAAGTGTACACTAATAAATGTGGGAAGTCTACTTGTGAAATCTAATTGTTAATTTCATCTTATTTTATTATGTGACAGTTGATTATGGCTTTCAAGATTAGTTTGATTTTGTTGTGATTTTTAAAATGGGTCTTTTGCTTTGTGGTCGTATATGGGAATTTGATTGATGCGAGAAGATTCCAAGAAATTTTTGTGCTTTTGAAAAATGTTTTACTCAGTCATCCTTCAAGGGAGTGGTCTAAGTTTATTTGCTTTGTTCAAGTCTATGTGATAGTTATCCTTCAAGGGAGCAGACTACCTTATATTTGTGCAAGTTTAGTATGCTCATGTAGCTATCATTTAAGGTAGAAGTCTACGAATGTTTAGGAATGACCCATGATTGCTATTGGAAGGGAGTTTGCTTTTCACTTGTTTGACTTTTGCTTAACATATTCTTGTTTATATAGGCTTAAGGATTCACTTTTATGAAGGCAAACATAAAAGCACAAGAAGGTTGATTAGGTGTAAAGATGTTTAGGTGACAATGATCATGGTAATTCCTCTTAGGAGAGGGGTAGAAATTACCATGAGGATCATGCCATGGGTAGAGTCATGGTACCCATTATTCAAGATTAAGCCATGATTGTGATGAATAATCACATGATCCAATTTTAATTAGTTACCCTTAAAATATGCAGATGGATATGGTTGAAATAAAGGGATGAGCTTAAGTTAAAATAAAAGGTGAACCTAATCCTCCTTTAATAAAATAATGGATGTAGATGTGAAGCATTAAGGGGCTTAGGTTTTGGGGGGCCTTTAAGAGAATACAATTAGTAAGTTCCTAATCCATACTTGTGGGTTCTGATATATGGTCCAAGATAATTGAAAACAAACTTGCCCCACTTACTTTTCTCCATATTGGTGACATGATGATTTTTCTTTAGGATGAGGTCTATGATGTTGAATTCTTTTACTTTAAAGTGTTTTTTATAGGCACGCTTGATGCATTATTGCTAGACATGGATATGGGTAAGGTCCACAAAGTGATGCTCATCAAATAGCTCAATCCAAGCTAAATGGTGATTATTATAATCATCTTTATAAATTAGATCTTGTAAAGATATGAGAAGAGATGGGATTTAGACCTTAAGAGGTAAGACAGCGTCCACTTCAAACACAAGAGAAAAAGGGGTAGCACCGGTAGGGGTTCTAATGCTAGTGTGATATACTTATAAGGCAAAGGAGATGTGAAAATATCCTAACTAAGGTAAAGGATATGTTTAGCTATAGTCAGGCCACTAAAGTGTACCCCATATATCCCATCATGTGTTTCTTTGATAACATGAGAGGCTTTGTGACTGCATAGGTAATGAAAGAGGAGACCATGGAAGCCACATTTATAAATAATTACCCCCATAATGATATAATGTGAGGTACTCTACATTAATAATCTTTGAGCATTCCTAGAGAGGCCAAAAGGAATAATGGTAAGGTTCAGGTAGTTAAAGGTCTATTGATACAAAGATCAGGTTGGGTTTCCAAATTAAAAATGATGGGAGAATATGGTTTCGTAGAGGAAGGTTGGGTAATTTTGTGGACAATGATAGATAGGTTAGAGTCAGAAGGTGAAAATGGGATCTGAGAGGTAAGGGAAGCCATGGTGTCAGTGAAATTGTTAGTAGATTGTGGGGTTGACTAGATGTAATAGTGCTTAAATGATGTTGAAAGCTTGTCAACTAGTTCTTTTTACTATTGTAAAACATAATTCTTACACTGGTTAGAATTTTTTATTTGATTGACCAAAAGTTGTGAGCTATCAAAGATGTTAATTATTTTGACTTTTAGGGATAAGGTAGTCTAAAGGCCAATCACTAGGGCTTTGTATTCGGTCATATTTTTAGTACATTTAAAATTAAGATTGAAGACAAAGAAAGAGGTTCACCATCAAAGGGGATAAGGATGATACCAGCTTTCCCACCATGTTGACACTTTGATATATCAAAGAACATGGTGACTTGATAGGTGAAGTTCACCTGAGAGAGGGTCATGATAGACTCATTGGGGAACTCAAGTGTCTACTAATGGTGCTTCAGCCAATTGGTTGACAATAACTTACACTTTAATTCACTTTTAATGAAGGAACTCAAGATCAAATATCACTAAAAGCATGAGCCACTTTGCAATACATTAGTTTTGGTATGGCTTAGAGTGTATATACTTGAGTGGGTGGATATTGGTTATGACATAGGTTTTGTGGTTAAGAAGGTAATGGTGAAGATTGATAGCCATGAAGACTAAATATAAGTAAATATTCTTGGTATGGGTATACCAAATATCATACTCTACAAGTGTGTAGTTAATGTAGTATATGGCTTGCTCTTTGTGATGTTTATCCTAATGAGCAAGCATTGCCCCTAGGGAGTGGTCAGTGGTAGAGATGTACAAGTAGAAAGGTTGGTCATCCTTGGGAGGGGTGAGGATAGGTAGAGATAAAAGGTAATTTTTTAGTGATTCAAAGGCCTTTTGATAGTCACTATTCTAATTGAAAGATACATCCTTCTCTAGAAGGAGATGGAAGGGTTGATACTGGTCTAAAAGCTAAGAGATAAAGTGACAAATGGATTGAAGTTTCCCCTAAAAACTATGGAGTTGCTTAAGGTTGATTGGAGGAAGCATGTCAAGGATGGCTTTGATCTTAGATGGGTCAACTTAAGTTCCATGAAGGAAGATAATAAATCCAAGGATATTTCCTAACAAGACCCCAAGAATGCATTTCTAGAGATTGATGTGGGCATGGTAATGGATGTGTTGCTCAAAGATGATCTTGAGAATAGCTAAATGATCCTTTCACAGTTTGGATTTTCTTATAAAGTCATCCACATAGTCCTCTACAATCTAATGGATAAGGCCATAGAAGATATAGGTCATGATGCATTATTAGGTTACACCAGCATTCTTTAATCTGAAAGGCATGACTCTATAGTAGAAGGTTCCCTATGGGGTGGTAAAGGTGGTCTTATGTTGATCTTTAGGAATAATTAAGATCTAATTATAACCCAATAATCTATTTATAAGAGATAACATCTTGTGGTCAGCTGTAAGATCAACTAGTTGGTTGATGCTCGATAAAGGGAAGTCATATTTAGGGCAAGTGAGGTAGAGGTCACAAAATTCCTCACAAATACATATTCCCCATATGGCTTTGGTGATAGGTATGGCATTTGAGATACATTAGGGATAGTCAATGGGTTGAATGAAATTTATAGATAGAAGACACTAAAGCTCTTCTTTGATGAGAAGGTCTATGTGATGGTGCATGCATTAAACTTTCTACTTGACGGGATTGGCCTCATGGTGGGTGACTATGTTATGGGTGGAAATGGTAGGGTCAATTCCAAGCATGTCACTATAAGACTAAGCAAATTTTATGCTACAGTCTTGAAGGAAGGAGGGGAAGTCCTAAAGTTCCTTAGTATTCATCAATTGACTAATTTTGACAATGTGGGGGTTGTCTAGAGTGCCCAAGTTTATATCCATGGTGGATTCATTCAAAATGGTTGAAGTCTTGAGAGTAAGGGATTTGTGGATGGAAGAATCTAGGGTACCAAGGTAGGTGAGAATAGAGTCATCATCTTGGCATTGAATAGTATTGATGGTAAAAGAATCGTCTCCTATCATTTCAAGAAGGATCAAAGGGATGGTTATGATTTTCCCCCTCCTTTTGATAAGTCAGGGGTTCAAGGCTAATCATGTTAACAAAAAAAATTAGGTGGGATGATGTCATCATCCTCACATGTAGGTGGAGGAGAGGTCAATGAAGAAGGGTGTCTTCTTCAATAATGGTGATGATAGGTGGTTTGGTTTACTTCTTGGTGGGTAGAATGAATCAAGGCCATGTTTCTCATGAGGCTTTCTAGTCTCAATGGAAATCAACTCATGTGGACCATGCTCATATCATCTAAGACCAAATCCTTTCCAAGCATACCTATGGAGGTATGTCTTAGCAAAACTCAATTTGTCCATGTAAGAAAAGCTATAGGTGAATGGTTGAGGCAAAGAGAAGGTGGTACAAGTGTCAAGGGGATTGTCAATTCCCCCATAGATGAAATGGGTTTAATAGTGTGAGAGTCCAAAGGGAATAATGGTTCTAACATTGGGTTCATACCTAGGTTTATGGTCAATTTTCCCGTACTCTTGGGGACAAGGGAAAGCATTGAGGGTGAGGAGGTGATATTCCCCTGGTGAAAGACATTATAAAGTGGATTCCAAGTAGTCTAAGGTGGGGATCTAATCAAAGGGGATGGATGAGCTGGTTGATTCGTAATCGATATAAGGAGGTAGGATTTCCTCTTTCATGGTTGAGGTTTTATCTTTAGTTAAGGAGGGTGTGGTAGATGGGGGTAAAAGGACATCATTGGGCTGGTAGGTCACATTACATGTTGAGAAGGGACATGGGTTAGCTTGTATGGTGATGACCTAGCCTTCATGCTCAAATTTTATGCAATGATGAAGGATAGAGAGGACACAACCCATGGAGTGAATCTAAAGTCATCCTAGAAAAACATTATCTCAGAATTAACCTTCCATTATATAGAAGAGTTTAGGGAGTGTGTGAGGTCATACATAGATATGAAGGAAAACAATTCCCAGGGTAGTGGTCATGGTGTCATTGAAAGATTGAAGGACAATTGAGGTTGTAAACATGACATTGTTGTAAGGTCTATCTAGTTATAGGCATGGGAGGAGATGATATTAATACTAGCTCCCCCATCAATCATGACCCATTTAATGCAGCTTTGGTTGATGTAAAAATTAATAAAGAGAAAGGGATATGTGTCATTTTTGGGGTCATTTAGTCAATTCTACTATGGCACTATAGTTTCTCCCCAATAGGATAACACATTGGCCCTATCATGGGAGAGGTAAGCCTCACATGCTCACCTAAAGTACATAATGAAAGATCGGTTCTCTAAGGTTTTGAAACACAATGTTGTATGTTTTTTCATCTCTTGTAACACAAATCTTTAAGTTATTTGATACCATAAATATACCACTATTGTTCTCATCATCCCAAACTTAAATACTATGATAACTAAGATCACCATTATTCAATAGTAGTAATAAAAAAAGAAAAGATACCCAAGACTTAGAAAGCAAACATTCATTATTCAACACTTAGAATGTTCACAAATCATCACATGTTATAGAAAATACTAACTTGTTCATTGATTGCTTAACATATTAAAAGATAGAATGATGTAACTATTCTCAAAAGGTCCACACTCATGTAAATGATTAAAATAGGGGGTTTCTTACTTGTTTCACCCTGACCAAGTGTTAAGATTATAACTATTATGGACAAATGGCACACAGACTCCCAACATGATGAGATTCATGGCTCTTATAAATGAATATTCCTATGGAATCAGGCCTCTACACCCCTAGATGTTTTCTCTATGTTATGTTCTAGAGACCAAGTATTTTGTTCTTCATGGGCTGGTACATAATATTTGATCGATGGGGTCAAAGTGTCCTACTCAAGTTACTCCTCTAGCTGCTCACATATTCTTTGTGCTTTACTTCCTTTGTGTTACCTTAGTCTTCCACTATTTTTTTTGAGTCTTCTATACTCAAGGCCCTTATGACACATTCTTCTTTGATTGGGTCCTCTCATGTTGGGTCTCCTATGTCATTTTCCTCTCATTCTTGGTAAATTTATTCCATAATACTTTAGTGCACCATGTTCCTTCCACACCATGTTGATACTTGTGACAAAATGGATAATGGTTTCTCTGCACCAAGTGCCAAGATTAGAACAATACTTGTAAAAATTTAGGGGTCAACATCACCTCACATTAAGTCTTTAGTCCATCCCAGACTAAACCACACTAGCATCTTCTAAAAATTCTATCCCTTTTTACTCGACTTTCTTCTTCAGCCCATCCTAATGGGATAATTCATTGAGGACCTTGGTAGTTATTTATTAAATGGATTCCTTTTATTCTTTTATCTCCTTAGGTTGAGTTAGAGTCTTGATCTTCTTCACATGTTCATCCAGGGTAGTGTTGGTTTCCTTCTAGACATCTTCTAAATCAAAGACCTCCTTGTCAACCTATCCTCAAATTATGGAAAAACTTGTGTTTATTTATTGATGATGTTTATTAATAACATCTTCCATCATTTCAACATCCTTAAATTATTTTTTGTGCTTAGCATGGTCTTTTATTAATATGGTAGCATCAGCTGCTTACTGCCTCAAAACTCCTCATTATTGAGTTAGGCTTTTACTATTTTATTTAGGCACGCCAAGCATGCAAAAATATTATCCAAAATTGGGATAACTTCCCTGACTCTCTCCAAAGTATTATTATAGATATCTACCACCATGGCGAACTATTCAAGTATTTTGTGGGCCTCATCTCTGGGCACAAGGTGCTCCTTATTTTTCTTGAACAATAGTATAACCAATGTTTCTAATTTTTTGATGGCATCCCCATCCAATGGTACACCATCCGTAAGTGCCAGCTCTATATTCAAAATTATTTTTCAAATTTTAAACACCCTTACCTTATCCTTAATGGCCTCTTAGATTTTTTGCTTCAAGGGGCCACATCCTTGATGAGTGCTTGATTTTTTACATATACTTTATTATACATGTCTACAACTTTACCATGTTTATTTTCTATCATGCATGCATCTAATTCTGATAAAATGTTTTTGCATGTCATCTCCATGGCTAGTTTCAAAAATGTGGCACTTTTCATCATTGGAGAGATTCATTCTGGATCAATCTTCATGAGGTTTCGTAGACCTAAAGCATCTAGGCCAAAAAAAATGCAATCCAAAGGAATATCAAATTGGGGCTCTTCACTATACATTCCAAAAGGAAGGACAACTACTTTATTGTGTTTGTGGTTGTGTCCTTGGGGTAGAAGTGCTTCCAAAGATAGAGGTTCTTTTCTTCTACATTGAACTAGTATCATTTTTGTGGAGTGGATAACTGTTTCTATTCTTGTTCCCCCTTAGCTAGCCCTTTTTCCCTTTCTAGGTCTCACTCAAGTTCACCATCTTGATGGATTTTTGAGGCTATCCCATCCACTTCCATTGCATTAATATCAATTTGTTCACCATATGGTCCCTTTTACACTGGGGAAGGAGTCTTCTCTGAGTTTGATCCCAAATTATGAATGTGTTCTTGAGAAGGGTCCCGTTGGGGTGCTTGACTTTGAGGGTGTTTTGGCACTAATTTTATGGTAGTCTTTGGAGAAGTTAGAGTTTAATGTGGTCATGGATGAGGATAAGGTGGGAAGTTGGATGAGGAGATGAAGGGTTTGAGGTAGGTGATTGGCAAGGAGTGGAATTAGAAGGTGGAGATGAAGCAGATGATGATGAAATGTGAGATGGAGATAGTCAAGGTGGTAAAGGTAAAGGATGAGCTAGAGATGGTAAAGGGTAAGGTGGAGTTGGATGTGGCATAGATGGTCAAGAAGTAGTGGGTCAGGAAGGTTTTACCACTACTATATTCTATTGTTTTTAAAGGGCCTACTACCCACTTGTGCTAGCACTTAGCTCTAGTTACTTCCTCTATATTTTTACAGTGCCTGGGGGAGCCTCTCCTTGGGGTATCCATCTTGAGGGTATTGGTGGGGGTGTAACATGTAAAATAACTTGTGTACTTGCTCTCCAACTAGGATATTCTTAATCTTAATATCAATTAAATCTATTTATCCTTGTTTTGTGAAGGCCTTTTTACCTAGATAAACAAACATCTTCCATAGGGTGTGGTGCTCTACATAGATCCATTCTACCTATAAACTGATTATCTATGCATCATAAATCTTATTGATGGAATTGATGAAGTAGTATATAAAGAAGGCATATGGTAGTTTAAGCCATGATGAAATTTTTCTCAAAGGATTCATTTGAATATGTGTTAGGGAATAGTGCTACTTCATAGTGAATTTTGCTTGATCTACAGTCCAAGGGGAAAATCATTGTGATTTTGCATTCATTCCTGAAAGCTACCTTTATTCCATTAAACTAGCATCTCATCTTCAAATTGTGTGTTGGGGTGATGTGTTGTGGGTAGGTGAAATCTTTGAAGCACTTAGTGGGGGGCTTGTGAGTGGGGTGTATACCCACTTTATCCTAAATTTTAGTCAAGCACCTTGATCTCATAAAAAACTAACAATAAGAGGATTTTTCCCCAAAGAAACCTGTACTTAGGAATTTTTTGCACCTTCTCTACATCTTCATCTATCTTTTAGGAAAAATGTAGTGCCCAATTGTATTGTGTGTCATGAACCACTTGGTGAGCAATGTAAAGGTGGGCCATATCTACCTCCTTTCATCAACCAGTCCCTCTAACCTTGGTGGAAAAAATCCATGTTACAACCCTAAGGACAAGATCCTACAAGTTTCTTATATGCATTGCATGCCCATATTTTTTGTACATCAGCATGGTGGTGGTCTATTGGATCTCCTTTGTATCTACCAAGTCATCTAACATAGTGACCTCTGAGTACTGAAGCCCTATGACTTTATTTATCCTCTCTGCATTGATCTTCATGTTTCACCCTACAAAGTGGATGTCTTCTTCATGAATTCATGAGAGGAGGAACTGAAATACCTTAGTAAGCTTGCCAAACTATGGTAGTTCAAAGAGTTACAAGAGGCCAACCTTGTTGAGCTAGTTTTTAATGGACAAATAATAGAGCACTTGGTTTCATGTGTTGGTTGTCTAGACCTAGTATTCATTTTATAAATCTACTTCATTTCTCAGATGATGGTGGTTGTAGTCAAAAATTATGGTGGTTGACACCTTAGAGACCTAGTTTTATACATGTAGAACTGACTCTGGGTAATACATTTCTTATATTAATAAAGATAAAGAGGGAGATGTTGGGGAATTTTGTCATGAAGAGGCATGTGCCTGCTTTCCCTTCTTCACCATCTTTGCTTCTATTCTCTCACTTACTTATTCCACACACTCTCTCAAGACTACCACATGTTGTACTTTTGGTCTTTCTTCTGAGCCTCCCAAAAGTTCCTCTCTTATAGGAAACTAGGCTCCTCCACTTACCTCTTCTTTTTCTGGTATAGTTGGAAGATTCTCAAGTCTCCTAACCTTTTTATTTAGCTATATTACCCTCTATGGCACTCAAAGGTTAACTCATGGCTGTCCCACATTTCCAAAAGAGTTCATGATTGGTAATCCAACTTGCCTCAACTCTCAAGCTTCACACTTCAATAATGGTGGAACTTACAACCTGTAACTTCAACAAACTCCAATCATACACACAAGTCCAAACTTATCAACCTCTCTTGTTTTCTTATAAAACCCATCATGTTTTTATCAACTTTACAATCACTTTATTCTACAATAAAACTGGTCTCATCAATCTTTGGTTCTCTGGTTCACCAATTGCACTTAGCACTTGAAGATTTAATCAAGGTAAAGTATAAAATGGCTTTAGTAGACTTATTTATATTCCATGTGGGGGAATTTACCACCATTAATTATTTCCCTCCCCTTATCACTTCATCATTAATGTTTATCTTTTAATGACCTTCATACTTCAAATCTTGTAGTGAACATTAAGTGCCTTAGCCAATTTGTCCCATCATTCCACTCACATGCCTTTTGTTATAACTAACCTTGTTGAATTAATAATCCATTCCTTCACACACCTTTCTTGGAAGTGGATGAAAATTGTCACACATTTCCTATGAAGTGGAAGGTAGTTATCACCCAAATGGTAGGAACCTTTCAAAATACTTTCAAAGTGCATTCAATGACTCACACACCCTTAATCACTTATGTGTCATATATTACTCTTGCACCTTTGTAACCTTCATGTCCACATATCATGTGTTGTATTCATATACATGATGCCTTACCCCACACTAAAAGGGTTCATGGTCCTCCATGAAAGCACAAACATAAACTCAAATTACATTAAAGAGTCATGCACCTCAAGTGCAGCACTTTTTATTAAAAATAGTAAATACTAACCTAATGGCCTTAAGCCTTATTAATTAAAAATGTTGAACTAAACAAAATCATAATATGTTTGAAACCAACTCCCATTATAGTGTCCTAGGAGAAATTGTCCATCCATTAACTTTAGTCAGCAAGCTCTAGTAGGTCAAATGCAATGAACTATAAATGGTACACCCAATGGATATACAACTTTCCAAGGTGGCATAAAAACTTCGAATCATATAGGAAAAATTCCATGCTTGGATAAAATAATTTATTCTTGAGATGGTGATCATGCCATGCTTTCTATTTATGTTTCTCAACATCTTGACTCCAGTGGGTGAGGAACCAAACCTCATCTAATTTCATCAAATCATTGATCTAAGCTTTCAAAGAGGCATCATCATCTAAGTTTCCCATATGTGCTATCCAAAGAGATGACACTAGGAACTCCATTGGCATGACTACTTCCTTTCCATATACTAGATTTAATTATGTACTTTTATTGAGGTGCTTGTATGTAGTTTGGTAGGCTTAAAGTACTACAGATACTCTATCATCCTAGTTAGTCCAACCAACATTAAAAAAATTTATCAAATTGGTATCAAGGACCTTATTAAAGGCTTTAGTTTTTCCATTGGTCCATGGGTGGTATGGTGTTATCTTATGGTGCGTGATCATAAAATCAGCTAACAAGATGTGAATCATCTCATTTAAGAAGTGGGTACCAAGATCACTAGTGAAACTTAGGGGACAATTGAACTATGTTATAATGTTTTCTTAGATGAATTTAATGGAAATTACTATAGTATAATCTTTTATTGTTGTTACTTCTTAAGCCCAGTGTGTGAGATATTTAATTTTCATAATGATGTAATAAGATCTTGTTCATCATCTTACTAGAGTGATAGGTCCCACAAAGTTAATAGCCCACTTTTTGAATGGTTTTGATACAGAATAGAGTGGAATAGCATAGCATATCTTCTATTAGGTTTTCCTACACACTGACAAACATCACATTGGCTAACATAAGCATTTAAACCTTTGAATAAATTTGGCCACCAGAGACCAACAAGCAACACTTTGCATATGATAGCCTCTCCAGCATAGTATCCTCTAGTAATAACTTCATAGACTTCTTGTATCACTTTAGGGCTCTCATGTTGCATTACACAGTGGTGAAGTACCTCATCATAATCCATTTTGTATATATCTCCTACTATGAGTTGATAAGGTGTGGTACAGACCACAAGTTTCTTCTTCTCTTATAAAGTCATGGAGTTAAGTACATAGCCAACATTGAGGAATGCCACAACATATTCTAGCTCTTCAGGTACCTGAGTAACTCAAAAAAGTTATACATTAGGAAGATCATATTCTAAGGCATGTGGAGATTCTCCATTATCAATTTTTGATAAATGCTCAGGTCCATAGGTTGTCTTTCCAGGCTTTACTACTATAAAAAACAAGAATTCTTAGAAAAGTACAATCTAGTGACAAATCCTTCTATGTAGTACTTGCCAAGATACTTCAAGGCCTCATGGTCTGTATAAAATGTAAATGGGGTGGCTAGGAGGTATTGTCTAAAAAAATTTAGAGCATAAACCATAGACAAAGATTTGTACTTAGTGGTGATATAGTTCCATTCTATTGATGTCAGTTTCTTATTAGCAAAGTAAATCAAGTGATCTAAGTTTTCATCACATGGTTGTGCAAGTATCACACTAACTACCATCACAAATGCATCAATATAGACATAAAAAGGATTTATACAATTATAAAATTACATGATAGGATCTGTAACCAACCTTTCTTTAAGTGTTTCAAAGGCTCTTTTACAAGAATTAGTCCATATAAATTATTCATTATGCTTTAGAATCTCTTTTAGGGGTGCGACAATCTTGGCATAACCCTGAATGAACTTTTTTTAGTATCCTGTGTGTTTTAGGAAAGTGCACACCTTATGCTAAGTTTTGGGTGCTGATAGATGGATAATGATGGAGACCTTGGCTAGATCCACCAAGAATCCCTCTTTACAAATACTACACCCAAAGAGTACACCAAAAGGTGTTGTAAACATGCACTTCTTCAAATTCAAGGAAATTTGCAACACTCGACAGTGCTCGAACCTCAAATTGGCACAATGGACCTTGATCATATGCTAAGATCCAAGAATGCAAGAGAACTAGGACCTTAGAATATAAAGTCTCATATTAAAAGTTGTAGATATTCTACTCTACCCACTATCATGTAGAAATTCTTGGTTCAAGATATAGAACCACAAAATTATTTTCAACACTCGTAACCCATTATTCAATATTCTCTAGCATAATGTGATCAAACATTTCCCATAATTATTCTTGGATTACTTTAGGTCCTAGCAATGGAACCAAAATGTTGGGTTCATTTAGTCGGTTTTCTTATAGTGGTGGAGCTTCTCCCCAATAGGCTAGCGCATTGGCCCTATCACATGAGAGGTAAGTCTTGCATGCTCACCTAAAGTGTAGAAAAAGATTGATTCTTAAAGTCTTTGAAACATGATGTTGTATGTTTATTTATCTCTTGTAACACAAATCTTTAAGTTATTTAATACCATAAATACACCACTATTGTTTTCATCATCCAAGACTTTACTACTATGATAACTAGGATCACCATTATTCAATAGTATCAATAAAAAAAGAAAAGATACCCAAGACTTAGAAAGTAAACATTCATTATTTAACACTTAGAATTTTCATGAATCATCACATGTTATAGCAAATACTAACTTGTTCATTGATTACTTAATAGATTACAAGACAAAATGATGTATCTATTCTCTAAAGCTGCACACTCTCATAAGTCATTAAAATATGGGGTTTTATACTTGTTTTGCCCTGACCAAGTGTTAAGATTATAACTATCATAGACAAATGGCACACAAACTCCCAACATTCTAAGATTTATGGCTCTTACAAATTAAGGTTCCTATAGAATCAGGCCACTATACCCCTAGATGCTTGCTCTATGTTATGTTCTAGTGGCTAAGTGTTTCATTCCTCATAGGTAGATACATAATCTTCAAATAAATGGGGTTGAAGTATCCTACTTGAGTTACTCATCTATCTTCTCTCACATTCATCATGCTCTACTTCCCTCATGTTTCCCTAGTCTTTTTATTTTTGTTCCAAGTCCTTTATTCTCAAGTCCCTTGTGATATGTTCTTCCTTGTTTGGGTCCTCTCGCACTAGGTATCCTACATCATTATCCTCCCATACTTGGAAATTTATATGCCATAATAATCTAATGTGTCATGGTACTCCTGCACATTGCCAATACTTGTGACAAAATGGATAATGGTCTCTTTACACTACATACTAATATTGAAATAATACTTATACAAATGTAGGGGTCAACAGTCATCAATATAGTAGAAGGTATTTTTGAATCCTTGAAGGTGACAAGGTTGGAAAATTAGAGGCCACTAACAAAGGCTATCAGAGATTTAGGGTCTTCATGTTGGACCTCTATCAATTACAATGCCTCTATCATTACTTGGACATGATGAGGTAAAGTAGTAATCAACTCATATAAGCTCATCTTTGTCAGGGTCTAACAAAGTTTTTTTATCACCACTCTCTTGATGGAATTAGAGGGGTTAGATTAAGAGGCACCCCAAGATAGATATCTTGGGTTTGGTTAAAGGTGAAGGTATTTGATTTTGGTTTGGTTGGGAAGTGGAAGATGGGTATGTCTATCAAATGGACACTTTGGCCTTCCCCTTATCTTTCTAATGAGTGTGTGATCAGGTGACCACATGGATGGTATAGATAGAGGGAAGCATTGGTGTATGGGATTGGTTTGATTCTTCATCACTCTGAGGTGAGAGTGAAGGATTAAGTAGGTGTTGGGTAGGAGTTATTGTTGTTTAGATTGGTATAGGGCTCATGGAAGATTCATCTATTAATAGATCATCCTCATCATAAAGCTGATGGATAATGGTTTAAAGATATTTGCAATTCTCTATGTCATGCCCTAGTGTCCTATGATAGGAACACATGTGCTGGTCATTATATTAGATGGGTTTCGAACCAAGAAGGTTGAACAGCCTGATAGGGGGTAAGGTCAAGAAATAATCTTGTAATAACCTTTAAAATATGGTAGAGTAAGATTCAGATAAAGGTGGAGAGGTTTTAGGTGCTTTAGTCTTAGTTGGTAAGGTTAAATCCCTTTTAGGAGTGAGTTTGGTGATGAAAGGTTTAGGTAAGGTGGTGTGCTTGTTTGGTGGTTTCAATTTTGGTAAGGTGGAGGTTGATAAAGTGGAAGTAGGAGGTTTTAAGGTAGGTATCTTGGTCATTGTTTTTTTGGTGAAGATAAGTGTGTCAGAAAGCAAGTGTGATAGTGTAATTAGAAGTAGTGGTTGGGTTTTTGTTGGGACAACTAGCTTCCTACTCAGAGTAGAGGGATAAGGTCCCAAGATGGAGGGAAATGTAGAGGGAGGTAGGAGTTTGGCCCTCTAGCCTTTTGGTGTTTTTATTCCCTTGGTTGATTTAGGTTGGCACTTGGTTATTGGGTTCAATGAGGTAAGCTCTACTTTCACAAATGGGTGATTAAGACTCTATGTAGGTAAGGTGCCAAGGGTCTTGGTTGGTTTGGTTAGTTTGGTTGGATAAGGTGATTTGGTTGTTTAGGGTTTAGGTGTCTAGGAAGGTTGAGGAATTATTAGGTAGGTAGGGACTTTTAGTGGTTTGGTTGGTAAGATAGAGGTTTGGATAATAGGAGGGGTGGGTTGGTCTACCAGTACTATGGTTAGAGGTTTTTTCTTGTTGATATAAGGTATTCCTAAATACTACCAAAATGTGGCTTGATTTGTGTTAGGTTTGGAGATAAATTCTAATTTTTACACTAACCTAAACAATGGTTTATATACTAATTTTGGTCCCTGGATAGTGGATTCAAAATACAAACACATAGGTTGAGATAGAGGGATGGTAACCTCATTCTTTTCCTCAATAAAAGGATGTAAGGTTTGAATGGGTGACTCCTTAGTGAGAGGTGCAGATATGGGGGTTCCCCTTTGGTAATGATCTCGAAAGGGATAATAAATTACTCAATGGTTGAGGGAGAAGTTAAAGTGCATTTGTTCTAATATGTCAATAGAAGGAGGGGTTGATGGATCCAATAAATAAATAAGTGGAGGAGGAGAAAGGGGTGATTACTTAGTTTGAGTCTCTAAAAGAGGAAAAGGTAACTCCACTTCCTCAACAAGGGGAGAGGGTGAAGAATAGATAGGTTGGGTGGTAGGTTCTTCAACAACAAGCATGCCAAGAACTATGTTAATAGTATGGGCATCATGAGAACACTCAACCTTGTTTCTTTCATTTCTTTTAGGTGCATGGTAGGAGAAAGGTTTCCTAAACATTTCAAGGGCTTGGTTTTGATGTGTGTTGGGGTTATCCAACACAAGCTCACCCTTATCAATGAGAGATTGGATAATGCTCTTGAATATGTAACACCTACTAACTTCATGCCCAACTACTCGATGGAAAGTGTATAGATCATTCTCATTATACCAACTAGGTGCAAGATGAGAAGAATAAAATTGCTAAGCTGGTTTGATAAGGGTAAGTTGTATGGTGTTGGCATTTAATAACTTCTCCAGGATTGAAGCATAAGATTCTCCCAATGGGGTGAATTGCTTATGATTGTTTTGGCTTTGGTTCCTCATGTTTTGCTTAGAGGAATTAGAGAAATTTTATTGGTTGAAAAATGGTGGAGAGTTAGATTTAATAATAACCATGTTCATATTTCCCTTACTTTTGGTCCCAATGTTGGCTTGGTTGCTTGGTTTAAAGGAGGAAGCATCGTTGGTTTTATAGGTAGAGTTCTTATTTTTTAGTTTTATCTTTCCTTTATCAGTGGCTCTATTTTATAATTTATACACTATGGTAAAAGCCTCATCAAATATTCAAAATCTTTAAACATGTAATGTGGAATAGCTATGCTTGAAACATACCCAAGAAAAGAGTTTGATTAATTCAAGATGGGGCAAGGAAAAGGAAAGTTGGTTAATTAGGTTCCTCTAATGAGCTATAAAATCAGCAATGGATTCATCATCAAATTGTTGGATGAAGTAGAGGTCAGTGATGGAAACCTTCTTAAATATGTTTATAGAAAAGCGATCCAAGAAGGTTTGGGCCAGCTGGGTGAAGGAGAAGAGGAAATGCTTAGTTAAGGCACTATACCAATCCAATGTCGGTCCTAACGAAGACATAGGAAAAGTGTGGAGAAAGAAGGCCTCATCATTGGAGATCAAATAACATGAGTGCCTAAATTTACTATGTTGTTATTGGGGATATTCCTTACTCTAAAACTTGAAGAACTTTGGAATTTCCCACTAAGGTGGATATGATCGGATAGGAACAGATGGATGAATGGGTTCATTATATATCTAATCATATGATAAGATGCTTTGAGCTCTAACAATGAATGACTCTAAGGTATTCATCTTATCTATGAGCGTATTTATGAGCTCTAATTAGGGTTGTGAATGTGGAAGGTTATAAGGTGCATATTGTTATGATGGTTGGGTGATATATTGATAGTGGGTAAGAGGTTGGGAGGTCACCACATATTGGTATGAAAAAACTAGTGGTTAGGTGTAAGATTGTAAGGGTAGGTGGATACAAGTGGTTGGGTAATAGGTAGAGGTATATGCCCTTATGGGTTAGGGATGTAACCTAGGTATAGTGCAATGGGCACATATTGGGTAGAGGCAGTGGTTAGGTTGGTGATCAAAGGAAGGGTAATGACCTTTATACTAACTAGGGTAAGGTAGAAGGTATAAGCACCATATGGTTTTGAATTGAGGTATTGGTTAGTATATTAGAGGTAGATGATATAAGGTTGACAATCCTAGTGGTAGGTATTCCCATGATGAGGGGAGTATAGGTGGATAATGATTGGGTTGTTCCTAAGGTGGAGGAGTTGTTAGTAGGGGTGGAAGGTATAAGGGTGTTTTTAGGTTGGGTAGGTTGGTTTTCCATAGTAGTATCAAAGGGATTATTAGTAGATGAAGAGACTTGGGTAGCCAATGGTTAGGTAGTGACAATGGAAATATAATTATTTCCCATGAGGTGGGAAGGCATGTCATAAGGTGGATCCATAATTAGAACCAAAGTAGGGGTACGATGAGGCATAGTGTTAAAGTAATGCCGAAGGGCCACAGGATTAATATCCAAGAAGGTGGCAAAGTTTACATCTCCTTAGGGAACTTCTTGAGGGAAGGGAGGAATTCCTAAAGGGTGAGGAGAGTCTGTCAATTTAGAGATGTAGTCCATGGATGAAGAGGTGGAAGAGGCTAATTTTTTTGGTGATGGGTTTTACTCTGCTATATTCTTTTGATCTTGGTGAGTTAGAACCATCTAAGGTAAGGGGGAAAGAATACACAAACAATCTCACCACTAAAATAAAGAGAATATAATAAATAATCAAAGAAAATAAATCATATTGTAAAAAGTACGTTAAGTCCCTAAGGTTATTTTTAGTCTCTCTTTTGGCTTATGCCTTAACCTTTCAATAGATTATGTGATATAAGTTGGATTGTAGAATGAGTACTAGAAAAGAAGTCTATGGTTGGTTTCAGGTTGTTTTAGGCACTCAAAAGGAATCAATACATGGCTTGGTATTGGGTCCTAACCCCCTCACTTCAAACACCACAGTGATAAGGGTATCGAGTGCTTAGCCAATATATATTGATTTATAGAGTTTATACTCAACTAGAGAGCTGAGTTGGTTCTCTCCTTGGTAATGACCTCCAAGTAATATTGCTAGGAAAAGGTAAGGTGACTATTAGGTGATGAAATCCTAGTTGATCCTTATCTCAAGTTTTTTTGATGTATAATTTATGAAGATGGTTTTATTTAGTGTGTGCAATAAAAGTGATGTTATGATAGTATTACTTTGCTTTAAGTTAAACTATGTGAGCTAAAATTAAAAAAAATTGATGTATCCACTTAATTTTATTCCAAAAAGAAAATTTTGATTTTATTTTTGAGAAAAGATAGAGAGAATATCATATAGATGCAAAGAAAAGAAACCTAAATTTAAGACTCAAGGTCCCACTGGGTGTGCCAAAAAAATTTAGTGAATTTTAGCTTATATTTTGAGAAGGTAAGAAGAAGAAACTAAATGCATGTATGGTTGAATAACCTATTTATTTATGCATACATTGAACCAAATGATTGTGAAGAACTCCTCTTTGGATGGGGAGGATGACCTATAAATAAGATAGCACTAAAGCAAATGGTTGGTTAGATAGATAGCTGAGTGGATTACCTACCACTAACTAGATCCCAAAAGCAAGAGCTTCTTCAGGGGCTATCAATCCACACATTTTAATAATTAAGTTTATAAATAAAATGATAAATTACTTGAATTAATAATCAAAAGGTACTAAAATTGAATACAAAATATGTTTACTAATAAATAGACTAGAAATGACTAATATAGCAATAAACAAGTCAATACTAGTTTACATGGCTTGGGTCTATTTCAAAAAATTAGGTAGGGGTCTATGAATAGGAAAGGATATAGAAAATTACATTTGGTTGGGGGTAGGTAGGTGGAAATAACTTGCTATAATTTCCTGCCATAGTGACCATTAGTGGTTGATTTTATTGTCAATGGTTAAGGTAACCATCCTTGGTTAAGGCAACCATCGGTAGTTGGATAGATCATTGACAGTCAAGCTAACCATTGATAATTATTGTGTGTAGATTTGGATTGGTAAATAGCTAGCTGATAGGATCCCAAAGTTGGATTTAGAGAGATGGATTGGTGTTGGGTTAAGTGTAAAAGGAAAATAAAGTAAATGAATATCAAAAAACAAATACTTGTCTTTCAAAAGGCTAATTAGGTGCGTGCTTGAGGTGGTTAGCCTATTAGTGGATTCTATCATGATTCTAATAGAGCAATAGTACTTGATACTTTGGTGGAGTAGTGGTGTAAAGTTGGCTCTCTGACATGATGGTTGGATCACTATATTGTTGATGGCAATTGATCTATAAAAAAGGAACTTTAGATGCACAAGCTCTTGATAACAATTGCATATAAATTTCACCTCCTTGTTATTCTCTTCTTATAGGCAAGGCATGATATTTGTAACAAGATGTTAACTAGGCTACCTAATTATAACTCATGTATGCAATGACTCACACATGGATTTAGATAAGTTATTTTTAGAAAATCAAGGTAGGTGGTTTGCATATTCTTGGTTGAGGAGGTACACCCCGACCGTCGATGGTCAAGGTGACCATCGATGGTCATCCTGATTGTTGATAATTCAAGGTGAAGGAAAAGAGTGGGTAAAATGGTAGGTTAATTCATTTGGTCAAATTGCCTATGATTAGGCTTGGTTTATGGTCAAAGGGTAATATTGGTCCCAAGGGGCTCTTAAGGTGGTCAAGGGGAATTCTGACATTTGGAATAATAATGTGTGGATTTTTGGTGTCTACAGCATGAATACCTTAACTTACCTTTATTTCTAAATGGTTGTCTATTGTGTATGTCATTGATCATGGAGGGCACAAAGACTATTTTGAATAAACCCAAAGATGCAAAACTAAAGAGAAAAAACAAACAAACATAGGAAGGCCAAGATAATTGACATAGTGTAGGCCTTATGTACTTAGAAATTTGATAAGTTGGGGGAGATAAATGTTAAGTTAGGACCAAATAACTAGATCAAAATTTTGGATTAAATTGAATAATTAAAAATCCAAGACTACTAAATGACCAAAAAACTCAAACAAGTAAACCTTAAGTAACAAAGGCAAATAGACCAAGTCAAACTAAGAATACATGTAAAAAATGGTAATCAAATTTTAATTTGAAAGTAGTAAAAATCCTTACTTAGACAAAGATGGGAAAGAAATGGTAAAACAATATTGATGAGTGAGCAGTAATAATATTTACTCAATCATCAATGGAAAAAGTATATAAAATGGAAAACAACATTGGTGAGCGAGAAGTAACAATCCCACCTCACTCAACAATGGAAAAAGTACATAAAAGGGAAAACAACATTGGTGAGTGAGAACTAACAATATCACCTCACTGAACAATGGAAAAAGTAATAAAGAAATAGAAACATATGTAGTTATTAGAAAAAAGGAGGTATAACAATGGCAAAAAAAAATCAACTTAAATCAATTCAAAAATGTAAAGTAATAGTGTAAAGAAGATAATCCATAGTTGCTAAAGCATATTATTTTGTTCTAAGGATAGATAAAATTGAAAACAAATTAGTGATATCATTTTTTTAAGATGTGAAGAATAGGGAATATAGAAGTGGGAGAATAGATTTAGAATCAAACTTTCCTATCAAGGGGGAAATCAAATTGGTGGAGGGGAAAGTCAAGGAAAAATTAAGGTAGAGAAACTCATTATCAAATTCAAGACACTTAAATTAAGTTTGTCAAAACAAGAGGACTTTTAGCATTAAAGACTATGAATAACTTTTCCTAACCATGCAAATCGTAGGTCATCAAATGAAGTATGAATATCATCCCATGAAGGCTATATGTATGAAAATTAAAATGGACCTACCTTCCAACAACATGTTCCCCATTCCTTAGGACCCCTTACAGATTCATCAATTTACTATGAATGTCAAGAATCTAGAACCACAAATAGCTCTGATACCACTTGTTAGGACCTAGGAAGCATAATTGATTACCATATACAAGCAAATAACCACAAAATTAAACCAGAAGCAATAAGTAACTAGAAACTAGAAACAACACAGAATTTGAGAGACAATACACAATCTTGTATTCAACTCATCCAGAAAGAAAATACAATCAAGAAGATGCCACACTCTTCTCACACCTATGAGGCTTCCCACACCTCTAGTGCTCCCAGTAATTCTCAATCAAGAGTTCTCTCTCTCAATTACGGTCACAACAAACAACTCAAACACAGAGTTGTTGTTCACCTCCAACCAGTCAGTATCAATACTACCAGTACTAAGCACTCAAAATTACTTCAAATAGATCTTCCTGATCTTGCAACAACCTACAAATCAATGACCTTACTTACCATGTAGATCTTCTCCTTGATCTTGCACAACCTGCAGATCAACCTGATCTTACAATTGGAAGGATCTCTTCCTTGCCTTGCCTTACAATACAGCCCATGAGTCTCTTAAATAGACCTCATGCAAACAATAATTAGACTTTATTAATTACAATAATTAGACACATAACTCAAGACTATAATTAGCTTTTAACATGCAAACTAGCCATTCAACAACTAATTTTTCATGCAACAAATAGTTTTGGAATGCACAGGTGACTAACGTCAGTCCCTATCTACCTGGAGATGACCAACGTTGGCCGATATCTGATCGATGTCAGTAGCTTCCTATCCACCTCTGAATAACATCAATTGGCCTAATCGATGCCAGTGACTGTGACACTCAACAACCTCCTCCAATGTCTGCATCAGTGAAGCTTTTAACTCCACAACCTAACAATCTCCCACTTGGAGATAAATAGTTGCACCTATACCTATACCTGTAAACCATCTAATTTGTTTTCTGGCTTGTATTCCTCTTCAATTTCAGTCTTGAAGACCAACCACCACACATCCTATGGTGCAACACTTATCAACCAAGTAACCTGCCATATCTGATTCTACATCTCCATGTAGAGAAGTGCTTAACCCTACATCGCATGTATACTTGCTGCTAGTCCCTCTCAGATACCTGAGAATCCACTGAACCACTTTCCAGTGTTTCTTTCTCGGATTAACCACAAACTCACTGACAACTCCCACTACTTGGGAAAACTCAGGTCTAGTACACATGTACTTAACCTCATCATGTGATTAGGGACACTGCTCTGTTAACCGTCCATCTAAAGGTGTGCTAACCAGTTTTGCATCCTGAATCCTGAACCTCGCCACTACCTTATTCACAAAATCATCCTAAGACAACATCAACTTGTGATTTTCCCTATCTCTAGGAAATGCCAAAGAATCTTGTTGCTCCTAGATTCTTCATGACATACCTCTGAACTAAATTTACCTTTAGCTCAAAAACTCCTTGCATGTGTGACCCTGCAACAAGCATACACACTACATACAGTAACAGGATAATATAGCTAATATTATCCAACCTGGTAAAGAAAACACAATGATTATCATGACATTAACTAAAGCCTTGCTTTGTCATCCACCTGTCAATCCTCCATTGTCTTGCAGCCTACTCAAGACCATATACCCTGGCCTTCCATCTCACATGTCCATTCTCTCTCTTCTTTAACCCAGCTGGAAACTCTACCAAACTTCCCATTTGGTTCTCTCCCAAGGAATCAACTTCCTCATCCATGCCATGCTCCCACTATTTTCTAGATTTTACCTGCTCTGCTTCTTTAAAACTTCCTGGTTCTTGACCATCAGTGAGTAATAAGTAGTGTAAAGAAGGTGAAAAATGAATTTGAGGCTTACTTACCCTTTCAGTCCACCATATGGGTGTTTGAGACTCCTTGACAGCATGTTGTCCACCCATAATCCATTTTAACAGTGACCGATGTTGGTCACTTCTCAATCTGCATCTGATCAACATCAGTTCCATGAGACTAACATGACTGTTGACGTCAGTTTCTTGACCAACATCAGTCTTAACCTGCCTGACACTGCCGACTCTGGTCTACACATGACCGACATCGACTCCTGTCTATTTGACGTCGGTTCCCCCTGACTGATGTTGGTACCTGTGTTTACCTATGAGTGATGAATTTTTACCCATGAGCTTACTTTGTATCATTCCCTTGTTCAAACTGACTTGCTCAGAATTATTCAACCCCTGTGACTGATCTATGTCCATCATCTCCTCCTTAAACACTAAGGCTTTCTTGTTCTTGCCAAAAACATCAGATTTCCTCTTTGTGCAATAGACTCGATCCTTTCTTATAGCATGAGTTTCAAGAAACCTCACTTTCTTCTGTTGCTTACAAAAATCTCGATCTGTGCATCTCAGATCTGAACTCTTACCCTTTGACTCAAGAACACACATCTCCTTCTTATTCATGTGATCAAGCCTATGAAGCCACATCTTCGAATCTATAGCTGAAGTAGATGAACCAGAAGGAGAATCAGTAATACAAGTAGATAGATAAAGAGTACCTACTTTCTTACCTCTTTTTAAAATAAGTACACCCTTGGTAACCTTCCAAGAGTCTACTATGAGAGTTACTATGTATCCCTCATCACCCAAGCTTCCTACAGAAATCAAATTCTGCTTTAAGACTGGGATATGCATGACCTCCTTCAACACCCATGTGTTTTCCATCTGCAATTTCAGCTTCACTTTCCCTTTGCCAACCATTTGACAAGGCTTACCATCCCCTAAACAAATTTCTCCAAAGTCTCCCTGGACATACTCATGGAAAAATTCCCTATTTGGGGATGCATGGAAAGAGGCACTAGAATCTAAAACCCAAGATTCCACTTTATCCAAGGAACATACAAGAGCATCCTATGCAACGATACCTGCAACAATACCTACAACACCTGCTTCTTCATTTCCTTCATGCTGATCTTCAACCAACCAACAATCTTTCTTTACATGCCCTTTCTTTCCACAATTTTAGCAGATTTTCCTACCAGGCCTGGATCTAGATCTCTTGCCTATCTTTAACCTTGATTTCCCTTGCTCGATCTTCTCTCTTTGCCTTCCCTTGCTTTCAACACTCAAAGCATTCCCTGATGATTCACCTATGCTTTTCCTTTGAATTTCTTCATTCAAGATTACACTAACAACATCATCCACTTTCAAGATATTTGAAGCAGACACAGTATTACTAACTGCCATTACCAAACTATCCCAACTTTTAGGTAATGAGCATAAGATTAAGAGAGCCTTAATTTCATCATCAAAAACAATATTGACTAAAATTATCTGGTTTACCAAACCATGGAAATCACTAAGATGACTATGTACCAATTCACCTTCCTGCATTTGCAAATTAAATAATTGCTTCATAAGAAATACCTTATTCGAAGTTGAGGGTGTTTCATATAAATTTGCCAAAGATTCTATCAACTCTACCATTGTCTTAGCCTGTGATAAGTTGGAAATCATAGACGATGCAAGACTCAACCTTATAGTTCCCAGAGCCTTCCAATCAAGAACATTCCATTCCTCATCTTTCATATCCAGGGGCTTGCATGTAACCCCACCCAATGGTAAGTATAGATCTTTCTAATACAGATAATCCTCTATCTGCATCCTCCATAATTGATAATTCATGCCATTGAATTTCTCCATTCTTAGCTTACTTTCTTCTGCCATTGCTATACTCCCACTCAATCAAAAACCCCTGAGAGTGACCTGTAATCAAACATAAACTTGCTCCCTACAACCTAGCTCTAATACCACTTATTAGGAATCTAGAACCACAAACAGCTCTGATACCACTTGTTAGGACCTAGGAAGCACAATTGATTACCATATACAAGCAACTAACCACGAAATTAAACCAGAAGCAATAAGTAACTAGAAACCAAAAATAACACAAAATTTGAGAGACAATACACAATCTTGTATTCAACTCATCCAGAAATAAAATACAATCAAGAAGATGCCACACTCTTCTCACACCTATGAGGCTTCCCACACCTCTAGTGCTCCTAGTAATTCTCAATCAAGAGTTCTCTCTCTCAATTACGGTCACAACAAACAACTCAAACACAAAGTTGTTGTTCACCTCCAACCAGTCAGTATCAATACTACCAGTACCAAGCACTCAAAAGTACTTCAAGTAGATCTCCCTGATCTTGCAACAACCTGCAAATCAATGACCTTACTTACCATGTAGATCTTCTCCTTGATCTTTCACAACCTACAAATCAACCTGATCTTACAATTGGAAGGATCTCTCCCTTGCCTTGCCTTACAATATAGCCCATGAGTCTCTTAAATAAACCTCATGCAAACAATAATTAGACTTTCTTAATTACAATAATTAGACACACAACTCAAGACTATAATTAGCCTTTAACATGCAAATTGGTCATTCAACAACTAAATGTTCGTGCAACAAACAGTTTTGGAACGCACAGGTGACCGACATCGATCCCTATCTACCTGGAGATGACTAACATTGGCCGATATCTGACCAATTTCGGTAGCTTCTTGTCCACCCCTGACCGACGTCGGTTGGCCTGACCGATGTTGGTGACTATGACACTCAGCAACCTCCTCCAATGTCTACATCAATGAAGCTTTTAGCTCCACAACCTAACAATGAAGATTGGGTACTTGCATGATAAATTAAGTAACACCATAGATTATTTTTAATTCTCTTATCCCAATCTACTATCCTATCATACTTCAATATACCTCAAATCTATCATGAGGCCAACTGTGGAGCTTGAAATTCAATTGGACATAGGAGATGTGGTATTAATCACATCTTTTGGTATGATTTTGACTTATAACTTTGTATGTTGCATTTTAATCATTTATTTTTATTTCAAATGATTTAGATTTTAAATTTTGAAGGCTTTTTTATTCCTCCTCCATATGGATTCAGAGAACCAAACATGGGTGCTAAATATGACTATCATTTGAAAACATGGGACTTGGTAGTTAAGAAAGAAAAATAAGAGAGCATGGTGTTTAAGAATATCTTTTTATTCATTTGAAATTAAATTTTTATCTTAACTTGGACCTTAGTTTATCCAAAGTGTAATGGAAAGAAAGGAAATCAAGGGGAATCAACATGAAATAATTTGAATGACTTTAAATCACAAAAAATGTGGCAAAGGTGAAATAGGTATATAATGAAAGGTAAGTATTATTCTTTATCATAAGAATGTATGGAAGTGTATGAAAACATTCTAACATAGTTTTTTGTGCAAGGTTTATCTACAAAATAAATAGAGATTAAAGCTGATAAAAATGGATGACAAGTTTGTAACCATTTCTTAACATTTTATAAAATGAACACTAAATGATTTAAAGATGGTGATTTTATGAGGAAGGCCTAGTCGTATCCATGGTATTACACTAAAATGCATAAAGGAGAAACCCAAGAGGGTAAACCAAGTATGTGAAAAATAAAAATGAGAAATATGGTATTTGTGAGGAAGGTCTAGTCCTGTCCATGGTATTACACTAAAAGAAAAACCAAAGAGGGTGTAAAATTCACTGGGGAAATAACAAAGTTAATATGAAAAAAAAATTAGTTCATGAGGAAGTTGGGGTCTTATATATGGTTTTACAATGCAATTTATGAGAAAGAGAAACCAAAGGACCAAGAGAATGAAATAAGATTTGTTAAAAGATAAACTATTGTAGAGGGTGAGACCCATGCATAAATATAAAGAAACATGAGACAAACATAACAAGAAAATTTTATGTTAATGTCTATATCAAATATGATCATGTGAAATACAAGCCTATGTGTCTTGGAAAGTTTCTTTAACTTTAATGTGTTTATTATTATGCAATGTAGAATAAGAATGGGCATCCTAATATGCCCCAATGGGTAATTGGATCTAGGGATGGGCATCATAAGATGACCCAAAGTCTGATGTGATATGTGAATGCAAAGCTTGGGGATTATCCATTTTGGCTACTCCTAGTTTTGTTTAATGAGGATTTATATTGATTTCATTGGTGGAGTTTTGAAAATATTCCTTAATGATTTTTGAATTAGGTTCAAACTATTTCATTAAGAAGTTTTGGTGCTTAGCTTGGTCAAGAGCCTCATTTAATGTTTGGGGAGATAAAATTCAAACCTTGTATTTAAGTGAAGGTGTTAATGTTTTTATAAATATTTTAAACAATTTATCATTGGTCATGTTATGATCAACCTTGTGAACCAAATATTTCCATCTTTTGATAAATCCATGAGCTAATTCGGTAGGGGATTGCTTAGCATTGATGAAATGACTAAGGCATTTTTTGGGAAGACCATTGTGTTGGAATTATTTAACCATAGGATTGACTAAATCCTTTAGTTTCCATATAGAACATTGGGGAAGTCATTTATACCATTATAATACATCATTGGTGAAGGTTTTAACTAAAAGTTTATTTTTGGAAAAAGTATTAGTTTGAATTTACTCTTTATAAAGATTGTTAAATGCTTTAAGAAAAGATTCAAGGTCTTTAGTCCCATCATATTTAATAGTTTTAGATATACTACCAATATCAATACAAATAATTAAATATGATAAAGTCTTGCTTTGGATGTGTTGAAGCATCTTACTATGCATGATAGGTTGGGGGATGACATTACCCATGACATCTCTAAGAGGTGAAGGAATTAAATTTTGATTATTTTGAGGGAGAAGAACGGGAGGTTGATTAGCTATGTTGATCAAATTATGTTGTAATTGCATCATTTGGGAGGTGTTAGATGTTTGCATTATGTTCATTTGTTGCACTATTTGTACAAGAATCTAATTTGTATCAATTGGTAGGTTATTGTTTATAGGAGGATTCCCTAAATTGGTATAGGGGAGGGTTATTAGGTGGTAGATTCCCTATGGGGTTATTGGATAGGATTATATCAATTACCTCACATTATGGTTAGATGTTTTAATATAGGAATTTTCTTGATAAGTATGAAAAGTATATGAACCACCAATCTCATCTATTGGATTGATTTGAACCATGTTACAATCAAAATATGAGGGAGGATAAGAGGTGCTCAAAGAGTGAGGATCCTCTTGTAAAGTAAAGGTAGGAAGAAAAGATCATCCCATATAGCATCTAAATGGATTCAGGTTATCCAAAAATATTTGAATAGGTGATTTCATGATGCCTAAAGAAAGAATTTAAGATCAAGAATTACAAATGAAAAATAGAGATAGAGTCATCCAGACAAAGAATAGTGTCATCCATTAGGTATAGAGTCGACTGGGTTGATAGAGTATGTGAAGAAAATTCATATAACATGAAGATAAAAGGACATAGCTAAGTTATTCAGCTATGTGTTACAAAGGATGAAATTGAAACAAGATAGAGAGATACACATTTGTATGGGTCAATAGTGTACATCATATGAGAATACTAAATAGATAATAAAAATACATGATCGAATGGCTTGACTATGTACATAAAAAAAGGGGGAACTGATCAGGCTAAAAATATACACGGTCATGGGGAATGACTATTTATTGAATATAAACAAGATTGATGGTCTAGAAGAGACTATATCAACATGTATGATATCAAAATCCAAATTAATTTTAGTTTCTAAAACCACTCCACATATTGATAAACCACAGAATTTTATCCACCATTTTGAGCCAATCTACTATAGTAGTTGGTTCACCTTTTAGCATGGTTGAGGTGATAAAATCACTCAATATTTCTAAGTTTTTAAGTTGGACTTGATCATCCAATCTTATTAGTTTATAAGTATTATTGGGTTGCATAGTTTAGTTAATCTCAAATACTAGGTGGCAACTCACTTTTACTCAAACATGGGGGCATGTGCCTTCCTCTCTCTCTTTCTCTCCCTCTTTATCTCTCTCTCTCCTTGGATATATGCACTTTAAATATTTTATCTATATTTATCCTAATCTCAATGTCATAGCCTTAAAATGGTACATCTCTTGAAAAATAACTTGCCAATATGCAAGGTGATTGCATTGACACACATGTGTACTCCTGAACCTTGCTCTTTTAATTTGAATCTATTTAATTACTTTTAACCTAGATTATATGCACCAGTTTTATATTATAACATTCTCTTGGTTACAATTAAATCACCATCAAAGCACTCAAATTTAACTCAAACAAATACAAGGTGTGCGTACACGTCTAGGTACTTATTCATATCTTTTATACTAGTAATTTCATTACTAGATTAAGGGGGAAAATGTAGATGATATTTTATGATTTTGTGGAACCTTAATCTTATACACTTGGAAAACTCAGACCTTATGTGTTTCCCTTAGCTCTACACTCTCCTTGCTTTATCGAGCCTTGCATCTATTTTATCTTTTTCCCCTTGGCCTCTTTCTTAGTCTAACCAATATTATATTGATCACATAGAACTTTTATCTTACATATAATACTTAAAATGTGTTTATCTTACACCACTACAAGTTTTGATCATGTACCTATTTTGCTACTCCCTAGACACTAACATCCAAGATAGACGGTAGTGTCGATGTTATTGTTATGTCCTAATGTAAGTGTCTAGTACCCTAAATTCATCTAATTTTGACATGAAATATATGCTAATGGTTAGCCTAAGTATTTAATGTGAGTTATTACTCCAAATTTATTGATATAAATATAAGATCAAACCTCATTTATTCCTCACCTATGATACCTATAAAATATCAAAGAGACTAAGGCACTTATCAAAAATCACGAGCAGCCTAAGATCTTGATTTTCCAAATTATAATCTAGGTCATTATTGTACTTTCTTTACACACATTACATGATTCACACACTAGCCAACACATAGGTGAAAAATACTACTTTGCCCCTAACTTATCACATGTATTGGGATAGGAATAGTTAACTTATGTATTATTTATACCTCTTTGATCTTATATTACTTTTCTTTATGCATTCATTTAATTAGTAGGTTATCTTATGGAGTAACCATGGCCTAGGTAGACTACAAATAAGATGTAGTGGGTAGTTTTTTGTCATCATATTATGAATTCTACTCTTATCAAAGCTTGTGGAGGTTACCCCCTCAAAGTGACTTATCTTTTTTTCATATATTCTACTATATTTTAGTTATATTTTGACCTATTCTTATTATTCTACTTTATTGTTGAAGTAATTTCATTACAAGTGGTATCAAAGCTATGATTTGGCAATCTTATGGGTGAAACCCTAATTTTAGAGATTTTTTTATATATTTTAATCTGATATAAATTTTTATAAAAGAATTTTACTATATTTGGGGAATACTTCAAGTACATCATTAAAAAATATCTTTTGGATGTCATTTTTGTGAGTTATTTCAATTTTAGTTTTTATTCATAAATTCACTCTATAATGCACAATTCCAAAAAAAAAATTGAGTTTATTACATTTTTGGAAAGCTTATAAAAATATCATTGGGATTTCTAATTTTAGGTTGACATAAGTAATAAAATTCTTAATCAAAGTTGCATCAAAAGTGCCAATCAGGATCGACATTGTCAAGCCCTTTTAGGGTAGCACCACAAACTAGGGACCAAAGAAGGGGTGCCACAATTCCAAGTAAAACTTCTCAAAAGGAAAAGATGGATTTATAATGGGTAATTACTATATCTTTTCCTCTAGGGTTCTCTAATATATATCATAAAGTTATCGACCTTGACTATAGTGTGCAAGGCATTCAAAGTGATATGTAAGGCATAAAATTTGATATGAAAGTTGTATATTCTAGTTTAAAAAATACCATTACGACTTTACAAAATAATTAACTAAATAATAAAGCTATCACTATTACATAACCCCACTAGGTTGGATCTTTTAACCATCCTAATCCAAATCCAAGTACCTTATCACAAAGGAACCTACTACCAAAGGTAGACATGCATAAATTTAATGGAAAGGATCCACTCAATTAGATCAACCAAATAGAGTACTTTTTTAATTTGTATGAGATCCCATGTGAATAAAAGGTTACCATAGCATCCTTGTATCTATAACCTAAACAATTCATTTGGTATTGATGGTTTAATGCTCAAAAGAAAAAGATGACTCTTAATGTCACCTAATCAGTTTTTATAAAGGAGATGCAATTACACTATAGAAATAGTGTGATCAAGAATTATTTTAACCAACTGGAAAAATTAAGATATAATAGCTCAATCAAGGATTATATTCATCTTTTTTATAACCTATCTTTACATTTGGAGACATTTTTTTATGAGAACCTAAATGACCTATTTTTGGGTGGCCTCAAAGACCACATTCAATATGAGGTACACATGTTTAATCTACTTAAGGTTTCTAATTTTATTTTCATGGCATGTATGGTTAAGGAAAAATTTATAGCCAAAAAAAAGTATCCATTCACTTAATTTAGATATAATATCAACAACATCATTTCCTCTACCTACCAAATAGACCCCTCATTAAATTGAAGAGAAGCATGCAAAAGTATTATGTTTTAGTTATGAAAACAAGGGGAGCAAAAGACATAGATGTGCTAAGAAGAAGCTTTTATACATTGACATATTCAATGAATATGATGGAGAGGATGATGCCTCCAATGATAATGAGGAATAAATAGAAGAGGTACCTGAAGATTCCCAACCTACAATCTCTTGGCATACACTTTCAGGTATTAACACTCAAACACTTAAGGTGGTGGGTTTCCTCAAGAAATAGAAGGTGAAAGTGTTGATTGACTCAGGGATCACACAAAAATTCATCAACCATAAGTTGTCCACTTGATTTAACTATTTCATTTACCCAACACCATAATTTTAGGTCATGATTACATATGGTGGCATAGTCAATTGTTCAACGAAATTCCATAGTATTAAGCTTGTTATGGCCGAGTAAAATCTAGAATCTCCTATGTTTATTATTCCCATGGGTGGTGTAAACATTTTTTTAGGATTCTAATGGATCATAACCTTAGCTACAATTGATATGAACCTCCAATAACTATTCATACACTTTCAATATGAAGGAAGCAAAATTTAACTACATGGATTATGGGCAAAATCTTCAGAATTAGTTAGTTCACATCAGATGACAAAGATGCTAAAAAATGGGGTAGAAGGATTTATAACATAATTATGTTCCATATAATTTCAACCCAAAGAGTCATATATACATCATGATCTGCTAATGATTTTTGAACACCACCCATCTATTTTTTGGGCCATGCCAAAAGTACTACCACCAAAAAGAGAACATGATCATGCCATTAAATTAATTTCATGGAGTTAACCACAAAATATCAGACCATATAGGTATTCATATGCATATAAGAGTGAAATAAAATATATGGACCATGAGATGTTGTAGGTCAGGATCATCACATAGTTAGAGTGCATATATATTACCAATGGTCATGGTGCATAAGAAGGATGACACATGGAGGCTATGCCCAGATAAAGGGAACTTAACAAGTACACCATCAAAGATAAGTCTCCTATTATAGTAATTGATGATTTACTTAATGAGTTTTATGGTTTTTTTATTTCACAAACTTAGATCTTTGTTTAGTATACCATTAAATTAGAATCAAATATGAATATGTTCATAAACCCACTTTTAGAACTCATGAGGGCCATTACAAGTTTTTGGTAATGCCCTTTAGTCTTACAAATACACCATCTACTTTTTAGAGCTTGATGAACACTATTATTAGGCCTTTTTTAAGGAAGTTTGTGTTAGTTTTCTTTGATGACATATTGATTTATAATAATACATGGTAAGCACTTTCAACATGTGAAACAAGTGTTGATAGTTTTGGAGCAACATCATCTATATGTGAAGCCATCCAAATGTGATTTTTCAATATAGGAGGTAGATTAATGGGTCAAATTATATCCAATGAAGGTGTCAAATTTGATCCTTAGAATATCAAATCTATGTTTGAATGTCTAATGCCCAAAACTCTCAAAAACCTCTGAGGGTTCCTAGGACTAACATGTTACTATCGAAGATTTATGAAAGTTTATGGAAGCATAGAAAATATAGTCACCACATTGATAAATTAGGATACCTTACACTATAATTATGTATCCACTAAATGATTTGAAAAATGAAAGTAGCTATATGCACCACCCCAGTTTTGGCTACTCCAAAATTCTCAAAGATGTTCATTATTGAATGTGATACTTCAAGATCAGGGTTGGGAGAAGTACTAATGTAGGAAGGAAAAACCCTTACATTTGAGAGTCATCAATTCAAAGGAAAGAATATATAAAAACTTATCTATGAGAAATAAATGATGGATAATCTTCAAGTAGTCAAAAAATGGAGTCCCTAACTAATGGGTAGACACTTTAAGGTGAAATCAAATCATGATAGTCTCAAATACTTTTTAGATCAAAGATTATCATTTGAGGAACAATAGAAGTGGGTGAAAAAAAATTGGGTTATGATTTATAAATCATATACAAGAAAGGTAAATATAATGTAGTCTCAGATACACTATCCAGATAAAATACATTCATAGAAGCATTACTTTGTGCAATGTCCATGTTGCAAGTAGATTGAGTGGATGAAGCTAGGTTAGAGTGGGAGAAGGACAAACATATAGAATTTTTGATTCAAAATATATAGAAAGGTTATGTATCCTCTAAAAATTTTGAATGGAAAGGTAATTTCATAGTGTATAATAATAGGTTATACTTGTGCAAAGATCTAGAGCTAAAGCATGAGATTATTGTAGAGTTGCATGCATATCCAATGGGGGGACACTCTAGGTTTTTGAAAACTTCTCACATAATCAAGAAAAAAGTATTTTTTAGGACTCAAGGGAGATGTACAAAAGTTTTTGAAAAAATGTTTGATATGCAAATATAAAAAAGGTGAGATAGTTAAGACCCTGGGTATGTTACAACCTTTAGAAATTCTTAGTCAAACTATGGGAGGAGGTTTCTATGGATTTCATCACAGTGTTGCCTTGTTCTAAAGGTAAGAATTTTATCTTGGTAATTTTGTATAGGCATACAAAATATTCCCATTTTTTCCCTTTCACACCCATTTATAGCAAGTACAGTAGTGGATATTTTTCTAAAGGTAGTTCTAAAATTACATGGAACACCAAAAATAATTATAAGTAATCATGATCCTATTTTCACTAGTAATTTTTTGACTAAACTATTTTCTTATTTGGGTACTCAACTAGCTCATAGCTCATCTTACCACCCCCAATATGATGGACAAATAGAAGTGGTCAAATAAATGTTTATAGGGGTATCTATGTTGTTTCATATCAAATAATCAGGAACATTAGGTTAAATGGATACCACTTGTAGAATAGTTGTATAACACATCTTTCCATACCTCTTATAAAATGTCCCCATTTTTAGACTATATGGCTACCATATGCCTTTTGTCACTTCGTCTTTGAGAGTGAAAACCAAGGTTTGAGATGTGCAAGAGCACATTTAGCATCAATAAGAGGTTTTGGTTGGTTTGAGAGAGAATTTGGCCTTGGCACAAAATAAGATGAAGCAATAAATAGATTAACACCATAGTGAGCAACATTTTGACATGGGTGATTAGGTCTTTATATATTTGTAGCCTTAAAATTAGATGTCCTTGAAGTAATAAAAAAAGATAAAAAACTTACTCCTAAGTATTATGTCCCTTATCAGGTTCTATAGAAAATTGAAAGTGTGTCTTACAAGTTGGAGTTGCCTCATTCATCTTGCATACACCTAGTATTTCATATTTTATGCTTGAAGAAGGTCATTAGACCAAACATTTTATCCCAGATAGAGCTACCAAAACTAGATGAATAAGGATGAGTCATTTTGGAACTAGAGAATATCTTACAAACACATACTAAGAGGTTAAAAATCAGAGAGATTAAGGAATATTTTATCAAGTGAAAGAATCTGGGAAGTGAGGATGTAACTTGGGGGGATGAATACTTTCTGCAACATCATCAAGAATTGTTCAACATTGAGGATAACATTAGTTCAAATGGGAAGGGTATGTTATGACCCTAACCTATCACATATATTGGGATAGGAATAATTTAATTATGGCTTAATTATCCCTCTTTGATGTTATATCACATTTCTCTATGCATTAATTTGGTTAGTAGGTCAATCTATGAAGTAACCATGGCTTAGGTGGAGTATAAATATGAGGTAATGGGTAGTTGTTTATCATCATATTGTGAATTCTAATCTTATTAAAGCTTGTGAAGGTTTCCCCCTCAAAGTGGCTTGACTTTTATTCATATATTTTGATATATTTCAATCATATTATGATCTACTACTATTGTTCTACTTTATTATTTAAGTAATTTCATTATAACTACATCATTTTGAGGCCATTTTTAGAGTATTAGTTATGTAGGCAATGTCCTTTGATAGTGAGGTCATTGGGGTTAGCTCAACACCATGTGCCCACTAACTTATTTTTTCTCAAGGTCACATTAAAGATGGAAAACTAGGTTTTTGCCATTTTACAAGGCATAGTATTCCATGACTTAGATCTAAATGTACTAGAGCAAAGGTGAACCAAACCCAAAATCATCTAGGTGGTCCCATCTAATTTCACTAGATATTCTATATAGGACATTATCATCAAACTCAAATAGTAGTGTTAACTTAACCATCTAGGGCTACCACAATTATTTAGATAACCAAAGGGACCAAATCTAAAATCTAATAATTGTTCTAGACCTATCTTCCTACATATTTTTATCTTGTTATAGATTATAACTATATTAGAATCAAAACAAGCTAAGTAGTTTTATTCTTTATCATTTATATAACTAGCTTAGTTGTACTTTTCATATTTAGACTATTTTAACATAATAAATTTAGTGTATGATTATATATGATTTTAGCATTAAATTGGTTTATTATAAATCTAATTATCACCCTTGTGCCATTTTATTTATATATTATTAACCCTAATATTAAAGTAAAAACATACCCATGAATTTCATTTTAGGGTTAAATAAAAGCATCAAGCATTGTGAAAATGGAGCTCTAGGGTCCTCATATCTTTGAGATTATGAAGAGATGAATCTCTTGGTCAATGTTAGGACTGGGTAAGTGAGGGAGATTAGGCTAAATGACTCATGGGATTAGAATAATTTTGTAACGTTGGCTATTACCAGTCAATGTCATCCACAAATGTGAATGATATAGGAGGAGGTTAGACTCAAGAGAAAAAGGAAGGGGGTGGATGTCAGGAGCCAGGCATGGATCACATTATGCTATCAACCTATGTTCTGAGGGAGGCTAATAATTAGTGGATCAAAAATTTATTTTATTCCTCTAAGGCATTGAGAGAGTCAAAAATGAGGTAAGGGATTATGGTGGAATAGAAAACCTCTCTCCTAAGCTCGATGTGGATATCATATTGTATATTAATTATGAGACCAAGTACCCTAACCTTAAGTAAAATACCTTCTCTAACAATATTGGGTTTTTAGGATGTATCATTCAAAATGGGTTAGGTAATGTGTAAGCATATGATCTTCCCTAAATAAATTATGTTATAACTTGTTTTTTTGTTAGAAACAAGGTTTTGTTTGGCTTGTACGATTGGACAAGGCTTTTGGTAATGTTTTTGTTATTTTTATTTATTTTAGAAATATTTGACTGAAATTGAAACTAATTACTTGTTGAAATAAAATAACTAAAATTTGAGAGCAATAAGTAAATTGAATTTAAATGAAAAAATAATTCTTCTTTTTTAATTGTTTTTAAATGCATTCAAAGTAAGAGAGAAAGATCTATTCTAGCTATGTTAATACTCATTTTTAGAAAAATTAGATGTAAGCTATATGAAGTTATTTTTGTGCTTTTTGATTGATATGTGTATAGATATACTATTATAAATATGTTATTAATAACATAATGAAAATTAAAATCACTATGTTTTTTTCTAATTTATCTGATTAAATGAATTAAAAATAGTGTTATTAATTAATCTAAATAATGAAAATTAGAAGTATAATAGCACCACTTATTCACCTAGGTTTATCTAGGGTTATGTTACTCACTAGATGTTTTTCTGAGAGTGAAAACAACTTGTTTCAAAAATAAAAATTGATTATTTCAATAGTAAAAAATGTATGCTCTATTATCTAACATTCACCTAGGGTTTAGATGCAAGATTATGTTGTGAAAGAATTTATTGAATGAATACAAGTAAACAAAAAACTAGTCATCTTTGTGTGCAAGGATGGAAGAGAGAAGAATTTTTTTTATTATCAAAGACTTACTTTTTCCAAAATAAATATTTAAGATAACACAATATTGAATGTTAATTTAATATAATGTAGTGAATAAGATAAATAAATCTAAACTAAGAACCCCTAATCTGATCATGATGTAGACTAGTTAAAAGCAAGAGATTCATTATATTGTGGTTTTTGGTGTTTTAGCTCCTTTACCCAAACAATTATTTATATAAATATTTAATAAAGAGAATATATAAATTACTATCACAAATGGGATAAGAAGAAGAGAAACACAACTCCAAATAGAGAACATTTGATTGTGGTTGGTTAAAGACACCGCTTACAAAGACTTGATTACAAGAATAGTGGCTCTCCCTATCTAGAACTTTGTATTTGAACATGAAATTAATAAAGCAAAATATTCAAAAAAAATGATCAATTTTTGGATGTAAATACTTCAAAACTCTTAAGATCTATTGCAAATTTTAGATCTAGAATCAAGACAAAATTGTATTTCTTGTAGAAGAGAAATAGAGGTTACATGAAAGAGTTTAATTGAGTTGAGTTGGGAGTTAAACTTAAGAGGGACTCAAAATAATTTTAAACAAAAGAGGGAATGAGTTAGGCATAATTAAAGGTGAACTTAAGGTATAAAGAGTAAGAAACATGACAATAAGCATGCAAAATACACCAAGTAATAAACTCTATAAACTAAAATTAAAAGGTGAGATAATCGCAGGGTTTTTTTTAGTGGTTAATCTTCATTAATCTATGAATATTCTATTTTTTGAAGTCAGCATTTGGTAATTTTTGTGGAGTGGCTGACAAGGTGGGATCACCTAAATTTTTGGGGTAAAAATTAATTTTTAGGACAGGTTTGCCTACATTTAAATATAAATTTCCTCATATAAATATAATTTGTCAGTACCTCAAAAGCCAATCTAGAAGAATTCACCACATGTCATCAAGCAACTTAGGAATTTCTTTGGTGGTTCTAATTTCAGGTCTTAGGAGGGCTTCAAGAATCAACAATTTCTAGTAAGATAAGCAACAATTTTTTTACAATATAATTTTTTACTATTTTTTAATTGTAATTCCATTTACTATTCTTTAAGTGTCATCATAGTAATTAAACATGAGGGTAGTTTATGGGCATTTGATTTCATATTGCTAGCATGGGTGCCTAATGGCAGGCTGTGGGTGCTTGATCATAGCCTACTATCATCCACCCATAGCATACCATCATCCACTCATAGATTTCCATCATCCACCGATAGACTATGGTTATTCACCTATAGGAAAATTACCATCATTCATCTACCACCCATTTTCATTCACTTGTATCCTATCATCAGATGTCATCATTCCACGAGTAGATGATAGTAAGCCACGAGTGGAAATTGAGAGTTTGTCATTGGATGCTAGCATTATATGGGTAGATGCAATCTATGGGTAGATGCTAGCAGTATATAGGTGGATGCCAGTATTATATGGGCAAACACCATCAGTCTATGGGTAGACACTGGCAATTTATGAGTAGGCACTGATTGTCTCTTATTGGATGTTAGAAAGTTGTAGTCAAGCACCCATAGGTTCATAGGCTACTATCGAGCACTAGCAAGCTATGATTAGATGTCAATAGTCTACATTTAGGTACCTATAGGATACTATCAAGTGGTTAGATGTCCTTATGTTTGATTATTTCCATGATTCCTTATTCATCAATCAAGCATCTTTGTTCATTATCAATCATATTCATTTTATTGTAATCATCTTTCATCCATGGCTCCGTAGGATTGATTATATGGCTCTAGTTGAAAATGTTAAGGCCTCTAAGGAATTTAAAAAACAAAATAACCTATTATCTTATTTTATCTAGACACCAAACATAGGTACTAAATTCTCAATTAGCTAGTGCATTTTATTCATTGGCTTGTGTTAAAGTTAAATAATAATTAAAATGTGTTAAACCATTTTGCATGCAAAACCCATAATAACTCTTTTGAATAAATGTCTTCATAAGAAGACATATTTGGGCATAAATTTAAAATGCCAAACAGAGGTACTAAATTGTAGAATACCATTTTTTTTATTAATTAAATATTCTTTTCAATATTCAATAATAATGATAAGCTCTACAATAATATTACATGCAAAACCAATTGACAAAGGTATCAAAGATATCCCTGAATTGGAAGACAAACTTGAGAAAGAAATGCCAAACATAGGTACTATATTATAAATAATATTTGATTTAATACTTTTTATTTATTTGAATTTTAGTATTGGCATTTATTAAAAACTAATGTCATATAAAATTTTTGCATTTAAAATTCAAAGATAAAAGTATTGAAGACTTGTATAATGCTTTTGAATATATACCTCCCCTGAAATAAGTCACTCATAAAAAACACCCATTGTCTCATTGAATTCAAGGAAATGGAGATATGACATCATAACTACTGGTGTTGATGATGAGTTCTCTACTCACCCAACACAATCTTTAGATGAGACTACTATGTAATCAAAACAATCTCCAATTGAAAAAGGCACAAAAAAATCACTCAGAAAGAAATACCCATTGTCCCACTAAATTCAAGAAAATGGAGATATGACATCATAAGTAGTAGTGTCGATGATGAGTTCCCAACACCAAAACACAATCTTCAAATGACACTACTACGTAGCCAAATAATCTCTAGTTAAAAAAGGCACAAAACAACTATGCAAGAGAAGAAAAATACATGGATAATTGGAATGTCATTTCAGTATGAGTGGGCATCTAAATACCCATTTTTGAATCTATAAAGCCGTAAAATAATATTGACACACCAAAAGAATGCAAATTCACAATATGTAGTTGGAATATTGGAAAGGACCACAAAATGCAACTCAAGTTAGACACAATTGAAAAACATTGTGGCAAAATATATGAGTCAGTAAAACACAAAGATGGAAATATAAAAAAATAGTGAGATGGAAAAATGAAAAAGAGTGCATGCATCAATGTTACACAATAGATTATCATAATCATCAGAAACATCAATGGCACCTTATTGAGAAAGGAAGAACAATTAAAGCTTAATTCATAAAAGTTGCTCAGTCTAATTTACTTGCCAAAAATATATAATTTTTGACTTTATATCACATTATGAAAAGAAGACCAGTCTCTAATTTTTTTGATTACAGGATTTTATTTCATTAGATTAGATTGCACAACATTCCACATTCACATTGGTCTAATACCAGTGCTTGGGAGATGGAAAAATGCCTTGTAATGATTGAAAAGAAGGATTTGAAATAAAAATTAAAATCAGCAAGGTTCATAACATTATCCATTGATGAGATAATAGTGGTTGATAGCACACCATGGGTATGAATGCATGTATATACATTTTAGAATCATTCAAGGCAACCTACATAAAATGACTAAAAATTGTAATGTTGAAAACCTTTGCAAATTGGTTGTTTCTAATTTGATGGATATTGATGGTATGAGTTACCATTATATAGGTATTAAGTCGGTATATGTTGGTGTGGATGGTGCATCAGTAATGTAGGGGAATAAAATAGGTTTGTGTGTTTACTTGCAAACATCAATTTTCCCATAAATGACTCCAATTCATTGCATGGCACATAGAATGAATCTTTCTTAAAAAATTGTAATCACATTCAAAAATATCATAAAAGTGGAGGAGCTAATCTATGATTTGCATGCATACATGTCATGCAGTTCAAAGAGGTTTTTAGAGTTTCATAAATTTGAAATTGGAGTGACTAATGGAAAAAACTATTAAAATATGTAGATAATAGATGGATTTCAATGTATAGCCTGCATGCAAAATATTCCAAAAATATCAATCATTGGTTGGTTTTATGTTTAAGAATAGGATGGAGGTTGACAAGGCAAAATATTTATTGAATGGATTAATAGATTTTAAAACTTTGTTAACATTATGTGGTATTCTACCGATGTTGAATGAAATGCATTGTTTGATGAAACATGCACAAGAGATATCAATATATATTATGGACTTCATAAGGTTGAGGAAATAAGTTTGTTTATCACTTGAAATATTATACTAATCGAATGAAATTTTTAAGGGACTAATATTTGAGAGTTGAGAAACTTTAACAAATCTAAAGGACCCTCAAAACTATTTGAAATTCAATATTCATGATCATCTTTGTATTTTTTTTAATGGAAAGGAGATACCATTACACACTCTCCAAAGATGAACTAATGTAGTTGGATCAGAACTCGAAGTACCTATAACAAGGGTTCTATATGATAATTTCATATGTGACACATGAATTAAATTAAGAGACATTTCAAAAAGCTTGTCTGCTGAAATTCAAGATTATTTTCAAAGAGATGAGTTACTTGAAGCCATGGGGGTGGTGAATCCTACATTTTGGAATAGTGCAGATGGTCAAGAACAAACAAGTAATTTATTTATCAAAAACATGGGTACTCTCATCAAACATTTCAATAAGTCTATGGAAACCAATAGAGAGGAAGTTAGGGGTATTTTTCAAAAAAAAATACTGAAAAAATAGTCATGCTTTTTGGACTTACAATTGTTGAATAATATCAATTGTTAATTAAACTAATAGAAATATATTATATTACCACGCTATAGAAGAATATATATCAAAGCAGTGTTCTGTAGGAAGAAATCAGTGAATAATTTCATTTATATGAGTTGTTTCAAATAATGATTTTGGGGTCCATGGAAGATGAAAGGGTATTTAGTATATTATCTTTTTTTAAATCAAGGCTTTGGAATAGATTGGATAAAAATCTTGAGACATGTTTAAGGTTGTATATTTCAAGTTATGAAGTGGATATCTTTTCAAATGATAGATAAATTTTAATTTGGAGTACTCTAACTGAAATAAGAGGTGTCACAGATACAACTATAAAAGAAGATAGTGAAACTATAAATGCCAATGAGACAGGGCATACAAATGTTAGTAATGAAGCATGGGTTACCAAAGGGTTGTTTGAGATACCTCAATGTTAGTTTGTAACATTATAATATGTATATGCAAACTATTGAACAATATTTATAAAATGTTTAATTGATTTAATTTGAATTAAGTTATTTATGAAATGCTTAATTAATATGATCCTATCTTTAGTATTCTTTGGCATTTTTTTATATTATGAGTTGTAAAAAATAGTACATATTTAGCATCCTATTTTTTGTAATTGTTTGACATTTTGAATTAAATTTGCACTGTTTAATCAAATGAAATGGTAAACAATATTTTAATAGATTTGAAACCAAATTTACTATAAATTAAACCAATTAAACATTGCAGCAAATTATTACACAATGTAACCTAATATGAGTAAGGAATCTATAATTATAAAATATATTTTAATATTATAAAACATAAGTTTCCAGTAATTACAAAACATAAGCATAAAACAACTCGAGGCTTTGAACTCAAACCTCAATTTCTATTAATTAAACAACAATAGTATGGAAGAAATTATAAAACAATGTTAAACTTAAAGTCTCATAATCATTGTGGATCAACTTGTCCTTCTACTACTTGTCCACTAGTACTGGTAGTAGTTGTGTTGTTTATGAGGATTGAGATCCCAGAATCTTAGAGATATTTCATTGTAAAATGTATATTGGCAAGATTTTCCCATTCTTCTATAGCAATATTTCCCACTAAAATTAATCATGGGTCTGCTTCAACTTTAATTTTAAACAAAACATCAGGATCCAAGCCATTTTCTTGAATTATTTTTCTTAATGTATTATTTTGCTTATTAAATAAAACAAGTTTTACCTTGAAAGAAATTATTACAAAAATACTTTTACATGCATTCTTCATATGCATGTAAAAAATAATAACTTGGTTCTTTAGATTTATATATTTTGACTAAAAATGATCAAAAAAAATTTAATTTATTAAATTTTTTAAAGGAAATTTTAATTTAAAAAACCATAAAGAAACCATAAATTTTTCTTTTTTCGCATTTACAAGATTCACTAGGCTTTTATTTTTTGCCCATTTGTTATAGTATGCTTAGGAATATGCATTCAAGTTCTCAAGCATATTTAACATGATATCAATAACATCATCATTAAATCTATTATTCACCACAACACTTCTTAAAACTGCTTGGTTAAATAAAGCATCATTTTTTGTTGGATGAAGCTCCACCATTGTGTACAATTGATTGCATTGACTGTGGTTTTAGAAATGGGCATTTATTTGCTAAATGAATACTTTTTCCCAATGCTCCCAAGTTCTCAATTCATCAAGGTTTTGAAGAATAAAATCATTAACATAAGCTTTAGTATTTTTTTTCAATAAATTAAAAATAGGGAAAAAAGTATGTTGGTCATTTATTTGGGGAATCTCCTACATAAGACTGCATTCAATGCTACTAGGTGGATAATTAGGCTTATGAGGTCATTATGAATGATCTATGGGCTGATATCCCTATATGATATCATGTGAGTTGAAAAAACCATGGGTGTGTCACTTTTAATGCCCAAATACTCTTCATCTAGATCAACATCATGAAGAATTGTGGTCCCCATTACACTAGGTAGACCACCAAGCAAAAAGTTTGAAAACTCTGACATTGCAACCTAAATCGTGCCACCTCTCTAAGCTAGGACAAACAAATGTTTCCTAATACCAGTAGTTGCATGGTCATGATGGGGTAGTGGTGGTAGTAGGAATTTTTTTCATTGAGAAGAATGACATGTAACTAGGAAATAAAATTAGTAAAATGACCAATTAAAAAAATATAATATAATATTAGCATTTAAAAAAAATTGAATCTATTTAGTGTACCTAATTATTGTTGATGTGGTTGTTATTTTTGATGTTGTTGATGGGAACTCTCAAAGCTCTACCAAACCCACCTAGTGTTTGTAATATAGATTGCTCGAGCTCCACTATATATAATAGAGCTAAAATATTACAATGATAAAAGAGTATTCAATCAAATAAAAGCTAGTTTATGAAGTTATATCAGTAACATGAGTGGAGGGTTGTGTCAGAGGTGTAATCTAACTCTGCATTCTTTTTCTTATTATCAATTATTGATCGAGTATCTATGAAGTTGATTTTGCATCTTCCTGCATGTCGATTTCCATTGTGGCCTCAGGAGGTAGGCATCCCTTGGTTGTATTTCTTCTAGCAAGTGTTTCATTTAATTTTTTGTACAATAAAAAGATATATTTTATTTAAAATTAAGTAGATCGATATTTATGTAATTATTTGAAATAAATATAGTATAAATATCAAACAGTCTCAACAATAACTCTAACTAACCTCATGTGCTTCAAGGGAGAGTGCATTAAAAAACATTATGGGATTGAGAGCAGAAGGAGCAGAGGATGCTTGTAAATCTAAAATCACTTCATAGTACAATGCAGATATAATTACAACAAAAAAACTAAGTATGTTCATTGTACAGAGAAAATTTTAAATCATCTTTGATTTTTTTGGAAACAAAAGTGCACTTGTCTAATAGTTGAGTGCCCAGAGTATGAAGAATATAAACCAAAGCCCATAATGGAATATCCAATGGTTTACCCTAAAAAACAATTCTCTCTTGGAAAATTTTTTTTATCAAAAAATTGTTTTTAACACATTTAATTATTATCCCTATTTTATCATGGCATTGAGGATCTATAAAAAAAATTAACAAGTTAGAACTAACAAAAGTAAAACTAGTCAAAAATGAGCAATTATAAATTTTACAATACATACCATCCACTTTCAGTAAGTAATGGGACTCCAAATACTTTTTTTCCTCATCATTTAGTAAAGCATTTATGATGATTAGGTCCCCATCCTTGTAAGTTAGACTTGTCAATATTTGAATATCCTCAGGCCAGATTCCAAACAAAACATTACAAGATCCTAAGGTGATGTGAAACGTTGAAGAATCAGTATCAAAGCATAACAAGAAAACATTTAGAAAACAAATATATTTCTCATACTAGGACATGTAGATAATGTTTTTGAACTTGCAACACTCCACCTAATCATTTTATGTGTCTTATTGTTGTAGAAGCCTTTGGATGATGGTGCACATCAAATTCTAGAAAGTGAGTTTGGGGTTTTCAGTTACCTCTATCTCAATTTTGGAAGAGGTCTAAAAAATGGAATCCATGGATTAAAATATGGTTTTGGAAGTCAAGGAAAAGAGTGAAAAAAATTTAACCATGGAAGGAGAGCAAGAAATGACAAAAAGTGTAAAATGAGGTTTATTTGGAACGTTTATAGGTATTTGGCTCAATATGGGTGACTGCTCGTATGGTGTGGGTACTCATAAGAGATAATTTTGATGTGTTTGAGTGGTTCATGTTAGCATTGAGCATGCTTGTGGGCACCTACCAGCACCTTACATCCTACTTGAAGAGTACAAGTGACCATCTACACCACACTGATGCTTGCCCATTTTATACAAATATGCATCTATAATACATCAATGGTCATCTTTCTCCCATTGATGAATGATTATGGGAATGATATGGATGAGCATCAGTACCATTTAGGAAAATGTTTGTGTGATGTAGATGAGCATCAGCTCACTATAGATGATTCAATGCTTGTTGGCATAATTTCACTGCCCATCCAAATCACACAAGCATCCATATGCATGATACTAGCATCTACCCACACCATGTCAGTATTTGCCTAGGTTGATCGAGTATTTGTCTACAATATTTTGGTGATCACCCATACCATGTCATCATTCATCTAGTTTACATAGGTGTTCATATGTAGTCTTCTAATGATCACCCACACCATACTATTAGATGTCTACATGAAGCCATCATGTGCCTATGCCATGCTAGCATATATCTCTATTTCATAGGTGTCTATTTCTATTATACCAACATCCATCTATATCATGTTGGCATTTGTCTATAGTGTACTAGCATTCACCTACATCACATCAGTGTTTATCAGCATACTTCCATCATTTGTCAATGTTATAATATCGTTCACATAGGTTTTTTGGGTATTCATCCATGTTTGCAAGCCTTGTATGATCCATCACATGGCATCACATGATTCACTTTTGCAATAATACACATTCTTAATTGATTCACCATAATTGCAAATTTAATTTGCCTTGAAACCTTCATGGATTTTTTATATGGCCCACTAAAATTAACCTTAGACAATAGTGATAGAATCACCCTTGTTTGTAGGGGAATTTACCTAACCACTACTTAGGGGGACAAAACTATTTTATAATATTACAAAACCTCCCCATATTTAAAACATAACTACCCTTATATAATGGGTTTGTCATGATGGTTTACATAACTGCCTTGATAAACCCATCACTCATGGGATAGTTTTGTAACCCTATAATGTGGTTTTGTCACTTAATTGGGTGGTTTCATCACTAATGAGATATTTTTAAAAATAAGTTGAGGGGAGATGCAAGGTCTAAAAAAATGGGGATTTGAGAAACCTAGAAGAGGGAGAAGGAATAAAAATAAGTATTGTTAGAGAGTTATCATTTGAGAATTATTAGGAGGTTATTGTGTCATCATTGGACCTATCTTGTCAATAATATCACACCATGAAAAAATGAGTGTATACATATTTTCCCTTTGAGAGGATGCCTTGTCATGAATTGACAAAGATGTTGTCATGAGTAGTGGTGTGTGGAAGGAAAATAGAAAGTTAGAAATACTTATCTTACTTACCTTAGTGGCACAATGAAATCAATTGAGAATTCATACAACTTACAATAAAAATATGATAATCATGTACAATGTGATGAGAAAGTAGAAAATAAACTAAAATACATGTGAGGAATATCATACTACCTGAACCATCCCATTGGAGGATTAAATCCAATTCCAAGTGGTCAAAAACATGTAAAATGATAACAACATGCTATCAAAGATAAAAATTCATTAAAATAATAATTTTAAAACATAAGTTGTAGAATTTATCAAAAATATGATTTTTAAACATGAAAATATATGTCAAATGTGAAAATATGCCAATTTTAGAAAGTTTTAAAGCTAAAAATACCTATGTGTGATACTCTTTATGAATGGGTCCTCAAATTGTTTTTGGGTTACTAATTTTTCAATTATTTATAAGAATTAGAAATTTTTAAGGGCTATATATAGGGCCTTGTGGAGGGATCAACCTCCACAGAACCCTGTATCTAACCTAGGGTAACCTAGGAAGGTCGGGGTTAGAACAGTAGGTCTTGGCCATGATATATAAGGGATTTATAAACTTTGTTCTAACCTTCCTTAGCAATTCAAAAATCACTGTTCAAAAATGGGGAACTATTATTATGGGTATATATAAAATTTGGCTTGATTTATTTTTCTTGAACCAGGTTGTTATATATTCTTTTTGGTATCTTGAAACATAGACTCAATAATGTTTGTCTGTATGATCATTCGACTGTTAAACCAATCAAACTTTTTGAGTTAAGATTATGAGTTTTCAAGGGTAATGAATGTATATACACAAATATATATACTTGAGTATATTTAGTTAATTTCAATTACATATAAATATGTTTACTCATAATATATATTTATAAATATAGATATATATTTATACCAATACATTGGTTTCATGAATTGACAGACTTTAAAAGTGAATGTATACATATATACATGTATGTATAAATACACACACACACTCACATTCAATTGTCAAACTTAAATGTGATAGTATATATACATATTTACATAACTATAATTGTTAGTCAAAATTTAATGTGACTGAATGTAATACATTTAAATGATAAAGTTGTTTATTTTGACAATTAGAGGATATGGCTTCAACGAGTTTTATTTGGATTATATTCAAATGAAAGTATAAATATTGGGCATAAATTATAATTAAACTCTAAGCTCGTTTATGAAATCCTAAATTATTAATAATGAAATATATGAGAAATTGGGATCTTTTTTTAGTAGTGATTTTGTGTTACCCAAGTATGGGTAGATGAACAATTCGACTATAGGTTTACTTTTGGATTTATGAAAGTATGTATATGATTAGACTGGTCAGGTTTTATGGTAAAGTTTAGTTATTTTATGAACTTTGGTCATAAAAAATAAGACTTTATTGTTGTTATTAGGATGAACTATGTATATGTTGTGTAGTTCATAAAGGGACTGGGTATATGGGTTCATTTGCATAATTGTATTGTTTATTTGGCTTTGTGTTGTAGTTGTCTTATTCGGCCAAAACTGTGATGATATAAATGATACCCAAGTAGGTATTCGATTGTGTGTTATATATAGTTTTATTAATACCCAAATTGGGTAAAGGCAACTATGTTTCTTTGATTTACTCATTTGAACTATATTTAATTGACAAACTTGAATGATAGTTTGAATTTTAATGGTTAAATAGTTTTGATGAATAATGGAGTAACTGAGTTTGATTTATTGAATTTTATGTATTTATTTATCATGGGCATATGAATTTCTCAATTTAATGAAAAAGTTTATGGGGCCTTTATTTATGAATTGACTGTATATTTCACATATACATTATACTCTAAGGCAAATGACAGTGATGTCAACTTAGTAGTATACTGTATAAATGAAGTATGCATAACGTATTTATATGTATGAGTTAATATATAAGTATATATTAATACACACAATTATGTTATAATTATTATTATTATAACCGTGAATAATTGATGCATGTTTATATTCGATTACTATAAAATCATTAGAATATTTCAATATAAAGTATTCAATGTATTTATGAGTTTAAATATATAACATAATTGTATTTTATGGAGTGGTTATTGTTATATGTGGATTATGAACAATTTATTTAGTCATAGTTATAATATTATTTCATGGAGAAATAATATTATAAGTTGATTAGTGGTTAAAGCAACTAGCAGTCTAGATAATCATAACCTAGATGGTATGTTATATTGAGGACTATTTTTGGATTTTTTTAATTATTTATAATAAACTAGATGTATGGATTTATTTCAATTTATTTGATAGACTAAATGAATGTTTGTGATATTTTTGTATTTAGCATAATTATGATTTGTTAAAGTGAAATATTAAAAATGAATCTATTAGTTTTTATATTATTATTTATTTTACCAAATCTTGCATTCATGACCCTAATTAAGTAGTGGATGGATTCCACTAGTTTAATTAGCACCATCAATGCAATATAAGGTGTAATATGATCAAGTGGTGTGTATGAATTTGATTGATCTTAGAGATCATTTATTATTGAAAAATTTGGCCAAAGTAATGTTTGATAAACTTTTTCATTTTATATATTGATATAGTTTTTATATTTGTGTGATATCATATTAGAATGGATTTATTTATGGTACATATTATGTATTAGATATATTCAACACACAATTTTTGGTTTATTTCTCTATATTCCCACACTATCATTATCTACCAGTCCATGAAAGGAAGGCCATCCCCTTAATTGGAAAATAGTGTGGGGGATCTATGGTCTATGGTTGGTATGAAAAATCACTTGGATGATGTTCCCCCTCCTAGCTAGAGTACTATACTTGAGACTACACTTGAGATTACATAGTGATACTTGAGCCATAGAGACTTTGCTCAAAAGAGCTTTGTATCATGTTTTATTATTAGATATATTTTTTGTATTGCTGAAAACTATAATATTTATTCATATTACTTCTACATCAGTGGTTATAATGTTGTATCAACCATAATTAAATTTATATTATTTCATTTATGTTGAGATGTAGTATTTATGGTTATTCAGTATTGTTCATAATTTCTATATATGTTAATGGTGATCCTTAGCTAAGTGGATTAGATATAACCTTGATGACTAAATAAATTAATACATTTAGTTAAATATCACTAGTTAAGTTTCTCAAGGTGAAATCTATTTGTTGAATATGTGTATTTAAATTCAAAAAAAATGTAATACTTTGGTAAAACCTAGTGGGGTTGTTAAATTATAGTATCAAACCTAAAACTCAAACTCTAGGACTTAATGTGTTCACTAATTCAAAATTATTCTCCTGATAAACATGAATAATAATGATGCATGATAGAATAGGAGGTGAAGGTACTTCAAATATTGAATCCCTTGTTGATCTAAATCAGTTTGTATTTGAGTATGCTATAAAGTTGGACCAAATCCTCACAACCATGCAAGAGACTAGGGACCAAATTATGGCCCTAAAATAAGAAGTATATGGACATGAAGAAGATAATGCACCTAAAGAGCATCATAATTATCCTTAAACATCTTTAAGAGAAGAGGCATGAGGAGAGGCCACAGGGTGCAAGAAACTGAGTAGCTATAGATTTAGCATGCGATATAAAAATATTAATCCACCCAAGTTTAATGGAAATGTATTGGGGGATAGTGTTGAAGTATGGGTAACAAAGATTGATAAGTATTTAAAGATTCAAAATTATTCTAAAATCATGAAAGTAGTCTAGGGAACTTATCAACTTATTGGTGAAGTAATGAGTTGGTGGAAAAATAAGATGCATGATATGAACCTCAACTCAACCACTACTATTTGGTAATAGTTTGTGACACTATTTAGGTCATGATGGCTTTCATAATTGTACTTTGACCAAACGTTAATAGATTTTTAGAATTTTAAGCAAGGGGATTTGTTAGTGAATGAATATTATGAGCAATTCACTAAGATTCTTGAATATGTACCTCAGTATCAGGTAGATGGGAGTTCAAAATCAAAAAATTCATCATGGGATTGAAACCCCAAATAGGATGTGAATTAGATGTGCATGGTCCATCTACCATGGATCAAGTGTTCAATAAGATGATCAACTAGGAATAGAAACTAAAATCTCTTACCCAAGTCAAAGATAAGTTCAAAAAGAAATTTGGAAGTTCTAAACCAACTTTCAAGAAAAATAACTAGAAGTAGAGGAGTAGAGATTCCAAGGGTTATTTCAAGAATCAAAATGCCAAGTTCAATAGTGGTTCAAGGAACAGGCAGCTTGGTAATGGTTTCAAAGGTGGTTTTAAGGGAAACCAATAGTCTAAGAAGAAAGGACTAGTTAGAGGTTGTTTCATTTGTGGAGGTGACCATTTTGCTCAAAAATGCCCTAAAGATAAATCAAACAACAAGGGTTCAGCTTATAATCAAGGTATGTTTCAATAACATATTTATGTAGTTGTTGGTAATTGATAGGCTAAGTATCAAGCTTCACCCATAGAACTATCAGGTATTTTTTTTATCATGTAGTTTCTATTTTAATTGATACAAGAGGTATAAAATGTTTTATTACTCCTATAATGCTTAGCAAAATATCTAGAAAGGCTAGAGTAATAGAAAATGCATGGTCAATATAATATGAGAATGATTCAAAGGTCAAAGTTGAAAAGTGTCTCATCAAAGCAAAGGTTAGATTGCCTGAGTTCACTATGGTAGTAAATCTTTATGCATTACCTTTGATATTATATGATGTGATCCTAGGAGTTAATTGTCTTGTGAAGCATAAATCCAAGGTTGATTATTTTATAAATAAGATTGAGTGTCAAGATGATTTCAGAAATCAGACACAACTTTAAGGCCAGAGAAGGGAGTTGAAACTGAGCCAAATTTTTGTAATTTAACTCAAGAAATATCAAAATAAGGGATGTCAGTCATTTATCATTAAGATAAATGAGATGGAAGATTTTAAAAAACCATCTATTAAATATTATCCTTTTCTAAGCAACTTCCATGATGTGTTTCTAAAATAATTACCAAGATTTCCACCAAGTACAAGTTTGATTTATTGATTGATATCATTACCTAGATTGGAACTATAGTCTAAGGCACCGTATATAATGATAACCACTAAATTTGTTGATTTAAAGGCATAACTTTAAGATTTGTTATCAAAAGGTCTGACTCAATTGAGTGTGTCACCAAGGGGTGCTCTAGTTGTCTTCATCAAGAAGAAGGATGGTACTCTTTGTCTATGTATCGAATACAAGATGTTGAATAAAACAATGATTAAGAAAATATATATGTTGCCATGCATTAATGATCTCTTTCACCAAATGTGAGGGGAAACAATATTTTCTAAGATTTATCTTAGAGAATGGTATCACTATTTGAGGATTTGTGAAGAGGGTATCCTAAGAATAGAATTCAAGAGTCGATATTGGCACGACAAATTCACAATCTTACCATTTAGATTGATAAATGTTTTAGCAACATTTATGAATATTATAAACAATGTGTTTATAGATTACTTAGATCATTTTGTGTTGTTCTTTCTTGATGACATCCTCATTTATCCAAGGATGAAAAAGAGCACTTACAGCATATGGAATTGGTTTTGTAACATTTGCATAAGCATAAATTGTATGATAAGTTGTCTAAGTGTGAATTTACCAAAATAAAGTGTAGTATCTAGGACATATTATATCTATGGATGGTATTTCAGTAAATCCATCAAAGATAAGAGCCATTATATAGTGTCCAACACCAAAGAATGTGCATGAGGTAAGGAGTTTCATGGGATTAGAAAGCTATTATAAGAAATTCATTCTAAATTTTTATAAGATAGTTAATCTAATTACCTCTTTAGGAGAAGAATTAGAGTTTTATTTAGTCAAATAAATGTGAGTTAGCCTTTTAAGAACTAAAAAGGAGGCTTACTTTAGCACTAGTGCTACAATTTCCTAATCCTAATGTTCAATTCTCAGTGATCATAGATGCATCTGGGGATGGACTTAGAGGAGTTATTATGTAGTATGGTTTAGTGGTAGCCTATGATTCTAGAAAATTGAATATGTATGAGGTGAATTATGCCCCTCATGAAATAAAACTTATAGCAATTGTGCATGCTTTGTAATTGTGGAGGCATTATCTATTAGGAAAATTATTTGAGTTCAAAATTGATAACTTGGGACTTAAATACATCTTCAGCCAACTGAATCTAAATACTCATCAAAGATGATGGTTAAAATTCTTGTCTAACTATGATTTTGATATTAACTATATCAAAGATAAGGAGAAAATAGTAGTTGATGATATAAGCCATAGAAGGTACATAGCAATCATGGATACTATCTGGAGTACTTTTAGAGATCAAGTGATTAAACTCTCTAGGAGATGAATTCTATGATCAGACCAGGAAAGTGTTGTTTGAGAATGCTCAGAATCCTAGGTATAAGGGATTTAAAATAGAGAATGATGGTCTTTTACGATACAATGATAGGATGTATATACCTACCTGATAGATATAATATGAGGATGATAGTGCTAAAGGAACTACAAAATTCCCCATATTCAGGACATCTAGGAGTAACCAAGCTCATGGTTGAGCTTAGACCACTCTTTTTCTAAAAAGGAATCAAGAGAAATGCAATGGATTTTGTGTCTCATTGTCTGGAATGTTGGCATATAAAATTTGAACATGTGTATCTAGCTAGATTATTGTATCCACATGACATGTCATAATGGAAGTGGAAGGTGATCAATATGTACTTTCTCTAAGTATTGTCATTTTCATAGAATAGGCATGACATGATCTTGGTAGTCGTTGATAAACTAACCAAGGTAGCTCACTTCATACTGGGAAATTTGATTGATGACGCACCTAATATTATAAATATATCTATGAAATAAGCGTATCAATTTCATAGTTTTCCAAAGAATATCATTTTGGATCGAGATATAAGGATGATTTCTAGGTTTTGGTTGACTCTAAATTCAGCTCTAGGTACTAAGTTGAACTTTAACACTGCATATCACCCATAAATTGATGGATAAATAGAGTAAGTTAATTATATTTTAGATCTTCATATGTATTGCATGGACCAACAATACAAGTGGGAGGAGTACCTTCCATTGGTTGAGTTTTCGTAAAATAAATCATATTAATCATCATTAAAGATGTCTTTGTTTGAAGCATTATAAGAAAAAGGTGTAAAACACCAATCAGTTGGGATAAGTTAGAAGATAGGGTAGTTTTTAGACCTGAGATACTTTTAGAAATAGAAGAGCAAGTTAGGACAATTAGGAAGAGGTTAGTTGAGATCAATGATAGAAAAGTTATGTTGATCTAAAGAGAATAACTAGGTAGTTTTTTGTTGGTGATAAAGTGTTTTTACAGGTTAAGCCTTAGAAAATATTGATTAAATTTAGGAAGTCAATGAAATTTTCAATGAGATATGTGGGACCATTCAAGGTTTTGGAATTGGTCAATATTATAGCATATAGACTTGCATTGCCATAAGCTCTAGATCTTTTGCCTAATGTCTTCCATGTGTCTTATCTTAAAAAGTATATAGTTAATCCTTCATATGTGTTGGATTGAAATAATTTTTAGGTTCTTAATCTTGGGGTGATCATTGTAGAACCAATCAGAGTAATTGACATTCATAAACTTCATTTACATAATAGAGAAGTGTCATAGTGCAAGGTCCTATGAGACCAATACTTTGAGGATAGTTCCACTTGGGAGGACTATCATGAGTTTTACAAGCTATTTTCATATTTGTTTGCTTGATTTGAAACTACATATTATATTATTTTCTACTAAACAATGTTTTAAATTCATAACTGGTGTTTGAATAAATGTCATTGGGATGATGACTAGCTTTAGGAGGAAGGATGTCACATCTTGATTTTTCTCTAAGCTAAATAACATGTTTAATATGTAGATTATTATGGTTGATTAGTTGATTAACTGATATTTGATTAAACTTGATGACATATGTTGATTATGGGACCATTTGTTTTGCTTAATTTACATGATTAAATACTTAGCATTAATTTAATATAATGTACTTTGTGATCATGTTAGATTGTTATATAGCATTATTTTTTAGATATAATGATGTTTTAGGTTAACTATTTTCATTGGCATGAGTTGGATGCAAGATAGATTCTTCTCTCAAATCATGATAGAAGGAGAGCATCATTGGAGAGGGTGGTCTAGATGGACACGTTGGGGGATGACAGAGAATGAATTCATAAACCCTTATACACACCACTTAGTATATCATGGTTTGTAATTAATTATTTAGATAGTGTAACATGTTTTGAGTACTTTTCTTGTAAATGATTGTTAATATGATTTCTAGTATAATCTTGATTGTTTGAGTTATTTCACTGATTTTGTGATCGTACGTAGATCATCTTGTTTGGCTAAATGAGTGAATTTATTTATGTTTACTTATATCACTGCTTTATTATGTATGGATGTATATTAAAATATTATGATGTTATGATGGATTCCAGAATTGTTACTTGAACTAAAAGATTTAGATAATAATAATTAAAGATTATTATTATGATATTACATTATAATGTCAAAAAATAATAGCATTATTTTATAATATATTGTATTTGATCAACTATTTAATTAAAAGATTTATATTCATAATATATTTTAATGAATATATAAGGTTAATTATTTAATGATTTTAGTAAATCATTGGAATTGTTATGTATGTTGGAGGATAGAATTTCAATGTAAACTCTAATCTTATTATTCTTAGTTGCATTTCCAAAGTTATATTACTCTATTGTGTTTTGTCATTACATGTGGAATACATTATTCAACGATTAGTTGATAATATTGCATGGAATGAGATATAGGTATTATGTGACTTATGTGATTTAGATGGTCAATGATGAATTGTTAAATAATTTTTATATGGATTTGATAAAGGAATGTAATATGATTAATTAGGGATTGGAGAGAAGTATCGATATGATTAGGTTACTAATCATTCATTGATTTTAGTTAGACAATGTTTGGGAGAAAATTATGGGTTTTATTGTGTTTTGCATGGAGATAGACTATGAGTTGGTTAAGCTATCTAGGCATGCATATTTTATAACAATTTTTATTTGTCATTAATGGTGGAGAAGTGGAATGAAATAGGTGATGAAAAATAAATAAAAAGAGGCTATGGATGTTGTGAATGATAGATGGCTCATGGTATATTAAGAGGAGAAGATAGAAGATGGAGAAGAGGTGAACAAGTGTAAAAAAAGAAGGATTTTGGCTCGCCCTTCTCTGACATCCATATGTTTTACCAAGTTGGTTATGTAATTCAAATACCTATGTGTGATACTTATTATGAATGGGTCTTCAAATTATTTTTGGGTTTCTAGTTTTTCAATTGATTATAAGAATCAAAAATTTGTAAAGGATATATGTTGACCATTTTGTCCCACATGCTAAGATTCTACCTGAGTGGATGATTTGAATAAATTTCTAGATGGAATGAGTGGTCCAAATATCTCATATTGCTTACAAAGCTTTTGAAACAATTTAAGCAAGATTAAAGTACAATTTGGTGATCTTTGAGAAACAAGTATTGAGATAGGTCTAGATTTGCAAGGGAAGAAGATCCATTATCAGGTTTCACAAGTCTCAAAAACTCATTTTTGATCCTTGAAAATCCTTACATAAGTCCAAAAGAACCAAACCGTCATCATAACATCATGCAAAAAAGGATTAGTCAGCTCAGTTGTGCATTTATTAAGTCTATTTAAAAATCCTTCTCAAGCCAAAATATTGCATAGATGTGAACCTCTTCATTCCTAGATCATGATATCTAAAATTTGTGTCTTGATAAGCTTTTTATCTCAAGATATAATCCTTTAAATTTAAACTTGCAAAGTGAAATAGGCATGAGGACATCAAGTTTAAGTTCCATGAAGTAATCGTTAGAATTTAAAAATCCCAAGGATTAATGTGAGACTGACAAGTGCCCAAATCTCATGACCTAAGATCAATATCCAATGGTGAATGTCAATCTAATAGATATCAGTGGGTACCAATATCTAATAGAGCATGTTTGATCATAAATTGAAGATAAATAGTGAGCATCAAGTGAAAAGGTTAGCATAAGTGATAAGCTAACAAGTAGAAAGATATCATGTGTCCTAATAGATATTTAATGATGCATGGTGACTGACAAGGTCAGTGGGTCTAGGCAGATCAATGGTGAACATGTACTTGTATAGATCATATCAATGATGAGTAATGAGTCAATAAGTCAATGGATCTCAAAGGCTAATGATAATTTACCAAGTGTCACAAGTGTGTTAAGTTAGTAGAAGATTAATAGTATGCATTCATTCATATAAAGGAAGATCTATGGTACACAAGAGGTCAAGAGTTCAAAGAGATAACAGTATTATCCTGAGGATAAATGCATCGCTGATAATTAGCATAATGTGGGGAGCCCAGATCAAGATCAATGGTCAACATTTAAACTCAAAAGCTAAAGGACTTATATGGAGAGAAAATTTGACCAAGGTTGAACCAGAGGATGTCATGAAGGTAGACACATTGGATAGAAGATCTAGTCACCTTGAGTAGGTAAAATACATAATTACAAGATCAAACATGATTTGGGAAACTAGGATTAGACTCTATGTATCCATCTAATGCCATTAAATCCCCCATAAAATATTTTAAAGAGTTTCTAGATGTAAGTTTCATGTCTCATTTAGGTTCAAGTGATCTTATCCCATGGATCTACATTTGCAATCATAGATATATGAAAACCAATGGGGTGATTGGTTTTCATCCATAGAAGATATATATTTAGGATATAGAAGCAATGGAAGAAAGGTGATTATGCAAGGAATGTCATACCGAAATCATGAGCAAGCTCAAGTAGCTACCTAGTAACGTGAAAAATATCAATCATGATTGAGAAAGACGGTGAAGGGCATTAATGCTGAGAATCTCAAGAGAGATTCATACGGTGGTAGGGATTACTTATTATAGCTAATATTGATCTTCCCATTCTCCATCACACCATAGAAAGATACAATGGCATTAATGCAACATAAAGGCTCAAGAAGGATTATAGTGGTGATTTTTTCGAATGGAATTGGGCTCATTAATGACCCCTTCAGTGCCATTTTTTCTCTCTTGCATTATTTCCTCCTATAAATGATATCTTTGATATCTTGATTTGAAACCCTTGATTGGGTATAGAAAACCTCTATTAAAATAACTTTATAAACTCTTTGAAGCAATATAATACATTCAAATTTTATTTAATACTAAGTGTGCTTTATTAAAGTTTGATTTATAGAGTGTATGTTGTCTATTCATCATCTATAGTCCTTCATTTACCTTACTTTAAGATTTTTAGTTTCTTATAATTCATGTGAAGTGTTAGCTATTAAAGTTTATCTTGAAGTGTCATAAGTCCATAGTGTCTTGTATAGACCTATTTCTTTCTATCCTTCAAGTTACAGGCCTTTTTTCAACCTTCATATAAAATACTCATGTTTGAAACTCTGTTATAGAATCTAATCAATCTTTGTCTCCATTGCATTCATTAGTAGTCAAGAAGGTGTCCAAATTGAGATTGGATCATTGAACCTTAGTGCATCACCACATTTAAATAAGGTTTTCATTCATACATTCTCTCCCCCTTTATCCCAATAGATTAAGTTTTTAAAAAAATGATTTAAATTATCATATCAAAGGAGCTAGCCTCGTTAAAAAATTCTAGAGGTCTAACCCAAAATAAGGTAACCCATAGCTTAGGGTCATTCCTATGTTGGACTAGATTTGGGTAGAGGACCTGAACAAACCTTTGCTCAGTTAGGGTGCAATCTAGACCTCCAACAGTTATGGCACACCTGGTGGGACACATTCCCTTTGGCATATCCTAAGTCTGGAGTTGTGAATAAGTATTTAAAGTAGAAGGAAGCATCCACCATTATCAAAAGATAAATATTATCCATGTTGCATAGTTCATAGCATCATTTAGATAGCCCTCTCATGTTAAAGGTTACTAGAAGGTCAGTTAGTAAAGGTGTCCCTTTTGAATTCATTAAGCTACCTTCTACTTCCTATAAAAGAGTAAGATTTAATAGGACAATTCCTAATCCCCAAAATAAATATGCATCTCTTGGTCATCCTATTGTTTTAAGTAGTACATCCCCCACTATGAAAATGGCAAGACCCAAAATATAAGCTTTTTTACCCTTCAATGGTGGTATCCTTATTAACCTTCAATAGTATGATGATATCCCCACTGCCTCTTTAAAGAGTCTACCATATTTTAAAGGAGAAAAATCCACCAACCCTATAGATCACATTACTGACATTTCAAACCTTTACTTAGTACATAACATCACACAAGAGAATGTAACCATGAGATTACTAACCACATCATTGAAAGGCAAAGCCCTGCAATGGTATATAGGTCTAGCTCATACCTCAATCAATACTTGGGATGAGTTTGGTGAATGCCTATGTAAAAAATTTGAGGATAGAAGTGATCATGTGTCACTTATTAAACAACTTACCTCAATCAAGAGGGCATCATAAGAATCTATGGTTGATTTTAACTATAGATTCCAAAAGACTTAGGATAGGAACCCTATCATCATTAAACCCACACCCAATTATTATTTTATTTACTATTTTAGAGCATTGAATTCAAACACTACAGTCATGACCTAATTTATGGGTGGTATAACTTTGCTTGGGGCTTATGAGATAGTTATAAGGGTAGAAAACTATTTGATATAAGCAAGGAAACTCATGCTGAGACCTCTCATGCCACTTTTAACTTAACATCAACCAACCCCACCTACCATTTCTCTATTTCCCACTCTAAATAATCAATCCCAACCTGATGATATTCAAGTGGATAAATTTGTAAATATTGAGAGCTTGTTAAAGGCACAAAACAACAAGCTAATGGCTCTAGAGAGGTAGTAACAGACTTCATATAGGCCATACCAAGGTCCCTTTCAAGCCCAATACCCTCCTCAATCCTAAAATAGACCCCTTATCCATCAAATTAATAGGGCCAAATCCAAATTACTCAAGATAGATCTTATAATATTTACAACCCCATAGTTGCAAGTAGTGCAAGAGCCTTAGTCCTCACATAAAACAACCTTACACAAGAGGATTAATGGAAATCAAGAGGTCAAACCAATGAGATGGTAATGGCTAAAAATGGATAAATGTATCAAGATCTTAGTTGGAAATGCGCTCCTTCATTCTAAGGTCATGACTTAATGCCCCCTCTACCACAAGGCCCTCCAATGAATCAAGGTAATATGCCTACCTTGACACCATTGGAAGCTTAGATTCAAAAGCAAGAAAGTATGGTTAAAGCATCATCTGACACCACGTGCATAAACTTTCAATAAGGGGAACATGTGTTTGACCATGTAGTAGTGAACATGGGACAAACTACTCAAAGGATAGATGAACTAGTTGTAGCCCATATAAGGGCTAAGAGGAGGATGTTAGAAGATAATTTGGGGTAACCTAAGGCTTCTTAAACACCTCCATAAGCCAGTCAATAACCTATCACTTCAAATTTAGTTAATAAACCTCTTATAACTCAATGAATACCTCAACATCATGGATAGCAGTAAAAGTTTCCTTTTGTTCCTTATGATACTCAAGTGTCAAGTGATACTTCTACTTCCCAGGTATAGTTCAAAGGTACTAGTCTTCTTTTCAATATTTTGGATCATATGAAAAAATTTGATGTCACTATGTCTATGTATAATTCTCTAGAAATAAATTCTTCAACAAGAGATCTCCAATCCTTCTCATGTGGATAAGATAGCTAATAAGGTGAACACTATATTTACAAATAGAAGTCATTCTTATCAAATTCAATTTCCTAGTCAAGATCCTAGTTGAGGTCAAGTTCATAATGTTGATCATCCCCCTAAGGTTTTCAAACCCCCCATTCTATTTGTCAGACATCATAGGGTATTGTTTAGTTCACAATTGTATGATAGATTTAGGATCTTTAACCTCAGTTATGCCTAAAGCCATAGTATACAAGCTTGAACTTAAGTATGTGCCTAATGAAAAAGGTGTTTTCTAGTTGGATGGTTCCCCAACTAAAATAGTAGGTATATTGAGAGATCTTAAGAGCACATTGGCAGCTTTCCCAAATTGTGTCATCACTCAAGATGTAATGGTTGTAAATCTACCCCCATATTTTGCCCTACACCTATCTAGGGACTTTACTATAAATATTAGGGGCTATTTGTCCTCTGACTAGTCATACATGGCTTTTACGACTAGATATGGGACTAAGGTCACTATTAGGTGTGAACCTATCCCCAGGTTCCATCTAGAGCCCTATATGCCCAATCTTGCAAATGTCAATTGTACTATATTTGAATAGGATGAAAAAATTTAGTGAACAGGATCCTCATGACCATCTTGAAGGCATTTCAAACCTATACCTAGATGAATGGGCAGCTGATAATCATGGATTTGAACCCTATATAAATATTGAAGAAGTAGACTTAGAGGTGTATTGTATGCATGAGGAAAGTGTTGTTATACCTTGCCTTACTAACACCACTCAAGAGGAAGATAGTTTATGGACTCTATTATTCAATGGTTCAAGGTTAAAGAATGGTAGTGGAGTTGGAGCCAGGCTAGTTTCACCCTCAGATTAGAAGTATTATTTAGCTACAATATTTCAATTCAGTTTCACTTCAAACATAGTTGAATATGAATCTCTTTTACATGGTTTTCAAAAGTTAAAAAGAAGAGGTTTCAAACTTCTTCAATTCAAGGGTGATAGTGATATTTTTTTGTAACAATTGAGAGGCATAAGTGTAGTCAATAACCATCATTTGAAAGCTTATAGGCATCGTGTATGGGACCTCATAAAATACTTCCTAGCATTCACTATACAATCCATACCAAGAGAGGTAAATCAACATGCAGATAGGCTTGCAGCCATTGGATCTTGATATGAGATTGTAGAAGGATTCAAAGGCAACTAGAGTCAAGATAAGATCATATGTAGGCCACCTATACAAGATAATGAGGTAGTTGGTAGGTGTTTGATAATGATGACCACATTATATGTTTTTTGATGTAAGAGGCAGAATTCTGCCATAAGAACTAAAATAAATTCCAACATCAATATGATGACCAGGTAGTGCAATTGAGATCTAACAAGCTACCTAAGTGATTTGTGACATTAAAATCATCTTTGATAAATATGACCAAGTGAGAAGAGGCAAGGCATGTATCTCAGCCAAGGAGGAAAATTATAAAAAGATAGATATCTTCAAAGATAAATTGTTGAAGTTAGAATATATTAACATGGTAGAAGAGAGAGTTGAATTTGTTGCCTTATGCCAAGATTTATCTAATTTATTTTTAAGGGAATACAAGTATTTGAATGGTTTTGATCCTAAACTTTCACACATACCAATGAACTAGAAAGTAATGCAAAGCTAGTTAGGCAGAAACAAAGGCCTGTCAACCCAAAAGTGCATGAATTGATGAGAAGGGAACTATTTAAGTTGATTGAATCAAAGATAATATTCCCCATTAATCATTCCTCATGGGTGGAAAACCTTGTGTCAGTGAGGAATAATAATGGGGAAATACATCTATGTGTGGACTTTAGGGACCTCAATAAGGTATCCCTAAAAGACCATTACCCACTACCCTCAATGGATCAGATTCTTCAAAAGGTGGTAAGTACCTAGAGATTCTCATTGCTTGATGGATACTCTGGTTATAATCATATTATGGTCAAAGAATAAGATAGACATAAAACTACCTTCACCACAGAATGGGGCACTTATGCATATATGAAAATGCCTTTTGGACTATCCAATGTTATAGTAACCTTCTGGAGGGCAATGGATGTTACTTTTGAAAGTTTGATCAATAACATAATGCTCATATACCTAGATGACATCACTATTTTCTCAAAGGACCCAGCTAATCATATTGCTCACTTGAGGTTAGAATTTGAAAGATGCAAAGAATTTGGTGTGTCATTGAATCTTAAAAATGTATATTTGGTATTCATGAGGGTAGGTTATTAGGCCATGTAGTGTCCAACTATGGTATTTATATAGACCCTAAAATATTTTCATCTATTTTATCCTTACCCTTTCCCAAGAACAAGAAGGGTTTGTATAGTTTCTTAGGGAAGAATAATTTTATAGGAAGGTTAATCCTAGGATTTACAGAGCTGGTCAAGCCTCTCACTCACATTTTAAGAAAAGGCAAGGAGTTTATGTGGACCAAAGAAGGTAAGATAATTTTTTAGGACATAAAATAGGCCATCTCTCATACCCATACACTTCTTAATCCTAATTTTAAATAATTCTACTTGTATGCCTTCTCTACATTAGATGCAATCTCTGCCATGTTGATGTAGTAGAAAGAACAAGGTTTGGAACAACCTATTGTTTTCTTTAGTTAGGCCTTATAAGGGTATGAGGAGGAGTATAGATTTGTAGATAAACATGTGCTTGTAGTAGTGAGAGGTTTGAAAAAATTTAGGCACATGGTCTCCAATGGTAATATCATACTCATGGTGGTACACCCAAGTGTTAGAGTTTATACTCAATAGAGACCTCAATGAGAAAAGAGTTAGATGGGTGACCTAATGCAAGGAGTATGACCTTGAGGTCAAATTCATAAATATTATAATGGGAAGATGGTTATGTGAACATCTTGCATTACAATTAAAGCAAGATAAAGATCAATCAAGTGTTACTGGTCTATGACAGCCAACAAGTAACTACAATCAACACACCTCTCAATTGAACACAAGATATAGTCAGATCTATTGTGTCAAGCCAATGTCCTATGGGACTAGATATAGATAAGAGAAAATACTTTAGGTTTAAATCATACCTTATGTCTTGATAAATAGAGTACTTTTCAAGAGAGACATAGGAGGTATGCTTCTGAGGTGTGTGGAATCATGTCAAATAGACAAGCTGCTTGAGCAATTTCATGATGATCCAGTTGGTGGACACTTTACTACCAAGACCACAACTTCTAAAATTATTATAGATGGATATTTTTTCCCATAATGTTCAAATATGCACACTCTTGGGTAATGAAATGCCCAAAATGTGCAATGTTTATTGGTAAAAACAAACTGGCTTCCTTTCCCTTATAACCCATACAAGTAGAACAGCCTTTCATGCAATGGGGCTTAGATTTAATAGGGATGATACACCCCTATTCAATTAAAGGGTGTAAATGGATCATTACAGCTATAGACTACTTTACAAGGTGGGTTGAAGCAATTGCCCTCAAAGAAGCTAATGAAAATTCTTTTTCGGACTTTTATGATAATTTTGTGATCAAATTTGGTGTGCCTTCTACAATTATTTTTTATAATGCATTGGCCTTCAGTAGCAACAAGGTATGTGAGTGAGATATTTGACATGAAATTCATCTCAAGGTATCCTTTAATTATTACCCATAGGGAAATGGACTATCAGAGTCCATAAATAAGAACTTGTTGAGGATTATCAAGAGAACTATGGAAGATAGTTAGAGGGAGTGGTATATAATGCTAAGGACTACCCAATGGGTAGATAGAGTGACACATAATAAAGCTACTAGACACTCCCCATACCTTCTTATTTATGGGAAAAAATACAACCTTCTTATATCTCTTGAACTTCCTATATTAGAGCTTGTACATCAACTTGAGCTCCTAGAGGATGATGTCATGCAAGTAACGCTAAATGAGTTAAGATAGCTGGAGATAAGGGAAACTACTATGAATATTATGTGGTCCAATCAAAACCAAGTGAATAGGTCATTTGACAAAATATCTTCCTCAAATACATGCTAACAAGGTGATATAGTCCTCAAAAGGGATGAGGACCATGCAAAACCAGGAAAGCACTCAAAGTTTAATAGTTTTGGAGTGGGCCTTATGTTATCACAGGCTAAAAGGAGAGCAATGCCTTTGAGATTGATAGGTTGAATGGAGAGAGCCTTCCCATCCTTTTTAATGGGAGTTATCTTAAATTTTTATACTAATGTTGTTTCATTATCTTTATACATAGGTAAGTAGGTCTATCTTTACCTCCAAGTGTTCTTGCACATTGCTTTGTTCATGGTTTTTTCTATTGTTTAGTGTGTTTTTTTGTTTTCTTGTTGTTTGTGTGTGTTCATTTGCTTCAAAGTGTTTCTAGGAGTCAGGTAGAGTCCTTATGTAAATTATTCTTCATTTGTCTAGTCATCATGAGCAAGCTTGATCAAATTCTAGGTTTTATGACTAGGAGGTTGGTTAAGCCAACAAGTCGCTAGAAATATTGACCATTTTGGCCCACATGCCAAGATTATACCTAAGTAGATTATCTAAACAAAGTTTTGTATGGAATGAGTGGTCCAAAGATCTCATATTGCTTACAAAGCTTTTGAAACACTTTAAGCAAGTTTAAAGTGCAATTTGTTGATCTTTGAGAAATAAGTCTTGAGACAAGTCTAGAGTTGCAAGGGAAGAAGATCCAGTAGGTTCTCATGGTGTTTCAATCATTCATGGACATAAATCAAGTTTCATAGGTCTCAAAAACTCATTTTTTAGCCTTGAACATTCTTGCACAAGTCCAAAATAACTAGACTATCGTAAGAACATCATGCAAAAATGGATTATGCAGCTTGATTGTGCATTCAATAAGTATACTTAAAAATCCGTATTAGGGTAAAAGACTACATGTATATGAATCTCTTCATGCCTAGATCATGCTCTACAAAATTAGTGTCTTGATGAGCTTTCTATCTCAATATATAAACCTTTAAAGTTGAACTTACAAAGTGAAACAGGCATGTAGATGTCAAGTTTAAGCTTTGTGAAGTAGTCATTGGAATTCAAAAATCCTAAGGTTTAATGTGAGAGTGACAAGTGTCCAAAAATCAAGAGCTAAGTTCAATATCCAATATTGAATGTCAATCTGATAGATGTCAGAGGGTCCCAAGATCTAACAAAGTGCATTTGATCATATATTAAATATCAATGGTAAGCATTAAGTCAAAAGGTCAGCATAAGTGAGAATCTAAAAAGTGGAAATATCTCAAGTGTCTTGATAGATATCCAATGGTGTACACTGACTGGCAAGGTCAGTGGGTCCAAGTAGATCAATGGTGAGCATGCACTCATATAGATCAAATCAATGGTGATCAATGATTCAACAAGTCAATGGATATCAAATGCTAATAAAAAGCTACCAAGTGTCACAAGCACATTAAGTTGTAAAAAGAACAATGGTATGCATTCATTTGTATAGAGGAAGATCTATAGTGCATAGGAGGTGAATAAGTTAAAGCGCTGACAACAGGATCCTAAGGATGAATGCATAGTTGACAATTGACACAATATGGGGAGCCCAAATCAGGATCAATGATTGATGTTTAAATTCAAAATCTAAAGGACTTATGTGGAGATAAAATTTGACCAAGGTCAAACTAGAAGATGCCATAAAGGCAAACACATTAGACAAAGGATTTAGACACCCTGAGTAGGTAAAATTCATAAATGCAAGATCAAATGTGATTTAGGTAACTAGGAATAGACTCTATAGAGCCATCTAACACCATTAAAGCCCCTATAAAAGCTTTACAAGAGTTTTTAGACACAAGTTTCATGTCTCATTCAAGTTCAAGAGATCCTAGCCCATAGATCTACATTTGCAATCATAGCTATATGAAAACCTATGGGGTGATTGGTTTTCATCCATTAAAGATCTATATTTAGGATACAGAAGCAATGGCAGAATGGTGACTACTTAAGGAATGTTAGAAAGAAAATCATGAGCAAGCTCAAGTAGATGCCTAGTAACATAAAAAAATCAAGCATGATTGAGAAAGATAGTGAAGGGCATTAATGTTGAGGAGCTCAAGAGAGATTCATATGATGGTAGCGATTGCTTCTTATAGCTAATCTTGATCTTCTCATTATCCATCATGCTATAAAAAGATATAATGACATTAATACAATAAAAGGCTCAAGAAGGATTATGGTGGTGATTATCCAAAGTGGAATTGGGCTCATTAATGACCCTTTTGGCATCGAGTTCTCTCTCTTGCCTTTTTTATTCCTATAAATTCTAGCTTTGAGCTCTTGATTTGAATCTCTCGATTGGGTATAGAAAACCTCAACTAAAATCACTTTGCAAACTCTTTGAATCAATATAAGACAAATTCAAATTCTATTTAATGCTAAGTGTACTTTATTAAAGTTTGATTCTCAGAGTGTATGTTGTTTATTCATCATTTGTAGGTCCTTCATGTACCTTACTTTAAGATTGTTAGTGTCTTGTAGGTTATGTGAAATTTCAGATATTAATGTTTATCTTGAAGTGTCATACGTCCATAGTGTCTTGTATAGACCTATTTCTTTCTATCCTTTAAGTTACAGGCCTCTTTTCAACCTTCATATAAAATATTCATATTTGGAACTCTGTCATAGAATCTGATCAATCTTTGTCTCCATTGCATTCATTAGTAATCAAGAAGGTGTCTAAATTGAGAGTGGATCATTAAACCTTGGTGCATCATCACACTGAAAGTAGGTTTTCATTCCTACATTTTCTCACCTTTTCATCCCAATAGATTAAGTTTCAAGAAGAGAGATTCAAATTGTCATATCAAAGGAGCTAGCCTTGTTTAAAAATCCTAAAGGTTTGACCCAAAATAAGGTAACCCATAGCCCAGGGTCATTCCCATGTTGGACTAAATTTGGGTAGAGGACTTGAACAAACCTTTGCTTAGCTAGGGTGTAATCTAAACCTCCAAGACTATATATCGGGCCCTATAGAGGGATCAACCTCCACAGAACCTTATATCCAAACCAAGATAACTTGGGAAGGTTAAGGGTAGAACAGTAGGTCTTGGACATGATATATAAAAGATTTATAAACTTTGTCCTAGCCTTCCTTATAATTCAAAATCACTGTTCAAAAATGGGGAATTATTCATATGGGTATATATAAAATTCGGCTTGAGATATTTATCTTGAACTAGTTTATTATATATATTTTTGGGTATTTCGAAACATAGACTCAAGAATGTTTGTTTGTATGATCATTTGACTATTAAACCAATGGGGATTTTTTGGTTAAGATTATCAATTTTCAGGGGTAATGAATATATATACATGATTATATTTGATTAATTATGATTACATATAAATACATATACTCAAAATATATATTTGTATATATAAATATAGATATATATTTATACAAATACACTGGTTTGATAAATTAATAAATTTTAAATGTGACTGTATACATATATATGTATATATATACACCTCTATTAAACTATCAAACTTAAATGTGAAAGTGTGTGTGTGTGTGTGTGTGTGTGTGTGTGTGTGTGTGTGTGTGTGTGTGTGTGTGTGTGTGTGTGTGTGTGTGTACATATATATAACTGTAATTGTTAGTCAAACTTTAATGTGACTGTATGTATTATAATTAAATGATAAAGTTGTTTGTTTGGACAATTAGAAGATATGGCTTTGACAGGTTTTATTTAGATTGGATTCAAATGAAAGTATAAGGACTAGGCATAAGTTATATTAAAAATCTAAGCTCAATTATGAAATCATAAATTATTAATAATGAAATATATGTGGAATTAGGATCTTTTTTGAGTAGTCATTTTGTGTAACTCCAGTACGAGTAGATGAACAATTAAACTATAGGTTTACTTTTGGATTTACGAAAGTAAGTATACCAGTGGACTGATAAGGTTTGATGACAAAGTTTAGTTATTTATGAACATTTCTCATAAATGAATAGGTTTATGTATTATTTTTACTAGGATGAGCTGTGTATATATTGCATAGTTTATAAAGGGACTAGGTATATGGGTTTATTTTCATAATTATATTGTTTATTTTCCTTTATGTTGTACTTGTCTTATTCAGCCAAAACTATGATGATACAAATGATACCTGAGTAGGTATTCAACTGTGTTATTTATTGATTTGTTAATACCTGAATTGGGTAAAGGTGATTGTATCTCTTCTATTTGCTCATTTGAACTATATTTAATTGACAAACTTTAATGATAGTTTAGGTTTAAATGGTTAAATAGTTTTGATGAATAATGGAGTAACTAAGTTTGATTTATTGAATTTTGTGTGTTTATTTATCATGGGCATATGAATTTATCAGTTTAATGAATAAGGTTATGGGCCTTTGTTTATGAATTGACTATATACTTTGCATATATAGTATACTCTAATGCAAATGACAGTGGATGCCATCTTAGTGGTTTATTGTATAAACAAAGTATGCATAATGTATTTGTATGTTTGAGTTAATATATAAGTATATATTAATACATATAGTTGTGTTATAATTTTTATTATTATAACAGTGAATAATTGATGCTTGTTTATATTTGGTTAGTATAAAATCATTAGAATGTTTAAATATAAATCTTTCAATGTATTTATGAGTTTAAATACAGAACATAATTATATGTTATGGAATGGTTGTTGTTATATGTGGAATATGAACGATTTATTTAGCCAGGGTTATAATATTATTTCAAAGAGAAATAATATTATAATTTACTTAGTGGTTAAATCAACTGGTAGTCTAGATAACCATTACGCAGATTGTATGTTATATTGAGGATTATTTTTCGATTTTGTTTATTATTTATAATAAACTAGATGTATAAATTCATTTCACTTCATTTGATGGACTAAATGAATGTTTGTGATATTTATGTATTTAGCATAATTATGATTAGCTAAAGTGAAATATTAAGAATGAATCTATTAGTTTTTATATTATTATTTATTTTACTAAATCTTGCATTCATGACCATAATTAAGCAGTGGATGAATTCCACTAGCTTAATTAACACCATCAATGCAAGATAAGGTGTAATCTGATCAAGTGGTGTGTATGAATTTTACTAATCCTAGAGATCATTTATTATTGAAAACCTTGGCCAAAGTAATATCTGATAAATATTGTTATTTCATATGTTGATATTGTTTTCATATTTATGTGATATCATATTAGAACATATTTCTTTATTGTACACATTATGTATTAGATATCTTCAACACATGGGTTCTGATTTATTACTTTGAATTCCCATACCTTCATTATCTACCCATCCATGAAGGGAGGGCCATCCCCTTATTTGGGAGATAGTGCAAAGGATCTATGGTCTATGTTGGTGTGGAAAAGTGCTTAGATGATGCTCTCCCTCCCAGTTAGACTACTATACTTGAAATTACATAGTGAGACTTGAGTCATGGAGACTCTATTCAGAGGAGCTTTGTATCATGTTTTATCATTGAAGATATTTTTTGTATTGTTAAAAACTATAATATTTATTCATATTACTTCTACAATAGTGGTTGTAATGTTATATCAGTCGTAGCTAAATTTATACTATTTCATTTATGTTGAGATGCAATATTTATGTTTATTTAGTATTGTTCATGATTTATATATATGTTCATGGTGATCCTTAGCTAAGTGGATTAGTTATAACCTTGATGATTAAATAAATTAATATTTTTAGTTAAAGATCACTTATTAAGTTTCTCGTGGTGAAATCTATTTGTTAAATATGTGTATTTAATTTCAAAAAAAATTATTGCAATATTTTGATAAAACCAAGTGGGGTTGTTACATAAAATGTTTGTGAGGAAGGGTAGATTATGAAAATACAAAAAAAAATTCAATTTGAGTAGATTTTATGAGTTTTTTGGGGGGTTTTGGAGGGCACATAGATAATAGATGGAATCACTACTAAGGGATGGAACCACCAGCCTTTATATGTTGGCAGTTGTGTAACCATCATGGAGGAACCATAGCCATCACTTAGGGTAGTTATGTACTCATGTAAAGTAGTTACATCCATCTAAGGTAATTATGTAACCACCACCTATGATAGATACGTAATTGCTTAGAGTGGTTATGTTATCACTTGAGGCAGTTACATAATTATTGCCTATAAATAGGGGTGGTTTTGTTCACTAGAATAGCTAAAGAAACTTATATTTTTTTAATTTTTTTAATGATAGAATTATTCCTTGGGTTGACTTAGTGTCTTTTCTTTGCTTCAGCAACCTTACATATGTTGGAGTAGATCTCAAGAGCAAGAGTGGCTCACTTGAATCTTGGCACTTTTGATGGTAGATGAATTAGTTATCTTGGATTGAGTTAGGATCCTTTAGGTTGTATAGGTGGAGATCGTCTTGAAATTTAGCTAACTACTTTGAAATATTTTGACTTATTGGGACCTTGATTGAAACATGTTTGTGTTCCCTTAGGTCCTAGGAGAGTGAATAATCACTCTCATTAACATATATCATATCATATACCTTCTTATAACAAACAATTCGGTAGGTATCTATTTGAGCTATCAAGAGTAGCATGGTGCCCATAATTAGGAAGAGCATTTTGGAGACTGACACATCCAATGTGGGTGAAAAGTGAGGTGTGAGACTTTATCAAGTTGAGGGATTAGTGATCCCTAACCTATAGAATTCTATTATTAGTAATATTATCCCCCAACTAGTGAGAGATAAGGTTATTGATAGGGTATTATGCAATTGGTCACCAATTGTGTGATGTATTGAAGAGAGGGGAACATATTATTCCTAGAGCCAAGAGTTATTAGTTTAGGCTTATAAGGATTTATACCACATGGCTCACCTTGGATCCTTTTTGATTATCCACCCAATGATTGTTATGGGTTGGATATATGAGTGCATCATCCCTTATCAGAGGGGAGTGTCAATTTGAGGGCCTAGGGATATTAGGACCACTAGGTAGATAGATTTGGCATCAATTTATGCTTTGCTCAAGTAATGGGGACTTTGATAATAGCTATCATGATTGTCTTTCCTTACTATAACATGGTTGGTTAATGGGATAATGATGAGGTTTACCTTACAGTGAGGCCACTCAGGTTTGATACAAACTCTCACATATTAAGTTATACCCTGTAGATAGGGTACCACAATAATTTTCCATACCCTATGCAAGTAATTTTCATGTCCTTAGGATCATTTATAGGGGCATACAAGAGGTGAGAACTATGATATTGGAATGGTTGGTATGGCACCTGCTTGTGAGAGGGGTGCCAATCACTTAACCAATTTAGCTAGAGAGGCAGCTAGTTGGGGAAGGAATAGGATTTATCACAACAAGGTAGTAGCAAATAGGCACACCACCACCACCACCATAGTAGGGCCTTACTTAAGAGGAGCCTACATAGAAACAACATCTAAGAGGTAGAAATGGTGAGGTTCCATAGTATATTGAGTTGGATTAGGATATTGAATTTAATGAGGAGGAGAACATGGCTGATGATTTTGACCCCAATTAGCATGAGGGGATTTGAGTAAAATGTTGATTTACATATTTCCATTTATAGTTTGTATTTCATGTTGTAGCTTAAATGTTTAATTGATTTACTATTTTATATATTTATATTGGATCTGACATTGATTTTGCACTCTATGATTGCATATATCACGAGTGGGTGGAGTAGTATAATTAGGGACACCCTAATCAACCTTTTTCATTTGAGTACTAGCATGATTAGAGATTAGATCCTGACAAACCCTGGACTCCCTATAGAGATTATCTATCATACATATGTCTTTTCCCTAGCATACCATGCATCTATGATGGTGAAAACATTGAAGATAGATAATAGTACCTTATTATCCATGTAGATTATTAGGTTGTGGAGTTAAAAGCTTCACTGATGCAAACATGGAGGAGGTTGTTAAGTGTCACAGTAACCAGCGTCAGTCAGGCCAACCGACGTCAGTCAGGGGTCGATCGGAAGCTGCCAACATTGGTCATAAATTGGCTAATGTCGGTCATCTATAGATAGATAGCGACTGACGTTGGTCACCTGTGCGGTTCCAAAACTATTAGTTACACGAGCAGTTAGTTTAACGAATCGTTTGTTTGCATGTAAAGACTAATTTTAGTCTTGAGTCTGTGTTTCTAATTATTGTAATTAGAAAGTCTAATTATTGTTTGTATGGGATCTATTTAAGAGACCCATGGGGCTGTATTGTAAAGTTGTAGAATCATAAGGACTTGTAAAGGCAATGACAAGGGTTCTTTCAGGTGTGCAAGACCAGGTTGATTTGCAAGTTATGCAAGATCAGGGAGATCTACATGGTAAGTAAGGTCAGTTGATCTGCAGGTGTGTGTGTGAGAAAGGTCAAAGGAGATATATGGGGTAGCAAGGTCAAAGGAGATCTGCAACACAACAAGGTGTAAGATCAGGGAGATCTACTTGGAGTACTTGGTGTACTTAGTGGTGTACTGGCAATATTGTTACTGACTGGTTGAAACAACAACTCTGTGTTTGAGTTGTTTGGTTTGTAATTGAGAGAGAGAACTCTTGAGGGAGAATTACTGGTATGACCAAGAGGTGTGGGAAGAGTGTGATTTCTTCATTGTATTTCCTTCTGGAAGAGTGTTAATACAAGATTGTATTGTCTCTCATATTTTGTGTTGTTTTTGAATTCTAGTTACATATTACTTCTGGTTAAATTTTGTGTTTAGTTGCTTATGCAAAGGTAATCAATTGTGCTCTTAAGGAGTATGGATCCTGACAATTGGTATCAAAGCTAGGATCACCAAGTGATACCACTGACAATTGGTATCAGAGCTAGGATCACCAAGTGATACCACTGACAATTGGTATCAAAGCTTGGTTAGGTACACTAACAGGTGGTCAGAGTGTGTTAAGTGTTTGTTGATTACAGGTCACTCTCAGGGGTTTCTAATTGAGTGGGAGTAAAGCAATGGCAGAAAAAAGTACACTAAGAATGGAAGAATTCAATGGCAAGAATGATCAATTATTGAATTATGGAAAGAAAGAGCAGGTAAAGAAAGATTGTTGGTTGGTAGAAGATCAGCATGAAGGAAATGAAGAAGCAGATGTTGCAGGTATTGTTGCACAAGATGCTCTTGTATGTTCCTTGGATAAAGTAGAATCTTGGGTTTTAGATTTTGTTGCCTCTTTCCATGCAACCCCAAATAGAGTATTTTTCCATGATTATGTCCATGGAGACTTTGGAAATATTTATTTAGGGGTTGGTGAGCCTTGTCAAATTGTTGGCAAAGGGGAAGTGTAGCTGAAATTGTAGACGGGCAACACATGGGTGTTGAAGGATGTCATGCAGGTCCCAGTCCTGAAGAGGAGTCTAATTTTTGTAGGAAAGTTAGGTGATGAGGGTTGCACAGTTACTATCACAGTGGAATCTTAGAAAGTTTTCAAGGGTGCACTTGAATTAGCATGTGGTAAGAAAGTAGGTACTCTTTATCTATCTACTTGTATTATTGATTCTTCTTTTGGTTTATCTACTTCAGATGTAGATGCAAAGATGTGGCTCTTTAGGCTTGGTCACATGAATAAGAAGGGGATGCATGTTCTTAAGAGGAAGTCTGATGTCTTTGACAAACTTAAGAACTAGAAAGTCTTGGTTTTCATGGAGGAGATGATGGACAAAGATCAGCTCAAGGGGCTAAATAATTTTAAGCAAGATAGTTTGGACAAGGTTATGATCCAAAGTGAGCTTGCGAGTAAAAATCATCACTCACAGGAAAACACAGTTATCGACGTCGGTCAGGTGAGAACCGATGTCAAACAAGCAGGTACCGATGTCGATCATGTACAGACTAGAGTCGGTGGTGTCAGGCAGGTGGAGATCGACATCGATCAAGGAACCAATGTTGGTGACCAGGTGGACACTGACGTCAATCAGGGAACTAGCGTTGGCGATCAGGTAGAATCGACATCGATCAAGTGCAAACCAGGGTCAACCAGAGAACAAATTTTGGGCAAATAGTAAGTTGTTAAGGAGTCTCAAATGCCCATATGGTCTTGAGCAAGCTCCAAGACAGTGGTATAGGTTTGACAGGTGTATGACAAAGCATGGCTTTAGTCAATGTTAATGTAAACACTGTGTTTATTTTACCAAGTTGGATAATGGTCGTGACATTATCTTGTTACTGTATGTAGATGATATGCTTGTTGCAGGTTCATACATGCAGGGATTTGCTAAGCTAAGGGTAAAATTAGTTCAGAGGTGTGCCAAGAAGGATTTAGGAGGAGCAAAAATCCTTGGCATGAGTATTTCTAGAGACAGGGAAGATCACAGGTTGATGTTGTCTCAGGATGATTATGTGAATAAGGTAGTGGAGAGATTTAATATGCAGGATGCAGAACCAGTTATCACACTTATGGATGGACAGTTCACATAACAATGTCCCAAATCACATGATGAGGTTGAGTACATGAGTACTAGACCAGATATTACCCAAGCAGTGGGAGTTGTCAGCAAATTTATGGCCAATTCAGGAAAGGAGCACTGGAAAGTAGTTCAATGGATTCTCAGGTATTTGAGAGGGACCAACAGTAGGGATTCATGTTATGTAGGGTCAGGCACTTCTCTACATGGGTATGTAGATATAGATATGGCAGGTTACTTGGATGATAGGAGTAGCACCACAGGATGTGTGGTGGTTGGTCTTCAAGATTGAACTTGAAGAGGGATACAAGCTAGGAAACAAAATTAGATGATGTATAGGTACAGGTATAGGTGCAACTGTTTATCTCCAAGTGGGAGATTGTTAGGTTGTGGAGTTAAAAGCTTCAATGATGCAAACATGGAGGAGGTTGATGAGTGTCATAGTAACCAGACATCGGTCAGGGGTAGACCAGAAGCTACCGACATCGGTCATAAATTGGCCAATGTTGGTCATCTCCAGATAGACAGTGATCAACGTCGATCGCCTGTGCAGTTCCAGAACTATTAGTTACACAAGCAGTTAGTTTAACGAATTGTTTGTTTGCATGTAAAGACTAATTTTAGTCTTGAGTCTGTGTTTCTAATTATTGTAATTGGAAAGTCTAATTATTGTTTGTATGGGATCTATTTAAGAGACCCATAGGGCTGTATTGTAAATTTGTAGAATCATAAGGACTTGTAAAGGCAAGGACAAGGGTTCTTCCAGGTGTGCAAGACCAAGTTGATCTGTAGGTTGTGCAAGATCAAGGAGATCTACATGGTAAGTAAGGTCAGTTGATCTGCATGTGTGTGTGTGAGCAAGGTCAAAGGAGATATGTGGGGTAGCAAGGTCAAAGGAGATCTACAACACAATAAAGTACAAGATCAGGGAGATCTACTTGGAGTACGTGGTGTACTCGGTGGTGTATTGGCAGTATTGTTACTGACTGGTTGAAATAACAACTCTGTGTTTAAGTTTTTTGGTTTGTAATTGAGAGAGAGAACTCTTGAGGGAGAATTACTGGTACACCCAAGAGGTGTGGGAAGAGTGTGATTTCTTCATTGTATTTCCTTCTGGAAGAGTGTTAATACAAGATTGTATTGTCTCTCATATTTTGTGTTGTTTCTGAATTCTAGTTACATATTACTTCTGGTTAAATTTCGTGTTTAGTTGCTTATACAAAGGTAATCAATTGTGCTCTTAAGGAGTAGGGATCCTGACATAGATGAAAATAGAGGCCCTAGTGTATATGATGGTATGTGGAGAAGCAAGCCAAGCCTCCAACCACAGGATAGGGGGACAACCTTAGAGGGAATCACTATTAGTGGCCACCATACTTGCATCTACGTTTGAGTGGGTGAGATGGCCTCAGAAGTATGAACTAGAAAGAGATGTTTTTAGATTAATATCCCTCGATATTCCTCTGCATTAGGACCTTCTCATGGCAGGAGGATAAGCTACTGAGGCTTGTTATAGATGTTTTATTATACCATTATACATGTTGATTCTTTTTATATGCCTTGAAGCACATTGGCCCTCCATAGAGGTGTCTGTATTGGACCATTTTTTCTACAAATTTGATAATGATTATGATATATATAGACAATTGGTTTACTTCCTAGTGACTTTTCATCATGTATTGTGGGCTTTAATTTCCATGATTTTAATTTTCAGTTTATGTATTATAGATGACTAAGCATGTGATGATATATCATGTATTTCAATGATTTAGAAATAATGATATGGAATATTCTTATACATGTGGGAAAAAATGTATTTAGATGATGTGATGTGATGGACATGTAAAATGTACAAACATTTGTTTTGTAAATGATGACCTAGTTGTTACGTTTACACAATGCATGACTCTCAATTTATATTAGGGAATGAAAAAGGAATAGGATAAACATGAGGTGATAGAGAATGAAAACCATAGATCAAAATTTCAAAGGGAAAAAGGAAGATGACCTAATCATTATGATCAAAAAGGTAGAAAATGTATTTCTTGCTAAACTTACAAAATACTAATTTTGTTGGCTTCACCCATATATAACTATCCCTGAAAAAATTAGTAAGTGGGATAAAGTTACCCTTTTCAACATAAACATATAGGCAAGCTTTTGGAATAACTTTTAACTTGGAAACTTTCTGATTTAATAGTGCTTCTGCATTTAGTTTTTATCTTCTATTTTTGACCCCCTACATTTAGTCTCATGTGACTAGGAAGACACGTGGGCTCATCACTAAAGGTTGAATGTAGGCGAGTAAGGGTACCTCTCCCAAATGTTAAACCCATACAACCAATAATATGTGAGGGCTCAACACCAAAGGCTAGTAGGGGCGATAAACATGAAATCTAACTCTTGTTTTTGCATAATCTTTTGATTTTCATAGGAGTGTCTACTTTTCCTTTTTGTAAGGCCTTTACCCCCAAGTCTTGGCTCCATGTAACTAGTAAAATGCAAGGGCTCATCATTAAATGCCAAGATAGGTGATTAAAGTTACATATTTTATAGCATGATAATGTTCTACTTTAGAAGGCATCATGAGAAGATATTTTATCATTGACAAGCTTCTAGACTAGACTGTAGGCTAGCATTTTCTAAGTTGTGCAAGAAGACGTAGGGAAAATAGGTGTAATATGCTCATAATAACTAAGACAAAAACTAATGTAATTTTTATTTTAAAAACATTATTCTATGGTATGATAATATGCTATGAGAATAGGATGATATGATATGTTGCATTCCAAAATTTTCATGTTGTGTGAATTAAAAACTAAATAATCACTGAATAAAACATTTGATATGCAGACAAACATACAAACTATGAAAATGAAATGCAAATGAGGTAAATGTGATATACAAGTAGTATATATAGAAACATTGTAGGTGCAAAAAATTCACATATTTACTAAACTCTTTACCCTCTAGAGTGCATAACCAATAAGTTATGTTATTGAAGTCTTTAGTCACTAGGTAAGGGCCTAACCAATTTGATCTAAATTTCTAACCTTCTACTTTCTTTTTATCAATTTGAATGTTGATTCTAAGGAAAAGTTATCCTACATGTATTAGGTGTTCATGGATAATTTTTTTGTATCATCTTCCCATATGATCAACATAAGAAATATGATTATTTTTATCAGCAATCTGATGTTCATCTAAAATATTTATTTCAATTAGTTGCACCTATCTATTCTCTTCATGATCAAGGAGACCTTGTAAGGAAACACAAAGGATGGATATCTCTACCTATAAGGGTAGTATAACTTTAGATCCAAACACAAGTGAGTATGGATTTGCCCCTATAGGTGTCTTGATATTTTTCTATAAACCCGAAATGTTGGATAGAGTTTTAAGTGCCAATCTTGTTTATAATCTCTAAAAATTTTGACCAAAATTGACTTCAAGGTTTTGTTAGTAACTTTAGCTTAATCATTGGTTAGTGGGTAGTGTAACAATAAGTTTGAGTGGTGTGATATATCAAAATTATTACATAGTTCGTGAATGTTAGGTTTTTTAAAGGAGACCCATTGTTAGTAATGATGACTTGTGGGACCCCAAATTGGCAAATGATTTGGTCTAATATAAATTTTGTGATGACTAAACCCATGGCAGTTGTTAATGGCATAGATTCTACCTACTTGGTAAAATATTATGTGGTCATGATAATAAAATGATGAATATCCAAAGAAGCAAGGGAGAGCTTACCTACTAAATCTAAGCCCCAAGTGAAAAAGGGCCATGGAGTGACTATGGGATACAATGCCCTAGTGGGAATATGTATCTCATGTGAAAAATGTTAGCACTTCTTACATTTGCACACATACTCGACAACATGATGCAAAAGAATCTAGAAACATGAACTTTAATTTGTTCTAATTTGTTTAGGAGCATTGACATAGGTTCCCTCTATTTGTTTGTAATTCAAAAAATTCAAACTTTGTAATTTGTCATGGAGGTGAGTGAATAAGGTCTATTTGTGTGTTGTGAAGGTAAATTTAGTGTTTTGGACAAATTAAGCTCATCACCATGTAAATTATGTGGAATTAAGGTCAAAATAGGTTTATTATAGGAGTTTTTAGGATGATTCTATCATATTTGCAAGTTTAGGATGTTGTTGAGCTTCATTAGGAGTTGTTAAGAGATTCTAGGAACAAACAATGATTTTTCTAAGCATAGGAAAGCCAAGATTGGTTTTGTCTATCCATGTAAAAAAAGGTGATGAATATGGTTGATTTTTTAATGGATTCTAATGAATTTTAATAATATGAAGGATTCTAGTGTGGTTTGTATGAATTTCTATGTATTATGCTCAATGTTGTCAAAATTGCTATATGTTTCCTTAACAAGGCAGCAAGCATGAAAGTTGTAGCAGGTATCTAGGGTTGTTATCTTAGCTCTATGAAGTTTTAGTGTTTTAGAGGGGTTAAAAATAGAACTGACAATTTATTTGAAGTCTTGAAACCTCATATTGAGGTTTGTAGTCCCAAATGAGCATTTTTTGCCCTCTACCTAGGGCAAGGCATATCTTTTGATTGTATAATAGGAAAATTATAAAAATTTGTGATATTTGTTTAATTGTCAATATTAACATGTATTCCAATTTTCATGTCCCAACCACATGTGTAGTATGTATTTCCACATACCCCACTCTCTAGAAGCCATTAAAGCACTGTAAAACTATAATTTTTTAGTTTTCTTGTGTTTTTTGTGTAGGTAATGGAATTTGAGTGCTCAAGAATGCTTAGTATGTTTTTTTATACCTTTCATATGAGTCTTGAATCTTTACAAATCCATTTACCATTTGTTGTCCCAAAATAGTCCTCTTTTGGAGTCCTAATTGAATTATAACAGTCAAAGTTTCACCCATTCCGTACAAAGGACCAATACTTGAATTTCACATATGTTAAATAAGATCCAAATGGGTACTCAAATAAGTATTTATTTTTCTGAGATAATTCCTAGAATGAGAGATATAGAGAATTTATGATTGTCCTAGGGTTAATCTAGCCTAGTTAAACTATCATAGTCATCAGATCTTGGATTCCATGCAAAATAATCTTGGTTGATTTTTTCATATGTTGTACAAGTACATAATGGGTATCCAAAAATATTTTCATATTCCAAATATCAAGTGTTTAGAGGAATATATGCTCAAAAATCATTTTTAGCAGTGTTACAAGCCCTTATAACCCTACCTACATGACAGTATTGTATTTGAGGCCTATGGTAGCTTGGTTAAGTGTATAAATGGTTATTTTTAGGTTTTTTTTAGGTGGTAATGATGTTATAATAGGTTTATTATGGTTTCCACGTTATTAATTATCTTGTTTATGGTCTAGGCCATAGGTGATAAAGGGGAGAATGTTAGGTGATTTAGGCATTGCATTAACAAAGCCATGATAGATGTTTTAGGGTGCACTTCAATCATACATTGGAGGTCATGTATCATATTCATCTTCATATAAAATATACCATAGTGTTTTAGATAAACAATTTGCATTCTATAGGTGATTAAGTGTTAGTCTTAGGTGACTGCTCCTTAGAGGAGTTTAGGGAAACTTCATTACAGAGATCAGATCAAGAAGTCATAATTGATTAAATCAAAGCAAGCTCTTAAAGAGAGCCTTGCACCACAACATCATGGTTTAGTATGGGCTATAAATATCCCATATTGTGGATCTTATAAGCAATCACGTGGCCACCGAAGTGTCTACCATTAATGCCACTGTGATAATGAAAAATGACTCTTTCTAACTCCTCTTGGTCGACACATCTGAGTCGCATGTCATCAAAGGTAGTATGATAGAGAATTATGTATAAAATAACATACTTGGATGTAATGATGTGAATATGCCTCTTATATTATGAATTGTCACCTTTGAGATAAGTGTGGTCGATTAGGTAATTGACAATATCTGTATAACAAGGAGAAGAGCTAAGAGTAGGTTTTTCTATGTAGTAGATCAATTCATCAAAAAAATCAATATCGATGAGATAATTAACTTCTAAGGGAGAATCATCCAACCAATTAGTAATGATATGTCCCTTAACAGACTTTTGGTTGATGTAAATTAGATTGAAATCACTTAAGAGTGTGATGAAATTCCCAACCATCCTAGAGAAAGCTAGTTGGGTCAAAAAAGTACATAGGGATTGAGATCTCACGATAACTCTTATTTTTTGATTAAGCATATAGTGTTGCAACTGCTTTATTGAAAACACTATATCTAATCATGCCTTTTTTTCTTGAGTCTATCACATCTCATAATTGATAATGGTGTGATTAATAAATTAGATGGTGTGTTCTTTTTTAGTATCATCCTCCTAAGCCAACATGTAGGTGAGATACACCTTAGTTACTTTGATGTCAAGTATTAAGGGATTATCCAACTTAAGCACTATGAGAATGGGGGAAGATATAAGGAAGTTTTTCATTACTTCAAATGCCTCCTGACAATCATCTATCCAAGTTAATCCACTTATATTTTTAAGTAGGTTATTGATAAGATGAATGACATGGATAAGATTAGGAATGAACAGTTGAATGGATGCCAACTTACCTAGAATGTTTTTATGTCTTATTCATCTACAAGAAGAAGCATTTCCAAGATTACTTGAATCTTGGTAAGGTCAATATTAATCCCACACTAAGAGATGATATACCCTAGGAGTTTTCTATCGGTGATTCCAAACACACATTTTTTTGGGTTAAGAGTAAAATCATACTAAATTAAGTGCATTAAGATGGTGTGTAACACCTCTAAGTGGTATATTCATTGTCTCACTTTCCCTAAAAGATCATATAAATATACCTCCATTATCTTGTGAATAATATTATGGAATATGTAGGTCATGGCCCTTTGATATCTTGTCCCTGCATTTCAAAAATAGAAGGGCAACATAACATAACAAAAGGTCTCCCATGGTGTAGTAAAGGAGGTCTTACTCTGATCCTCAACAAAAATGTGGATCTTATTGTATCCCAAGAATCCATTCATGAGTGATAATAACTCATATCATGTTTTTGCATCAACAATAATGTCGATGAAAGGGAGAGGGAAGTCATCTTTGGACATGATTTGTTGATATCTCAAAAATATATACATATGATAATCTTACCATTCCTCTTGATAATGGGAATAATGTTGGACATCCACTTAGAATAGTCCATTGGATTAATAAACATGACTTTTAAAAAATTTATAACTTCCTCTTTTACCATCAATGTGATCTTGGCTTGATGGGCTTGAGTTTTTATTTAACTAGTTTTGCATCAGGGATTGTAACTTGGTTATGGAAAACCACATTGGGTTTGATGCCCACTATGTCGGTGTAAAATAAAGTGAGATTTTGATAAATTCATGAGTATTCACTTGTGGTTTTCCACCTCTTGTATGAAGAGATAAGACTCAAGATTGAGACATCTAGGGCTCAACTCAGTCCTGATGCTAATGTCAATGGTTTTTTAAATGGGGAGGCATTTCTCTCCTCAAACATATTAGGGTTGGGGGAAGATCAAGATCTTCACCCTCTATATTTAAAACATCATGTTCATCATTATAGGATAGTTAATCCTTAACCTAGTAGTAAGAATTGTAATATTTATCCCCAATGGCCGATGTGGGATAACATGTGAGGGGAAACTCCTTCTTGTGGTGAAATTATGGGAGGTCATCATAAGCTCGTAAGAACTTAGAATAACCTCTTTGTTCTTAGCTAAGTCAAGGATTAAGGTATTTTCATATCTTCCAATGTGGGTGATAGTTTGGTCACTAGGAGTTTTGTGCACAAGAGGTTTTGTCCTGACTAACCTAGATCTCGCACACACACACACACCTGCAGATCAACCGACCTTACTTACCACATGTAGATCTTCTACCTGATCTTACACAACCTACAGACCAACCTGATCTTACATACCATGAAGAACCCTTGTCCTCCAAACCAGCACCCCTGTGGATCTTCTACCAGACCTTGCTCTCCCGCAGATCTACCTGATCATAGACACTTGGCATTATGGCACTATGGCACTATGAGGAGCCAAGCTTGCTCTCTCTATCTAGCACCCAGGGAATCCCTGATTTGATCCCTCACACTTTACAATACAGCCCATGAGTCTATTATATAGATCTCATGCAAACAATAATTAGACATCCAATTACAATAATTAGATCCACATCTCCAAGACTAAAATTAGCCTTTAACATGCAAACAACTGGTTTGTTAACAAACTGTCTGTGAAACTGAAAGTTTCAGAACCGCACAAGCAACCGACATCAGTCCCTTTCTGGCTGGAGATGACCAACGTCGGCTGATACCTGACCGATGTCGATTGCTCTGCTCACTGGATATGACCAACATCAGTTGATCAGACCGACGTCGGTTGCTCTGCAACTCAACAACCTCTCAACAACCTCCTCCATGTCTACATCAATGAAGTTTTTAGCTCCACAACCTAATAATCTCCCACTTGGAGATAAACAGCTGCACTATACCTATACCTGTACACTGTCTAATTTGTTTCTTGTCTTGAATCCCTCTTCAAGCTCAATCTTGAAGACCAACCACCACACATCCTGTGGTGCAATACTTGTCATCCAAGTAACCTGCCATATCCGAAGTGCCTAACCCTGCATAGCATGAATCCCTATCGTTGGTCCCTCTCAGATACCTGAGAACCCACTAAACTACTTTCCAGTGCTTCCTTCCCGAATTGACCACAAACCTGCTGACAACTCCCACTATTGGGGCAATATCAGGGAGTACACATGTACTCAACCTCATCATGTGATTGGGGACCCTGTTCTGTGAACTGTCTATCCATAGGTGCACTTGTTATACTGCATCTTGCACTACCTTCACACAATCATCCTGAGACAACATCAACCTGAGATCTTCCCTGTCTCTAGGAATACTCATGCCAAAGAATTTTGCTACTCCCAAATCCTTCATGGCACACCACTAAACTAACCTTACCCTTAGCTCAGCAAAACCCTGTATGTCTGAACCTGCAACAAGCATACCATCCACATATAGTAATAGGATAATGTCACAACCATCATCCAACCTGGTAAGACAAACACAATGATTACAATGACATTGACTAAAGCCATGCTTTGTCATACACCCGTCAAACCTGTACCACTATCCTGCAGCCTACTCAAGACCATATACCCTGGCCTTCCGTCTCACATGTCCATTCTCTCTCTTCTTTAACCCGGCTGGCAACTCTACCAAATCTACCGTTTGGTTCTCTTCCAAAGAATTCATGCCACGCTCCCACTGTTTCCTAGATCTTACCTACTCTGCTTCTTTAAAACTTCTTGGTTCTTGACCATCAGTGAGCAACAAGTAGTGTAAAGAAGGGGAATAATGAATTTGAGGCTTAATTACACTTTCAGTCCTCCACATGGGCGTTTGAGACTCCTTGACAGTTTGTTGTCCACCCAAAATCCATTCCAGTGACCGATGTCGGTCACCACCCAGTCTGCATCCGACCGACGTCGGTTCCATGTGACTGACCTAGTTGTCGATGCTAGTTCCATGATTGACGTCGGTTGCCACCTGCCTGACACCACTGACTATGCCTGTCTGCACATGACCGATGTTGGCACCTGCCTATTCGACATTAGTTACCCCTGACCAACGTCGGTACCTGTGTTTTCTTGTGAGTGATGACTTTTTACCTGCGAGCTTACTTTGAATCAAAACCCTGTCCAAACTGCCCTACTCAAAAGTATCCAACCCCATCTGTTGATTTCTATCCATCATCTCCTCCATGAACACCAAGGCTTTCCAGTTCTTAAGTTTGTCAAATACATCAGACTTCCTTTTCCTGCAATAAATCCAATCACTTCTTGTAGCATCCCACTGCTCACAGAAATTTCAGTCTATGCTCTCCGAAGTTGAACTCTTACCATTTGACTTAAGAACATCCATTCCCTTCTCACTTATGTGACCAAGCCTACAAAGCCACATCTTTGCAACAAAAGTGGAATCATTAATACAAACAGGTAGATAAAGAATACCTACTTTCTTGCCACATGCTAATTCAAGTGCATCTATTGTGAGAGTTCTTGTGCATCTCTCATCACCCAATTTTTCTGAAGAAATTAGCCTCATCTTCAGAATTGGGACCTGCATAACATCCTTCAACACCCATGTGTTGGCCATCTGCAATTTCAGCCGCACTTCCCCTTTACCAATACTTTGACAAGGCTCACCAACCCCTAAATAAATCTTTCCAAAGTCGCCATGGACCTTAACATGGAAAAATACTCTATTTGGGGCTGCATGGAAAGAGGCAATAGAATCTATAAACCAAGATTCTACTTTATCCAAGGAACATACAAGAGCAATCCATGCAACAATACCTGCAACACATGTTTCTTCATTCCCTTTATGTTGATCTGCTATCAACCAACAATTTTTTTTTCCTACTCTTTCTTTCCATAACACCGTAATTGACCATTCGTGCCTTTGAATTCCTCCATTCTTAGCTTAATTTCTTCTGCCATTGCTATACTCCCACTCAATCAAAAACCCCTGAGAGTGGCCTGTAATCAAACACAAACTTGCTCCCTGCAACCTTAGCTCTGATACCACTTGTTAGGACCTGGGAAGCACAACTGATTACCATATACAAGCAACTAACCATGGAATTAAACCAGAAGCAATAAGTAACTAGAAACCAGAAACAACATAGAATTTGAGAGACAATACCCAATTGTATTAATACTCTTCTAGAAAGAAATATAACAAAGAAGATGCCACAGTCTTCTTCCTTACACTCCTCTAGAGCTGCCACACCTCTAGGGCATAAACAGTAAATCTCTTCAAGAGCTCACTCTCTCAATTATGGTCACAACAAAAAACTCAAACACAGAGTTGTTGTTCACCTCCACCAGTTAGTAACAATACTGCCAGTCTACCAGTCAGTAACAATACTGTCGGTCCACCAAGTACTCCACGTACTCCAAGTTTGAGTATACACACATACTCCAAGTACACAATGTACTCCAAGTAGATCTCACCTGATCTTGCTACCTGTTGTGTTGCTGACCTCCCTAATCTTGCACACCTGCAAATCAACCTGGTTTTGCACACCTGCAAACCTAGATCTTGCACACACACACACACACCTACAGATCAACCGACCTTACTGACCACATGTAGATCTTCTACCTGATCTTGCATAACCTGCAGACCAACCTAATCTTACATACCATGAAGAACCCTTGTCCTCCAAACCATCACCCCTATGGATCTTCTACCAGACCTTGCTCTCTCGCAGATCTACCTAATCATACACACTTGGCACTATGGCACTATGAGGAGCCAAGCTTGATCTCTCTAACTAGCACTCGGGGAATCCCTGCTTTGATCCCTCACACTTTACAATATAGCCCATGAGTCTATTATATAGATCTCATGCAAACAATAATTAGACATCCAATTATAATAATTAGATCTGCAGCTCCAAGACTAAAATTAGCCTTTAACATGTAAACAATCGATTCGTTAACAAACTGTCTGTGAAACTGACAGTTTCAGAACCAAACAGGTGACCGACGTCGGTCCCTGTCTGGCTGGAGATGACCGACGTCGGTCGATACCTGACCGATGTCGATTGCTCTGCTCACTGGATATGACCGATGTCGATTGATCAGACCGACGTCGGTTGCTGTGCAACTCAGCAACCTCCTCCATGTCTACATCAGTGAAGCTTTTAGCTCCACAACCTAACAATTAGACTCTGATATGGTGGGATGAGAGTCAAAGTGCAAAGATGAAGCAACCACAGAGTTAGCAAATTGGTTGATTTCTCTAGGGACTATTTCTATAAAAATGAAGTCAATGCCTTTATAAATCTCATGCACAATGGCTTAATAAAATTTAATATGTTCAACTTTAGTTTGATAGACTTTAAAAACCTAATTGGTGACTAGCTACGAGTCACCTTTGATCCTTAAGTTTTGAATGCCCAAATATTTTATGATGAACATGCCAATAAATAGGCCTTTATACTCATCCCCATTATTCATACACTCAAATTCTAGATTGAAACCAAATGTCATGACTCATCCTTTAGGAGAAAATAGAATAACTCATGCCCCTGCACCTAGATGACATTTGGCCCCATTATAATACAGGACCCATTGAGCATGTGTAGAAGAAAGAGTGTCTTTTGGAAAGAATTATTGATTCTCTAATAACTCAACCATATGAATATAGAGCATGGAAATTAAACCCTATTGAGGTTCTTGGTCTTAAGACTCATAAGAGCGATAAGTCTTTGCCTATTGTGGGACGAATGGATGAGTGTGAAAATTTGAAATCTTGGATCTTATGACCTGATCTAAGGAAATGAAGCACCTTTGGGAATTTAAAATGTTTGCTTTTAAGATGTGGATTTAGGTAGGTAAGCACCTTCTAGAACATGAAAAGATGCCCACTAGGCCTTTTCTTTGGTGTGGGAAGTACAATGACATGATTATGGTGATTTTTCAACATGGGTAATATCCCAACATAGTTATAATTTTTATTTGAGGTAGAATTTTCAAGAATGTAACTTTTTATCTTACAGTGTTAGTGATAAGACATGGGTAACTCCACTTTTCTCAGAGTTATATGTAGGAAGGTTCATCATAACTCAGTGAGTGGTTCCCTAAGAACTCCCCTCTTTACGAGGGGGGAGAAGGCCTCTCTTTAGGAATGTGTGGATAAGTGTGAGATCCAATGTTAATATCTATGGTATCTATTGTTAATTTACTAATTTTTTTCTTTGAGTATTAGCATTATTGGAGGAGAGGGTATGGTGTGACTACCTGTTGAGGAACTCAAGATATGATTCAAATCACATCTCAGTGTGGGTCGAAATAGAATCACTGACATCTCAAGAGGAAGCAAACCCAATGGATCATGAACTTTAGAAAACTAGTATGGCCCAATCATAGCATGATTTAATAGCATGCTCTGATGAGGCTCAGAAGTAACAAGAGTATAATGCAAAGTACAGCTTGCCCCTATGAGGTCAAGCATTGGTTGATTATGGTGGTCATTGTAGAAAAGGTTATTATGAGGGCTCTCCATTCTCTAATATTTATGTCATGTAGAGATTAGGAAGATTGGCTAACCCCTCTTGGGGTCCCTATTCTAAGACTTAGAGAAGTTACAGGTTCCTAACCCTCACGAGTTGAATGGGAAGATGAGTGGTGTGTTCTTTTGTAAGAAATAGATGATTTTGGCTATAAATATGGTGGAAACTACCAAACTGGTGATTGGATCTAAACTAGATAATCACTTTTTTCACATATTTCTCTTCCAATTTATATTTTAATAGAGCCTAAGTAATTTCAACCCCTTTTTTAAGATAATCACTTTAGGCTTTGTGGGTTCATTAACATTGACCAACTACAGGGTTTTTGTGACCCCATTGGTAGGTAAATGTGATCAATGTGCAATCATGGTTGCTTATGCATGGTTGTTGTATCATATCAAAAGGCTTAGGATCTTGCTACGCTATGAAGACCTTTTATAGGTGTAAGAAATGGATATGTTGAAATAAGGTTGAAGGAATGGCCTTCATCCTATGTATCCAAGGCCTTCCCAAGATCATGTTATAGTTAAGATCTTTGTCTATGACATAGAAATCAGTTAGCACCATCTTGGGACCCTGAGTGATTGTGATTATGATGGTTTCTATGAAAGTAGATTTGAGGCTATCATAGTCTCATGGGGTATTATGAGTCATAAAATAGTTAGTTTCCCCAAAACCAAGTTTTTTCAAAAAGGAAAAGGTCAAAATATTGACAGTTAATCCATCATCAACCATGGCTCTCTTCACATAATTGTTGTGGATCCAAACCTATAGAAATAAGGTTGGATCTCCTCTCCTTACCATTCTAGAGTCCAAGGGAAGACTACATAAATTAAATAAATAGCTAGCATTTTAAGAGTCTTGACCATATGGGAACATATCTAGATCAATGTGGTTGATTTAAGCTAGTGGCAGAGGAGTAAAAATAGACAGATGCCCCAGTCTTAAGGCATCAAACAAGGTTTATGGATGAACAAGGGAGTTTGAGTAAACCAAAAAATGATATTGGGAGAATGTCTTTGTCATATTGGAGATCAAATCATAGTTCCCCACAGGCTTAGGGATAAACTCAGTTTCCAAAAGGTTTGAGGGATGAAGAGTCACAAGTTGATACTCTTCAGTGTGAGTAATGGTATTTGCCTCTTAATTAACTTCTAACTCCAAATCTTTTAGCAATCTAATTTTGCCTTGTACTCCCAACTAAGAAGTGACATCAGTATTAGCATTTCTAGAGATGGAAGCTTCAGAATCATGGGTGCATGCCATCATGGGTTGATTATGTTGAATTAGGTGGTTCTATAGACCACCTACTATTAATTTTGGGTAACATGTGTTTGGTGGTTAGGAAAGGAGTTTTAGAGATCTGGAGATTTTGATTCTAAAGAGCAACTGGGTTATTTGAAGGGTTTGGGGGTTGTACCAGCATTCCCTAGGGACATGTCAATAAATGTTTGCTTTTGATTTTTTGAGAGCCTTTGGATAAATTTATTATACTCTCTATGGTTTCAATTATCATGACCAATAACCCAGTAGAAGAGGCAATAGACATTGGGATCATATGCCCTAGGCCTCAAGTTTTGCCCATGTTAACCAAACCCTTGTTGAGTATGTCTTTGCTAATAAGGTTAGTTCTGTAACTGGGGGAATTGATTGAAATGATGATACTAATTTTGACTTTGGTTTTGGTGTTGTATGTTACATGATGGTGGCCAGTTGAAATCAACATGGATGGTATGGCGGGGGGTGGGGGGGGGGGGGGGGGGGGGGGGGTGGGTGGTGGGGTTGTGGGGGTGTGTTTCTGGCTTTTAGAACTTGTATTGTTATTAGGATTGGTATTGTTCATTGGCCAATATTGTTTGTTATTTACTAGGTTCATAATTTTATTTTGGTTGATGACATTGTCAATGGTTGTGTTCTTGTTTCGATTAAGGATCTTGGGGCCTTGGCTCTTGGTATTGATTGGCCTTGAATTTTTAAAACCCCCATTATTATGTTTTGGGGTGATAATGTGTATGTTTGCCCTGTAAGTTCACCAACCACTATCAATGGTCACCTAGTCAATCCATAAGGCACTCTCAAGAGCTTCTTCATAAGATCGATAGGGGAATTTTTAGAAATACTCCCTCGTCTTCTTGGTAAAGGAGTGAAGGAAAGGGTTAAATAGTTCTCATTGATCCATGTGCATTGTATTGAAAGATGAATGTAGAACCTACTGCCATCTCATGATGAAATGGCCAACCAACTCAAGTGTTCTTGTTTAATATGAAGGAATTTTTTAATGTCAGTCTTGATAAGCTTGTTCATGTTGAAGGCTTTAACGAATTTAGCCATTAATTATCTAAAGGAATGAATAGACCCTTTGGGGAGGAGATAATATTTATCAAGAGTTATTCCTTATAGGGTTTTGGAGAAAATTTTGGCAGCAACCCCCTCCTAAGGTAAGATTTCCCTGACAACCATAGCATAAGCCTTGACATGTGTGTTGGGATCTACTTCCCATTTGAACTTAGGAAGGTCTAGTAGGGGATGTGGAAGAATAACCCCTCATATGTTGAGGTCATGAGGCTCCTTAAGGTACTCAACATCGGTCCCTATGTTGCTGAGATCAATTGTTAATGTAATGGGGTTGGATTGTAAATGTGGGATTGTATAAGGGTTAGTTGGATAACCACTAGAAGGGATAGAGGAAGCTTGATAGGGTGAAGTAGAATAAGTTGGAAAATAGTTATCTGATTGAGTAGGTTTAGAATACATATGGTAGTATGAAAGGAGATTATTAGATGTAGGAAGATTGATGGCTAGTTGTGGAGCGGTATGCGGAGTTTGCACATGGCCTGAGGATACGTAAGGTGGGGTATAGCTTGTTTATGGTGGGGGAGTATATGTGGGAGGCACATAACCTAAGGGAGTAAATAATGATGGATCTTTGGTCACTTCATTATTTTTCAAAGGTGGAGCGTAAGTGTACACGCTTCCCATTGGGTTTTGGGTAGGTGCTTGGTAGGATGGAGTTATTTTAAAGCATCTTAGTTATGGACCCCATGAGTAAAAATATCCCCCAGGGATTGGTTAGAGGCATAGTTTGGGGGGGCGTATGTTCTAGTTTTGGTGGAAGCGTGTAAGTTTGTTTATGGTGGTAGACAAGTCATCGTTTGGACGAGATGAGAAGTATGAGCTTGTATCAAAGAACTTGGAACCATCCCTTGACTCAAAAAAATTTGGTTGTTTTTTAGGTCATGAATGCGACACACTAGGATGTTGATGAGCTCAGTCAAACCAGTGGTGGTTTTAGGCTTGGGAATTTCTTGTACATAAGGGGTAGAGGTGTGAGATTGGTAAGTCTGAAGAGGTTGGTTTGGAGTGGGGGCCTTAGGGGTACTGTTCATGGTTTGTGTTGAAGGGTTGGAGGCATATTGGCTTGTATTAGGTGGATGCATGGTTATTTGCATGCAATTAACCTCATTTTTTAGGTGATGGATCCTTCCTAGGTAATGATCATATTTAGCAACACTTTTTGCATCTAGGCTTTGTAGGCTAACTGATGGCTTAGTGTCCATGGGAAGAGTGATCATTCCTCCCTTAGTGAGGGTCATAGTGTTGAATTGGGATGATTGTTAGTCATTTTAGAAATGTCTTGTATCTCGTGAATAGAAACCCCATTCTGGGTTTGGGTATTAGGATGAGAATAATCATAAAATTAGTAATCTACAATGATATCAAAGTTAGGGTTGTTCTAGCTTACCATTGAAGGCTCACTAGAGTTGAGTTGGCTCCTTCTATAGCCCTTTAGGTAAAAATATTCGATTATGTCTTGTCCAGACATATTCTAGGGGTATATGAATACCCACATAATAAATGAAAGGAGGGGAAAGTGGAAAAGGGAGAAATAAGAAGAGGAAGAAAGGGATAATGCAAATGATCAAAGTTATTCACGTCAAGTTCACCAATTTGTGTACACATGATTAACACACACTAAATTATGCACTCGACTCCCTAAGGTTAACTCGAAGCAGACAATGTAATGGATGGGCTATGGATTGGGTTGGTTGGGTGGTGGCAATGGATTATCATGATGGAACCAAAAGATTTCTACAACATTATAGTGCTCGTTGAGAGCATCAAGCTGTACGAAATCAAAAATTATAGGGTCCTTCAGTCTCTGAGATCATGAAGAGGTGAAGCTTTATATCGATACTAAGGTTGGGAAAGTGAGAGAGATTAGGTTGAATGACTCGTGAGATGAGATCAACTATATCAAGTTGTTTATGCCCAGTCAATGTCATCCATAAATGTGAATGATATATAATGAGGTTAGACCTGAGGGGAAGAATGAAGGGGTTGGAGGTGAGGATCTAGGCTTGGATCACGTTATATTATCGACCTCTATTTTGAGGGAGGAAAATAATTGGTGGATCAGTTTTTCTTTTTGTTCCTTTAAGGTGTTGAGAGAGTCAACAATGAGGTGGGGGATTGGGGTGGAATGGAAAATATCTCTCCTAAGGTCAATGTTGATATCAAACTGTATATTAATTGTGGGACCAAGTGCCCTAACCATAAGGAAAATACCTTCTCTAACAAGACTGGGTGTTTCAGGGAGTGTCATTTAAAATGGGTTAGGCAATATGTAAGTATATGAACTTGTCTAAATAGATTGTGTGATGACTTGATGTGTTTTTAGAAACAAGGCTTTGTTTGGCTTGTATGATTGGACAAGGCTTTTAACAATGTTTTTATTGTTTTTGTTTGTTTTATGAATATTTGATTGAAATTGAAACTAATTACTTGTTGAAATATAATAACTAAAAATATAGAGCAATAAGCAAACTAAAATTAAATGACCGAACACTTATTTTTGTATTTTTCAACTATTTTTTAATGCATACAAAGTAAGAGAGAAATATATATTCTAGTTATGTTAATGTTGATTTTTAACTTTTCTAGATGCAAGCTATATAAAGTTATTTTTGTGTTTTTTGATTGATATGTGAATGGATCAACTATGTTTTCTTAATATGAAGTGATTCAAAAAAAGATCTAAATTCCAAATAGCTATACTATGAGATTCCTAAAGTTTTCTTTCACCCAAACAAGCCAATAACAAGCTTTTAACCTTTCCAAGTGTTGCACACTAGCTATGAACAATGTATTTGAAATGAAAATTAGTGATTTAGTTTCTAATTTATCTAATTAAATAAATTTAATAACGATCTTAATTAATATAAACAATGAAAATCAAAAGTACAATAGCTCAACTTGTTCATGTAGGTTTGTCTAGGGTTTTGCTACTCACTAGATGCTTGCTTGAGAGTGAAAACAACTTGTTTCAAAACTGAAAATTGATTATTGCAATGGCTGAAAATATATGGTCTATTATCTAATGTTCACCTAGGTTTAGATGCAAAATTATGTTGTGAAATAATATATTGAATTAATGCAAACAAACAAAGAAACTAATCATTGTTTTTGTGTAAAGATGGGAGGAATTAATTTTTCCTATCAAAAACTTGTTTTTTCTAAAATATAGATTTAAGCTAACACAAGAATGGATGTTAATTTAATATAATCTACTGAATAAAATAAATAAACCTAAACTAAAAACCTCCAACCTAATCATGATGTAGACCAGATGAAAGCAAAAGATTTGTTGTATTGTGGTCCTTAGTGTGCTAACTCCTTTATCCAGACAAAGATTTATGGAAGTCTCTAACAAGGAGGATGAATATATTACTATTACAAATGAGAGGAGAAGAAGAGAAACACAACTCCAAACAGAGAATAGTTTATTGTGGTTGGTTGAAGACACCGCTTGCAAAGACCTGGTTATAACAACAATGGCTCTTTATGTCTAGAACTATGTAGTTGAACACAAAAGCAATCAAAGCAAAGCTTCAAAATAATTGTAGTAGGTTGTGGTTGTAAAGGCTTCAAAACTCTTAAGTTCTAATACAAATTTTTGGATCCAAAATGAAGTCAAAATTGACTTACTTGTAGAAAAGCAATGAAGGTTGTATGAAGGAGTTTAATTGAGTTGAACTTAAGAGGGACTCAAAATGATTGGAAATAGATGAGAGAATGAGATGACCCTAATTGGAGGCAAAATTAAGACTAAAAGAGCAAGAAATGCAATAATAAATATGGAAGCTAAAATTAGAAGGCGAGACAATGGTAATGACCGTCCATGTTTGCAAGGTGTAGTCACGTAATCATCACTTCTAGGGACAAAACTGCCCTATAAGATTACAAAACCATCACATATTTAAAACAAAACTACCCTTATATAACAGGTTTGTCATGACAGTTTACACAACCGCCTTGACGGATTTGTCACTCATGGGGCAGTTTTATAACCCCATATGGCAGTTTTGTCACCCAATAGGGTGGTTTCATCACCTAATAGGTTAGTTTCGTCACTGATGAGAACTTTTTGAAAATAAGTTGAGGGGAGTTGCAAGGGCTAACAAAATGGGGCTTTGAGGAACCTAGAAGGAGAGAGAAGCAAAATGGAAGGGGTGTTACAGAGTTCTCGTTTGAGCATTATTAGGAGATCACTTCATCATCATTGGGCCTATCATATTGAGAATATCACACCGTGCAAAAATTAGGTTCATACAGTGATAGAACCACCCGTTTTGCAAGGGGCAGTTACACAACCACTACTCTAAAGCCAAACAAAAAGAGGCAAGGAAACTCAAATGGAGAATAGGAGGGAAATAGAACTAGGTGGTTAGAGAAAACTTTGTTTTGAGCATTCATTAGGAGATCACTGCATCATCATCGAGCATTGTACCAAACATATCACATTGTTTAATTTTTAGGTGCATACAATATCTACATGCAAAATTTAACTATCATGCGTTGTCATTTAAAATGTATATCACACAATCTACCAAAGCAAGAGGAATGAGCTATAAATCAAAACAAGTATTGTTGAAAGGCTTCCCAAAAGGGTGGAATGATTGAATCTCCACACTATGGAAATAAGGTACATGTAAAAACTTAGACAATGGTGATCCCTTGCACAAACTAAATAATTTTGAATCCAATGGATCGCATAGCAAAAAATTATTGCAATAAAGCTCTAAAAAAGAAAATATACATAAGAAATGTAACAAAAGCAATCATTGGGTTTCATGATTCAAACTAAGGATGTAAGAAATAGAACTTTATGTTTCCAGGGTTCATACCAAGGATATGAGGCCCCTCAAGTTCAGTTTTGGAAGTTTGGAGTTTAATGTTTGATTGTTTCACATAGGCCTCCGATTTTGAGTTCTAAGATTCATGAGCTTGACACATAAGACATTAGCCTTTTTTCGAGCTTTGGGGTTCAATAACTTGAAATTGGGCATATTAGGTAACAAAATATGCACCTCAACTATGAATGTTGGTTTGAAAATAGTTAGTATGATATTTAACATTAATAAATAGAGGTGATATAAATTTGTGTTATTAAGTTTATCTCAAATATAAGATTAACTTGCAATTTTGGACAATAATTGTTCATAAAAAGAATAAAACACATAAGAATAGTTTCTATTTTGGAATCACATATATTAATTGAATTAGAGTTTCCTTCAATTAACATAAAGGTATTGAATTATAAATGAAAAAGAAACTAGATAAATAACAATCCTTGCCATAAATTAGACTCCTATTACTCTATATATTAATATTAAAAGAAGAAACAAAATATAATATATATGAATAAGAATAAATAGGAGTTTCAATCTGCTCAAACTAATATAGCAAACAAATTGTAAAATTTCCCTGCTTGTATACTAAAGAATTGGACTAAAAGTGTTAAACAAATATTAAAATTCAACACTAAAATACATCCTTCCTTGTGAATACAATGGGAAAAAGTATGCAAAAGTTCTAATCAAATATTAAATACATACACATTGTTCCATCCCGTTCCCCTTTTTATAGGGTGAATGTTGCCATAGATTTACTGCGCCCAATGGCACTTTTGACAATTGTTACCAAAATTATTACATATATATGTAGTTGTACCCCCATACATAAAAAGCGAGTTGCTTTTACCTTTTTTCTAACAAACATGCCACCAAAGGGGGTAAAAAAACACCGAAGACATGCTTCTTCCCCTTTTATTAAAGTAGTAGTAATATTTTACGTCTAGTTAAAAAAAAAACTTAAAGAGTCCGAGACTTAAATTGACATTCAATTCTAATCTGGTTTAATTATTAAAAAGGGTTTACACATTCGTTTCCCAAAAGTTGCCATAGATTTATTGCACCATACATAAAAAAAAAGTAGGTTACTTTTCTCCTCTCTAACGTACATGCGACCAAAGAAAATAAAAACACTAGAAACATGCTTTTTCCGTTTTTAATAAAAGAAGTATTTAATGTATAGTTAAAGAAATACATAATAACGATGCCCAATATCACTTTAGATGCAGAAACTTCAATTGACATTCAACTCTTATTGGTTTTAGTTGTGAGTTTTTTTTGGGTGGGATGAAAGAGTTGGGTTGACGTTGATGAGGGTTTCCACAATGCTTTGCTAAATGGAAGAATGAATAATTATTGTTTAAGTCGGTATTAAGTTCGTATACAAGGAGAATTTTTTTTAAATATTTTGATACAAATATTTTTTACACATCATTTTTAAGTATGTTTAAATAATGAAGAGAAACTAGTATAGGTATATTACCAGAAATACATGGAGAAGCATGAAGTAAAATACATGTAGAAATACACAATTTGGTGGAGGAGATTTAATGTGGAAATGATAGCCTAGTCACATAGAATTAAACATATAAAATGAAACAAAAATAACCAACAAGGTATACTGATAGACAATAATAGCCCTACAACGCTTGAAGCAAATAACATTAAAGTCACAATTAGTGTTTTGTTTCCTAATAACATTTCACCAAAGGAAAGTATGGTTCAAGATTGTTTACACAATAAGAATGTATAATCATTCAAGATTGTTTATGCACTAAGAATGTGTCTACATGCCATGCAACCAGGTTTGGTTTCTCAAGTATATAAGAAAACATGGCCTCTCAAAGTTGCTCTTTTTTATCCAAATAAATTTCTTTACTTATAACAAATAAAATAATTCTATAAAAGGAAATTTTTGAAGCATACCAACTAATGATCTTGAGAATTCACAAGGACATTACAATGCCAAATTATATGAAATCAATACTGGTAGAAGAAATGTACTCTTTCCAGTAAAGTCTATTTGCTAATTTCAATAGAACATTCCCATGTACCCATGCAATTTAGTTTAAACATTAGATATTTTCAGCATATAACTGTATCAGCCATATGAAGGCATTAACATTATAATTATCAGCATGCTATAATTTATAATAATAAAAATGATGCATCTAAAAAAATAATAATGACAAATTAGTGGTAGAAACGATTCCAAGGCGCACAGATTTGGTGTTTAAAGAGTTTGCATGCATCTCTTTGAAGTAGCCAAAATACCATGTAATCCAGAATTGTTCTTGCGACTATAAGAAAACTATAACTGTGTGCACTATAGTTCAGCAACAAAAAGTAACACATAATATGCAATTGAGATAATGACTAAGCACTAAAGCAAAACATAGATAGGTTACCATAAAAAAATGCAAAACATTTGCAAAAAGCTTGACAAGAGATCAGAACTACTCACTAGAGTTGTTCTCTATAGCCTTAAAAGCTAAATTACAGAAGTATCCTCAGTTAATGCTATGATGTCATCATTTCCTTATCAAACTGCCTATAGCCTACATTGTCCATGAAATTAAAGCCAAAATCATTCTGCACTAACCCATTTAAAACTAGTCGCACATCTCACTGCTTGCTAAAAATCATTACCCTAGTGATAAAGTTAAAAATGTTTCATTTCCACCAACTATTTAATCTCACCATGTCTTGCTTAAATGCAAACTGCTTAAATTTTTTATAACTCTAGAAAATAAGAATGCCACTATCAAAAAAGTAAGCAGAAACTAGAATTATCGTGAATGGGGAAAAATGATTTAGTGGCCAGTGACAAGGGCACCATCAATAATAATTTTATACGGGTCCTATGAATTTGTCTAGCTTTGCTTCTAGAACATTACAAGTTGTATGCATGTTTCACAAATCCATTTGAACCCACCTTTATAATAGACCCTTTGAATAGCTGATGAGATGTGGATGGGTTGGTTAAGTGCACTGGTTATCCAGGATCAAATCTTGCTGGAGGCACTAGAGACCAGTTTGTGGCTGTTTGTGTTGGATTTGAAGCCAGTTGTGGTCTGCTGGGCGCTGGGACACCAATTGTGTCACAGCAGGAACTTGGCCTCTGATTATGTCCCAGATAAAGTTCATAGCTCCGGTCAAAATCATTTCACATACCAAAAAAAATAGGCCTTTGAATAGAAAATTCAAACTATACTACTATTTACAGTTAGAAAGCTAAAGACCCACAAAGACAAATAGTTCAGTAGAACATCTAAGGATGGACATTCTTATGCCACGACTTGATTTCAACGAACATATTTACCTTACAGTGTTACCACTAAAATGCTTAACCTTTATAAATTTGAAGACAAAACCATGTCCTCAATGATATATTGCACTAATAATATATGGCACAGAAACATGTTTTCAGTTATATGAAATGACTTTTTTTAGTAACCAAAGGTGCATACCGTATGGTTGTTTCTTGGGAAATGAAGAAAGAACTAACTTCTAGTGAACAAGGAGGAATGCCTAGAGGTTAAGTGTAAGAACAATAATATAATGAGATGTTAAGCACATTGTGTTTTAGGATGTGATATTCAAATAACATTTACATTAGACTATCACTGCCAAAATAAAAAGTAAATCAGCTGGATATTTCAGCGTACTTATCATAAAGAAGGTGCAGAAGGAATAACATAGTTCTATGCAATATCATTTAAAGCTTAAAACATCAATACTGGAGAAGGAAACAGAGCTACCTTGTGCAAGAAAATAATTGCCATGTCATTAGACTTTATGTATCAAGTAGCAAAACGTATGAGTTAAAAGCATCTACTTCTTTCATAAAGTTATATGCAAGGATAATGTCAGAAGAAACAAAAAATACGAATGATTGATTCAAGCTTTCACTGTCAGCATGCCGTTACACTACACTGTCATATGTATGAGACAAGCAACTCGTGTCACTGTTAAAATTTTCTCCACAATGCTTAGCTACAAGTTAAGTAATCAACGGCTAGAACATTCGTTCACATGGTGTTTATTGTGTCAGGCTCGTAAATAAAATGTCACCAATTGCAATTAGTAAACTACTGGCTGAACGAACTACTCCTGTACAACATTAAGAACGGCAGCAACTTGACTTTACTGAAGTATTGGTAGCATCTTTAGCTGGATCTGGTTTGCTGATTTTGATGGTCTGCGGCTGCAAATTAAAAATTATGTACATAAATAATTTTACCTGCAATAGATATTTTTCAGACACCAATGAAGAAGTCAAAAGAACAGATTACTCCTAGCATCTTATACTCAACGTGCATACCTCAGGCTTGAAATCAGTCTCAGAAAGCCTCTGCTTAATATCTCTTGCAATTGAAAAGAAGGCCTGCTCAACGTTAAGGTTTGTTTTTGCACTCTGCAAACACCAGTCAACCTCTGTTTAATTAGCTATTCTCCAAAAGAAACATAAGCTGAAGGTGTCATCAAAGCCGGAGGATAACTGCAAAGACCAAAACTATAGAAAAGAAAGAAAGCGTGTTAAGAAAATAAGCATAACTTACAGTTTCAAAAAACTTGATGCCAAACTCATCAGCAAGTGCTTGACCACGAGCAGTCGAGACAGCCTGAAAAATGCCCATGCAGACTAAGCTACAAGAAGACAATGGATAAATGCTAGAACTAACCAAAAGTAAAAGACGAAATAATATTGAAAACAAAATAATGCAGAGATCCTCTATTGAGAAACTACAGAGGCACAAACATCCACTGAGGCAATCTAGGCCAACTCACTCTCTTGCTCTCATCCATATCTGCCTTGTTGCCCACCAAAATTTTGTTTACATTGTCAGAGGCATGCTGCTCAATATTCTTTATCCAGTTCCGAATGTCTTGAAAGTTTAGGAGTTAAGCAAAACGCCCCTGATGTCAATCTGAATCAAGATACTGCAAGACTAGAATGGAGAAGGATTCTCATTGCACAGACTCCAAAAGATCTGATTGAATGGTGAGCTGTCATAGGAATGAAAGGCAATGACTGAAATAAAACACAGATAACAAAAAGGTGGATACTGTTAAAGGATGACTCATCTGTGACATCATACACCAGAAGAATGCCCATAGCATTTCGATAATATGCTGCACCAAAAAAATTATAATATAAATTGATGGATGTCTAACATCCACTCTAACCGAAGTAGATAATTTTAACCAACATGATATCAAAAGCCACAAAATTACACATATAAAAATCTTTATTCCCAGTTCAGATCTTGTTCTTAATTCAAGTGACTAAAAGATTTAGAAACAGTAATAAATTCTCCAACCGGTGATTACAAAAACCATCTACATAAATTGCACATTAACCTGTTGTAATTGTGCGGAAGCGCTCTTGTCCAGCAGTGTCCCAAATTTGCAATTTAATCCGCTTCCCATCAAGATCAAATATTCTGATCTTAAAATCAATTCTGATAGCCAAATAGCATTAGCAAGGCAGAAACATGAATACCAAAATGTAAAGCCAAATGTTACTTTTAAGTAGAATCTTAGAAAGCATACCCTATGGTGGTTATAAAACTTGTTGTGAAGGAGTCATCCGAAAACCGTAGAAGAAGACAACTCTTTCCAACACCTGTTAAAAATTTAGATATTTGGATTACATAAAATCATGGATCCGAAAAAAACCAAATAACATAACCACCTCATGATTTAGGAATAGCATACACAACAAAAAGTCTATGCATACATCCAGCAGCATTAGAAAGAACGTTACTGGAGCTCTAAAATACATTAAAACATAAATTGCATTACAATATTCTAAATGTAGAATATAAGATTTGATTGTTGAGTTCCCGTGCTGAGTCTGTCTGCTGACTGCAATTGTTTGTCTGGGGAAACCTCTCCAGCAGAAAAAATGGCAACTTCTAAACTACATTGAAAATTGGAGAAAGAAACTTGACTGGATCCTTGTGAGTTGTGACTACTGATTGTAAAATATAAGACTTCACTTAGCCCTTCCTGTTCTATATTTTGTAAATTGTTCAACTAGACAGGAATTCCTTAAATTTTGAAAAGGCCATAATCTATCTGATTGTCTTTATGCTCCACATGTACATACAAACTAAACTTGTGACGGATCCCAGTTGTGATGGATTGAGTGACATGGTGTGTCACCAAAAAACTAGTAACCCAACACAAAATATTTGATTTTACCCGAAGGATGCTAGCTCAAGCTAGACATAAAGGCTAGCCCTTCTAACATACAATGGAAAAGTCTCATCACCAATATCTTGCATGACATTGATGATTAGGATAAATTTTAGAGGAGCATACATATATCTTTCCCCTCTCTGGTTAAAGTTAAAATTTAAGGGAACATATAACTTTGCTCAATTCAACACCTGGACTCTCGGTTTGATTAGCATTTGCTCTACGACTAGGCACTGACACGCACGGTATCTCAATCTCAAATATCCTTTCATAGATGAGTTCTTTAGCTCGTTTAGTACATTGCTGATTGCACAACCTCTGACAAAGGACTGGCAATTGGATATAATTTAACATTTATGTCAACATGGATGCCAGCATTTGCATCATGCATTTATACTCACTCTACTTATGTTGGTGTTCTACCTCCTACACAAAGATGAAGATCAACCGATTTTCATTAAAGCATGCCATATCTGTATTTAATTCCTTCACAAAGTGTTGTGTACATGTAGCTGTCTTTCCCATGAGATGACAGAGTTTTCCCAAAAGTACTGTTCACCCAAATATTCGAAGGAAGAACATTCTCAAACAAAGCATGGCCTCCTCAAGCCAAGCATGATAATTTCTGCAATCGTTGAGGAAGAATACTTCAAATGCTCAGTAATTGGATGTCTCTCTGTCCCACACTCGAGCTTTCACAAGGAATCCTGCACTGGTCTAAATACAATATATTGGAAAAGACTTGAAGAACACAGAGCTCATCAAGTGAAGCATAGAAAAGTTCCAAGTCAACAAAGAACCCTTCAAATGGACTAGTAGTAGTGTAAATAGAAGAAATCTGAAAAACAAAATAAGACCACAACCTCAATGAGTATATGACCAGCTCAAAACAAGCATGACAATTTCTGTAATTATTGAGGAAGAATACTTCAAATGCTCTGTAATTGCATGTCTCTTTACGCCACAGTCAGGCTTTCACAAGGAATCTTCCATTGGTCTATTGATGTTACATCTCGTTCCGTTCCATATAATCAAGCAGTAATTTTAAACAATTATTGGACTAATTGATTTAGCCTGCTGATAAGCGTGAACAGGAATATTTTGTTTGCTTGTTTTAATTCCATTTCTAATTCAGCATATATGATTATATGGGCATGCATAGATGTACTTAGATCTGATTTCCACAGCAGTATATAATGACAAGTCATTTAATATGCTTATTTGTATTTATTTCAGTTATCTCTTTCTTTACATGACTCGGACTAAATACCTCTTTTCTGATGAGGTGGATGCAAGATAGCGTGTCCCCATGAAAAATTCAGGTGAGAAGAGCATCATAGGGTAGAGGGTGGCAAATGACAGCAGCTACAAACAGAAATAAGGAAATCCGGAACAGTCACACACTCACTATGATTGTTGTTTTATGTTTTATTTGCCTAGTATGTCATGTTTAATCATATCCATGCATGATTATTTTGATGATGATTGCTGATCTTTGTGACTGAATTGCTTGTTGAGTGAATTAAGTTATGAAAATAAAAATGTTTCTTGCATTTGCTTGTTGAGTGCATTAAGCCATGAAAATAATAATGTTTTTTGCACTTGTTTGTTGAGTGTATTAAGCCATGAGAATAATAACGTTTATTGCATTAAGTACCTAGGTCATTAAAGTGTGCATAATAGTGTTTTTGTTTGGCATATAGGATTGCTTGCTAAGTCTTCAAATTCCAATGTATGAACATGTGTTCGGAAGAATAACAAAATTGGAAAAAAAACCTTGTTAGATTCTTAGACCCCAAGGCGGATTTTAGACCCTTAGGAAATAATAGCATGCATTTAAAAGTTAAAATGTTTTATGAAAATATTTGCATGGGAACTAACGACATGTTACTACATAGCTTTTGAAATGATTAATATATTATTAGTTTTGAAATATATATATATATTAGAGTTTGGAATTCGTGAGATTTTGCTTGAGCAAGTTGGAGGTTGTTGGATGGCAAAGCCCTGTGCATTTTTCCTTTGGGCAAAGCAAGAAGAATGCTTAGCTTGGGTCCTGGCATGTTTGGGGAAAATGGTGGACTCCCAGTTAGGTAGAAGGCCATAATGCAGTAATGGTGGTCAATAGGAGACAGGAAAATAAAAGAATGAAGAGTTTTTAGCTCAAACACAGCTTTTGGCAGAAGAAAGAAGGGAAGAATGTGCTCTTGAAGGGGATTCTTGGCATCCTCAGTATTCTGTTGCATGGTTTAATTTGGGGTTTGTTTTCAAACAACAGAAATATATTGTTGAGTGCTATTTCATTTTAGATCTTATTGACAAAGTAGATAGCAAACCCCTTGATGTGAATATAATAGAATAGAGAATAGTGGCCAGGGATATTCTTTAGGGTTTCATTTAATGAATCTTGTCAATATTGATTGGGTTTCACCTCTATGGGAAAATGGCAACTGAGAGCTTAGAATTTCAATTTAGTGGGCTATTGTAAACGCTTGTTTGCTATAAAATTCTCTTTTTTTGTTCGTAGTCCATATTTTCATTTGGAAAACCCATAATATGGGCTTGAGGAAAAGGGTTCGCCCTTACCCACGAGGCCATAATGGAGACCATGTTGATCCTTGTTAAGTGTTTCGAAAACAACTGTGTAAGAAGGTTATGGGAGTGCCAAATGGTGATTTAGGTGGTTACAAATTTATTTTGTTGATCTATGAATATAGTGGTGTTACCAGGCACTTCGTAGAAGTGATTTCAGGTCTATTTTTAGACCTGTAGGTGGTGGTAACAGCCACCTACATCCCTAAAAATGGCTCTCGATTTGCCTTAAAATATTTACATGAGCCTTTAGCTTGAGTGTTATGGACCTGCAAGTTAGAGACGCTTGTTAATACCAAGTTATATCATGTAAAATGAAGAATTAGTTGTTACGTTTGAGTCATTAACAATAACTATAAGACATGTTTTGAAAAAAAAGAGTATTGAGTAGTAGGGCCGAAAGGTTGTATATGGCTGTAGCATCATGTTTTAGTCCCTTTTGTTTGGCTGTACATTATTCACCATTGCGCCAATGTAACCTAGATAATCAATTGTTAAGAAAAGGTATCTAGAAGAGTTTCAGCTGCAGGTGTATTTGGTTCATTTTCTTCTAGCCCCCAACTACATGATGACCCATATAAATAGTTTCCCTTAATTTATATAAGCATATATACAGCTGCTCGGCTACATTCTTGGTGCAGTGGTTTAACAGCTGTAGTAGGAATTTGGTAAATAAAACTAGTCTTAATAAGTATTAGTTGCTCATAAATGGTCTTGATAGTTATTGACAGTGTAATTTTAAAAAGAATCATCTAATCGGAGTATACAGATGGATAATACCTGGTTGCTTACTTTGATAAGGGGAGGTCCTAAAATTGTAATTGCATGAGTAAACATTCGGCTGTATGTGGAAAGATGATAGAAAAATTGTCATTTAGTTGATTGAATCTCACATTACCATTTGATTAAAGGGATTGAGACATTTATAGCGCTCAATAACGAGTTATAGCATTCTTGGGAGTCTTTTCGGAAGTCATATACACTTATAAGATTCCGAATGATAACTAGTAAGAGACATTTGGGTAAGGATAACTTATGAATGGTTTCATATCAGCATGAGTACTAATGGAACAATATTGTTAAGTATTTAACTTCAAGGATTTTGTCATGAAAATGTTCAGCCATTTATGTAGGATGGTAGTAAAATACTTAGCATGCATATTCTTTTTATGAGCTTGTAGGACTTAGCAGTTGTAACTATTTATCCTAGTTGCCAGTTGGGATCATGAGAAGGGTAAACAAGGGAATTTGTTTGAACAATCATGTTTGATTTCATTGTTTTTGATATTTTTAAAGATTGATACCCAAATTGTGCGTGCCTATGCTTATATGTTAGAAGTCTGCCACTTGGTGTGCATTGTGAACATCACTATAGTTATGGCCTTAAGCATATTGGAAGGTTTTTTAATGTTGTGATGTATGATTATGGTGAACTTAGGATGAATATAGATGGTACAAGGTTATTAAACTGTTTTGTGATAATTTGTACCTTTGATCATTAAAACTTATAATGCTGAAATTTGGTACAGAGCTGCTTGACGTGTATTGTAGTTTAAACTGCTTGGAATGTGTTCCTATACCTGAATGCTTCTGTAAGGTCTATTTATGGATCATTTTCTACAATAAATGGTAATGAACAACGAAGGGTGGTCTTCGCACAACAGTACTCATTATGGTTATTGTATAGGATGACATATGCAGCAAAGAGTATGTGCGAATGGATTTGACTTCGCAAAAGTCCGATAACTATAATGAAAATTTTGACCAAACTAATGTTATAGTTGTGTACATTGTTTGTCCACCTATTCGTTCTAGATTCCATGCATGTGTGATGTCATATTGATAGAGGACGTATACATGGTTGGTATGACTACTACATGTTTATGGGAATGTACAACACACTATTTTGGATCAATTCCTGATGTTCGCATCAATGTTATTTGCCCTCTCATGAAGGGAAGGGCCACTCCCCATGGGGAGGAGTGCTGGGGACTGTCGGTCTGTGTTTGGAGAAAAAGTGCCCAGATGATGCTCTCTCTCCCCACACATACAGCTAAATTCAATTTACTTCAGAGACATACTCATGGCTATTGGTTGTAGTGATGTACTATTAAACGCATTGTGTAATTTGACAAATTTTTATAATTATGTTAAGGCAGTTGAAGCTGCAACTTTTATAAGCGTTCATTACATTGAATCACAGCAGTGGTTGCATTCAATACTTGCATATTATATTGTGCTTGGCTGTAGTTGGATTACTACTTGACCTGTACTTGAATTTGCATTGTATGTGCCTCCACAGGAGTAATTATTGCTACTTGAGCAGTGCTATACATAATGAATTCTGCTGTAAATAAATGTTTCAATTATAACAGCAGACTTGTAATTGTGTGAATGACTATTGCAATAGATCACACTGTTCAGTGCAAATTCTTAATGTGTTTTTAGTAATCAGATGTCTAAAGCGGTTTTAAGGTTAGCCCTGAGGGGTTGTAACAATTAGATTAATTAGCCAATAAATGTCGACAATCTTTAATGTACTGTTACATTGATATTTAGGCTTGTAAATTTTAGCAGTATTTAGGCATTGATTTGCTTTTGCTAATGATTGCACATTGTTGTATGTAGGTTCTTTGTTTGTTGAGAAGTTGTTCCTTGGTTGTAGTAGTAGATCAATTCTATGGCTTATATATTATGCCACTCTGGATTGTAATATTCAAGGCCTGTTCATCAATCTAATATGGCATCAAAGCCTGCGAGTGCCTGTGAAAGAGAGAATCTTGTTGAGGTTGTTGAGTGCAAAAAAGTGAGAGAGGAAGCATTAAATTCCATTATGCGTGGCGCACACACTGGATCTGCCAGGAAATAAAAGCCTTCTCAAAACAAGAAAGCACTTGATGTTTGTGTTGTGAAAGGGAAGCATGAGCTACTGAAGCATGAAACAACAACAATCAAATTTGTGGAAGAATGAGAAATTCCTCTTGAGAGAGTAGATTGCTGTCATTTGTCTATAAAACAACGAAAGACACTTGCTGTCATTTGTCCATAAAACAACGAAAGACACTTATGGATTGTTGTCATTTGTCTATAAAACAATGAAAAACACTAATGGATTGCTGTCATTTGCTCCTTTAGTGTTTTTTATTAAGGCTAATCAAGTGGAGGAAGGCACAGCCATATGCTTGTTGAACAAACTGTAAACTGCATAAGGGACGTGCAGCTGTGTGGTGCAACCATATGGCGGAGCTCAGCCAAGGAGTGCAAAACTGTTATAACATAACACCAGCAAAACAGAAAAACTGCCTGAAGCAAGGAGGCGGCCTGGTGGAAAGAGGCGCAGAGAGGAAAAGTTTGCAGCGAGCCTGAAGGGCATTAGACTGTAAAGGACACCTGTACAGAGGTGTGTGTGCAGCAGCAGTTACACATCATCAAAGGCATGGATTTATGGTGTGCCGAATGAATTTTGAAATGCCAAAGGCATTTTCTGCTTGAGGCGTGATTGCTTGTAGTGTGAGAATTTTTGCACCAGACGTGATCAGTCCTTGTGAGTAGTGCTTGGAAGTAGCACCATGATAGCGTGAAGGTGTGAGGAGTCTGCTCTGAAGAAGCACAGCCATATATGGGGGTCTTTTAAGTTTTATTATATAGTTTTTTAGAAACTATAAAAATCCAGGGTTCCTTTTTAAAAATTAATTTTATTAAATAAAACTAATATCGTTTTTAAAAGTTTATGATTTGCAAACTTTTATAAAAAAATTAATTATTATTTAGTATTTAAATCGTTTTTAAAAGTTTATGATTTGTAAACTTTTATAAAAAAATTAAATATTTGTTAAAGTCTACCCAAGAGGAATTAATACAATATCTTCTGAAAGAGGGGTTGGGAGGGAGTAGTTTTGCATAAAAATTTACACATCAGTGTGATGAAGACGTGGAAAAAATTTGGTTTGAAAATTTGTAGTTTTCCGGATGTGATTGTTTTCATGGTGTAGGTGGTCTTGTTGTAAGTTAAAAATGGCTGGTATATACTAGAAAGTATTTACTCTTGCTTGAGTCCCAAAAAATGACCAGCAAGAATTACAGTTTGTGGTGTTATAAAAGACTTCAATTTATGAGCATAGAAATCTTGATCAAATGGTCTTAGCCAAAGAACAAAGACCAAAGGATGCTCCCGACGACTATGATAAAAGGCATAAAGAAGCTTTAATGCTTCTAAAATTGTCATTTCCCAATACATTAGTGCCAGAAGTTAAAAATGCCATGGTAGTGTCAGTATTGTGAACAAATTTCAAAACCAAGTATCAAGTTATAGAGGTCAAAAGAGCATTGTATTTAAAAAATTTGTTGCTTTCTACTAAGTTGCAGGAAGGAGGATCAACCTCTGAGTACTTATTGTTACTAATACAGCTAGTGCTTCTTTAGCATGTGATTGATTATATCGATGCTTGGAAGTTTGATACCTGTAAGTTACCCCATGATGATTATGGAGATAATATTATTCTTCCAATGCTTCTATGTGTACCATGCATGCTATATATGTTGCTTGAGATTGTTTCAAGTTCAATTGTTTTCGCTACCTGGGCTAGTGCAATTTGATGTGTGAAATGACATGCAGGAAACAAGGGAAGCCAAGTGAGGGCACTAGGACTATGTTGAACATGAGTACACCATTGGTCTCTAGTGGAGTAGAGTCTTTTTACCCCTTAAATTTTAAATCCAACCCTTGTGTTATCGTCTAATCTAGTTTTGAATTTGAACCTCTTTGGCCCTCCTAGCACTATTCACACCCCTTAACATTATTCTTTCCCTCTTTAACCTTACCTTAGATATTTTTTGAAACATTTAGAAGGTCGTAAGGTTGAAAAGAGAGCCAACTTTTTATCACTTGCAAAACTCGAATGAAATTGATAAGCCAACTTTGAAAGGTGACATAAAGTGATTTTATGAAATTTTGTGTTGAATTTTGAGTCTTATGACCAATAGGGGCATTTGAGAGTCTTTCTAGGAGCCAAAGAAGACTTTTAGGACAGCTCATGTGCCATTTATGGCATGAGGATGAGAATTTATAATGAGGGATGGACAAGTCTTACTTGCCCACATGGGTGTGTAAGAAGAGTAAATGCTAGGGAAGATTGTTTGAGAAGGACCAAGGAATGGGAAGGGACATGTGTCACCTTCCCATTGGCCATTAAATTGGAATGCTTTGGCTATAAAGGCATAGGAAGCCTTCCTTGGAGGAACCTTTTGGCTCATTTGTAATTGAGAGTGAAAGAGAACTAGAGAAAGAAAGGGAGGAGCTTAGAGAAGAGGAGGATAGCTAGTTTTTAGGGCTTATAGAAGGTTTAAATGCTTGTAAATTTAATTATGTTGAAATTATCTTCTCCCTTCTCTTAATTGTAAGTTTTCAAGAGGTGTAAGGTCATTTGGCTTACCCCCTTTTTTTTTTTGGTTTCCATGGATTGTGTCAATGGCCTCCATGTGGTTTTATTGCCCATTTGAGCTAAGAGATCTACTATCCCTCATTTATTTCTTGGTTGTTTTTACCACGTTTTTCTTGACTTAAAATGGCAAAGTTATGCTGCCCAAACAGACTTATATTGTTTTCATTGTTTGTGCATCTATACGAAGGGTTTGGACAAAGGAATGAAGTTTCAAGTCCTCCTACAAGGTTTCAAAGCATGGGGTTTGGACAAGGGGGAAAACATTGTCTTCCCAAAGTCCTCCCATAGCAAGGGAGAAAGGCTTGGGCAAAGGAATGCTTCCAAGGTCCTCCTCCCACCCCCAAAGTGTGGAGAGTAAAGATCCTCTCATCCACAATGTGTGAGTAAGGAACTTGTTATGTTTAACTTATTAGTCGTTGATTTGAGTGTAGATACTCTTTAATATGAAAATTGTTCTATGATGTATTTTGGTTTGTGCTTTGGGTGAGCTTGGAAGCCTAATGTTAAAGGGAGTATACTTGAGACATATAGTCCTCCTAGTTGAGGTGTCTTGCCTGGCTAGTAAACCACTCACTTTTGTACATTTACCATTGACATTCAAACCTTTGGTGTTACCTATGTTCAGAGATGGAAATCTTAAGCTCAGGGGTGCCTAAGGCAGCCGCCTAATGATGGCAAACAGATGGGAGGTAAGCCCCTCCTTCGATTGGCCTTGCGATTGATTGTGGAGCTCATTTGAAGACTGACTTTTTAAACATTCTTGCATTAAATTGTAAAAATTGTAGTGGATATTTGAGAGCCATTTTATTGTAATAATTCAGTTGGAATTATGTGTATAAAAAAATATTTATAACAGACATTGGAAATTTGTTTGATGACCTTTTATCTCTTGCATACTCTTCAAACTAATTGCATCGGACTATAAAAGTAATGAAATAATTATATTATGTTAAAAATCAATTGCAAATCCCGATTGGATATTTATCTCTGTATTTTTACAGTTTTCAGAAAATAAAGATTGCCTTTTTCCTAAAACTTTGTAATGCAAAGATTTCGTTATGCCCAATAAGGGCTAGAAGCATTTGTATAATTTTTAAGCACTTCGAAGTATTCCAAATTTTCCTAATTTTCATTCTACTGTAAAAAAGAGTTAATCAAGAAATTAATATAATTTATGGTGCAATTTTAGATCTTACGGTTGATTTTATATGAATTTTCAAAGTTTCACTACTAAAACTCCTTATACCTCTAAAAGAGAGTATTTCCACGGTCCATAAAGTAAGAAAGATATTTTTGGAGTAAACCGTGTGACAATTTTTGAATCAACGTTTCTGATCACGCTCCGTGAACCATCATCAAGATGAGAGAAAATTTATGACGAGATTGCAAACCTATGTTTCATTTTAAAGATGTTTGCAATGAGGTTCTATGATGTTAGGTGGTTGAGAAATTGAATGTTAAGAGTTGTACCTAATCAAGATCTAGTTAAAAAAGGAAAAAATTACTAATTCATAAGAATTATGCTATTGTTATAAAACTCTTAAGTTATTCACATCAAGCAAAATTGTGAAAAAATAGATATATTCTAATTGGTAAATTAAATAAAATGTAACAAATATTTATTAATCTCTAAAAAATAAGGTTAAATATTTAGATAGAAATAGTTAAAAAAGGAAAAAATTACTAATTCATAAGAATTATGCTATTGTTATAAAACTCTTTAAGTTATTCACATCAAGCAAAATTGTGAAAAAATAGATATATTCTAATTGGTAAATTAAATAAAATGTAACAAATATTTAATAATCTCTTAAAAATAAGGTTAAACATTTAGATAGGAAGAAGCAAAGAGACATAATTAATGAAATGCTATCAATGAAAGCAAGGTAAGACATGGAAAAAAATATTTAATAAGACTAAGGTTAGCATAATAGAGCAAAAGCATGTTGTCGTAAGAACAAAAACCACCTAAGAACTAAGGTGATACTATTAATTGGAGAACCAATTAGAAAACAAAAGAAGAATCTCCTATTCAAGTTATCATTTTTTTATCAAATTAATGATCGGTCTCCAAGAGTGGTTTAATTCTAGACCACCATCCATGTTCAAGTTGTTATCACACTTACAAATTTCTATCGCTTCTCTAAGACGATGCTTGAAATAGTGGTTCTCTATGGCTAGAACCTTAGTTTTCTCAGTACAAATATGATGACGTGTTTTGAAAGAATGCTCTGCTAATGCTGACTTAACTAATCCTTTCTTGTTAATATCAAAGACATGTTAATTGACCCTTGTGTTAATGGAGTGACCCGTCTCTCCAACATATAACACTCCACATGAACAATCAATTTTGTACACTCCACTTCTAAGGGTTGGTTCTAAATTGTCTTTAAACAACTTGATCAATCTTCTAAGTTTTCTATGAGGGAAAAAGGTGGTGTGGATATTATTGTTCTTTAAAAATTTTGCAATTTTATTGGAAATTCCTTCAACATAAGGGAGGAAAGTTGTAGGTCTATTAAGGTTGTCACCCAAAGTTTTAGATTTAACATGAGCATAACTAGCTGATTTGAAGCCTCTAGCAAATTTGTTTTCCTTTGTAACCATTCTTAAGAACCTTGGACAGATGTTTGATCTCATCTTCTAGGTGATCATCATCACAAATTCTTATAGCTCTTGTGGCAAGGTTTTTAAGGAACACCATGTTTGAAGAAGAATGGTGTAAATTCACATGTAGATAGAGATCAGTGTGAGCCGATTTTCTATAAAATTTTCAAGAAAAAGAACCATTTAGTTTTCTAGAGATGAGGACGTTTAAGAAGGGAAGTCTTCCGTCAAATTCAAGTTCCTTCGTGAACTTGATGAAATCAACAATCTAATTTAAGTGGTTATGGAACTCTTCTAATTTTTCAAAATCACGAGGCCAGTTGACATGGTTGTCATCTACATATATTTTCCACCAAATATTCCATAAACAAATGGCAACCATGAGGGAAAGAGAGGAACCCATTGCAACACCTTCAATTTGTTTGTAAATGACTCCTAAGAAAGAAAAGGACTTCAAACACAGTGCCACCAATGACGTAGTCTCTTCATCAACATGAATCCTGACCACTTTAATTGTGTCATCAATCAGTACCTTGGTGAAAAACGACACACTATCAAAGCTAACTAAAATCTCTTTACTAGAGACCTTTTGGTCCTTGATGAAATTAAAAAAATCTGTAGTCTTTGATAATGGAAAAAGATTTGCCTATAAAAAGTTTTAATTTGTTGGCCGAGAAGGATGCTAAGGCATAAGTGGGTGAGTTAGTGGTATCAAAGATAAGTCTAATCGAAACACCATCCTTATGGATCTTCAATGTGCCATAAATTTTAGGAGTGATATCTTTCTTAGGGAGGAGATGCTTTTTAATATTTTCATCCAAGGGAGGATTGAATTACAGCTTATCACTCCTTTGTAAATTACCCCAACTTCATCTAATTTCATTGCACGTAAAACAGTGCAATTGAGGGCTCAAAAAAACTTTTAATAAAACTTCATGATCTTATGACCCTATTGCCGTTCGTATCACAATTTTTCACCCCCTTGTGCTCTAGTTATGATTTTTTTTAAATCAGTTCTCTGCAGGGCACTTTTGTAAATACACAGGGCCTTGGGATGGGCATTGTACATTTGTGTAGGGCAGCTAGCTAAATAGTCGACAACGACTAAAGGCCCTAAGAGCTGAAGGGGCTGTTGACTGTTGATAAGGTGGTTAAACCGTGGCTTATAGTGTTCAGGCAATTTAGGGATGGGAACCATCTGGCTTAAGCCACGTGGTGACCCCACCATACACCACTTAAACCAAGGGGATAGTCAAACCATGTTGACCGCCACCCACTTAAACCACGTGGTTAGTGGTTTGTTTAAAAAAAAATTTTTTTTTTATATCATTTAAATTAAACCATGCTTTTTATAAAAGTTTTGGACCTGCAATTAATTTTTTTATTAAAACCAAAACTATTACCATTAGAAACAAACAAGTTTTGTGCAGTCGATTGCGACTACCTAGAGACCCGAAGGCGAGGAAACCCAAAAGGGGACCCCCTCAATTTTTCGTGCTCTTCTACATGGAAGTGATTTTAGTTCCTAGAACTGCACAGTTTTCAAAATATACAGCGTTTGCCTTTGGGAGGTCCATTTAGACCTTTTCATCGGTTGCAGGCTCTTGGAAGCCCCGGGATAGGTCAGCCCTAAAGGGGACCCCCATTGATTTTCTTCCCTCTATTGCATGAACTAAAAACCTAAGACTAAAAACTGAAAATAGAAAGTAGTTTTTTGATTAACCTTATTGGCAACCATTAATGGTTGTGGTGGAGCTTGATGCTCCCAAAGGCCTTTTTGAAAACTATGAGAGACTGAGACCTCCTGGAATCCTTCTAAGAAGATGGGTACCTGCAAACAACTTCAAGTATGCATGTATCATTTCATAATTTAAAAATGGATTAACATGGAAAAATAACCAAAAGCTTGGAGACTCCATTAATGGCGATTGTCCATTGTTGAAGGAGAGGAGGGATGACTATAGACAAGTCATCCTCCAAACCTCCTCCCTCATTTACAAATCTGAATTTGTGACTTATGCCCTGTTTGAAACATTTATTGATTTCCATAAGGTTTTCTAAGGCTACCTCATCTTTGACTAAATTTGATGGTCAAAGTCGAATCAATCCGATGGTTGAGATGAAGTGCTCCATCCTCAGGGAGATTATATGAGATATTTTAGACCCCTTTGGAGCTTGTATGGAGATTATATGATCTTTAGTTGAGCACTTTCCTTGACTTTGACTTAAATCGAAAATAGACTTTAATTACGACTTAAATGTGAACTGAGCCTTATCATTGGTTGGATTCATCCAAAGATGTTTTTGAATACCATAAAGAGTTGGACAGCATTGTTTGAGCCAATGGTAACTTAAATCCACCCCATTTTAGTTGCGCGTCTTTTATAGTCCTTAGGGCCACGGGACCCAGTCAAACTGCTTAGAGAGTTGTAGCCTTGTGTGAGAATCTGTAGGCCGATTAGAGCAAGTAGGACCTGCATGGTTGCATAGTGACTATGCATCCACTTGTGCATTGCCTCCATGTTATATGGGCATGCAAGTTTGTTGGAATGCTTTGTGTGGCTCATGCCACGAAGATGGATGGCCAATAGGCAATGCAGTTGCGCAAAATGTGTTGTACATTCTAAAAAAAACTAACCCATTTTTGTGTTTCAATCATGTCAATTTTTGGGCATGATAGTCTCTGCGTTTGATTGCAAAAACTCAAGAGCTTAGTTTTGATAGGTTATCAATACTTCTTTTGCAGAAGAAGCAAAGGCAAGATCAAACAAAAACATCAATTTTATTCAAAAAGAGTACAGTTAGTGCACAGTTCAAACGCAGAGACAAATAGAGAATGCTAGCAATTCATCAAATGATGATTCTTTCAAAGGCATTAACACATGAAATAGGTCACAATGGAAATGTTATTATTGTAAGAAGCTTGGACACTTCAAGAAAAATTGTTGAAAGAGACAGTATGATCTAGCAAGTGGTCTAAAGAGATCACAGTATGCAAACATTGTTCAATAAGATGAGCAAGAGAAAATACATGATTTTGCATTTGTGGCATCTCGGAACCAGTCACGTGATTCTACACTGATATTTTGATTCACGGGAATCCCGACACCATACACATCACAAAAAATTGTGTAAATTTCATTGAATATAATAGTACTAGTGAATCAATTTCCTTGGGTAGTGATTGAACTCACTATTGTGGAGATGTTTGTCTAATATTGAACAATACTATAAGATTACGTTACCGGATATGCCTGTTGCAGACCCCGGGAGTGAGTAGGGAGATAGCTACGGCAACGGGAGTGCAGGAGGAGCACAAGGAGATGCCCAGGTAGCGTCCTAAGCTGCGGATATGCCCGAGTACCAAGATGTACCTGGTTGTATCCACTTGGGCGTCTCCCCACACTCTCGAGTGCAAAAAATGAGATTTTTTAATTATTTTCAATTTCACCTTTGAAAAAGTCAAACAAGGACTTCAAAATGCAATTAAAAACTAAATAAAGTGGATTCCCAATCCTAAAAGCAGCATTCATACTCATTTTATAACAAGATAACAACACATTGCTCTTTCATTGCAATTTTCACTCTCATTGCACATTTGTTCACTCTTGTTATTTTTTTCAATTGCATAAACTTGAAACTCCTTCCTATTTGGTGCCAAGAGCTTGAGGAGCTTGCAAGGAAGAAGATTTGCTAATTTAAGGTAAGTTCTTTAGATTTGTGGTTTTTTTTTTTTGGTAACTAGATTTTATTTTAATTTTTTTATTAGTCTTTTAAATTTTAACCGTTATTTCCACAAATACCAACCGTAATGATTATGTTATTTATTTTATTGCTATTAAAATAATTTTAATAGCAATTGTTTTTTTTAGTTTTAACGAATCACCATTAAATTTTAATAAAAAAAAATTATTTTTTACCAGGGGCTATAGAGATTTCTCAGAAATTAGAATGTCTCAGGGTGCAAGTGCTAGTTCAATGGGGCAAGGGATAACCCTCAAATCTGATCCGCAAATGCCCCTATGGAAGTATGTGACAATATTAGAACAAATGCCTAGTGGAGGGTGTTTTCATTGACCTTGCTCAGAGTGTAACAGTGAATTCAAGAGCTCGTATAGTCGAGTGAAAGCTTTGGCACTGGAATCAGAGTTTGTGGTGGGCTGAGCATAAGTGGAACGCCGAGAAAGGGCTTGCCACAGGGAAAGATCATTGCATACATCAAAGAGCAAGAAGAGGTAGATGTCATTGTGACGCAAAAATCGAACCATCCTTTGAAAAAAAAAGGATCACCCCCTGTTGATCCAGCTCGTGCTAATGTGGTGACCCCATCACACCCCTTTCTTACTACACCCGTTGCGGCCGAAGAGGAAGAGGATTCACCTTTTGGTCGCAAGAGAACAAAAGATGCAAGCCCATTGGAGAGGACATTCCAAAATGAATCCAGGGAGATAGCGAAGCAGAGCATCGCACATTGTATTTACACATTGGGCTGTCATTTAATACTGTTAGATCACCCTACTGGCAAAAAATGATGAGATTTATCAATGTTGCCCCTAAAGAGTTTGTCACCCCAGGTTATGAAAAGGTGTGCACCACCTTATTGACAAAAGAAAAAAAACACATTGAAGATGCATTGAAGCCCATCAAAGATTCATGAATCAAAACAAAGGTGTCCATTTCTGATGGATGGAAAGATACAACAAATAGGCCATTGATTAATGTGATTACAGTGAGCCCTAAAGGGGCAATGTTTTTGAAGGCCATTGATTGTGAGGGGCAAGTGAAAGATGCACAATTCAATGTTGACATCTTGATAGAGTCCACTGAAGCAGTGAGGCCTCAAAACATTGTCCAAGTTGTAACGGACAATGCTAAAAATTGCAAAGCTACGAGCATGTTGGTTGAGGCAAGGTATGGGCATATATTTTAGACACCTTGTGCCGTTCATTCCCTCAACCTTATGTTGCAAAAGTTGGAGACAAAAATTGACTGGATCAAACAAATCTATGAGGAGGCGAATGAGATCCAAATTTTCATAACCAACCATCACATGTCCCAAACCATCTTCAAGACCTTCTCCAAATTGCAATTGTTGAAAGTAACTCTTAATTTAATTTAATTTTATAAGTTTGTAATTTGTAGTGTTTTTATTTTTGAACAATTTTTTTTGTTATTATTTGTTTTAATTTTGTATTAGGTTGTTGAAACTCAATTTGCCTCACACACCATCTTCTTGAGGCAACTTGTTAAGGTGCGTGAGGCATTGAGTAGCATGGTCATCAACAACCTTTGGGGTGTATGGAGGCAGGGAAACAATGAAAGGGCCACAAAGGTGAAAGGGTGGATTCTTGATGATGCGTGGTGAGAACGTGTGAAGTATTTGTTGAGTTTTACTGAGCCCATCGTCAGTATGTTGAGATATGTGGACATGGATCATCCATATTTGGGTGAGATTTATGATGAAATAGATTCAATGATTGAGAACATTAAATCCATCATAAATGCCAAAGAACAAGATCCCACAGAGAGGTTTTTCCAAAAAGTGCAATCGCATCTCATTGAAAAGTGGAACAAAATGACCACCCCATTGCATCTTCTTGCTTTTGCCTTGACACCCAAATACTACAGTGCAGAGATTCTTTCTTTACCCAAAAGGGTCGCACCATATAGGGATGTTGAGGTTGCCAAGAGATATAAGACATTCTCTACAATATTTTCCAATCCAAATGCAGAAGACCAAGTCAGAGAAGAGTTTGTGCATTCCATATCCTCGATGGGTCACTCTCTTGGTGCTATCTGTGACAAGTACAAGATGACCGCTTACTTTTGGTGGTACCTCCATGGGCAAGCATCTACCCACCTTCAACCACTTGCAATAAAAATTCTATCACAAGTAAGATTTTAATTTTTTTTACTCTACCCTTCTTTTGACCTTTTCAATGTTTTGATTTTAATTTTAACTTTTAGTTTTTTTATTTTTTATTTTTTATAAATTCTAATTCACTTTGTGGCTTCAATAGGTTGCAAGTTCCTCTTCAACTGAGCAAAGTTGGAGCAGCTATGGCTTTATCCACTCAGTTAAACGCAACAAGTTGGCTGCGAAAAAGGCGGAGGATTTGGTTCATGTGCATTCCAACTTACGTCTTCTCTCACATAAACAACCTCAATACAAGGAAGGGCCAACAAAGTTGTGGGATGTAAACCTAGACGTTGATTTAGATGCTTCCCTTGCCTACCTTTCTTTATTTGACACGGAGCTAGACAGTGCTTCACACGACTTGCATAGTGGAGCTAGTGGGAGTGGCATTGTTGCTGCTTGCGGTTCTAATGAACCACATGATGATAAAGACATTGCAAGCGAAGAAGAATATAGTGAACAATGAGAATGCCGATTTGTCTTTATTTTTGTCCATACATTGTAACATGTGCGCCATGTACCTATTATAAAACTAATATAAGTTCGAATATTGAATATTATGATATTTGGCATTGAATTATGAGTATATATTTTGTGGTTATTTAACTTATTTGAAGATATTTTATTTCCTCTATGCATATTATGTGGTAAATTTTGCTTATATGGCTATATTTTTATATTTTTCATTTTTTATATATATTTTTGTACGATCGTATCTAGCCATATCCAAACCCCCAAAAAAAAATTGCCATATCCCTGTTTCCGATACTCGTACCCATATCCGTATCGACAACTTAACTATAAGATATACTTTTAAGAATGTTTAATATGTTCCAAACATGAACAAAAATCTCCTATCTATTAGTGAGATAATTAAGAATCCTAATCTTTATATTAAATTTCAAAAAAACAAATGTATGGTCATTATTCTTCATGATAACAAGGTGATCGATGTTGGTATTAGTAAGAAGGGGTTGTATAAATTGGTTGCTCCCAAAACACAAAAGCACATGCACTAGCAATAGTTGAGAATACCAGTGTCCTTCGGCATGGAAGGTATATACATCGTAATTATCACTATTTCGTTGTATTTAGTAAGAATGCCATGGTGAATGGACTTCCATCGATTCAGGCAAGTCAAAATGATGTATGTACATGATGTCAAATGGGAAAATAAAGTCGACACCCATTCAATTCTAATAAAATATGGTAGGCCAAAGGAGTTTTAAACCTAGTATATGCTGATCTGCATGGTCCAATAAAGAAACCAATGTTTGGAGCAAAATATTCCTTGCTACTTCTTGATGAATTTTCCAAAAAAAAAGTGGGTTAATTTTCTAAATAAAAAGTCTAATTGTTTTTCTAATTTTGTAGCATGGAAAGCTTTGGTAGAAACACAAAAGTAAACAGGTCAATGCTCTAAGATCTCGTAATGGAGGTGAGTTCGTTTCAAAATAGTTTAAGGAATTATGCAAGAAGGTATACATTGGCAGTATTACTCCATACAATCCACAATAAAATGGAGTTGTGGAAAGAAGAAATAGGACAATTACGAAAATGGTAAGGTGCATGGTGCATGGTGCACAATGGGAATGTACCATACCAATGACAGGTGGAAGTTGTGAAAACAATAGTGAACATCCTTAACAGAAATCTTTGTAACTGTTGTGTCAAATCACAACCTATTTTTGTCATTATGTTTTACAATGTAAATGAACTATTTTTCTATGAAACTCATATTCTATGTAGTATTGCATTTAAATAAGTAGCTTGCTCTACAAGCTACCTAAGTTCGATGTATCTAGACATGTTAGGTTTCAGCTCGTAGTTTGTTGCACAAGCCACCTCTTCGAACGTGCTAGTTAGTGGTAGTAGGTAGAAAACCACTTTCTTTTATGAAACTATGGGTGGAATACCACTATGGTTTAGTGGTTTTGGAAGTTACTCATTTTGTTTTGAAAGTTACTCATTTTGTTATAAATAAGGGTTTAACCTTCTCTATGTAATCAATTTATCAATACAATCATAGGTGATATTTAACACATCTTTTGGAAAAGATTTTCCTCCAATATTTATGGGACTTGCACGTGCAATCCACTTATTTGGGTGTGCAGGTACCCCCATCACTTTGCAAGTAAGTTACAGGTGGTATTAGACCCAGTTTCAGATCTACCGGGCATAAAAATGGTCTTCTATTGCAGAGGCCATAACTTTTTACTCACAAGTCAGATTGTGACAATTTTTTTTGTTGGAAAATAAAATCTAACGTGTTTCCAAAAAGTATAATTTCTATCAATTTTTGGATCAATATTGAAGGATATATGGGAGTCGCAACATGTTCTAAAATCGTCCAGAAAAACTACAATTTCTGGTAACTGATTTCAACAGAATATAACTTTCAATTCAAGCATACGATTGGGTGCCATTTTTATGTTTGAAAGTTGATTCAGTAAGCTTTCAAATGAATGATTTCTCATTAATTTTTATGAAGTATTTGAAGAGAAATAAGCTGTGAAAGTTGACTGTTTTTATCCTCAAAACTGCAGCCTAAAAACAAAATGTTGAAAAAATGAGTGTCAAATTCAAAAAGGGTTGGTAAAGAAGTGTTGAAAGGAATACTAAATGCATTTAGTAGCGTATTTTATAAATGTACTATTCATTTGGATGTGACATCAGAATATGAAAAGGATATATATGCATGGCAAATTTGGAGAATAACCACATTGTATGATATGAAGACTTCTTTCAGTTAGATGAGAGTAATTTGTTTTGGTTCTCTTTGAATATTCTGCCATATGTAATGAAGAAAATAATTTTCAGCCTATGTCCTATGATTCTCCTCCTTTGTATGATGGTTTTACTAATGAGTATGATGTGGAAGAACTGAATGAAATACTCCAATTTCTCTCTAATCGATCGCCTCTTCTCCAAGGTGAATTTGATAATGAGAGGAGTGCATTGGAATGTTAAGGAAGAGATTGTCTAGGGTGGCCGCAAAAAATAGCAAAAGATGCTCCTCATCTCAAAACTTATTCTTTACAGGATGAGGATTGTGATTCAACAAATGATGATTTCTTTGGTCTTCTATTGTTTATGCATGATTTTCTACAAATGTTATTTTCATCAACACAACTAGCATTGGGTATGTATGGAGGTGCCATTTTTTATAGCATGTTTACAAAGGTTGATATTTCTTTCGTTGAACGCCATATTGATCCACGACACCTTTGAGCATCTACATCAGCAGTACTTGAAGAGAAATAAGCTGTGAAAGTTGACTGTTTGTATCCTCAAAACCGCAGCCTATAAACAAAATGTTGAAAAAAAGAGTGTCAAATTCAAAAAAGGTTGGTAAAGAAGTGTTGAAAGGAATACTAATGCATTTGACAGCGTATTTTATAAATGTACTGTTCATTTGGATGTGACATCAGAATATGAAAAAGATATAGATGCATGGCAAATTTGGAAAATAACCACACTGAATGATATGAAGACTTCTTTCAGTTAGATGAGAGTAATTTGTTTTGGATTCTCTTTGAATATTCTGCCATATGTGATGAAGAAAATAATTGTCAGCCTATGTTCTATGATTCTCCTCCTTTGTATGATGGTTTTACTAATGCGTATGATGTGGAAGAGCTGAATGAAATACTCCAATTTCTCTCTAATGGATCGTCTCGTCTCCAAGGTGAATTTGATAATGAGAGGAATGCATTGGAATTAAAATGTTAAGAAGGAAGAGATTGTTGAGGGTGGTTGCAAAAAATAGCAAAAGATGCTCTTCATCTCAAAACAACTTCTTTGCACGAGGAAGATTGTGATTCAACAAATGATGATTTCTTTGGTCTTCTATTGTCTATGCATGATTTTCTCCAAATGTTAGTCATCAACACAACTAGCATTGGACATGTATGGAGGTGACATTTTTGATAGCATGTTTACAAAGGTTGATATTTCTTCATTGAACACTATATTGATCCACATGACACTTTTGAGTATCTACATCAGCATGCAGTGAACAATTTCATCAAGATGGGCCAATGTCAAGGCTTTTATCCATTCAGGTGGTGTCATGTTCTTATCTTCAAAAAAAAAAAAACTTGGATGAAGAAAACAGATGGGTGAGCTTTGATTTGGTCCTCCATCTTTGGAGACAAAGTTTCCTAAGGGGGAGGGCATGTTGTGTACCAAAATACAACCTATTTTAACATGTGAATGAGCTATTTTTCTGTGAAGCTCATATTCTATGTAGTGTTGGATTTGAATAAGTAACTTGCTCCACAAGCTACCTAAGTTCAATGTATCTAAACATGTTAGGTTCTAACTAGTAGTTTGCTCCATAAGCTAAATCTTAGAATGTTCTAGTTATTAGTCGTAGGTGGAAAACCACTTTTTTTGTGAAACTATGGGAGGAATATCACTACAATTCAGAGTATTGGAAGTTGCTCATTTTGTTATAAAGAAGGGTTTACCCTTCTCTATGCAATTAATTTATCAATACAAAAATGTGATAATTATCACATCTTTTGGAAATGTCTTTCCTCCATTATTGCTAGGATTTGCAAGAGCAATCCACTTATTTGGGTGTGACGTCCCCCTCAATCTTATCTATTTGTAGTCATGCCTCTTGTCTTTAAAGGTATGCTACAATAAAGCTTTGCAAAATGTCACTCCCAAGGAAGCACAATCAAGAAAGAAACCTTTTATAAGTAATTTTCATATTGTTGGTTGTGTTGCTTTTGAAGTAATTCTTGGTGAAAAGATAAGTAATTTAGATTCAAAAAGAAGAAAAACTTATATGTTTGTTGACTATAGTAAGCATCAAAAGCACATAGATCACTAGATGTCTCTACAAACAAAATTGTGGTCAATAGTGATGTAGATGAGAAGATACCTTTCTTCTCGGCTAATGAAAAATCTATTGATAGTAATGTATGGGCAATTGCTGGTGATAATGTTGGAACAAGTTCACATGTTGAAATGAAACAGGGCTCAAAGCCGGAAACATCGAAAGGGTATCCCAGGTAGGGATCTGGTGATGAAAAACGTGATTCTCAGTCTTCATAGCCAGATAAGATGCACTAGCAAAAGAGACAGAAGTGGTATTACACCACAATAAAAGATGTTCGTGAGGGTGAATTGTCACAGGGAATGGAAGGTCAATTTACAAGATCGGGAAAGCAAATGGTGCAAAGTGATGAGCAAGAAAATTTTACTATTACTTTTGTTTCGCAATTTATTTGAGACTAGCACATATGAAGAAGCCAAAGTAAAACCTAAATGGGAAGCTATCATGAAGGTTGGAGTAGGTGGTATAGGCATGCTAATAGGACACCATAGTGTTGTTTGCAATATATGTCTCGAGATACTTCAAGGTTGGAGAGCATTATGTGTCAAACATTCAAAAGATCGATGCAACAATATCCCTAAGAGGATATAATAAAGCACTATTTTGTTTCTTAGTCTTGGATATAATATGATAATATAGTTTTTGTTATAAATGACCACTCTAAAAACAAACAGGTAAAGAATGAAACATTCAAAACAAAACAACACATCAAGGTACAATAAAGTGAACCTAGAGCACCAAATATTCAACATCACTTCCTATTTTACTTGGCGATTGCAACAACTAATTACCCATGTAGTCCAATGAGATGGAATGGCGACCATGAGGAAACTTGTTCATATTTGTTGCATTGGCATCAGGAATACACTTTGATTAAGTTCATAAGTGCAATGCCCATTTTTTCCCTCTAAAAACAGGTATAACATAGCGAAATACACAAACAACCAAACACAAAGCATGAGCAAATACAAGAATTCAAGTCAATCATATATTCATATCTGCTATTTCTGTAACTGCCACCATTCCGTAATCGGGTGCATGCCACTGATTAAGAGGTCAAAAGCTCTAATAGTTCGGCCAAGCACTTCAAAACCCATTCGCTGGCTTGTGTCGAAGATTATTGTGCAATGATGTTGAAACAATTGTCGAAATTAGCCTCGGCCACTGTAGACACAATCAGCGCCACATGGCCGCTTCGGGCATGCTCCAATCTAACTTACTGGGGATCGTAGTCATGCCACAAGTTGCGATTGTGGGACCCTAGTTCCAACGCAAATTGCCCAGTCGCCCAGGCTTTCAAGCTCCGAGATGCTGCCACTGGGCAGTTCTTCGAGTCTAAGGGGCAATGGAAGGATTGGGGTAATAGCCCCAATGGCTTAATCCCTCCGAACTTCCAAGCTCCGAGATGTTGCCACCCGGCAACTCCTCGAGCTTTTCAGACCACGGACGCTTTAGGGAATTCGTCTCAATGTCTCAATCCTCTCACAGTTCCAAACTTTGGAATGCTGCCACTTGTCATTTCCTCGATGACTCGGGCTACCCGGCTACTTCACAAACTGTATGGATTGTTGTCTCTGCTAGGTTAGCGAGATGCCAACACGTGGACAACTCCTGGTGATCCACTCACTCAGCATTGGTCATACAACGGCTTGAGCTAATGTCACCCCTGGGTTAGCGGGATGATGACACGTTGACAGTTCCTGGCAATCTGCTCGCCCGACGACTACTGTACAACAAGTTATGTTGCCGTCACTCCCAGGTTAGCAGGATGTCACGTGGACAACTCCTAACGAACTGCTTGCCTGACATCGACCTTACAATGGAGCCTACTGATGTCAATCCTGGGTTAGTGGGATGACAAGATGTGGATGGCTCCTGGTGATCTGCTTGCCCGGCATCGACCATACAATGGACCCTGCTAACGTCACTCCAAGGTTAGCAGGATGATGACACATGGACGGTTCCTAGTGATCCGCTTGCTCGGCATCGACTATACAATGGAGCCTACTGACGTCACTCCCGAGTTAACGAGATGATGACACATGGACAGCTCCCGATGATCCGCTAGCATGGCATCAACCATACAATGGAGCATGCTAATGTCACTCCCAGGTTAGCGAGATGACGACACATGGATGGGTCCCAGCAATCCGCTTTCCCGACATCGATTGTACAATGGACCTTGCTGACATCACTCTCGGGTAGTGGGATGATGACATGTGGCTTCCTCTGACCAACTCCGAAAAGTCGCAAAATCAACTAAGGTAAAATTATAAAAGAAGCCAAACATTTAAACAACTAAGGCAAGGGGGCATGAAAAGCTCCTATCAAAACGGCTAAGGCAACCACTATGCATGCAAAACTATTCAGGGAACTCATCGAGCAGCGAAGGCAAACGCAACACAAGGTAACTTGCCCAATCAGCTAAAGCATGATCTGGTAAAAAATCGAAGCTGAAGGCAATTAAGGCATAGAAGAAATGCTCAAAATAGTCGATTTTTATAAATTAACAAAGGCACACCCAAAGGAAAACTCAGAGATGAGTCTATGAATTCGGACTCGACTAAGGCAATAAAATGCTTGCATTAATTTTTGTCGACCGCAAGGTCCAAGGAGAGTCTTCGTTCTTCTGAGCCGATTTGTCTAAGCTAAGTCTGCATCACATAAACGATAGACTTGACACTAAACCAATACTCTCATTGGTTTAGTCAATAATAGAAAACTCAAACATGCTTTGCTCCAAGCAAAGGTTCTCTAAGATTGGAAGGGTACTGCACAAACCAAGGATCTGACTGACTTAATCAAACGATTCCTACAATCAAGTGATGGCCCACAAGTCCATTCATTTCATTAAAGCTAAGAGAACAACAAGAGATTTACTTAACAAGTAAAAACTCAACATCAAAGGGTTGGTCTGCAAGACCTTAAATCATTAAGCCTTAGCAAGGGCAGCCTCAGTCAAACCTAAAGGCTCCATGCCTTGATAGAATTATAACAGTAGAGCCAAGCTCTATTAAGCCCTCTTATTGAAAGGTTTGGTTATTGAAAGGTTTCTAACAAGAAGCTTACTCAACTACTAACACTTTTGAGATTCCTTTCACATGGCATAATTTAAACCAGAAGGCATCCATATTCCGATTAAGCAAACAAGTTATATTGTTACTCTCAATAACAATCTCATAGTTGTTTATTTGGGTTCTACTCAATAAGATAAATCTAATCCATTAAATCATATTGCATACAGGGCATAAGGAAGACAATGCTTAATTGATAAGCTTCTCATAACAAGATATAAGCAAGAGAATCAATCTGTCAAATTTATTCAAGGAGCCATAAACGCTAAAGACTTTTGTACATCTAGGATCCATTCCAAGGTCCTATAAACCAAGCATCCTTAATCAATCGATCTCAGTTTAACTAGAAGATTCAACAGAACTATAATATAAGTCTTTACCCACATCTAGGTCATTATACAAGATTTATCTTTCGTACAATTAATCCAAAGCTTGTTGCTTAAAAATATTAATAATACATAAGATTTAATCCAATTATTTATATAGCAAGAGGCACATCTCTAGGCCTGATTAAATAATGGAAGGCCAAATCGTCTTCAACAATGCTCTTCGTCCACTCTCAAGCAACTGCTGGCCATAAGAAGTAAGGCTCACCACCCAACTTTTTGTCATCATTAAGCTGCTACTCTAGACACCCCCGAGCTCAAGACTCCTAGCGTTGAGCATGTTTAAATCACTTGGTAAGGGCAAAGGTGGATATCTAAGCCAAGGTATCTTAACACAAGGGAATTACCATGCACCACCTATAGTCTTATTCTCGGTTCTTACCCAAAGAAACTCCCAGTCCCAAATACAAAGCAAACAAGCATTCAAATGATCATTCAAGTGAAGCTAAGCATTTGGAAATATAAAACTAGCAAGCAAGCTTTCACAGCGTAACAAGGCCCGTCAATTGATTGGAGTAGTAAGAGCATACCTCGCTCTATTGCTTTCTTCCAATGGTTATGGGAGAGTCAAACAACCTTCTATCATGCATAGCACAGGACTTCGACAGGGCTTCGACGAACTACCATCATGACGTTCATGGGAGGGTCGAACAACCTACTACCATGCCTAGCACAAGAGGACTTTGACTCGCTACCATCATGAAAGAGTTGCTCACAGACAACCATCACCTTGTGTCACAACAGCATTAATGTATTCACACAAGAAAGCAAAAATCATTTCATTCAACTAATGAGGCCCTCAAACGAGCAAGCACTACATGACGGCAAATGCACAACCATGGACAAGACAATAAAACAGGGAGAATAAACCAAGTGGTCTTATTCTTCTGAAAGCAAAAGATCAAACAAGAACAAAATCATTTCATTCCAAGGAAGCAACTGAAAACAGACGTTAATAGAAAGCCCACCTATCGACTCCAAGGCCACCTGGGCGCTATCCTTTAATAGTCTAAGGCTCGGCTCTTCTGACCAGCTCTTCCTATCTACTGCTACTGCTTTTGCTTCTCCTTTACTCGATTTATTTTTCTTCTAATTTCGAAAAAAATCCTTAACTAAGGGAGTTCAACTCCTATATTTAGACATCTTAGGATCAGCCAACCATTCTTTACTTGCCAGCCCATGCCTCATTAAGGGATGTTCTTTTCCATGTTTCATTAAGGCGCATGGCGGCTTCGCCCGCTTCTCTGTGGTTGCTTCCCCGACTTACTTACCTCTTCCCACTTGATCTAGACTAAGGCAATCAATAGAAGATCTATCAATCGGCCACTACACATTCTAGACGTTGATTGCAAGATCTTCGGGCAGGGAACAAGAAGTTTCACCGACCAAACATAAAAGTTAGCCGCATAAACAACACGTTAAATCTGAAGACAGTATCTTAGGCAACCAACCACTTAGCACGGGTTTAAGAAGAGTTAAAGTTGTTTTAGTGATATAAATGTGTCTGGCATAGTCTCTTTCCTTCATTGGCCCTTTTCTTGTTCTTGCACACTCGATGCACACATCAAATTCCTCTAACCTAATCGCTGAACCCATAGAATTTAATCAAACAGGGCACTTAATCAATATCAACAATTACGGTATCAAGAGATACAAGCATCCTCATGGTTAGGTTCCCATAACGTTATACACATGAATTGTTAATTCACGACCTTATGATCAATGATTCAAACATTATTTAAGTCAATATATCTCATAGACATAATCAAATTTCATAAAGCAACATTACATAAATGAAATGTAAGCATTATACTTTCATAAGCAAGTAATCAAAACATGATTAATAATAGGTCTTTCCCATGGTTCCCAACACATAGAAAGCGTTCATAAAATCCTTGCATGTCTCAACTGGACGTGACTAACAACATAATTCCATATTCAAAATCATAGAAGTCATAATCTCGTAGTCATCTAATGTCAAAGATGAGCACTATGTAAAACGGAGCTTTACATCCCCCTCCCCTTATGCAGACTTCTGCCTAGAAGTCATTCAAAGAGGTGAGGGTACCGAACCCTCAAAGGTGCAGCATCTTCCCAAGTTGTTGATTCATCATATTTGTTCCACTAGACATTGACTTGATCCAGGTCTCTACCTTGAAGGACCAGTGTTATGTGCATTATAATCCTGACAGGGTCCAAACTCATAGCTCCGTTGGTCTCAACCTACAAGGTCGTCCAATCCAATACATGAGCAATGTCAGCAACATACTGACATAAAATAAAAACATGAAATACATCGTGAACACGAGATACGTTGGGTGGCAAGGCCAGTCAATAAGCTACTGGACCAACAACCTCCAAGATCTTGAATGGCCCTACAAAACGAGGTGCAACATTGAACCTTTTCCATAACGGATAGGGCTCTTGTTGGGTCTCACCCTCAAGAATACTTTATCACCGACATTAAAATGTCGATCAGTGCTCTTTGCATCGACACTTCTTTTGCCGATCCCTAGCAGCCTCAAGGTGTTGCAGAATCTTAACCACTTGCCACTCCATGTCTTCTAACATGACAGGGGCAATTACGATTCTATCATCAAGTCAGTCCCAACTTAGTGGGGTTCTAAAGGCTCGACCATACAAAGCCTAGAAAGGTGTCATCTTTATTGAACTGTGATAGCTACTATTGTAAGCAAATTCAACAAGATATAAATAATTTTCCCAATGGGATTGTTGGTCCATATCATACATGCGAAGCATGTCTTCAAGAATCTGATTAACTTTCTCAGTCTGTCCATCAATCTCGAGATGGTAAGAAGTACTAAATTTGAGTTGTGTGCCCAATGTCTTCTGCACAGAAGTCCGGAAGTGTGAAGTAGATACTAGATCTCTATCCGAGATAATCTTACGGGGAATCCCATGCAATCTAACAATGTCATCCAAGAAGACTTTGTTGCTGAATTGGCATTGTAGGTCGTCTTCATGGGAGAAAAGTGAACTACTTTGGTTAACTTATCCATTGTAACCATGATCACATCATGATGATAAGTCGAGGTAGGCAAGCCTACAATGAAATCCATGGAGAAGGTGTCCCATTTCCATTTTGGGACCTCGTGAGGATATAACAATCATGTCGAATGCTGATACTCGTCCTTAACCCTCTAGCATTCTAGGCAATGAGCTACAAAATCAGCAATATCACACCTCAAACCGGCCCAATAATACAATTGTCTTAACTCAACATGCATCTTCTTAACTCCAAGGTGAGCTTGATGAGGAGCTCTATGTGACTCGTACAAAATTAGCTCATGCAAGCCACCTGTTGAAGGAACATAGATACGCCCTTTATGACGCAAAAGGCCATCTGGCTCAAGAGAATGGCCTTCAATTTTTCCTTTTAGGTTTAAACCATAATCAAATATCTGCCTCACTTCCATATAGAGGTAGTCATCCGGAAGCTGCAACAAAATCTGACTTCTCAAGTCAGCCCGCAAACTCATTGTTGCCAACATCTGGTGCCTTCCACTCAAGGCATCAGTGACTACATTTTCCTTTCCTTTGATATACAGAATCTCACAATCATACTTGCACAGCAATTCCATCCAACCCCTTTGACGTGTGTTGAGGTTAGGTTGATTGAATAGATGTTGCAAACTCAAATGGTCTGTCTTTAAAACAAAATGACGAGCAAGCAAGAAGTGTTGCCACCTTAGGCATGCATGAATAATAGCTGCGAATTCTAAATCATGTGTGGAATATCTCATCTCGTAGTCTTTGAATTTCCGAGATTCATATGCTATAACTCTGCCTTCTTGCATGAGTGCAGCTCCTAATCCTTCCTTCGATGCATTTGTACAAACGAATAACTCTCTAGTAAGATTAGGCACAATGAAAATAGGAGCGCTAATGAGTCATTCCTTCAGCAACTAAAAGGCTTCCCCACACTCAACAATCCATACAAACTTCTTTCCCTTCCTCTGTAATGAAGTGATGGGATTCGCAATACGAGAAAAGTTCTCAGCAAAGCCTCTGTAATAGCTTGCCAAACCCATGAAGTTGTGAACTTCTGCAACGTTAGAGGGTGTCAACCATTCCATAATGGCATGAAACTTAAGAGGGGTCTACAAAAATGCCTTCTCCTAAGATGATGTGCCCGAGGTATTGCACCTTAGACTGTGCGAAAGCACACTTCTCCAATTTCCCCAAGCACCTTAGACTATGCAAAAGCACACTTCTCCAAGTTACCAAACAATCAGTTCTCTCTCAAAACCTACAGGACTTGTCTCAAGTGGTCCTCATGTTCTTCCTCATTATGTGAATAGATCAGGGTATCATCAAGAAATATTGACACGAAATGGTCCAAGTTCATTCCAAACACTTCGTTCATAAGACTCGTGAACATTGTTGGAGCATTTGTAAACCCAAATTGTACAACTAAAAATTCATAATGCCCATATTGCATTCAGAATGCATTCTTGTGGATATCAGTATGTGATACACAATTGATGGTATCCAGATTTTAGATCTATTTTGGAAAACACCTTGGCTCCCCACATCTGATCAAACAAATCATCAATTCTAGGCAAAGGAATAACAATTCTTGATTGTTACCTTGTTCAATTGACAGTAGTCTACGCACAATCGAAGAGATCCATCCTTCTTCACAAAGATGATGGGTGCTCCCAACCAGGACACACTAGGACGAATCAAACCTTTCTCTAACAATTTCTCAAGTTGCATCTTGAGTTCACACAACCCAGGTGTGGTCATCCAATAAGGTGCTTTCAAGATGCGCTCAGCTCCAGATAATAAGTTAATTTGAAAATCAATCTCTTTAAGGGGCATACCTGACAATCCATCTAGAAACACATCGGGAAATTCCCACAAAATAGAATGGTAATCCAAAGAAGCCTTCTCTAACTCATCCATCCTATCACTCACCATGATAGCAAACAATTGACAACCCTTCTGCATGCTCTTCTTGAGCTGCATTGCGATGATCACGTGAAGGGAAATGGGTTTCTTGACTTGAGATATCACCATAGAAGTCCCAAGGTCATCTACACACTTGATAACCTTGTCATGGCAATCCAACTTGGATTTATGAGCCATGAGCCAATCCATACCCAAGACAACATCGTAAGTGCCTAAAGGTATAATACGCAAATCCACCGTGGTGGAAAAGACACCAAGATCGAAAATGCAACTGCTTACCAAGGAGCTAACAGACAACTTGGCTCCCATGACCAACTCTATTGCCCAACTTTCTAATTGCTTATAGCCACCATCCCACAATAGTCCACGACAGAAGGAGAAATAAAGGAGTCTAAAGCTCCTGAGTCAAACAAAACTAAAATAGAAACTCCATCAATCATACCTGTGGTCTCAGTGACCGTTCCCTAGTGTTCAGCGTGGTGGTCTTCAACCGCTGCATAAATTCTATGTCCTCGACCCACATCGCCCACTGTCTGCTCTGACACCAGAGCCTTCTCCCTATTGGCAATTGATGATTCCAGAAAACAATCACATGCATAGTGATCAACTGATCCACAAGTAAAGCACACACCTCTTCACTGGTTTCGCCCGAAGGGGGCTCCAACTGACCCTGGTCCAAAAGAAACGATTGACCTTGATGGTCTCACTTGTTCAGACTGTTGAGTCCGTGCAGTTCTAGTCTGCTGACGGTCTTGAGGCCTAGCCTCACCTCGCCTTCAACAATCTTTTCCCAGCAGGTACCTGTCCCGAATACGGCCGAAACGATTCCTCTTGCTGTTGAGGGGGTCTAAAGTTGGACTGCATTGTTCTCCCACCTCCCCTAGGTGCAGGCTATGCACCTTACGACCTCGAGTCTCGTTGTGATTGCATCTAGCCTCAAAACGTTTCTCGAGCATGCTAAGTCTTTCCTTGAGACTCTTCGGCCAAGTAGGCCTTCTCAACCGTAGTTGCCAAGGTTGTGGGAGCTAAAATGCACACTGCACCAGCGAGCTCCAAATGCAAGCCTCTAATGACCCTATTTACTTGGATAGTCTCATCCGAATAACTTTGCACATATATGATTATATCCAGAAAACAACACTCATATTGCACCACAGTGCCACTCCCCTGTCGAAGGTCATAAAATTCATCTACCTTCCTTTGAACGTAACGAGGGGACATATAGCGTGCTCTAAAACACTCTTCAAACAATTCCTAAATGAGGGAAGTTGGGGTCAAGTGGAACTTTTGTTCCTCTCCTTCCCACCACATCTTACCTGCATCTCTAAGGTGGGTTCCCAAGTGGGCCTTCCCGTTGGTGTCACAGTCATACAATGTGAAGCATCCGCACATATTGGCTAACCAAGCCTCTGTTGCAAATCACTCTTGTGTACCATCAAAAGTAAGATGATGCAACCTGATGAAATCCTTCACTAAATCTCCAAGTGCAGGTCCAGCAGGCCAGTCTAAGTCTCGTCTCTCCCAATGTTCCCCATGACGATGCAATTCACCTCTATCACCTTTTGAATGGTGATGAGACAGACTTCGAGACCTCTCCCTCTCAACCGATATCTGATCATCAGGGGAATGCAGTGAGGAGTGCCTCTCAACATTATTTTGTGTTGTTGGCAATCTCTCCTACAAAACATCTCTCATTTTTTTCATGGCTAAGAGGAGTTGGGGTCCTATCTCATTCAGCGCCAACTAATTGGGAGGCTCATGCTCACCAATGTCAGTGTTATTCTGACATGTTTGACGTTCTCCCCTCATTATGCACATCAACAATATAGACATTAGAGTCCATGCAGAAACTAGAAAGCCTAAGAAGAAATCTAAATGCCTAGAGTTCCCGATCTGATAACAAGGGCTATGATACCAAGATAATATTATGATGTGTTCGACGATCTCCCCTCATTCTGCACATCAATAGTATAGATATTAGAGTCCATTCGAAAACTAGAAAGCCAAAGAACAAATCTAAATGCCCAGAGTTCCCGATGTAGTAACAAGGGCTCTAATACCAAAATGTCATGCCCATTTTCCCTCTAAAAACAAGTCCGACACAACCAAACACAAAGCATGAGCAAATACAAGAATTCATGTCAATCATATAGTCATTTCCACAACTCATGTAACTGCCACCATTCCGATCGGGCGCATGCCACCAATTAAGAGGTCAAAACCTCTAATCGTTCAACCAAGAACTTCAAAACCCATTCGCTAGCTTGCGTAGAAGATTATTATGTTGTGATGTTGAAATGGTCATCGAAATTAACCTCAACCACTGTACACAGTCAACTCCACGTGGCCGCTTCAGGTCTACTCCAGTCTAACTTACCAAGGGCCATTGTCGTGCCACAAGTCGTGATTGTGAGACTCTGGGTCCAACACGAATCGCCCAGTCGCCCAAGCTTCCAAGCTTCAGGGCACTGCCACTTGGCAACTCCTCAGGCCTTCAGGCAATGGAAGCATTGGAGTAATAGCCCCAATGGCTTAATACCTCTGGGCTTCCAGGCTCCGAGACGCTGCCACCTCGCAGCTCCTTGGCCTCTCTAGACCACTGAGGCTTTAGGGAATTAGCCTCAAAGGCTCAATCCTCTCGCAGTTCCAAGTTCTAGAATGTTGCCACGTGTCATTTCCCCAACAACTCGGGCTTCTCGACTACTTTACGAACTGCACAAATTGTTGTCTCTGTCGGTTTAACAAGACATGTGGACGGCTCCTAGCGATCCGCTCACCCGACACTGGTCGTACAATCGTTGCTAACATGTGGACGGCTCCTAGAGATCCACTCACCTGACATTGGTCGTACAATGGCTTGAGCTAATGTCACCCCCAAGTTAGCGGGATGGTGACACGTTGACAGTTCCCGACAATTCGCTAACTCGACAACTATCGTAAAACAAGCCATGTTGACGTCACTCTCGAGTTAACGGGATAACACATGGATGACTCCAAACGATCTGCTTGTCCGGCATCGACCATACAATGGAGCCTACCAATGTCAATCTCGAGTTAGCGGGATGACGACACATGAACAACTTTCGACGATCTGCTTGCCCAGCATCAACCATGCAATGGACCCTGTTGATGTCCCTCTTGAGTTAGCGGGATGACGACACGTGGACGACTCCCAATGATCTGCTTGTCCGGCATCCACCATACAATAGACCCTGTTGATGTCACTCTCGGGTTAGTAGGATGACAACACGTGGATTCCTCCGACCAATTTCGAAAAGTCATAAAATCGACTAAGGCAAACTTATAAAAAAAGACAAGCATTTAAATGGTTAAGGCAAAATTATAAAAGAAGCCAAGCATTTAAATGGCTAAGGCAAAGAGCTGCAAAAAGCTCCTAAGGCAAAGGACCGCAAAAAGCTCCTATCAAAACATCTAAGACAAGTGTTGAACATGCAAAAATATGCAGGGAACTCGTCAAGCAGCTAAGGCAAATGCTACACAACGTAACTTGCCCAATCGACTAAGGCACAATCTGGTAAAAAATCGAACCTAGAGACAATTAAGGCATATAGAAGAAATGCCCAAAACAATCGATTTTTATAAATCGACTAAGGCACGGCCAAAGGAAAACTCATTGATGACTCCATGAATTCGGACTCGACTAAGGCAATAAAATGCCTGCATTAACTTCTACCAACTGCGAGGTCCAAGCAAAGTCTTCGTTCTTCAAAGCCAATTCGTTTGAGCTAAGTCTGCATCACATAAACGATAAACTTGACACTAAACCAATACTCATTGGTTTAGTCAATAACTGAAAACTCAAGCATGCTTTGCTCCAAGCAAAGGTTTTCTAAGATTGGAAAGATACTACACAGACCAAGGATCTGACTGACTTAATCAAACTATTCCTACAATCGGGTGATGGCCTGCAGGCCCATTCATTTCATTAAAGCTGAGAGAACAACAAGAGATTTACTTAACAGGTAAAAACTCAACATCAAAGGGTTGGTTTGCAAAACCTTCTTAAATCATTAAGCCTTAGCAAAGGTGACCTCAGTCAAACCTAAAGGCTTCATGACTTGTTAGAATTATAACAATAGAGCCAAGCTCTATTAAGTCCTCTTATTAAGAGGTTTGGTTATCATAAGGTTTCTAACAGTTAGCTTATTCAACTACTAACACTTTCGAGATTCCTTTCACATGGCATAATTTAAACCAGAAGACGTCCATTTTTCGATTAACCAAACAAGCTATATTGTTACTCACAATAACAACCTCATAGTTGTTTATTTGGGTTCTACTCAATAAGATAAGTCTAATCCATTAAATCATATTACATACAAATCATAAGGGAGACAATGCTTAATTGATAAGCTTCTCATAACAAGATATAAGCAAGAGAATCAATATTTCAAATGTATTCAAGGAGCCATAAAGGCTAAAGACTTTTTACATCTAGGATCCTTCCCAAGGTCCTATAAACCAAGAATCCTTAATCAATCCCATCTCAGTTTAACAATGAGATTCAACGAAATAATAACAGAAGTCTTTACCCACGACTAGGTCATTATACAAGATCTATCTTTTGTACAATTAATCCACACGGGCTTGCTACTCAATAACATTAAGAATACATAAAATTTCATCTGATTATTTATATGGCAAGAGGCACATCTCTAACCCTGATTAAATAATGGAGGACCAATCAATCTTCAACGGTGCTCCTCATTCGCTCTCAAGCATCTGCTAGCCATGAGAAAGAAGGCTCGCCGCCCAATCTTTTGTCATCATTGCGCTACTGCTCTAGATACCCCCAAGCTCAAGACTCCCAATGCTGAGCATGTTTACATCACATCACTTGGTAAGGGCAAGGTTGGATATTTAAGCCAGATTATCTTAACACAAGGTAATGACCATGCACCACCTATAGTCTTATTCCCAGTTCTTACCCAAAGAGACTCCCAGTCCCAAATATAAAGCAAACAAACATTCAAATGATCATTCAAGTGAAGCTAAGCATTCAGAAATATAAAACTAACAGGCAAGCTTTCACAACATAACAAGGCCTACTAATTGATTGGAGTAGCAAGATGATACCTTACTCTATTGCTTTCTTCCAATGGTCATGGGAGAGTCGAACAACCTTCTCCCATGCCCAACACAAGAGGACTTCGACGAACTACCATCATGACGTTCATGGGAGGGTCAAACAACCTACTACCATGCCCAGCACATGAGGACTCTGACTCGCCACCATCATGAAAGAGCTGCTCACAAACAACCATCACCTTGTATCACAACAGCATTAATGTATTCACACAAGAAAGCATAAATCATTTCATTCAAATAAGGAGGAACAACCTCTCTAAGGCCCTCAAAAGGGCAAGCACTACATGGCAGCCAATGCACAACCACGAACAAGACATAAAATAGGCAGAGTAAACCAAGTGGTCTTATTCTCCTGAAAGCAAAAGATCAAACAAGAACAAAATCATTTCATTCCAAAAAAGCAACTAAAAACATACGTTAATGAAAAGCCCACCTATCGACTCCAAGGCCTCTTGGGCGCTATCCTTTAGTAGTCTAAGGCTCCGCTCTTCTGACCAACTCTTCCTATCTACTGCTTCTTTTTCTCCTTTACTCGGTTTATTTTTCTTCTGATTTTGCAAAAAAAGTCCTAGATTAAGGGAGTTTGACTCCTACATTTAGACGTCTTAAAACAAGCCAACCACTCTTTACTTGCCGGCCCATGCCTCATTAAGGGGCGTTCTTTTCCATGCTTCATTAAGGTACATGGTGGCTTCACCCGCTTCTCTGTGGTTGCTTCCCCAACTTACTTACCTCTTCCCACTTGATCTAGACTAAAGCAATCAATGGAAGATTTATCAGTTGGCCACTAGACATTCTAGACGGTAGCTGCAAGATCTTCAGGTCAAGAAGCAACAAGTTTCACCAACCAAACATAAAAGCTAGCGGCGTAAACAACACACTAAGTCTAAAGATGGTATCTTAGGCAACCAACCACTTAGCACGGGTTTAAGAAGAGTTAAAATTGTTTTAGTGATATAACCATGCTTGGCATAGTCTCTTTCCTTCATTGGCCCTTTTCTTGTACCTACACACATCAAATTCCTCTAACCTAATAGCCGAAGCTACAGAATTTGATCAAACAGGGCACTTAATCAATATCAACAATCAGTGTATTAAGAGATACAAGCATCCTCGTGGTTAGGTTCTCATAACCTTATACACATGAGTTGCTAATTCACGAGCTTAGGATCAATGATTTAAACATTATTTAAGTCAATATATCTCATAGACATAATCAAATTTCATAAAGCAACATTACATAAATGAAACGTAAGCATTATAATTTCATAAGCAAGTAATCAAAACATAATTAATAATAGGTCTTTCCCATGGTTCCCAACACATGGAAAGCCTTCAAAAAATCCTTGCACACCTCAACTGAATGTGACTAACAACATAATTACATAATCAAAATCATATAAGTCATAATCTCATAGTCATCTAATGTCAAAGGTAAGCACTATGCAAAACAGGGCCTTTACAGTTCATGTCTAGACTTAATCAAAATCATTAGCCCCATTATCTACACAAGATCATCTTATTGACGTAATGACTAAATCATTTGGATTGTATCGAATTTAGTCATTAGGGGTGTATTAGAATAATTAGCTAATAAATGTCACCAATCTTTGTTGTATAAGTACATTGTTATTTAGGCTTGTCATTGTTAGCATTGTTTAGGCATTGATTTTCTAATGATTGCACATTGTTGTGTGTACGTTGTTAGTTTGTTGAGATGTTGTTCCTTGGTTGTAGGAATAGTAGTTCAATTCTATAGCTTATATATCAAGCCAATCTGCATTGTAATAATCTCAACTTGTTCATCAATCTAATATGGTCTATATAAAATTTGTATCAAGACTTAAAGAACACAGAGCTCCTCAAGTGAAGCATGGCAAAGTTCAGAATCAACATAGAATATTTTGAAATTTCATGTACTGGTGGTGATGTAAAGAGAAGAAATTTGAAAAACAAAATAAAACTTATATCAAGACTTGAAGAACACAGAGCTCGTCAAGTGGAGCATGGCAAAGTTCACAGTCAACAAAGAATACTTTGAAATTTCACGAAGCAATGGTGATGTAAAGAGAAGAAATCTGAAAAGCAAAATAAAACCACAACCTCAGTAAGGATGCATTGTATCTGTTCCTAAATATAGTATGTTGTAAAGATTTAAAAAAAATCAGTATGTAAAACACGGATTGATTTTCAGAATGTCAAAATTGAAATGGTCGTAACTGATGTCTAAACAAGTAGCCTTCAATATTTGTAAATGAGGACAAGGAAATGGAACATGAAAATTGCAGTCAACTATCCAAAAGGAAAAAATACGGTGATAGCAAAAGATAATAACAATCATGGAGAAATACTCGGTGAGTTGTCTTGGGTTTGAAAAAAAATAAAGATTAAGAATAAAAAGGGAAAATACAATTTATCTTAACAAGCTGGATAAACAACTGTGTACTCAACTTCTATACTGTAACATTGTATTTCAGTTATATTTTTCATCAATAATTTATTGTATATGTTGAAATTAAAGGTGCACTAGAATGCCCTAAACAAGGGCCAGCAAAAGATAAACATCAGTTCAATCCAGAATATCTCAAAATATTCAGTTTTTGAGCCATTTTTAATGTTTTCATCATCACTTAATTTTAATATTGCCTTCAAAATTTATCACAATCCTCCACCATGAATAACAATACATCGCAAAATTTTAAAACCCTGCCTGACATTATCTTCTATCATCCACAATTATAAAATATAAATCTGCTCAGTTGATCACAAAAAAGTTGGGCCAATTTGAAAATGATGGGTTCCAACATAACTTAAAATAGTTTCTCGTAATTTTAGCATGTTCATTGAAGTAGGTAATTGTCATTAACTGAAAGTTGAAATATCCACAATATTCATATTTTCTATAATACCCCAGATAGAGTATTTCTGCAAGTTTGAAGATCAGGTGAATTGAGATAGTAGATGTGGCTCTTATCATCTCACGGTGGAGGGTTTTTCCCTTTAACCCTTCACTCTCTCCTGACATGGCTTGTTGTTTGGCCCTGCTTTAGTTAGCCCTTTGCTCATTTTGTTTGTTTTCATCCATACTACTACTTGATTTTACTTAAGTGCTGCTAGAATTCTCACAGCTTCTGAAGTAGCTCATTCCTCCTTTGGTGCTCCTCGCTTTCGTTTGAATTGACTCTGTTTGAAGCCTTCCTCTCTTAAGGAGAACAATTGTCTTTGTTGGTGATAGGCTAATGTCAAGTTTGTCCTATAGCTACCCATTTTCTTGTTTTACGTTTCTATCCCTTCCCTCCTTTATAAAATTTGAAATGGCTCAGAGAGAAGAAAAGATGAGGTTCATTAGTGAATTGAGTGCCTATTTGAAAACAGATAATAAAACTACCCATACTAAACTAGATGACTGAGACAATCACTAGATGGATTTGAAAAAAAATACTAAACACTCCAAGGTAATGCACAAACTTCCCACCTTTCTAGAGGTTATCTTTTGCTCAAGTCATTAGTAAAGCTCCAGCGGAGCATTGTTCGATAAATGATCATCACAAAAGAAAACATTTCATTAGAGAAGAACATGCCAAAAATGGATAGCAAGATGCAATTGGCAATCAAAGAACCCCAGGTCCCACCTCTGGAAACATGGCCCAATTAGTAATAATTATAGCACCAATAGGAACAACAAAACACTAACTGGCTCACACATACGCACACACAAACCCTATCAATGGAGGAAATGTTGGAGCACATGGGGTTAACAGAGCACAGGTATTTGTATATCCAATGAAGATAGGGCTCCCTCGGAATGCCAACTCATCATCACAACCAGCTGCAACGCCATCAGAAATGATATTGCAACTAATATACATCAATGCAAAACAGTATTGGGAGATATTAAGATGCTAGCAAGCTTGAGCAAGGGCAGCAACCATAAAGAAACATAAAAAAAGAATAAAAACAAATGGACACAACCACATAAGCAAAAACACTTTGATCGTAAAGAACAAACATTGGCCTTGCATATTTTGTCATGTCCCCTTTTTAGTTGACATGTTCTGAGTTCATGGTTAGCCTATTATGCGAACCTCGTAGGCTGATATGATGGTTAGAGGGTCTTGATGGAGATTGGCTTGGTTTCGTTTAGCAGAATTTTTCTAGTTGGTTTTCGTTCGGGCTCTTTCGAACATGAATTAAAGGAGATATTAATATTTGATTGATTTAATCAAATATTAATTATTTGGTCTAATTTTAAGACCCTAATTCTAATTTAAGAATTGGTCTAATTTTAAGACCCTAATTCTAATTTAAGAATTGGTCTAATTTTAAGACCCTAATTCTAATTTAAGAAACCCTAAGTCTAATTTAAGGAAATATAATTTTAGCAAGCACACCTTTGGAGGGTATAAGGGTTTCTCATGGAGAGAGTTGGAATTATGCATTGATTATTGATTTTTTATATTGAAGAATTCTTCTGTGAAGACTAAGCCAAGGGTTCCAAGATTCCATCTGCATTGGAGAACGTCCACTCTTCAGTGTGTGCGATTCAGAGGCTCTGAAATATCAGCTGATCTATTGCCAAATTGAGAGATAGCTTCATACAGAAGTTATCACAAAGGTTTACAAATTTGAGAGGTAACTTCATACAGAAGTTGTCACAGAGCTTTCCTGGTATTTATTTTATTAGGTTTTTGATTCAATAAATTATACAAATAGAGATCTTTTGTATTAGAGCCATATATCTTCAGATCAGGGGTTGAAAACAGACAGGTTGTGCTTTATTGGTGGTCATACGAAGTCTGTACAGGTCCATACAGATCCACGCAAATATCAACCTCGGCAGACAGAGATCCCCAGTGACCGACATCGGCCGACTGAAGACTGATGTCAGCAGAGAAGGACCGAAAGAGACTGATGTCGACAGTATATCGACCGACGTCGGCGACTGTGTGTTCGACACAGCAGGCCGAGACGTCTAGATTCAAGCTTAATTTCCAAATTTGCAAAGCCCAAGGTTTTAAGACAAAATATTTCATATTATTTTATTTGTATGACAGAGACTCAATTGTGTAATCATCCAGAAGAACAAGTGATAAGATCTTTGATTTGCTATTGAGAGATTATATTGTGATTTGTTGATTTATTTGGAAATTATTTTGGCAAAATTTGTATCTTTGTTCAGAGCTTTATTTTTTCTATATTCCTAATTGGTTGGGGATATTACAGTGGTATCAGAGCTTTTGATGAAAAAAAAGAGCCCCTAAGTAAGGGACATTACAGTGGTATTAGAGCTAAATCCTGCAATCCTGAGGGCTTATAGATCTTATGCAGCCACAAGAGTTGGGACCACACAGGTATAACACACGCAGTAGAGCCTTGCTTGAAGGTACCCAAGTGTTAGAACAACAATGGATTATCATGAGTGACAGACGTGAGGGTAGCCCACCCAGGGGCCACTGACATAATGATGATCCGGGTACCAAAGAAACCTACCGTGAGATGACACAGGCACTACAGGCACTTACTACTATGATAAGGAGGATGAACACACCTGATAGACAGAATGGGGAACAAGGAGATGACAAGAGTGCTACTATTAATTAGAGACCATAGCTGACCCATTTTAGGACTGTTGATAGACCTACATGGCCTACGTTTGTACAAGATGAACTAGAAGAAGCACCAGCAGAGGAGGCGGCAGGTGATTCCCAATTTGCAGATACCCTCATGGCTGCAACTGATGAGTGGGACTTATTAGCTCCTCACGTTTAGGAGAAGATGTCCTTTGATCATTTTGTTACTCTGAGGAGAGAGCACTACAGATTAGTTAGATAGGATAGGAGGCCTAGATTTCAACTCAGTGAGCTGAAGAAGGCTACTGGCAAGCTTTCTTTGACTACTTTTGATGGCAGTGACAAGATGACAGCTCAAGCTTGGGTTCATAAGCTTGACACCTTTTTGGCATTGAGGCCAATGATAGAGATAGAGGCCATCAAATACGCCACTTTGCACTTGGATGGTGTAGCACATGATTGGTGGTACCATGGTATGGTAACACTTCAGCATAACTAGGTGACAGAGTACCAGGAGTTTGTGGATAGATTTGTTGAGTGGTTTGACAGGAAAGATCCCAAGGTTTACTTTCGAGATCTAGCACAGTTGAAACAAACAGGTAACTTGGATTCCTTCATTGGTGAGTTTCAGAGATTGGCAGTCATGGTGCCAAATATTTCTGAGCGTAGATTGGTAGTTCTCTTCATGGAGGGATTGACAGAACCATTGAGAGGTTGGATCAAAGCCTTTGATCCTCCTTCATTATAGGTAGCTATGAAGAAGGCGCGTAGTATGGAGATGGCAGCCCCATCCAATAAATTTAACTCCAGAGGTACTTCTTCATCTAGAGACCATAAGTGCTCCAACAGAGATACAGAGAGACCGGATTTCAGCATAGATAAATTAGGTGTGAAGAATGATTCAAAGGCCAATCTAGCAGCACCACCTTTGGATCGTGAGGCGCTTAACGATCTACATAGGAAGAAGCTTTGCTTCTACTACAAAGGTCCATATGATATCCATCACGATTGCCCTTTGAGGCCTAAGGGCAAGGCGAATCGTGTGATGTGGGCATATTATGAGGATTCAGATTCAGAGGATTTCGAACAGCAGAATAGTTCTAAGGAGGTAGAGTTAGAGCTTCACATATAGGAGGCATGCCTATCCAGCATTCATTCGGATGAGTCATTCAGACTCCGTGGAGTTTTGGCAGGGCAGAAGGTCATCACCCTTCTTGATACAGGAGCCACACATAATTTCATAGATGCTAGATTTGTGGAGAAGCGTGGACTCACTACCAAAGATTTTGAGGGCATCAGAGTTAAGGTAGCCAATGGTCACACTCTTAGGTGTGAGCGTATGATTAGAGACCTCCCATTGCGCTTGAACAACTATGAGTTCAAGGTTGATTATTATGTGGTGAACATGGGGGATATAGACTTAGTCTTGGGTATGAAGTGGCTTCATTCATTTGAGGAAGTTACTCTTCATCTCAAGGACATGGAGGTTCACTTTGATGTTGATGGGAAGACACATATTCTTAAGGCAATACGGGGTAGCAGCTTCAGATATATGTTTTTTCATCGAATGGAGATGCTCATACGACATGACATGATAGAGTGCGATGATGAGTGCACATTGGCACCAACACAGGAGAGATATGAGGACGAGCTTGGTCTTGAGGTGAGTTCAGTTCAGGAGTTATCACATGTGGTAGGGACTCAGCTTTTTGTTACAGTCTGGTCACAGGTTGATGATGATATGACTATTCCTAGCCTTCACAATTCAAATTTAGTTATTATTCAGGTAAGGAGTTTGCTTGAGTTGCCTGTTGATTTTCATTTATGGATTGGATGTTGGGGTGCTTATTTTAGTACTAGGGATGGTGTGACGCCATTAGATGAGAGTTGGGATGGACATGGCATGGAGTTTGCATTGATTGACAGCAGGGTAGATCATGACTACATTTGGGATCCAGGTGGATTGATGGGTGTATCATTCAACGATTGCTTGAGGGCAAGCAATTTTAGGAACAGTGGATTGTCATGTCCCCTTTTTAGTTGACATGTTCTAAGTTCATGGTTAGCCTATTATGTGACCCTCATAGGCTGATAGGATGGTTAGAGGGTCTTGATGGAGATTGGCTTGGCTTCGTTTAGCAGAATTTTCCCAGTTGGTTTTCGTTCAGGCTCTTTTAGACATGAATTAAGGGAGATATTAATATTTGATTGATTTAATCAAATATTAATTATTTGGTCTAATTTTAAGACCCTAATTCTAATTTAAGAATTGGTCTAATTTTAAGACCCTAATTCTAATTTAAGAAACCCTAAGTCTAATTTAAGGAAATCTAATTTTAGCAAGCACACCTTTGGAGGGTATAAGGGTTTCTCATGGGAGAGAGTTGGAATTATGCATTGATTATTGATTTTTGATATTGAAGAATTCTTCTGTGAAGACTGAGCCAAGGGTTCCAGGATTCCATCTGCATTGGAGAACGTCCACTCTTCAGTGTGTGCGATTCAGAGGCTGTGAAATATCCGCTGATCTATTGCCAAATTGAGAGATAGCTTCATACAGAAGTTATCACAAAGGTTTACGAGATTTGAGAGGTAACTTCATACAGAAGTTGTCACAGAGCTTTCTAGGTATTTATTTTATTAGGTTTTTGATTCAATAAATTATACAGATAGAGATCTTCTGTATTAGAGCCATATATCTTCAGATTAGGGGTTGAAAATAGACAGGTTGTGCTTTATTGGCGACTGTACGAAGTCCGTACAGGTCCGTACAGATCCACGTAGATACCGACCTCTACAGACAGATATCCTCAATGACTAACATTGGCCGACTGAAGACCGATGTCAACAGTATATCGATCGACGCCGGCGACTGTGTGTTTGACACAGCAGGCCGAGACGTCCAGATTCAAGCTTAATTTCCAGATTTGCAAAAGCCCAGGGTTTTAAGATAGAATATTTCATATTATTTTATTTGTATGACAGAGACTCAATTGTGTAATCATCCAGAAGAACAAGTGATAAGATCTTTGATTTGCTATTGAGAGATTATATTGTGATTTGTTGATTTATTTGGAAATTATTTTGGCAAAATTTGTATCTTTGTTCAGAGCTTTATTTTTTCTATATTCCCAATTGGTTGGGGATATTACATATTTCGAAACAAAAAGCTCAACCAGAACCTCAAGTGGGCCAAGGAAAAAGAGTAAAAGATAATAAAAAAATTTGGATAGGAAGCAAGGAAACACATAACATTGAGATCAGCGATCACCAAGAAGAGATCCAAGATGGTGAGGAATCTTACAACTCTACAATGACTCCACTCATTTGATCACTAAAGCTCTATGTGAAAGAGCTAATGAGTTTGAATGAGAGACTATAAAGTATGGAAGCAAGGGAGAAAATAAAATATATTAAAATTAGAGAGGTGTTAAGCACCCAGTGAAGGCTAGAAGAGGACACCAACATGCTTAAAGCACAAGTGGCAAAACTTCAAAATCTTGTGAATGTTTGACAACATGAATGGCAAGCCCTCAAACAAACCATTCACTCTCCAATAAGCAACAAGGTAGAGAAGATGAAGACAAATACAACACAAATAAAATAAGTCCAAGAAGCACTTCGCAGCATGAAAACGAGAGAGAATGAGCTAAGAAATAAACTAGAAGAGGCTAAAACATGGGCATAGGTAGTAAAGGAACCAAGGGGCGAGCAAAAGGAGTTGATAGAAAGGCAAGTAAAAAAATCAAATGATAAAAGAAAGAGAACATCGTGCTAAATTATCAAATATAATTATAAAAAGGCTAAAAGACTATAAACAAGATGAGGATACAATAGCGTAACAAAGGACTTCCTTGCAGACCAACTACTAACGGAAGGGCTAGATCAGACAAGCAAGAAGAAATGGTAAGTCGAGAGGAGGAAGGGGGAGGCATATCCAGGTCACATTGGTGAACTTTTGAGGACAAAACAAGAATACTAAAAGATAGAGGCATGTTAAAAGGCTCACACTATTACATAGATGAAGACTTAAAAGTTATGCAACTAGAAGAGAGAAACAAGGAGTGGGAAAACGTGAAGGCAACATGGAATGAAAGGAAATGGGCATACCTAAACAATGGAAAAGCCTATATCACAACACAGCAAAACCGAAGCAAATAGGGAATATGGCCCCCTTTGGAACATCCTATAATGGTATGCTGGAATTGTAGAGCCTACCCTTAAAGGAGACGTCCTGGGTTAGGCCATAGCCAAGGATAGAGATTTAATCATTTTGACTAAAACACATGAGCCTGACAGGTGCACAACACCGGATTTTTAAGGGTACAAGAAGGCAACAATATGGAATAAATAAGCAAAGAATGGTGAAGGGTATGGAGGCATAATGGTGTTAATAAAAGAAGCATGGAGCAAAAGTATCAAAATAGAAAAACAAAATAAAAAAAAATTGTACATATAGATAAGGATCATAGAAAACGACACAAACATTAGCATTGTTGCATGCTATTTTGCACCCAAGAATTCCAAATTCTATAAGAAAAGTGATCTATACCATGAAGACCCATACTCGTCCCTAAAAAAGGACATCTTGACATACAATAAGATTGGAGAGATATTGTGAATAGGGAACTTCAATGCAAAGATAGCAAACAAGCAAGCCAACATTTGGAAAATAATGTGGATCTAGACACGAATCCTCTTTGGATAGCAAAAGAAAAAAAATCAGCAATGGAACGGGGCTTCAGACAATAGACATGGGGTTATCACGCACTTTGGAGAAGAGCTACTAAGTTTATGTAGTATAAATAGCTTAACTATTTGCAATGGCATGAGTAAATAGAAAAAATTAGGAAATTACACGTGCAAGACACACAAAAGGCAGAGTGTAATAGATTATGTTATATACTCTCAAAATTTTATACCTAGAATTGAAGAGCTACAAGTAGAGGATTCTCTCATGAAACTTACATCAAATCACAACTCAATTTTTATTAATCTCCAATTACAAAGAGACAATCCGTAGGATGAGCACACCAGGGTCAACCAAAGTAAGTTGCCACCTAAAAGAAACGTTCTCTTGAAATAGGAAAATCAGCAAGCCTTTAAAGCAGCACTAGTTAGCAAGATGCGGGAAAGGGAAAACAAGGGAGCACATACCAGTGGTGCAAATTACACAAAAAGCAAGAGGCTAATAACACTATTCATGAGACACTAAAAACATGCAAGAGAGCTAAAACTAAAAAGAAGAAAAGAAATAGTTTCCTAACAAACTTGTGGTATGATGAAGAATGCAAGATAAGGCGAAGATAGCTAAAAGAACCAACAAGTGGAACAAAAGTAAACAGGAAAGCATATAAGCAAATGGTAAGAGCAAAAAAAGAAGAGTATACAAGAACTCATAGGAAAACGCCGATTTACTTAGAAAAAATGAACAAAAAAGATTTTGGAGGGAACATCACAAGGGAAAAAAGCAATCTAAAAATAGCATAGCAGTAGGACAGTGGTTGGAGTACTCAAAACAATTGTATGAGCATGAAAGTGAACAAGATAAACCTCCCACAATTAGTTTTAATGAAGAGTTTTGCACAATAGAAGACATCAAGCAAGGGATTAAAAAGCTAACAACGGGTAAACCCTGAGACATAGACAACCTACAAGTAGAGCATCTAAAATGTGTAGCAGATATCATAGCACCTCAAATCAGAGAAATTTTCAATGAGGTCATCCATAAGGGCTTTCCAACAAAGTGGACAACTAGCTTAACCATACCCCTGTTTAAAAGTGGAGCTATAAATAACCCTTGAATTATTGAACTATCATGGTCAATCCGCTCTTTGCAAAGCTATTTTGAAGAAAGGTGGAACGCAGAATTAGTAGTTGGTCAGAGGAAAAAAGGAAGAGGGCAAAGGGACAAGCAATTTTTAGGCCCAAACACTATATTATTGATCATTGTGTCACCCTTAGACACCTGGTTGAAAAAGTGTGGGCTAAAAAAGGGGATGCATATTGTTGCTTTGTAGACTCCAAAAAGGCATCCGATACAGTACCAAGGAGCAAACTATGGAGCAAAATGGAATAGCTATAGAACCCAATGCACTAGAAGGCAACAATTCACAAATTGTATGAGCAAGTCAAGGCTAAAATCAAAACACACGCAGGAATGTCCGAATGTTTTGAGAGTGATATAGGCGTCAAACAAGGCTGCCCTCTATCCCCAACTTCATTTGGGATTTACATTGATAAGCTAGAGGATTTGATAAACAAATTCGAAAGAGAGGGGGTCCAATCGGGGAACTATCTGGTGAAACTTCTACTTTACTTTGATGACCTAATTCTAATGCAGAGACAATCCAAGATTTAAGAGACTATCTCCGAGCTCTAGAGTTATTTTGTAAAGTAGGGATGCAGGTAAATATCAAGAAATCCAAAGTTAAGATTTTCTCAACAAAAAGGAACAACACCCCGATTTTCAGTTTGCAAAAGGGTCTCTTGAGTGGTGTCAAAATACAAGTGTTTCGGCCTTGACTTTCACAACAAGCTTAGATGGGATACTTGTAGGATGAACAAAATAAACGGTGGCTGGAGAGCTATCTATGCACTTCAAAATCAATGCAGAAATGTTGAGTTATGGGGTTAAAAGACCTCTAGGGTCTTATTTGGGTTACTTGTAGCACCAATAGTATTATATGGTTGCGAAGTGTGGGCTAGTTGAACAATGAATTTGAAATGGAGGCAAATAGAAAATATTCAAAAGCATCTAATCACAAACAATTTCAGAATTAAGGAATTAGTCCCATATAAAATCATTCTTGCCGAAACAGGTACTTTCCCTTTAGAGGCAACCGCTATGGCCAAGTTATTATGTTACAAAACAGAAAGCATGAAGAACAACAAGTGGCCTAGGGCAGCAAGAGATAAGAGTTGCGCAGGAAGAAGACCACTTGGATGAAGCAAAAACACAAGCAGATGAATAGATGGGATATCAGCATAACCGAATGTCCAAATTGTAACAAAGACAAAAAAAAAATTACAGGAATGAAAAATTCAGAACAATAATGTGGAGGAAGGGGACAAGCAAGAAAAGACAACGCTATTTCAATGTTCAACCTGACTTATGAACATAATGAAAAAGCATATATAGGGGTTGAAATCAGTTGGAAGGAAAAAATCCTCATTGTTCAATTGAGAACTAGTTCTCTTAGACTCTGATGTGAGACAGGGAAAAGGTGTGATAACTCCAATAAAATTTTATCTGAAAACGAAGAAAATCTACACTACTTTTACCCACGAACACACATGCATGGCACATGCACACACACTTTATATACCACTATAATATCCCAAACCATAAATTAATGAAACATAATCAGATCTAAAATGATTTATAAAATAACTCTCAAAATACCCAATTTTCTCCTCACCAATGGACCCTGAATTTGATATTTTGTTAACCAATCCAGAGGGAAACTCATTCAGACTTAATGGAATGATAAATATTCATGAATAACAATAATGGCATGGCCTATTTCTAATACATATCATAAAATAACAGATTTGCACAACAAACATGAATTTCATGAAATATGTCTTCCAACCCTTCTACACCTAGTTTATCTGAATTCCATAGAAAATGTAAAATAAGAACCCAAGATTATAAAACTAGATTTTCTGATGAAATTACAGCAAATGGGACTTATCTACAGTCCCAACAATAGCATCTACAGCAGCAATAAAATCAAGAAACACACTATCAAACTCCTCACCCGACACAAAATCGAAACCACTGAATTTGCAACTTCTTGAAGCTCTGATGCCATCTCTGTATGAGATTACCCTCATGAAATCAAATCGTCCTATGATCTCCAAGAACCCAAGGGGTTTCATCCTTGAATCTTGTTGTTGAAGCACAAGCGCAACATGCATAACGAAATTGTTAATTTGACCAAAAGATCCCCGTAAAGAAAACATAGTGTATTAATACACAAGAGACCCAAGATGGGGCGCCAAAATCCTTACTTTAGAGGAAATGACATCAGTTAGAGAAGCACCCCATTTCCATATTTTATCCATTTTCCGAAATTCATTTAGCTCTTGCTTTTTCCTTCTTTGTTTCTACTCTCAACTTCCCAAATTTGATCCACTTATAAAATAGCAAGATTCTCTGGAACCCCCATCAATATCCACTCTTAGAAAGCAACGCTCCATTTGGCAAGTTTCCTTAGAAACTCAACAACTCCACCTAAAAAACCATACCCCACTTTGGCTATGAAAATATTCAATAATAATATTTAATTAATTATTTGGCCCTTATTAAGAGATAATGAATATTTGGGACCAAATAACCAAATTTAAATAAACTATTTTCCTTTCTCTTTCTTGCAACCCAAAGATAGAATTGGAATGGGCATTTTGTCCATAAACACAGATTAATTGGAAAAAAGGGCATGATAGTCTGCCCCTCTCAAAATTGCTTGCTCACAAGCAATGCAAATTTGAATGCTCTAAAATTTCAGGACCTTTCCAAGTAGCATCCTCAACTGGAAGATTTTTCCATCGAATGAGATATTTTGTTATGCTCATGTTTCTTAGTTTCTTCACCCTTGTATCAAGCACTTCTAGAATCAAAATTAGTTTTACTTCATCATCTAGTGGAGGTAAATCAATAGAGGGAATTATATGCAACCCAACAACTTTCTTCAAACAAGAAACATGGAATACATTATGAATTCTGCAATTTTTAGGAAATTCCAATTCATAAGCTACTTCACCTACTTTCCTGATAACCCTGCATGGACCATAGAATTTGGGCTTCAGTTTTTCCTTCTCACTGATTTTGATAAAAGATTGCTTGTATGGCTGCAATCTTAAGTACACCATATCACCCGCCTCAAATGTCCTTTATGTCCTCTTCCTATATGCGTATACCTTCTGTTGATTTTGTGCTTGCTACAATTTTTTCTTCAGAGATCTCAAGATATCTTGGCTTTGATTAACCAAGTCACTTGTTGAAGGTACTCTACCATCTGAAATCATCAAATGTTAATGCATCATAACCATACAATGCTTTAAATAGAGACATACCAATAAACATATGATGAGTCGTGTTGTAACAGTATTCTCCCAAATGAAGCCCCCTGATCCAAGCTCTCTGTTGACTTGAGACATATTTTCTCAAATATCCTTCAACCCACGTGTTTACAATTTTTGTTTGTCCATCTGTTTGTGGATGGTAACTAGTGCTAGGAGTAAGCTTGGTCCCTGTCAAATGAAATAGTTCCTGCCAAAATGCACTGAAAAACCTACTATCTCTTCACTGATTATGTTTTTGGATAACCCATGTAATCTGAAAACTTCCTTGAAAAACAAATCAGCAACTTGAGGTGCTTTGTAATCAATAGAGATAACAAAGAAATGTGGATATTTAGTCAATCTATCTACTACAACATAAATGCAATCTTTCCCTTGTACTTTGGGCAGCCCCACAATGAAGTCCATGGAAATACTTTCCTATTTTTGTTCAGGAATGGGAAGTGGTTGTAGCAACCCCACAGGAAACTCTTGCTCTCCCTTATTCTGTTGGCATGTTGTACATTCTTTGATATGCACAAGAACATCCTCTTTGAGACCCTTCCAAGAGAATCTCTCTCTAATCTGTCTATATGTTTTGAAAAAACCTGGATGTCCTACTAATGGTGCATCATGAAATGCTTCTAGTATTTTTTTTTCATTTTTCATTCAGGAACAATGAATACTCTGTTCTTGAATAAAATCCGCCCATCTGTCATTGTGTACCTATCATCCTTCTCCAATCCATCAAGAATGTTAGCAGCAAATGTATTCTTAGCAGCTAAGATTGGAATTTTTCAATCTGCAGAAATAATAGAAATGTTGCAAAGAGTGGGCATTCTAGAGAGTGCATCAACTACTATGTTCTTCTTACCCTTAACATATTCAATTTCAAAATCATATGCTCGTAGCTTACTTACCCATTTCTATCGTCTATCATTCAAATTTTGTTGGCTTAGGAAGAATTTCAAACTATTGTGACCTATTTTAACAACAAACTTCCCACATACCAAATATTGTCTGAATTTCTCCAAAGCATGCATTGTAGCCAACATTTTTTTTATCATATATAGATAGTCCCCTCTCATGATCTTTTAGCTTTTTGCTCTTGAAAGCTATGGGATGTCCTCTTTAAGATAGGACAACCCCAACTCTAACACCTAAAGCATCACACTCTATAACAAAAGGGAGTGAAAATTTGGAATAGCTATAACTGAACATGTAATTATTACCTCTTTTAACTTCTCAAAAGTGGTTTGTGCTTGTCTTTTCCACTCAAATGCTCCCTTCTTTGTTAAATTAGTAAGAAGAGCTCCAAGCTGAGAAAATCCCTTAACAAACCTCCTATAATAACTGCAAAATCCAAGGAAACCTCTAAGTTGTGTTAGATTTGTAGGACGTGGCCAATCTAGAAAGGCTTGGATTTTTTGTTGATCCACTTGGACCCCTTTAGCACTAATCACATGACTAAAGTATAAAATCTTAGTCAAATCCAAATTCACATTTGGACGTTTTAGCAAAGAATGATTGTTCTTCACGAATATCGAAAATTGTATCCAAATGCTTAAGATGTTCTTCCCAAATTTTACTGTAAATCAAAATATCATCAAAAAATACTAAAACAAACTTCCTTAAATGCTTACCAAACACATTATTCATACAAGATTGGAATGTAGTTGGTGCATTGCTGAGTCCAAATGGCATAACCAAAAACTCAAAGTGTCTATAGTGACACCGAAAAGCAATCTTTTGAATATCTTCTTCTCTCATGCATATCTGATGATACCCAGACCTCAAATCAATCTTTGAAAAATACACAACACCATGTAGCTCATCAATCAACTCATCTATCCTAGGTATTGGGTATCTATTCTTGACAATTTTCTTATTCAATGCTTTCTAATCTATGCATATCCGCATAGTACCATCATTCTTTACTAGCACCACAGAAGATGCAAAAGGACTAGACCTTGGTCTGATGCACCCCATATCTAGAAGTTCTTTTATTGCTTTCTCAATCTCCTCTTTGTACACTATGGGATGGCGATATGGAGTGGTCATGACAAGGTTTGACCCTAGATCCAATTCTATGATATATGTTGAAATCCCCTTTTTGGAGGTAATCCTGGAGGCATATCATTAAAAACCACACTATGCTTATTCAAAATCTTCTATGTGTCAATATGAATTGAATCGTTCTTACCTCTTGAGGGCTCTTTTGAAATTACCAAACTACTTGCAAACCATTCAACTTGGCTTTTCCGGAAAAGCCTTTCCATCCTTTTTGTTGTAACCACTTGTGGAGCTCCATTTGTTATTCCCTTCAGAACTACATCCTTCCCATCAGATTTGAACTTGAGTTCCATAGTTTGATGATTTGTTAAATCCTCTCTCAAAGAATGGAGCCACTACACACCCAAAACCATATCAATAGCACCTAAACCCACAACATAAAAATCATCACAAACCTTATGATCTCCAAAGGCTATGTCAAGATTCTAAATCTTCTTCTTACATGGTATATTGTATCCATCTGCTACAATGACATTGAAGCCCTTAAATTCATCTACTTTAAGTCTTCTTCTTTCTACCAATCCTTCATCAATAAAATTGTGGATAGCCCCACTATCAATTAACACGGTAATTATTTTCCCGCAATCTCTCCACGAACTCTAAAAGGATGGTATATATGTGACCTTGAAAGGGATGCAAGTGTGCCACCATTATCTTCTCCTTTTTCTTCCTCTTCATGGGGAGGATATTCTGGATCATGAAACTCTTCGGATGCATATGAATCTGAGTCTTTATCAAATACAACCTCAATATAATGCACTTGCCCTTTTCCAAGGCATTTATGTCCCGAAGTCCAAGGTTCCCTGCAAGAACAACAAAGTTTCTTCCTCCTAAGCTCTTTCTTGGATTCATCATCAATCTTCTTCGACACATTTGGAGGTGCATATTTTTGTGTTGGGACAACCAAGAACTTCTTCTGAAAGTTCTCTTTGGACTTATTCCAAAATGAGGACTTTGAATAAGACTTTTGTTGAGGTATAGTAATCTCCAGATCAAATGCCTTCTTGATAGTTTCTTGTAAAGTACAAGGGTTGAATGCCTTCACAAGACCCTTGAGATGCTCAGATAATCCTTCTATGAAAAGAACAATGAGTCTCCTCCCTGATATATTAGTTACCATGACTGATAATTTTTTAAAATCAGCAACACATTCCTCCATCCTACCTTTTTGTTTGAGGCAAGCCAACTCTCTGAAATGTTCTTCAGGATCCTTTATGTCAAATCTTTCAACCAACCTATTACAGAATTCATAATCTGACCTGATTTGATTATGATTCTAAGTGATTAAACCATGGTACCACCAATCATGTGCAATGCCTTCTAGATGAAGGGTAGCAGATTTAATAGCTGCCTCTTCTGCCATTGGTTTAAGAGACAAATATGTGTCCAATTTTTGCAACCATGCTCTTGCAGTGCATTTTCGGTTCCATCAAAAATAGAGAGGTAATTTTCCCAAAGTTTGCTCCAATTCCTTTGGCTTTGTCTGTAATATAGCCTCTTGCCTCATTGCACCTTTGGTTTTCCTCATAGTCATGTAATTTTTCAATGTCATGGCCTCTTGGATATTAGTTGGGAGTGCTCTATATTCTACATAACAATGAGAGATGTCTTTTTGGAATGTGGTTTCTTCTTCTGTACTCACTTTTTCTTTTTAAATGGAATTGGGCTTTGTGGATCTATTAACAAATCCAACTCTCGAATTTTGAATTCCCACTTTTTTGCCCTTTCCTTTGTCATTATGGTTTGCTCTTGAGGTACTAGCTTCTCCATTGTTATTGTTATTATTAGGCTCATTTGCATTGTTTTGCATCAGCTGTAACATCTGGCTAAACATGTTTGCAAGGCAGTTTTGCCCTTGAATCATCTCATCAAACTTTCTTACAGCATCTTCTCCAGAGTCTCTTCTATCTGCCATTATCTCTTCTTGTTGCAATTTCTTTTGCTCTCTTCTCAAGTATCTAATTTCTCTGTCACTTGGAAACATCAAACATTAAAATAACCTACAAGAAGGCAAGATCGGGCTCTAATACCACAGTGATAACCCCAATAAAATTTTATCTGAAAACAAAGGAAATCTGAACTACTTTTACATGCATGGCTCATGCACACACTTTATATACCACTGTAATATCCCAAACCATAAATTAATGAAACATAATCAGATCTGAAATGATTTATAAAATAATTCTCAAAATACCCAATTTTCTCCTCACCAATGGACCTTGAATTTAATTGTTTGTTAACCAATCCAAAGGGAAACTTATTCACACTTAAGGGAATGATAAATATTCATGAATAACAGTAATGGCACAGCCTATTTCTGGTACACATCATAAAATAACAGATTTGCACAATAAAAATGAATTTCAAGAAACATGTCTTCAAACCCTTACACCCGATTTCTTTGAATTGCACATAAAATGTAAAATAAGAACCCAAGATTATAAAATTGGATTTTCTAATGAAATTACAGCAAATGGGACTTATCTATAGTGACAACAACCACATCTACAGCAACAATTAAATCTGAAAACACAATATCAAACTCCTCACCCAAAAATCCTGCAAACACACAGAATCGAAATAATTGAATCTGCAACTTCTTAAAGCTCTGAATCAATCTCTGTATGAGATTACTCTCATGAAATCAAAAGGATTTCAAACTATGATCTCCAAGAACCCAAGGGGTTTCATCCTCGAATCATGTTGTTGAAGCACAAATGCAACAAGCATAAAGAAATTGTTAGTTTGGCCAAAAGATCCCCGTAAAGAAAACATAACATATTAATATACAAGAGACCCAAGATGGAGTGCCAAAATCCTTGCTTTGGGGGAGATGACATCAATTAGAAAAGCAACCCATTTCCATATTTTATCCACTTTCCAAAATTCATTTATCTCCTGCTTTTTCCTTCTTTGTTTCTACTCCCAACTTTCTCAAATTTGATCCACTTATAAAATAACAAGATTCCCTAGAACCCCCATCAATATCCACTCTTAGAAAGCAACGCTCCATTTGCCAAGTTTCCTTAGAAACTCAACATTAACTCCACCTAGAAAACCACGCCCCACTTTGGCTATGAAAATATTCAATAATAATATCTAATTAATTATTTGGCCCTTATTAAGAGAGAATGAATATTTGGGACCAAATAACCAAATTCAAAAACAAACTATTTTCCTTTCTCTTTCTTGCAACCCAAAGATAGAATTGGAATGGGCATTTTGTCCATAAACACAGATTAATTGGAAAAGGGACATGACAAAAGGACAACTCCTACGAAGCAATGAGGTGAGAGGGTTTACATTTTTTGCACCACAAGGGCAATCGAAATGAAGGAGCACTTCATCCTTGAGTGTCCTCTGTACACGGACATATGAGCCAAATATATAAAAAAAATTAAGAGTTGGCTTCATGGTAGATATATTTGAGGAAAAAATATTAAAAGGGTTGGGGGAGATGCTAACCCATATCGCAAAAGATGGAGCAGCCTTCTAAAAGATACCTCGGGTCACAGGAATCTTTGAGTGGTTGGAGCAATCGGTGTAATTGGTGGTCCCAAAGACCACTTTAGACGTAATAAACACCATTTCATTCATTCATTCAATGCAAATGAAAATTCCAACGCATACCAAGCAGTAATAAAGGGTGCCACGCAGATCTTAGAGCAGTTGATACACAGCCAATACAGATAATGAACAGCCACACAGCCCAACAGCAGATAATATGCCACTTAAATTGCCATATGAGTCAGAAAACTGACATATTCTGCCACGCCAAACAGCCCATATGCAGTCAAAGGAACAGGTAAGACGACATACAATGTTTCAATAGCTGAAATGCCTTGCTAGAGACAAAAGGCCTTGATATTAATTGAAAACCAGTTAGACTGACAAGTGCACAGTCCTATGAAAGCGAAAAAATCCCTCCTTTCAGATGTACGCTGGTCTTTGGATATGAAACACCTTCAAACAGTCCAAAACTGACATATCTGCCTAGCTACAGCAGTATAAGATGCCAAAACGCCTCCTTCAACAGGTGACACTATTTTTTATCAGTCAAATTCTTTTGAACAGCCAAAGTGCAGTTCTTAACTATTAAAGAACTGATTTTGAATGTATTTAATTGGCTGAGAATGAAATTGCAGCAGGGAAGAAAAATGGAGGAAAAAATCAATGAAAAATTTTGTGCTCTAATACCAGTATCAGGCTAGGAATGGATGACAAAGAAATAGCATGAATTTGGTGCAAACCAAAGTTATTGCGTTAATGAATGAATGTGATATTACAATATATAAAGTCAAACATGTGACTATTAATTTCATATTCTAAGAAGACTATTCATCTTCTTACATAGACTATCTATCAACCACTACGAGACAAAAGCTCTCTTACAATTACTCCTAGGATTAACATTTTTAAAGGAATGTTATGATATAATAGGGGTGGACTGTTATCCACCGAGGACTATGATATTATTATATGAACGAGTTATGGAGTAGCCAACTTGTGGTACACATAGCCAATGTTTGGATAGGATTGGCCAATGGGTGACATATATTGGGACAAAGGGATATATATATATTTGGTAATTAGATTCGCCGGTCTCATGTGCAAAGGGTTTATCCTCCCCCGCTAGTATTATATGAGAGGCTATATAGAGAGGCATCTGTGATGATTGAAAGACAGAGAGATTGATTATGGTTCATTTGTATTGAATAGATCAAGTCAACAAATTTTGATCTCACGTAGGGTAAATATTCTTGGATCAATTCCTTAAGGAATATTTTATGGTGCAACTCTACCTTAGGAATATTTTTATTTCTATTTATGGATATATCAAATATTGGGGCAAATTGACCCATTCCACATCTCTTGTACATGGATTTATGATAATGTTTTGCAATAATTTTGTAAATTGGATGTTCAGAGCACACCATACGTTATTGGATGTTTGGAGCACATCATACAGCTATAATATATATAAATATAGTTACCATAAGATGTGGATATGAGATGGGGCCTTGTCTCTATATTGTTGTTTCCTTGTGGCTATGGTAAAAACAAGTATGCAACATTAAAGATCAACATTTCAGGTCACACTTTGTGAACCATCATCAAGATGAAAATGAGAATAGAATGATTTCCAACTGCAGAGAATTAGCTCTATCTATTCATTTATTGTCAAGATACTATTGATCCAAAATTACTCACATGGTTACATACAGAAGCATTCACTACACTTTGCATGGACAGTGGAAATACTATTGATCTTAACATTAAAGATGTTGATTCATGTAGTAGAAAATAAAAGGACCTTTTCAATCATTTACTAAAGAGAGAACAGAAACAAGATAATTAATGCCTTGCAAAAGTATGGATGAGAAAATACCTGCAAATAGGAAAAATGAGTTTAAGTAACAACACAGACATTAGGAAGCCAAGAAGATCCCTAACAGGAAATGGTACAAAGAATGAAATTCTAAGGCCCACAACAGAAGCACATGGGCTCTAGAAATTAAAGTAACATCAATACCAAAAAGCAATGCTACTATCATGGTTCAAAAACTCGAACTTGGTAAAACTAGGCAAATCAAAAAGAATATATAAATTCGAAAAATAAACAAAACGAATTTAGAAAATGCACAGGTATATTTTCTATTAGTTTTAGGGCAAAAAAGAGTACAGCAGTGGCATTTACTACATTCTAATGGTAAACATTAAATATCACTTTCTAAGTTCCTTGAGTTTGATGTGTTTTTCTTTTTTTTTAAATGAACAATAGTTTAGCAGTGAAATGATATAAGAAGTCAAAAAAAGGCCAACAAAAAAGCAGCTGCAGCTGCTGCAACTGCAACAGCAGATTCTAATATAACTGGAAATGACATAGCATCTTCAGAGGCTGTTGCAACTGCAGCAACAGGTTCTAATATAACTGGAAATGACATAGCATCTTCAGAGACTCGGAATGATTGCATACATGACCTCAAATCTTCTCCCATTGTTGAGGTAAAACAATTGACATTTACAACACAGAAGTTTGCTACTCACCTTGCACTGTAATAAGCGAGTTTGGCAAGTTTTCACTGTTTTTTTACTGCTCACCTTGCACTGTAACAAGCGAGTTTGGCAAGTTTTCAGTGTTTTTTCATGAGTTTTGCAACTATGGTTACTACCATAGAGGTTTAAAGGATAACCACTAGGAGATAATCTCAGCTCATAAGAAAAGGACATAAGAAATGAAACAAACATTAAATACTGATTTCCAAAGGTAATTATTTTTTTGATTTTTTTCATTTTGAAAAGGTCAGACTCGGGGTTCAAACTCAGCACATATCAGGTGCGCATGCCTCTAAGAAAATGCATTGGACTGTTTTATAAATAGTTCCGATGACCTGGGGATTACACCCAATCACCGGATGAATCAAACTTTCCAGTTAATAGTAGAACCGCATTCACAATCCAGACCCTAAATCCAACTGGCATGCCTTCTGTCCTTCATACAAGATAACCAGAGAATTTGCAGGTTATTAAAGTACCCAAATCAGTCGCCTAAAACTTAAAGGGAGATGAAACAAGTAACATAAGGTTAATCATCAAAAAGGGATAAGATTTCGATATACAGTCCACATAATTCGGTCTACCAATTACATGGGGCTGAATGTTTACTAACAGTCATGCATTATAGAATCTTCTCCAGCCAAATCAATCGCCTTGCTTAAAGGCCTCGTTCATGTGCATGCGTTTTCAGAAACTACTCAGTTTTCCCTTAAAACGGACAAATGCTCCCGCATGACTAGAAACTATTGTAACAGTAATACCATTTTTTAAATTAAAACTTGTCAGAAAAAATAACAACTGGGCAGGGCAACATGCAGGGACTCATATTGGCTGGCTAGCTAGAGATGCAAAAGTCGAATCCTAATCCCATCGCCCAGAACTCGATACACTAATACCCATACTTATACCAAAATATCGGTGGGGTAATTCCGTGACTCGGTAGCACAAAATGGCGCTCCAGCCCCCTTGGTAATCTGAATTGCAGCGATTTCTGGCAATTTGATGGTCACGGGGTCAATTCCTAAGAAAGGAATGGCCATTAAAGATCGTAAAATATTGTTCCGATCCGCAATCTACACAGCCATTCTACAAACTTCCATCAATGAAATGAAACTAAAAAGGGGTCGAGGTGAGGACGTACCGCTATCGCCAATCAAGAGCAGCTTGATAAGGTAATCGTAATCGGCCCGAGCCTTTCCTGTGGCTGCAGCCATCCCCTATGCTTTACTGTCTCTTGCTTGTTTTGTTGTGTCACTTATGACTTGTTAAATGAACAAAAACCGCCCTGCACCATATTCGATCTGGAGCCCTCCGTGTTCCAACCGCCCGTATGTTGGTAGCATAAGCATTAAAGACTGTTTGACATTCCAATCCCTGGTATGAACCATAGGAGGGTTAAGTCTACCGTAGTTAAATACACAAAAAGTCCTCCCCATCCCAACATTGACTGTCTTGGCGTATATAGATGTATATCTATTTTTTTAAATATAAATCAATATTATTGTGTCCTACTATTTATTAAATAATGCTCATTTTAAAACCATATTTATATATATAGAGTTGTTTTAAAGGTACGAAGTTATGTTGGAAGGCATGTAATTTTTTGTTTTGGTAAAATAAAATTTTGTAAAGTGAAAGAGTGTCAAAATTCATGATTGTATTTGTTAAATTTAGGTTTCCAAAAAACTTCACTTAATATTTCTAAAATTTCACTTCCATCACTAGAAAAATGTATCAATGAAGGGATATTCATATGTCATTTTACAAAGAACTTAGAAAAGTGTCAGGGTCAATGATTCTACTAAAATGATATCGGTTTTGAATAGTCTCATATATTCGCTATGTAAAATCCTTTCTTTTATCAAAATTGGAATAAGTGGGTATTAAACCATAACTATGACAAATTGTTGTGTAAAAGTGAATTATATAAATTATCTCTGATTTGAAACTTTTTAAATACAAAAATATGTTAAAAGGGGAAAGTGTTTAAGAGGAACAACTTAGCTAGAAATAAAACATGTAAGATTGTGACTGGAACTATGAAACCGATTGTATGGCTCTAAAAGGTCATTATGAATCGGGGACAAGGCTTTACATCCATCTGATACAAGGTTGCACTATCTGAACAAGGCTAACCTACGTTGGTGTTTGCAAAGAGAGTCGACGTTCGATAGGGCTTTAGCTCTTTGTGTAAAAATGGGTATGTGCACCTTTGCTTGCAAGTCATGTGTGTGTGATCGGATATATGCAATTTACTACGGAAGTCATTATATACCTTCTTCTTCACTTGGAACTCTAGTTCAATAAATAATGAGGAATAAACATGATAAATGGGTAAAAAGGTTAGTGGATGAAGTTGTATTTGACCTCAAAACCCCATGAACTGAGAGTTGTCTACATATTAATACTCTGAAGAGATATCAAACTCCATGTAGTTATCCCATGCTATAGTGGTGTATGTGAAATGATGGTGTAATGTTAGATGTTGGTGCAATCTTGTTGTAATTATGTACTTTAACAATGAATTGTGACCTTTTACATGTTTTTAGACGTAGCTCAGGGCTATTAGACCTATGTGGACTCATAATTGGAAAGAATAAATGCTTCATCTCAATGTGTAATTAGAAATTCTAGTGTTTTTGAATAATATGAGCCTCTAGCAAGCAAATGGTTAGAAAATTTAGCTTTATAATGATATTTTTGGAAATTCCTCGAATGTGGCTTTCAAAATGTACGAAACAACACATTAAGTGAATTTTAATTTGAGCAATTAGCTATTATTTAGTAGGAGGTTGTAGCTAGCAGATTCAGATGCTACCGGTGATTGGAATAGGCCAGAAGAAGGGGCTTATCTGAGAAGCAAAGACAACTAAGTTGGAAGTGTGGATCAGTATAGAGTTGAGCTTAGGCTATTTGGAATGAGAAAAATGAATGTTTTATATCAGAGTTGCTCAAAAATGAGGGTCGTCCATGTAGAAGTAGAATAGTAGTGGCTTAGAGTTGTGGATTTTAGCACAAGCTAAGTGTGTAAAAGGATTGGTCATAAGTGCATTGTTTTAACAATAAATGTTAATTTATGTGTCTATATTTACCCCCTTTTATTCTAGTAATACAACAAAACAAAAATACTAGAGTAAAAGAAAAAAGTTATACCTGAACTTACTTATAAAAAACAATCTTGAATGTAAGCCACACGTTGAATTGTGCTTCATGTGAACCTACAATGAAACATGTATAAACCAAACCTTACTTAGATGGAAATGTGAAAGTAAAGACGATAAATTTATAAATCAAAATAAGAAATAATTAATACACATGTTTGGGTACGCAAATCATTATTTTATGCAAAACTGGTGACTAGAGAGGGTAGGACCCTTGAAGATTTTTCTATGTTGAAACCCTTGGATTAGACGATACATGCCTCAATCATCATTGAAAGGAAAGTGTGCTTAAGAACTCAAGGTATGCTTGACTTCATCATTACATACCCAAAATAGTATAGTAGCTTGGAATCTTTGTATGAATTATAATAGATCGTTATGGCACAAAACTAGTGCAAAAAATGGATCAACCACTGTGGATTGAATAAGATTTTTTTTTTGTGAAAAATTGGTGTGAAATAGTATGATCTGAATCTGGTGTATACAATGTGGAGAATGACATAATTTGTCATTTCTTTTATAGGAAACTAGTTGAAAACTAAGAGAAGTGACCATGTGAAGTGCATATGCCCTAAATCTAATATCTATGTGTGTGTGTGTGTAGATATATATATATATATATATATATATATATATATATATATATATATAAACTAGTGTAAAACTAAGAGAAGTGACCATGTGAAGTGCATATGCCCCAAATCTAATTTGTGTGTGTGTGTGTGTGTGATAGAACTAAGTAATATAAAGTGATTTTTTGAGAAAAAATATGTAAAAACTTAGAATGCTCGACGTGCATGATATCTCCAATTCTAAGAAAAATCTGAGACAAACTGAGCATAATTTTGGAAACCTATTTTTGAGCAATATTAGAACTGATCTCTAAATTAAGTGAAATTTTGAGAAACTTAGAAAATTATGTTTTTTACTAGTGGGATGACAACACGTTATTCTAGATACAGTCATCATGTACCCTTATCCAAATGGAGCATTAATATCTGAAACTGCTTTCTAGGTAAAGAGTGGATATGAATTGTGATGAATTGAATAAAAGTTATTTTTTCTTGTTTATATATTAGGTTTTTGCAACTTAGTCTATAAGATAAGTGATTTAATGATTTTGGGAATATTGGTGTATTATTCCTAATTTAGTTAAAGGGTCTGAGTAGTAAAATCAATATATAAATATGTAATAATTAAGCTACTAGTTTGTGTAAATAAGATTGCAATTTCAATTTTTCTAAAAATAGTAATAAGAGATGAAAAAGAAGACTTGGTTAGAAACTAATTGATCCGACTGAGATAGAGGCTGGAATTCACTGTGTAGGATTGAGACACTATCACAAATTGAGATCTGAACTTCATATGGTGATTGGATAGGAGCATCAAAACTGAATAAAAGTGGTATCGACATTGTAGTCCACCTCTATCACTATTGTCTTGAGGATCTAAGTTTTATGGGTTTTGTTCATTAAGTCTGTGTGACTCTATCCATGAAGTTTCAATAGCTAAAAGTCTGTAAAGCTCTTTATAGATCAAATTTTATTTTCAAACCCTGTGTTCCATTGTGCTTTGACCAATTTTGAGAAAGAGAGGGGGTTAGTATGTGTAAGATTTACTAGACATGGATTCACACCCCTTGTGTGGGCACGTTGCCTACATACCAATACTCTGAAGAGGGATCAAGCCATATGTAGTTCTTCCACTTGATGTGCTTTGTGTAATTGTGTGTATGAAGATGTCAAATGCTAAACTGGATGTGCTTTGTGCAATTGTGTGTACGAAGATGTTGAATGCTAAACTGGATGTGTTTGAGGTGGCTAGGGACTGGTGTAAAGATTTGAATAAGCTCGTAAGTGTGTTAGTTGGTTGTGTGTAGAGAATAAGGAAGATTGCTTGAGTAGTCTTGTTTGTATTCTTGTTTGCTTAATGATAATTGCCAGCCCTTTCCAAATGATCTTTTAATGGACTTTTATAGGGATCTATTAGTCATGGGTTGAATGTGCTCATGTTAGGTTGACAAGAAAAAGGATGGGGAACCAAAATAAATTGACCATTAGGGCCATAAATGGATTTGGAAAACATCACCAAAAGTGGACATGAGTGGCACCGGTGTTATAGTCCTAGTGTGGTGCTATTATCTTGAGTAGACAGGACCTGAGGGGATGAATCTATCATGGAAAGAGGGGTCTAGCTGAGCTAGGATCAAGTTTGGAAGGCTACAAATGATTGGAAATCAATTAAAAGATGCCTATGAGGGTCATGTGAGTAAACAAGAGGGACCTATGGGTTGGGTGTCATTATCTACACTCAAGTTACCAATTTTCACATTTTATATGACTATATATGCCCCCCTTTTATTCTAGTGATGTAGAAAAGTGAAATACTAAGATAAAAATAAATAAAAAACATACCTGAACTTACCTATAAGGGTAAAGCTCATGAAGTTGTGTGATGTTGGGTGTGTATAGAGAAAGCATGTTATGAAGTATGAATCTAAAAGAAAAACAAAGAGTAAATCAATTCTTATTAGATATGTTATATCTAAAATAAGAATGTACAAAGCTAGGTAAGAGAGATAGACGAAGAGAAAGGAATGAATATACCTCATCAGGTACGTGGACCAATACAAAACTTGTGATGTTGAGTGATTCTGAGTAATATTAGATGATGTTAGATGTGTGCTTAACCAAGAGTAATATTGTGAACATAATTGAGTGTTCAATTTCTCGAGGGAGGCTTAATAATGCAAAGGCTAGCCCTTTGGCTCCATCGTCATCCTCTAAGTGAAGTTATGTGATCATGCATGTGATAATCAATGTCTAGACTATGCGTTCAATCCCTTTGAATAGGTGGCTAAAGAATACAAAGGCTAGCTAGTCCTTTGGCTCCATCATTGCCATGTGAAGTGAAGCTATGAATTGATATCGATATGAAATGTGTGTCGTATGAGATGTATTTTGCAGCCCATGAATGTATTGTGATCTAACCATATTGGTATGGATAGCCGAATGTATATTGAAAACTAGGCCACTCTTGGCCACTTTGAAAGATGGAGATTAGGCTTGTATGAAAGCCACTCTAAAATTGGTGCACTAGGCTTATATGAAAGCCACACAAGAACTCAAAAATGTGGAAGTTAGGCTTGTATGAAAGCCATTCTAAAATGATGCCAACCACCTATAGATAGAATAAGGCACACAACTAATGATAATGCCTGGGTAATACTAAACTTAGAAAGGAAAAGAAAACAAATGCACCATGCACATTGCCCCCAATCACTGGTGTCTAGAACATGGATTCTGATCTAGAAGTTATATCAACTATTGTGTCTAAAACTAGAAGTGAGAGCCATCATGTCGTGCATGATGCCCCTTATATCTAGATTATTTGAGAAAAATGTACTAAAAACTATTGATTTTAAACTAGTATAGTTATGCAAAATTGTAGTTGAACTTACGTTTTTGCTTGCTTCTAGAAAGTCTATTTTTTATGTTGTTTGGATAGGAGCACTAAAAGTGACACTAGTGACACTAGCCCTGTAGTCCATGTTGGGCGTTATTATCCTAAGCTAAATTTGGTAATTGTTCTAATATTCTCACTATCTGCTTGGTCTATTCTAACTATTTTAATGTTTGGTTGTTATTTTAGGTGTGTTGAATGTTATTTTTTCGACTGTTAAGAGCTTTGTTCTCTGTGACAAAACCTCTATTTGTTTCCCCGTCTTCTGAGGGTGGGAATGAAGACCCTGCAATGACTGCCCTTAAAAGAAAGAGCCCTACAATTGTGTTATATTACAAAGATACATGATATAGCAATGATAATCGACAAGATATATCAAGATATAACATGATTTGTATTGAGAGATTATTAGATCAATAGGGGTATGCTTAGATAGATATAACAATGTAATAGCATGTGTAATATACTTAACTAGAACTTAAACTATGGTTAGTTGTTAGTTGTTAGTTGTTAGTTGTTAGTTGGAGGGATGGAACATGATGTCCATCATGACATCCAAGAAAGCAAGATAAATGCATGATGTGGATCATGGCATTGCAAATAATGAGAAGCAAACAAGCAATAAGCACACAAGGCAAGAAGCATAAAGTATATAAGGTGGCCAAGGGGAGATGCATGGACACATGTCACTCGTACTGGAAGGCAAGCACACAAGGCATGTTTAAATGGTACATCCACATACAATTGAAACATGCAAGGTTGGCATGGAAGCCACAATCACATAGAAGAGTGTAGGCAAAAGACATTGGCAAATGTCCTAAGGCACACATATGAATAGAAGCAAAGGACATTGGCAAATATCCTAAGGTACATACAGGAGACAAACATGAACTTATAATGCAATCATATCTAGCTACGTAAAGCAAGAAAGGAAAACATATAATAACTGGAAATACAATCGCATCTAACTAATCAAAGTAAGAAGTGAAAGTGTGCAAGACATGTTAGTACAAGACTAGGTATATGCTAAGAAATACACAAGTGTTATATACCAGTGAGATGTCGATATAATAATTTGTGTAAGCTACTAAATAATGTTGGCATGGAAGCCACAATCACATAGAAGAGTGCAGGCAAAGGACATTGGCAAATGTCCTAAGGCACACATATGAATAGAAGCAAAGGACATTGGCAAATATCCTAAGGTACATACAAGAGACAAACATGAACTTATAATGCAATCATATATAGCTACGTAAAGCAAGAAAGGAAAACATATAATAACTGGGAATACAATCGCATCTAACTAATCAAAGTAAGAAGTGAAAGTGTGCAAGACATGTTAGTACAAGACTAGGTATATGCTAAGAAATACACAAGTGTTATATACCAGTGAGATGTCAATATAGTAATCTGTGTAAGCTACTAAATAATGTTGGCATGGAAGCCACAATCACATAGAAGAGTGCAGGCAAAGGACATTGGCAAATGTCCTAAGGCACACATATGAATAGAAGCAAAGGACATTGGCAAATATCCTAAGGTACATATAGGAGACAAACATGAACTTATAATGCAATCATATCTAGCTATGTAAACCAAGAAAGGAAAACATATAATAACTGGAAATACAATCGCATCTAACTAATCAAAGTAAGAAGTGAAAGTGTGCAAGACATGTTAGTACAAGACTAGGTATATGCTAAGAAATACACAAGTGTTATATACCAGTGAGATGTCAATATAGTAATCTGTGTAAGCTACTAAATAATGTACATTAGCATGATAACTAGAGTGTGTGGTGTAGGAATGACATAACCTATATGGTGTAGTCATGTAGAATATGCCCCCCATGGGTATATATATTGATATGTGTCTCGATGTAAAAGTAAGATGCCCCCTTAATAGATAGAGTGAAGTAATCAAAGAGTTGGATGTCAGTGCACACACTCAAAAAAGATCAAGTGAAGCATGGTAATGTAGATAAATTGATAAACAATAGCATAGAACAACAAATGTAAGTATAACATTGTAGTAGAAATGTAAAGCATGGATAATGCGTACAATCAAAATATTTTTGGTGTTTTTGAGTTATTTGTATTTTAAACTATTTATATGTTTTTGGATTTTTGAATGTTGTATTGTTTTTGGTATTTTGGATATAAGCTATGTACAATCAAGCATAAGAAACTATGTACAGGTAAGCTGGAAAAAGTGTTAGGTTGTGGAGCTAAAAGCTTCAACTTGTTGCAGACAAAGAAAAGGAGGTTGTTGAAGACCCAGAAGCACCGATGTCGGCAGCATGACCGACGTCAGTCATGATTAGTGCAGAAGGCAACCAACGTCGACAGGGAGTCAGCCGACGTCGGTCAGCACCAGGCAAGCAGGGACCGACGTCAGTCGCCTGTGTGTTCCAAAACTGTTCGTTGCACGAACAATTAGTTAAGTGAACAGAGTGTTTGCATGTAAAGGCTATTTCGAGTCTTGAAATGCGTGGATAATTATAGTAAACTAAGAGTCTAAGTTATTGTTTAAGTCTGGGATCTATTTATAGACCCATTGGCATGTATTGTAAAGTGTGCTAGTGAAGAGAACAAAGTGTGTGTTTCTCCTAGTTCCACTAATGAGCTAGAAAGGAAGGCAAGGAAGTTCCTTCCATTGTAAGTATGGTCTATTGAATTGCAGGTTGCAGGTTCATGGGAGATCAACTTGAAGTATTATAGAGTGCTTGGTGTATTGGCAGGGTTATTATTGACTGGTTACAGAGGTGAACACCAATTTTGTGTGTGAGTTGGTTGTTGGGACCGTTTTTGGTAGGTGAGTGTTTTGAAGAAGAATTACTGTACACTTGAAGTGTGGGAAGCCTCTGTAAGGTGGAAGAGTGTGGCGGCTCTTTATTGTATTCTTTTCTGTACAAATGTTAATACAAGATAGTGTATTGTCTCTCATATTCTGTGCTATTGGTGATTTCTAGTTACTTGTACTTTTGGTTATTTCTGCATGTTTAATTGCTTAAGTTTGGTAATCATATTGTGCTCTTTCTGAGGAGCAAGATCCTAACAAGTGGGATCAGAACAAGGTGTTTTATTCTTTGATTCCCCGACAACTGGTATCAGAGCTTTTGGTTGGGATACTAACAGATTGGATTAGATATGGTTAGTGTGTGTTGATTACAGGTTACTCACAGGGGTTTTTGTTTGAGTGGGAGTAGAGCAATGGTAGAAGACAGTAAGCTAAGAATGGAGAAGTTTAATAGCAGGAGGTCCAAGTCCAGGTATGGCAGAATAACCTGCTAGAAGTATGGAAAGAAAGAGCAGGAAAAGAAAGATTGTTGGTTGGTAGCAGATCAGCATGAAGGACATGAAGAAGAAGCAGATGTTGCGGATTTTGTTGCACGGGATGCTCTGGTATGTTCTTTGGATAAAGTAGAATCTTGGGTTTTAGATTCTGGTGCCTCTTTTCATGCATCCCCAAATAGGGAATTTTTTCATGAGTATGTCCAGGGAGACTTTGGAGAAATTTGTGTAGGGGATGGTAAGCCTTGTCAGATGGTTGGAAAAGGGAAAGTGAAGCTGAAATTGCAGACAGGTAACACATGGGTGTTGAAAGAGGTCATGCATGTCCCAATTCTAGAGCAGAATTTGATTTCTGTAAGAAGTTTGGGTGATGAGGGTTGCACAGTAACTCTCACAGTGGACTCTTGGAAGGTTACCAAGGGTGCACTTGTTGTAGCAAGAGGTAAGAAAGTAGGTACGCTTTATCTATCTACTTGTATTACTGATTCTCTTTATGGGTTATCTACTTCAGCTGTAGATTCAAAGATGTGGCTTAATAGGATTGGTCACATAAATAAGGAGATGCATGCTCTTGAGTCAGGGTATGCTTTCAGATTTGAAGAGCATAGATCAAAATTTCTGTATGCAGAAGAAGAAGGTAACGTTTCTTGAGGAATCTGATGATCGTGACAAGAGCAAAAAAGCCTTGGTTTTCAAGGAGAAGGTGACGGACAGAGTTCAACACAAGGGGTAGATGAATTCGAAGTAGAGAAAGGGTGATTTGGACAAGGGTTTGATCCAAAAGGAGCTCACGAGAAAAGGTCAGTTCTCACTAGCAAAACACAGAGACCGATGTCGACTAGAAAACTGACGTCGACGTCCAAACAGGGACCGACATCGGCTATGTGCAGGCCGACGTCGATGACTCAGGGAAGATAAACACCAGCGTCGGCAAGGAGGAACCGACGTCGGCGATGAGACAGTCGCAAGGAACCGACATCGATCAGGTGCAGACTGGAATGTGACCGGCATCGGTCACTGAGACGAATTTTGGGTGGACAGCAAGCTGTCAAGGAGTCTCAAGCACCCATATAGAGGACTTAAAGGGTATGTAAGCCTCAAATTCATGATTTCCCTTCTTTACACTACTTGTTGCTCACTTATGGTAAAGAACCAGAAAGTTGTTAAAGAAGCAGAACAAGTAGATCCAGGAAATAGTGGGAGCTTGGCATGGATGGAGGATGTGATTCCTTAGAGAAGAACCAAACAGGAGTTTTAGATGGAGTTGCCAACTGGAAATAAGCACTGAGAGACGAATGGATGTTCAGGATGAAGAAGAGCGGAAATAGATACGTGAAATAGAAGGCCAGGGTATATGGCCTTGTATAAGTTGCAAGGCAATGGAGGTTTGATCATTGTGTTTCTCTTTACCAGGTTGGATAATATTAGCTACATTATCTTATTACTGTATGATGTGCTTGTTGCAGGGTTACATATACAGGGAGTTGTTGAACTAAAGGTAAAGCTAGTTCAGAGGTGTGTCATGAAGAATCTGGGAGCAGCAAGATTCTTTGGCATGAGTGTGTTTTAGGGACATGGAAGGTCACATGTTGACTTTGTTTCAGGATGATTGTGTGAGACCGGTTAGCACGCCGATGGTTGGACAGTTCATAGAACAGTGTCTTAATTCACATAATGAGGTTAAGTGCATGGTATGTACTAGACCTGAATTTTCTCAAGCAGTGGGAGTTGTCATAAGTTTGGAGCCAATTCGAGAGAGAAGCATTGGAGGGCAGTTCAGTGGATTCTTAGAGGGACCAACAGCAAGTGCACATGCTATGCAGGTTCAAGTTATTTTCTACATGGGTTTGTAGATGCGGATGTGGCAGGTGATTTGGGTGACAGGTGTTGCACTATAGGATTTGTGGTGGTTGTTCTTCAAGAGTGATCTTGAAGAGGAATATAGAGCCAAGGGAACAAACTAGATGATGTATAGGTACAGGTACAGTTGCAACTGTTTATCTCCAAGCGGGAGATCGTTAGGTTGTGGAGCTAAAAGCTTCAACTTGTTGCAGACAAAGAAAAGGAGGTTGCTGAAGACCCAGAAGCACCGGTGTGGGCAACATGATCGACGTCAGTCATGATCAGTGCAGAAGGCAATCGGCGTTGGTAGGGAGTCGATCGACGTCGGTCAACACCAGGCAAGCAGGGACCGACGTCGGTCGCCTGTGTGTTCCAAAACTGTTTGTTACACGAACGGTTAGTTAAGTGAACAGAGTGTTTGCATGTAAGGGCTATTTCGAGTCTTGAGCTGTGTGGATAATTATAGTAAACTAAGAGTCTAAGTTATTTTTTAAGTCTGGGATCTATTTATAGACCCATTGGCATGTATTGTAAAGTGTGCTAGTGAAGAGAATAAAGTGTGTGTTTCTCCTAGTTCCACTAATGAGCTAGAAAGGAAGGCAAGGAAGTTCCTTCCATTATAAGTATGGTCTGTTGAATTGTAGGTTGCAGGTTCATGGGAGATCAACTTGAAGTACTATAGAGTGCTTGGTGTACTGGCAGGGTTATTATTGACTGGTTGGAGAGGTGAACACCAATTCTGTGTGTGAGTTGGTTGTTGGGACCGCTTTTGGTAGGAGAGTGTTTTGAAGAAGAATTACTATACACTTGAGGTGTGGGAAGCCTCTGTAAGGTGGAAGAGTGTGGCGGCTCTTTATTGTATTCTTTTCTGTACAAATGTTAATAGAAGACAATGTATTGTCTCTCATATTCTATGCTATTGGTGATTTCTAGTTACTTGTACTTCTGGTTATTTCTGCATGTTTAATTGCTTAAGTTTGGTAATCATATTGTGCTCTTTTTGAGGAGCAAGATCCTAACAAGTGGGATTAGAACAAGGTGTGTTGTTATTTGATTCCCCGACAAAAATATGATACTAATCGATGAGTCTCATGGGAGACTCCCTATCATGGTGTCCTGTTTTAAGGAGAGGAATCATGTGTGATCGTAAAGCATGATGAAAATGTTGAGACTATGGCTCTAAAAGCCATATTTGTTATAAATACTCTGAAATGTTTGAAGTAAAAATTGAGTGTGGGGTCCCCCTATAACTCTGAGAAGTGGATGCAACTGTAGGGCTCTTAGGGACCCATCTAGTGGTAGGAGGAGTTCTCTAAACATGTGCTCTATGAGTATATGCATTTTATCTCAATGATATTGACCTGGTTGTGAACATTATAGCTGGTAGTTATGTAGAATCCTGAAGTTGTGGAGGTGTGTGAACTCTCTATGCTGGTAATGGATGCCTCAACTATGTCTGAATTAAAACTTGAGGAGGAACTATAATTGGTGGCAATATTGGAACTGATAGCGAAATTGAAACTAGTGACTATACTATAGAGGATGGATCTAAAGTGGTGAGAGGTAACTCATATGAAACTCTACCAACTGTAACAACCTGATTAGCATGAGTGAATTTCATGCATCTGTAAACTGTATAAGGTATTACTCAAAGTTTCTGGATCCATGGTCAACCAAATAACATATCAAAAACTCCTGCACTATGAACTATAGTAAATGGTGTGGCCACATGTGTTAGACCAACCTGTAGAGGAAGTACTATCTCACCCAATGAACTCTATATGTGCCTACTAAATCTACTAATAACTATGTCCATTGGGGTAATATCTTGCTTGAAAGATCCCAAATGCTATAATATTGTCACAGTGTACATGTTCACACTGGATCTATTATCTATAAGGACACTATGAATAGGATGATTATGAATGGAAGCTCTAATGAAGAGTGCATGATAATTTGAATCATCCTCGATGATCTCTTACTCTGAGAAGGAGATAGAAGGTCCAGCTGGAACTCTATAATTGTATACACCAATCATGTTGCTCAAAGGATGTGTCTCAACCTAAGGTGACCTGTATGTATCTGGTGGTAGATGTGCATGATATACATGGTGAACCCTTGATGTGTCCCCTGTCTCTTGTTTAAAATGTTATGAAAAGGAATTTGAGAAGATTTTCAAAGCTTTATCTTGTGTTTGCTTTGTTTGAGGGGGCTCAACTAAAGTACTAAGATCAATATGATTGCCATCTATCAAATCTTATATCTTGTGTCTCAAATAGCTGCATATATTTGTTATATGGCCTGGTGCCCTATGAAGTTCACAAAATACATATTGATCATATCCCCATGGAAGAGGCTTTGTTAGATCAATTTCTTGAATAGGAGGAAGAGATATGATGTTACATTCTAATAGATGTTATAAAACTTTGGCTGGAGAAACTCGTAGATTGGTGAAGGTTCATTGAGGAGGTACTGATAAAACCACAAGCTGAGGGGGTTCAGAAGCTACATTAATTGTTGGTTGATTCTAACTCTTGTTATCATTGACCTTGACTTTGTATGGGACTTTGTTGTTACTCTTGCTTGTTATTTTTGCAATACTTATGTACTTGAGTTTGCTGTTTGAAATTAATTTCACTTCTCTTTCCTTTAGTGTGTGAAAAAATTTAGTGAAGGAAGAGAATCTTTTGAACATGATTGAGTTATGTAAAGTTGGTAGAAGACTCTGTTTGAAGAGATCTTGTAACTCTTGATCAACCATGGAACTAGTCATCTTAGCCAAAATAGTCTTATATCGAAGAACATAATCTATGAGATGCTCATTTGACCTTTGTTTTTGTTGTTCAACTTGGGCATATGAAACATTATCACTAATGTTAATGTTGAAATGAGCTAGGAACATGTCGGCTAAAGGATTGAATGCATTGACTGACTGATTCGGTAGACTATAAAACTATTGCAAGGCATGATCCTTTAGGCTTAGGGGAAACAACTTGGTAAGTAGCCAGTCATTTGGTACATAGTCCAAGCATGCTATGTGAAAAACTCTCAAATGTGTCTCTAGATCACCCTTGCCATCATATAGAGTTAGTTTGGGTTGAACAAAACCTTGTGGCAAGGGTGTAGAAGCAATGTGACGTGCCAACGGTGTATGCAATTAGAGAAAAATAATCCAAAGCCTGCATAGGTCTAGAGGCACCTTGCTCAAGATGTATCACCTTGGATTGAAGATATTTTATCTCTTGCACAAGGGTTGACACATCAAGAGACAAATATGTACTAGTTGTAGCTAGTGGCCTAGAGGCAGATTGGGCTGCTATAGGAGGTTGTTGAAACATAGTTGCCCTCATAATGTCATTTGTAACTGGTTTCTCTATGGTTTGGAAAGATTGACCATTGTTCATTTTTTGTTCTTCTTCTTGTATTACTTTAAGTATGTCATCTTGCATGTTAGGGTGTTTAGTTAATAGTTCTTGAAGTTCCCTTTTATCGATTTCATCAAAATTGGTATATTGGGCCTTTGTTAAAGTAGGAAAACAATTTGAAATTTGTTTGAAGTTTTTACAATAATTTGTAATAAACAAAGTGCTATAAAATGAAAGTACTGAATATAGGAAATGTAAAGTCTTAAAAACAGTTAACTAAAAATTGCATAAAAAGGATATGAAACGTATAAACATGTAAAGTAATACCTTAAGAAGCAAATAAGAACTAGTACATGCAACTAGGGTTTGAAAGATAATTATTTGAATAATTTAATATGAAAATTTGAATTTGAAAGCAAATTTTTTAGTTAGATATACAAGTAAAAAATCAGAAAGTTATTGAAAAATTTGTGATTTAACAGGACCTAGTAGATGCAATTAGGGTTTTGAAAAATGAATGTTTTTGAAAATTACTATTGAATTTTGAAATTTGAAATGAATTTTTGATTTTAATATGCTAGTAAAAAATCAAGAAATAATTGGAAAATTATTAGAAAAATAGTGGGACCTAGTATGGACAACTAGGATTTGAAAGAAAATTATTTTAAAATTACTACAAAATTTTAAAATTTAATGCTAATTTTTGATTTAATTATACGAGTAAAAATAAATAAATAAATAATAAAAATTAGTAGAAAATTTACCCTAGGGTTTATAGGGTTTTTGTGCACAAACAAAGTAAGTCAGGTACACCAAAATGATTTAACAATTTTGGGATTATAGGTGTATTATTCCTAATTTAGTTAAAAGGTCTGAGTAGTAAGCTCAATAAATAAATATGAAATAATTAAGCTACTGATTTATGTAAATTAGATTATGTTTTGACCTTTCTAAAAATAGTAATGAGAGATGGAAAAGAAACTTAACTAGAAACTGATTGATCCGACTAAGACAGAGACTAGAATTCACTGTACAAGACTGGGACATTATCGCAAATTGAGATCTTAACTTCATTTAATGATTGGAAAGGAGCATTATAATTGGACAAGAGTGGCACTGACATTGTAGTCCACCTTTATCATTGTTGTCTTGAGGATCTAAGCTTTCTAAGTTTTGTTCACCAGGTCTATGTGACCCTGTACATGAAGTTTTGGCAACTAGAAATCTGTAGAGCTCCTTGTAGATCATATTTTCTCTTCAAACCCTGTGTTTCATTGTGCTTTGACCAATTTTGAGAATGAGGGGGGGTTAGTGTGTGTAAGATTCACTAGACGTAGATCTACACCCCTTGTGTTAGCACGTTGCCTACATACCAATACTCTGAAGAAGGATCAAGTCATATGTAGCTCTACCACTTGATGTGCTTTATGTAATTGTGTGTATATAGATGCAAAATGCTAAATTGGATGTGTTTGAGGTGGCTAGGGATTGGTGTAAGGATTTTAATAAGCTTGTAAGTGTGTTAACTAGTTGTATGCAAAGAATATGAAAGATTGCTTGAGTAGTTTTGTTTGCTTAGTGATAACTGTCAACCATTTCGAAATGATCTTTGATGGGATTTTATAGGGATCAATTGGTCATGGGTTGAATGTGTTCACATTAGGTTGACAATGAGAAGGATGGGGAATCAAAATAAATTAATCATTGGGTCTAGAAATAGACTTGGACAATAGCGCTAAAAGTGGATAAGAGTGGCTTAAGAATGCAAAGATTGAATTTTTGGCTCCATCGTTGCCCACTAAATGAAGCTATGTCATCATGCATGTGTTAATCGATGTCTGGACTATGTGTCTAATCCCTCTGTATTAATTCCTTTCTCTTCCTTTCACGTCATGTTCACCAAATGATTTAATGATTTTGGAAATATTAGTGTATTATTCTTAATTTAGTTAAAGGGTATGAGTAGTAAAATTAGTAAATAAATATGAAATAATTAAATTATTGATTTATGTAAATTAGATTAAAATTTTGACCTTTCTAAAAACAGTAATAAGAGATGGAAAAGAAGACTTAGCTAAAAACTGATTGATTCGACTGAGATAGAGGTTGTAATTCACTATGCAAGACTAGGACACTATCAAAAACTAAGATTTGAACTTCATTTAGTGATTGAACAAGAGCGTTGGAACTGGACATGAGTGGTATTGGTGCTATAGTCCACCTCTATTGCTATTGTCCTAAGCATCTAAGCTTTCTAAGTTTTGTTCATCAGGTTTGTGTGACCCTATCTATGAAGTTTTGATAGTTGGAAGTCTATAGAGATCCTTGTAGAGCAAATTTTCTCTTCAAACCCTATGTTTTATTATGATTTGACTAATTTTGAGAAAGAGGGGGGGTTAGTGTGTGTAATATTCACTGGACGTGGATCCACACCCCTTGTATGGGCACGTTGCCTACATACTAATATCCGAAGAGGGATCAAGCCATATGTAGTTCTCCCACTTGATGTGCTTTGTGAAATTATGTGTATGAAGATGCATAATGTTAAATTGGATGTGCTTGAGGTGGTTAGAGATTGGTGTAAGGATTTGAATAAGATTGTAAGTGTGTTGGTTGGCTGTATGCAGAGAATAGGAAAGATTACTTGAGTAGTCTTGCTTGTATTCTTGTTTGCTTAGTGATAATTGCTAACCCTTTTCAAATGATATTTGAACGGGCTTTTATAGGGATCTATTGGTTATGGGTTTAATGTGTTTGCATTAGTCTGACAAGGAGAAAGATGGAGAACTAAAATAAATTAACCATTGAGGCCAGAAATAGATTTAGACAATAGCATCGAAAGCAGACAGGAGTGGCACCGATGTTATAATCCTAGTATGGTGTTATTGTCCTGAGCAGATGGGACATGGGGGATGGATCTATCATGGAAAGAGGGGTCTGGCTCAGCTGGGATCAAGTGTGGAAGGTTATGGATGACTAGGAATCAGTGAAAAGATGCCTATGAAGGTCATGAGAGCAAGCAAGAGGGACCTGTGGGTTGGGTGTCATTAACCATGCTCAAGTTACCAATTTTCACATTTTATATGACTACAATAAGCCGCTATGTATTCCCCCTCTTTTAAGGTGAGTTGTGAATCTTGTGCAATAACTTAGGTCAAAAGAAAAAGTTATACAAATGATATTATATAAAAGATTAAAATCTAGAGTAGTAATGATAACATTAGAGATTATGACATCATATTGATAATCCAAATAAAAGTAGTAACGTGTAATATATGTAGAATAAAACATACATAGTGTTATGTTGAGATAGATTTTCATAATGAGAAATGCAGTGAATAATAATCACATACTAAGTAATTTAAATTGATATACAACAACTTAGGGAGGATGCATGATATCCATCATAGCATTAAAAAGTTAGGAAGATGCATGATATTTATCATGGCATCACAAACTGAATAAACAAGAGTCGTGACCATGACACACACAAACAAAATCACACAAGACATGTAAGAAGAAGGCCAAGGGGCTACATACAAGAAACATGTTCAAATATCACTCACATGCATATAATCATACAATAAGGCTTAGAGTTGCAAACAAAGACATGTTCAAATGTCTACAATCCAAAGTAGAGAATACACGCATGATAAACATGCATAAACAGGTGATATTGATCTATATAATCCATTTGTACATTAGTATATTCATCAACACATGTATCTAATAAGACGTCAATGTGAAAGTAAATGAGCAATAATGATAGAATTTGCATGATGAATTAAACTGAAGTATGAATAATATGGATAGTCATATAATAATAAGACCTATGTAAAAGGATACCCTTGTTGAATTTGATGAGATATAAACAAGTTGTAGAAGGCCTACTGCTAGTTTGAATCTGAAAAGGTAGAGTTTGTGTTCACTGGGACAAGTCTGCTATAATCAGATAAGAGTGTAATGCCTTACTATTTAAATATAATGGTTTTATTTGTGTAATTTTTATGGTTTAAAATAGTATTACCACCTACAACTACATCTAAAAATGACAACCTGTATGTTTTGAAACTCACTCAAGTATGCCTATGAAGCATATTTTATATAAACTAGATATAGAGAAATAATGCGTATACTGAGCACAACTAACTGATGTAACTGAAATATACATATCATGCATAGGTGTTAATTTTGAATTTTATGATAATATATTTTTTGAATGTATGTTTTTTTTTAAAAATCTAAGCATTTAATAACACATTGAAGGGATGTGGATAATCGAATAGTGGATCTGGTGGAAAGTTATCAACTTCTAGATACTAAATCTTGCCAAATTACCATAGATTATCATCATTATGATCATAATATCACTCATTATTTATAACTTTAATCTTATTTTTTGCATTATTTTGAATCACGTGCATGTGTATAACATGTTGATCTATTGTACAGGAAGCCTCATGTGTGGTTTATGAATAAATTAACTTCGAGCCTTACTTATCATTTTTGAATCTGCGATTGTCATTAATAGTATCATGAAGAGTTGATAGAATCTTTCCTGCAATATATTAGATTAGACTGTAAATATACAAAATTGAAACAAAAATAATAGTATTATATTAATTCAAAATAATAGAATTACATTACAATAATAGACTTTTAGAATCTCTAGCCTCTTTGAGGGGGCAACCTCCTTTAAGCAAGCTCAATTCAATATAATTTGTGGATGCCTTCATAATATACTAAGCTCCTATTTATAATAATCTACCACTAAATAACTACTACTCTCCATGAATGTGGGATTATTATACTATTACACTATTACATTCTACTATTCTATCTATTAAAATGAGCTTGAGGGATGTCTTACAAAGTATATACATCCATAGCCTTTTATCAAATAAACAAACTACAAAAGGATGGTTAGGATGAAGGGTCCTAACATGCCATCCCCCTTAAAAGCTTTGTCCTCAAATCTTAAGGTGAGTAAATTATTATCGAATGGAAAGAAGATTTTCCCAAGTCATGTCTTCTAGTTGCATCACTTGCCACTGGACAAGAAATTTGATGATGACCTGATTATGGAGTGAACAGGAGCACCTATTGATGATAGAATCAGGTTGTAATAAAAGAGACCCTTTTGTATCAAGTTCTGAAAGCATTATTTGAGTGTTGACATTGTGTTCAAGGACTTATTCAAAGAGGAAACATGAAAAATAGGGTACACACATGATGAAGGTGGGAGTTCCAACTTATAGTCGACAAGGCCAACATGCTGGAAAATTTTATAAGGCCCATAAATTTTTAGAGATAATTTATGGTAGCCTTTGAGCTTTAAAGAGAATTGCTTGTAAGGTTATAGATGAATAAAAACCATATCTTTAGTTTGAAAGGATCATTCAGTGTGGTGTTGGTTTGCCTTTTGCTTCATGTGATTTTGTGCCATGTGAAGATTATCCTTAAGGAGGCAAAGGATATTGTCATGTGTAATAAGGGTAGAATCAACATCTTGGATTGGGAAGCTTATTGGTAAATACAAAAGAAGAAAAGGTGGATTTCAACCATATATGACCTTATATGGGGTTAGTTTGGTAGTTATGTGGTGCCACCATTCTATAAGAGGTAACCATTTTACCCATGGATGTTGCTGCTCTATGTCAAAACAATGAAGATAGGTTTCCAAACATTTGTTGATAATTTCTATCTAGCCATCAATCTGTGGATGATATCCCAAACTCATTTTCAAATTTGTACCAAGATGTTTGAAGAGTTCTTGCCAAAAATGGCTTATGAAGGTAGAATCATGATCTGAGACAATAGAAGTCAAAACACAATGGAGTCAGAATATTTGATCAAGAAATGTCTAAGCAATAGTGGAAGTAGTGTAGGGATGGGCCAGAGCATAGAAATGAACATATTTAGAAAGGTGATCCATTATGACAAAAATAATTGATTTTTCTCCAAATTTGGGGAGACCTTCAATAAAATATATGGAAATGTCTGTCCAAATATGTGTTGGAATTGGAAGAGGTTGGAATAGACTAGGTGGGGTGATTATTTCACCTATATTGTATTGGCAAGTATCACATTCAGCAACACATGTTTTGATATCCTACTTGAGTCCTAGCCAAAAGAAACTATAATAAACACACTCATGTGTTTTTAGAAACCCTAAATGACTAGATGGAGGGGAAACATGCAACACCTGTAAAATGGGATGTTTGAGCTTGGAGCCTACCATCAATAAAAGGTGACCTTTATATCACAATGTGTGTCCATCCCAAGTATAGTGAGGTTTAACAGATGAATCAGTAGATAGTTAAATAATTAGTTGTTGGGCTGGGCTATCATTGTGTCATTTTTATTGAATATCAAGGAGCCATGTGGAAATGGGAATAGAGACTGCATAGAGGTGCATTGGGTCTTTGAACTGGCAAGAGAGAGCATTGACCACCACATTTTCCTTACCTTTTTTGTAGGTGATCTCATAGTCATATCCCATGAGTTTAGAAACCCATTTTTGTTGATCTGGGGAACATACCCATTGCTCTAAAAATATATGAGACTTTGGTGGTCAGTTTTGATGCAAAAATGTCAACCAATCGAGTATGGATACAATTTATGGACTGCATGGGGAATAACTATCTTCTCCTTGTCATAGGTGGAACATGCCAAATTATGGCCAACAAGTAACTTACTAGTGAAGGCAATGGGATGACTTTATTGCATGAGTGTCGCACTAAGACCTGTGTGATATGCATCACACTCAATAACAAATGGTTATGAGAAATTAGGCATGGCCAAGATGGGGTTAGTGCACATTGCTTGTTTGAGGCTATAAAATGTTGTAGCAGATGTTGGAAACCATCAAAATGAGTCTTTTTTTAGCATAGTCATTAATGATACTATAATTTTTCCATAATCTTTGACAAATTTCTTGTAGTACCCTATCAGGCCTAGAAATCCCCATAGACTTTTGAGTGTTGAAGGTGTCGACCAAGCTGTCATAGCTTGAATTTTGGTTTGGGCAACATGAACATCCTCAAATGAAGCAATATGTCCTAAGTACTTGACTTATGATTTCCCAAAAGAACATTTGGAATGTTTGGCACATAAGTGGTTTACAATAAGAATGCCCAAAGTTGTATCTCGTGGTTGAGATGATCCTCCCATGTGTGGTTATAGATGAAGATGTCATTAAAGAAGACCAAGATGAAATTCTATAAAAATGGCTGAAATACTTGGTTCATTAAGCTTTGGAAGGTGGAAGGGGCATTGTTAAGCCCAAATGGCATGATCAAGAACTCACAATGAGCATCATGTGTGGAAAATGTCATTTTGGTAATGTCAACCTCATGAACATGGATTTGATGATAGCTAAAGCGCAGGTCTAATTTGGAGAAAAAAATTACACCATGTAGTTCATCGAGGAGCTCATCAATGACTGGAATGGGGAATTTATCTTTGATTGTGATCTTGTTCAAGTCCTGATAGTCAATACAGAGTCACTAGGAACCATGTTTTTATGAACGATCAAGATAGGTGAAAAATAGGGACTAGTGTTGGGTTGGATGATGATTGCCTGTAGAAGGTCATGAACCATCTTTTCAATCTAAACCTTCTGATGAAATGGGTAGTAGTATGGTTGAAAGTTGGGGATGTACTGCCAGGAAAAATCTAGATATGCTGGTCTTCAAGGTAGTGAGGTGGTAATCATGTTGGTTCTACAAAAATAGCTACATATTTGACCAAAACATCTTGCAAGTATGAAGGTTGGCTAAACTCCAATGAGGTAGTGTGCAAAGATAATGACTGGGTAATGATACCATGAGACCCATGTTTAAGAATTTTATCCATGTGGTGGGAGATGATAACATCCATGGAGCTAGGAAGAAGGCTTTACAGAGTGTATTGATGACCATTCTCAATGAACTACATCTATATTTAAAAAAAATCCCAAAGAATGGGTCCAAGAGTGTGTATCCATTGAGCACCTAATATAACATCACATCTACCTAAAGGTAGAGCAAACATGTCAGTCATGAGGTTATAGTCACCTATAGAAATGCAAACATCGTAACACTTTCCTTTGTATGGTAAGGTTCCCCCATTGGCAATCATTACTTCAAAGCTAGAATAAGGGTGTATAAAATAGTTTGCTTGTTTTTCCACTCGAGGGTCAATGAAGTTGTGAGTGCTACTAGAATCGATGAGAATGGTGAGGGGTTATCTCTTAAAAAATGCATTGACATGCATTGTTTGGGGAGTGGTGACTCTAACTAAAGCATGCATGGAGATTTCAGGAGGGGAATCTAAGTGCCTAATACCATCAACATCCTGTGCTAGTTCCTTAGTGGTATCCTCAAAATCTTCAAGATATGGTGGAGAATCAACATCTAACAAGTATAAATTTTTTTCTATGTATTTGTGTCCTATAGCCCATTTGTCATCACAATTGTAACAAATCCTTTTTTCAAGACTTGCATGCATTTCAACTTCTGTGAGATGTTTGATGGGGGTTGTCCTAGTGTTGGGTTGCTAGAAAGAGGGCTTGGATGGTGCCTAATTAGAAGTCTAATACTGGGAGGTGATTTTGTCTTTAATGAGCTTGATAAGACCCAAGGCTTCCAGCATGGTGTGTGGTTAGAAGATTTTAACCTTGGATCAAAGCCCATCCTTGAGGCCACTAAAGAAGCAGCTTAAAAAATAATCATCAAAGATACCCTCTGTGTGATTGGCAAGTTTCTCAAACTCTATTTGATACTCCCGCATAGTCCCAGTTTTACATAGTTTAGTAAATGCTCTTGTTAAGTCATCATAGACACTAGGCCCAAAATAGATAAGCAAGAGTTTGGTGAACTTGGTTGATCCAAGTTCAGTGTGTGTCTTGTGGTACCATCAATACCACTGAACAACATCTTTTTCTAAGTGAAAAGAAATAATAGAGACTCTTTCCTTTGTGGGATGCAAGCTGAAATATTGTTTGACATGATAAATATAGCTAGTGGGTCAGTGCCATAAAATATTGAAAAATATAATTTAGGACCGTAAAATGGCGCCCAAGAAGAACTACCATCAGAGTGATGATCCCCATGATTTTAAGGGCATGATTTTTAGTATGGATATCAAAAAGTTGTTCACAGAGGTCTTGATGAAGAGCATCAATTTTGAACCAAAGGTTAATGATATCGTTTGCCATGGTGCCTGCATGGGTAACAACCATAACTAGTTTTTTTTTGCAATGGATATAAAAACAAGTTTTAAGACATGGTTAGTAAGGAATTTTTTTAGTTTGGACTAAATCAGAAGGGGTAAATGTACTTTTACAAGATTTTTTTCATCTTTGGGGTATGATTGACGAAGACAAGGGCAATTTCAGAATCATAAAGGAAAAAATAGAAAAATTGTCCAAGAGGGAAAATGGAGTAGAAAATAGAATGGAACATTGTGGAAAAAATTTAAAGCAAGAAGACAAAAACTAAAGAAGTTATGAGAAAACCCAAAAAAATCAAAATTTGAAATTTAGGGCTAATAAAGGTGGAATGGGGATATGGACCCTCAAGGAAGAAAATGTGCAAAATGAAATTTCAAGTGGTTTAGGAAATTTTGAGAATGAATAAAACTATAGATGGAGGGATATGACAATTTTTTTTTTTTTTTTTGTTGAAAGATTTCATGTGGTTGCTTTTGTGAAAAGCTTGTTGGCAAATGTGCAGTTACCAACTGGTCTCAATTGTAGTTATTCTACAGATAGTCTTCAAAAACTAATATGTGGGATATGGGCCCCAAGTCTATTTGATTACCTAAGGGTTGTAATATATCTTTATGGCCACCAATATTATCTAAATAAGTACTGCTCTCTAGAAAAAATTTGGCCACAAATTTACCCCTAACAATAGCTCTTAGTTTACCTCACAGGTGGAAACTAGTCAATCGGGATGGGATCATTGCCTTTTTCATTGTCAAATCCTTTTAATGGGCCAACTACTTTGGGGTTATTGTGGTACTAATCATAATGAGTTTTAGGGCTTATGCCTAAATACTTCCCATAACTATACGAAGGGGTATTTACCCTTATCCAAACCATATGATAGGATCCTAAGCCAAAAAACTGTCAATACAAGTAGATAGTGTCAAATGAGACTTGTAATGATGATAACTTATTATCAAAAAGAAACTTGTAAATCCAAATGAGTGTACAACTTATGAAACACAAACTATGGCATGGAAGGGTTGTAAAATGATCTATTACCACTTTTTGATCACCAGGGTTGGACTACGGTGCATAAAGGTTATAAAATGATCTGTTACCACTTTTTGATCACCAGGGTCCTATTAAGGCAAGGTGAGAGCATAGGTGGGTAGCATAAAAAAATTAGCCATGGAAAGCACTATGATAGCGATTGATAGGATCCTTCCTGCAATATATTAGACTAGATTTCAAATATACAAAATAGAAATAGGAATAATAGTATTATTTAAACTCAAAGTAACATAATTACATTACAATAATAAAATTACATAATTGCTAACCTCTTTGAGGGGGTAACCTCTTTTGATCAAGCTAAATTCAATATAATTCATGGATGCCTTCATACTAGACTAAACTCATATTTATAATATTATATCACCAGATAAATACTACTCCCTATGAACATGGGATTATTCTACTATTACACTATTACGTTATACTATTCTATCCATTATAATGAGTTTGAGGGATGTCTTACAAAGCATATGCGTTCATAGCCTTTTATTAAACAAACAAACTACAAAAGGATAGTTAGGATGAATGGTCCTAACAAGAATACAAATTGTACTATCCTCAAATTTGAATGCAAAACAACATTGTAACTTATCAAACGTAAGTTCTATTTTGTGAAACCATTTTTGACCAGATGTAGTGCTTATCTAATTTCACATTTTCATAACAAAAATTAGTGTGTCCACAACTTTGGGACCACATGCATTTGCTGTCGTAACATGTCTTATTGAATCTTGACAATATTTAGCTTTATACAATTCATCTTGACCATGACCTATTTATTGAAGAAATGCAAGTGTACATACATTTGGTTTTGTTCTCTCATCTATTTCCACATGTTGTCTATATTCATTCTCAATAAAAACATGATTATTCAAGGGATTCCTTATAGAATTCTTGTAATTTCAACGTATTTGACATTGTTTTTAGCCCTATTAGAATTTAGTATGGCTTATATAATTTGAATAGTGCCATTATCCTTATATTTCTAAAAAAAAATTGTAATGTTGAACAAGTAATAGTAACATGCCATGTTATTATATGGAAATTATAAAAGGGTTTTCCCTCTTGATTTAATAACATGTTAGTAGATTTGTTCCTTATTGTTGGCAAAAGAATTAATTCTCTATCGAGTAACATAACATGTGATATATCATGTGCATTATTAGCTTGGATACTAATAATCAATTACATATCCATTAGCTCTACGTTATTTATTGAATATTTAAAAGGTGAAATATTTATACCTATAATGCATTGATTTATATATTGTGCCTCCCACTTTCTAGTAATGTTATATTTGACAAAGATGATAGTCCGTGATATACCTACTAAAATAGTATTGTGTAGTAATTATATTATAACAAATATTATTTCCTTTGTCAACATCTAAAATCAATGTTTTTATTTTATTTATGTTCATTGGAATAATTTCCTTTAAATCATATTTGTATTCACCTAGGCCATTGAGTATAAAATTCAAACAATATTGTTTTACTGAATTTGAGAAACTATATGGTTTAATTTCCTAAATAGTAAAGGGGTCTGGATTAAGGAGAAAACCAGTAAATAAAATGTGTCTTAATTAACCTATTGATTTATTGAATTTGAAAGTGATTAATTAATTTCTAAAAATAGTAAATAAGGGGATAAAGAGTAAAACTTAGCTTAGTCTGGGCTGAGACAGAGGTTGTAATTTGTTGATTTGGCTGGGTAAACTATTAGAAACAAGATCTAAAAGTCTATTTTTTACCTAGATAGGAGCGTCAAAAATGGGACACCTGGAGGTCCAACATTGTATTCCATGTTTTGGCACTGTAGTCCTTAGTGTTTGAGTTTTTTAGGTTCTATTTGTCTACTCTATGAGACCCTGTGCCTAAAACATCGAGTCATGGTTATTTGTGAAGCTCTATGTGCAATTGATTTTGTCTTCGAGGATCCTAGTTCCTCTTTATGCTTGATAAGTGATCTAAAATCTAACTAGAAAAGGGTTTAGTGTGTAATATGCACTGAATGTGCGATTATACCCCATGTGTGGGCATGCTACCTATATACCAATACTCCAAAGAGGGATCAAGGTCAATGTAGTTTTCCCAATTTTAACATGTATTGTGCAATCCTATGTATGTAATGCAAGTGTATGCAAATTTGGGCAAGCTTGAGGTGACTCATGACTGGGGTAGGAGCTTGGATAGGCTAGAAATAATAGTGGTTGGCTGTATGAAGAGAATAGTAAGATTTGCTTGAGTGTGCTTTAGTGTATTTCTAGCTTGTGCCTTTTGAATGATTACCAACCCTTAAATGACCTTTGAATGGGATTTTATAGGGAAAATAGTGATCCTAGGTTAAATTAACTTGCATTAGGCCGATAAGTGAAAAGATAAGGATTCAAGAAAATTTGACCATTTGAGGCTACTGTGGACTTGGAAAATAACACTAGAAAGTGGACACACTGGGTCCCAACATTGTAGTCCAACTTGTGGCACTGTTGTCCAGGGGAAAGGGACCCTGGGGGATAGATCTATGCTTGGGAGAGGAGTCTGGGATAATAAGGGCTGAATCTAGAAGGCGATTGGGAAATAGTGAAAACATGCCTAAGTGGGTTATGTAAGTGAGTAGGAGACACCTATGGTTTGGGTGTCACAAGTCATGCTCAAGTTGTACAAATTGCATTTTAGTATGAATACATTTCCCCCCCTTTATTCTAAGTATGCAACAAAGTAAAATACTAGGATAAAGGAGAAAAAAAGAAGCATACCTGAACTTACCTGTGCAATTAAGCCTAAGAAGTTGTGTGATGTTGGGTTGTACATAGTGATAACACATTGTACTATGTAAGTCTACAAAAAGGAAAGTGAAAGTATATCAGTTCTTACTAGATATACTATATCTAAAATAAGAATATACAAAGCTGGGTAAAGAGAGAGGAAGGAAGAGAAAGAAATGAATACACCTCATCGAGTACGCGAATCAATACAAAACTTGTTATGCTATTGGGTTATGATGAGTGATGATGGAAGTATGTTGAACCAAGAGTTATATCGATGAATGAGTTGAGTGTTCAATCCCCTGAAAGTTGGCTCAAGAAATCAAAGGTAGGCCCTTAAGCTCCATCATCACCAACTATGTGAAGTTAATGAATTATGCATGTGATAATCGATGTCTAGACCGTTTGTCAAATCCCTCTGAATAGGTGGCTCAAGAATACAAAGGCTTCCTAATCCTTTGGCTCCATCGTTTCCGCATGATGTGAAGTTAAATGAGAAAATACTAGAATAGATGAATGTCATATGAGATGGCTCATGGAGCCCCTGAATGTGATATGATCTAACAATGTTAGTATGGATACCCAAATGTACACTAGAAACTAGGCCACTATTGGCCACTTCGAAAGATGGAGATTAGACTTGTATAGAAGCCCCTTTTGAAACTAGAATCAAGGCTTAGGAAGCCACTTGAGAACTTGGGTACGTGGGAAGCAAACTTATATGAAAGTTTACTTGAATGTGATGCCAACCACTTGTAGATGGAGTAAGGCATGCAACTATTGGGAATGTGTAAGAAAATGCTATAAAATCAAAAATAGAGAAGGCCCATGTGCCGCACACATTGCCCCTAATAACTAGTGTCTAGAACATAGATTATGAACTAAAAGTTGTATCAACTGCCATGTCTAAACTAAAAATGGAAACCCTCATGCCATGCATGATGCCCCCTATATCTAGATTCTTTGAGCGAAATAAGTGTTAAAAACTGCTAATTTGTGGATTAAATTATACTAGCAAAATTGTGACTGAACTCACTTCTCTACCTGATTCTAAAAAAAATGAATATTCTACTATTTAGACAACAACACTAGAAATTATACACTTTGGGGTCCAACATTGTAGTCCCTTTTTTGTGCTATTATCTAGAGCCAAAACTGATGATTGATCTAGATTCTCTGTTGTCTACCTAGTCTAGTTTGCCTGTGCTAAGTTCTAGATTCTAGACTGTACTATTCTAAAACTACTTTTTCGATGGTTAGGAGCTATGATCTTTGTGATAAAACCCATATTTATTGCCTCCTCTTATGAGGGTAGGAATTAAGACCCTACAATGACTACCCTCAAAATAAGAAGCCCTACAAGTGTGTTAAGCTACAAAAACATTTGATATAACACTGATATAGATTATCTCAAGATATAACAAAAGTTATAGAGAGAGATTGTTAGATCCATAGGTGTATGCCTAGATAGATATAAAAATGTAATAACATGTGCATAAGAGTAAATTGGAATTTGAAATGTTGGTTATTAGTTGTTAGTGGCAAGGAGGGATGGAGCATGATGTCCATCATGGTATCTTAGAAACAAGGTAAATGCATGATTGGAATCATGGCATTGCACACAAATATAAGCAATCAAGCAACAATCATACAAAACAAGAAGCAAGAAACATGCAAGGGTGGCCAAGGGGCCAAATAAGCACACAAGGCATGTTTAAATGCCACATACACACACAACGAGAATAAGGAAAGATTGGCATAAGGGCCACAAGCACATGAAAGACACTTATAGAGGACATTAGCAAGTATCCAAAGGCACACACATATAGATAGGAATAAAGGACATTGACAAATGTCTTAAAATGTAAGCAGGAAGCAAATAGGAACTGGAAAATGCAAACACATCTAGCTAATCAAAGCGAAGAGTGGAAGCATGCAAAGTACTAGAAATATAAACATACATCTAACTATGGAAAGCAAGAAGCAAGAGTATACAAGATATGTAAGACAAGACTAATGTATATGCTATAAAATACAAAAGTGTGATATATGCTAAGGGATGCTGATGTGATATTTATATAAGTAAGTAACGAACATACTACAATAAGATGTCTAGAGTGTATAGTGTAAGAATGACATAACTTGGATGGTGTAGTCATGTAGAGTATGCCCCCAGTGGGTAGATGTATCGATATGTAGCTAGAATGTAGAAGTAAGATGCCCCCTCGATGGGTGGAGTGAAGTAATCAAGGACCTAGATGCATAGCACACTTAAAAAAGATCAAGTGGAGCCTGGTAATATTGATAAATCAATGAATAATAGCATAGAATAGTTTAATGTAAGTCTAGCATAATGGTTAGCAATGTAAAACATAGATGATGCATACAATTGACATGTTTTTGTATTTTTGAAATATTATATTGTTTTTGTATTTTGAAAATTTGAGCTGTGTACAATCAATTAGAGGAAACTATGTATAATCAATACTAGAAGGAAATGATACTAACCGATGAGTCTCATATTGGACTCCCTATCATGGTGTCCTGTATTGAAGAGTGGAATCATGCATGATCATGAAGCACGATGGAAATATTGAGATTGTGGCTCTGAAAGCTATAAATGCTCTAAAATTCTTGAAGTAGAAATTGATTGTGGGGACCACCTATAATTATGAGAAGTAGATGTAGCTATAGGGCTCTTAGGGACCCATCGAGAAGTAGGATAATTTCTCTAAACATTTGCTCTATGTGTATATGCATGATATCTCAATGAGACTACCTTGGGTGTGAATATGGTAGGTGAAAGCTGTCTAGAATTCTAAATCTATGTAGTTGTATGAACTCTTTGTGCTGGTGATTAGTGTCTTAATTGTGGCTGAATTTGGACTGGAGGAAGATCTATAATAGGTGGATGAGCTGAAACTAGATCAAAAGGGGTGCTAACATGAGTGATAAATTTGTAACCATGGGTGTAATCAACTTGCCTATCTTCATAAACTTGGGTGATAATATGTACCACATAATCTACTATAGGCATAGAGTTGGTAGTAGGTGCAGGATAAAAGCTAGTTGAACCAAGTTTGAAGAGAAGAGGGATAGATATAACCACTAGTGTTTGCTTGTGTCTAGAAGTGATAGGGAGATACTTAAAAGTAGCTAAAGAGTTAGATATATCTAAGTAGAAACCATATATAACAATATGTCGATAAAGAACATTCCACATGATAGATAACAAATAAGGGATAGGGAGCATGGAACTGTGCATTAATGCATAAAATACTTTGACTTGAATCATGACATTTCTAATATGTTTTGCAAGATAGTCTTGAAGATTTTACCTCATGAGAGAGAGAAAGTATGTAAAAGAGAGCATGACATTGTGCACAAATACCTTTAGAACTTTGATATGTGAGATGACATTTTTAATGTGTTTAACATGATAAACTTGAAAAAAATTCCACATGAGAGATAGAAAGCAAGTGATTGAACGCATGAATTTGTGCATGTATGCATAAATAGTTTTGACATGTGATATAACATTTTGAATGTGTTTAGCATGAGAATCTTGAAAATTTTTCCATATGAAAGATAGAAAGCAAAGGGTTGAGAGATTGGATTTGTGCAAGAATGCATAAATATATTTGACATGTATTATGACATTTGTAATGTCTTTTGCATTATAGGGTTGAAATTTTTTCCATATGAGAGATAGAGAATATGCAAAAGAAATATTGAAATCTTATGCAAGTTTAGCAAAAAAAATTGTAATATCATCCCTTATTATCAAAATTAAGCATGAAATGCAAATACTAAAACTTTCTACTAACATATGATAGACTTCATCATTCATGTACATGGTAGGACCAATAATGGCCTCTTTATTATTTGCCAAAAATGTAAGAAACATGTGTAAATAAGTGAAATCCATTGTTATTTTATGCAAGTTTGAAGCTTATATGTAAGGTGATAGCTCATGAAGCAATGGGACCTAATGTATGCAACTAGGGTTTGAGAGAAATTATTATTTGCAAAATATTATGAACTTTTGAAATTGAAATTGATTTTTTAAGCTAAATATGCAAGATAAAATTTAGAAAATTATGAGAAATTACTGGCTTGAATGGGACCTAGTAGATGCAACAAGGGTTTTGAGATAAATAAATTTTTTGAAATTATCATGAATTTTTGAAATTTGAAGTGATTTTCTAATTTTAATATTCAGTCAAAATTTATAAAAAATAAGTGGAATATTACTTGAAAATTACTAGGATTTAGTTGATACAACTAGGGCTTTGAAATGATTTTTTTCAAAATTAATGTAATAATTTGAAAAAATTGTTATAAATTTGTAGAATTGAGCTTGAAAAATTTAGGAAAAATCTAAAAATATTTTTAAAATTAGCAATATATTTTTCCTAGTAGTTTGAAAGTGTTTGTATGCAAATAGGACCTAATATGTGCAAACTAGGGTTTTAGTGAATTATTGAAAATATTTCAATTAATTTGTAGTTTTTTTTAATTTTTAAAATTATGAAAAACTAGGAAAATATTGCAAAAAAATAGAAATAATTAACCCTAGGTTTCTAGGGTTTTTGTTCAAGAATTTGAAGTAAGTCGGGTTCACCAAATGTTTTACTAAATTTGGGAAACTATAAGCTTTAATTTTCTAAATAGTAAAGGGGTCTGAATTATGGGGAAAATCAGTAAATAAAATGTGCCTTAATTAACCTACTAATTTATTGAATCTGGAAGTGCTTAATTGATTTATAGAAATAGCAAACAAGGGGAAAAAGAGTAAAACTTACCTAATTTTGGGTTGAGACAGAGGAGACAGAGGTTGCAAATTATTGATCTAGCTGGGCAGACTATTGGAAACAACATCTAGAAGTTAGTTTTATACCTAGATAGGAGCATTGGAAATGGGACACCTGGAGATCTAGTGATATAGTCCAAGTTTTGGCACTATAACCCTTAGTGTCTAAGCTTTCTAGGTTTTATTCATCTACTCTAAGAGATCCTGTGGCTGAAATATCAAGTCCTGGCTGTTCATGAAGCTCCATGTGCAATTGATTTTATATTCAAGGATCATAGTTCCTCTTCATGCTTGATAGGTGATCTCAAATCTAACTATAAAAAAGGGTTAGTGTGTGATATGCACTAAACATGCGATCACACCCAATGTGTGGGTACACTGTCTACATACCAATACCCTGAGGAGGGATCAAGGGAAATGTAGTTCTCACAATTTGAATGTGTATTATGCAATCCTGTGTATGCAATGTACGTGTATACAAATTTGGGCAAGCTTGAGATAACTCGTGACTGGTGCAAGAGCTTGGATAGGCTAGAAATAACATTGGTTGGTTGTATGTAGAGAATAGAAAGATTTGTTTGAGTGTGTTTTAGTGTATTTCTAGCTTGTTCCATTTGAATGATTGTCAACCCTTCTAAATGAACTTTGAATGGGATTTTATAGGGAAACTAATGATCTTGGGTTAGATGAACTCGCATTAGGCTGATAAGGGAAAAGATAAGGATTTGGAAAAATCTAACCATTTGAGGCTATTGTGGACTTGGATAACAACGTTGGAAAATGGACACCTTGGGTCCCAACACTGTAGTCAAACTTATGATGCTTTTGTGCAAGGGAAAAAGGATGCTGGGGGATAGATCTGTGCTTAAGAGAGGAGCCTGGGATAGCAAGGGTTGAATCTAGAAGGCTTCAAATGACTGGGAAATAGTGAAAATATACTTAAGTGGGTTGTGTAAGCGAGTAGGAGAGACCTATGGTTTGGGTGTCACAAGTCATGCTCAAGTCGTACAAATTACATTCTAGTATAACTACATATATAAGCAATCATCAATGTTTCTTTGCATTGCATTTATATCATCATTAGAACTAAAATCATCATTATCATCATCTTCTTTTATAGCTATGAAATTTATATTTTCTAAATTTACTAATAAGGATAATTCTTATACATTCTCATCTTGTTCCACCTTTTTAGGTGAAGGTTATTCTCAGACATCTATAAATGGTAGATTTTGATCAATTTTATTAGATTCACCAACCTCATATGTGTAGGCATTCCTTTTTGGCCACTTCTATGCCTAAATGGGCTTCAGACTGATTTCTTCCAAACTATGCAAATCAAGCCTAAAAATCACTAAACATCCTAAATTCATCCACACATTGGACATAAGTGCCCATAATTATGTCTTGGGATCCATATTTGAGGATTACATTGTACGCAATGATAACCTATCACGAATTCATGCCTAGTTAGTTTGCAACTAAACAAATTAACATTTTTGACCAATTAAGTGAGGTACTTAATCTAATTTTTGAAATGACTAAAAGACTAAGAAAATTTAATTAACCAAGCAAATCAAATTAAATGCTTAAGTGAAAAATCCATGTTGATGGACATGTTTTAAAAAAAGGATATTTCAATAAAATATGAAGTCATGATGATGTCATCATTCTCAAAGTTATATCAACATAAATGCCATAAAAATTAGAAATGGTGAGCCCTACTTCTGTAAATGCATAATTAAATCCATCATTAATTACATTTGGATTCCCAACACTAACCCTAGCCTAACTACACTTGGGTTAGAGTTGGTTGAAAACCTGTAAGTAAAAGTGTTATGACCATTCTCAACCAAGCTGTTGTGTGCAAATAAATAATGCTCAATTCTTACTAGAAAGCTTCATTTCCAAAAAAATCTAAGAGCCAACTTCCTAGGAGATAAAAGGAGATGTTGTCCATAAAGCATTGGCATCATGAAAGACCATTTGTTCACCATATCGAACACGAGCCACTCTCATGCCAGTAAGTGATTTGAATCATCAAATAAGGTAAAAATGTTTGATTTTGTCTTCTCATTGCCTTTCTTTTGTTTGGTACTTGCTCACCCTAGTACTTAAGCTTATAACATTAGTAATCATTGATTGTTTTGGTTTATCCACTAATAAGAGATTTTTAACACCATCTTCGTAATCCTACATTACATATTAGCACACCTGATGGGACTACGCATCCCAAATTCATCATAAGAGCATCTTGGGACCCTTCAAAATCAAGAAAAATTCATCAATGACCTTGTTTTTAGTTTTTTTGCCTAACTTTGTTGTCTTTTATGATTGTCTATGAAAGTGTGAATCTGTCCACTGTATTTCTAAGGACTCAAATATAAACACAATGAAATTATTATTGAAAATAGTGAATCATCGCATAAAAAAGTGAAACCACCTTTATTTCAACTTTGATTTGCATAATTGTGAATTGAAAACACTGTTTCACGAATTCATTAGGGTTATTTTCAAAATTATTTTACAATTTTTACTATTTTATGGTCTTTTCTGCATATTTATGAATTTAAAACACTTAATTATGAAATCACAATCAATATTCATGAAATCATTTGGTCTATTTATATGTTTTTCTATAGGCTTAAGATAGTGCAGAAATCACAAAAGAAAGTTGTGAAATTACAGAACTGAGTTGCAAAATAACAAAATGTAGTTGTGAAATCGCACAACTAAGTTGTAAAATTACAAAACTGAGTTATGAAATCGCATAATGGAGTTGCAAAAGTATGGTTGCAAAAAATGTATAATTGAGTTGTGAAATTTTAGAAATGAGTTGTGAAATCATAAAATGGAGTTGCGAAAATGTAATTATCAAATCACTGAATGAAGTTATGAAATTACAAAACAGAGTTATAAAATCATCCCAAGGACAATGAAATCATCCACTATAAGTCCTTTGTCTTTGTTGTGATTTTTTGAGTTTCATTAGCTTAATAATTTTGTAGATTACCTTGACTTTGTAACTATGAAATCATTCTAGAGAGCATTTTTTCATGGTTTTTTAGTTAATTCTGTAAGTTGCCTTCACTAGCTTGGCCTAAACAAACTTCTAACAAGTGTTTGCAGGTTTTCTCAAGCAAGGAGAAATCATATTGTATCCTAAAAGCAATCCATCACATTTAAAATTTGGTGTTTTAAAAACATTGTGCACATTTACATTTAGTGTTTAAAACATTGGCAAAATTATTGTTTTTTATTCCAAGTTATTTTTGCAAAGTCTTCACACATTTCAATTTTGGTGTTTAAAACAAGTTTATTTTTTGCACTTTCAATTTTGCATTTACCTTTCTAGCTTTTTTTAAAGCTAAGTCACTCGTATGTTCTACCCTATTTAGGGTGACTCATAAATTCAGGTAAGCTTGTTATTCATTGTATCTCAAAGAAATATCGTGTATGCTCTTTCTTTGTTCCTAGGAACTCAAATTACTAAAAAATAACCACTTTCTTCTTTTAATCTTGTTTGGCTTCGTGAGCAAGTGTTCATTACCTCTTTGCAAGTTCTTTATGGGTGTATTGACCTAGGATTTAATCTTCTAGTATTGTACTAACCCTAATTATCTAATGAAGTATATAAATTGGGCATGCCTTTTGATTGGACAGTGGTTGAGAGATTAACCTAACAAGTTGAAAGGATCCCTGGATCATGTGGCAGTCTAGCCATCACACTCTACTGATCAAGTGATAGTTGGAGTGGTTGTGAAAGGGACAAGACCCTTTCATAACAAACAAGATTATTTTAATCTAATTTATGATTATTTTATCATGCCCAAGTGTTTTTAGGCACTCATGGACTATTTATAATGCCATCAATTTTTTTGATTAATTAACCCCACTTGTCATGGATTATCCTACCAATATCGAGTTGCTTTTACACTCTAAGTTTCATGCCACATATAAGTTCTTGAGAGATAGAGGGGGGATAATCACTCCACCTTCATGCACTTTTATTTATTGGATTAACAAATTAATTCATCTCAAGAATTGGTATATTGATGGAACTTTGACAAATACTATGCAAACCTTGTGTCAGTTATTAATATAAGAGCATAAGTTTGTGTGCATCTTATTTTTTGTAATTGATTTCAAAACCATGCAAAATAAGCAACTCCAAATACCAAAACACTTGATATTCACACCATTCACATTCAAAAGTGTTATGCTTCCCAAATTTGGTAAGACCAAAACCTTATACCAAAATTTGAAGAAGTTATTTGTGCCTAAATTTATAAAAGATGTTATTACTCTACCAATTTTAGTCTAGACCATTATTCATTTGAAAAATCCAAGTCTCTTCAACCAAGTTAGAAATCCATCTCTCATTGTTCAGATATAAAGATGATTTGTTTATGGTTAAGTCTTGCCCACAACCTATGCTTGAGTTGTTTACCCATCTATGTTTAAATTGTATAACTTGGATCAATTTTTAGTTTGGTTTAAAGAACTTTGCCTAGACCAATTTCCATTTTGGATAGAGACCGTACTTTACCTTGTTTCTAAGTTTCACATTGACCAAGTGCATCTTTTGATTCAAGTCAGGATCTTTAGACCTTAACCATTCCAATTTCATGCCACACCTAGACCTAATACCATTCTAATTACATGCCTAACCTAGACCAAGTCCATTTCCTTCCAAACCATTTCTTAAATCAAATAAGTGCCAAGTTTAAATTGACCAAGGTTTAAAACTACTTTCATATAAACCTTTTCCAAATAACAAGTTTTTTAACCAACTTGAAGGGCCATGCCTGAATTAGGGTTCCTTATGAACCCACATTTTAAACCATGCCAAATTTAGGTTTACTTTAAACCCATGTTCCAATCCAATTAGGGTTCATATTTTAACCCACATACTAATCACGAGCCAAACAAAGCCAAAGCAGGGTTCATTTTGAACCCACATGCCTATTAACAAGCCATTCCAATGTTGAATTAGGGTTCATTTTAAATATTTATGCCACATTTATTTTAATTACTAAGGTCACCCCATTTTAGACAAATTTTTATTAAGTACCAAACTCACCCTTTGTTAGGTAAATTTCTTATCATGTGCCTATACTGCCCTTTGTGGGCGAGTTTCTAATTGCCAAGCCAAGCCATGATGATTATAATATGCTGAGACCGCCCTTATTTGGGCTAATTACCGAGATGAAGCTAGTTTGAAAAACAACTTTTTGAGAATGAATTTTTGAGCAATAATGCATGATTGAATAGCCTTATTTAGAAACATGAAATACCTCCAACAACTAATTTGGTCTTCAAACCATAATAGAGCCAATCATTACCGATACAAAGAACATTATATAATAAAAACCCAAATGTGTCTAAGTCTGACAATTACTCAATTAGTATATGTTATGATCCCCTTTCTAACTATGATCAGATTCATCTGCTTCTAAGCCAAGACCAAGACAACCTACCAATCTTTGATGTTTTTGTTGAAACACCTATTTGTGATGAGTCAACGTATGATAAATCACCCTGATGCCATTACCTTATCTTTGATAAACCTTACTTTGACAAGCTATTCTTTGTTAAAGAAATCAAGATAGAGCCACCTTTAGACCATTCCCATATTTTTGAGGAGCGTTCCTTTGACAAACCAGTCTTTGTTTAGTTGCCCTTCGACCATTCCCCTATCTTTGATAAACCTCACTTTGACAATCCAGTCATTATTAAACAAATATAGATAGAGCCACCCTTAGACCATTCCCTTACCTTTGATGAATCTCACTTTGACAAGCCATAGTTTATTAAACCCATCTTTGATGAGACAATTTCCAATGATCCCATTCCTAAGCATGATAAGATTCGTTTACTTCCACAAACTGATCACGATCGAGCCAACTTTGAATGATATATGTTTGAAAATAAAGACGATCTCTTTTTACGAATCTTATAAGTGTTCGATTATCTACAGATTTTGCTCCCACAAACTTAGGCTCTATTCTAAGTAATCAAAGTCAAAATCCCTTTGACCAAAGGCTTATTTCTAACAAAGAGCCCATATTTGATAAGTTTATTTTTGAAGAACCCATTATTAAACCATGGGCCATTACTCTTCCATTTTCAAACATTCAACATGATATCTTTGTGGCCACTTATACCTCAGAAGCAAAATCAAAATTAGGCTCAGGTTCCATTGTTAAATTGATATCAAATTTAGCATCAGAAGTAGAATCAAAGTTAGTATCAACATTAGATTTAGAGTCCTTTGAGTTAGAATTGGATTCAAAATTAACAAATAGTTGTGATCCTTCAATGGTTGTTGAGGATATTTTCTTTAGCATCAACACAAGTTCTCTTAGTAGCCTCTATGAGGATTGTGTTACCTTTTACCATTCCACTTTCTATTGACACCAATCAACATAACCATTATATTGACATTCCACCTCTCATAAATATCAATAGGGACTAACATGATCACACATTATTAAAATGCATCTATAATGATATAGTAATTATAGAAAATCAAGGGGACCAAGACCACATTCAAGCAAAAGAAGAATAATCTCCTAGTGAAACCTTTGTTTGAGGTGCTTAGAGAGAATCACAGTCCAAACTCAACATATTCTATTAAAACCTTGTTTGATATGCTAAAATACAATCAGAGTCAAAATTCAATGTTCCTTAATGAAACTTTCTTGGAGGTGCTATGGGACAATCAAAACAACTTTGTTGGTGAAAACCTTTCAGAGGTGCCAATAGTTGAGCACAATAATTCTTCATTATTTGATGAAGACATTATTGAAGATAATATCGACACAATTGACAATCTATAACATAATCAAATTGTAGCATCCCTCAAGCCTAAACAACAAAAAAAAATGGTGGTCCTATTGGGAACATGTTTAGAAGTCTTCAACACTACCACAACCAAAATTATGTTGAATCTAAAATCAACAACATTGTGTGTGACTGAAAATCTTGATATTCAATTATTATCCAACCATTTTACATTCCATTATGATCCATTTATTTATTCATGACATTTATTATATTTCCAAATCCAATCTTTTATCCAATGCATACCCCTATTTACCATTCCTAACTGTAATTTTCTTCATTGAGGTTACAAAGACATATTGTCTAGAAGTTTGGAAGAAATTGAATCAATTACCAAAGAAGATCACATCAACAATAATAAAGTCCAAATCAACAGCATGTTCTTGATAGAGTAGTTATTCAAAAGGGGTGTGGGATAGTAATTCAAACAATTAACTATTTTGTGGTATCCTATGCTAATTAGGACGTGTATCTCCACATTGATAGGAGAAACGGATTCATACCTTACCATTTCCCTCACCTCTCCATTTTCTTTGCCTTACCTTCATTTCATACCTTTTTGCTATGCCTTACCTTTTTATTTGCTTTGTTGTTATTATTGACCATTTTTTCCCCACAAGCCAAAATGGATTAGCCCCCTATAGTTAGAATCTTGTATAGGGGCATTTTATAATGTTATAGGGTATGTTACAACTCATTTGATGTCATTTCATATACCATTCTAAGTTTTGGTCATGGTCTAGCTTAGTCCTTGTGTCTTTTGGTGTCTTAAGGGTCATTTTTGAATCATATATACATGTGGCAGGTTTTCATGGTGCTGAGCAGTTGTAAGAGAAGGTCCAAAAAAGCCTAAGTTTGCACTTGTGAGATATTTCATTTTTTGGCTAAGTGTTGGGGATTTTTTTGATAAAATTATCTAAGTTAAGGATCCCACAGACTTATTTCTTGTGGGCAAAAGTTCTGCAACAATTTTCTTGAAGATCTAATTATTTTGAGAAAATTGTCTGCATTAAAAGCTGAGTGTCAGATTTATATGGGAAATTTGTCTACATAATTTTATCAAAGGCATAATTCTTTTGAGGAAATTTTTTGACAAAAGTTATGAAGACAAGTTTATTTTGGACAAATTGTATGAAACACAAGGCCCACATAAATTGGTTCAAAACAAAAATTCAGAAGGGTCAGTTTCTTAGGAAAGTGTCCCAAATAAAAAGCCCGAAGGGTATTTCTTTTGAGAAAGTGACTGAGACAAAAATTTGAAAGGGCCATTGTTTTGACAAAATATCATGTACAAAAATCCTGAAGGGTATTTTTCTTGGGAAAGTACCCTAAACAAAAAGCTAAAAGTTCATTTTCTTTCAGGAAAATTATCCAAACAATTTTCTCGAAGGGTCATTCTTCAACAAAGTATCTTAGACAGAAGTTTTGAAGGGTCACTTTTCAAGAAAGTGTCGTAGACATAAGTTTCTAAGGGTCACAAATGATTTTCGAATCAAAAGGTTCATAAAAAAAGCTAAGTATGAATTCTTTCAAGAAAATTATCTCATGACAATTTCCCTGAAGACCTCATTTCTCTTGAACATTTTGTCTACGAGCATAAATATTAGAGACATTAATTATTTTAGAAATTTTGTCCATAATAAATTATTCAAGGAAAAGATAAAGCATGCTTAATTCTTTCAGGAAAATCTCTCGTGACACTTTCTCCAAATATTTTATCAGATGCAAACGAGCAGTAAACAAATTCTTTCAAAGAAAGTGGCTGAGACTCAAAGCCTACAATAATTGTCCAATAAAAGGTATAAAAGAAATACCTTGAGAAATTTGTGATCAACAGAGTGATGTTTGTGAAAGTGTCAAAATAAATCTCAGCAGTCATCCATTGGAGCTTAAATTTGATAGTCTGTGGGATGTCAAATACGTCTGCACAAACATCAAATGATAGTCGTGCAGATGTTAAATTCAAGCCTCAACAAATAACTATTGAAGTTAAAATATCCTAGTGATGGTTGTGCAGACATCAAATACATTCATATAGATGTCAAACTTTAAGCTCATGAAATAGTTGTTGGAATTCAAAAGGTAGGATTAAGGATTGACGCTCAATCATATAGGAGATCTAGTAGCAAGTGATGACTAATAGTTTAATTGGCACAAGCAAATCAATGACTCACATTCAATCATGGATTTAGATCTAATGACATGTGATCAAGTCAAAAGGTCAAGGAGATTAGAGGCCACCACATGGCATAAGTGTGTAAAGTAGTAGATAAATAACAAGATCTTGAGATCAATACGTGATTGACAAGTGGCATGAACATGTTCAAGTTGATTGAAGATCGATAGAGCACATTTAATCATATAAATTAGGATCAACAACAAATGAGGGTAAAAAAAGTAAGCTAACCCTAAGCATGAATGTGTAGGTGAGAAGTGGTACAAGTGCATGGGTCTTAGCAGAAGATCTACAGATTACATTCAATTGCATCAAGCAAATCAATGGAGTGAGATGAATCAAAATATTAATGATCCAAGCTAGTTTTTGACATCCAATTAGACAAAGGCAAGCCCAAGTGACTTAAACAAAGGTCGACAAGGTAATTTTTGATAAGGCAAGGTAAATGAAAGGTATGAAGTTGAGTTTGAGCATGGTTCAATTCAGACTAAAGCCAACATTTTGAAGGATGCCACTAAGGCAAACATGCAAACTTCAATGGTATCATCTCCAAGACCAACGACATAAAAGGTACCCTTCTCCTCACTATTGCACATAATGGTGAACCAATGAAGAGCATTTAGCACCAAGATAAAGCCCTAATAGATTGATCTAATTATTCTAATCGCATTAATGTTGGAACCTAGCTTGTAACAACTTGATCCCACCATTATAATCATCAAGGAGATCAAAGAGGGAATATTGTAACTGTGTAACCAATTGACGTGACCTAAATCAATCAAATGGTCTGAATGAGCATAATTTATAGAATCAGTTTACAACTATGGTTAAAATGTTTAAACTGATTGATTCCCCTTTTCAGTGTCAAGGCTTTTTTTCTCTTGCTTCCTTTCTTCTATAAATATAGCTCTTCAGCTATTTTAAAATGATATCACACCATGTATGGCAAAACCCTATTAGATTGATGTTATATATTACCTTTAAACATTAATGCAAGTTTGTTTTTGAGTTTTGAACAATTGTCTAAGTCTGCAAGTGATGTATGGTGATGAGAAGTGATAATTCTCCATCCTTCATTCCCTTATCCTTTCATGTTTGAGTAAGAGTTCCTAGCCTAACATGTCATATAGAGTGTAGTCTAGTGTGTAAAGATTTTTCAAGTGTACAATTGTCCTTGGAGTGTGCAATTTGTGCTCTGGTTTATTTGACTTATGTTGTTGCTCACATCTCATCTGTAAAGCTACTCAAACCATCACCAAATTAAATAAAGTAAATAATCTATTTAAATTACAATATCACAAATAATCAAAAGTAAAATGATGTAATTAATCCACTCACTTACAATATTACAAGAAAAATATAAATCTCATAAATATGAATCAATAAAAGTCATTAAATCTTTCAAAATCTCATGCTTAATCTAGGTGAAAGCACTATAAAATAATATACAAAGTCTGTTGAAATTCATGCCATAAAACATTCAAATACAAATTACAATGATCATGTATAACAAGTATAAATAAATCAATACACTCTCTAGTCACCCCGAACCAAGTGGTTCTCCTGTGAGCTGAGAGACAGGAACATGGCTCAGCCACTTTTTCACTCAACCATGAAGCAATTACACTCCTTTGGATCCCTTCATGACATGAAGGAAACCCAACCCTACACAAAATGTCTAGCTACTTAGAACAACTGAGAGGTGAGAACACCCAATACAACTCGATTTCTAATGTGCAATTCTAAATAATGAAATGCAGATTATCTCACAACAAGATGTGGCATACACACACACACACACACACATATTTGCTAGACAAAATATTCATCTATTTCAATGATAGTTTGTTTAGATATAAACCTTTAAAACATAGTAACTAGATAATTCTCAAAAAAAGAAAGCCATCTTTGATAATTCACATTTGACATCCTAGCCCAAAAGTAACCCAATCACATTCCTAGATGAAATCTACTATTTTTTCCAAGAAATAGATATAAATAAACAAATAAATAAAAGAAATAAAGAAAAAATATCGACCCATTTCACCTATAAATTGACTGTAATGTTTTTTCTAAGCAACAATCATGAAAACACACTTGGGGATATGTGCTTGCCAAAATGTCGATTTCTTTACTGCTATTGTTGATTCCCTTTCTCTTTGTCACTGTTCAGAAAATAAAATCACACCCTTCTTTTTTAGTTAATTTCTCACTAACTACTGTGAATATCTTCAAATCATTTATGGGTTTTGTTCCCCTCTTTTCTAGCTTTTTAGAACAATTTATGGTTTTAAATTTTGTTGAGAAATGATAAATTTATTGCTGTTTTTCTTTTTATAGTTGCTAAAAAATGCGATAGATGTCTTTTCCTTTCTGTTATCCCCTATTTATTCTGAATCTCTATTATTATTAGAATTTTTAAAATTAGTTTTAGCTTGTTTTTTTAATTAATGGAGTCTTGTTCAAGTTTGAATGAGAGAAAAACCTCTATAAATAGAATTTAATAAGCTTATTTATTACATGTCATTGCATGACATAATTATAATTATTTTATTTATTTTAATTAGATTTCTAATTATAATATGTATTATTAATATAGTTTATTTATTTTTGAAATAAAATATTCACTTAAATCACACAAGAAGTATTTAAAATAATACACACACACACACACACACACACACACACACACACACACACACACACACACACACACACACACACACGTATATGTATATGCACACACACACACACACAATTATTGTAATTTAAATTTATAATTGTGATAAGTCTAATTTATATATGGTCATCCATATTAAAATAAATAAGAAACATTTATTAATTATTTATAATTTATATTGCAATTTAAATTTAAATAAGAAACATTTATTAATTGTTTATGATTAAATTATATATATATATATATATATATATATATATATATATATATATATATATATATATATTGCAATTTAAATTTATAATTGTAGTAAGGTTAATTTAGATATGGTCATCCATATTTAAATAAATAAAAAATGTTTATTAATTATTTATGATTAAATAATATATAATCATACATCACTTTAATAAAATATGTCATCTCAAAACATAGTTATACCATTTAAAATATAAAACATAAAGACATTAATATTCATGATTAAATGAAGCATTTGAAAGGAACTTACTGTCATAATTAAAACACAATATTTTCTAAGTATCTAACCATCTATCACATTTATCATCCACACAATAATGCATATTAAACCATTAAAAAAATAATGTAATATGAGACTATGTGAATGTGTGAGTGCATCAGGGTTAACCATCTCGACAATTCTTGCCAAGTGGCTAGAACATCTCTACCTCAACCATGTTCTCATCTTTGATGAGTACCTGCATTCATTCACACTCAATCTCAATGTCAATAAGTTAGTGCCTCAAAAACATAGTCAAAATAAAATATTATAATCATCTTGATAATATTTAATATTTAAATCTATTTTCTAATTTATGGAAATATAATTGTATAATAATTACCTTCAGATATGTGGAATGTACTCTAAGTAAAACAACCATAGTAAATGTTTATTAATCTAAAATAATTTATATAGTCCAAAAAAGTTAGACGTGACATCTTTTCCCACTTGAAAGAGACATCATCTCGATGTCTTATTACATAACAAAATAATAAGGTATTAATCAACCACCAATAAGTATCAAAGTATCATAAAACAATAATAATAACTTAAAGTATCATAATCCATGCATTAATAAGAAATCTATGTTATATCCTCAAATGAGGAAAAGATCTATCAATCTCCTCCGCATCCTCCCATGTGGCACTATCCTCTGAATACTGATCCCACTGGACCTTATATTATACCACATCTCTATTTTACAACTTAATGTTGTGCCTGTCGAAGATTCGAGTGGGCTCCACTAGCACCACTCCTAGATCCTGAACCTATAAAACACACCAATCAAGAATATGTGATGCATCAAGATAATAAAGCTTAAGTAAAGAGACATGAAAAACATTATGGATTTTGGCAAGTATAGGTGGTAGAGCAAGTCTATATGCTACATGATTGATCACTTCTAAGACATTGAATGGTCCTACAAAATGAGGAGCAAGTTTAGATGCTTTGCCAAATGAAACTAAACTCTTTTGAGGTTTGACCCTCAAGAAGACTTTGTCACCAACTAAGAACTGTCTAGGAGTCTTATTTCTATCTGCATAACTCTTCTGATGATTTGAATCTTGCTTCAATTTTTATTTAATCAACTTCATCTGATCACCCATTTCCCTTAACATATCAAGACCAATCATTATTTTGTCCTCCACCTTATCCCAACTGATAGGTGTTCGACACCTACGCCTATAAAGAGCTTTGAATGGTGCCATTCCCAAAGATGCATGGTATGAATTTTTATATGCAAACTCTACCAATGGAAGATACTCTTCCCATTTATACTGCTGATCCATACAATACATTCTGAAAAGATATTCTATAACTTGATTGACTCTTTCTATCTTACCATCCATTTTAAGATGATATGTTGAATTAAAATTCAACTTTGTGCCCAAAGCTGCATTAAGAGTTTTCCAAAATCTGAATATCATGCAAGTGTCTTGATCTAAAATGATCATCTCAGGAACTCTATGTAATCAAAAAATCTCTTGAACAAACTTCTTAGCTAAAACCGTAGAACCATCTAAAAGATTTCTTGGAATAAAATGTGCTACCTTTGTTAACTTGTTCATGACTAATAAGATGCCATCATGCCTAATCTTTGACATGATCAATCCTTGAATAAAATCCATACTTATTACTTGCCACTTATGTTCAAGAACATTGTGTGGGTACAATAATCCTTTTGGATGTACGTGCTCAGCTTTGACTCATTGGCATTCCAAACATCAAGCCACAAACTTCATCACATATTTCTTAAGTTTAGGCCAAAAGTATAAAGGTCTCAACCTTCAACCATCTTAGTCACTCCAGGGTGCCTTGAGTAAGGTGTGTTGTAGATCTCTAAGCACCAACTTCCTCAACTCTCCTGAGTTAGGAATATACATCATTCCCTAAAATCTCAAAAGTCCATCTGACTCAATCACATAACCATCAAACCTATGATCTAAGGGGTCTACTTCTAAATCTTGCTTTACTCTTTCACAATGCTCATCCCCTCAAATATTTTGAATTACGTTTTTCTTCAAATTGGATCTCATTGTAACCATGGCAGCCAAATGTCTTCTTCTACTAAGAGCATCAACTACTCTATTCTCCTTTATTTTTATATACTCTATTGCAATGTCATACTCACTAAGGAATTCTAACCACCTTCTCTATCGTGCATTAAGGTTAGGTTACTATCTTCAACTCAAAGGGCTTACTTAGAAGGTGATACCTCCATATCTGAAGTGCATAAACTATGGCAGCTAATTCAAGATCATGTGGTGCATAATTGAACTCATGTTGCTTTAACTTTATTGACTCATATGCAACCACTTGCTCATTATATATCAACACTCCTACTCTTTCTCATAAAGCATTAGTTATAATTGTAAAGTGACCATTAGGATATGGTATGGTCATGATAGGAACATTTATGAGCTTTTCCTTTAGCACTTAGAAAGTTTTCTCACACCTTTCTATCCATTCAAACTTATTACCCTTATTTTGTAGCAAGGTAATCAGTGTTGTTATAGTTGAGAAACCTTCCACAAACTTTCTATAGTAACTTGAAATTCCCATATAACTTATAACTTCTATCATACTCTGAGGTGCAAGCCATTCCATTATCACTTTTATCTTCTCAGGATCAACTGCAATCCCTTTTGCTACGATCATATGACCAAGATAGTGCACTTTATCTTGAAAGAATGTACACTTAGATAGTTTACCATAAAGTTTTCCCTCTCTCAAGCACTGTAAGATTATCCTTAAATGTCTTTCATGCTCTTCCACTAATTTAGAGTATAACAATATGTCATCAAGAAAGATCAACACAAAATCATCTAAACAATCTCTAAAAATACTATTTATCAAATTCATGAAGGTTGTTGGGGCATTAGTCAGCCCAAATGGTACCACTGTGAAGTCATAGTGACCATATCAAGTCCTAAAAGTTGTTTTAGATATGTCCTCATCCTTAATCCACAATTGGTGATAGCCAGATCTATGGTCTATCTTCAATAACATTGTAGCTCCTTTCATTTGATCGAAGAGGTCATCTATTCTTGGAAGTGGGTACTTATTTTTAAAAGTAGTTTTGTTAAGCATCCTAAATTAGTGCATAATCTCAAAGTACCATCCTTGTTCTTTACAAAGATAACCGGTGTGCCCCATGGTGACACACTAGGTCTAATGAACCCTTGATTTAGAAACTCTTACAATTATGTCTTAAGCTCATATAGTTCTGTAGTAGTCATCCTATAGGGTACCTTCAATTGAGGCTCAGTCCCTAGTAGCAATTCAATTGAGAAGTCAAATTCTCTCTTTGGTGGTAACTCTGTCAACTCCACAGGGAATACATCTCTAAATTCTTTAAGGATCAGGTAGTCACTGAATACTGGTTCTTCTTTGTCAAGGTCCCTTACTTGGATGACATAAATGGCACACCCTTTCCTCTTGGATTTATTTAATTGCATAACCAAGATTTATCTAAGCTAAGTCTCTTAGATCCATTAATATCCACTTGATCTCCTAGGTCATCCAAACATCTAACAGCTTTGTCTTCACAATTTACTATAGACTTATGTTCAGTTAACCAGTTGATTCCTAGAATTACATCATAAGACCCTAAAGGTGCTACATGCAGATCAACTTGCATCTGGAAACTAGGAAGCTCTAATTCACTGCATGATGGATATGAGTCTGCTCTCTTTTCTACTCTATTGCCATATTGTACCATCCAAGAGTTTTCCATATGCCTAGGTCTAATTGATAACTTAGATACTACTCTATGATGTATAAAACATTATGTGGCACCAATATCAATTAAAATAGAAATAGGTAGTCCATAGAGCTTAACTTGAAATTGAATAGGTATTACCTAAAAGTCAGCGTGTCGATTGTCTACTACGACATAAATTTGATGTTGTTGTGCTCCTTATTGATTTATGTTTCCTCGTTCAACTGATCTCTGTGAACATGAATTTGCATAATGCTCTCCTCCAAAAATGTAACATCCACCGTTAGGTATTTTTTTCCTTCAGTTCTTTCCCTCTGGTTACTATTTTTGTTGTTATAACCACCTCTTTTGTTGCCTCCATGCTGGTTTCCACCATCTTCATCTTGAGAGTTATTACCTCTCTTCAAATTCTTGATCTATCGATTGCCATTACCTTTATTGTTATTCTGATTATAATTACATTGATAATTCTACTAATTATATTTAGGTCTTTTATTAGTAAACTTTGCATCTCTCTGCTTATGGTAAATGGCTACTTGTAACTTTTTCTCTTGTTTAATTATTTTCTCAAAAATGGCATCCATAATGAGTGGGTTATGAATGTCTACCTTTGATCCAATCTGGGGCTTATATAAACTTCCTAATCCAAAATCTCTCATCTATCTAATACTATGGAATATACTTAAGTAGATGCGATAACCTCTCCCAATAACTGGTTACGAACATACCTCCTTGAACCAAATTCTAAAGCTCCATCATCTTCTGATCAAAGAAGAGCTACAATAAGAATCTTTTTCCAAAAATGCTACAAGAAAATCTCCCAAGTTATTTCACCAGGTAATAGCTTCTTATCTACCCTTTCATTATACCACCATGTTTCTACTTCACCAGTCAAATGATATTATCTCCATATTGCTTTCATGTGATCTGAAAGGTTTCAGAGCTCAAAGTATTTCTCTATTTCTATAATCCATGCTTTAGCTCCATCTCCAATTATCTTTCCATCAAATTTAGGTGGTGATACCTTTTTGAGGTCCTTTCCCAACTCTTCTGCAGTCCTTAATTATTAGCATTAACCTAAACCTCAGGAACTTGAAATCTATCCTTGGATTCTCATTTGCATTAGCACCTCCTGGGTTCTCATTAGCATTCTTCCCTCTTATTTCTTGCTCAAGGGCAGTCATTTTAGTATCTTGTTGAGTCAACAAAACAAGAATATGGTCCAATATTTCATCTTGATTATTATTAGCACCTCCATGATTTCTTCTATTTTGACCACTTCTTGATCCTTCACCACGATTAGTGTTTCTAGTATTCATGATAAATAATTTGCATCAAGTTGGAAACTTAGCATAACCGTCCCAAAAAGAGGCCCTAGTGTTCAACCTAGAGCTCTAATACCAAAATGTAAAGCCACTCAAACCATCATCAAATTAATTAAAGTAAATAATCTATTTAAATTACAACATCACAAATAATCAAAAGTAAAATGATGTAATTAATCCGCTCACTTACAATATTACCAGAAAAAGATAAATCTCATAAATATGAATAAATAAAAGTCGTTAATTTTTTTGAAATCTCATGCTCAATTCAGGTGAAAGCACTATAAAATAATATACAAAGTCTATTAACATTCATGTCATAAAACATTTAAAAACAAGTTATAAGGATCATGTATAATAAGTATAAATAAATGAATACACTCTCCAGTCACCTTGAACCAAGTGGTTCTCCTATGAGCCAGGAGATGAAAACATGGCTTAGGCACTTTTCCACCCAACCACGAAGTAACTACACTTCCTTGGATCCCTGTATGACATGAAATAAACCCAACCCTACATGAAATGTCTAGCTACCTGGAATAACTGGTAGGTGGAAACACCAAATACAACTTGATGTCTAATGTGTAATTCTAAATAATGAAATGTAGATTATCTCACAATAGGATGTGACAAATATACATGTATCAATAAGTTTGCTATACAAAATATTCATCTATTTTAATGACATCTCATTTAGATCTAAGCTTTTAAAACATAGTAAGTAGGCAATTCTTGAAAAGAGGAAGCCATCTCTGATAATCCACATTCGGCATCCTAGCCCAAAAGTAACTTAATCACATTCCTAGATGAAATCTACTATTTTCTCCAAAAAATAGATATAAATAAATAAATAAAAGAAATAAAGAGAAAATATCAACCCATTTCACATATAAATTAACTATAATTTTATCTCTTTCCAAGCAATAATCATGGAAACGCACCCGGGGATATGTGCTTGCCAAAAAGTCAATTTCTTTACTATTCTTGTTGATCTTCCTCTCTATTATTGTTTAGAAAATAAAATCATGTCCTCGTTATTTGCTAAACTACTTACTAACTACTACGAATATCTTCAAAGCATTTTTGGGTTTTTTTTTTTAAACTTTTCAAAATAATTTATGGTTTTAAATTTTGTTGAGAAATGATAAATTTATCACTATTTTTCTACCTATAGTTACTAAAAAATGTGATGAATGTCTTTTCATTTCTACCATCCCCTAGTTATTTATGAATCTATGCTATTATTGGCATTTTTAAAATTAGTTTTAGCTTATTTTTTTATTAATGGAGTCTTGTTCAAGTTTGCAAGAGAGAAAAACCTCTACAAATAGAATTTAATAAGCTTATTTATTACATGTCGCTGCATGATAGGATTATAATTTATTTATTTATTTTAATTAGATTTCTAATTATAATATGTATTATTAATATAGTTTATTTATTTTTGAAATAAAATATTCACTTGAATCACACAAGGAGTATTTAGAAGTATATATAATATATATATATATATATATATATATATATGTAGCAAGTCTATTTTAGATATGGTCATCCATATTTAAATAAATAAGAAACATTTATTAATTATATATTATTTAATCATAAATAATTAATAAACGTTTCTTATTTATTTAAATACAACTGACCATATCTAAATTAGACTTACTACAATTATAAATTTAAAGTGCAATATATATAAAACATAAAAACATTAATATTTATGACTAAATCAAGCTTTCGAAAGAAACTTATTATCGTAATTAAAACATGATATTTCTAAGTATCTAACTATCCATCACATTTATCATCCACACAATAATGCGTATTAAACTATTCAAAAAATAATGCAATATGAGACTATGTGAGTGTGTAAGTCCATCAGGGTTAACTATCCCGATAATTCTTTCCAAATGGCTAGAACATCTCTACCTCAACCATATTCTCGTCTTCGATGAGTAGCTGCATTCATTCATACTCAATCTCAATGTCAATAGGTTAGTGCCTCAAAAACATAGTTGAATAAAACATTATAACCATCTCGATAATATTTAAATCTATTTTCCAATTTATAAAAATATAATTGCATAATAATTACCTTTAGACATGTGGAATTTACTCAAAGTAAAACAACCATAGTAAATGTTTATTAATCTAAAATAATTTATATAGTCTATAAGAGTGAGACGTGACATCGCCTCTATATTGAAATACTCATGTGAGAACCCATCAAAGCTTAGAGACTAGTCTATACGCTTTATTTCATCATGGTAGAAATATGATGGTCTTGTGGAAGACATTTTTGGTGCAACACCTCCTTTAGAATAGGTTTAATTTATGCATTCTCTAACTCTTTTCTCCATAATTAAGCAGTATTTTAAGTGATAAACAATGCACGATATATTCAGGGAGCTAGCCCTTAAATCTAGAGGCTCATTTCCAATATAGGTACACCCACATACTTGGAAATATTTACATGTTGCTCAAATTTGAAAGAAGCTTGAATAAATTCTTTTAGGGTACAATATTTGGTGACAATAGTTTTGGGATGCCCGGTGGGACCCACTGTCTTTAAGATAACTTGTCAAGTTGAATGTTGGTCTCGATAAACACTAGCAAAAAATTGGTGTCTTACTCAGTATTTGGTAAATCCTCATAGTAAATCTAGTTTTTAATGATTATTTTGTTATAAACTTTCCCTCATAATTCATGGTCCTCACTAGGTCATCCTTTACTATAGCATCCAATCCTATTAACCTACCCATTCAGCCTGAAATTCCTCTTGTAATTCAGTATTCGTAGCCTAATCTGCCCTTTGAAAAATAAATAGATTTTGCTAAAGAGGAAGAGATTGAAGAAGTTTAAGATCTTGAAGAAGAAGACATGGCCAGGCCTCATACTTTCCCTTCCTTTAATACTAATAATCCAATCCAACTTCACGCATATGATGCCATCCCTCCTCATGCCATAGAAGGTGTGCTCATATTCAATGGTGAGAGTCATATTACACCTAGTGAGCACATTAGAGATGTTTTTAACTTTTGCAGTTTCCATAATATTGTTTGAGAGAATGTTTTCATTAGACTCCTTGCCATGTCCCTTAAAGGGAAGGCTCTTGATTGGTATACGACTCTAAGGTGGATGCATCACAACATGAGATGAGTTTGGGGTGTTGTTGACTTCCAATTTATAAATGAAAGTGATTATGTTTCTCTCATACATCAACTCAACATGATAAAAGGGGACCTAAAGAAATAATGCATGAATTTAACAAAAGGTTTCAAAATACTTGGCACAGGTTGCCTCTTATGACACCTCCTGCTAGTTTCATGTTCTCTACTTACTTAAAAGCCATTGGGACTGAAATTTTTGTCATGCTTTAATATATGGGAGGATCTACCCTCCTTGAAGCATATGAGCTTTATATCAAAGATGAAAATAATATCATCCAAACTGGAAGATTGCCACCTAAAGTGTCCATGCCTCCTTTGTCTCATGCTTATGCTAATACTATAAATGTAGCCCAAGTTCCTAATGCCAATACCAAAACTAAGGTGGCTCTTAGGCAAACAAAAAATAATGTTGATTAGAAAGCAAAGTTCCTAGCCTTAGAGGTTTAAAATAGACAAGCTAATATGCAACAAGGTGCCTATTAGAACCCTTACCCCTATCAACAATAATATGGTCAAAAATATGGAAGAGGAATAGGCCGATGGTAACCTAATTCTAATAGGCTTGCTAATGCATACAATCCTAACTCTACCACCAATTCAAAGGAGATGGTACCAGTTCATAACAATTTGGTGTAGGGAGAAGATTAGCAGTAAGACCAATTTATGGATGTCAATCAGAATGGAGAACAAGCTCTGGTGGCTCAAAGAGTAGTTACTCCCCTCCAATTAAATTAAGATGAGGTAATGATGTAAGTTAATGAGGGTTGGCAACCTCAAGGAGAAATATTACCAACTTTCTGGTTGAAGACACTTTTATGCTAAATCAAGGAGCCTTTGTTGCAAACAATACAAGGGAAAAGAGGAAGGAACTAGGAGGTGGAAACAACATGATCATAGGCTCATCCAATCCTCTTTAAAGGCAATAAGACATAGCTACAAGTATGATATGTCCAAAGGCTTCTATGGTAGTTCCAAAGGCTTCTTCACTTTCAACAAGTCAAAATATGGTAAGGTCTGCTCCTATTCCTCAAGTTCCAAGTAATTATCTACCTATAAAATCCCAAGAGAAAGTAGGTACAGATTCTTTAAACATCATAGATTATTTGAAGAATACTAAAACATCCATTCTCTTTGGGATGTCTTTCATATGCCTAGTAAAAAAAAACTCCTCCAAAAGTAGTTATCAATTATCCCTGCTACTGTCTCACCCTCGAATCAAAGTCATGGCCATATTACTCTTGCAAATGCTCCTATTACTATTGTTGAACGATCTACTAGGGTTGAAAAACCTCCACTATTTTACCTTACCCTCATTATAGGTGAAAAATTAACACATGATTGCATAATTGATAGTGGAGCTTCTACTTCTATCATGTCCAAAATTGTAGCTGACAAGCTAAGCCTAAAATATGAACCACATAGCAAAGGGATCCTTTAATTAGATGGTACACCTACCAAGACAGTAGGGTTGATAAAAGGCTTGAAGGTTCTTGTGCATGGTTGTCCTAGTTTTCCTATCTTGCAAGACATAGTTGTGGTTGATCTCCCAACCCACTTTGCAATCTGCCTATCAAGGGACTTCATAGCCAAGATAAGTAGCTATTTCTTAGTTGATTGGTCTTTCTTGGACTTTAAAATAATATACAAGGCCAAGGTGATAATTAAGACACAACCTCTTTCAAGGTTTCACACTGAACCTTATATTGAGATAAGTTCTAATTTAAATTATGTTGTTCATGAAGAAAAAGATTCTATTCTAGAGGATGGCACTTCCTCCAACCTCAAGGTCATTGGAGATTTATTTCTTGATGAATATGGTACTAATACTTATGAACATGATCCTTATGCTCTCATGGAGGAAATTGATCTAGGGGTATATTGTATACATGAAGAAGGAATACCGACACCTCTGTTTGTCAAGGAAGAGGGTGAAGATGATGAAATGTGGAAGATGTTTTTTGATGGTTCAAGAAGTAAAGTTGGTGCAAGGGCTGGTGCTATGTTGGTCTCTCCATCCAAAAAATAGTATTATGCTTCATACATATTTCATTTTAGTTAAAATTGTAATGTGGTTGAGTATGAAGGTTTGATTCATGGCCTTCAATGGGCAAGGAGAAAAAGAATCAAGAACCTGCAAATGTCTGAAGACAGTGAATTAGTTATGCACTAGGTGAAGAATGTGATTGCTACCAAAAACCCTTTGCTTAAGTCATACATGCATAGGGTATGGGATCTGATTGAAGACTTCAATGCATTAAATATTTGCTCAGTCCTAAGGAAGCAGAATAGTCATGCTGATATACTAGCTACCATAGGAGTTCAATTTGACACTCTCACTACCATAAAAGAGGAAGGAAAGCAGTGTAATATTAAGATCATTATCAGACCTTTTATACCTAATAATGAAGTGTAAAGAGTTGCATGATATCTTTGCTTGGGAATATAAGGACTTCAATGGATTTGATCCTATCCTAGCACACTATACCATTGAGTTGGAACCTAGAGTTGAACCTATTAGACAGAAGCAAAGACCCATCAACCCCAAGGTTGAACAACTCATGAGGATAGAGCTTACCAAACTCCTTGAATCTAAGATAATATTTCCCATCAAGAATTAAATGTAGATAACTAACATTATGCCTATTAGAAAGAAGAATGGGGAGATAAGGCTTTGTGTAGACTTTAGAGATCTTAATAGAGTGTCACTCAAAGATTACTATCCTCTACTTTCAATGGAGTAGATTCTGTAGATGGTTTCATGTTCTCATCATTTCTCTCTTCTAGATAGATATTCAAGCTATAATAAGATTTTAGTCAATGAAGATTATTAGTTCAAGACAACCTTCACTTCTAAATGGGTGACTTTTGCTTATAAGAAGATTCCCTTTGGTCTGCCTAATGTCAGTGCCACTTTTTAAAGAGCAATGGACATGGCCTTCATAGGTTTGATCAATAAGATGCTACTAGTTTATTTAGATGATATAATAGTATTTATTAAAGATGTTAATGAACATATGCAACACTTGAGACAAGTGTTTGGAATATGCAAGTAGTATGGAGTATCTCTTAACCTAAAGAAGTGCATCTTTGCTATTCATGAAGGCAAGCTCTTAGGACATATTATTTCTAAAGATGGTTTGAATATTGATCCTAAGAGAATAGAGGTTATTTTAGGTTTCTCATTACCCTTGCATAAGAATGGTCTTAAAAGTTTCTTGGGCAAGATGATTTTTTTAAGGAGGTTCATACCTAGTTTTGCATCTTTAATAAAACCTATCATAGCTATGCTCAGGAAGAACCAAGTCTTTTCTTGGACCAAAGAGGGTAAGAGTAGTTTAGAAGCCATAAATAAAGCAATTGTAGAAGATCCTACCCTAGTGAACCCTAATTTTACTAAAGACTTCATGTTGTATTCATTTTATAACCTTGATACTATCTTAACCATGTTGATGCAAAAGAATGATGAGGGTGTGGAGTAACCAATTGCATTCTTCAATCAAGGTTTAGAAGATTATGAAGTCAAGTACACCTTTGTGGAGAAACAAGTCATTGCTATTGTAAGAGGACTAAAGATGTTCAGACATATGTTGTCAAATTATAATATTCATGTTATGGTCTCTCATCCCAGCACTAAAGAGTTTCTTTTGAGCAAAGATCTCAGTGAAAAGAGGGAAGGGTGGATCACTAAGGTAATGGAGTATGATGTTGATATCAAAGTGACAAAAAAGGTAAGGGGTAAATGCCTTTATGAACATATAGCTTTAGATATTCATGGGTCAAAAGAAGAGGCTCTAGTACCATGAGTGTCCCCAACTAGATGGTTCATTACCCTCATAAAGTTGGACACATGATATGTCCATATTTCTCCAAAATGGTGAGCATCCTAATAATATGAATAGATCACAAAGGAGATATTTTAGATTACAATTTTTTCCCTTTTATCTTATGGATGATGTACTATTTATGAGGGACATCAATGGTGTACTATTGAGATGCATTGATAATGACCAGTCTAGAGTGTTGCTTGAGAAGTTCCATGATGGGATAATAGGAGGTCATTTCTCTCCAAGAACCACAACTGCCAAGATCATGAGGGTTGGCTATTATTGGCCCAACCTCTTCAAGGATTTGCATGTTTGGGTGAGAAGGGTTGGACAATATGCTTTCTTTGTAGGAAAGTAGAAACTTGCAGGCCTTCCTCTAAAGCCTATCTAAGTAGACCAACCTTTCATGTAATGGGGTCTTGATTTCATCAGTATGATAAATCCCCCATCAAGTGCTAGTCACAAATAGATACTCACAACAACTAACTATTTTACAAGATGGGTTGAGGCAGTAGCATTGAAGGTGGCTAATGAGAGTGTGATCTTAAAGTCTATGAGAGCATCATAACAAGGTTTGGCACTCTTACTATTATTTTAGATAATGCTCTTATTTTTTTGGGTGTTAGGATAACTGATTGAGCAAATAGCAATGGTATATTCTTGAGCACTTTATCCAACTATTATCATCAAGGAAATGGGTTTGTTGAATCTACTAATAAGAACATAATCAGAATCATTAAGAGAACCTTGAGCATAACCAAAGAGCTTGGCACACCAAATTGAAGACAACCTTATGGGCTGATAGGATAACTCCTAAGAGGTCAACTAAGAATTCTCCTTTTGTGCTTGTTTATTGGAAGGGTAGCTAATTTGTCTATCTCTCAAGAACTACCTGTCTTAGAGTTATCACATCAACTAGAATTGCTTGAGAACACTCCAATGGAAGTGAGGTTGATAAAATTAATAGAATTTTAAGATACTAGAGGCAAAGCTCATCAAGCCATGGAACATCACCATGTATTGATGAAGAGGTCTTTTGATAGGAAGCAACTCCAAGATCATTTCGAGAAGGTGACATAGTCTTGAAATGGGATGAAGATAGAGCAAAACTTGGGAGGCATACCAAAATTGATTGAAATGGAATGAAGATAGAGCAAAACTCAGGAGGCATACCAAATTTGATACCCTATAAAGTGGACCGTATGTCATCACCAAGTGCAAGGAAAGAAACTCTTTTCAATTAGTAAGGATGAATGGAAAAGAACTACCTATCCTTGTGAATGGGATACGTTTAAAAACATGCTATTGAGAGCTGAAGGTCTATCCTGTAAATATTAGGTTAAGTGTGTGTTTCCTTTCCTATTTTGTCGTGTCCTAATAAGTGCTTTTGAAGCACATGTGTGTTTTTATTTTGTGTTTTGTTCTTATTATTTTCTATTATTTGGTGCATTACAAAGGTAGTTTATATGTCTAGCATGTATACTTGTGACTTCATAGCCCAATGGATAGGATTAGGCAATCGATCATGGCATAGAAAACATGCCACCTTTAGAAAATTGCCAAAGATGTTGACCATTTTTTCCCCACAGGCCAAAATGGATCAACCCCCTATAGTCAAAATCTTGTATAGGGGCTTCTTATAATGTTATAGGGTATGTTACAACTCATTTGATGTCATTTCATATGATATTATAAGTTTTGGTCATGGTCTAGCTTAGTCCTTCTATCTTTCAGTGTCTTAAGGGTCATTTTTGAATCATATATGCAAGTGGTAGATTTTCATGGTGCTGAGCAGTTGCAAGAGCAGATCTACAAAAAGCCTACATTTGCACTTGGGAGATATTTCAACTTTTGGCTAAGTGTTGGGGACTTTTTCATGAAAATTTTCCAAGGCAAGGATCCCACATACTTAATTCTTTTGGGCAAAAGTTTCACAACAATTTTCCCAAAGATCTAATTATTTTGGGAAAATTATTTGCATCAAAAGCTAAGTGTCATATTTCTTTCAGGAAAATTGTCTGCACATTTTTTTTGAAGGCATAATTATATTAGGGAAAATGTTTGACAAAAGTTCTAAAGGTAGTTTTTTTTTTGGATAGATTGTCTAAAACACAAGGCCCATAAAAAATTGGTCCAATTTTTTTTTTAAAGGGTCAGTTTCTCAGGAAAGTGTCCCAAATAAAAAGCCTGAAGGGTATTTATTTTGGGAAAGTGATCAAGACAAAAATTTTGAAGGGCCATTATTTTGACAAAATGTCCTATACAAAAACCCTAAAGGGTATTTTTCTTGGGAAAGTGCCCTAAATGAAAAGTCCAAAAGGTCATTTTCTTTTGGAAAAATTGTCCGAATAATTTTCTCGAAGGGTCATTCTTCAACAAAGTGTTATAGATAGAAGTTTTAAAGGGTCACTTTTTGGTAAAGTGTAATAGACAGAAGTTCTGAAGGGTCATAAATGATGTATGAATTAAAGGGTCCACAGAAAAATCTAAATATGAATTCTTTTGGAAAAATTATCTCGTGATAATTTACCCAGACATTTTGTCTGATGCAAAAGAGTCACAAACAAATTTATTTGAAGAAAGTAGCCAGAATTCAAAGGCCGCAACAAATGTCCAACAAAATGTCTAAAAGAAACAACCTAAGAAATTTGTGATGTAGTAGAGTGACATTCATGTAAGTGTAAAAATAAATCTTAACAGTCATCTATTGGAGCTTTAATTTGATAGTCTACACGATGTCAAATACATCTGTGCAAATGTCAAATGATGGTTATGTAGACATCAAATTCAAGCCTTAAAAAATAATCCTGAAAGTTCATATATCCTAGTGATGGTCATATAGACATCAAATATGTTCATGTAGATGTCAAACTTTGAGCTCATGAAATAGTCATTAGAAATCAAAAGGCAGGATCAATGATCGATGCTTAATCATATAAAAGATCTAACAACAAGTGATGACTGATAGTTTAACATGCCTAGGTAAATCAATGGCTCATGTTTAGTCATGGATTCAGATCTAATGGCATGTAAGCAAGTCAAAAGGTCAAGGAGTTCAGAGGCCACTACATGGCATAAGTGTGTAAAGAAATAAACTGATAGTTGGATCCTGAGATCAACACGTGATTGACAAGTGGCATGAACATATTCAAGTTGATAGAAGATCAATGAAGCATGTTTAATCATGTAAATTAGGATCAATGATGAGTAAGGGTCAAATAAGTTAGCAAACCTTGAGTATGAATGTGTAGGTGATAAGTGGCACAAGCATGTTGGTCCTGACAGAGGATCTAAAGATTGTATTTGTTTGCATCAGGAGGATCAACATAGCAAGATGAATTAAAGTATCAATGATCTGAGCCAATTTTTGACAACCAATTAGATGAATGCAAGCCCATGTGACTTAGATAAAGGTTAATAAAGTAATTTTTGATGGGGAAAGGTAAATAAAAGGTATGGAGCTGAGTTCGAGTATGGTTCAGTTTGGACCAGAACCAATGTTTCAAAAGACACCACCGAGGTAAACACACAGACTTCAATGGTTTCATTTCTAGGAGAAACATCATGAAAGGGACCCTTCTCCTCATTATTTCACACAATGACAAACTAGTGAAGAGTAGTTAACCCCAGGATAAAGCCCTAATGGATTGATCTGATTGTTCTAACTGCATTGATGCTAGAACCTAGCTCAAAATAACTCGATCCCACCATTGTAACCATCATGGAGATCAAGGAAGAAATATTATAAATGTGTAGCCACTCGAGGTGACCTAAATCAATCAAATGGTATGAATGAACATAATTTACATAAGCAATTTCAACTATGGTTAAAATGTTTGAATTGATTGATTCCCCTTTTTAGTGTCAAGGCTCCCTTTCTCTTGCTTTCTTTCTTCTATAAATATAACTCTTCATTATTGTAAAATTATACCACACCATGTATGGTGAATTCCTATTGGATTGATGTTATATTTTGCCTTTGAACATTAATACAAGTCTATTTGTAAGTTTTAAATAATTATCTAAGTCTGCAAGTGATGTATGGTGATGAGAAGTGATAATTCTCTATCCTTCCTTCCCTTATCTTTTCATGTTTGAGCAAGAGTTCCTAGTCTAACATGTCATGTAGAGTGTATTCCAGTGTGTAAATCTTTTTCAAGTGTATAATTGTCCATGGAGTGTGTAATCTACCCTATGGTTCATTTGCCTTATGTTGCTTCTCACATCTTGCCTTTATATTGAAATACTCGTGTTGGAACCCATTAAAGTTTAGAGACTAGTATGTATGATTTGTTTCATCATGGTAGAAATATGATGGTCATGTGGAAGACATTTTTAGTGTATCACCTCCTTTAAATTAGGTTTAATTTATACATTCTCTAACTCAATTCCCCATAATTAAGTAGTAGTTTAAGTGATAAACAATGCATAATTTATTCAAGGAGTTAGCCCTTAAATCTAGAGGCTCATTTCTAATATAGGTACACCCACATACCTAAAAGTGTTCCCATATTGACCGAATCTGGAAGAAGCTTGAAAGACATATTTTAGTGTGCAAGATTTGGTGACAATGGTTATTTCATGCCCTAAGTCACATTCTCATCATTTACGAGCAACCTAAGCCCACACTCTCATTATTTTCTGAGTAGTAAATTGTCAATATCTAATGAGTTAAGATACCCCAAACATTCCAAAAACATTCAAAACATTTCAAAAATCAAAACGTTTGAAAATGTCTTACAATAGCCTAAAGAGATATAAAGCCCCAAAATCCATAAACATTTACCTTGTTTTAAACCTAGTCAATAATCCTCAATCCACTCATTTTGGGACACCTTAGTCCTTAAGCCAACTCTGTTAGTCCTTCCCAAATCTAAACTGTAGGAGCAAATTTGTGATTGGTTCCCATTTTCACTTTTAGGTTAAGTATCCTTGGGATAATGTCCTTCCATTTGCATGTGTCCTTGCTCAAGGGCACCATCCATTCATACTTTTAGGCCAAGTTCACAACTTTTACCCTACTAGGGGAAAATCAAAGCATGCATCTTATACAGGATATCTTATCTTCACATGTCATTCCCTTGCATATAGCATTGCTTAGGGGTACCATCTGTTTATCATTCTATTAAGCCTTCACATGTAGGTATTAACTTAGTTGATGACATGATGTTATCTGTTGCTTTTATTTTCAAGCTTTACATTACCATATTGTTATACCATTATGTCATTTGCCTATTCAGGATCTTATTAATACTTATTCATATTCCTCATTGTAGGGATAATTATAGTGGTTTGAGGTCCATTTGGACTATGTATGTAATGCTTAGTGTTTTCTAACGTTAGCTCATCCACCCTTATTTCAATGCTCTCACTGCTTTGCGAGCAACTTAAGCTAATGCTCTCGCCATGATCACCCCTAAGTAATGTTCTCACCATTTTATGAGCACACCTAAGCTGTGCTCTCACCATTTTATGAATAACCTAAGACACGATCTCACCATATTACAATTTAACCCATTCTATATCTCATAATCTTCTATTGAGTTGAGATACGTAAAAAAACCCCAAAACATGGGAATGTGCCATAAAAACCTATTAAACAAGCCTCAAATATTAGGTCTTTCAGGTTGTATCCATGTTACTCAAGATGTGCATCTTCTAGTTGGATGATATAATTGAAACTTTCACATGGATCACATCGTGACCATTTCTATTTTCTTGTTCCATTTATCGATTGTGTTCCCTCCCATTTCTAGGAGAACTGCATTGACCTGAAGTCTAAACAGACTATGTATGCAGTGCTTGGATGCATGGATCATCATGGGTCAGCTCAATTAGTATTGATGACTGATTTCATTCATTAGTTTCATGGATCATTCTTTCTTATAAGTTTGTCTCCCAATGCTCTCACCATTTTATGAGTCATATCATCTTACGCTTATGTCATGTTGTAAGCTTGTTCTTATTTTAAGCCTTAAACATGGTGAACATTATGAATTATCAACCTTTTTCATTTGTGAACACTTGCCTTTTATCTTGCGATGTGGTTTTAGCCTAAATCACTCTCTCATAGTTTCAAGAGTTCCTATGCCTGACATTTTCACAATCATGAGCGCTAACCCCTTTGTTTCATGCTCTCGCCATTTTGCAAGCCCATTCCTATTTTTTTCTATAATCAATCTCTTTTCTTTGTCATCAATCTTTTTCTCTGTCTAATTCTTGGAAAAACTACATTTGGCTTGAAGTCCATGTTAGAACTCATGTTACATCCCGATTCCTCATCAAGCAAATTTGTTAGATTATCTATGGATATCTATAGTTGACAAATTTAAATTTGACTATTTTTAACTAAGTTGTAAGATATATGTTGATATGGGGCAACAAGATATTGCTTAGGTTACATGATCACCCTACTATGAGTTACCTGTAAGTAAATATTTATTTTATGATCATGTTAATTTATCATTTTAGCTATATTTTATGATGAATTTATAACATGATTGTTATGGTCTAACAACCTATTTTGTTGTGAGGTAGACATAGGAGAATCCATCTCTCAAGCCTGCTGAAGGGTGATCATCATTAGAGAGGGTTATGTAGATGGAGACATCAAAGGTCTATAAAGAGCTGGCAAAACCCTACATACATACACATGGTAGTTAGTCAATATAGAAATACATTTAATTGCTTAGGGTGTTTTTGATACTTATTTGAAATGTTGTTTCTATGATTTACCTGAGTAGGTAAAATATAGAAGCAAAATCCTTTGCACATTTAGTATGTCATGCCATTAATACGTGTAGAAGCAAATTTAATAAAAGTAAAATTAAAATATAGAGTATTATTTATGAATTTTGGAATTTATAATTAAATTGCTTAAATGCTAATTTAATTTAATTAAAAATATGAAATCATTTCATATTAAAATATATAAAAAAGAAATTATTTTGAAAATATACTCTGTGAGAGTTTATTTTAAAATAGAACATAAAGCATATTGAAGCAAAAATGAAATCAATTATTATTAAAGAGAAAAGAATCTTTAAATTAATTAAATCATACTGAAAACATATAAATATGAAAAGGAATAAAAATTAAATATAGAGAAAAATAAAAGGAAAGAATCTTTAAAATAAAAACAATTAAAGCTACACCACTATTATTAAATGAGAGATATCAAAAGATTCAGGAAAAATATGAATTGAAGGAAGGAGATAATAGAAAAAAAAGGAAAGAGGGAAAAAATTGGAGTGATGGGAGGAACTTTGCCAGATCATGCCATTTTGATGCTTTGACAGGTAGGTGGTATTGTTAAGATTCTTTGTGTAAATACAATTGTTATAATTTGATTTATTTCATGGAATTTTTGATGCTTTGACAGCTAGGTGGTGTTGTTAAGATTCTTTGTGTAAATACAATTGTTATAATTTGATTTATTGCACGGAATTTTAAAAATAACACGTGTAATTAATACATATATAATGATCGTTATACATTTATGCATAAAAATTAGAGATTATTTTTATATACATATTTATGCATGAAATTTTGATTATAATCTGGTTTTAATTTCAAATTACATAGATATATTGATATATATTCATGTATAACGAATAGCCATCTATACAATGATTTATACCTGAACTAAGTGATTTAGGTAAAAGTATTCAACGATAACCCAATATCTATTAATTGAACTAAATAATCAATAACTCATACAATGATAACACAATATCTATGAAATGGAATACTAAAGCAATTACATTTGTAATAGCTTTGAGATATTGTATACATCTATACATCCTTACAGTGATTATAGTAGCCTACGATATACATATATATAATTGATATCTTATGCGAATTCAATTATACAATGATAATACTAATCAGATATAACATATTAGTTGGTGGTTATGGTATAGCAATTTATTTGGTTGATTGTTATAAATCTTGTACAAAATTTGTATCCGTAGTATTCTTTTTATATCTTATACATACACAAGCATACTAATAGAATGAGATATATAATAACAAATGGCAAACTATTTAGAGGAGCGATTTGTTGACAGTATAGTAAACATGGTTATTATGGATCAAAGTAAATTTGTCTAGGTCCTATAGATTATAGTAAACCATCTGCTATATTTATATTATATAAATATCAAGTACCAAGGCAACAATTTAATTATATTTTCAAATATTAAAAGCCTTTGGGAGATTATTCCTACCAATGATTTATATATATACAATAGTATATATGCTAGTGATTTAAATATATAAGTGGTATATCTGGTAGCGATTTAACTATATATTATGGCTTATATAGTCAATCTTGAGATTATTAATTTAATAAGGATATTATACTAATACTTCTTATTACATATACATTAGTTATCATAGTTAGTGAGATTTTATATATGCTTGTTACTGTAGCTTGTTTATTAAACTTTCCCCACAAACAAACATTATGTTATGATTGAGCAAACTTAAGATCTGCCCACAATTCAGGAAAACCACCGAGGTCTAAGCCCCATAATGAATGTATTACAATGATAGGGGATGCAAAAATAAATCATCCTTAGATCGTTGCAAAATCTTATTTTATGGCATCATCATATGCTTAGTTACCAACTGAACTGATTAGCAGTGCACCACACTATTCATTGTGTATTGAAAATTGTATTGCATTTAATTAGTGGGGGTGTAATATTTCTATAGATATCACCATTTATAGTCTCCATGCATTGGTTTAGACAATGTTGGCATCATTAATATGTGGGACTTTCTTATAACAGTTATAAAATATTATTAAAATATTATATACCCTGTAAAAATTGGTATATAAATAATAGTTTACTATTATATTCTCTTGTCATTATCTAATAGCACAGTTGCAATGTGTAAATCTAAGAATTCATATTAAAACTAACTATTACTATCCTTACATGTGTCTACTAATGGGTTTGGTGTTGCTCCAATGTTTGTTTTAAGAAGAGGATTTTATGAGGAACAATGCATGTAACTCGGATGTTAGGGTATATCCTCAATTATATTATCCATGGAGTGTATACCAATTATGTTGTGGATGGCATATGAATATTTAAGTAAGATATTTAGAGTAAATACTAAACATGAGAAAAGTTATATATATATATATATATATATATATATATATATATTAGGGGGCTTATAGTTGAACTAGGTTAGTAAGCCAAATTTGTATACATAAATAAATAGTTAAGATTCATGGTACATACAGGTTTATGACTGGAAGCACTTAATCTTAATATAAGTGGACTAATCTGGAATGTAGTCAATTTTTATTATAATATGCGATTGAATGATCTCTCTAAATTTATATAGCCGTAGGTGCTATGTGAGATTAGTAAGTCGAGAACCCTTTTTGAGCTTAATGAGATGCATCAAGGTTAGTAAATCTAACAAGTCTTCAATATAATAGGTATGGGGTACTTTATATATATATATATATATATATATATATATATATATATATATATATATATATATATATATATATATATATATATATATATGAGCTTGTAACATTAAAACCAGTTGCAGTTGCTTAATGCAAAAATATAGATGTTAATGTACCTAATAGAGTTGTATTTTATTACGGTTATAGATTTCACGAGTAGAGTAATCATTGTATTAAAAGAATTATCTTGTGGGTTGAGGCTTATTTTGCTATATCTATAAATGGATATAAGATTACTGCAAAAGTACTTAATGGAAATGGCTATGTTGAGTCATACACCTAAGCTTGTAACAAGAAGTATGATTTTATTTCAACAACAGGTGTTCAAGGGACCAAACTACAACCATATTTAAATAGTCTAGTATAAAATAGAGTGAGATGTATTAGTGAATGTTATAATAGGTTTATAACTTTTCTATTTCTCTACAAATGGTTGATTGGTTGTTAGTTACATATTAGGTACTTGTATGCAGTACATGATTATGTTAACATGAACAAGTGTTTATATTTGCATATAGTGGTGCATCGTGATGTGTGTTTATCTATTATGTTACTTTGAATGCTAGTTTGTAGTCTAAACTTAGGGTATGTTCGAGTGGTATAACAATGTACTTGCTTGTTATTATTATATATATGGATCATTGGATTCTTGAAATCATATGTTTGGTTACGTGTATTTATATAGTTGGGAACCTATTATAGTATGGGATATCATAGGGTATTATAGTATAAAAATATGTTGTACATGGAAGGTACATACTGTAATTGTTTTACCTAAAATCATATCTATATTTGACTGGTTTACTATGTACATGCTGGTTATTGCTGTGGATAACATGTTTTATAACAATTGGTAAGACTTTGTGTACGCATACATGCAATCTTTGAGAGTATAATGAATGTTGTGTTTGCATGTTATTATGTTCCATGGAAACTATGACTTGTTTCGTAATATATAGTTATTTGTATAATTGATTATGTTTCCATGTTTTTAAGATTAATTTATATGACTATTTTTGAAAAAATAAGTGGTTATGTCTTAGAATACTAGACTATGGTAATATGGGTTATCATTGGTGTAGTATATTTGGAAACAAATTATGGTAGTTTAAATCTACAATTATGTATATTTTACCCAAGTGGTATAGACTGTAGTCATTAATTATAAGTATGGGATAGAAATTAATGTAAGATTGATTCATATGGTTGACGGAATAAATACATGTTTTGGTTATGCCTATGCATATCATATCATATGATGTATTTGCTAATTATGATGTAAATTAAATTAATCTTATGGTTGAATTGTATTTGACCAATCTACATTGTTGATTTAGAGTAAGAAGTGAAATAGACCTCATAGGCATACTAGTCACACAATAATAGAAGAAGGTAATATGATCAAGTGGTGTGTATGAATTTGATTGATCTAGATCATGATTATTTATTATTTATAAAAATTTGGGCCAAATTATGTTGAGTGAGACATTATCATTTCATGAGTGTGATTCACATTCTTGTGTGATATATTGCAATACAATGGATTTCTATGATACACTACATTTTAGTTTTTAAATCATACAATACATAGATTCTTGCTTGTCTCTCTAGATTCCCATGTCATCATTATCTACTCATTCATGAAGGGAGGGCCATTTCCTGATGGGATAGTGTGGGGGATTGTTGGTCTATTGTTGGTGTGTAAAAGTTCTCAAATGATGTTCTCCCTCCCCACAATAATACTACAATTGAGACAACACTTGAGATTACTATAGATACTGGAGAGTCTAGGGAACTCATACTTTGGGGAGCCATGAATCTATATATACATTTTATTGTATTGTATTTATCATGGAGTATTATCATGAATAGTTGTAATTACTTGTTATTGTAAATCAATATAGGTGGTTGTAGACTTGTTTCAGTTATAGTTAAATTAATTACTTTTTGTATTCACATTATGACGTGTACTCTCATGATATTAGAGATTAGTATTATGTGATGTATTATGCTTGTTGTTATTATCACCTTGTGTATTTCTTATAGTATCTATAGATTCTCATGGTGTAATCTATATTTGGTATATGTATTAATTTTATAAAAAAAATGTATTTCTTTGTCTAACCCAACGGGTTTGTTACAACTTGTGTCCATGGGACTATGTATGCAACATCCATTCACTTAACACATTTGGAGTCAGCTTGGCCATCCCTTCTTTATTCTTTTATTCCCACTCCCTGTGTCATTGTTCTTTATCACTTAGGAGAAACCTTTTACCAAGCATAACACTTCTCTTAGACATGTACAACTAATGTAAGTAGTTAGTTCATTGCTTTTATGTATTCTATTTATTTCCTTCATTAGCATTAGATTAGTTGTTTGTTTTATATGCCTTAGAGTAGTTGTTTGTTGCATGTGGATTAGATTAATTTATTTATTGATTTATGTTTGTTTCTTTTGAGTATTGTGTGTCTAAGGATAATTATTTTACAAATGATTCTTGCTTATTACTTGGGCTTGAGTTGTTTACTTTTTGAATTTAGATTGTGTTTTTGTACCTCCCTTCCCCTTGGTTACCATAGGTTTATTACATTATGTTTACACTTGAGTTATGATTTGTTATATAGTGTACTTAAGTTGTGAGTATTTTTATTCACTCCTATACTTAGTTCATCACATTATCATTATACTTGGGATTTAATTGATCATATCTTACACCTAAGTTGATTCTATTTGCATTTAAATTAAGTTTTTCCTGTTATATTACACACACTGTTATTATGGTTTGTTTATAACTATGATGCATAATGTCACATGTTACAACAAGAATCAGGCCAAATGATCTACCAAGTGATGGTGCCAGTGATATCTCCTCTTGTTCTCAATAAACCTACTCATACACATGGTAACTAAATCACAAATGAATATTAATCACAGCTAGTTAGGACATGCATCTCCATACTAGTAGGTAGCCCAAATTCATACTATATCCTATGCTATCTCATCATTAATCCATGTTCTAGATTCATTATGTAAACTCCCTTTGCCAAATTTCCATAACGGGGCAACTCATTTAGACTGATCATTGATTACAACTGCCCTATTAGGGCAACATAGAATTGTATCATGCTCATATTTGCCCTGTCGTGGCACCTTTACCATGCCAAGGATTAAAAATACCTTGTCAAGACAATTTTTTATTTAAACCATTAGACCATGCCATTTTCATCTTTTCAAGGGTATGTTAGATGACACTATTTGTTGCCCACTCCCTCAAAGGGGCATCTAGGGCTCATCAAACACCCTCTAGGGCATCAATGTTGGGCCCAAGTTTTGGCTAAGTATTGTCCATTTTGGTTTGGAAGGACCATGGTAAAGAAGGACCAAAACATATAACTTATTAGGCATGGAAGCACCATGGCATGAAACCTATAAGGCATAAGAGGATAATGGTGTGTAAGGACTAACGCAAGAGGACTTGGTCAAAGAAGAATTAGCACAAGGAACTTGATGAGTTAGGACTCAAAACTGAAGTGAAATACTAGGGGAGCATGTGGGAAGCAAGATCATTTAAAAGAATGATTCATATAGGATGCCCAAACCTTATTCATAGAAAGTTTTTCACCGACCCATAAGGAGAGGAACACATGGCATCAAGGATCTATCATAGAGTGTGGATATAAGGGGTGCAAAGGCCTGGATCCTTAAGAAGAGAGTTTGTTGAGCATCATGACTCCTAGTCTATTGGGAGTTCATTAGATAATTACTCAAGTCATTAATGATTGTAAACACTTAGTCAGGGATAAATAAGTATAAATACCCCTGTTGTAAAGGACTACAAATATGATGATGGATGGATGTATTATTAATGTTGATACTTAAGCTTAATATATGAAGTTGTGGGTTTTATCAAACTTCTTGTGTTCATGATGAATGATGTTATGTGAAATACTTAACATGAATTTTGGTGCATCTTTTCTTTTATAAGAAGTAACTCTAAAACTGAAATGTTGATAGTCTATGTAATAATGGTAGTAACACTTAGAACTCCAAGGATCGTAATAGTCTATCTTTGCATTTATAGAATATCTAATTGAATACATGTTTGATATAAAGAATATAACTAAGTATTACTGTGCAAATTTTTTTATGGGAACCAGTCTTAATTTGCATGCTTTAGGTAAGTGCGCAAGACCTCAATCTTACGTGAAAGGGCCAATACGCTAGCTTGTTAGGCTAGACTTTAGCGTAGACACTATATTTACAATATAAAACCCTTACATTTTGGCTCTATTATTGGGACACGTAGTATTTAGCTCAATCATGGAAAATGTTTGAGTGCATTGCTCTTAAAAATATAGAATAATAGATTACCAGTGTTAAAGATAACTTTGTATTTCCATACCTTAAACTAGGAGTTTCGATACGATAGTGGGTAGATAAAAATATCTATAACGTGTTGTATGAAACCTTCTTTGCTAAGATCATATTTCACTTACACACTTGGTTCTCTACATATGCTCAAAGATGGTTTCAAAACCTTGGGAGAAGATAGTCTTAGACCCTAGAGCGATAAAAAGCTTTAGCACGACCTGGAACCCCATGGACTAGAGTTGTTAACGTTTAGTGGAAAGGAGTTTTGAATATCTACATTTTGGAGTGCACTGTGACCACCTATTCATGTCTTGAAAAATCCAAATTCTAATTCCTTCGAGAATTGTATGGTCATTACATTAGACAATTTGCCTTATAAATAAAGAATTTATTTTTTGATTTGGGACTTGAGTCCATGCCAATGTACATATAAATACTTATATGCATGAGCCACACATTTGGGAAGGGAGTAAAAAGAGTTTGTAAAATATTGTGGGTTCAGAATGGTAGCTAGTCAATGGGCATTGCAGAAGCAAATGTATGATAAATCTCAAAAAGGGATTATAGGAATCAGTGATGTGGGAAGGGATCATGAAAAATCAAGAAGTGATTTAGGATATGTATGTAAGTAGAGACACATAAAGAGGACCATATCACCTTTGAGCCATGACCAATGCCTCTAATATCATATGAAAGAAAAACTAACTGGATGATGATAACTGAAGAACCAAGTTTGAACCAACCCAGCTCCCCAACCATAGTGCATTCTCATGCTGTTGAATCAGACTAAGTACACATACATAATTGGGACATAGACAATGTGGAATCAAAGGTTGAGACAATAAGGGATACTAAAACTTAGCCATTTGACATACATATAGACTTAACATTTTCCTTCCCTTTTCAAAGGAATTTCATGGTGAAATTAGGGATCCCTGGAGTGCCTGACCCTCAAAGTGGACAAAGTACAAGCCCAAATTGGGTTAACCAATCAGTTACCATGCCCCATATCATGATCACTACATTTGGAGGCATTGGAGGTGAATTGGGTGGTGGCATAGGAGGAAGTGGAATTCATCCTCAAGGAATAGGATCTGAGGGTTCACAACAACCACTAGTCTAAGAACCTTAACCGACAATTATATATTATGAAATGATAATTAATTTACCAAAATATTGAGGCATGGAAAATATAATCGAGCACATCCATAAATGTGAACTTATTTAGAGAGCACATGACATCACCTCTTCTGAGTGCGAGGCCACATAGTTTGTAACTATGCTTTTGTAGTGCACACAAAAATGATATAGAAATTTTGACCATCAACAAGTGGTGGTCAACTTAAAGCAACCTTCCTTTAGGAGTTTTACATTTTTAAATTTTAGCAACAAAGCATAGCCGGATTGAAGGACATAAATTAGGGACTTACTAAAAGTGTGTGAGAATATGATGTAAGGTTCAAGTTGTTGATGTCTAAACTATCATTTGAGATTAATGCTACTCAGCATGCACAATGGTTTATGGGAGGATTATTACTACTTTTTTGAAAAGCCTTATCTCAGAAGACTTTCTCTAATCCATGTGAAGCTTTAGAAGTTGCCCTCCGTGTTGAAGTAGTTAGAAGTGTCGATATCAGGATTAGCCCATTTATAGAAGCTCAAATAAGTTCAATGGCATCACATCTTAAGAAGTTAACAACTAATAGTGTACATGATACACAAAAGAGTGTTTGGTATACTAACTAAAAATTTGAAGGGTATACAAAGAGAAATTGCCCATGCAAGAACATTCACACAGTACTTAAATAAATGTGTGAAATTTGTCATGAAGAATATGATGTATACTCTTGTCTACTTCTATAATGAGTAACTCACTCAAAGGTATCTGACTATTGCAAGATTTTTAATTGCTATACTCATGACACTAACAACTATCATTTGATTAATGACATTCATGAAGTATGAGCGTGTGACACACACCAAACCTCTATAGAAAACAATCAGGATAATGGTGGTTATCATGGTCGAGGTAGAGGATGAGGATTAGGAAGTGGTCACTTTTCACCCAAGAAATGTTATAAATGTAGATCCCTAGACCACTATCAAAGAGATTGTCTATAATACCCAACATATGCTTTCTATAAAAAAGACCATCAGTTGAAGGAGTGTCCTAACTTATAAGCAACTATCACTAAGGAGTGAAATGAAAAGGGTGTAGGCATGATACAAGATAGGAAACCACATTAACACATGTGTTCAAGCACCCCAAATTTTCAATAAGTGAATATTACCATATGTAATGGATAGTCTCAATCCACCTCCAATCCCATTGAGAAAATGCAACATGAAGAACCATGAACAAAAAAATATCTAGATGCCCAATATTAGAAAGATGTCCTCCAATACACAATAACATTAGAACAAATAATCCAAGGTGAGTTCCAATTCCTGAAAGAAAAAAATAATGTAGCTTGTTGATATGTAGAAAGTAGTTAAATCATAGAATGTGGTGCGCGATGACTTATAGGAACTATGCAAGCACAAGCTAGATGATGACATTGTCCCACAACCAAGCATTTAGCTTAAGAGTAAGGCAAAAGTACCAATTGAGGTTCAACCTCAAGTTACCAGGTAGATTGAGGATCATCACTTGAATCATGCTCGATAATGAGACACTCATATTCCCTCTTCTCCTATATAAGATAGAGAGATACTAGTCAATGCTACCATAGATGGATGGTTATTTCAAGACATCTTAGTTGACATCGGTGCAAAAGTAAATACTATTACCAAAGATGGTTAAAGAAGGATGTCTAGTCCAACACTATAGCCTTCACCTCATGTCTTGTTTATGGTAAATAAGACTTGTATACTACCCATAAGGGTCTTCAAGAATGCAATAGTTAACATACTTGGAGTACCCTTCAAGGCAAATTTTGAGGTTCTAGAACTAGCTGAAGCTGATGATTACCCCATTCTATTAAGAAGACCTTGGTGTTATGAGAATAATGTAGACCTAAGTTTTAAGAAAGGTTACATCAATTTTGAAAACATTGATCAATGCATTGTTATTCCACTAGATCATTTACAAAGACCCCCTTACATAGAGCCTATCAATGTCGATGAAGATATAAACCACATATATAATGTTACTGCAAGGAATGATGAGCTAAGAGATCTCACTCCAGATGACATTATTTGATGGTTGGACACTGAGTCTCTTTTTGACACTATAATCAATGCTTACAATTATTGGGCACATGGTGAATATGACCTTAATGAGTGTGTAGTACCATTAATAGTCAGGAAAATGTCATGTGCCCATTCAATAAACATCACAAGTTTGTAAATCTTACTAGACTAGCAATGAGAGGACCACTGGTAGGCCCACCATTGGAAATACTAGATAAAGCTCCATGATTCCATGCAAAAATGGAGGTACGTGACTTCATACAATGCCTTGAAGCATTTTATGACACCAAAAGTGATCATACAAGATCATTGGTGCATATATTTGATAGAACTACCATAAGGTGGTGGCACACCCATCATGAATGATTCCTTTATTGGGATCAAGTATGCTCTACTTTGGATCACTAGTTCTAGCACAAGAACAAGATCAAGGGATCAATTAGTTACAGTGGCATACAAGCATCGAAACCTCAGATTGAAGCCTATGAAACAATGTGCAAGGATGAAGCGACACATTTATGGGAGTACTTATGGGTCCATGTATTTTATGGGACATTATGCACTTAGGAACTTGCATGGTATGTTCATGAAGAGTGACACATGGGTACTAGGTTCTAACACCTATTGAAGGAGAACATGAAGTCAACACTATCCTATTCTTCACCAAAAATGGATTTATGCCTTGCTCTGCAAGCCATGCGTTAAGAAGTTGTAGGTGACCCAACTCCCCTAAAAGACCATTTATGGAGTATTAATCATGACCTTGAGGAGGCCCTACACCTCTTCAGTAAATCATCAACACAAGTTTCCATGCTAGAACTAGTCCTTGATCATGACCGGCATGAAGAAATACATCTAGGTAAATAAAAGTTAGTGTTTTACATGGAAAAAGGTGAAGGATCCAAATTACATGACCCTTTGTCAACCCATTTGGATGTCCCTACGAGTTATGGCACAAAATATTTTTGTGATTCTGAAACCAATATAAACAACCCTTAAAATGGACTCATTCAAACTATTCAGTGCAACATCAACATGAAACAAGAACCAAATATTGCTATGGTGGGAAATTACTAGACTGAAACAGAGATTTTTAAAATATTTGAGTTTTTTAAGGAATATCATGATGTCTTTCCCAAAAATTATAGTGAAATTAAGGGAGTTCACCCATCTTTGGGAAATATGCATATCAAGTTGATTGATGACGCTTGACTAGTTCGAAAGAATCCATATAGAATGAATCCCAATCTATGAGCACACATCAAAGAAGAAATCAATAGTATACTGCACACTAGAGCTATCACCCCCAGTGATGAATCTGAATGGGTTAGTCTCATAGTGATTAGTATTAAAAAGGATGGGCACATCTATATTTGCATGTACTACCTAGTGATTAATGCATCTTGTGTCACTAATCCCTTCCCTATGCCATTCATGGAGGAGATCCTTGAGGGTGTTACTAGATGTGAGGTATATACCTTCATAGATGGCTTCTCAGGATACCATCAAGTCTAGATATTTGAAGAGGACCAACCCAAGATAGTGTTTGCCATTGAATGGGGATCTTTTGCATATACTCTCATGCTCTTCAGGTTGAAGAATGCCCCAGTGATGTTTTCATGAATATCAGTTGAAGATTTTAAATATTTCATCCATAAGTTTCTTCAAGTTTACTTGGATGATTAGACAATTTATGGATTGATCAAGGACCATTGTTCTAACCTAAGATTTATGCTTGAACGCTATTAGATTTTATAGATATCTTTGAACTTGAAGAAGTGCCTATTTGCTACACTTATTGGTGTGCTATTAGGACATATTATATGTAAAGAAGGATTTTTGGTAGACCCAACAAAGGTATCTGTTATTCTTCACCTCTGAGTGTCCAAGACCCAGTATGATATCTGTGTTTTTCTAGGCCATACCAATTATTATAAAAAGTTCATCCGTGGATATGAAAAGATTATTGTGCCCCTAGAGGAACTTCTAAAGCATAATGCAAATTTCATATGGATGACTTATTACAAAGAAGCTTTTGAAACACTAAAGGAAAAATTGGTCATTACTGCTATCCTCCAGTTTATGGATTAGACAAAACCATTCCACATCCATGTTGATACATCTAAAATGGTTGTTGGTGTAATCCTTGCACATCTATGTGAAGGTCACTTGGACCACCCAATATACTTTGGCAACAAAAATCTCACTCTAGCTGAAAGGAACTATACCACTATAGAGCGTGATGAATTGTCAATGGTCTATGCTCTACAAAAGTTTTGATAGTACTTATTATCCTCTCCCTTTATTTTCTATACAAATCATGAGGCTTTGAAGTACCTTGTCAATAAACTTGTATAAATATATTGATGGATAGCACTTTTCCAAGAGTTCCAATTTTTTGTCATGGTGAAACCTGGGAAAGTCAATTATGAACGTGATGACTTATCCTGAATTGAGTTTGGAGAACCCTCATGTGCCATTGAAGATGAATTACTTGATGCTCAACTATTTTGTGTCACCTGTGTACCTAAGGAGCTAGAGGATATTGTTGTTTTTCTAACCTCTAGTTCAGTGCCTGATTGTCTCATTTCCTAGGCCAAGAAGCAACTTGTGATCTGTGCCACACTATTTCAACTCATAGGAGGAGATATTTACAAACTTGGGTGTGATGAGATTATTTGGCACTATTTTATGAAGCATGAGCACCCCAAAGTACTATGAGAATTTCATGAAGGAGTTATAGGAGGACACTATGCTAAAGGAGCTATCATGCAAAAGGTTCTATTAGTTGGATTATGGTGGCCTACTCTCTTTAAATATGGTAAACTATATGTTAGGCAGTGTGATATATGTAAGTGTGTGGGAAAACATAACCATAGAGATGTCATGCCTTTACAGCCAATGCCTTCTCAGTAACCATTCAAGAAATAATCCATTGATTTTGTTGGCCCCATCACTATGGTTGGACAAAGAACATGATCTCAATACATAATTTTAGTAATTGACAACCTTACATGTTAGATTTAAGTTGTACCAACAAAATATTGTACTATTGTCACTATTACATGCTTCATCTAGGAGAATATCATCATTAGGTTGTGATGCCCACTAAGCTTTGCTAGTGATTGTGGTACCCATTTCCTAAATGAAACATTTTATATCTTGTTAAATTAATTTATAATTGCACACCATAAGATGATGCCATATCATCCTCAAGCCAATGGTACTACCGAGGCCTTCAATAAAATCTTAGGCACCACTTTGACAAAGATTTCCAATATTGGTTAAATTGATTGGGATGATAGGGTATTTATGGTCCTATGGGCATATAAAAAAACTACAAGTGCCTAAACAAAAGCACACCCTTCAATTTGGTGTATAGCAAGGAGGTAGTCATATTAGTTGTGTTTTTGGTACCATCTTTGCATATAACATACGTAGGATAATTGGATGAGGAAGCATCCTTGAAAGCACACTTAGATGCTTTGTTACAACTTGATGAATCCCAGTTCCTCACTCATTGGAATCAGGATGTAGAAAAATGCAAACAAAAGGCATGACATGACCGACACTTAAAGCACAAAAAATTTACTCTGGGCATGAAAGTCTTACTATATGACTCCAATTTTGCACACCACCTTGGAAAACTTTGGTTTCACTAGGATGGTCCTTTCATCATTCATAGTATTCGACCTACCAAAGCATGTCGATTACAAAGGTTGGATGACTAGTTCCTTCTTGGGCATTATAATGGAAGTCATCTTCAACCGTATTACACTTCTGAATAGTTGAAGTTTTGTAATCAATAAGGCTTTTACCATTATTTTAGGATTTCTTATTTTTAATAAAAGCACTACCTTTGTTATGTGCAAATGTTTCTTAATGTAATTTTGGTTAATATTTTATTTTTTCATTTCAAAGAGGACCATGAATCATTTTAGTGTGGGTTAGAAAGAAATTACAAATATTAATTTAACTAAAGTGCATAGATTGCATAGGCACACAAAGTATATGAGTGCTTAAATTTGTAAGGGCATAAGGAACCTAGACACACAAAGTGTTAAGGCTGCACAAGTTATTTAAGGCACGTAAACTATGAAGCCTAAAGATAGGGTGTTCTTTCCATTAGTTTTAATTTTTAAAGACAAATATCTTCCATAGCAAGGAAATCATGGGATGTAACTATCATCCATTCTGAAGGAAAGCACAAGATGTGACATGCCATTAATGCAAAAAGAATAGTTATGGCAAGAAGTGTGCTAACGACATGATGTGACAATACTATTATAAACATTAAATGCTAAAAGCAATAATCAAAGCATGGTGTTCGTTAAGGATATACATTAATGATATGAAGTGATGGGTGAAGGAAAGGTATTAATGATGGTAAACCCCCTCTTGAGCCTATAAATAGGCAAGTTAAACTCTTTTTATGTTTTACCTTTGTAAGTATTTGAGATTAATAGAGCTAAGAACAAGCGAATACAAAAGTTGAGAAAAGCAAATCCAGAGCTGATCAAAGTGAATTTTTTTCCACAGTAACCTACAGAGGATATTGTAAATTTGTGGACTGGTAATGCAAGTTTAGTTACATAAAAAAATGTAAGGGTAGTGTCAAAAGTTATAGGTAGTAGGTTATAAAACCTTGCTATTAGAGGACATTCAAAATCAGAAAGCCAAAGTAGTTAGATACAACCACATATTCATTTAGGAACATTAAACGGCCGTGAATCAACCTTTGGGAACCTCAGAGGGTGATGCAACCTAAGAAAAAGGCCCAAAGAACTGAACCACTACCTACGGTACTAGAGGAAGAAGAGGTGCATGAAGGAGACATGGTTCTCATTAGGGAAGAAACTCTAGAAGAACAAGTTCAATGCATAGAGGAAGAAAAAAACAATATGACACAAAAAATAAAGAAGGCTCAATCATCCCTGGCAAAGAAGGCTTCATCATCCCATCCCCTACCTCTATTAATTGAAGAAATGCAATATTTAAAATCTCTATTAGATGTAGATAATTGGGTCTCTAAGGTTTCTACTTGCACAACCTTCAATTATAATCATCAGTAACCTAGAAATGAGGTTGAACTCTAGAATGACTATCGAGTTGAGCATCAGAACACCAATAATTAGGTGGAATTAAATCTTAAGATCTTTAACCAACTAGATGTTATAGGGTTGTTCTAGCCCTTTAATTTACCATACTTTAGAAAATCCATAGAGGTAATTTAGTTCCTTCTCTCACACATTCATGAGGACTACATATACTTCATTGAGCATAGTATGAAGATCACACCCAAGAGGATCAATAAGGTCATAAGACTACAATGCTCAGGGTTGAGTGTGATTGATGACTTGGCAGACACTAACGAGATCTAAAGGACCACAGTGATGTTCATGTACCAGAAGAAGGGCCACACCATGCATATCAAGAACCTACAAGATTTAGCCCTTTAGGTTGTAGCATGGATCATTATGACAAAGATTGATGGGATTGATTGATGGAAAGAGGTTGATATGGTGCACCTCCATATTTCCCACCAAGTCACTTAGGGATTAAAATACAACTAGGCTATGTATTTTACCTACAAGATCATCAAGGATATAGAGAAGACCCATCATATGCCTAAGTATAGGTTCCCATGGGGGTATTCTTTCTCTTAATAGTTTTTGATAAAATTGGTGTGCTAGATTATAGCTCAAGATTATGGAAGTGGGTATACCCTCCCACACACAAGTCCCTTACTAAACACTACAAGGCGTTCACATGACCTCAGTACATCACCCCCTCATACAAAATCAAGATGAGGTAATAGTTCGATGGGATGAAGGTAACATTTAAGAATGAGTGATGCATCCTGAAGGACTTACCCCCTTTGGCTATTGAGCAAGCCTAGTTTTTCATAAAGTAGCACTTTTCCCTTGCGTGCATCAGGATGAACCCTTCTAAAGAGATATCTGCATGGCTGAAGTTACCATATGCCTTCTCAGCATAGTACTTCATATACTCCATGAACTAGATACATGACACACAACCCATTACCCTGGAAGCTAAAAAGATTAATATGGAGATTCATAGTTTCTAAAGGATGTTTATCTATATAGGCAATAAGGCCTACTGGGATAAGAGGGAGACAAACTTGATAGATATCAAGGTAAAGCAGATAATGGTGGGTAAATAAGTGCACTGCTTGTTTTACATGCTACGACCCCAAAAGGATCCCCAAGATGGAGACCCTAAGGAGAAGCTCTAAAAGACACCCCCATTAAAGAAAAAGTGGCCATAACTTGGTGTCATCATGAGTGGACAATAGGCTCCACAAAAGTAGCAAAAGATTGCCCAAACCCCTTAATCAGGCCCTACACCTTTGTGCCCATCTCCACCTCACCTTTCTCCATCTCCACCTAACCTTTCTCCATCTCCAGCACACCTTTCTCCATTATTCCCTTCTCCATTATGCCCTTCTCCATTGCACCCTTCTTCTCCCCAACCTTCTCCTCCCAAATTTCCACCACCAATAGTTCCTCCACCTCTACCTTATCCTCCACCTCTAAATTTTCTCCCTAAGGTTACTCAACAACCATATCCTCCAAAAACATCTACTTTAGGAGTTTCCCAGTAGCAAACCATTGGGTAAACACCCTAATAAGACATTCCTAAAGTATAGGTTCATAGCTCAAATTTTAACTCTGAGAAGACTCCCTCACTAGCGTGGGATGAGAAAGCCACCTTTGATGACTTGCTATTTGATATTGAACCACTCTATGACAAAGGAGATGATAAGGAAGAAAAGAGCAAAAATGTCATCAATAGTACTTATATGGCTATCGATGAAGAAGCCACCTTAGAGGGTGACCCTGGTATGGGGTTAGAACTAGTTGAGTTTGCCAAAGAGACTGGTAATAATACAACTACCAATCCATGTGAACGTTATCAATTTGGCATCCCTAATATGATGCTCATTCTATAACTATACTTTGTTTCACAAGACACAACCTTAGAAATAAGTGAATAAGTGTCTTTCCTCTTAGACATGTCTAATGAGGAGCTAAAATTTGAGCTCCCTCTATATAGCCTCTCATTGGGACTAGATGCTAATACGTTGCCCAAGCCACTATGGGTGGATCCTCAAAAGATCTCTCCTCTTTTAACAAGTACCAAATTTTTGAAGTTGGTCATGGAGATCATGTGCCATTACATTTTATTAGATTCTAATGCATGTACTGCCAAAAGAAAACATGCCCAAATTGTGGGTATGTATAATAAAGAAGTTACAAATAAACAAACACTCACTGAAGAAGTGGCCACTTTAAAGCAGTATATCCAAGAGGCCATAGAGGCAAAAGTGAAAGCTTTGAACCTTTGTAAAATAATTTTACATCAATAATTGGCACTGATAGATAGTGTACCTCTTGATGGGGATGTCATAGGCAAGTTAGAGACCTTGGTGAACCTTCTATTGAAGTGATTCAAGGAGCATCCCATGCTAAAAGATGAGGGATTGGAGCTAGCAGAATAGTTCACCATGGTAGTAGAAGTATACAAACGCACCCTAGAAAGGGTTGGGTTAGTTATCCCCATTTTGGATGGAATTTCTATGTAGATAATGTGCCTAAATAAAATATTGGAGACCTGGCTCCAAGCTGAAGAAGCCCAAAGGCAACCTATGGTTGATGTTGCACTCTTAATAAAGGACTACACTGTGTGTGCCAAGGCATTCAGGGATGTGGAGATGATGGAGGACATAATTAACACACATCATCAACAACTAAATGCAAGTTTTTTTATCCCTCTGAGGATAGGTTGGTAAAGAGTTCTCTACACTTGAATACATCTAGAAGGATGCTACAATGTCCCTAGTAAACTGGTAAAGAAAGATAATGAAAACTCTATCCAACTCGAGTAGATGAAGAAACTGAAAGGGGCCGTAGAAGAAATAACTACCAAGGTGCTAGAGGTATTATCGAATTAGGATAATTTTAAGAAGGAAATCGAGCAAATGGGACCCAAATTTTTGATGGATGTTGCTAGCATGACTTAGTCTAGGATGGACTAAGAGCTTAGTGTGGGGTAATGTTGGACCCAAATTTTGGCTAAGAATTATCCATTTTGGCATGGAAAGACCACAATGTGAAAGGACCATGACACAAAAGGACCATGACATGGAACTTATTAGGCAGAAAAGCACTATGGCATAAAACTTATAGGGTGCAAGAGGATAACAATGCAGAAGGACCAACACAAGAGGACCTGATAAAAAAAGAATTAGTCATAAGGAACTTAAAGAATTAGGACTCAGAACTGAAGTGGAAGACTAGGGAATCACATGAGAGTAGGAGCAATTAATGGAATGATTCATATGAGATACCCAAACCTTATGCATAGGAAGTATTTCACTAGCCTACAAGGAGAAGAACACACGATAGTAATGATCTAGCATAGAGCATTGATATGAAGGGCACAAAGGCTTGGATCCTTAGGAAGAGAGTTTGTTGAATGCCATGAATCCCATTTTGTTGGGAGTTCATTGGATAATTACTCAAGTCATTAATGATTGTAAACACTTGGTCAGGGATAAATAAGTATAAATACCCCTATTGTAAAGGACTGCAAAGATGATGATGGATGGATGTATTGTTAATGTTGATGCTTAAGCTTAATATATGAAGTTGTGAGTTTTATAAAACTTCTTATGTTAATGATAAATGATGTGCTGTTCACAAAGCATTAGCATCGTCAAAGACCATCTATTCACCATATTGAGCATAAGACACTCTCATGCCAACAAGAGATTCAAATCATCTAAGAAGGTAAAAATGCTTGATTTTGTCTTCTCATTGCCTTTCTTTTCTTTGTTACTTGCTCACCTTAGTACTTAAGATTATAACACTAGTTATCATTGATTGTTTTGGTTTATCCACTAATAAGATATTTCTAACATTGTCTTTGTAATCAAACATTACAATATGTATGCATTTATTCTATAGGTATGATCTCTTGTGGTGGAACTATGGTAGATTGAGGTGCCTCAAAATATGATTTATTCTTAGTAATAGATTATGTAATCTTACAATATCTAAATGGTTGATTATCAATAGGGCATGTATATAGATATTCATCATGTAGAAATTTGACACACTGATGTTAAGTATAAGGTACAACTTCTATTGCATGTATCCATGGCCTAGTCAATAGTAGATTATAGTGAAAATGATGAGGCATTACTTGAAATTGAGTAGATAATGTTTTGGGCCCTACCTTGATATCCAAAGTGATTGAACCCAAAGTTTCGTAAGGCACACCATCAAAGCATTTTATATTTTTATAAGTTTTTTTAAGTGAAGTCAAATCTATATTAATACTCTTTATCTGTAAGAATGTAACATTACAAATATTTAAACTTGAATCATTATATGTCAAAACCCTTTTTATGTTGTACTTTTAATTTGAATTTATATAAACAAAGGAAGATTCTGATTAATAGTAGATGTGTAGGAAAATACTCCTTTCTAAAAGAGATAACATCCTCAATGTCCTTCAAAGTGTTCACAACATATAAAAATATGATGGCTTTGTGTTATGTGGTATATGTGACTGATTCAATGTTGATATAAAATATCCATAAATATAGTAGCCTTATGAGGCAATTATAACATGGAAATTTTAGCTGGTGTATTCCTTAACTAATCAACGATATCATTCCCTTTAGATTGATTAATTGGTCTTATTAGATTGGGTTAAGGATGGGGAGGGATTACTTGAGTTTGTTCCTCTTGTCTTGCTTCATGAGGCACCCAACCTTATCTAGTGACAACAACTCAGACCAAATGATCTACCATAAGCCTAAGGTGAATAGTAAAGCTAGGATATGAATTAAGATAGTTATGAGCTCTAGGGGAAGAAAAAATAAAGGGGATTCATCAAAGCCTTCTAACATCTAATAATAATAGGTGGAAACTCAAACTAAAACATGCAATAATAACTATCATATAATTATTTGTTATTAAGCTCTTGATTAACATATAATTTTATCTTTATCATTAAATTAAGCATCCATAGACTTACAGACAAATGAAAAAAATTACATGTTATAGGAAAACATGTAAGTAACATGAAAAAAATTGAATCAAGAAATAATAGATATATTTAATCATGATGATCATGATGAATATGGAAATAAAAAAATTATAAATTGGTCCCTAACAAAAGTGCAAAAAATTGAAGGAAACCCTAATGGAAACTAGGGTTTTAAAGTATTCAATTAATAGACGTGTTCACAAATATGTTTTATCAAAATTGGGATTAGTAGGTATTAAATCCTAATTGTGACAAATTGTTGTGTAAATCAATGTATAAAATAAGCATAAATTAAGCATTTCTTAGTTGTAACTTATTAAATATATGAATATACTAAAAATGAAAAGAGTTAAAGAGGAATAACTTTGCTAGAAATAAAAGATGTAGGGCTATGATCAAGACTGTAAAATTGATGGCTCTAAGAAGTCAATTTAAATTGGGAACATGGCTTCACATCTACTAGGATAAGGCCACACTTTCTAAATGAGTCTAACCTATGTTGGCATCTATAGGGAACACTAGTATCTAATAGGGCTTTATCTCTTTTTTAAACATGGGCATATGCGCCTTCACCTGTATGTCATGTGTGCATGGTTAGTGTTGATAATTTTTACCCCATAGGTCAAATTGCCACCCTTATCATTCGAAGCTTTTCATGTCTTTGCCAATTTGATTTTGATCAGAGTAGTTCTAAAGGGACAGTTAGAATATTTTAGGTTTTCACAAAGCATAAGAAATATTTTGGGGTTTCATGGAAGGAAGACTTCAGGTTTTGTCTAAGTATCAAAATTATTTCAGACTTTTTGTTAGAAATAACTTTTTTGATAACCATCACACAGTTTCTCGAAGGACACTTTCATTTTCCCAAAGGGTACTCATCAAAAGGGAAGGTGGACTTTACAACAAATCTGAAGGGTTCCTTCCCTTCAAAAAAGGACCATTTACAAAAGCCCGAAGGGCATTGTCAAGAATTCCAAAGGGCTTGTTCATTTTCCTAAAGTTCCTTTCCAACTTTGCTCAAGGGTATATGCCCTTCAAAAAAAGGCAATTCATAAGGGCAAGTAGACTATTTAATTTCTCTAAAAGGTCCAAAACAAAATCCCAAAGGGTCATTTTCTTTAGGAAAGGCCATTTTAAGATTTCCTTCAGACTTTTTGTTCGAAGGAAATAAACAAGATGACTGACCATTTCATAAATTCTGAAGGTCCATTTGTAAAGTGCCAAAGGAATTTTCAAATAACCCTAAGGGTCACATGGAGAAAGGCCAAGGGGACACTTTGAAAAAGCCTGAAGGGCATTTTAAGAAAGCCCAAGGGGTAATTTGTAAAGGTTCCAAAGACAAAATTCCTTGAAACTTTTTATTGAAAGGAAATGAACAAAGGAAAAGGTTCCTACAAAATTTTGACGGACACTTTAGATTTTTGAAAGGACATCTACAATTTTTCTAAAGGGTATAATCCCTTCAAGGAAGTTCACTTCCAAGATTTATGAAGGGATTATTTCAAAGAGTCCAAAAGGTGCATCTCATTTTGCCAAAGGATCATTTGAAAGGTTCCAAAGGGTACCTTTAATTTGTCTAAAGGGATCATTTCAAAAACCTGAAGGGCTGTTTCAGATGTCAATAGATCACTTTCCCTTCAGGAAAGTCACATATCAAAATTCTTAGGGACACTATCATAATTTCAAAGGATCTTTTTCAAAATCTTGAAGACGTAATTCCTTCAAACTTTTTGTCTGAAGGAATGGTTCAAGTAAAAGTCTAACATAGAATTCCTTCAAAATTTTTATTTGAAGGAAATGGACAGAAAAAAATCTGAAGGATAGACTCAGAAGGAAAGGCTCGGAAAGAAAGCTTGAAATAAAAGCCAAAAGAAATATTTTCCATGGGAATATAAATAGAAATAAAAAGATCGGGACAAAAATGAAGGCTGAAAAAAGTAGACAAAGGAAATAGCCGTAGATAAATAAATGATAAAGAAATACATGCATTGAAGCAAAGATCCTGAAAGCGTTAAATCGAGAAATTACCATAATGAAGATAAGGAGTTCAATCTAAATGCACCTCTTACTCATCAAGGTCCTCTTCCATGCAAGCAAAGACTATCTATAGTTGATTGGTCAAAGCTTCAATCGACTATTTGTTGAAGTCAGGCTTATCTCCTAGTCATCTCATGCATTCAATGATCCAACTCAACTTTAAGTAGTTCAAGAGGCATATTGCTTTGAAGATTGTGGCATGACTTTCCATGCAAGAGATTGACTTGTCAAACTTGGGTTCACGTCATCCCTTCTACACCAATATGAAATTTCATGCATGCACTCTTTTTTATCTTGTTGAAAGCTTATAACATTTCCAACAATTCAAGCGAAGTTCTAAATTTAGTTTTGGCATTGATTTCATGCAAAGGAAATTATTTTTTATGTTCCAGCAGTTCAAGTGGAGTTTTATATTTGGAGATTGGCATAACATCATGCATAATGGAAGTTTTGACTCAAAATTGGGCTCTCCATCATTTTCAATGCCAAAGATCTTTTCATGCAAGGCATAAGACAAAAATAGATATTATTTGAAGGTTGTGATAGCACAAGTTGGACTGAGTTGACCTCCTCTTCTATTTTCAGCACCAATTTCTTGGCCGTTGTATACCTTTTCTATATAAGTTGGCTTTTCAGCCTTGAATTATATCTTTTTTTGGTAAGACCATACTCTACCAAAAATTTATGCTGTGTAACATTTTCAGATTAATAGAAGGATACTTTTCAGACTCCAAGGTGCTAGTATAGTGTATTTATGTCAATTATTTGCATATGTGATATAATTTTCTTCTTTGTGAAGTCCTAATTCTTACATAAATACTAGTTGATCAAATTATACAAGTTATGTTATGTGTTTAATATCTTTTGGCTAAAGTTACAGTAGATATAAGTGGCTGGTTAGTGCCTTAAATTAGGCTTATTCCACCATTTCCCTCAATATTTTATCACAAGATATAACCTTTTCATGAAATATTGATGTGTAGGGGTCAATTGGGGTTAAAAAGTTAGTTTGTTTATTCTCTGATAAGTGTTTTTAGAAGCTCAAATTGTGTGGATCAATCAAATTTTATGTGTATCACCATCATTAGATAAGATTTTCTTTCAGTTTTATTTCCTTTTTCTTCTCCCATTTTCCCCAACAATTTATAGCATAGAAGAGAACCTAATTGATACACCAAAAGGAGCTAGCCCTTAGAATCTAGAGATTCAATCCATTGATTAGGTCACCCACAACCTAGGATTGTTTCCATGTTTCAACAGACTGTGAAGGCCTAAAACTACCTTCACAAGGGTGTGAGTCTGATTGACAATAGTTTTTGTCACACTCGATAGGACCTCAAAGAAATTATTTGCATAGTTGAAGAAGTTTTTATAGTAGAAGAAGATATTCATCATCATCAACATCCAGTTGCAGAGTTTATAACATCATTCAGACAATTCTTTCATGCCAAAGGTTACCACAAGGTCAACAATTAAAAGTATTTCTTTTGAATTTATATGATATAAGAGATCAAGGTTTAGCAGGGAAAATCCATATCTTCAAAAGAGATATTTGTTCCCTAGTCATCCTATTGTTCTAAGCACTACAAACCCCACTACCTAAATGGCCATAAAAAACTAGGTGTTTATTCCATTTTATAGAGGTAACCCACTGAATTTAGCCCAATTTGATGACATTCTAGTGTCTGCCCTCAAGAGCATCCCATTATTCTTAGGAGAAAATAAAATAACCCCTATTAAGCATATCCAAGATGTATTTAATCTATGTTCAGTCCATAATGTTGTTGAAAATAATGTTTCTATTAGATTGCTTGTTGCTTCTTTCAAAGGAAAAACATTGCAGTGGTGTAGAAACCTCCCACTAAATTCCATTTCCACCTAGGATGAATTGGGTGCAACTTTAATCAAGTAATTTGAGGACAAATCTGATCACCTATCTTTAGTTGAGTAATTAACTGCCATAAATAGAGCTCTTCATGAGTTCATGTCTGATTTTAACCTCAGATTCCAAAAGACATGGACTAGGATACCTGTATTGATTAGGCCATCTTCTGAATATGCATTTTTGTATTATTTGAAAGCCCTTAATTTTGACATTAGTGTGATGATACAATCAATGGGTAGTACTACCTTGCTAGATGCTAATGAGGTTGCAATAAGGGGAAAAAAAGTTTGATACAAGCTGGTAAGTTTTCTCTAAGGCCTCCAGTGCCTATATTCTTAGAATTGAATAACGTAATAGCCCCTCAAATTCCATCTTTAGCTCCTATTACATCACCTCAAGCTTAAATTGCAGCCCCTACTAGTCAATCTAGTGAGATAGGAGAGTTAAAAAGCTTGCTACAGTCCTTTGGGAATGAAATAGTGCAACTCAAAAGGCAACAATTTTAGGCTAATAGGCCCTATCAACAACAAAATTAGACCATCTATCAACACTTCAAAGTTTAAAAGCCTCCTTATCAAGGTTTCAAAGAGAATATACCACCTTATTAGGCACACATAGCCATAACTCCAGCTAAGCCATATGTTTCCCTTGATCCTAATGCTCCTTCCACTTCAAAGGCTATTATTCCCACCCCACCTCAAAATAACTTGATGCATGATTCGAGTTGGCAGTCCTCAAATATCAATGATGCTCAAAACAAGCCTTGGTATCACATAACATCACTATGCCACAAATAATGCAAGAAGAGTTTTATTTTTAAGTAGAGACTCAAAAAGTTCAAGGACAACCTGATGCTATTAATGTAAATTGGCAAGTGGATGATCATGCTGCTTTTACTCAGGGTGTTGAAACTATATAAGTGGTCAAGTTATAGCTATAATTAGGGCTAAAAGAAAAGCCATTGATGAGGTGTAGGGGGTGAAAAATGCTTTAAGTAATCTTAATATTGTGCCTAAGAGCACAAAAGAATATTTTTCTATCCTTACAACTCAAAAAAATTAGAATATAGAGGTTAGTAAAGTTCATCAATTACCTATAGTTCGTGAGCAACCATTACTTCAAAAAGTGCAATCAAAGGTTGGTGGATCTCATTTTAGTATAGTGGATCAGATGAAGAAGTCTAACATTAGCATTATTATGTGGTATTCTCTTTCCATTCTAGGACAAAAACATATGCTCATCCAAGAGCTTTCAGCTTTCAAATTGCTTCCAAAATTGGTTGAGAAAGAAGGTGTTGTCTTAACCACTTTAGATCAGCCAACTAAGCAACAAGTACATCAAGTAAATAAGATGGAAAAGGTAGAAAAAACTAAGGGAAAATCAAATAAAACTCCTTTTTTCTACTTTTCTTTGATAGTAGGTGGTACTTTAGTTCATAACTGTATGGTGGATAGTGGAACTAGTAGCACAGTCATGCCTAAGCAAATTGTAGACAAGCTTGGCCTTATTTATGAGCCAAAAATTAAGAGGGTATTACAATTGGATTGGTCACCAAAAAAGATGGTAGGCATCATCAGGGATTTGAAAGTAACATTACATACTTGTCCTAATGTTACTATTCAACAAGATGTTATTGTGGTAGACTTGCCTCCTTACTTTGATATGTGCCTTTCAAGGGACTTCACCTCAAAGATTAGGGGATATTTATCATATAATCAGAATTATTTAATGTTCAAAACTATGTATGGTACCAAGGTAACAATTCATTCTAAACTTATTGCACATTTTCATATAGAGCCATATATGCCAAGTGTTGTGAACACTAACTATATCATCTCAGATGAAGTACTAGAAGCTAGTGAAGTAGAAAGTGAATCACCTTTGGATGGAGTTCCAAATTTTTTTCTTTGATGAGTGGGCTTCCACTTTGCATGAAAATTATCCTTATGTGTTGATTGAAGAATAAGGACTTGGTGTATATTGCCTTCATGAGAATGATGCACTAATTCTATCCATGGTTAAGGATGATGAGTCTAGTGAAGGTCTATGGTAATTGTACTTTGATAGATCAAAGAATAAGCATGGAACTAGAGCTATAATGTTTTTGGTTTCTCCAATAAAGCAAAGATATTTATATTCTATTAAATTTTAGTTTGGTTTAAATAATGTTGCTGAGTATGAGGCACTAGTTGATGGTTTGCAGTGGGCTAGGAAGATGAAAGTCAACACCTTGCAAGTTTTTGGTGATAATGAACTTATGGTTCACCAAGTAAGAGGTTTGAATATCTATAAAAATTTGTTGCTTAATTCTTACATGCATAGAATATGGGACAGACTTTAAGATTTATAAGCTTTTAACATTCAGGCAATACCAAGAGGTGAGAATAAACATGCTAATAGACTGGCTACTGTTGGGGCACAATTTAGTATCCTAGTTGATGTAAAAAGTGAAAAAATTTAGTCACATATAAAGGTGGTTGTAAGGCCTTCTATTCTAGATAATCATGAAAATTGGCAAGTGTTCGAAGATGATAGTCAAATTATGAGATTCTTACAAGAAGAGGCTGAGTTTTCTTTAAGAAACCAAGCAAAGCACTTACAACAGTATGGTGATTAGATTGTGCAACTAAAAACAAATAAGCTACCCAAGGGATTGGTCACACTTGAGAACATTTTTAGTGGTGATGATGAGTTAAGAAGAGACAAGTCATCCATGTCAACAAAAGAAGAACACTATGCCAATGTAGAGATTGCAATTGATAAGATTTTAAGTTAGGTAAGGTATGCACTCCTTCACAAAAAGAAGCTTTTCTTGAGTTATGCATAAGTTTTGCTGATATATTTGCTTGGAAATATAGTGATCTCAATGGGTTTGACAAAAGTCTAGCTCAACACACCATTGAGTTAGAAGCTGAAACTAAACTAGTGAGACAAAGACAAAGGCCCATCAATCTTAAGCTTGAGCCTTTGATGAGAGATAAGCTTAACAAGCTCATAGAATCAACTATTATATTTTTAATCAAGCACTCAACTTGGGTGGAAAATCTTGCTCCAGTACGGAAGAAGAATGATGAGATTAGATTGTGTGTTGACTTTCGTGATTTGAAGAGGGCTTCACTTAAAGATCACTATCCATTGCCATCAATGGAATAAATTTTATAACTGGTTATAGGTTTAGAGAGGTTTTCTTTGTTGGATGGATATAGTGGTTATAATCAGATTTTGGTCAAAGAAGAGGACCAATTTAAGATGACCTTCACAACCAATGGGGGATGTTTGCATATAGAAAGATGCCATTCAATTTATCTAATGCTAGTGAAACCTTTCAAAAAGCCATGGATATGGAATTCCAAGGCATTCTTAACAAGTTTGTACTTATTTATTTGGATGATATAATAGTATTTTCAAATAATGCAGGTGATCACATGGTTCATCTCAAACAAGTGTTTGAAAAGTGTAGACAATTTAGGATATCTTTAAATCCCAAAAGTGTGTCTTCTCTGTTTATGAACGTAAGCTCCTTGGCCATGTGGTTTCAAAGTCTAGTTTAAGCATAAATTTTAAAAGAGTATACTCCATTCTTGCACTCTCCTTGCCTAAACACAAAAAATATATGCAAATCTTCTTTGGGAAAATCAACTTCATAAGGAGATATATTTCAGATTTTGCCATTTTAGCTAAGCCACTTACAACCATGCTAAAGAAGAAGCAGAGCTTCAGCTAGTTCAAAAGAAAGAGTAAAGAGTTTTGAAGATATTAAGAATGCCGTATCTAGTGATCGTACACTTATAAATTCAGATTTCATAAAAGATATTATTTTGTATACACATGCTAACATGGACACCATTTTAGGCATTCTTATGTAGCAAAATCATGAGGCTTTAGAGTAGCCAATAGCCTTCTTTAGTCAAGGCTTGGAAGAATATGAAACAAGGTACTCTTTTGTTGAAAAACAGGTACTTTCAATTATAAGATCTCTTAAAAAGTTTAGATCCCTGTTGTCTAACAATAAGATACACCTAATGGTTCCTCATCCAAACATCAAGGAGTTCCTTTTGAATAAATATATAAATGAGAAGAGAGCTAGTTAGATAACCAAGGTAATGGAGTATGATGTGGAAAGTAAGGTGACAAAGCTAATTAGAGGCAAAGGACTTTGTGATCATCTAGCTCAAGACCTGAAAGAGACTAATGAGGTCATCTTGACATCAAATGATGAAGAGATTGCAACAGGTCTTACCTCACCTTCTAGCTAGTTTCATGACTTGGTAAGCTATCTCCAAGATGGTATTTATCCCTCTCATTTAAGTGCTCCAAAAAGAAGATATTTTAGGTTGCAATCAATTCCATTTTTTCTTGTTGATAGTGTTTTGCTCAAGAAAGACATCAATGTCACGTTGCTAAGATGTATTGAGCCAAGCCAAACTCAGAGATTACTTGAAGAATTTCATGATGGACGTGGTCGAGGATATTTTTCTAAAAGAACTACAACCCTCAAGATTATGAGAGGTAGGTATTATTAGTCTAGTATATTTGGTGATTGCCATGCATAGGTTAGGAAGTGCAAACAATGTGCTATGTTTGTAAGAAAAGTGAAACTTGTAGCCTTACCTCTTCAACCAATTATGGTGGATTAACCCTTTATCCAATGGGGATTATACTTTATTGGTATCATAAATTCTCCTTTAAGTTTAGGACATAAATGGATTCTAACTGCTACAAATTACTTCACATGTTGGACAAAAGTAGTGGCATTGAAAGAAGCAAATGAAACCAATGTTCTAGATTTATATGAAGGTTTGCTTACTAGATTTGGAGTTCCTTTAACTATTTTTTTTTGATATTGCAATGGATTTTTTGGGAACTAGGATTAGTCAATGGGCTGTCCAACATGGAATTTATCTTAGCACTTCATCAAACTATTATCCATAAGGCAATGGCCTTATTGAGTCAACATATATGACCTTATTGAAGATCATAAGGATTATTGAAGATAATTAGAGATCATGGCATCTCAAGTTCAAGATATCTCTATGGGTTGATAGAATCACCTACAAAAGATCAATAGCCAACTCTCCATATAAGCTGGTATTTGGTAAGGAAACAAAGTTACCCATTTCTCTTAAATTTTTTGCTTTATAACTAATGCATCAACTTGAGTTATTAGAGAATGAGCCTATGGAAATTAGGTATGCTGAGTTTATGGAGCTGGAAGAGATAAGAAATCAGTCCATTTTAGTCATAGAGATTCATCAAGCACAAGTGAAGAGAGCTTTTGACAAAAGAGCTTCTTCACGAAGTTTCAAATAAAGAGATTTGATCTTCAAGTGGGATGAAGATAGAGCTAAACCAAGAAAGCACACAAATTTTTATTCTCTTTGGAGTGGCCCATACACAATCTCTAGCTACAAATCCCACAATGCCTTCCAACTTGCAAAGATGGATGGTGATGAGCTTCCAATCCCAGTAAATGGGATACATTTAAGACATTGCTACTGAAGAGCAAAGTTTCTTATACATAATTTAGTTTGATTTCCTCCAAGTGTTATTTAAGCACAATAGTTTTGTTCTATTTTATTCCAAATAAGTGCTTATTTGCACATTTTATTTTTAGTTAGTTTTCTTTGCTTTGTGTGTTTCCCTTCTTGTTTTGGGGGATGAAGGTTGTATTTTTCAAATTAGAGGTTATCTTACAGTCATGCACCAGATTCACCATTATTTTATGAGTTTAAATGTTATGTATATGGTTTGATTTCTCGAGCATCGCAGGCATACTTCCCAGTAGAGTCACTAAAATGTTGACAATTTTGACCCCACATGTCAAATTGCCACCCTTATCATTTGAAGCTTTTCATGTCATTTCCAATTTGATTTTTCTTAGAGATTTTCTAAAGGGACAATCAAAATAATTTAGGTTTTCATAAAGCACAAGAAATACTTCAAGCTTCCACGGAAGGAAGACTTCATGTTTTGTCTAAGTATCAGAATTATTTTGAACTTTTTGTTTGAAACACCTTTTCTGAGGACCATCACATAGTTTCTTGAAGGACACTTTTATTTTCTTGAAGGGTACTCATTAAAAGGGTAGGTGGACTTTACAACAAATCTGAAGGGTTCGTTCCCTTCAGAAAAGGACCATTTACAAAAGCCCGAAGGGCATTGTCAAATTTTTTGAAGGGCTTAATCATTTTCTTGAAGTTCCTTTCCAACTTTGCCAAAAGGTATATGCCCTTTGGAAAAATATAATTTAGAAGGGAAAGTGGACTATTCAATTTCTCTAAAAGGTGCAAAATAAAAGCCCAAAGGGTCATTTTTTTGGAAGGGCCATTTTAAGATTTCCTTCAGACTTTTTGTCTAAAATAAATAAATAAGATGACTGATCATTTCATAAATTATGAAGGGCCATTTACAAAGTGCCAAAGGGATTTTAAAATAACTTGAAGGGTCACTTGGAGAAAGGTTGAGGGGACACTTTGAAAAATCCCAAAGGGTAGTTTCATAAAACCTAAGGGGTAATTTGCAAAGGTTTTGAAGATAGAATTCCTTCGAATGTTTTGTTTGAAGGAAATGAATGAAGGAAAGGGTTCCTAAAAAAATTTGAGGGACATTTTATATTTTCAAAAGGACATTTATAGTTTTCTTGAAGGGTAGAATCCCTTTGGGAAAGTTCACTTCCAAGATTTTTGAAGGGATCATTTCAAAGAGTTTGAAAAGTGCATCTCATTTTATCGAAGGATCATTTTAAAGGTTCTGAAGGGTACCCTCAATTTGTCTGAAGGGATCATTTAAAAAACTCAAAGGGCTATTTCAGATGCCAAGGGATTACTTGCCATTTAAGAAAGTCACTTATTAAAATTTTGAGGGACATTATCATAATTCTGAAAGATCTTTTTCAAAATCCCAAAGACCCAATTCATTTAGAATTTTTGTCCGAAGGAATGGTTCAAAGAAAATCCCAACATGGAACTCCTTCAAACTTTTTATCTGAAGGAAATGGATAGAAACAACTCTAAAGGAAAGACTTGAAAGGAAAGGCTCGGAAGGAAAGCCCAAAAGAAAAGCCAAAAGAAATATTGTCTAGAAATAAAATGCTCAAGATAAAAATGAAGGTTGAAAGAAGTAGATAAAGGAAATAGCCACAGATAAATAAATGACATAGAAATACATGAAAAAAAGTAAAGAGGTTGAAAGTGTTAGATTAATAAATTACCATAATGAAGACAAGGAGTTCAATCTAAATTCACCTCTCACTCATCAACATCCTCTTCCATGCAAGCACAGGCTATCTGTAGTTGATTGGTCAAAGCTTCAATTGATTATTTATTAAAGTCAGGCTTATCTCCTAGTTATCTCATGCATTTAATGATCCAACACAGCTTCAAGAAATTTAAGAGGCATATTCCTTTGAAGATTGTGTCATGGCTTTCCATGCAAGAGTTTGACTTGCCAAACTTGGGTCCACCTCATCCCTTTTACGCCAACATGAAATTTCATGCATGCACTCTTATTTATCTTGTTGAAAGATTTTAACATTTCCAACAGTTCAAGTAGAGTTCTAAATTTAGTTTTGGAATTGATTTCATGCAAAGGAAATTATTCTTTACATTCTAGTAGTTCAAGTGGATTTGTATATTTGGAGATTGGTGTAGCATCATGCATAATGAAAGTTTTGACTCAAACCTATGCTCTCTATCATTTTAAACACCAAAGAGATTTTCATGCAAGGCATAAGACAAAAATAGATTTTATTTAAAGGCTATGATAACACAAGTTGGACTGAGTTGATCTCTTCTATTTTCAGTGCCAATCTCTTGGTTGTTGTTACTTTTTTTTATATAAGTTGGCTTTTTAACCTTGAATTGTATCATCTTTTTGGTAAGACCATACTCTACCAAAAATTTGTGCTGTGTAACCTTTTTAGATTAATAGAAGGATAGTTTTTAGACTACAAGGTACTAGAATAGTGTATTTATGTCAGTGATTTACATATGTGATAGAATTTTCTTCCTTGTCAAATCCTGATTCTTACCTAGTTACTAGCTAATCAGATTATGTAAGTTATGTTTTATGTTTAATAGCTTTTGGCTGAAGTTATAGTGGATATAAGTGGCTGGTTAGTGCCTTGAATTAGGCCTATTCCATCATTTCCCTCAAGATTTGGTCATAAAATAGAACCTTTTAATGAAATACTGATGTGTAGGGGTCAATTGGGGTTAAAAATTTAGTTTGTTTATTGTCTGATAAGTGTTTTTAGAAGCTCAAATTATGTGGATCAATCAAAGTTTAGGTGTATCACCAACAATAAATAGGATTTTATTTTAGTTTTCTTTCCTTTTCCTTATCCCCTTTTTCCCTAGCAGTTTGTAGCATAGAGTAGAGATCTTAATTGATACACCAAAAGGAGCTAGCCCTTAGAATCTAGAGATTCGATTTGCTGATTAGGTCACCCATAGCCTAGGATTGTTTCCATGTTTCAGTAGACTGTGAAGGCCTGAAAATACCTTCACAAGGGTGCGAGTCTGATTGAAAATAGTTAGATCTTCTTGATTTGTCATGGAATCCATTGTATGCCTTCTTCTTCACTTAAAACCCTAGCGTAATAGGCAATGAGGAATAAACAAAATAAAAATTAAAAAGGGGTTAGTCACTGAAGTTTTACTTGACCTTAATACCTCTTGTGTTGAGTGTTGCCTATATACCAATACTTTGAAGAGAGATAAATCTCCATATAGTTATCCCATGCTATAATGGTGTGTGTGAAATGCTGGTGCAATGATAGATACTAGTGAAATATTGATGTAATTATGCACTTCAACAATGAGTTATGACCTTTTAGGTGTATTCACATGTAGCTCAGGGTTACTACGGCTATGTGGACTCATAATTGAGAATAATATATATTTTCCTCTTAATGTGCAATTGGATATTCTAATATTTTTTCATGATATGGGCCTATAATGAGCAAATGGTTAGAAAATGTAGCTTTATAGTGATTTTTTTGAGAAATTCCTCAGATAGGGCTTATAAAAAATTCTAGACAAACTGTTAGGTGAATTTAAATTGGAAAAATTGGTCATTTTTTGGCAGGAGGATGCGGCCAATAGATTCAAACACTATTAATGAGTGAGAAAGTCATGAGGGAGTGAATTTATCAAAGAAGTACAAACAAATATGCTGGAAGTGTGGATTGGTCCATATATGAGCTTAGGCTATTTGAAATGAGAAATAAGAATGTTTTATATTAGAGTTGTTGAAGGGTAAAGATCATTTGCATAGAAGTAGAGGAATATCAACTTAGAGATGTGGATTTTAGCATGAGATAAGTGTATAAAAGGATTGGTCACAATTGCATGGTTTTATAAATAAATGTTAATTTATGTGTCTACACTTTCACATATGCTTTATTTTGAGACAAATGACTTGCATGCTAGTCTCTCATCTCAAAACTAGGCATCATAATGGTATTGCCTCGAGGTTTAAGCCCCTTGATCAAATTTAATACTTATGGCACTTTACATATTGAAAAAATACAAGATGATTAAAAAAATAGATTATGGGAGCATGTGACATGCATGTGCACATATTCCTATAGTTACAAGTGGAATATTTCAAATAATTATAGGTTTCAATAGTTTAAAATTTTAAATGACACTTAATATCAATCTATTGGAGTATAGGGGGCATGATACTCATTCTTTTTTAGGTTACTACATGGTAATTTTAAATTTCTCAAGTTCAAAATTTCAAAGTTTCAAATAAAATCTAGATACATCTACAATAGTGTGATTCATATTCATGTTACAAGTGGGGCATGTTAGAGTGTAGCGACATTCAATATCTAGGGGTTTACTTTCTCTATGTAGAAAGCCATATGGTTTGGCCCCTTTAATTATTTTATAAAGTACTCAACATAGTCAAATGAGAGTTAGAGCATATAATTTTTTCAACTCAAACACATTAAAAAGTTTTCAAATTGAGACTTGGTCACTATCAATTCACCACAAGTTCAACATTTCTCCACATGCCTCAACAAGGGGGAAAACACTTCTTTATCCTCAAGATACATGGCAATTGAATTGCATACTCTTTTAGGTGTATACTTTCCTTGATTTATTTTTAAATATTTCAAGTTGTAAGTTTCATATGTTCAATTTTCAAATGTGGACAATAACTACTTTTCAGAGCATTGTTGGAGGTTTCACATTAAGTAATCTCACATAATAAAGCTTCACATTCAAAGATAAAGTGTGCATACATAATTAGGTTCGCATCTACTTTACTCTAGTAATTTCACTTTCTTGCATCACTAGAATAAAGTGTGCAGAAATTTAGATGCATAAATTTATTCATTAAGTGTTTGACAATGTTTAATATTAACATCCTTATCTTACTTGGTCACTTCACCATATCACTAACTCACAATATATAAGTGAGCCTCTATTGTATTACAAACATTGAAAATGCCATATATACATCCCTATTTCAACCCCATTCATCCTTATTCAACCTAGAGGCTCATGTTATACCTTTTCTAGTAGTCTTTGTATTTTTGGGATAGGACCGTGTTAGCTTGGCCAGACAGGGTCACACTACGACCTTATCCACTAGCACGACCTTGTCCCCCACACTCTAATAGTTACTTTTTCAAATCAAGACATTTCACAATTTCCCTCTTGTGCCTTTTATAAATATAATCAACAAAAATATTCCAAACATTTTCCTATATAATCACATAAAGGCTTCTCCAATTACACCTAGCAATCATTTCACAATTCTACTGCACATTGAGCAAAAGAATGTTATTTCTTCCAATTTCAATTATATTACATTATAACAGTCATAAACCAAGTCTGAATATTGTTTATTTTAGGTTAAGGGAATCTATTGTCACACATTTCAATCAATATTCCAACTACAATCATATAGTTACACAATCACATATCACACAATCACCTTAGGAGAAAGAACTACATTGGCCCGAGGCCCATTTAGTCTATGTAAGTAGTATTTAGATTACATAGTTTTTTTTTAGGGTATCTCAACTATTTACTTAACCCTATTCCCTCATTTTTCATTTGATTCTATTGTGCTTATTGTGTAAAAACAAGGGTTCATGTTTTGTAGGTCTTCTGTACATCAACTAGACACACAAAATTAATTAGTAAACCTTTACAGATAATCACATAAACCTAGATTGATAAAATCATTCGCACAGTCAACCAATACACAATTATAGGCAACATGCAAGGTTTCATTATACCATGTCCTTCTACAAACTTGTCCAATCATATTTTAAATTCTTGTATCTAGTCATGACACAGTACACATGTCCTTTCAATAAGTTTTTAGTCACAATTAGTATAAGATCCATTTTAGGGAGCTTTGCATATCCTTAGGCTTATTTACTATTTTTAGATAATTTCCAATTCTATAAAATTTTATAGAATACTGTATCTTACTGTATTCTATTGTGAATTATTGTATATCAATTTTAATAGTTTAAATCTATTCATTTGAGTTCATTCAATTCAAAATAGGTTAAATAAATTTATAATAATACTTTGCTTTAACTTGAATAGAGCATGTTTTGACTTGGATAAGGATTGGTTCAAATGATTGAAATCATATTTTGGAAGAATAAGGAAGTTGTTATCAATGTGCAATAGTGTAAGTGTGCCTCAATATTGAAATTGTTAGGTGGTAGAATACGTGACTTAGATGTGCCTTTATAACAATATAAAAGGGGAAATTTTCTTGCTACCCATCATAAAAATATATACCAACCTATAAGGGAGGATATAAATTTGAAAATTAATCATTGGTAAGGTGAATTTCAAGATCAACCCATAGAGGTCAAGACCGATTACCATTATTGACCCATACTGGTCGATCATGTCTAGAAAAGAAACATGTGAAATTTAGAATATGGGATGTCCATACAGACATTTAGAGAGGTTTTTAACAATTAAGAACATTTTTTAGGCGTAAGATAGACAATTAGAAAGGAATAGATCCATATAGGTACTTAAGATAAAGTGAAGTGGTGAAATAGGTCTAGATTAAGTGTTTAAGTCAATTAAAGTGAAAGTGGGCCAAAACTGACATTATCAAGTATTCTTGACCAAATTTGAGGGACTACATTTACCCCTACTTTAGTTGAGAAATTAAATTAATAGAGTAAAAAGAAAGATATACCTGAGTGTGTACACCATACTTTGACTTTGGGAGAAAGCTCCAATCATGCAAAGTCCATGGTGCATCCTACAATGATGTAAAATTAGTTAATGTACATATGTGAAATTAAAAATTGAAATGTAACTTGAATTTGAAAATATTGAAAAAAATGAGGAAGGAGTACACATATATGTGTGAAACCAATGTTGCTCTTGTAACTTTGCTTGAAGATGATGTTTCCTAGAAGCATTAAAATATTGGTGCTTCCCATGAAGCACTTGGAGATATTGGTTCGTTAGCTAAACAAATGGTGAATTGAGGATGATCAATGCCCAATTTGGCTTTAACATGTATATAAAATAAATCCCATTGAGGGATGTATAAATCTCAATTTGCGTTGTTGGTATTTGTAAACCCAAGACATAAATGGGTTGGAATTCACAATGGACTTGCAAACAATAATGCTAGAGGACATTGAGACTCTAAGTTATGCAATATCCACTTTAAATAAATCAACCATTACATATGGTTTGTATATTAAATTGTCACTTTGTTCCTTAATTCATGTATTCATGATAAAAAGAGAATGGAGTACATCCATGTTCTTACCTATTATTGCTTGCACAACATGCCCTAATTCATCATGAATCGTGAAACCCATTTATTGATTTTTTCTCTGCTCTTACTTATGTTCACAAGATAGTTGGTCTCAAATCTATTATGTCACTTTGGTGGGTTGTCTCAATTTATATGTTGAACCAATCTTGTAATCATCTCCTTTGGAAAAACCATGCCAATGCAGGAAAACTTCATATAAATCACTCAGTATAACAATGGAGTCTTGGTGTCTCAATTTTCCTTTGAATATCTTACTTACTTAGATCTCTTGAGCCTCTCCTAGGGGTCATCTTGGTTTGTGTTGTGAATCATCTCCCTTGACCCACCCTATTATGATGATCAAGATCATGCATTAAACTTTAATATAAAATACTTGATCTAAAAATGATCTTTTGACACACGTTTTACACTTAGAAAATCTTGAAAAAACATGCTAAATTCCTCAGTTATGTTTGTTGTAGGTGTACATGATTTTTTTGGTTCTTCAGTCTTCAAAATATGAAATAGGTCTTCAGGTCCTAAAATGTCTTAGTCCTTTGCTATTTGGAATTATTTTTATTATTTAGCATGCCTTAGTTTTATTACGTCCCATAAACCTAATCAAACTTCAAAGTCTGATTAGGTCTATGGAGGGGGTCATCATTGTTTTATATTAATTGACATTTTCTGCCTGATTAGGTTAGTCAGTTGGGAAGGATAAGTTTCCTTTGGTAATTAGGAATTTTATTCCATTTAGGTCTTTTGGTTATCGAGTCGAGTTTTGTAGTGTTGAGTAGGATTTTTCCCTTGATTATGTCTTGTCTATATGAGAAAGCATCTTTATAATTGTGGTCGAGGATATATCTTAGACCAAGTTTGTTGGGCCCCATCCTTTATAGTTGAGATTAAAACCCCAACTTAGTCTCACTCAAGCTCTAAATCCTCTGACAGTCCTAATCATTCTTGAGACCTCAATGGGGTCTATGGACTCCTCTATTTTAAAAACATAATGTCATGTGGGATTTCAATCCTGATCATAATGTTAACACACCGAGCTAACCTTTGAATAAGTAATTAGGGTTCCCAAGCCTGATTAGGTATTGAGGCCCACAAGTTCAAATTTCATTTTTAATTGTTACAATGATTCTCAGTTAGGTTTGTAACATAATCCAAAGCACACCCTAGTTCTATTTGGGCTTTTGAAGCCCAATTAGAACTTAGATTTAATATTTTTAAGAAGTGCATTTTTACCTCATGCAAAAACTTGAATAAGTCCATTGGGCCTATTTCTAGCTTATTTTGGTTTTTCATGAATAAATTTTGAACTATTCATTTGTTTCTCGATCTGTTTATAGCATTGGGAAGTTGAATATGACCTGGTCATAGTAGTACCATAAATTTTGGGTAATCTTTAACCAATAAAAAAATGTTCACATTATTATTTTTGCTTGCTAAAAGGTGCTTTTAATTATCAAATTTTAACTTGTTTTTGTCTTTTTGTAGGTAAAAAGTGAAATGGGATGCATTACTTAGAGAAAAAAGAAAAGTCAGTGGCTAAATTTAATGGTTTAAAGTGAGTTTTGCAGGGGAAACATCTTCTATTTGGTATGGGTGTTTCTATATAATGCTAGATGAGAGCCATTCCAAGGGTTGGATCTTTGTTGCTCCTAGGAAAAACATTGGATCAAACACATTTTTTCATTCTCAGTGTAATTTCCCTCCCTCATTTGCTTTCCCTAGCATTATGCTACCAAAATTATAATTGAATGATCAATGTAAACCCTATTTTCACTATTCAAGTGAATATAAATTTTAATTAAAGTTATGGAGTTGATTTTTTGGAATCTATGTGTGTAAATGGTTATTATGATCTACCTCTTAATGGTGTGATCCTTAGACTCTGGCACTTATTCATGTTCATGGTCATATGATTTTTGGCCAAATGGAAGATTAGTTTGTGGGTTTCATTCATTCAAACATCTTCGATTTGACTTCATGGCAACATGTATTTTCTTTCTTTTCTCATTTCTTTTATTTTTATAAATGCATTTGTTAGCTAAGGTTAATGTAAGAATTGAATGTATTTAGTATCACATGTTTATCTTGATTGAAACGTATTATTTATTATAGTTACCATATTTTTGAATGATTGTATATATTAAAATTAATGTTAAAATTAGTTGTGATTCATTTTTAAAAAACTTATAAATGTTGATGTATCTTGGGTAAATATAAGCATGGTTTTATTATTTTTTGAAATGCACATGAAATTTGCATACATGAAATAACTAAACTTGCATTTCCATTTAAATGGTAATAAGATAAAAACAACATTTAAATCTCATTAAATACTCCCAACCAACATGCCCCTTGAATTGGAATAGTTTTGCATAGACCAACTAGGTCATCTAGATGTCATGACCCAATAGATATAGACCTTTATGAGACCCTCGGGCCTCCTTTTAGGAGAGGCTAGATGGGTGACCATCCCACTTGAGTTGGTGTGATGACTAACCCATCAATATTCTAGTTTTATAAGGAGGTTTAACCATGAATATTTTGAGAGACTTCAATCATTTTGATCTTGTGGCCATCCTTTATGCTTCCCCACCATGTTACATGCCTAAAAACACATCAACATAATTGGTGTTAAAATGAGGGCAGGCCAGGAATATTTTGAGAGTTATCATTTATTTTAGTCTTATGGGCATCCTTTATGATTTCTCCACCATTTTGTATGCCTAAAATGCACATCAACATATTGGCCCTAGAAGTAGGGCCTAAATTGGAATTTAAATAAAAAATCTCAAACTTTAACACTTTATAGGTGTTGCATACATTATGGCATTCCAAGTCCTAAAATTAGAAAACTAGAATTTTAAACCCACCCAAGGAATTACATAGCTTGGTGGAGGTGGCTTCCCTATGAACATTTCAAGGTTGGCTCATGACTTACCTAAGAATCTCGATGAAATTTTCCCAAAATACACACATGGAGGGATTCAAATGATAAAAGAGCACATTTATTTATTTATCAGTAAAGTTGGGTTTTTTGAAATAGGGACCCAACCCTATAGAAAAGGCATAAAGATCTAAAATATACATTAATATTTGCTAATTAATCCCCAAAATATATAAAATAATAATTAGGTGGTATAAAAATAACATAAAAATTAACACATAAAACAAGGAACGAGAAAAAAAACATTAGTCCTTGTGGCCTCCAAAGGCCTCTTCCCAATTGACCATCATCCTCTTTAAGGCTTTGTCCATGTTTTACACCACTTGAGGATCTTGATCACCATCCTTATTCAACATCAATCCCTTGGCTTTCTTGTTAGAATTACCGATACCTTCGTACTCTTGTTTCCTACTAAACAACTATCTAAGAGTATCCATATTGCTAATGTAGTTATGCATTACAACCTTGTTAAACCCAACTAAAATATTCAAGTTTTTTCATAGTTTCATTTTCCATTTCCAATTGTCATTGAGTCTTTTAACCTAGATAACAACCTCACTCAGATCTTCTTTGATACTTAGGGCTCCTCCATCCTAATTGAGTTTCCTAAAATCATCCTGCCATGAGGTGTAATCCTTCATAAACCATCCGAGGAAATCCCTATGGATATCTACCTCCTCTTCCATATTTTTTTAGCTTATCTACCACTCTTTTAAATTCAACATTCAACTTCCTCTTTCTTCTCATCTTTCCCTCCATTTTTATCTTTTCCAACGCTCCCTCATTTGGTGTTTTGAGTGGTTTTAGGCCAGCCACCACCTCTTAGATCTATTCATCTAGGTTCTCATAGAGCTTAACATTAGAGACCCCTTCTATGTTATTTTATGACTCCACATGTATGCCACCTTTACCAAAAAAATTCTCAACCTCCCTATTTTATTGATTTTTCTTAGAAGAGATTATAAGAATATGCTTTATCCCTACCCTAACCATCCCTTATTTACTCCCTAGGATAGGGCTACAAATATGGCCACTGTTGATGGATTTATGGCATTTGAAAATTAAAAAATATCATAACTTAATACAAGGGATGTTTTTATTCCCCGTTTTCACATCAAGAACATAAATCTCTAAGGAATGGAAATAATAAAAAAAGGCAAACTAATAAGAATATGATTCCTGAAGTAATTAAAAAACATAAAATGAGATGTGTGCACTACCTTATATCTACTTTCAATGGTAATAAATAACATGATATGATTTTTAACCTCATCATATGGGTGAGGAAGGTACTCTATAGAAAAGTCACTTTAGAATTATTTAATTTCTTAACCTTCCAACAAGAATTTGTCATTCTCTTCCCTATAATCCCTATCAAACTTATACACTTTGGTAGCCTTAATATTCAACCTAGTGACTTTGGATATTATCTCTTCTATGATTTTAATCTAAGCCCCATTAATAACCATAATTATATCCTTCCAACTCTTAATAAAACATTTAAAGACATATTAGTCATGGACTTCAATCCACTGGATGAGATTCATAAGACCCCCTTCCTAGATGATTCCCCATAATTTTACATTTTGCATCAAAGACTCAACCATCAATGGTTTGATTATAAGTAAATCCCCACCCATATTGATAAAAAAATTAGTGATCCACTTATACTTGCATGATTGAGCTCCCCATCTAGAAATAATGACTAGAGGACAACTTACCTTCACATGATTAGTACACTTCACATGCTCCTCATTATGCCAGTTCACATCCTTCAAAAATATAATGGGGAAACCTCCCCTTCCAATATGTGAGACTATATCTTTTTCAATTCAAAAAGATACAAATCTATAAATTATTACTACTAATAATGAAATTCCAAATCATTTGAACTATATCATAATAAAAAAACATAATAATAAGAATGAAACTGAATATAGGCTCAAGAACACAACAATGATTATTGAACACATATATGATTAACACCCTCAAAGTCAATCTTATGAAGAATTATTTTAGGTAATTCCTCCCTCCTGAACCATCTTTTGACTCTATTATAAGAAACACCCACATTGGCAAATCATTATGTAGAATGGTTTCCTTCCCTATAGATATGTTGAATACAAACATCTTGGAAAGAAGTAATCATAATAAGAAATTCTTCCACCATTTGACTAATATTACAATTAGCATCATTCTTATTGGAGATATAATTAATAATAACCCACCTTCAATGAATAACATATTGACTCTCGATTATTTAACCAACTTCAAACACCATAAGGTTGCCAATGTTTCAAGTGAGTGGTTGGTTTGGATTCCTATACTACCTGCAGAGGCTACCACCAGTTGTCTTTTAGCATCATTGAGAATATCTCCCTCCCAAAACACCTAGGTTTCCTTTTAAATCCCCATCAAAGTTTAATTTCACCTAATGCCAAAAAAACACATGAAGTCATTCAAGGATGCCATTATTCAAACTCAAATCCAACATGAAGATGTTACTTGTCATTTGTTTCCTTATTATCTAGATGAGGTTGTTTACGGTTGGTACCTTGACTTGTTGGATGAATATATTACCTCATGGGTTACCTTTGAAAATGCATTTGTTAATTATTTTTACGTGTCAACCAACTTTGATGTATTGTACTATTAATTTTTTATAGTCCATAGGAGACCAATGAACCCATGAACATGATGTTTGGTTTCATCAGTTAAACAAGAGGTTGAAAGACCCATTCCTAAAATAGAAGTTCTTGATATCAAGGCCTATCTAAAAATGTTAGACCCCTTGACTACCATGTTTATCTGAAGGACTCCATCCAATATTACATCTTTGACATTAACTTATCTGAAGCCTTCACTATCGAGCAATAATTAATGTTACATGGTTATGGTGCTAACCCATTTTATTCACTTGAACAACCAAGTGTTACATCCAAAATCCTTTGAGTTACTTACCTATAAGATAACCCATGGATCAATTTGCACATTATAATAAAGCATTGCCTTAAGCTTAGAACTAATGAACCTCCCTGTGACAAATGAAAACCTTGCTATTATATTTAACACTTATAGTTATGATAATTTGATTTATAATCAACAAGTTATTTTACCTTGATTTAGTGATCAAGCATCTTTTGGTTCTATTTTTAATCAAATGTCATTTTTTATAAGATATTCCTAACAAGCAATGCCTAGATTGACCTATGAGCCACATTCCCAAATTTATAATTTGGTTTCTGCATATGCAAAAATGAGACAAGTTCTAAATCAATCATGTTGACTGAGAATGTTCCATTCAATAGATAAGAATTAGTCCAAGAAAGTAATGATGTTGATGAGTCTGATGACAAAATTGTAGCCATTGTTTTAGGTGAGTTCTGGATGAAAATATGAGTAAAAATGAGCTGACCATATAAGAAGACAAATTAGAAATTTATTATGATCAATTTGAAGATGAAATTGAAGACATCTCACTCCAAGGCAACCTTACTTTTGATTTGGTTGGCACAAATTTGAATAATACAATCCCAAGGTTTATCTTCACCAAATAAAAACACATGTACACTATTGATGATATGTGGAGGGAAGATGAAAATCATGTTGTTACTCCTACATTGTAAAGTTTAGATCATTTAAAGTAGCTTATAGGATGTTATTGTAGTGGTTTGGTGTTCCTCACAATAGTGGAGGTAGCCAAGATGGAAATAAATAATCATGAGCATAGTATCATGAAATAAGAAGTAAAACCAACGATATCCAGAGTTGAGTATGACTTGATCCAATATAACTCCTCACAACATCAATCACTGATGATTAAAGCAGAAGGTACTTATCATTGGAAGAACAAAGCCTATGCCTTCTAGATGATGAAAATGATAAGAAGGATGTTGACATAACATTAATAATAGAAAGGAAGTAGCCAATAATTGAGTCATTGACTGGCTGCCACAAAAAACATATCTTCGTTAGGTTAATTATGCAAATATCTCTGGTATGTGTTGATACTCACCCCTATCCGTCACCACAATTCAATGTATTAGTAGAGGTATTTATCAAACCCTATCCCAATTGTTGTTTTTGAATTAAGAGTAAATGCATTATTGAATCTAATAACATAATTTTGCTTAATTTGCATGAGGAAATCATAAATAGGACTATTTGGGATAATGTTCATAAATGAAAATGGTAAAATAATTGTAGATATGAGTTTTCATCTAGTAGGTTCTCTACCAAATCTTCTAAAATCCTGAAAGTGAATATGTTCTGTCTCAAGTGTTTAACTAGTGAGGATGTCACGTTTCTTGACAATGGGTGGTTCCTCAAACTCTTTCTTCTAAGCATGGATTTGCCTCGTAAGGTTTTCTAAATAAATTATATTTGAATAACTACTTTTGTTTCTTACCTTCAATTTTTTTTTTAATCTTTAGCATTGATTTGGCCTTATCATTTATCTCTTTTTGGTCTGGTCTATTTATTTTTACCCTATGGGTTCTTCATTGATCAAATAATGAGGAATAATGGTTTGCACATAGGTATCACAAATGACATTCTTATGATTAATTACTTTGATTAGTTTTTGGCGTAGGCTTCTATTTAAGAGTTAGTTTCAAAAACTTGGGTTGTTTTGTATGTTTTAAATTTATTCACATTTGGACAAGTTTGGGTAAACCAATTGGCCTTTAAAAAACCTATTACAATTAATAACTAGGGTGAAAAATATAATTATGCCTTTTGTTTGCAATGATATTCCCCAACCTGGAATTGAGATGTGAAAAATAAAGAAAGGAAAGAAAAGAAAAATCAATTCATGGGTTATTTAAGCAACTTCTATTGAGGATATCGACACCCAACTGGAAGTAGAGTAAGGTATTGAGTGGGATAAAAGACATCTCCATCAAAGAAATGGATGCTTGGCTGTCAGTAAAGTAATGTCTAGGCATTCATTACAAGTTAGAATTCACTATGTTGATAGTTGATGTTGTGGTAGCTAGTCCTTATATGTTCCATAAAGCAGTAAAAAACTCATATACACATACCAGGTAATTTTGAATATCATATTTGGTCTTATATCCATTCCTTTATTTTCCTCTCTCAAATCCATACATGTTCCATAGGCTATCTTAGCTAAAGATACTAGGTTTGTAGACACATTTCTTTCATTTCAAAATATTTGGGAGTATTTTCTAGCTAAATCACCATTTTTTATTGCTTGCAAAACACACCCTAATTCCTTCTAAATCATAGAATCCCTCTTTTGCTTTTTGTTCTGCTATTTTTTGTGCTCACAAGCTAATTGGTCTTATCAATATTATGTCACTTTGGTGGGCCATCTCAATTTACATGTGAAACTAGGTCCCATAACTACCTCTATTGGAAAGATCACATTCATTCGAGAAAAAATCATATAAAACACTTAGCATGAAAGTGAAGTCTCAATGCCTCAGTTTACCTTTGAATATCTTGCTTGCTTGGCTCTCTCAAGCCATTCATAAGGATCATCTTAGTTTGTGTGACAAACTAGCCACCGTGACCCACCTCATTATGAAGACCAAACTCATGTAGTAAACTTTCATATAAAACACTTGATCTAAAATTTACCTTTTAACACACTTATCACACTTATAAAATATAAAAAGAACTTGCTAATTTCCCCAGTTAGGTCTATTTTAGGTGTGTTGGGTGAATATTTTGTCATCAACTAACTGACGACAAAATGGGTATATCAACCACAACATAAGGATATTTAATTAGCAAAATGTGTAGGTCTACCACATCATAAGGAGATAAATATCTCCTCTCATCAAGGGGAGGTTCCTTATAAACTACTATATACTAATATAAATTGAAAATACACTCAGAGGTGAAATCATACCATCCATCTCTTTTTTTCAGAGATGATTTTCACAAAGAAAAGGAGAAGTCTTGGGTAATTTCTAAAGGCATTTCTCTTCTTTCAAAAATGATGTTCATAAAACCAGAGAAAGACTTCTTGGGTAGTAACTGTAACCACAAGAAACCCATGAAAGCACAAAGTCTTCCGTTGCTTCTCTCACTGATTTAGGACAAAGTAACATAGTAGAATGAAGTGTAGCACAAAGTCTCCACTTCAACTACAACAGAGTAAAATATTACAAAGGATAAACATAGCTCAAAGACTCTCCAATATCCTTTGCAGTAAAACACAAAACACACAACAAACTAAAGACAATTATGGTAGCACAAAGTCTCCCACAGTCGGCTTCAGGACACCTTCTAGGTTATTTCGATTAGTTTTGCTTATTTGATTAAATGGACAAGATTATATTTAAGAAAAAAGACATAAAAACAATTTCCTAGATAACACAAGCTATTTCAACACAAAGTTTGAAAAGTCACTTGCTTTCTCATTCACTTTATAAAATATGATTAACAATCTGAGCTCAAAGTCTGAGGAATGCCTTTCAATTTGGGCAGAGTTTCGTTTCTAATAACAGAGAGATCTCCCTTTATACAAAATGAGAGATTCCAATATATAGCATCCAAAGAAATACTTGGGCACTTATTTTCATGAAAATAGCCCATGTTGTATTGAATGCATTGAATATTCTGTGAAAGGGCCATGCTAGAATAGGTTATTAGCCTTAACTTTGGCATTCTAAATCATCTCAAATGTCTTCTCCTAAGCATGGGTTGCCTAGTCTTCTTCATGATGCTTAAATGGTTGTCCATTCACCTTTACTTAATGAAGAAAAAGAGGCCATGCAATTAAATGTTTGTGTTCTTTGAGGTCCACCTGGTGGACTGTTGCACCTACTGAAATAACTCTTCCATAGATATTTCTAGATTTTCTATAGTCATTCCCTCTTTCCTTACTACATTTTGTCTCTTCCTGGTGATCTAAGCTCTCAGGTCTATCTTCTCACTTTCTGTTGGTGCCTTCAGCTACTTTCTTGGCTAGTCACTGAGTTTGTTCTCAGGTCTATGCTCTTTTTTGAAAATCAACGATTATTACATCACCCTAAATTTGACATTTGCGAGGACGTCACCGGTCACTTGAACCACTTTGAACCTTGAACCTTGAACTCTTTTGGTTCAATGGTTTAATGGTTCAATGGTTCAAAGTTCAATGGTTCGGTGATTAAATGTTTTGTAAAGGGCCGTGTTCACTTAGTTTTCTTTTATGCACTCAAGGCATTGTTGAACCAATTCTTTGAACCGTTTAGTTAAACCTTTTTCTAAAATCTTCCACTTCATCCATTCTCTCAAAGCTTCTGCTCAAACTTTGAACTTTATACCCTTCAAACTCATTAAACCTGTTGAACCTTTCAAAGTTCAATGGTTCAACGATTCATTCTAACTCTTTAAATCTGTTGAAGCTTCAAACTCTTTGAATCCTTTTATTCTTTGAGTCTGTTGAACACATTAAACCTTTGAACCTCTCAGAGTCAGGGCTCAACGGTTCAACAGTTCAATGATTCATTCCAATTCTTTGAACCCCACCATTAAGTCTCTTGATTGAACCTCAGCGTTGAACCATCATCAAAACACTTAGAAAATGCCTCAAGTGTTTTAAAGTTCCCTTTGAGAAAGCCCGCCTGTTGAACCTGCAATTTCCTTAGCTGAAAAGGCTTGAGTGTTTGAAAAACTTAACTGCTCAGAACATGTTTTTAGTAAAGAAAGAGAGCATTTTGGTCTATAGGACCAAAATGATAGGCATGTTGTCCACAAAAATAAGTGACAAATTTTGGGAAAAACAGTTGGCTCCAGTTGGAGAACTTCCATCGATTGAAATTTTGAAACAATCGAAGGGAGTAGAAATTAGAATCTCAGTGCCTTCATCTATGCCATTGGGCTATGGAGTCATGCTTACCCAAAAATAAAGGTGCCAAAAATAAATAAACAAAATAAAACAAAGAAATACTATACATATATACAACTAGACTTATCTAATACTTCAAATATTGAAGTGCTTCAGATGTTGCCCACTATGAGGTAGTGAAAATGACATTCCATCTTAATATTTTAGCAAGAAGCTATTTTCACCATTTAATCGATGAATGACAAATGGACCTCTCCATAAGGAATCCAATTTTCCATGTATTCCTTTTGGTTCTCTCCTCTTGTCCCATAACAAGACTTAATCTCTAATCTAAAAATCATGAATCCTTGCTTTCTGGTCAAAGAGTTTCTTTACCAGACTTTGATGTGTAGTAATACAATCCACCACCATAGTTTGTTGCTCATTTAATTCAATCAAGTACATGATCCTCTTATCGATGGAACTTTCAAGTTGAATCTTCTACTACCTTTGCCAACTTCAATGCTGATAATTCTAAGGTGATTGGTATCTCTACATTTAAACCATATAGAAGCTGGAATGGGGACATACCTATCGCCCTTTTGGGTGTAATCCTGTCTGCCCATAAGGCGTCAAGCAATTCTTTATGCCAAGTTCTCTAATTGTTATCAACCATCTTCTTGGTAATGGTCACCATATTCTTATTGCTTGATTCTGCTTGACCATTTCCTTGCAGATAATAGTCAAAAGAGTGGGAGAGGATAATCCCATAATAGTAGTAGAACTGGGTAACCTCATGATAAGAGAAATAGGCTGCATCATCTATTATAATCTTGGTCAGGACTCCAAACCTAGAAATAATATTTTCTTTGAGAAAATTAAATACCATTTTTGAAGCAGCATGCTTGACTGGAATGGCTTCCACCCACTTGGTAAAGTAGTCTGTGGCTATGAGAACATAGTCATGTCCAGCACTCAAGGATGGATTTACACTGCCAATGAAATTAATTCCCTATTGTTGAGAAGGCTCTTCAATTACCATAGGCTTGAGAGGTAGTGCAACCAACTTGGGTTTCCCAATGAATTGTTGGCACAGTTCACATCTACGCACCCAAGTGTATGAATCTTGAAATAGAGTAAGCCAATAGTACTTGGCTCAAAAAATCTTATGGGCAGTCATGGGTGCAAAAAAATGTCCTCCACAAGCCAAATTGTGGAAGGACTCCAAAAGTTTGCTCTGCTGTACTTAATCCACATAGTGAAGGAATACCCCATCAAGGTTCCTCTTGTATAAACTATTGTCCCACAGGACAAAGTTGGCAGCTTTCAACTTAATAGTCCTCTTTTCTTTAAAAGATAGATGAGCAGGACACTCACCATAGGTAAGGAAATGAGTAATATTCGAATACCACTCATTCATAGTGGTGACAAATAGAACTGTAGGTGTGCCTTCAACCTTTGTTTTTTTATGCCCTACTTCTTCTGGTATGTTATCAATAATTAATTGGTAGAGACCTCTTCCCCACACAAGCTTCATAAGTTTGATAACAAGATCAAACTCCTAGATTTTGGAAATTCAATTGCCCCTTTTAGTTCCAAACACTTGTTGAGTTAGAATGGACTTTACTGTTATATCAAGAACTAGAGCAACAATGTGTGAGTTCAAGATGTAAAAACGGAAGTGTTTTACCAACTTAACCACAACATATGCATGCTTATCCATGTTTGAATATTTCAACTCATGAGCTTTGAGAGAACAACTCATGAAATATATGGGGGACTCCACACTTTCTTTGTTCTGCTGAACCAAAATGGCTGAAAGCATGTGTTTAGAAGCATAGTTGTATATCATGAAGTCTTTGGTGTAATCAAGACAAACTAGGATTGAGGCATGGGTGATAGCTTCCTTGATGTCTTGAAATGCTAACTTGCCTTCTTCAGTCCAGCTGAAAGTAGCTTTACCCTTCATCATGTTGACAATGTGGTGAGTCTTTTCTGTGAATTCAGGAATGAACCTTCGTAGAAAATTCACCTTTCCAAAGAAAGAATGAATTGTAGTCTTACTGGTAGGAAGAGCAAGCTCTTAGATGGATTTGACTCTTTTTGGGTCAATCTTTATGCATTCTCGAGACACAGTGTGACTGAGAAGTTTACCTTCAGTAACCCTAAAAATTGACTTCTTAAGATTAAGAGAAATACCATTTTACCGACATCACTCTAGCACTTATTGTAGATGATGCACATGATCAGGATGATGTTTAGAAAAAATAGTCAAGTTGTTAAGGTATACCATAATGAACTTTTCCATTTCATTTCTGAAGGCATGTTCCATCACTCTCTGGAAGGTGGCGCCAGAATTGGTCAAGCCAAAAGGCATTCTATGATATGCAAAGGTGCCCCAAAGTGTAGTAAAAGTGGTCTTATGTTGGTCTGCTTCACCAAATTCTACTTGATTGTATCATGAAAAACCATCTAACATTGATAACATATTTGTGCCAGTCACTGTCTGCAACAGCTGATCCATGATGGGCAGGGGATAGTTGTCTTTTAAAGATGACTGATTCAAATTTCTAAAATTAACACACGGGTGAATTTCTCTATTCTTCTTTCTCACAGGGACTATGTTCGCAATCCAGGGGGAATGATGGATTGAGAAAATAATTCTTGCATTCAATATTTTTTATATCTTAAAAAGAATAGTGCTTGATATCTTGGGGTTGTACTGCCTTTGTTTTTGCTTATGAGGCAATGACCTAATCTTGAGAGAAATATTGTGTTGAATTTCTTTAGGCCTGAGAGATTTCAGATCATCATAAGAGTATGCCAAAACATCAATGTAATGGCAATGTAGGGTAATGAATTTGAGTTTTTCATCAGGAGTGCAACAATTTCTGATGTTGACCATTTTAGGATTATCTTCTGTACTCAAATTTATTTGATCAAAATCCTTGGAGGATCTTGAATCTATTTGTGGCCTCTTGATACACCTATCATGCTTATTAAATAGCTTCTCAAGAGAAACTAATATTTTGAGAATTTTATTCCCTTTGAGATGAAAGAACTTTTTGTCAGTTTTTAAATTTATTTCGAGAGCTGATTCCCATGGTGGAGATTCACTGCCTTCAAAATGAAGCTTCTCAAAGCTATCCATCTATTCTAGAAAATCAATGATTTGGTTATCACCATTAAATACTTGCTAATGGTCAGCATTATCTGATACACTTGGTCCAAAGACCAACTCAATAGTGTACTTTTGCTCTTTAAAATCTTGGCGAGGAACCATGAGAGTTGCAGAGATGACCAAGAAATTTGCTTGATTGTTGAATTCTCTAGGCATGGTAGAAATACTAAAAACATCAAAACTTTCAAGATAGTCCCACACTAAATTGTGATGTCACAATCTTTCATTCTTGGTTTGATACATATTTCTCACCTGATAAACCCCCAGCTCAGCATCTCCTCAGGTGTGAAGAAGTTTGACGCCTTTAATCCAAGCATCAAAGATTCATACTTAGTGATGTTGGTGGTATTGTTGAACTATAACTTGTATGAGTAGGAAAAAATATCTCTTTGAGGAGATATCAAAACAACTCCAGCTCTAGAATCAGTAAAAAAGTTGCTGCCATCAAATTCAAGAATCCAGACATCATTAGAATATGATCTTCTATCAGATTTTTTTCATTAGAGAGGGAAGATCCTTTTTCATCTGTGTTGTGCCCTACCAATTTTTTTGATGTCTTGTCTAATTTTTTTGGATTATCACCTAGTAAATTTTTATCTGCTGAAACATAAACATCTTCAATAGATATAAGGTAATTACCCATGCCTAAAGATTCAAACAGAATTTGAGCTTCAGGGGCTAATGTTTGGGTGACAATGTATTTTGATTCCTTCTCAGGAAGTAGCCTTTGCATGACACCTTTGATAGGAATCCTTTCCTTAGACAGGTCTATGCTTAATTCTCCACCCACATCCTTGCAAAAATTCTACCCAAGAAAAATGCCATAGGAAACTGGAATGTCAGCCACCAAGACTATCATTTTAATCCTCTTATCTGAGAAGGCTGCAAATGCAAATTGGGTATCTTTGATCTGTCCTAAAAGTGGCACTTATTTATTTTCCATGGAGAAACATCTCCCAAAAGTTTTAGTCAGAGTGAGACCGAGAGAGTCTAACACCTTGGCGGGCATCACATTGTCAGAGGTGCCAGAATCTATGATGCAGTTATTCAGCTTATGACTATTTATCAGTAGGGAAACATAGAAAGGTTTTATCTTCCTAGGGGAAATAGGAGGAGTAATGACAAGATTGTTTTGAGCGAATGTGTTCTTTGTTGGATCATGAGTTACCTTTGAAACATTTTATTCTATAGGGATGATTTTTTTCTTGATGCACTCAACTAGCCTATCCAATTGCTCAGGGTTGGCATGTAAGTATTCAAATTTAGACATTTAAATCTTGGTCTTCTTAGTATGGTCAATTATATCAAATGACTGAAAAGAACTAGGGACAGAGGAAGGAAGTCCATCATTTTGGGTTTTATTAGGTGTGGTACTGGTCTGAGAAATTAAAGCAGAATGTGCAAGATTGTTTGAAGTACTTACTTTTTTATTGATCTCCGGGTCCTTTGATTGAAAAGGTAGAGAAGTCCCTCATTTAGCAATTGAAATTTTTGGTTGAGATTCTTCCCCTATTTTTCTCTTATCAGCTTATTAAGTTGACTAGTTCTGAGACTTGGTAAATACAACATATGATCCATCAAACACTTCTCCTTTACTTCTCACTTCATCTTGGTAATTTAGGAAACTAATGTTGGAGTCACTAACTAATTCTTCTTTGCCTTCTACAAAGATATCAACATCATCTTCTTGGTTGAACTCAGGTTAGAAAGAAAAATCATGTTTAGCTTCATAATAAGCAATTATTGAGTTAGCTAGTGTTGCTTCAATGGCAAGCTTCCTTGGTGGGGGAGGAAGGCGATTTGGTTGCCCTTGATTTCTAGTAGCATTGCTTTGATATGACTAGTTGGGAAATGTCCTCCTTGGTATATCCTGATAAGAAGGAGGAGCAGACATCCCTTGTGCCATTTGCTTTTTCAGAGTTAATAATTCATTTGCTAGCTTTTGCACCATAGGATCAGTGGTGTCTGTAGAAATTTTTTTAGAAGATGAAGAAGATTTATTTCTATTAGGATTTCTTCTTATCTTTCTTGCCAAGATAAGATCATCTTCAACTTTAGTGGCCAAAATCTAAGCTATAGCAAGATCTATGTGGCCAACTTGCCTCAATAGAAAACTCACTTCAGGAAGCTAAGAATTAATGAAGCATTTAAGATTTTTAGGTGTCGACTGAGTAATGGTAAGAATCCTATTTCTCAGCTTGTCAAATTTAGCAATGAAGTCTCGCATGGGTTCATAAGGCTCCTTCTTCATTTGCATAAGCTGAGCTAACAGGGCATGTACATCTTTTGCAGGTTTGAATTTAGCCTCATACTTAGCCTTGAGGGTGTTCTAGTCAGTGATTATTTGTGCTTGGAGATGATAAAACCAGTCTATGGTAGTGCCTTACAATGTTTGCACAAACAGTCTAACTGTTATGTCTTCATATTCAACACCTATCACACCATAGACTATGCAAAAGACTACAATATGTTCATCAAGATGAACTTTTTCATCACTATAGAACTTGGAAAAATTCTTCCTTGAACTACAAGGTAGCTCATGTAAAAGTGGGGTTAGATTCAGAGGACCAAAGTATTACCCTAGGGGCCTTGAGCTGCCATGATATGACTGTTAAAAGGAGGGATAAAAAATCTCTGTGGGATATGTATAGACAAAGCTCTGCTAGCAGAGGAAAGAGAAACTTTGCCTGGTATTGGGGACTTGATGTAAACACCTAGTTTGCTTAAGGCGAGATGGTGGAGGAAAAAAATCAAAATTACTCAGTTACACCAACTCAAATACAGGGTCAACAATACCTTGATCTCTCTGGCTTTGTGTGTATGGTGGATCTACCAGAGTGTGAAATGAAAATGGAAAAGAACTGGAAATGCTTCAATTTGAAGCTTGAGGCTTCAAACTACACATTCTTCCACAGCTAAGTCACCAAAAAACTATTGGGTGAATATTTTGTCATCAACTAACTAAAGGTGAAATGGGTATATCAGCAACACCATAAATATATTTAATTGGCAAAATGTGTAGGTCTACCACATCATAAGGAGATAAATCTCTCCTCTCATCAAGGGGAGGTTTCCTATAAACTACTATATACTAATATAAACTAAAAATACACTCAGGGGTGAAATCATACCATCCATCTCTCTTTTTTCAGAGATGATGTTGACAAAGAAAAAAAAAGTCCTGGGTAATTGTTGAAGGCATTTCTCTTCTTTCAAAAATGATGTTCAAAAAACTAGAGAAAGACTTCTTGGGTAGTAACTGTAACCACAAGAAACCCATGAAAGCACAAAGTCTTTCGTTGTTTCTCTCACTGATTTAGGACAAAGTAACATAGTAGAATGAAGTGTAGCACAAAGTCTCCACTTCAACTACAATAGAGTAAAAGATTACAAAGGATAAACGTAGCTCAAAGTCTCTCCAATATCCTTTATAGTAAAACACAAAACACACAATAAACTAAAGACAATTATGGTAGCACAAAGTCTCCCATAGTTGGCTTCAGGACACCTTTCAAGGTATTTCCACTAGTTCTACTTATTTGATTAAATGGACACGACTGTATTTAAGAAAAAAGACATAAGAGCAATTTCCTAGATAACACAAGCTATTTCAACACAAATTCTGAAAGGTCCCTTGCTTTTTCATTCACTTGATAAAATATGATTAACAATCTAAGCTCAAAGTCTCAAAAATGCCTTTTAATTTGGGCAGAGTTTTGCTTCTAATAACAAAGAGATCTCCCTTTATACAAAATGAGAGATTACAATATATAGCATCTAAAGAAAGACTTGGGCACTTGTTTTCATGAAAATGGCCCATGCTATATTGAATGCATTGAATATTTTGTGAAAGGGCCATGCTGGAATAGGTTATCAACCTTAACTTTAGCATTCTAAATCATCTCAAATGTCTTCTCTTAAGCATGGGTTGCCTAGTCTTCTTCATGATGCTTACACGGCTGTCCATTCACCTTTACTTAATGAAGAAAAATAGGCTGTGCCATTGAATGTTTATGTTCTCTGAGGTCCACCTGGTGGACTGTTCCACCTACTGGAATAACTCTTCTATAGATATTTCTAGATTTTCTATAGTCATTCCCTCTTTCCTTGCTACATTTTGTCACTTCCTGGTGATCTGAGCTCTCAGGGGTATCTTCTCGCTTTCTGTTGGCACCTTCGGCTCCTTTCTTGGCTAGTTGCTGAGTTTGTTCTCAGGTCTGTGCTCTTTTTTGAAAATCAACGGTTATTCCATCACCCTGAATTTGACGTCTGCAGGGACATCACCGGTGGCTTGAACCACTTTGAACCTTGAACCTTGAACTCTTTTGGTTCAATGGTTTAATGGTTCAATGTTCAACAGTTTGGTGATTCAATGTTTTGTAAAGGGCCGCATTCACTTAGTTTTATTTTGTGCACTCAAGGTGTCATTGAACCAATTCTTTGAACCATTTGGTTGAACCTTTTTCTGGAATATTTCACTTCATCCATTCGCTCGAAGCTTCCACTCGAACTTTGAACTTTAAACCCTTCAAACTCGTTGAACCCATTGAACCTTTGAACCTTTGAACCTTTTGAAGTTCAATGGTTCAATGGTTCATTCTAACTCTTTGAATCTGTTGAATCCTCTAACTCTTTGAATCCTTTTATTCTTTGAGTCCGTTGAACTCGTTGAACCTTTGAACCTCTTGAAGTCAGGGTTCAATGGTTTAACGGTTCAATGGTTCATTCCAATTCTTTGAATCCCACCGTTAATTCTTTTGATTGAACCTCGATGTTGAACCATCCTCAAAACACTTTGGAAATGTCTCAAGTGTTTTGAACTTCTCTTTGAGAAAGCTCACCTATTGAACCTGCGATTTTCTCAGCTGAAAAGGCTTGACTGTTTGAAAAACTTAATTGACTAGAACATTTTTTTGATAAAGAAAGAGTGCATTTTGGCCTATAGGACCAAAATGATTGGCATGTTGTCCACAAAAACAAGTGATAGATTTTGGGAACAACAAGGTGCATGTGATTTTTTTCTAGTTTTTAGTTCTATTCGGGCTTTGGAATCTTGAGTAGGTCTTCAGGTCCTAAAATGGCTTAGTCCCTTATTATTTGGACTATTTTGATTTTTTGGTTTGGCTTAGTTTTTTTTAAGTCCCATAGACCTAAGTGGACTTCAAATTTTGATTAGGTCTACAAAGGGGGCCGTTATTTTCTAATGTTAATCAACATATTCTACCTGTTTAGGTCAATGAGCTAGGAATGACATGTTTCCTTTGGTAATAAGGGATTTTATCCCACTCAAGTCTTGTGGTGATCGAATTGAGTTTTGTAGTGTTAATTAGGGTTTCACCCCAATTAGGTCTTGTCTAGCTGAAGAAGTGTCTTTGAATTTATGGTTCAGGATATATCCCCGACCATGTATGTAAGGCAACGATTAGGCTCTATCCTTTGTAGTCTAGGTTGAAACCTTGACTATTTTCATTTGGGTTTTAAATCCTTTGATAATCCTAATTGGTCTTGAGACCTTGATGGGGTCTACATGCCCTTCCATTTTAAAATCAAAATTCCATGCAGGATTTCAATCTTGATTATAACATTAACACACTGACCCAACCTACAAAGAAGTAATTGAGGGTCCCAAGCTCGATTAGGTCTTAAGACCCCCAATTTAAAATTTTTGTTCTAATTGCTACAATGAATCCTAATTAGGTTTATGACCTAATCCAAAATACACCCATATTCTATTTGGGCTTTTGAAGCTCGATTAGAACTAGGATTTCATTTTTTTTAAAAGTGTGTTTTTAACTCCTATGAAAACCCAAATAAGTGTATTGGGCATTTTTTAAACCCATTTTGGTATTTTAAATGTAACTTTTGGAACATTTATCCATTTCTTGATCCGTTTGTACCATAGTGATGCTAATTCTGACTAGGTTGCACTAGTACCATCGATTTTGGGTAATTTTGTGCCAATTAAAATATATTCACATTCTCCTTTATACTTTCTATAAAGTGATTTTAATTATCAAAATTTAACTTTTTTTTGTCTTTTTTAGATAAAAGGTGAAATGAGATGCAACACTTTGAGGGAAAAAAATTTAGTGGCTACATTTAATGGATCTAAGTGAATTTTGGATGGAAAACATATTGCCATTAGAATGTTGGTTTGTATATAATGTCAGATCAAATCCATTCCAAGGGTCAACTCTTTGTTGCTCCTAGGAAAAACATTGGACCAAACACTTTTTTGCATTCATTGTCTAATTTTTCTCCCTCATTTGCTCACCCTGGTGTTATGTTATCAAAATTATAACACAATGATCAATGTAAACCTTTTTAAATTATTCAATCGAATATACATTTTAATCAATGTTATGGAGTTGTTTATTTGCAATCTACATGTGTATATATGATGATTGTGATCTTCCTCTTCATGGTGTGATCCTTTGACTTGGGCACTAATTCTTGTTCATGGTTATGTGATTGTTGGATAGATGGAGGAATAGTTCATGGGGTTCATTTATTCAAAAAACTTCGATTTAGCTTCACGGTAACATGCTCTTCTTTCCCTTTGCCCTTTCTTTTACTTTTTTTTATGGATTTGATAGTTAGGGTTAGCGTACAAATTGAGTGAAATTTATATCACATATTTATCTCAACTGCAAGTTATCATTTATTTTAGTTACTACATTATTGACTTAATGCATGCATTAAATGTAATGTTAAATTTAATTGTGCTTCATTTATTAAAAACCCATAAACATTGATTTATTTTGGGCAAATGTATTCATGTTTTTATTATTTCTTGAAATGCACATAAGACCTACATGAATGAAATAACTAAACTCACATTTACCTCTAAATAGTGTTAATACCATAACAATGTTTAAATCTCATTTAATATTTCCAACCAACAAGCCCCTTGAATTGGAACCATTTTTAATGGACCAATTAGGTCACCCACTACACTATGATGTGACCTTGGGGAGACCTCAGTGCTTCCTTTTAGGAAAGGTTGTATGGGAGATCATCCAACTTGAGTTAGTGTGCCGAATGACCCATGAACATTACCATCATTGTAGATAGAAAATAGTATTAAAAACATGGCATGAATATGTATAATTCCCCCATTGATAAATGTAGAAATTGTATATGTATGTAGATACAAATTTGTAAACTTTTTTTGAAGCTTGTGCATGAATTTGTATCATACACCCAAAATTGTATGGATTTATACTTTGTTCCTTTAATGTGAGTGCATATGCATGACATATTCCCCCTTATTTTCTATTGATTATTGAATTTTTAAACCTTTAATAATTCTTTGAAACTATATTTTGTACCCAAAATTGATTTTTTATCATAAAAGCTTATCGAATGTATGAAAAGCCCACTGAAATGCCCCTTATTTGAGGTGAGGGAATGTGTATCCTAAAATTCAATCATCTCAATATAAAATTTAACCATATCATATGTATTAATATGTAACCATTGAGTATTGTAACATATGTCAAAAGTATGTCAACATAGTAAGATATGTACCATTCAAATAATGTATGTAATATATGAAGCAAGGTCCATAAAACTGTATCAATGAAGTTCATATTAGTAAATTATAATATAAGCATACATAATAGGTAGTGTATTATATGTATTATGACACTCATCAAACTCAATAAGCTCAATAAGCACACAAAGATAACAAGCATAGAGTCATATAATAAGGCCAAGGGCCGCATACAAGGGATATGTTTAAATATCACATAAGAATAGTTTGCACACACAAAGCCAAGGGCCACACACAACAAATATTAAAAATGTCACAAATTATTTAATGATTTTAAGTGATTTGAGTGTTAGAGTTAAGGGGGTATAATAACCTAACAAAATGGATGAATAAAAATATTCTAGAGCAGACCAATTAAACTTATTCAGATAACATAATATACTAAATCTAAAAAAATTACTAAATATGAAAAGTATAATGATAATTGATATTCTGATAATTGCAACATAATGAAGAGATAATACTTAGCTCATTTATAGATGTTTAGGAGGATTTGATTTGTGTAGAGGTGGAAGTAGTTAGATTTATGGTTAGGATCTAGTCGTTAGATTCTAGAATATTATTTATGGAGGCCTAGACACTTACGTTGACATTAGACACTTGTGTTGATGCTTCTATCCATGGATTTATAATTCTATCCTATATGAAATATTTACTATATTGTAAAATGAATACGTTTGATTATTAGGTTTTATGTCACCCTTCTATCGATGTATCTAGATCACACATATGATTTGTATGACTATGTTTAGCTTAAACCCTAATTCCTCACCTTAGGTTAGGTCACCTTACCAAGATGGGTTAGTGGATTCATGAAGTTGAGTTGACCTCAAGGACTCCTCTATCAATAAGCATTACCTACATATCCAATATTCTAAGGAGGGTCTCAGACATATGTAATTTTCTCCTAAGTGTGGGTTTATGTGTGCATAAGGGTGCAATATAATATATGCAAAAACATGTAATGATCTACCTTGTAATTTGACAAATATTGCTCATGGGTTGTTCTTTGAATGATTTTGAATTATAATATAACTACTCCTATGACTGATATAGAAATAGGGAAGAATATGGTACTATAACTCGAATGTACAATTGATGGAATGAGCTTGAGTAAGTGCTTACTTAGTATTTGCTATATGTGTGATTCATTATGATGAATGGTCTTTGTTTTGTATTTAGAATACACCTTTTGAAAGTATCTCATGAAAGGATTAAATAAGACAAATACGTTGACCTATACATTTTAAAATATTTACAATTTGGATGAATTTGAAGGTACAAACACTTGATAAGGAAACTGGACATGAGCATTGAGGTTAGTGTCTTTATGTAAACATAAGTGTCCGATAGGATAGATTTTTTTTAAAGGTTTGTAACTAATAGTGAAGGCTATAGATCCTATTTTAAGATTTTTTAGTGTTTATGTGATTTGGGTCATCAAAATGATATGGTCAAACTATAATATATGTAGTTAGGCATAATGAGAAGGTCTAAAACTGACAAGTGAATCCCTGATTAGTATTTATCAAGTGTACAAGATTGAGATGATATATATAATTAGATTTTAGTATCTACATTCCCCACCACCCCCCTTTGATCTAGTAATGCATAAGAATGAAATTACTAAGTTAAAGGAAATAAATGCATACCTGGGTGTGTAAAACACACCTTGCCTTTACTCGAGCCTTAGTGAAATTTACTAATGGTGTATCACCTATAAAAAAGAGCATGCTATACTATAAATCAATGCATGTAACCTAAATTTGAGTAATTGAAGTGCTTAAATAGTAAAGAGAGCAAGGAAGGACTACACTTCTGTGTCAATGCAACCATGTTGTCCCTTGGTACTTTACTTTAGTGAAGATGATTCCTTATAAAGAATTGGGGCTAAAAGAGGTTAAAATATACAAATGGTTAAAGCATGAGACAGGTAGTCCAATTAAGGACAACCATTATTATTTGTGTTGCAGGGTTTGACAATCCAAATGGTCACACTTGGGCATTATGTCAAACACTTTACATTTGATGATAGGGTTAGACTATAAGATATGAAATTAGGTACAATGGCAAGGTTTAGAAATGATGGATAAATCCCTCATTGGTATATGTTAAGTGTACAAGACTAAGATGATATATATAATTCTATTTTAATATATACATTCCCCACCCGCTTGAACTAGTAATGTATAAGGATGAAATTACTAAGTTAGAGGAAATAAATGCATACCTAGGTGTGTAAAAGACACCTTACCTTTGCTTGAGCATTGGTGAAATTTGTTGATGGTGTATGAACTATAACCAAGGGCGTGTTATAGTATAAATTAGTGCATGTAATCTAAATTTGACTAATGAAAATGCTTGAAAAGTAAAGAGAGCAAGGAAGGATTACACCTATGTGTTGATACAAGCATGTTGCCCCTTGGTACTTTGCTTTAGTAAATATGATTCATTATGAAGCATTAGAGATAAAGAGGTTAAAATATAAAACTTGGATGGTGTAAACATGAGATAGGTAGTCCAATTAAAGACAACCATTATTATCCATGTTAAAGGGTTCAACAATCCAAATGGTCACACTTGGGCATTATGTCAAACACTTTACATATATACTACAAAGATTTAAAATACTTCATTAATCCACATTTGAATACATATGAATTTTACACTATTAGGATTATTGAATAATGTAAACATGAAGGAAATAATACAAATACTTATGGTCTTACACACAGACCTTTACCTTGAAATGCAAGTACCACAAACCTCTCTAGTCTAGAAGGATAATAATAAATCATTTTGATCCTTTTTTAGTAGCCCCTTCACAAGAATGTCATTTTTGCTCATACAGGTAGAATCAATGACCATTGATCTTCTCCACAAATCCTTTTGTCTTCACCCCGATTTCATGGTTCATCTCAGGCTCTTCAACATCTAGGAGATTGCAAAAAATTATGAAAGATAAAACTTGGGTTTCTCCATGTATAGGTGACCTAATTGAAGTTTTTCAAGCACTTTACAAATGCATAGTCCTAATTAGAATTTTTTAAGCACCAAAAAATGTTTGAACATACCCAAGACCTACTTAGTCTTTTTCTTTTGAATAACATTGTGAGACACATTTATCTTGGGCTATACCTAGTTAGATTTTATTTTCCTAATTACCATTGTTCAGAAGCTTTAATTCATGGTAAGACCTATATGGGAATTTATTCTCACTCAACATTATGTCACGAATAAACCATTCCTAATCTAGTTAGGCCTTTGAATGTTGGTTACAACTGTGGGCAATTGGTTAGGAGTTCATAGACATAATCAAGCTTTGAACTATGATAACCATTACTAAAACCCAAATGCTAACAATGTGGCCTATTCAAGGTTTCATTCTCTGAGGTAAAAATGAAATTAATCTTAGTTTAATTTATGAAATAAACCTCACTTTACACTATAATGGAAAATAATAATACACTTACTTTTAATTGACAATAAAATTCTGATTACCAAGCCACCTCCAAGTGAGAAACATGCAATTGAAGGAGACTTGAAGTTTCAAAAAAGACCTAATTTGCGAAATGGATCATGATAATAACTATAGGAATTTGGAACTTGTTTGAAGACCTAATCAGTGCTAAACTTGATTAGAAAAAACAATAATGAGCTAATCTTCCTTAGACCATTTTAGGGCTTAGAATCTTAATACAATTGCTAGGGTTCATTGATGAATAGATAGACCTAATCAAATAATTAATACTTGATTACAAATACATGATCGAGATAAACTTTTGTTAACCAAATCAGTAATTTGAATCCCAATTATAATTATATTTTGAAAGCACTAGGCACATGACCTAATCAAGGAATGGATTTTGATTAGTAAGGCAACTTACAATAGGACAAAATCGAGACTATAGATCTTGATCATAACTATGGTGTGTTTAGAATTTATAAGACCTAATCAGGTAATTAAAACATGATTATAACTATATAAATATGTTTATCTAAACCAATACCTATTCAGACTTGGAGATGTCCAATTACAAATACAAGCCTAAAAATTGAAAGATGAATTATTTGATTTTAACCACCAAGGTAAATGACCATTATATAAGATGATGATATAAGTACAAGTGTGATGTCACCAAGAGCATGCCAAGATGAATTGGCATGAAAACTAAGAAATTTCCTCTAACAAAGCACACCACAACCAAAATGGAAAGCAAAGCAAACATAAAATTAACAAAATCTATTTTTGGTGATGTGAGATTGCTTAAGACCTTGGATGCTCTTGCATCATTAGATATTTAAAGAGTAAAATTTGGAGGTTAATTATGCTCCCATAATCTAGTACAAGGGTGAGTTTTTTAGAGTGGGCCAAAATCAAAGATATATCTGGGTAACATCGAATGCATGAAGCTAAAACTATATGGAGTAGTGAAATCTAAAGAACAACTCAAAAGGAAGAAGATTGTCTTCACAACCAAAAGTTGCATTAACATTCATTCACTCATTAGCTAAAAATTACATAGGAAGGTACACTATATAGTGAAGAATTAGGCCACCCAAAAAGGTAATTAACTCTCCTGTCAATTATAAAATGAACTAAAGTACATTTCCCTTAGTGACCTATTATTAACCTAAGAAAGCTAATTAGATCGTGTAGGTAAAACCACATAGTGGGAAAAATCCTACACTACCACCTCTATTAAGCATAACTTAGTTGGGTAGAAGAATTGGGTCCCCACACAAAGGCCCAATGAAGTATCCAAGTATATAGAAACCCCCTTAGAAGAGGTTGTTAGAGCTTCTTGAACCCTAAGAAGAACCTATAAAGGAAGATATTTACTCTAAATGAAGGGCTTGGTGAATATATCAATAATTTACTTCATTTTTTGGATGTAGCATAGATCAATGACTTGAATTTGGATGAGCTCCCAAATGAAATGTGTATGAATCTTGATATGCTTGGTCTATTGATAGAGGACTAGATTCCTATAGATCTAGATTGTGCTTTGGTTGTCACATAAAATGATTGTTGGTCATTAAAACTAGATGCTAAACTCAATGAGAATCTCATGAATCCAAATAACTTCAGTGGAAGCATTAAAAATTCCTCAATATTCTGACTCGATAGAAGATAAAGCAATTAAATTTTGCTTCTTGCTTAACCAACTAATCCAACCCAAACTAAAGGAGAAACTATATCTTGAAGGAGACCTATGATTTTAAATATTGCCAGCCCAATCTAAATTTGTATAATCAATCAAGTTAACATATATGACTATTCTATAGTGTCACAACCTCATTTCACCCTATGATTTATAACCTTTATTCCAAGGATTAATGGGGTTATTAGCTTATTATTATTACTCTGATTTGAGCTTTTTAACATATACTATAATGGGACAGTGATATTGTTGATTAGTATACATGATGTGACGGATATATTTTATTATTCTATATATTATGGATATGTATTTATTATTTTTGTTAGGACCCAGAAGCACCATTGATTACCAAGAAACTAAACATGCAAAATTAAATCAGAAGTAACAAGTAACTAGAATTCAAAAATAACACAGAATATGAGAGACAATACCCAATTGTATTAATACTCTTCTAGAAGGAAATACAACAAAGAAGATGCCATAGTCTTCTTCCTTACACACCTCTACGGCTCCCACACCTCTAGGGCATAAACAATAAATCTCTTCAAGAGCTCACTCTCTCTCTTACGGTCCCAACACACAACTCAAACACAGAGTTGGTGTTCACCTTTAACCAATCAATATCACTACTGCCAGTACCACCAGTCAGTATCACTACTGCCAGTACACAAGTGCTCCACACACTCCAAATTTGAGTACTCCATGCAGTCCAAGTACTCAACATACTCCAAGTAGATCTCCCCTGATCTTACTACCTGTTGTGTTGTTGTCACCTTTGATCCTGCTACCCTGCAGATCACCTTTGACCTCGCACACACACACCTGCAAATCAATGATCTTACTTACCCATGTAGATCTCTCTACACCCTGAAGAACCCTTGTCCTTGCCTCACCAAGTCCTTATGATTCTCCAAACTAGTACCCTGGTGGATCTTCTCCCTGATCTTGCACACCTGCAGACCAACCTGATCATACACACTCGACACCCCTGTGGAACTAGGAGGAGCTACCCTTGCTCTCTTCACTCTCTAAAGGAGCTAACCTTGCTCAACTCAACTAGAACAAATTACAATACAACCCATGAGTCTCTTAAATAGATCTCATGCAAACAATAATTAGACATCTAATTACAATAATTAGATCCACAGCTCTAAGACTAAGATTAGCCTTTGACATTCAAACAACCAGTTCGTTAACAAACTATCTGTAACACTCATAGTTCCAAACTACACAGGTGACCGACATCGGTCCCTGTCTGGCTGGAGATGACGGACGTCAGCCGATCCCTGACCAATGTTAGTTTGCTCTGCACTGGATATGACCGACGTTGGTTGATCAGACTGACGCCGGTTGCTCTGCAACTCAACAACCTCTCAACAACCTCCTCCATGTTTGCATCAGTGAATCTTTTAGCTCCACAACCTAATAATTTTTGCATTATTGGTTGATATATATGATGACTTAGAATAACTATCTACTTGTTTCGAGGTGGATGCAAGATTAATCCTACCCTTAGAGCACGATGAAGGTGTTTCACTAAAATTTTGCTTTATTTTATTTAGAAAGAAAGTTGTAAAACTTGAAAGAGGGGTAAGGTTAGTATAACCTGATGTGTTATATGCACATAAATCTAGATGATTATTGATACTCCTCTTTGTCTGGGGAGGATGACCTGCAGATAAGAAAGCAATCTAAAAAATGGTGGATTAGTGAGATAGTAGGGTGGATTGTCTAGTGTAAGTTAGATCCAAGAAGTGAAAGCTTCCTTAGAGGCTATCAATTTGCACTTTTAAAACACCTAAGTTTTGATAAAATAAAAATGTGTGCTTACATGAAACAATAGAAGGTACTAAAATTAAATATAAGAAGTGCTTGGAAAAAAACAAGTGGTATTTTGACTAAAATAACAATAAATGATTGAATACTAATATTAAATCACTCAAAATTGATTTAGAAAATAAGTTGAATTATTGTGATAAAACAAAAACTTAGAAAGTGGAATTTGGATATGGACATTTGAGTCAAATCAACTTGTGAAAATGAACACATAGTGATCTTCTATAATTTAGGTATGATTGTCAATGATTAGGTGACAATCGATGGTTATTAACCATCGATAATTAAAAAATTTCATAGGTGGTTAGGAAGACCATCGATGGTTACTTTTGGATTTGGTTTGGGAAAATAAACCTATTGAGGAGAGTTATAGAGAGGTTCTAGGTGTGGTTTTTGGGTTAAAGATTGGTTGTAAGACATAAAATAGTGCTCAAAGGTATCTAGTTCAAGGATTTGGTATTTAGGTGAGTGATGATGGTTTATGGGTGGTTTTGGGCAGGAGGTGAAATGTTTGGAGTTACAAAACTCCAACACAAGAAATGAGATGAAAAGGAAATAAAGGGGAATGACACAAACAATGAAACAAATAGATCTAATTACTGAATCTTGATAAAAAACATAAATACTTAGCTTTTGGATTTACCTTGGAGTTAGAACCTCTTTTACCTACCTGATTGATCTTTATGAGGATTTTAACCTTCTTTTCATCTCTTAATATAAAGGAAAGGGAACTTCAAATCAAAGAGTTCAACAAATGGTTTATTAAATAGTTTATTCACACATTGATCATGTAAACAACAAAATAAAATTAGATAGATGGTAATCAATGAGTGAGTTACAGTCAAATTGTAGTTGATTCCTTTGATCATGCAAAAGTTTAAGGACCCATCGATGGTCATGGTCAATCATTGATGGCTAAGGGTCAACCATCGATGGTTAGGGAAACATAGTCAAAATGGATAAGATTAGTCATTTTCACTTATGTTTGGTAGTTAAGAACTTAGGAAATGGTCCAAGGTAATAAAAGGGGGTCATGGGGTGCTTTGATGACTAAAAATACATTGCATGATTTTTGAGTATCTACATTTTGCCCTTTTTTGTTGTGCAGTTTGTATTAACAAGCTATAAAACAAAAATGGAGAAGTTGGTAGAAGGTTGGATGCCCCGAGTATGAGAAGAGGTATTCCCCCTCAAACTACGAATTAATGAGGTGAATAAAGTTGAGTTTGAGTTTGATAAGTAGATATATGGGTCAAAAAGTGGGTGATAATTTTTTTTTTGGGCATTTAAATGTGAACAAGCACAAAGAATGCAACTAAGTATGATATCATAGATCGTGGATAAACTAGGTTACCATAGTTGAGGTAGGTTTTGAAATAAGGTTCGTACTTGAAGGATAAGTGATAGGGTAACTAGACCAAAATGTTAGGCATAACTGATATGGGTAACTCCTATAAACTCAAGTCTCCTAGGCAAAGTTGATATGTTTGCATGTATCTAAGGTAAGATGTGATATTGAGAAGATAAAATGATCGTTGGTGTCAGGACCATAGAGGGTCATGCTTCGAGGTACCTAAATGGTTGGTACACAAAATTAGCACAAGTTCATCAAATATGGTAAGGTAATCGATGTAGTCAAAGTGACCAAGGTAAGTTTTTCATAAAAATTATGATTGGTGGGCCAAAATAACCAAGGCAATGTTATTTAGTTGGTTAGTGTGGAAGGAGTTACTCTTCAATGGGTGCATCGTTGTGATAATGTGGTTGTTTGGGAAAGTGTTGGTTGGGATGGTAAAACCTTAGAGGGTCGATCATTGATGGTTAGGACCAATCATTAGTGGTCACCTAGTGACCATTGATAGTCAAAAGGAAACCCTAAAAGGGTGACCATAAAAGGTCAAAAATGGGTTTTATTTACTCATTAGAAAATTGACTTGTGACACTTCCCATTTTCATCTTATGTGAACATGATGATGATTTATCTTGTGCTAGATGAATGATTCAGGTAGTGTCTGACTGAGAGTTGATTGAGGAGGTGGAGGTTGATTGAGGTTAGATAGTGTGAGGTAGAGAGAGATCGAGGTGGGTTAGGGCAAGAAGTGAGATGATGTGAGGTGGAGAGAGATTAAGGTGGGCCAGGGCAAGAGGTGAGCTAGTGAGGATGCAACAAGGTAAAGGTAGAGCATGGGGTTGAGTAGTGGTAGTGGTTCTAAGGGATCCACCATGATGGAGGATGCATAATGAGGCAGGGGTGTCTTGAATGGTGTTAGAAATTAGGGGATTTTAGTTTTTGGTATGAAATTTGTAGAGGGGGTAAAACAAGTTGAGGTAGTTGACATAAGGGAGGGTTATATAGGTTTAGGAAGAATTTAAATGTCTTGTTGATTATTGTTAGGGTTAGGTGGGTTATATATAGGTTTAGGTCAGGAGAGGTCACCACACAAGGACCATCAGTGGTCAATAGGTGACCATCACCAGTTGATAGGTGACCATCAAGCAATCGATGTGTAGACCATCGATGGTCTAGGTGTGGACCATAGGTGGTCTACCACTAAAACATTAGTGATCGAGGGTTGATCAGTGATGGTTCCTTAAATAACTATTGTTGGATGATACTCAACCATTGATGATTTAGCATAAGGTTGCTATAAGGTTTGAAATGTTAATTTAGGTATGTTTGAAGGTAGGAGTTGTGAATGGAATGGGATAGAGAAGGTAGTGGTTAGGAATGGGTGAAGGGTAGGAGTTATGTAAATGAGGTAAGGTAGGATAGGTTTTAAGATAAGACATGGTTTAGGTAGTATTTGGTAAATGATAGGTAAATAGTTTAAGGTAGGGGTGAGGGTTAATAGGTATAATGTATAGGCCATTTTTGATGGGCAACTTAAAATAAGGTATACGTCTAACATTACAGGTGAGGAGCAACTACAGATACAAGACCAAGTGTCATAACTCTTGGATGAGGTATGCAAGGAAATGATAGACTAGGAGTGGGAGCACATGATAGTGGTGGGTCTAAGAGGTATGAGATTTTATTAGCATATGCCTAGATATGTGGCTATATTGGTGGCCCTCATCAAGAGATGAGACCCGAATACTAACACTTTATTGCTTCCTACTAGAGAGATGACCATCTTATCAGAGGACATTCACTAGATTTTAGAGCTATCGATACATGGTGAGTCGATAGAGCATATAAGTACTGAAGAGTAAGATCATTAAATGGATTTTTTATGAGACCAAGTGTAATAGTTCTTAGATGAGGTATGCAAGGCAATAATAGATTAGGAGTGGGAGAGTATGATAGTGATGGGTCTAGGAGGTATGAGATTTTATCAACATGTGCCTAGAGATGTAGCTATATTGGTGGCCCTCATTAAGAGATGGGACCTGACTACTAACACTTTCTTGCTTCTTACTAGAGAGATGACCATCCTGTCAAAGGACATTCACTAGATTTTATAACTATTGATACGATGTGAGTCAATAAAGCATATCATTGTTGAGGAGCGAGATCATTATATGGATTATTTATTTAGAGAGGAATTTATTCATGTGAGTTGGCACATTGGAGGACTCCACTATGCACCTATATACCACATAGACTGAGGAGGGAGATGAATAGTTATGATGATGATGATAGCCATGATTTGCTATACACTACTAGACTCTAGTAGTGGCATATCTTTTTTTCTATTGTTAGGCATTCTTGTAGGCATGCTGATAGACTAGATAGTGTATGCTTGGGACTTGATAGTACTAGTGCAGGTCTATTAGGAGCTCTAGGGATATAGAGTACATAAGTGTTATGGTATCAACATTGACTTTATTTTGCACTATTAGGCATATAAACACATCTGAGTATTATGACTAGGTGGATTACCATGGCACACATGGACCCAAATGGACTTTGGAGTGGGATTTATGAAATGGAGAGGTGATTATACAATGACAACACTAAGGGGAGAAATACAAGACTTAGAGTGGTACAAAGATAGGTTGGAGGTAGTGGTGGATGGAGAGGTCATCTGGAGGCTATATACTATATTCTTAGCATGGGTGAGCTATGCTAGGCAAACTTGTTACTATAGATTTACAAGTGGATATATGGGAGATGAGAACATGAGGTAGAGCTCATCCCATTTGATAGGGTCAAGAGATAGTTTGGGCTTGTGCAGGGTGTCCCAAGAGATTTTCTAAGGTACAAGAGAAAGGATGCCCATAGCCTAAGGATATAGAGATTGATCATGAGGAGCTATTAGTGACCATAGTTATTGATGATGTAGGGGTTATGTTGGATTACCTTGTATGGCTTCAAGATCATTATGTAGTGGTAGTGTTTGGAGGAGATGATGGATAGGATCCTGATGTAGATATGATGGAGGGGGTGGGGATTAGATGGATGTGGATGCCCCTAATAGGTAGGCACTTATTATAGAGAGATATCAGGTGAGGGTAGCTCTAACCATAACATAATAAGCTTTAACAGTAGTGACCCTAGAGAGATATGACATATGGTTAGGTGGCCAGTCATACACAAGAGAGGGATTAGGATAGAGTGGAGCTAACCTTGGTCACACAGGAGAGAGATGCTCTAAGATAGATAGGAGGGTTGGCACCGGTACCTACATGACCATTGAGGACCATTCCCATGGAGAGGTATGTGGCCATGGTCAAGGAGCTCATATGTTATGAGGCATTGGTATTTAGACAACTTCTAGATGAGCCCTAATATGGTGAGTACATAACATTGGTTACTGGGGGAGTTAACAATGTGACATCGGGTCTATGGGTAATATCTTCAAGTGCACAAATAGGGGTAAGAGATAGATATGATCTAGGGAGAAGTAGTGTTCCTCCACCTTAGACTCCTATGAGATGCCTATTTTGATGTATTATATAATTTTGATACCAGCCTACAAGTCAATGCAATGAGATGTACATTCCTGTGTGAGAGACATGGATATTTATATTATATATATGATTATTTCTATTATGATCTCATGATGTGATCATGGTTATGGATGTGGCTTATGGTTTATGGTTATTGGTTATTGATGACTTAATTTATGTTTATGATGTGATGATGCTTTTTATGATAGGATTATGATGTTGTGATGTGATGATGATTTTATGGATGTTGTTTATGGTTATGAATTATTTATTGTCTATTCATGATGTTACTTATGATGTTACTGGACATGATGATAATGTTATGATTAACACTTTTCTCATGAGTAGATGTATGTTTTGTTAGAAATGTAAATGTTTTAAATTAATGAATCTATGTTTTCTTATCTAGATAGATATGTGATGGATAACATATGTGCATGACTCATTTATTTATAAAAGAAATGATTTAAAAGGTTAAAGATGTGAAAAATGGTCATGATTAGTTGATGTAATTGGTTAGAATGGTGAAATGATGTGTGATGTATGAGATGGTTAATTAATTAAAATGTTTTTATGATTAAAAACACTTAAACAAATAAGGTACGAAGGCAATCACAAAATAAAACACATATTTGCTATTTAAATGTTTTTTATTAGTGAATTGTATTTGATTAGATGAAGGTGAATTAATCTTAAAGCACATAGAGTAAGTTTGGACAACAAAACTAGATGTGCGAAAAGACAAGAAAAGATATAATAATCAAAAGACAAACATCTTAAATAATGTAGCAACAAGTAGGTATAAGAAAACAAGGAGACATAATGCTCTTTTATTGGCAAGGACCGAAACAAAAGGAAGATAAGATTAGCTTGTGAACATAAGCCCTTCACATGCTTTACATCAACATTCATTGGTTGGTTAAAAAGTTTCTTGATCACACAATGTCAAGTAAGCTCAGAGTCCCTTATTTTATAGAGGGTATAAAGGGGAAATGGATGATAAAGGAATCTTGTTGTGAGACTAGATTGCCTATTTTATGGGTTACCAAAGAACCAGTATAATTAAATCTATGTCATATATGGCATAGACTGATCGATGTGGGAAGTTTACTTATGAAAGCCAATTTCAACTTCCAAATAATGGGTCTTTTGATATTTTTGCTATTGCTTTGTGAACTTTTAGGGAAGCTGATCGATATGTGAAGCCTCCAAGAAATTGATTGATTTTGACAAATGCTTTTACATAGCCATCCTTCAAGGGAATGGTATAAGTTTTTGAGATTTGTTTTAGGCCTTTTGATAGTTGTCTTTCAAGGGAGAAATCTACCTTACATTGAGTAATTTTTATTGGTTTTGGTAGCTTTCCTTTAAGGGAGTAGTTTCCTAATGCTAGAGATGACCCATAAGATAGATATTTGTTAATGTTTTTGCTTGTGATGACATTGATGTGCTTATATAAGCTAAAAGGCTTACCTTTATGAAGGCAAAGCTAAATCATAAAAAAGGTTAAAATAGTGGGTGAAGGATTATTTGAGAGATAAAAACCATGGGATTCCATCCTATTAGGGACAAAAAGTATCCATGAGAATGATGCCATGGGTAGAGCCATGGTACCCATGTTTAGGATGAAGGCTACAACTGTGATGGAAAATCACATCATTCTATGCTTTAATTAGTATTCCTCAAAGTGAGGGGTGAAGGGGAAAATATTTTAAAATAAGGGACAAGCTTAAGTTAGACAGAAGGTAAGTTTGATCTTATTTAACAAAATAAAGGATGTAGATGCAAAGCATTGAGAGGCATAGGTTCCAGTTTCCCCTCAAGAGAGGATAATTGGTAAGCTCCTGATTTATACTTTTGCATAATGATATAAGGTCCAATCCAATTGCAAGTAAACTTATCCCACTTGGTTTTATACATATTGGTTACATGCTAATTCTCCTTTAAGATGAGGTCTCTGATGTTGAATTCTCATTTTCTTAGGTTTTTATTATAGGCATGCTTGATTCATTCTTGGTAGACATGAAGATGGTTGAGTGTATTCAAATGATGCTCATCAAGTAGCTCAAGTTGGGCTAAACATTCATGATGATAATTTACCTTAGAAATGATATCTTGTAGGGATATGCAAAAAGAGGGAATTGAGGGGATAAGCAAATACTATGCTATGGTCTCGTAGGAAGGAAGGAAAATCTTGAAGCTCTAAAGAATCTAGCGATTGGCCAATTTTGATGATACATGGGTTATCCTAGGTACCCATGTTGATATCCATGGTAGACTCATTCAACATGGTTGAAGTCTCAAGAGGGAGAGATTTGTGGATAGATGAATCTTCTATACCAAGATAGGTAAGAATGGAATCATCATCCTGGCATCGAATGGCATTAATGGTAGGAAAGTCATCTTCTACCATCTTAGGGTGAGTCAGAGAAATGGTTATGGTTTCCCCATCCTTTTGATAAGTTAGGTGTCAAATGCTAATCATGTTGATAGAAAAAAAAAGTTAGGGGGAATGATATCAAAATCCTTAGATTCTGATGGTGAAGTGGTTAGCGAGGATGGGACTTCCTCATCAATGATGGTAATGGGAGGAGAATTAGTTGGTTTTTTAGGTGGAGAAAATCTAAGACCAAATCTCTCATGAGGATTTCAGATATTACATGGAAATAACTCATGTGGTCTATTCTCGTAACATCCTAGATCGAATCCCTTCCAAGTACACCTATGGAGGTATGTTTTGTCAAACTCTAGTTTATCTAGATAGGAGAAATTAGAGGTGAATGATCGAGTAGAAGAGGAGGTACATGTGGTAAAAATTAGTTGATCAAGTTCCCCATATAAAATATTAGTTTGGATATTAAGTGGCTCGAAAGGAATAATGGTTTTGATGTTGGGATCATAGCAAGGTTCTGGTCAAGGTTCCTGTACTCTTGGGGAGTAGGGAATGCATCCAAGGTCAAGAGGCAATACTCCCCAAGTGAGATACATTAGAATGTTTATTCCAAGGGGTCCTTCATGAGGATTTGGGTAGAAGGGATGGATGAGCTAGTTAAGGCTTGGTTTATGGAAGAGGTGGATTCATTGTTGGTCAATGAAGGCTTGGTGGTGGAAGAAGGAGAACATCATTTGATTGATACAACATGTTGTAATATGTGAAAGGACTTGGGTCAACTTGTATGGTATTTACTTGACCCTCATGATCAAACTTAATGCACTAATGTAGGATAGATGACACACAATTCATGAAATGGATCCAAGGGCATCCAAGTAAAACATTATACTTGAACTCACCTTCTACTACATAAAAGAGCTTAGGAAGGATTCAAGGTCTTAAACATATGTGGGGAATAGTTTTTAGAGTTGTTTCTATAGTGTCATTGAAGAAACAAAGCACCGTTGTGGTTTCCAACATAATGTTTTCTAGTAATTTTAGTTGGTCATATACATGGGAGGAGATAATGTTGATGCTAGTTCCTCCATCAATCATAACCCTTTTGATGTAGGTTTGGTTGATGTACATGGTAATGAAAAGGGGAAGATCTGGATCATGGGGATGAATAGAGGGAATTTATAAATCCTTAAAGGTAATAAGGGTAGAAAGATGAAGGTCTCTAAAAAAGGTTGCTAGAGGTTGTGGATCTTCTGGTTGAACCTCTATGGACTATAAAGCCTATATCATTGCCTAGTGGTAATGGGGTAAGGTATTGATTAGTTAATATAAACTCATATTCACTGGTGTTTAGTGAAATTATTTTATAACTAATGTTTGGATTGACTCAGAAGGGTTGGATTGGGAGGCACCCAAGATGGACACCTTGGGCTTGGGTGAAGGTGAAGCTACTTGGGTTTGGTTAGCTGATTGTGTGGTAGAGGAAGGGTATGTCCATGAAATGGACACCTTTGTCTTCCCTTTATAATTTGGTTAGGTTTGTGATCATGTGACCACATGCATGGTATGGATTTGTGGAAGAGTTGGGCTAACAGTCTTCTTCAGTTCCTCCTCACTCTTAGATGAGAGTGTGGGAGTAGGTAGGTTTGGGGTGGTTGCTTATGATTTTTGGATTGATGGTGGGCTCAGGAGAGGATCTTATAATAATAGGTCATCATTAACACATAGCTGATGGACTAGGACTTGGAGAGCTTTACAGTTTTCCATATCATGCCCGGGTGTTCTATGGTAAGAGCAAATTAGATTGTCATTAAACTAGGATGGCCTAGGACTATAGGGGTGAAATGGTTTTATAGTAGTCAAATTCAAGAAATAAGCTTGAAATAATCTTTGTAAGATGGTTGAGTAATATTCAAGCAAAGGTGGTAAGGGTGTTGGGATTTTGGATTTGACTTTTGGGGTGGAAGCCTTCTTAGGAGTAGGCTTCATAATGAGAGTTTTGGATGGTGGAATATTCTTGGTAGGTGTTTTTGGAGTAAATTTCTTGGGGGTTAATGGTTTGGAGGTAGAAGGTGTAAAGGTAGATGGTTTGGAGGTAGAAGACTTAGAAATAGAAGACTTGGTAGTGGATAGTTTAGAGGTAGAATGTATGGAAAGAATAGGTAGAGGTGTAGCTAAAAGAGGAGGTTGGGTTTGGTTTGTCTTTGAGAAACTTATTTTCTTAATGGAAGGATGAGGTCCTAGGATGGAATAAGGATGTGGTCCTAAAATGTAAGGCAAGGTAGAAATGGGTGACAAGGTTTTGGTTTTTGGGATCCTAGGTGGCTCCACTTTCTTGGTTGGCTTAACTTGGGGTTTATTTGGTGAGATGAATGGTGCTAAATCCAACATTAATGGAGGATGAGTAAGGATATAATTAGGGAGAATTCCTAGGTTTTTGATGGGATTTTTTGGGATTGTATAAGGTGCTTGGGTTACTTTAGGTGGAGTTAGTTTGGTTGGTTCAACTATGGTTTGAGAGGTAGAAATTTCTATTGGTTTGGTTAGGATGACAATGGGTTCATTAATAGAAGTGGAAGGTTGGGTTGACAATGGTATGGTTGAGGGATTTTGCTTGCTTGGATAGGGGAGCCCAAGACACTACTAAAATGTGGCATGATCCATGTTGGTTTGGGATAGGTACTCAAAGTTTTGAACCAGTCTAGAAAAAGGCTTATCGACAGGTTTGGTTCCTTCAATATTTTTCTCAAAGGATAAACCCATGGGTTAAAAGAGGGGAGTGGTTACCTTTTCCTTTTCCTTAATTAAAGACTCCAAGGTTTTGGAAGGTGATTCTTCCATGGGAGGATTAGGTAAAGTGACTTCTTCTTTAGGAATGCTTTCCAAAGGGAGAGTGGATTGCTTTATGATGTAAGAGAAAGGTATGGTGGTAATGGTTGTCTCCTTTGGTATGTATTCCAAAGGAGAGGTTGTTAGTTCCACTACCTCAATAAGTGGAGGGGTAGAAGAAGTGATTTGGGAAATGGTTTCCTTAATAATGAGCTCATTAAGGACCACATTGATAGTATAGACCTCCCAATTGTGAGAGGATTTTACTTTATTATTTTCATTGTTCATTGAAGGGGCATGGTTGGGAAAATGTTGTCTAAATATGTCAAGTGACTAATTTGGGAGTCCATTGGGATTATCTAGCATGAGTTCCCCCTTGTCAATTAATCCTTAGATAATGCTTTTGAAAGTATTACATCTACTCACATCATATCCAATGACACAGTGGAAGGCACACAATTCGTTAGCCTTATACCAACTAGGTATAGGATGAGAGGAATCAAATTGTTGTGGGGGTTTGATTGGGGGGAGTTGTATGATATTTTATTTCAACAATTTTTCCAAAATGGAAGCATATGACTCCCATAATGGAGTATATTGATTTTGGTTGTTATAGTTTTGGTTTCAAGTATTTTAGTTAGAAGAATTAGAAGAGTTGAGTTGGTTAACAACCAGACAAGGGGTGGCTTTAAGGAAAACTACATTCATGGTTCCCTTGGTTTTGTTGTTGGTATTGGAGTGGTTGATGGTTTTGGAGGAGGAAGTTTCATTTGACTTGAAAATATAATTCTTGTTTCTTAATTTTAGTTTTCCCTCATCAATGGATCTAATCTCTAATTTTTGTGCCATGGTGAAAGCCTCATCAAAGGTCTTGCAAGTCTAAACATATAGAGTGGAGGAAATATGTTTGGCACAAACCCAAGAAGAAATCTCAATCAGCTTGGGTTGGGGAAAAGATAAAGAGAGTTGGTTTATAAAACTTCTCTAATGAGCCACAAAATCAGCGATTGACTCATCCTCAAATTATCGAATGGAGTAGAGGTCGGTGATGGAAACTTTATTAGATATATTTATGGAAAAATGATCTAAGAAGGTTTAAGCTAATTGGGTAAAAGAAAATAGGGATTGCCTAGTAATAAAAATGTACCAATCTAATGTCAGATTGGATAAGAACATGGGAAAGGTGAGAAGAAGGAAAGCATCATATAAGCAATCAAATAACAAGAGTGTCTAAATGCTCTAAGATGTTTCTGAGGATCTTCCTTGCTCTAAAACTTTAAAAATTTCAAAATTTCCCATTGAGGAGGATAAGGTCGGATTGGGAGGATGGATGTATTAGTTTGTTACAAATTTTATCGTATGATAGGAAGTTATGGGCATCAAAAATAGATGACTCCAAATTAGTCATCTTGTCCTTTAACATCTTAACTAGATCGGTTTGAAGTTGTGCACCCCCATAGATGTAGAGTAGATTCTTTTGGGTTTGGGTAGGTGCAACATACAAATAACTAGTGAAAGGTTGGGAGGTTTCCACATATTGGTATGTGCATATGGGTGGTTGAGAGGATGCCATGTATGGGTAAGTGGATATAGGAGGTTGGGTGCAATGGGCACTTGTTGAGGAATTGACATGGCTTGGGTTGGAGGTTTAGTTGGGTTGATAGGTTAAGGATGGGTGGTAACCTTGGTACTAATGGGTGGAAGGGTAGAAGGTATGGAAACCACCAAGCTTTGGAATGGAGTGGAGGTTGGTGGGTTTGAGATAACAAGAGGAGGGGTAGAAAAACTAGTAGAGGATACTCCAGGGGTAAGTGGAGTATAGGTGCCCAAAGGTTGGGTTGCTCCTATACTAGAAGATTTATTTGTTGGGTTGGAAGGCATTTGGGTGTTGGCTGGTTGGATGGGTTGGTTTTGGATGGTGGTATTGGTGGGATTATTGGTAGAAGAAGATGCTTGGGTGACTAAGGGTTGGGTGGAGATGGTGGAAATAGAGGTGTTTCCCATAAGATGGGATGACATACCATAGGGTGGATCAATAGATGGAACCAAAGTGGGGGTGTGATGAGATATGGTGTTAAATTAGTGTTGGAGGGTTATGGAGTTGTTATCCAAAAAGGTGGTGAAATCTATATCTTCTTGGATAATTGTCAGAGGTATAATAGGACTTCCATAATGGTGGGGTGAAATTTACACATCTAAATGGTACTTCATGAATGAGGAAGAAGAGGAAGATGGGTGGTTGGGAGGTAGATCCTAATTTGCTTGGTTGCTTAGTTGTTGTCTAGTGAGAACCATGCAAGGAAGGGGAAAAGGAAGATGAAAGGGATCTCACGACTCAAAAGAGAAGAAAAAAAATAAAAATATCTCAAGGAAAATAATGTATACACTAAAGTGTGTTAAAATCCTATGATACTTTATTATCTCTCTTTCAGCTTATGCCTCAATTTCAAAGAAGTTATGAAGACCAACTTGGGATTGTAGAGTGGGTACTAGAAGAAGATGTCTAAACATGGTTTTAGGTAGTTAAAGGCCCTCAATATCTATACTATAACTTATTATTTGGCTTGATATTGGGGTCTAACCCCTCACTTCACACACCACAATGATAAGGGTGTCGAGTGCTTAGCCAGAATATATTGAGTTTCTAGAGATTATACTCAGCTAATGTACTGAGTTGGTTCTCTCCTTGGTGGTGAAATCCAAGTAGTATAGCTGAGGAAAAGTGACCAATAGGTGATGAAATCCTAGTCGAGCCTTATGTCAATGTTTTGATGTTTAATTGAGTATGTGGTCTGGTCCTATGTATATGGAGAAAAGTGAGACTACAATTAATTTACTTGATTAATTTAAGATATGTGAGCCAATCAACACAAGCAAAATATGGATGTAAATTTAATTTTAATCCAAAATGAAAACTTTGGTGTCTTTTAAAATGAATACAAAATAAATATGATACACCCATATTTGATGATGATAATGCAAACCCTAAGCCTAGGATGAATGCTTTTGATTTTTAGAAGTGAAATCAAAACAAGATATTTTTTACTTTTTTCTAAGAAATCAAAAGAAACTAGAACTTGCATTTTGGAAGGTAAGAAAGGAAATAAGGAACATTTAATATTTTAAAAAATAATACAAGAATGACTCTTCTCTAATGCAACTAAATGTCCTATAGCTACAAACCCAAGAGAAAGCTCAAGGGTCCCACTAGGCATGCTAGAATGTTTCACTAAAATTTTGCTTTATTTTCTTTAGAAAGAAAGTTGTAAAACTTGAAAAAGGGGTAAGGTTAGTATAACCTGATGTGTTGTGCACATGTGAATCCAAATGATTGTCGATACTCCTTTTTGTCTAGGGAGTATGATTACAGATAAAAAATAATCTATAAAATGGTGGATTAGTGAGGTAGTAGGATGGATTTCCTAATGTAAGTTAGATCCAAGAATCACAAGCTTCCTTGGAGGTTGTTAATCCATACTTTTAAAACATTTAAGTTCTGATAAACTAAAAATGGGTGCCTACATGAAACAATATAAGGTACTGAAATTAAATATAAGAAGTACTTGAAAAAAATAAGTGATATTTTGATTAAAATAGAAATAAATAATTGAATACTAATGCTAAATATTTCAAACTTGATTCAAAAAATAAGTGGAAGTTCTATGATAAAACAAAAACTTAGAAAGTGTAATTTGGGTATGGGTAGATGGGTCAAATCAGCTTGCTATTATGAAAATGGACACATAGTGATCGTCGATGGTCTAGGTATAACTGTTGGTGGTTAGGTGACAATCGATGGTTGTTAACCGTCAACGATTAGAAAAGTCCATCGACAGTTAGGAAAGACCATCAACAATTACTGTTGGATTTGGTTTGGAAAAAGAAACCTATCAAAGAGAGTTATAGAGAGATTCTAGGTGTGGTGTTTGGGTTGTAGATTGGTTGAGAGAGAAAATAGTACTTAGAGGTATTTGGTTCAAGGATTGGGTATTTAGGTGAGTGAGAATGGTTTGTCGGTGGTTTTGGGTAGGAGGTGAAATGCCTGGAGTTACAAAACTCCAACATAAGAAAATGGGATTAAAAATAAATAAAGGGGAATGACATAATCAATGAAACAAATAGAGATAATTATTGAATCTTGATAAAAACATAGCTTTTAGATTCGCTTGGGAGTCAGAACCTCTTGTACCTACCTGATTGATCTTGATGGTGATTTCAACCTTCTATTCATTTCTTAATATAGAGGAAATGGAGATTTAAATCAAATATTTGAACAAATGGTTTATGAAATAGTCTAATCACACATTGTCCATGCAAATAATAGACTAAATTAGATAACTGGTAATCAATGAGTGAGTTGCAATCGAACAAAAATAGAGATAATTACTGAATCTTGATAAAAACATAGATACTTAGCTTTTGGATTTGCCTAGGAGTCAGAACCTCTTGTACCTACCTGGTTGACCCTGATGATGATTTCAACTTTCTCTTCATCTCTTAATATATGTGAAAGGGAAGTTTAAATCAAAGAGTTTAGCAAACAATTTATCAAACAGTCTAATCACACATGTATCATGTGAACAATAGACTAAATTAGACAACTAGTAATCAATGAGTGAGTTGCATTCAAACTATAGTTTATTCCTTTGATCATGCATGAGTTCAAGTAACCATCAATGGTTAGGGTCAATCGTCGGTGGTCGAGGGTCGATTGTTGGTGGTTAGGGAAACATAGTCAAAATGGCTAAGATTAGTCATTTTCACTTATGTTTGGTGGTTGAGAAGTTAGAAAATGGTCCAAGGTAATAAAAGGGGGTCATGAGGTGATTTGATGATTATAAATTCATTGCACAACTTTTGAGTGTCTACAGAGGGAGAGAATCATCAAAGAGGATGGGATAGATGGAACAATTGGGTGATGACAAAGACATTGCTAGTGACCCTACACACATAATAGATTTAAAATGTTATATACATAACATGTTTTAGATGTTAGTATGTGGTTAAGGAAATATGTATGTGATTATATTTTTATGAAGATTTAATTCTTGATATGCATTAGATTCCTTTAATTTAATTGTCTTGATTTTCAATAATAAATTAGGAAAATATATATTTAATTGCTATATAGATATTAGTTATTGTAGATATGGTTATCTTGCAATAAGAAGTAATTAATGACTTAATATTTATTAGTTAAATAAATAATTAACTTCATTTTATTTGCTTTCATGAAATTTGAATTATCCAAAAATGCTAACCTTGAGTTAAGTTGATCTAAGCTAGCTTGAACAACATGCATGAAACTAAATGATAAACTTGAAACTAGATATCAATACTTTAATTATTAAACATAGCCTTATGTTTAAAGTAAGTTTAGTTATGTGGTGTAATGACTTATGTAAACAAATAAAGTGATTTAATATTAATTAAAAAAATTTAAATTAATAAAATGAAGGTGAGTTGACTATAGATCTAATAAAAAGATAAGTGCACTTAAAAGAAGAGTTGAATGTCATGCATGTGAGTGGAAATATCAAGAGAATTTCATGAAAGATATGGGGCACAACATATAGAGAGAGGTTTAGTTTTATAAATTAATCCTATTGAAATTAGAAAAATACATAGAGATAGAAAAAGAGCAAAACAAAGGATTAAGAGAGAGTTTTGGAAAAGCAAGCAGGAAGGCGTTCCATATTAAAAACAAATCCTCTAAACGTAGGGGTTGTAACTTGTTTATTTGTGTATGATTTATTTATACTCAGATAAAAATCATTAGTTGAAATCATATACTGTATTTCTTTATGTATGTCTGTGTATCACATCTGGTGGGGTCAATATTTATATGTGAACTGCATATTTTATTTATAGACTATGTTCCATCTTATATTTATTCAGAATATAAACTATGTCCTTATCCTTTTTCTATAAATATAAAATATAATGAGTATGGCATCTTAAATAATGATGTGTTTCCATATATTTGATTGTGCCTCACTTATTTTATTAGTTAAGTTTTTTTATATACAATATAATACCTTTACTCTAGCTTGCGTTTCATTTTAGACTGCATTAATACTCATTCTAACCTATATTAAATTGATAATAGACCTATGTTCCTTTTTGATAGGTCTACGTTCCATTTATATGGAATATGCTTCTCATTTAATAGGCTACATCATTCTTGGCTATGTCCAAATCTTAGAAAGATTGAAAGTAATGTTACATTTTTAATGGATTAAGTATGACGTCTTTTAGTCAACATAATACCTTAACAAGGCATTAATATGAGAAATGAAATGTTAAAAAAAATATATACCTAAAACATCTAGATATATAGATTGCATTGTATTTTATTACCCTACAATGTATTCTATTTAAAACTACATTACAATTTGACAGGTCAGTGTTTCAACTTGAAATATCAACATTATGTTTTGATAGGTCAGCATTTTGTTTGATATGCCTATGTTCTTCTCTAAAGGTTTTCATCTAAGTCTTTTTTTAAATCATCTGGTTTATTAATGAAACACTAAAGTCTATTGATGAAGCTCTGAAGTCTTTTAATGAGATGCTAAGCACTATATTATAAAGCATTGAGTCATTCATATAAAAGGTCGAGTCATTTAAATAACTTGTGGAGTAACGCTATGCCATTTTAAGAAAATCCAAGTATATATTTTGAAAGGGCTGAGTCACATATAAATCGTAGGGCATCTATTTCAACATTGAGTAGTATAATTAAAAGCTGAGTTTTTTAAATGAAAACACAACAATTTTTGATTGATAACATTGAGTTTATAAAACACTGAGTAAATTTAATAAAGTGCTAAATCTATAATGAATCTTTGAGTGTTCAATTTGAATCACTGAGTCATTTGTTAAACTACTGAGTCATTTAAAAGAATATATGTTTCTCTTTATTGCAAAAATGAAGATTTGGTGGAACTTTATTTTTGCCTTGGATTTCCATATTGTGGATAGCCCAAGTGTGCATTTAAATAAAAGAGCATGATTATGAGAATCATGATATGGTTATTGTGAATATTTATATTGGAATGCTATGTTTACTCAATTAGGAAAGAAAAATAAAATGGTAGATACTGTAATAGACATAATTTAGAAGAAATATTTATGAACTTGATTAATTGAAATGTAAATTATTAACTTGTAAATTTAGTTAATCATGAGGGAGATACCTTGTAAATTAGGATAATTACATCCTAATGATCAAATGGTGTAATAGGGGATCTTACTTATGTAATTTTGACATGTTGTTAATAAATATTATGATCATGCAACATAGAAATATGATTATGAGATGATTGGTTCTCAACCTTATTTTGAACCTCAAATCTGAATCAAATTAATTATTGAGCCTTTGTCAATCAGTGTATATAGATGTGAATACTTATCTTTGTAAACCATTGTCACATGCTGATCATGCTTGAAAAGAGATGTAAATGATTTTTATAAAGATGATTAGAGTTTTATATAGTTTTTAGAATATCACTTCACATGAGTAAACAATAACAAAGATAATATATCTGTGGAATGTTAATATACTCCTGTTGGATTAATACTTTATCCTAGATTCATCTAATTATATGGTCTAAAAATCTATTATGGATTTACTTAAAACACTCGTAGAGGCCAAGTATTATATCTGTAAGCACAATAGTGTTTTACAAACATGTCGACAGGGTCAAATCTTATAGTGTCATGTAAAGATGAAAACTTGTGTGTAGTATATTTGTAAGAATATTTTATGTGCAAGTGATTAGACATTTCTTGAAATAAATAATGCATCGTGTTGTGTGCCTAGAGATTATATTTTCATCTGATTATTATAATGCAGAATAAACCAGTGTATACCTAGGTGGTATAATCATATGCTTACTTGTTTAATAATTATAATATAAGTTTGATTTTTCATGTTTGAGTAGGGTGATCATGCATAATAAGATATGATAATATGGGATATCATAGAATACTTTAGCTTAAAATTATATGCATGAATGGTACATACTGAGATTGTATGTCTATACTCTCACCTACGTTGATTGATTAAATGTATGTGTTGGTTATTACTTGAATAATATGCTTTGTAAAAGTTAGTAAGACAACATGTATGCATGCATACAACCTTGAGAGTGTAGACAAATGTTAGGTATAGTTTTATGTGTTTGTATAACTTGTTTTATTATATATAATTGCTTGATTAAAAGCTTATGATTACATGTATTTATGATTAGTTTGTATATTTGATTATGGAAAAACTAGTACTTATGTCTTAAAACTCTAGACTATGATATTATGGGATATCATGAGGTGTAGTCATATGGATCTTATTATAGTAGTTGGGAATCTGTAGTTTAATGTTAACCATACTTAAGTGGTATGAACTGTAGGCAGTATTTCCTGTATGATTTAAATAATAATGTATGATTCATTCATGGGTTGATGTAATAAAAGTACACTTTACTTACTCCTATGTTTAGCATGTGATGTGATATGATTGTTAGGAGAATATAATAGTATGAATCTTATGGTTAAATAATGTATAGTAAGACATTATCTTTTAATATGTATGATTTACATGTCAGTGCAATATCTTGTAATAGAATGTGTTTTCTATGATACATTACATGTTTAGTTTTAGAAATCATATACACTTGGGTACTTACTTGTTATTTGGATTCCCGCACCATTATATCTACCAATTTGTGAAGGGAGGGCCATTCCCTGATAAGGATTATGCAAGGTATCATTGGTCCATTTTTGGTGTGGAAAATTGCTTGAATGATTCTATCCCTCCCCATAGTAGTACTACTTACCTGGAGATTACACTTGAGATTCAGAGATACACGAGTTGGATCGACTTGAGCTTCGAGGGCATGGTATCTATTTATTATATTAGATTGAATACCTGAAGGAAATGTAAATTTAATAATTATATTTGATTAAACTTAAACAATAGTTGTATTATGAGACTAACCATAGCTATGTCCTATTGTATTTACTTTGCTTGATTTTGTAATATATATTATATTACATTCAATATTAGAGTTTTGGAACTTTTATTATTCTAAGTTCTTGATTATATGATTGGCTAAAAGTTATTTAGTATAAATATGGTTGAGTGAATCAATGTTAAATAAATAGTTAAAAAAAAATTACTGCATTATTCTAAGTACAACTTGAGGGGTTGTTACACATTGTGAATTTTGAAACTATGAGTACCATGAATGAAGTGGAGAATCTACTTTGCTAATTTCAAATGCATCTCATGTGGTTCTTGCATAAATATATAGACCATGCCCATTACATATGAAATGTTAGATCTAGTGTGCATAAAGTAGATGAGACTACCAATAATTTGTTAATACATGGTAACATCAACCAAAAAATATGGACAATTAACCTCAAGCTTTACACCAGATAGAAAGGGAGTAGGAGTTAGCTTATAGTCAACCATGTTAAACTATGTAAGAAAATCAAGAGCATACTTGTATTATGCAATAGTGATCTTAGAGTTAGAATGAGAAATTTCAATTTTAAGGAATTAATGCAACAAGCCCAAGTCAGTTTGAGAACTTGTCAGACAAAACAATTTTCATTGCTATAATGGTGGATGAAGAACTCCCTATTATCAATAGGTCATCCACGTAGAGATCCAAAATTAATAGTGAATCATCCTACCACAAGATGTAGACATTTATATTAGAATGACATTTGGTAAACCCAAGAAAAAGAATAAAGGAATCCATCTTGGCATTCCAAGATCAAATAGCTTGTTTGAGGCCATAGATAGATTTTTAAAATTTAAAAACTAAGGATTAATCTTTCACAAATCCTTGTGGTTGCTCCATGTATATTTCCTTTTTAAGGTTACCGTGAAGAAAGGCACTCTTCACATCCATCTGATGAACATCCCAATGATATGATGTAGTAATAGAAAGAGTGAGTCAGATTGAGTTCATTTTGGTAACTAGGGTAAATGTCTTAGTATAGTTAATGTAAGGTACCTGAGAAAAACCTTTTGCTACCAAATGTGATTTGAACTTGTCTATGAACCCATATGCTAAAAATTTTATTTGGTAGATCCACCTAAATTGAACAAGTTTTCTTCCTTAAGGAAGAGGGACTCGATCCCAAGTGTTGTTCCTCAACAAGGAACCATATTCCTCTTCTCTAATAGTATCTCAATCAAGAGTGCTTGATGCCTCATGAAATGGATATGGATCAAAAGTTGATGTAATGAAAACATGTGGGGCATTATGGATTTGTGAACAAGTTCACCTAGTGTCTAATGGATCTCCAACCTAATGGCCAACACTTTGTAGTGTCTGTCTAGCCCAAAGAGGACTAGATTTTAGATAGTCGAGAGGAGATTACTTATCCTATAAAGATATTCTTATAGGAGGAGGTGAATTGTCATCACTACTCTCATAATAATCACTAAAAAAATAATTTGGATCGTTAAGAAGCTCCCTAGACAGAACTGCCATCAAATTCTAGTGTATCCAAAGAAGAGGGAGGTATGTCATTTTGGAGTTTGGAAGACCCTGTTAAAATCAAACAATCCTTTCAATGAACAACTCATGAGTGGTGGGATGGAAAATATTGTATCCCTTAACATTCTTAGGATATCCCATAAAGATGTAAGGCTAAATCTAAGGTTTCATTACCTTACATTTCTTATTCAAAATGTAGGCCATAATAGGAGATCCAAACACTCAAAAGTGTTTTATTTTGGGTTTTTGACCACTCCAAGCTTAAAAATTAGTGATTCCCTTAAATGCTTTATGAGGAACTTGGTTCTAGATATAAAAAACATATTTGATGGCCTCAACCCAATACTGACGTGCAAGAGACTTGGAGTGTAGCATATAATAATGCATTTCCTTCAAGGACCTATTATTGCACTCTACAACACCATTCTACTGAAGACTATATAGAACTGTACACTATATTGCAATCTCCTCTCAAGTGTAGAATTATTCAAAATGATTACTGAAACACTAACCACCATTATAAGTGTGTAAAATATTGATGGATTTACTTGACTATTTTTATACAAGTACATTAAAGTTATAAAAATGATCAAATACCTCATATTTTTGCTTAAGAAAGTACACCCAAGTATACCTCAAAAAGTCATCGATGAAGGTCAGCATGTATTTAGTCTTATGAATTAAAGAACTGGAAATGGTCTAGCAATGTCAGTATGAACAAGCTTCAATATCTGTGTAGATCTCCATGATTTACCTTTATCATACTTCTCCTCAAGATGCTTACCAAATATGCAACCTTGACACACATTATTAGAAAAATGAACATGTGGCAATCCTGAAACCATGTCATGATGACTAATTTGCTCTAGGTACTTATAGTTGAGATGGTTGAATCTCTATACCATAATTTACTCACCCCATTTGAATAAGATACAAGTCTAGTAGAGGTTTGATCAGGAATAAAATGTGAGAAAGTATACAATCGTGATTGGTGATCTACTTTCCCAATGCAACAATGGAATCACTGTCTACTTCCCTAATAACTAATGAATTAGGTGTGAACTCAAATTTCTTTCCCAAACTAATTTGAGTGATCTAATAAACAAATATGAGATTGGTGGATAATTAGAGAAGATAAAAACCATCCTAAATGTCTCATCATTCACTTCAACAAATCCTTTTCCACTAAATTCTATGGAAGTATTTTACCCAAAAGGATGGAAGGCATAGAACAAGGCTCCAAGGATAAGAAAATGTCCTATGATGAAGCCATGTGGAAGGTTAGGATGCAACTACAATAAGTTTTTTACCCTTATCTTTACCCTTTCTAATGTCTTTGGCTTTAGAAGATTACTATGCGGATGAACTCAGATTGGCTGAATCAAGCACACTGATATTGTGCTTCTCAAGCATCTTAGTCAGTTGGTCAGTCTGATTCTTCATGCAGTTGGTTTCATCATACCCATATTTGTTTTAGTAGGTACATGTGAGTCACTCTTTCTTAGGTTTCTCATTTGAAGAGGAGGACCCTTTTGATGCTTTGGAATTAGCACCAGATTTATGACCCTTTCTTTACTTTGGGTCATTCTTATTCTATCTATTTTCCTTACTACTGGAAGCCTTCTATTTATCAAGACTCACAATTAACACATGATATTTAGATGAATTTAGTGTATCCATTTGAATAATCTTGTCTTGATTCCAAGTCAAGTCAAAATAAAAATCATCCAAGGACTGGATGGTCCATGAAGCTCCAAGGGCATGCTTAGTTGTATGAAAGGTAGAAACAAAGATAAAATAGTTATATACCAATTTGAGAAGGATGGAAATAATTAATTAAAAATCCTTTTTGTCAATTCCACATAGATTTAACAACTTGAGTGATTTAAAATTTGTGAATAAGTCTTGTCTAATATCAAAGTTATTTGGACTCAAACTAATGATCTCATTATCCAACTCATGATTTCCCATTATGTCCTACTTACCAAAGAGTTTTTCCAATGTTCTAGACTTCATTAGGAGTAATTATAAATTAAATATGAAAGATCAAGGCAAGAGACATAAATAGGCATAGTAAATCGTAGGCTTTGTCATTTCTATTAAACCACTTCACCTTTTATGTGCCAAGTGTAGGTTATTTTTTTGTACCCATCATGATTTAATATAAAAAAATTCTCCTTAAGAATATTGAGCTTGGGTTTTCTAGGTGTAAGAAGTGGAACATGACTATGATCCATTGTGTATCAAGGAAGTATGTGCTAAATTGAATAGTGTTAGAAAAACTTTGATGTGTAACCTACCAAAATTTATATAGGTTTAATTTTACAAGGCAAAAGAATATTACCAATACAAATAGCTCAAAAAACTCTCACATTCAAAAAAAGGGCACATGAAAAGGAGTTATCAGTTGAAAGTTATGTGAGTTTGAATATTTATTACTAATAAAAATAAATCTCTACTTTGCTTAAAATTTGGGTGTGCAAAAAATTGGTGTAACTTTTGTGAGGAAAAGTTAAGCCCCCTTAGGTTGGATGTGACCAAGGAATTAAATTCCCATGTGAATAGGGGCTAAGGGTTAGGATTATTTCCCCCCTCTTGATTGATTTTCTTGATGTGGGAGTGATGTCGCTCTAAATTGCCACCACATTTCAAATGAATAGTGCCACTTTCCACTAGTTTGAATTTGACATCCTAGTGGCCATATTTGAGTGAACATAATGTGGCTAGAGTCCATATCATGCTTCTAAAGGTGTTGGAGTCCTCTAGGCATGTAGTAATGGTGTCAAGTTATACCACCATATAGACAGGGGGTTAGGTTCAAATGGCATGCAAACACGGTCTTGGGTTTTGATGGCATGTAAGCATAGTGTCAAGTTCCAATGGGGTGTAAACATGGTGTCAGGTCCATGAGTACATGGAAGCACATGGTATTAGGTCTAAAATTGCATGCAAGCAAGGTTGTAGATCCCACTAAGTTGCTAGCAAAGATTATTGGGTCTGTTAGTTCATACAAGCATGGTCATGGATTCTGATAGGTGCTTGAGCAGGGGTAAATTTTTACAAAGGGCTTATTTTTTGCTAAGAAAAGTCTACCAACTACCAAAATTTCTTGGAAGGGTGGAAATGTCTACCAAAGGGTAAAAACCTGCTAAAGGACTTGCAGGGGTTAGAAAATCCATCAAAGCTAAAAAACCCATAGATCTATAGATTTAGTATGACTTCCACAAAAAATAATGATCCACCTTGTTTTTTTGACAAACCCAAAAAAACATAGAAATGGTTTTTCCTCAAAGTCACTGGATGTACAATTTTTTATAGAAGTTAGAAAATGACCTTGAAGCCCTCCAAAATGGTCAAAAAATTGACTGTCATGAAACTAGGTCATGTCTACAACCATCATTAGGGTTTTGACACCTTCTAAATTCAATGAAGTTGTCCATTTTTCATTTAGAGACTCTAGATATACAAATTTTCACAAATTTTCTAGAAACCAGACTAAACCCAAAAAAACCAAAATCAATGTAAAATATTAAACAAGCTAGAATGCTAGATCTCATAATAAAGGCTATGGAATTTGGCTATCATAAAAGCTATGATACCATGTTAAATTGGGACACAATCGAGGATATACTTGGATATAATCTAATGCATGAAGATAAAACTATATGGAGTAGTGAAATATGAAGAAAAACTCAAAAGGAAGAAGCTTGTTTTCATAACCAAAGTTGTGTTAACATTCATTCATTCATTAGCCAAAAAGTACATAGGAAAGTACATTATGTAGTGAAGAATTAGGTCACCTAAAAATGTAATTAAATCAACTCACAATTAGAAAATGACTTAAAGTATATTTCCCATAATTATCTATTATTAACCTAAGCAAGCTAATTTGACTGTGTATGTAAAACCACATAGTGAGAAAAAGCTTACACTAATAGAGTTGTGATAGGGCCATTGATATCACTAATCTCAATAAAAAAACTCAAATTAAAGTAAAATTAAACCAATTTAAGTGGTATAACCAACTCAACCTTCAAAAAGGGAGTAGTGCTAAGGCCATTAAGGACATTGAATCTCTATCACATTACCCATAGGTGCCAACTGCTATAAATAGAAAATACTAAAAATGGTGTTTCTGGTAAAAATTATGCTTTTTGGTAACATGATTTAAATATGTATTTGTAATTTTTGGTGAAATTTCATGGCATATGCACCTATAATATGTCTCAAACTGAAGTATTTGTCAAAATGTAACCTTTGCTCTATAATTGTGTATAATATATGTGATAAATTTGACAAATTGTCTTAAATATATAAAATTGGTGTCAAATGTTTAGGATTCTCACCCAAGTGTATATCTAAATCATGTAAACTGTATCAAATTCTACCATGTATGTGTGGAGTCATGTCTCTATGACATGCCCCCACTAATATGCACCCTTTTGAGGCGAGGGGATGGAATCTAGTAGTCACTTTATCTTAAAAGGATAAGATAATTGTGATATCTATGTATGAATCATGTAACATATAGGAGTAATATGTCTAAGTAGATATATTAATGAATCTCATAGTATGTGATCATAACAAACCCTAAGATGCATAACATAGATTATGGAAACATCTATAAAGTAACAATACAAACTCATCAAATAATCAAACATACAAAAAAACACTCAATGTCAAATAAAAAGGGTATAAGGAAACTACAAACAAGGGGTAAGCTCAAATGTCACACACTTAAATGGAGGACATATTCAAATGTCCATACATGAATAAATAACAATCAATGGCACAAGGGCCTACAAGTAATGAACTTATTCATATTTTGAACAAGACAATAACAAGAAAGAAGTACAGTCAAGGAAGTAACAATGTGAACAAATGAGTTATAAGAAATAAAAATAAGCATATAATTCTAGTCCCTATTTGTATGTGTTAAAAAAAATGTTATGTAACATAACATATCAAGTATATGGTGTAAGATGTAAACATGAGTATAAACATATGTAAGTATTAGTATATAATCTTAACATGATAATGTAAAGGTGATCATAAATAATATATGCGATGTCAATCATGATTAAGGAATTGGATTCCCCTAATGTATTATTCCTTGTGGGAAGAGGAAAGGTCCAACATTTGTATGTGCATGTTATTGGCAATTTGGCCTCTCAAGGCTAAATGCCAACCCCTACAACTGAAAACTTTTTATTGACCACCATAATGTTTATTAAGTGTTAAATTAAGGGAGTATGTCTTAGTGTCATGTCAATTGGTGTCAAGTATCATCATGATGTTTGAGAATGTTTGAAGGCCTTTGACAAAGATTTCAAGTGGACTTGTGATCTAAAGTGCCTTAATAGAGATGTATGAGAGATGGCAACTTATAGTTCACTATGATTCTCCTTGGTATATTCAAAGAATTAAATGAACTATAAGCTTAGAAGGTTTGTTTAAGACATATAAAATCCTCATTCAAGCCTTTTATTAAGGCTATAAGGTATTCTTCGTGGTACTTATTGTCAATTTTCCTTGTGAAGTTGTGTATATTGCCTAAAAGAGAGGTTTTGAGTCTTTAAATGATAAATTTTGATTCAAAATACCCCTAAAAAATTAATAATACATTTAATCAACTTAATATTCATGGCATTACTCTAAGACAAATGTTTCATGCTTTGGAAATATCTCCCCTTCAAGTTTAAAGCATAGTTTTGCTCTCTAAAGAGCTCCCATGTGTCAAAAATAGCCCAATTTGCTCTAAAAAAGACTTTTTACTTGTTCCAATCTCCCTATTGACTTGTACTATTCCTCATCTTACCATAAATTGTTGGTTTAAGCTTAAAGTGTAAATAAACTGCAAGAGAAAAGCTATTTTCATGTGTTTCATGCAAGAAGTATGGATTTGTATGAACTTTTTCATAAAATAGAGGTCAAGAGATTGAATATGGATTCATTACAGGAGTTACATAAAATATTCAAGGAAAAATAATCTAAAATAGGCCCAAAAATATTTATCTTCATCCATATAGTTTATTTGCACCTCAAGATAGCTCTTCAGGTTTGTATATGGTATGACCATGAGAGAGAAAATCAAGATCTAAAATTTTAGGCAGAGGAAGGGGAATTAGAGAGATTACATATTTGGGAATTGGTTCTTAGTTTATATCTCTCTCTTTATGAAATATCCTTTACAAGTTAAGGTGCTCACTATGGCTTCTTAATTCATACAAGTAACTGGTTTTTTGAGTTTTCTCCTCTCTAGAGCATGGTGATAGAAAGATGAAAGTTTAAAGAGATTTAAAGGATTTTGAACCACCTTTAAATGAAATTATTTAACCTATTTCCACACATGTGAGGTCATATGGAGTTCAAGAAGACATTAAATACTAATATACAGTCTGTAGGTAGTTTGGAGGATGTTTATATGGTTCAAAATGGATCTAAAAGTATCAAGGTTCATTAAATTTTTTTTCAGGGTTTCATTCAAGTCAAGAGTCCTTCATTCAAGTGTCTCAAAGGTTACTTAAGGTCTCATGGATCACTCACCCTCAATCATCCTTAAACACCCTCATACTCTCAATTTAGCATATGTTAAGGTATTTTAGCATACATTAAGGTTATTAGCAGAATCTTAGGTTTGTTTTTCATAGTGTATACCTCATTTAAGAACCTCTAAAATGGTATATCTGATTGAGGCATATTCCTATGCTTCCCTAATGGTCTTCATGACTATCAAGGTGTTATATTCATGTGTTATTTCACTCCCTTTATCTCATTTCATTTTCATAGCCTTATTACTACCATTCATCTTTGTTGCAAGCTTTACACTCCATCTCCATTCTCATTTCCATGTCCATTATCATCATATCACATCTCATTCACTTTCATCTTATGTATCCATTTTAAAAGAAGATTAAATACTATTGGAAGAATTATGGTCATGAATCTATGTATACAAAACTTAAAACCCTACTAAAATAGAGATGAATGATCACCTACAACCAATACAAATTCAGTCAAGGATGTGATTAATGAAAGTGTTGTTTTGAGAAGACTTAAAAATTATGAATATCTCAATGAAAAGAGGTTGAATTATCTCCTTTAGTTGATTTCAATGAATGGGAGAGGTTCATCAACAATATTTTTTGACCTTATCAAGGTCTAAATCTATCTCAATCCATACAAAACATAATAAACTATCAGTCATATTCATACTGAGACATAGTTCAATTACTATCTCCAAAGAAGTTTCTATGTTTTGGAATTGAATAAGGATAGAAAGCAAGATTTTGATGTTCTAATTAAGGTACAAGAGGTCCATATGGTGAACTAAGAAGACATGGTCTACAATTAGTCATGAATGATGAGACACACAATCAGTACCCCATCTTCACCTACGATTAAGTGTTACGAGAATACTTCAAGGTATGGTAGAGGAGTTTCTTGGAGATCAAGATAAGTGAGAGATAGACAAATTTGTATGGTAAATGTGGTGAAATTCAAATCTACAATGGATACCATGAAACCTCTCCAAACCTTACCATATACCATGATTGTACTCTATCTTAGGCCATACAAGGTACAATGAACCATCAACTACAGTCATGCCAAGATACAATCAAGATGCCTCTCCAAGGTTTGATAAAAAAATGAGATAGAGATTGAATAGTTAAAAGATTTGAGCCATTTAATATTGAAACCAAATCAAGGATGTGGTGGTAGGGACATGGACTTAATAAGATAGTCAAATAAGCATTTACAATTAGCTCAAAGGCAATTTACAACTAAAAAATGCAAAACTTAGTTTTGACCAAGGATGGAATGTGGACTTGAGATTATTGTAGACACTCAAAAATTGTGCAACATGGTTCTAGTAATTATTGAACACCCCTTGTCCCCCTTAGGTTATAATTAATTATTAAAAATCCTTAAAGCATGCCTATTTACTCCTTTGGGTAAATTAATTAAATTAATTAATTAAATAAGGCCTATTTACACCTTGCCTACCCAAAATAATGGCTACTTGATCGAAACCTAGCCTAAGGACCATTTAAACCCTGGTATTTAATGCCCTAACTTCCTAGACTTGTTCTTCACAAATCCCAATGAGATCTTTATTATCCTCAGACCATTTATTAACTTATTAAAAACCAATCATTAGTGCAAATAGCTAATTTTAGTCATTTTTGACCTTTTCTCCCTAACTATCGGTGGTCACCCCTCGATCGGCAGTGGTTGACTAGGATCGTCAATGGTTACTTAATGTAACCCAAAAGCCCTGCCTCAGAGAGGTTGAAATCATCTTTACACAAGATACTCTTACTCTCAAGAAAATCAAAACTCCCAAGTGAACTAGGAACTAGACCAGAGATATTAGGTGCTTTAATAATTCACTATCAAGAGCCCAAGTACCATTACTCTACTGATATTGCTCTAAGATCTCTTGTAACTTACCACCCAACTTTAACACTCTTATAGACTAGCAAACTTAAAGCTAAGTATCTGTACTTTTCATTCAGTTTAGTAACTAGTTTTATTAGTTTCACTACTTATATCCATTCCTATTTCCCTTCATCTCATTTCTTGTGTTGGAGTTCTACAACTCTAGGCACTTCACCTTCTACCCCAGACCACCCATAAACCATTATTGCTCACTTGACCACCCAACTCCTAATTTTGATAGTTCTAGTAATTTATTTATCTCTCATGACCAACACCCAAGCCAAAAACCACCTTCATAACCCCTATACAACTCACCCTAACAACCACTCTTTCCCAATCTAGGGCTCATAATAACTGGCAATAGTCATACCATCGACTGACGATGTTGGTCCTAACCACCAATGATCACTGTGTGTTTTATTTTCTCCAAAATAGTAAGCAAATTTCACCTACTAATCCATACCCAAATTCCAATTTTTGAGTTTATATTGCATCATAGAGGTCCAACTTATTTTTTGAAATAGGTTTGAGTAATTGGCATTAATCTTTATCAAGTTATTGCTATTTTAGTAAAATCAGTTCATTTATCTCTTAAATTTGCTTTTAGTACCTTTTATGCAAGCATCCACTTTCAGTTTTTAGAACTTAATTATCCTAAGTGTGGATTGACAGCCTCCTAGGAAGCTTATTATTTTTTGGACCTATCTCATGCTAAGCATTCCACCTAACTATCTCACTAATAAACCACTCTTCTACTTGCTTTCTTATCTACAGGTCATCCTCCTTAAGTAAATATAAGTGTCTACAATTGACTAGATTCATGCATGCATAACAAAATTAGGTTCTTCTACCACACCCTTCTTTAAATTTTCTTCTTGCTTTCCTAAAAAAATTAAAAAAAAAATAGTGAAACATTTTGACATGCCTGATGGGACCCTTAATCTTTTTCTTGGGTTTGTAGTTAGGAAATTTAGTTGCATTAGAGAAGATTCATCCATTGCATTCTTTTCTGAAAACTAAAACGTTCTTTATTTCCTTTCTTCTTTTCCAAAAAGCAAGTTTTAGTCTCTTTTGAATTCTTAGAAAAAAGTAAAAATTATCATTTTGCCTTAATCTTTTAAATCAAAAGTACTCATCCTAGGCTTAGGACTTGCATCATCATATCACATTTAGTTGCATCTAGTTATTTTTGTATTCATTTGAAAAGAATCAAAATTTCCTTGAGATCTAAAATTAACTTGCATCTATTGTTTTCTTGTATTATTTACCTCATATAACTTAATTAAAATCAAGTAAATCAATCATAGTCCCACTTCTTATCACACACACAAATACCAAACCAAATATTCAATCAAACATCAAAACATTGACATAAGGTCTGACTAGGATTTCATCACTTAATAATAAACCTTTCCCTTTGGCTATCCCACTTGGATTTCACCACCAAGGGAAGAAACCAAGACTCAGTTCACTAGCTAAGTATAATCTATAGCATTTTGTATATTTTGAATAAGCACTTGACACCCTTATCGTTATGGTGTGTGAAGTGAGGTGGTAGGCCCCACTATCAAATCACGTACCAAATAATAACATAGATTCTTGAGAGCCTTTAATAACCTCAAACCATCTCTAGACATCCTCTTCTAGTACCTACTCTATAAGCCCAAGTTGATTCTCATAAACTTCTTAAAAATTGAGGCATAAGCCCAAAGAGAGATAAAAAGTATTTTAGGATTTAAACATACTCTAGTGTATGCTTGTTTTCCTTGAAATATTTTATTTTGATTTCTTCTCTTTTGAGTGTGTGAGATCACTTTTACCTTTCTTTCCTCTTTATTTGCATGGTTTTGACAATACAATAGCTAAGAAACCAAGCAAATGAAAATCCACCTCCAAACTACCCATCTTCCTCTTCTTCCTCATCTATGGAGTACATCTCAAATGTAGAAAGTTCCCCCCATCACTCTGGTAGTCCTAGTATACCTTGGATAATTACCCAAGGAGATACAAATTTCACCACCCTTAATACTATGTCTTTTCATACCCCTGCTTTGGTTCCATTCATTGAGCCACCCTATGACATGCCACCTGATCTTATGGGTAGCACCTCTATTGCCACCATTTACACCCAGCCTTTGGTCACCCAAGCCTCTTATTCCACCAATAATCCCTCTGACACCACCATCCAAAACCAATTTATTCCACCAACCAACACCCAAACACCTTCCACCCCAACCAACAACCCTTTCAATATAGGAACAACCTAACCTTTGGTAACCTATACTCCACTTACCATTAGATCACCTTCCACTAGTGTTATTACCCTTCCTCTTGTCATTTCCAACCCACCAACCTACACTCCATTCTAAAATTTGGTAGTTTTCATACCCTCTACCCTTCTACCTATTATCACTAAGGTTACCACCCACTTTCAACCCAGAAACCCAACCATTCCTCCAACCCAACCCATGTCTATTCCCAAAGAAGTGCCCATTTTACCAAACCCAAGCTATATTCCTAACACACAAGGGTATATGCCTCCACCTTTTTCCCAACCTCCCATGTCCACTTACCCATACATGGCATCTTCCCAACCTCTCATGTCTACTTACCCATATGTTGCATCTTCCCAACTACCCATGTCCATGCAACAATGTATGACATCCTCCAACCTTCTACTAGCTACCTATATGTTTCACCCAACCAACCCCAATAGAATATACCTTATAAGTATGGGGGTGCACAATCACAAACCAATCTAATCAAGATGTTAATGGACAAGATGACCAATCTAGAGTCATCTATTTCTAGTACAAATAACCTCTTGTCATATGATCAAATTTGTAATGAACCAATTCGTCCATCCATCCCAATCCGACCATACCTTCCTCAATGGGAAATTTCAAAATTTTCAAAATTTTAGAGCAAAGAAGATCCCCAATAAAATCTTAGAGCATTTAGGCATTCTTGTTATTTGATTGCTTATGATGACACTCTCTTCCTCCACACCTTCCCCATGCCCTTAAGTGGTCTAACATTAGATTGGTATAGTGATATTACTAAGCACTCCCTCTTCTCTTTTGCCCAATTAGCCCAAATCTTCTTAGATCATTTCTCTATAAAAATATTTAAGAAGGTTTCTATCACCGACCTCTACTCCATTAGGTAATTTGAGGATGAGTCAATTATTGACTTTATGGCTCGTTGTAGAGGTTTGATTGACCAACTCTCCTTCTCTTTGCCCCAACCTGAGTTGATTGAGATTTTTTCTTGGGCTTGTGCCAAGCATATTTCCTCAACCTTACAGATTTAGACTTTTAGAACCTTTTATGAGGCTTTCACCATGGCACACAAGCTGGAGATTAGAACCATTGACAAGGGGAAGCTTAAATTGAGAAACAAGAATTCTAGTTTCAAGGCAAATGAAGCTTCTTCTAAAACCAACAACCAAACCAACACCAACACCAAAACCAAGGGAACCACAAATGTAGTTGTGCTTAAAATGGATCCCCCGCCAATTGTTTACCAACCCAATTCTTCCAACCAAAACACCAAAAACCAAAACTGCTATAACCAAAAATAATACACTCTGATAGGGGAGTCATATGCATCTATTTTGGAAAAGTTGTTGAAGGCAAATATCATACAACTTCCTCCAATCAAAACCCCACAAAAATTTGATTCCTCTTGTCTTATACCCAGTTTATATAAGGAAAATGAATTGTGTGCCTTCCACCATGTCATTGGACATGATGTTAGTATATGTAATACATTCAAAAGTATTATCCAAGGGTTGATTGACAAGGGGGAACTTGCACTGGGTAATCCTAATACACCCCTAAATTAGTCACTTGACATTTTTAGACAACCATTCCCCAACCATTCACCTTTTTAAACAATGAAATTAATAATGCAAAATCCTCTCACAAGCATGAAGTTAACACAATCAATGTCATCCTTAGTGAACCCATAGTTGAGGAAACTATAGCCCAAACCATTTCTTCCTCTCTACTTATTGAGGTAGTGGAGCCAACTATCATTCTTTTGGAAATCAAAGCAAAGGAATCCATTATCATCCCTTTTCCACTTCTTAAGGTAGTGGAAACCACCATCCCTTCTCCTTTGGAAAGCATGACATAGGAGGTAACCATCACTTCCCTTCCCTTTTCTTCCATGATAGAGCTCTCTACTCTTCATTTGGAAAATATTCCTAAGAAAGTGGTTGTTTTATCTACCCCTCCCATAGAAGAATCACCTTCCAAGACCTAGAAAATTTGATAGAGGAAAAGGACAAGGAAATTAATCCCCTTTCTCAACCCTTTGGCTTATCCTTTGAGTCCAACACTGAAGGATCCAAGCCAATCTATAAGCCATTCTCTAGGTTGGTTCAAAACTTGGAGTTCTTATCCCAACCCAACCTTGATCGGGCCACATTTTGGCATTTCCTTGGGCTTAATTATCCAACTAAGAAGGATTCATCAACCTCACCTTTGTCTACCCAACCATCAACTTCCACTAGTAAATCCACCATCATTCCATGCAAACCAATGGAAGCCTCCACCTCCCAAACCATACATGAACCATCCAACCCAAATCCACCTAAAGTAACCAAAATACCTTCCACCATCTCAATAAATATTATAAAAATCTAGGCATACTTCCCACTCAGAGCCTCACTCACCCTCCATTAAAATTAGACATCACACTACCAAACCCACTAAAGAAACCACAAGTTAAACCAACTAAGAAAGTGGAGCCATCTAGGAGGCCAAAATCCAGAAACTTGCCTTCCATTTCTACTTTGCCTTCTATTTTAGGACCGCATCCTTCTTTCATCATATGACCTCAACCTTCCACCTCAATTAAGAAAACAAGTCTCCCAAAGACAACCCAAACCCAACCTCCTCTTTTAGCTACACCTCTACATATTCTTTCCATGCTTTCTACCTCCAAACCATCCACTACCATGGCTTCCACTTATAAATCTTTTATCTCTAAACCATCCATTACCAAGCCTTCTATTTACAATACTTATACTTCCAAACCATCTACTTCTAAGCCTTTAAATTCCAAATTATCTATCCCAAAACCACTCACCAAGAACATTCCACCATCCAAAGCTCTTATTAACAAGCCTACCCTTAAGAAGACTTCTACCCTAGCTATCAAAGCTAAAACCTCCACTCCATTGCCACCTTTGCTAGAGTAATATTCTATTATAGTTCAAAGGTTAATCTAAGCATCCTACTTGGTCTTTCCTCCTATAAAACCATTTGATCCACTTAGTCCTAATCCATCCTAGTTTAATGATATATGATTTTCTCATACCATAGGATGCCTAGGCATGATACAGAGAACTGAAAAGCTCTCCAATTCATAGTCCACAAACTATGTGATGAGGATGAATTATTGATATAAGAACCTCCCATGATCCCACCACCAATTCAAGAACCAAAGGCAACCACCCAACACCTACCTAACCCCACACTCTCATCTAAGAGTGAGGAGGAACCAAAGCAGTCCACTAGCTCATTTCCTCTCCAAATCCATACCATTCATGTGGTCACTCGATCATAAACCAAACAAAAGGATAAAGGTTAACCAAAGGTGTCCATTACATGGAAATACCCTTCTTTCACCACCAAATCACCCAACCAAGCCTAAACACCTTCACCTAAACCCAAGGTTTCTATCTTGGATGCCTCTCAATCTAACCCTTCTGAGTCAATCCAAAGAGTAGTTTTGAAGTAACTTCACCAAACACTCATGAAAATGACCTTATATGAGATAATCAACACTTCACCCCATCATCATCAAGCCATGATAAAGGCTTTGTAGTCTATAGAGGTTCAACCTAAAGATCCACAACCTATAGCAACCTTTATTAGAGCCTTTCAACTTTCCACCCTCATCACCTTCAAGGATTTAGAGATACCCCCTATTCATCCAGATGATCTGGATCCTCCCCTTTTCATTACCGCCTAAATCAACCAAACTTGTATCAAGAGGGTTATGATTGATGGGGGAACTAGCATTAACATTATTTCTTCCCATACATATGACAAATTGAAATTACTAGAGAACATCATGTCAGAAACTACAACAGTGCTCTGATCCTTCAATTCTAAGATATCTACAACCTTAAAGACAATCATCCTTCATATACATTTAAGACCTTGCACTCTTCCCAATCTCATCTATGTGTTAGAAGGTGAGTTATAATATAACATTTTGATCAAACACCCTTGGATCCATTCCATGGGTTGTGTGCCATCCACCTTACATCAATGCATTAAATTTGAGTATAAAGGTTAAGTCCATACCATATTAGCTAACCCTAGTCCTTTCACCTCATGCAATATGACTTATTGACCTAATGATGTTCTCCTCCTTCCATCAACCAAGATTTCACCAACTAAGGATGAATCTTCTTCTTTTTCCACCAAACAAGCTTCCCCAAGCTCATCCATACCTTCCACCAAAATCCCATGGAGGACCCTTTGGAATCAACATTCTAACATCTCTCACTTGAGGAGTATTGCCTTTTGACCTTAGATGCTTTCCCTACTCCCTAAGAGTATGGGAACCTAGACCAACAACCTAGTTATGATTCCAATATTAGAACCATTATTCCCTTTGGACCACCTAATTACCAAGCTAACCTTGTTTATGGGGGACTTGATCAACCACTTTCTGTTTTCACTACCTCCTCTTCTCCTAAACCATTCACCTCTGATTTCTCCTACCTGGATAAGCCAAAGTTTGCCAAGACATACCTCCATAGGTGTGATTGAAAGGGATTTGGTCTAAGACACTATAAGCATGGACCATATGAGTTAATACTATGCAAATCCACAAAAATTCATGAGCAATTTGGTCTCAGATTCATTCCACTAGAGGAACCAACTAACACACCCCTATCAATATCATTGAGGAAGAAATCCCATCCTCACCAACCCATTCCCTTTCGAAATATAAGGATTTGAAAATCATACCCTCCAACTTTTTTTTGTCAACATGATTAGTTTAGGGACCCTAACTTATCAAAAGGATGAGGAGACCATTACCATTCCTCTAACTCATCCTAAGATGGTAGAAGATAACTCTCCTTCTATTAATATTGTTTAGTGTCAAAATGACGACTCCCTTCTCACCTATCTTAGTGCAAAAGATTACTCTATCCACAAATCTCTCCCTCCTGAGACTTCAACCATGTTAAATGAATCCACTATTGACATCAACTTGGGTACTCAGGATAATCCTCACATAGTCAAAATCAACCAATCCTTAGATTCCTTAGAATGTTAGAGCTTCTCTTCCTTCCTGCAAGACCAAAGCATAGTGTTTACTTAGTCTTATAATGACATACCAAGAATCAAACCTACCATAATCATCCATAACGTTGTTACTACCATTGATGTCAAGCCTGTTAGGTAAATGCTTCATAGGATGAACCCTCGTATAGCCCTTCTTGTCAAAGAAGAGCTCCAACACCTCTTATCTATTAATTTCATCCAACCCATTGACTATCCCCAATGGGTCTAAAATGTCATCCCTATCACAAAATCAATAGGGGGACTTTGCATTTGCATGGAATTTCATGATCTTAACCTTTCTTTCCCAAAGGATGACTTCTATTTGCCAATCATTGACTAACTTATCGATCTTATGGTTGGCCATGAGATGCTATCTCTTTTGGATGGGTTCTTAGGCTATAATCAGATCTTGATTGCCCCCAAAGATCAACATAAAATTGCCTTTATCATTGCATGGGGAACTTTATACTATAGGGTCATGCCTTTGGTCTAAATAACACTGGTACAACCTACCAACATGTTGTAACCTATATCTTTCATGACCTTATTCATAAAATTGTAGAGGACTACGTACCTTACTCATAAAATTGTAGAGGACTATGTCGATGACCCCCTTAGAAAATCTAAATGTCGTAAGGATCATTTGGCATTTCTTAAGGTTATCTTTAATCATCTTATCCATTTTCATATCCACCTTAACCCCCAAAAGTACATCTTTATGGTCTTGTACAGAAAGCTTCTTGGTTTTATCATCTCTCTCTATAGAATCAAAGTCGATCCTATTAAAATCAAGGCAATCCTTGAGATGCCTCCATTAATCAACCTCAAGCAACTCTGCAGTCTATAGGGGAAGCTCTAATCCATTCATCATTTCATCTCTTAGCTATTTGATATATGCTAATCTTTCCATGACCTTCTTAAGAAGGATATTTATTTTAAGTGGGACAAAAACTGTCAAAAGGCGTTGGACTCACTTAAAGAGCATCTTCTTTCCTCACCTATTCTTGTTCTTATAAAAGAGGACCAACCCTTTTACCTCTATATTTCCACCACCAACCATTCCTTAGGGGCCATGCTTGCACATCGAGTTGATCAACATAAAGAGTAAGTAGTCCACTATATAAGTTGAATACTTATAGAGTATAAAACTCGGTACACCCATATTGAGAAATTATAACTCGCATTAGTTTTTGTGGCTTCCAAACTTTATCATTACCTTTTTAAACACAAAACCTTTGTCATAACAAACACTAACCCATTCAAGTATATGCATTCCAATCCATACTAAAATTAGTATATGGTTAGAAGGATCATGCTTTTAATTGAGTTTGACCTTGAGTTCCTATAGAAAAAATCAATTAAAGGGAAATCCATTACCAACCAATAGGTCAAAGCACCCTTGACAGACAACCAACCTTCTCCTCTTGAGTTTCTTAATGAGTCCATCATAACTCTTTCTCAAGAGGACATCACTTATCAGCTGACCATGCTATTTGATGGATTAAAGTGTCAACATGGTGGGGGTGATGGCATTATTCTTATTTCCCTTGATAGTGAGACCTTTCCTTTATCCTTTAAACTTGATTTTGCTTGTACTAATAACATGGTTGAGTATGAGGCCTTGGTCATAGGTCTCCAAATCACTTTAGCTTTGGGAGTCAAAACAATTAGAATTTTTGGTGACTCCCAACTAGTGGTCAATCAAATCAATGGCTCTTACCAATATAAAAATGATGTTCTACAATAATACAAACAATTAGTATATATACTCTTGACGTCATTTTAACATTACCTTATTCAAACCATGCCACATTCTACTAACAAATTTGTCAATACCATGGCCTCTCTTACCTCACAAATCCCATATGTACCTTCTTACTCTAAGCTTTTCATCACCATCCATCACCTTCACGAGCCTTCTTACACCAATCGAACCTCCCTTCCATTTATCACGTGGAAGAGTCCAATCTAACATTTGGTATAAGCAAATATTTGATAATCTAAACCTAGCCATTGTTCCTTCTAATATTTCTAGAAATGGTCGAAGAGTGTTTATATAGAGTACATATCATTACACCATACTAGGGGGAATTCTTTACAAATGTGGCTTTGATGGTCTCCTCTTTCGATGCCTACATAGCCATGAAATCTCTCACGCTATCAAGGAAATACATGATGGGATTTGTGGGGGACATTTTCACAATTTAGATTTTTCTAAATGTATCCTTCACCTTGGATATTGTTGGCCTACCCTTAACCAAGACTATTTTAATTACATAAAGAAGTGTGTCAAGTGTTAGTAGCACACTAATTTGCATCATATACCTAGTCATGGTCTTCAAGTATCTAAGGATTTTTAGACCTTCTCATAATGGGTATTTGATCTCATTGGTGAAATTAACCCTCATTCTTTGTAATGATGTCATTCTATCATCACTATAACTGAATATTTCACAAAGTGGGTAGAAGCTATTCCTCTTTTTTTGACTAAAGCCAATAAGATTATTGACTTTATTAACCATCACATTATCTGTCATTTTAGTGTTCCTCTTAAAATTATCACTGATAATGGTAAACATTTTAAAACTAAAAAAGTATAAGGCCTTTATGATGCATTTGGTATTAAATTAAGTTTCTCATCGCCTTATCCTCCACAAGATAATGGATAGGTTGAAGCTTCTAACAAAACCCTTAACAAAATGCTCACTAAAATGGTTAATGTATTTGGTCAAGATTCGCATTTTCACATTCCCTTCACCTTATGGGCATATCGTAATAGAATTTGAACCCATATGGGTGATACTCCTTTCTCTCTTGTCTTTGGATCTAAGGTTGTCTTGCCTCTCAAAGTCCAAATTCACTCTCTTCGTATATCCTTGCAGGATATCATTTTTGAAGGTGATTATCATCAAGAACATTTAACTCAACTTGAGATACTTAATGAGTGTTATTTGTTTGTGCTTAACCATATATGAGTTTATCAATAAAGAATCAATCACATTAATATCAAGCACCTAAAAAAATAAGAATTCAATATCAGAGACCTCATCTTAAAGGAAAATCAACATGTAACCAATATGGAAAAAAGTAAGCGGGGAAAGTTTGATTTTAATTGGCTTGGACCATATATCAAAACACATAGGTATGGGTTAGGAACTTATCAGTTATCATCCCTTAAAGGGAAACTAGAACCTAAGCCCCTCAATACTTTGCATCTACGTCCTTTCTTTTGTTAGACAAGATCAAACTCACCTTCTGTCTAACTTAAGCTCATCCCTTATTTTATGATATTATCACCTTCATCCCCTGACTTTGAGGGCAACCAATTACAATATAGAATCATGTGATTTTCCATCACATTTATAGCCTTAATATTAAATATGGGTACTATGGCTCTACCCATGGCATGATTCTCATGGATACTTTTCATCCCTAATAGGATGGAATCCCATGGTCATTGTCTCTTAAAGCACCGTCTCATCCACTATTCACCATTATTATTCTATAGTTTTGCCTTCATAAAGGTAAGTATTTAAGCCTATATAAGCAATTCTATGTATTTAATAGCAAAAACAAAATCATATATCCTATGGGTCATCTCTAGCATTGCAGACTACTCCCTTGAAGGATAACTGCCAAAATAACTCAAAATTGCTTAATATAAGGTAGACTACTCCCTTGAAGGACTGCTATCACATGCCTAAAACAAATAATAAATCTAAGACCACTCCCTTGAAGGATGGATAAGCCAAATATGTATCAAAACAAGCAATTTATTGGAAGCTTCCTACATTGATTAGCTTCCCCAACCTCTCAAAGTAATAAAAAAACATCAAAAGACCCATTGTCAAAATCAAAAAAGTAAAACTTTTAGAAATTATAATCAGATTTCATAAGTAGACATCCCGCATCAATTACTATACACCATATATGATATAGACTTGTTTATATTATCTCTTTGGTAACTTATAAAAGAAACAAACTAGCCCCATAAGAAGGTTCCATTATCATCCATCTCCCCTTTTACCCTCCATGAAACAAGGGATTTTTGAGCTTACTTGACACTGTGTAATAAAGATTTTTTTTAAAAACTCAATGAACACTAATTTGAATCATGTGAAGGGCTTATGTTCATAAGGTGATCTAAATTCCTTTTGTTTTAATCCTCACCAATGAAAGAACATCATGTCTCCTTCTCATTTTTCATACCTACTTAAGACGTTTGACTATCTTCTACCTTTGTTTCCTTTTCTTACATATAGTTTTGTTATCCAAACTTAATCTATATGTTAAGATTGGTATTTAAATCAACCTTCATCCAACTAAATGAAAATCATTAAAAATATTTAAACAAACATTATGTGTTTTATTTAGTGATTGCTATTTGCCTTATTTTATTTTAGTGTTTTTATCATGAAAACATTTTAATAAAATTCACCACCTCATATATCAGAATATCATCTCATATAAACAACAATCACATCCATCATAATTTTATCACATTTATTCTACTATAACCATTTAATCATTTTCTCGCATTAAATAAATAAGTCATCCACATATGTTATCTATCACATATCTATCTAGATAAGAGATCGCATATATCCATTAATTTAAACATCCACATTTTCAACATATAATTAAGCATAAACGAAATCATAGGACAAATGATAAATGTCATCATACCCATATCATAGCATCACATAAAAATCATAAACATAATATACAAAATCATCACATGAGTTAAATTTAGCCATCACATCATAAAATAACCATCACCATAAACAACATCCATCAAACATAATCACATCATAACTCATAATCAAATGCCATATATATATAACAATGTCCATGTCTCTCAAAATGATATATACATCTCACTACATCAGCTCGTAGGTTGGTATAAAAATCATATAAAAAATAAGGAATCTCATAGAGTCTATCGTGTTTGGGGTAATACTACCCCCTAAAGCCTATCCATCTCTTAGACCCATTTGTGCACCTATAGATCCTACCCACTGACAAGGTATAACACTGCTAATCCTCCCTCCCATCACCTAATCTACTACATACTCACCATATCAAGGCTCACCTAAAATTTGAGTAAAGACCATTATCTTATAGTATATAAGTTCCTCCACTATGGCCACATATCTGGACATGGAGATGGTCCATGTTGGACCTGTTGGTGCCTACCCTCCTGTTTACCTCAGGGCATCCCTTTCTGCTAATATTAGAGTAACATGTCCCTATGCCTAATCTATCTCCTAAATCACTGAGGTAAGCTAAGATTTTATATGGTCTTGCTCCTATGTCAGGGTCACAACCTATCCTTTCACTTGGTCTCTATCCTAAATAAGAGTAGTGACCTATCCTTGTGTAGTGTCTCTCTCCATAGTCATAGCCACCAGTGCTACATATGTTATAGCCAATGTTACTCTTACTTGATCCCTCTCTATGAAAAGTGCTTATTTTTTTGGGACATCTATTTCCATATAATCCATATCTCCTTCCTCTATCTCTATATTAATAGCCTGCTTCTACCCACTTGCACCTCCAACCTGTCCACCATCTCCCCCAAAACTTGTCGTTGTATAGTGACCCTAAAACCATATGATGTAATCCTAAGTAATACTAGCATAATTGATATCTACAACCATTGATAGTTACTCATGATCAATCTCTACCTCAACTAACTATGGAGGAGGAAATGGTGCCTCTACATCCTCTGTCTAGTATCTAGGGAAGGCCTCCAAAATACCCTGAACCAACCCAAACTATCTCCTGACCCTATCAAAAGGGATCAACTCTACCTCCTACTCCTATATCTCATATATCCACCTATATCTCTATAGGGAGAATGTGTGCCTGACGTAGTCTACCTATGAGGGGAATGTTGTGTAGGGCCTCCAAATAACCTCACCATCAACCAATGCCTCCAGTCTGTCTCTGAACTAATCCAAATCTTGGATCTCTACCCCTGTGACTGTAAGTGCATAATCTACCCTCTGCCTCATAAAGCCTACCCTAAACCCTCTCTCATCCCATGTCTTTTAGGGTAGTCTAGTTGGTCATGGCATCCTAATATGCTCATATACCTAGTAATGTAATACAAAGTTGACACTCATGCCATACCTCATGTGTACTTGTTACCCCTAGAGCTCATGATATGTCTACACTAATAACACTGGGGCCCATGCAAATATTATCTGATCAATCATCATATCCACCAAGATGCCTATTAATATGTAAGGGAATATACCTCTACTCAAGTTTGGGAGCACGTAACATGTTACAACTATAATCATTATGGTAACTAGCCATCTCCTCACCATTTTTATGTGATAGATATCTTTGAAGTAAAAGCCTCCTATGTGCCACATAGCCTACACAAAATCCTCCCCAAATAGTTGATCCATGTAGGCATCCTACTCCTCACCCTGGATATGCTCTATATCCTACCTTCGTATCGACAATATTAAGATCATGTGTATATCCTTTAGGAAAATCATGATCTCCCTAGTCAGCAATATGAAAGTGTTTGTAGCCAGGTCCCATCTCTTGATGTGGGCTACCAACATCATGACATATCTCAATACGTGTTGATAGTAGTACATACTACATAATCTAACTACTACCATGTGTTCCCACTCCTGCTTAGTCACATCCCTACATATCTCATCTAGGAGTAGTGGAACTCGATCACTCATTACCAACTATTTCCTCATCTACATGGTTAGAGCACAACCTTTCATTAGCTAAAACTTTCCTACATGACACCTATTCTACTTATTACACCCACCCTTACCCATATATTTTTTACCTAATTATAAGTCACTACTCATCCTCCTAAAGTTTTAGTACCCCTAAAACCCAACCTTAACTTAGTTCATTCCTTAACCCACTCCTTACCTACCCCCATTCCAAACACCCTTTACTCCATTTATCGACCAATGATAGTAAGGGTTTTAAACTGTCGATGGTCTACATAGTGATCATTTATAGGTCTACCATCGACTAACAATGGTTAATAGTAACCACTAACAATCACTATGTGGAAGACCAATGATAACTACACCCTAAAAACCCTACCCATAAACACTCTAAAAACTCAAAACCTCAACACCCACCTTATTTCATTACCTACCCATCACCTCTTTCCCACCCCACATACATTCCTACACATAATTTACCCCCTATACCCTCCATTTTCCTCTCAAAACCAAAAACCCCAAATTTCTATCTGATCCCACCCATATGCAAAAATAAGAAAAAAGTATAAATTAATGTAAGAGGCCTACCTCATTCTATGTCTGATGTTGTGGTGGAAACCTCAGTACAGCCACTGCTCGACCCCAAGCTTGACCTCCACCTTGTTGCATCCACACCTACATTCTAGCACCTAACCATCCACTCACACCACTAGCACCTCATGAGAGCTTTCATCATTTTCACACTGGATAAAAGACAAATTACTTGATAGTTAAACAATAAGCAATAAAAAAATAAAGTGCTTTTTGACCTTTTTATGGTTGTGGTCCCTTTTTACAGTTTTATGTGACTGTTAATAGTATTAAGAAGACTACCACCGATTGACCCCAACCATTACCAATCGACCTAGATAGTGTTTTACCACCCCACCCTTCCTTTTTTTCCACTAGGACCCCTTGTCCAACTTTACCCACACCTAACACCCAACTACCCTTTGGTCACCTTGACTGCTTTTACACACCCCCTACCATCATTTTTGTGACCCTTTCCATGATTCTTATTATTACACTCAACATCAACCTTTTTGAACACTGACCTTTTAGATGCCTATGACTTTGCCCATTAGTGATTCTGGCACCTTCAACCTATTTTATCTTCTCAAGCTCACCCATTTTTTGACCCTTAATATCATGATAACTTTTTATAGGGGCAATTGAGTTTATAAATACATCCATATCTATTATGCCTAAATATGATGACCTAGTTCACTTGTCACTTGTCCTCCTTACAATAACCTATATTGCCACTTCATACCATCTTAACCATTTTGCCACCCATATCACTTGTCAAACCCATACCTGACTCCATTTTTTCCTCATCAAATCTTGGTTTGAGGGAGAACACCTCCTCCCATTCTTAGGGCATCCATCCAAATTACCAATGTACTTAGTGTTTTCATTTTTTAGATTAAGGATGTAATCTACATAACAAAAAGGGGCAAAATGTAGATGCTCAAAAACTATGCAACATGATTCTAGTTATCGTTGAACACTCCTTGGCCCCCTTAGGTTAGGATTAATTATTAAAAATCCTTAGAAAATACCTGTTTACACAATTTATCTAAATTAATTAATTAATTCAGGCCTATTTACACCTCACCTACCCAAATTTATGGCTACTTGATTGACACCTAGCCTAAGGATCATTTCTACCCTGGCATTTAATGCCCTAACTTCCTAGACTTGTTCCTCATGCATCCCAATGAGCTCTTTATTATCATCAAACCATTACTTAACTTCTTAAATACCAATCATTAGTGCAAATGGATAATTTTAGTCATTTTTAACATTTTCTCCCTAACCATCGATGGTCACCCCTAGACCAATGATGATTGACTAGGATCATCAATCATTACGTCATGTAACCCAAAAGCCTTACCTCAAAGAGGTTGAAATAATATTTGCATGAGATACTCTAACTCTCAATAAAATCAAAGCTCTTAGGTAAACCAAGAACCATACCAAATACATTAGGTGATTTACCAATTTACAATCAAGATCCCAAGTATTGTTACTCTATCGACATTATTCTAGGATCTCTTACAACTTACCACCTAACTTCAACACTCTTCTAGACCAACAAACTTAAAGATAAGTATTTATAATTTTTATCAAGTTCAGTAACTAATTTTATTAGTTTCATTTCTTGTATCCATTCTTATTTCCCTTTATTTCATTTCTTATGTTTGAGTTTGACAACTTCAGACACTTCACCTTCTACCCTAGGCCACCCACAAACCATTCTTGCTCACCTGACCACCCAACTCTTAAGCTTGATACTTATAAGAATTCATTTATCTCTCATGATAAACATCTAACCTAAAAACCACATTTATAACCCTTTTATAACTCACCCCAACAACTATTATTTCCCAGAAAAGGTCTCACAATAACCATCAATGATCATACAATCGACTGGCGATGGTTAGCCCTAACCATCGACTATTATTGTGTGTTTTATTTTCTCCAAAATAACAAGTAAATTTTACCTACCAATCCATACCCAAATTCCAAATTTTGAGTGTCTTTTTCTCATAGAGGTTCAAATTATATTTTGAAATAGGTTTGAGTAATGTAGCATTAATCTTTATGAAGTTATTATTATTTTAGCAAAATCAATTCATTTATCTCTTGCATTTGCTTTCAGTACCTTTTATGCATCTACTTTCCATTTTTAGAACTTAATCATCTTAAGTGTGGATTGATAGCCTCTAAGGAAGCTTAGTACTTCTTGGATCTAAATCACACTAGGTAGTCCACCAAACTATCTCAATAATCAACCATTATTCTAGTTGATTTCTTATCTATAGGTCATCCTCCCTAGATAAAGAGTAGTATCTACAATTGACTCGATTCATATGCGCACAAAAAAATCATGTTATTCTATCTAAAATTATGAATTATGATAGTTTATTTAAACTAGATAAAGTCTAATTATAAATTTCAAACCATTGAAATGAGTTGAGGTCTTAAGAACCAAGATACAACAATCACCATCTTCTAAACAACCTACAGGTACTAGTACTGTTTTATGTCAAAGAGAAAAGAAAGCAAGTTGGGGTTCTTAGAAAAAGAAATAAGATATAGTTAAAACATATTAAGGGACTCAAAAACTTTTAAAGTACTATACAAATCTTGATTATCATGTGAAATGACCTTAAGATAAAAAAACACTGTCAAAAGAAGTTATTGTGTGTACTTATCCTTAAGAGCTCTCATTTGTAAAGAGAGAGAAAGAGGATTGCTGGTATAATAAGGGAATGGATATCATTTGAAAAATATTCCTAAAGGAATTTAATGTCACTAAAACACTCATATACTTTTTTTAAAACATTAAATGATCAAAGAATGACATATATCTATTGAAATCTAAGAGGGTTTACACACAGCATATAAAGCCAGTTTGGAGGAATTTGAAGGTTTGAAGCCTCTATATGTGGATTTAATCTCCTAAAATTGGTGAAAATGGTCTTAATCAGTGGTTTAATATTTATATTATATCTTAGAGATCACATAAATAGTGGAAGCATCCACTATTTTGTCACAATCATGCCTCAGTTTGTTGACAGTCAATAATGGAGCTAAGAGGATTGTTCAGAGGTCTAATGGATCACATAGGGGGTTTGAGCCTCATGATAGTGATTGAGTGGTATATTAAGGTGTTACTTGGTCTTCATAAATTTGGTTATATGGATCATATAGAGGTTTTCATGCTAATATGCACTTGAGGGTTAGAAAGGAGGATAAACCTATAACCAACCTGTGCATACAAATTGGGGTTTTGAACATACTTGGGTGATTGTTGAAGTAATATACTTGATATAGGGGTTTTAGGGGGACAATAATGTGTTTTTATATTTATTATAACCTCTAATTTAGATGACAGAGAGTTAAACATAAGACCAAGGGCTATATAAGGTATGACTGCTTGAAACCCTAGGCTAGAAGAATCAAGGCATATGTAGCATAATGTGAACCTGGGACTTAGAAAAAAGAATTATTATCACTCTTATAACATGTTTTATAAGTTTAAGACTTATAAAAATCTTTCCTTTAAGGATAATGGACTTACAAACCTCTATTTTCCATACACATACAGTCTAAATACTGATACTTATAGGCAACCTCATGAGGTGATGGAGACATAAGGGGTTATGGGTAGTTATAATAACTAAATGAGGTTGTAATATGTGGGAGAATATATATCATGATGTTTTTACAACCAAAAAATATGTACAAGACATCTAAACCTTCAATACCCAGTTTAGGCCAATTAGGCTTTTAATCTTGTTTTAGGCCTAGAAGGCATATACCACCATGAAGACACTTGCATACCCTTATAAGAAAAATGACACCATGATAAGGTTTTAAGGGATGGTTCAAGTCATAAATTATATTATTCAAGCATTTAAGAATAGAGTAAAGGTCAATTTCACTCTCTAGAACTAACTCAAACCACTTAGCCCTTAGTAGTCAATTTGAGTTGCCTAATCAAGAGCTTATATCTATCACCATAAGGAGACTTGGATAAAATGATATTATTAGGAATTAGGCACCATATAAAAATTGAAATCCATGGAAAATTGAGTTTTATTGAGGATATAATGTTTATGAACCATTTCTAAGACTATGAATAGGTCCAGAATGCATGCATAACACTACAAACAAACTTCCTTATGTACGTATCTTGATGCATATTTTGTATGAGAACCCAAGATTCTTAATAAATTTGAAGGGGTATATGGAATAAATATCCATGGAAAGAAGTTCTAGTTTGTATTTTCATATTTAATGAACCATCGTTAAGAAGGTGGACCTCTAAAACCCTCCCTAAACCCTGCTACAGACTAGTTTTGAGAAAAGTGAAGTTTATTGCATCCAAACACCCATGAATCACCTTATAAACACTTGAATAATGAATTAAACTCAGATAGGGTCCTAACCATGGTACTATGTTGTACAAACCTATCATGAAATAGTGGTTTTTAAAGAAAAATTACAAAAGGAGAGGTACAAGATAGTTTAAAAAGATTCCAATCATTAGGGAATGAAGTTTGACACTTTTTTTACCTTCATAAATCATTATATTCTCAAAACCATGCCTATAAGTTCCTCTTTGAGTCTCTTCAAATCAACTAGTCTATAGAATTGAAGGACAAGGTGACCTAGTTAACTAGTTTGACAAGTTTGCAAGTATTTATTGCCTAAGAGGACCAATGTTATGATTTGAGACATTTATTTAGGCATAAAACTCAATATTTTACAGTTTATAAGGTTTCAAATAGTGTTTTATACCCATTAAATGCAAGTAGTTAGGCTAATAGGCCTAATTGGCCTAGTAGACCTACTTGGTCAACAAGAGAAGCTAAAGAATGGCATAGAAGACTAGTGAGAGAGTTAATAAGAGATAATACATGCCACATAACTAATCTTATGTTGCAATCCATGATCATAATATTAAGTGGCAATCACTCTATATAATTGATCCTTAACTAATAATCAATGTATGTTCCATGATCTTATTGCAATAAGGAATCTTTCTCTTGACTTAAGTCTTATGTTACAAAGAAGGAGAAGTTGTTATATGCTGATGATGGCCCACCACCTCTTTTTAATGCCAAATATCTCATTCAATGATCATGCAAGGCATCAAACATGGAGAGTTTTAAGAACTATTTATAACTATTTGTAATTGAAGTCATGCTTGAGTTAATGATATATTGAGGATCTTTTATCCTCTCTTATATGAAATCCATTATCCTTATTCTTTTCTTATTCTCTTTTTCTATATATTCAAGATTTTAGACCTTGTTTTAGGATCCCTCTCTTGGGCATGAGGAAACTCTACCAAGATTGAACTTTGTAACCTTTTAGATTAATAAATGGACTATTACAGCTTCTCTATGATTGAAATATAGTGTGTATATACTTATTCAGATGTGTATAAGTGGTATTAATCTTCCCTTGACATGTCCTTGCCACGCTTATATGTTGATGAATTGTCTTATGTAGGTTATATGAAGTGTTAAAGTTTGGTTATCAGATTTGAAGTGTATCCTGGTTGGAAGTGTCTTAAAGTAGACCTATCTTCCTGCACCTCCAAGTTTAAGTCACTCACCATGAACTCCATGTAAATCATTTTTGCATAAGAATCCTTAGATATAGTCTTTAGTCTATTTATAGTTCATTAGTGTTGTTAGGAGTATAAGATTAAGTGGATAAATCATTTAGGTGCATCACCATCACTAGTGTAGGTTTTCCATTTCAATTATCTTTCTAGCTCTTTTCAGCCCCAAAGCAATGTAGTTTTAGAAAAGGTTTCAAAGATGATACATCAAATAAGTTAGCCTCATGATATATAGGGTTGGTCTAGTTTGTAGGTATCCCACAACCTATATACCAATCCATTGTTAGTCCATTTTTTAAGGAGATATGAACAATCTACTTCAGTAGGGTGCAACTTGGGTTGCTAATATTTCTTGCACACATGGTGGGATGAGATTCAAGCCTTCATAGTAGTATCTTGAGCATATATAAGATCATCATCTCAAGTGTATTATTATCTCTTGTTTATAATTCATTATTTTTCATGTGTCTTGTGGTAAGATATTGTTTCATATGGAGGAGATTCCTATCATTTATTTCTTTATCAACATCCCTATGATCCATCCCAATTCCAATATGATCCCTATCCATCTCATTATGACCCCTATCATCCCTACCATGATCCATGACAACCTTATGATAAACCTCACAAACCCTGAAACATGTTAGTAATATGGTGGCTCATACCAACCCTATGATACCCCTTACAAACCTTGTTATCCTAAATATGAGCATCCTTACCAAAATTTCCCTCCCTCTTTCCCTCCCCAACCACCCTTTTAAGACACACATAATTTTTATGATGATTTGGAGGAGATGAAGATGAACCAAATCATTGTTGATGAAATATTATCTTTGAGACAAGAATAATCATGTAAACAATCTCAAGAGTCACTACCTCCTGCCGCCCCATGCCATTATCCATGGATTGTAACTCATCTTAGTAGGAAGTTATTACATTCATGCCCTAATATTCAATATCTTCAATGTAAGAGGATCTTGAACCCAAGTTTATGACTTGGAAACAATTACAGTAGTCAAGCATAAGCTCAAGAGTTGAAGTCAAGGACAAGCCTAAAATCATTCAGCCCCTAACCCTCTCTCCTCAAGGACCCAAGGCCTTCCTTTCATGGAATTCTATTCAAGGACAAATGAATCAGAGAGAGGAGGTGATGGTTGTCAAAGTTGAGTAGCCCAATGAACATGATGAAGCATCCATGGCAATACTATTGGATTTATCTCACCTTCTTAAGATTTTTCAAGGGTCCATTATGCCAATCCTTGAGAATGAGCCTCTCCATTATGAGATAAATGAAAAATATTTAGTTGAGGTGATATAAGATGAGAACACCTCAAGTATTTATGATGATGAAATCATGATTAGAACCCTAGTTCATCCCTATAGATCATAAGTTTAACATGAAGATAAGTTGAATAATGTGGGGCAGCCATAATGGCAAGATGTTGAAACTAATAAAGATGAGGTATAAATAACTCCTTCTCTAAAAGGTAGCCATGAAGACAAATCATATGGAACCATTGTTGAGGTTGAGAAAATTCCTAAAGTACATGACTATTGGCAACAACTATACCATGAGTTCTTGAGTGAGATTGAAGAACTCAGTATGGCAAATTTGGATGATGGAATTAGATAACAGATTGGAGCTTCACATGAAAATACCACCAATGTTTTGGATCTTAAATAAGGCAATAAAAGTCTAGAGACACCAAGGCAAGATGAGTTGGAGATTGAGTGGATAGATGAGATGCCATTCTCTACTAAAGATGAAAATGATCAAGTTGCAATAGATCAAGAGCCTTGCTATGACTCTATCAAAGAGTTGGAAATGAGTGATAAACATCATGCTTCAAAATAAAATAGTAAGGATGGTATTAAATCTCATGTATTTCAAATCTATCATAAAGAGATATACTTTGGGAAGACTTGGAGGACTTTTTTTCAAGGTTTGATAGTCCATCTCTACCCCATAAGGAGCTTGAAGAGGGTCTTATAAGGAACACTATGATAGATGATTATTTTTAGTATCATGAGCAAAATTAAGACACCAATCAAAGCCTACCACTTGAGTTTATAATATAATCATTACATGAGAGCATGATAAATCAAGATTAGCCTATGACTGAGGTAGAAATAAGGTTATTCATGTAAGAAAAATGGATATGGGAGGAGTATGATTGGGTGTTGGACTCACATGTACAATCCATGCACCTAAAAGTAGAACTAGAAGGTCCAACTCCTTCCCAAAGAGGCCATGAACATGTTAATACTCCTAGCTACAAGAAGGAGCTATTAAGATGTGCCAATCTTACTTCATGGTGCCATAGTGGTCAATCAAGTTTTCCATTTGATCTTGGAGGATAAAGTTTGATCTCAGGTTAGTTGTTTTAGTTTTTTTTTTCTTATTTCAATAAGTGGTTGGCATAATTAGTAGTCTACTATATTGTTATTATTTTCCTTAGGTTAGATGTGTTTTCTTCTTAGATTAAGGTGTGTTTTTGTGTTGTTTCTTTTGAGTCTTATTATTTGCAGTTAGAAGAGGTGTCTCAAGGTTCAAAATCTATTTGGCAGTTTAAGGTAGTCATCAAAACCATGTTATGTTTCAAAATTATCATTAACATGAAAAATTAGTGGATTCTCTTGACCAACAAGTTGGTCAATCCCTACGAGTTGCCAAATATGTTGGCAATTTGACCTGTCAAGGCTAAATGCCAACCCTTATAATTAAAAACTTTTCATTGACCACCATAATGTTCATTAACTATCAAATCAAGGGAGTATGTCTCAGTGTCATGTCAATTGGTGTCAAGTATCATAATGTTGTTTGAGAATTTTTGAAGGCCTTTGATAAATAATTCAAGTGGTCTTTTGATCTAAAGTGCCTTGATGGAGATGTATGAGAGATGGCAACTTATATTATACTATGAGTCTCTTTGGTATTTTTGGTATATACAAAGTATGAAATGAACTATAAGCTTATAAGGTGTGTTTAAGACATATAAACTCCTCATTCAATCCTTTTACGAAGGCTATAAGTTATTCTTCATGAAACTTATTGACAATTCTCCTTATGAAGCTGTGTATATTGCCTAAAAGAGAGGTTTTGAGTCTTTTAAAGATAAATTTTGAGTCAAAAGGCCCTTAAATCATTCATAATACCTTTAATAACCTTCATATTCATGATAAATTTTGAGTCAAAATTCCCCTAAATAATTATTAATATCTTTAATAACCTTCATATTCATGTCATTAATCTAAGACAAATGTTTCATGCTTTGGAAATATCTCCCCTTCAAATCTAAAGCATATTTTTGCTCTCCAAAGAGCTCCCATGTGTCAAAAATACCCCATTTTTCTCTCAAAAATACCTTATACTTGTTCTAATATCCCTCTTAACTCGTAATCTTCCTCATCTTGCCCTAAATTGGTAGTTTAAAGCTTTAAGTGTAAAGAAAATGCAAGAGAAAGGTTATTTTCATGTGTTTCATGCAGAAAGTACAGATTTGTAGACTTTTTTGTATAATAGAGGTCAAGATTTTTAATATGGAGTCATTATAGAATTTATAGATAATATTCAAGGCAAAATTATATCAAACAAGCTCAAAATTGATTCTCTTCATCCATATAGTTTCTTTGCCCCTCAAGAGAGCCCTTTAGGTTTGCAAATGGTATGGCCATAAGAGAGAAAATCAAGATCTAGAATTTTTGGGTAGAGGAAGGGGTCTTAGAGAGCTTATATATTTGGTAATTAGTTATTATTTTGGCTCTCTCTCTTTTATGAACAATCCTTTACAAGTTAAGGCACTCACTATGGCTTCTTCATTCAAACAAGCAACTGGTTTTTTGTCCTCTCCTGAGCATGGTGACAAAAAGATGAAAGTTTAGAGAGAATTTTAGGAGATTGAACCAAATTTCCATGACATTATTCAACCTATTTACAAATGTGTGAGTTCATATGGATTTAAAGAAGACATTAACTGCTAATCTACAGTTTTTAGGTAGTTTAGAGGATGGTTGTACGATTCATAATGGATCTAAAAGTATCAAGATTCAACAAAATTTTATTTTTAGGGTTTCATTCATGTCAAGAGTCATTTATTAAAGTGTCTTAAAGGTTAATTAAGGTCTCATGTATCACTCACCCTCAATCATACTCAAACACCCTCATACTCTCAGTTTAGCATATGTTAAGGTATTTTTGTATATGTTAAGGTTATTAGCATAATCCAGGTTTTTTTTGCAGATTATATACCTCCTTTAAGAGCATCCAAAATGGTATATCTAATTGAGGCATATGATTATGATTACCTGATGGTAATAATGACTTTTAAGGTCTTAGATTCATGTGTCATTTCACTCCCTATGTCTCATTTCATTTTCACAGCCTTATTACTACCATTCATCACTATTGCAAGCTTTCCACTTCATCTCCATTCTCATTTCTATGTCCATTATCATCATATCATTTTTCATTCAATTTCACCTCATGTATCCATTGTCAAAGAAGAGTCAATATAGTTTGAATCATTATGGTCATGAATCTAGGTATACAAACCTTAAAACCCTGTTAAAACAAAGATGTATGATCACCTATAACCAATACAAATTTAGTCAAGGATGTGCTTCATGAAAGTGGTATTTTGAGAAGACTAAAAAATACAAATATCTCAATGAAATGAGGTTGAATAATCTCCCTTATTTTATTTCAATGAATGGGAGAGGTTCATCAACAATATTTTTTGACCTTCTCAAGGTCTAAATCTATCTCAGTTTGTACAAAAACATAGTAAATTATCAATCATAGTCATACTAAGACATAATTAGGTTACTATCACCAAGAAGGTTTTGTGTTTTAGATTTGAATAAGGATATAAAGAAATATTTTGATGTTCTTATAAAGGTACAAGAGGTCCATATGGTGTACCAAGAATACATGGTCTACATTTAATACCCCATCTTCATTTATTGCTAAGTGTTATGAGCATACATCAAGGTATGGGAGAGGAGTTTCTTGGAGATCAAGATAAGTGAGAGATAGACAAGACTTGTATGGTGAATGAGGTAAAATTAAAATATATAATGGAAACCATGAAACCTATCCAAACCTCACACACCATACACCATGCTTTTGATCTATCTCAATCTATACAAGGTATAATGAACCATCAACTACAGTCATGCCAAGATACAATCAAACTGCCTCTCCAAGGTTTGATCAAAATAATGAGGAGATAAAGTTTGAATAGTTAAAATATATAATATATTTAATATTTAAACCAAATAAAGGATGTGGTGGTAGGGACATGGACTGAATGAGATAATCAAATAGGCATCTACAACCAACTCAAAGGCAATGTGCAACTAAGACAGGCAAAACTCAGTTTTGACCAAGGATGGAAGGTGGACTTGAGATTATGAAGCATGATAGGGTATTTGAGATAGATAAATGATAAAAAACACTTTAAACCATTTAAATTATTTGAGGTCTTAATAACCAAGATACAACAGTCACCATATCCTAGACAACCTATAAGTACTAGTATTGTGTTATGTCAAAGAGCAAAGAAAACAAGTTGAAGTTCTTGGCAAAAGAAACAAGAGATAGTTCAAGAATATTTAGGTCCTAAAACACTTTTAAAGGACTATAAATATTTATTATCTTGTGAAATTACCCTAAGATAAAAATCACAGTGAAAAGAAGCTACTATGTGCACTTATCCTTAAGAGCTCTCATTTGCAAAGAGAGAGAAAGAAGACTATTGGTATAATGAGGGAATGGAGATAATTTGAAAATGATGCCTACATGGATTTAAAATCAATAAAAAAATCATAATTTTTTTTGAAAACATGAAATTATTAGATAATGGTATATATTTGTTGAAATCTAATAGGCTTTACACATAATCAACATATAAAACTAGTTTAGAGGAATTTGAGGGTTTGAAGCCTCTACATGTGGAGTTAATCTCCAAAAATTGGTAAAAATGGTCTCCATCACTGGTTTAAGATTTATATTCTTTCATATAGGTCAAATCAATAATATAATCATCCATTGTTTTATCATAGTCATGCCTTAGTCTGTTGACAGTTAACAATGGAGCTAGGAGGACTGTTTGGAGGTCTAATGGATCATACAGGGGGTTTGAACCTCATGGTAAGGATTAAGAGGTAGAGGATGGTGATACTTACTATTCATAAATTTTGGGAGATGGATCACATATATTTTTTCATGCTAATATTCCCTTGAGGGCTAGAAAATAAGACAAACCTATAACCAGCTTGTTTATACTAGTTGGGGTTTTGAACATACTTGGGTGATTGCTGAAGTAAGATACATAAGAGGGATTTTAGGGGGGAAAAAATGTGTTTTTAGAGTGATTATAACCTCTAATTTATATGATAAATATCTAAACACAAGACCAAGGGCTATACAAGTTATGACTACTTGAAACATTAGGCTAGAGGAATCAAGGCATACATAGCGTAAGGTGACCCTGAGACTTAGACCAAAGAATGATTATCACTTTAGGAACATGTTTTAGAAGTTTCAAACAACATATAATCCTTATTTTAAGGATAATGGACTTATATACCTTTATTTTCCATACACACATAGTCTAAATAGTGATACCTATAGGCAGCCTCATGAGGTGATGGAGACATAAGGGGTTAGGGGAAGTTAGAACAACTACAGGAGTTTGAAACATGTTGGAAATAGATATAATGATGTTTTTATAACCAAAAACTATGTATAAGAAATCTAAACCTTTAATACCTAGTTTAAGTTGATTAAACCTAAAATCCTGTTCTAGGCCTAGAAGGCCTATACCATCATGAAGACACTTGCAGACCCTTCTAATAAAAATGACACCATGAGAAGGTGTAATGGGATGGTTAATTTCCTAAATGAGATGATTCAAGTAGGTGAGAATAGAGGAAAGGTTAGTTTCACTCTCAATAATTAACTTGAACCACTTAGCCCTTATTAGTCAATTTGAGTTGCCTAATCAAGAGCTTATATCTCTCACCACAAGGAGACTTGGATCAAATGATCTTAACAAGAATTAGGCACCCTAAAATACTTGAAATACATAGAGGATTGAGTTTTATTAAGAATCTAAGGTTTATGAACCATTGCTAAGACTATAAATAGGTCCATAATATATGTAGATCAATACAAGCAAACTTCCCTACATACATATCTTGATGCACATTTTGCATGGGAATCCAAGATTCTTAAGAAAATTGAAGGGGTCTATGGACAAAAGTTCCATGGTAATAAGTTAAGGTTTGTAAGTTCATACTTTATGAACCATCGTTAGGAAGGTAGACCTCCAAAACCCTCCGTAAACCCTACTATAGACCAATTTTGATAAAAGTTAAGTTTCTTGCCTCCAAACACCCATTAATCACATGATAAACACTTGAATCATGAAGTACACTCAGAGTGAGTCCTGACCATGATACCATGTTTTATGAAACTGTATAGACCTATTAAAAAATAATGTTTTTTGAGGAAAATTTATAGAAGGAGAGCTAAAATATAGTTTAAGAAGATTTCAATCATTGGGGAATGAATTTTGACATTTATTTTACCTCCTTAAATGATTGGATGCTCAAAACCATGCCTAAAAGTGTCGTTATGGGTCTCTTCAAATCAGCCAGTCTGCAAAAGTGAAGGACAAGGTGACCTAGTCAACTAGTTTGACAAGTTTATAGGGGTTTATTGGCCAAGAGGACCAATGTTATGATTTGAGGCATTTATTTAGGCCTAACACTCACTATTTTAAAATTTTATAAGGTTTCATATAGGGTTTTATAGCCATAAAATGCAAGTAATTAGGCTAATAGGCCTAATTGGCCTAGTAGACCTACTTGTTCAACAAGAGAAGCTAAAGAATGGCATAGAAGACTATTGAGAGACTTAATAAGAGATAATCCATGCCACATAACTAATCTTAATTGGAAATTAATGCACATGATCTTAAGTGGCAATCACTCTATATAACTGATCTTTAACTAACAATTAATGCATGTTCCATGATCTTATTGTAATAAGGAATCTTTCTCTTGACTTAAGTATTATGTTACAAAGAAGGAGAAATTGTTATACATTGATGATGGCCCACCACCTCTTTTTAATGCAAAATATCTCACTCAAGGATCATGCAAGGCATCGAACATGGAGAGTTTTAAGGAGGACTATTTATAACTATTTGTAATTGAAGTCATGCTTGAGTTAATGATATATTGAGGATCTTTTATCCTCTCTTCTATGAAATCCATTATCCTTATTCTTTTATTCTTCTCTTTTGCTATATATTCAAGATTTTAGGCCTTGTTTTAGGATCCCTCTTTTGGGCATGAGGAAACTCTACCAAGATTGAACTTTGTAACCTCTTGGATTAATAAATGGACTGTTGTAGCTTCTTTATGATTGAAATATAGTGTGTATATGATTGTTTAGATGTGTATAAGTGGTATGAATATTTCCTCATTTCCTTACCACACGTATATTTTGATGAATTGTCTTATGCCAGTTATATGAAGTTTTAAAGGTTGGTGATCAGATTTGAAGTGTAACCTAGTTGGAAGTGTCTCAAATTAGACCTCTCTCCCTTCACCTCCAAGTTTAAGTCACTTACCATGACCTCCATGTAAAACACTTTTGCATAAAAAGCCTTAGAGGTAGTTTTTAGTCTATTTATGCTTCATTAGTGTTGTTAGTAGTACAATATTAAGTGGATGAATCATTTAGGTGCATCACCATCACTAGTATAGGTTTTCCCTTTTAGTTATCTTTATAATTATTTTCACCCCCAAAGCAAAGTAGTTTTAGGAAAAGGTTTCAAATTTGATACATCAAAGAATCTAACCTTGTAATCTAGAGGTTTGGTCTAAGTTGTAGGTATCCCACAATATGTAGACCAATCTAATGTTAGTCTAGGTTTGAAGGAGATCTGAACAATCTACTTCAGCAAGGTGCAACTTGGGTTGCTAACACATGTATCGTGGGTCTAACGTATTCATGTATCATACTTAAGTTGGTGTAAAAAATATGTGTATAGAAAATAAATGATATGGTATCTACCAGCATAAAGCAAACAACATAGATGCCAAGGAGCTAGTAAACATGTGTATGTTGATTTTTTTTGTTTGTATTTTTCATTTATTTGAATGTTTTTATATTTTCTTGGAATATTTGATTTTTTTATATTTTTTTGTAAATTTTGAGGCTATTCTGATAAGTCATCATAAATATAAAATGTAAGACTACCTAGTGATCTTGTCGCTTACTTTTCCTACCACCATTGTTTATAATGAATTATTGCTACTTCTTTGCTATTTTATTGTAGTTGACTACCAAAATCCATTGGTATCAATTTATCACCATATCCATCATGTTGGAGGTGAATATCCTTACCCTTAAAGGAAAAATTGAGGCACATGTTTGTAGTATCCACTGTTACATTCAAATCAACCTACCAATGCTATCCAAAATGGAATGTTAAATGCAATTCATGATCTAGTACCCATATGGTTGTAGGGACCACTTATGGTCCACATGTAATGGGCAATATAATGTATTCAAGAGATTCTAGAAACAGTGGACAATGATTTAACTCTTTTATAGTATGTCCTAATTTTTGTAAATATGAAACATTGCAAAATGTGTCCCAGGTATTAATATTGACCTTGAGATGATCAAAATAGTTCCCATTAATATTTGTAATAATGGTAATGTTTTTACATCATGGGCATTTTGAAATACACTCTATTTTACCTTTGTCTATTATATTATTAGAAAGTAGATTGTTTAGGCATAATCCATATACGTCCTTAATTTTTGTATTTCTAAATTTAGTTTTACAATGCCCCATAATGATCTATATCATGGTCAGTGATCTGGTAATAATTAAAATAAGATTATCCATCTATTTAGATGAGCCTGATATATCGATGTTTGTTAGGAGGTAAAGGTATCATCTTATGCTCAAGTAATATGTCAAGTATTGTGTGTGGAGAGCCTTATTTACTATGATTTATAAAATTTGTTGTAGAGACTTATGTGAAGACTCTACATTATTAACATGGTGTATCTACATTTGTCCCTTGTGAGGTCGACTTAAAGTTTTTAGCCAAGAGGGATGGATCAAGTAGTAAGCATTTACGAGTTCATCTATTATTTGTTTTCCTCTTATTTGTATTTGGTTATGTAATTTATGTAGATGGATTTAGTTTAAATGTACTAGGCCATGTAGGTGTATATAAGTTATGTGAAAGATGCTCAAGTAGATCAAAACTTAGTTTGCATAATTTTTCATTTGTCATATAATGAAGAACATCCTCATCACTATCGTAATAATATAAAACTTTTCCATATTGTTGTTCAATATTGACTAGTAAAGGAAGTTCAAATGTTTTATTTTCCTATTGTTTGAATATTATTAGCTCCTTTGGTGGTGGTTTTTGCTCTTCTTCTTTGTCCTCTAGTTCAATTTATATGGTAGTATGTATACTCATGTGCACCTTGGTGGTTAGAATATTATGAGTATCTTGGAGTAAATTAGTGATTTTACTTGACTTGCCCATATCATAAGTTGGTATACTCTCAAGTGGAATATATTGTTTAGGTGGTATAATTTGAGGAATCCCTTTTGTATTAGCATGCAACATTTTGTAAAATTTGAAGGGTTTATCACCAAAATTCATTGTCCATAATGTTCCATCATGTATAAATTTAACACATCAATGCAATGTATAAGGTACAAATTCCATTATGTGAATCCAAGGTATAACCAATATTTGGTTATAATGCAATGATTGAGACATTACTTGGAATGTAGTTTGGATCATTTTTGGTCCCAATGTCACACTTAATATGATTTGGCCAATTGGCGAGCTATATGAATTATCAAATCCTTTGATATACATATCATATTTTTTAAGAAGATTTTTGTTAATTCCCATTATGGTTAGGAATTTTGTGTTACAAATGTTTAGACCATATCTATTACCAAATAACACTCTCTTGATTCCTTCATTGTGAATACTAACTTGTATGAATAAAGACAAATCTTGATTAATGATATCCTTTGAGGGAAAATATTTATGATAAAAAGTGATGAGTTTTGCATTATTTTTTAGATCTTGCATAATATTCATAAAATAATATGGATTTATATCACTTGGTAATTGGGTTTCATGTAAGGATTTATCTAATATATCCTTATAAATATTTCACTGATGTAAAGCTATATTATCAATATCTTGGCATGTGTATTACATAATTGGTCAACAAGATCATATCCTTTAGAATTGATTATTAATTTAGGATTAGAAAGGACCCATTGTATATATACAGGAGGTGGGATATTTTGGGAACCCTTTCTTTTTGTGTAGTGATAACATGGTCCATGAAAAATAATATAAGTTGTGGGTAAATAATGGGAAGAAGATGGTAGTTGCCACTTGAGTAGGATCTAGAGAGAAAAATTTTGAGAGCACACACATTGGCACTTAGATATTGGTTCTATATTATTGTAAAAGGATTTGTAAAAGTAAATTTTGTTCTTATCTTGTTGTAATTCAGTTTCTTTATTTTGACCAATTTGTTTAAACCTTTGGATTATTCCTTTGATTATTTTAACAATACATGAAAAATAACAATCAATGATTATCATCATATACTTATCAATGAAATATCGAGTAGATATATCCATATTGAGCAAATATACTTTTTAATATATTTTATAATATATTAAAATTAGAAATTAGAAAAATCCTAGGGTAAGCTAAGGTTTTCACAAGAAGATACAAAGGTTGGATTCACCAAAATTTTAACCCTTCCAAGTGATTCTAGTGTTAGGGTTAAAGGGGTGGAATAACCTAATCAAATGGATGAATAAAACTATTCTAGAGTAGGCCATTTAAACTTATTCAGATAACATAATATAATGAATCTATAAAATTACTAAATATGGAAAGTATAATGCCAATTGATATTCTGATAATTATAACATAAAGAAGGCATAATACTTCACTTATTTGCAGATATATAGGTGGATTTTAGTTGTGTAAAGGTGGAATAAGGCATATTGATGCTCAAGATTTAGTCACCAGATTATATAAATATTATTTTTAGAGACCTAGAAACTTGCATTGATTTTTGGACACTTGTATTGATGCTTCTATCCATGGCTAAATGGTTTTGTCCTATATGGAATATTCAATGTATTTCAAAGTGACCACTTGTGCATGTTAGGATTTTTTATCACCTTTCTATTGATGTATTTAGATTATATGTAAACTCTTTGTATGATTATGTATAAATCAAACCCTAGTTCCTCACCTTAGCTTAAATCACCTTGCAAAAAATGGTTTAGTGGGTTTATGAAGTTGAGTTGACCTTAAGGACCCATCTATCAATGAGTGTTGCTTACATAACCATTACTCCAAGGAGGGCATTAGATATATGTAGTTCTCCCCTAGGTGTGGGCTTATGCATGTAGAATGGTGTAATACGTTATATGTAAGGGCATACAATGATCTAGTTTGTAACTTGACACATACTGCTCATGGGATGTTCTTTGAATGTTTTAGACCTATAATATGACTAATCTTATGACTGATATAGAAATAAAGAAGTAAATGGTAATATAATTGAATCATGAAATTGATTAAATGAATGTGGATAGGTTCTTACTTGGTATTTGCTACATGTGTGCTTGATATCACACCTTTTGAAAGTATCTCACATAAGGGATAGATAAGAAAAATAGCTTGACCTATACATTTCAAAGATTTTAAATTTGGATGAATTTTGAGGTACAAGCACTTGATAAGGAAATTGGACACTAACATTGATACTAGCGTCCCTATGTAAATGCAAGTCTTTGGCATGATAAAAAATAAATAAAGGTCTGTAAATGATAGTGAAGGATATAGATCATATTTTAATATTTTTATAGTGTACAAGTTATCTGGGTCATAAAAATGATAGGGTCAAACTATAAGATAATAAGCTAAGCACAATGAGATGGTGAATGTCAGCCTTTTAGTAAAAATAAGGTTTAGAATTGAAGGGTAAATCCTTCAGGTATTTGTCAGGTGTATAGGACTGAGATGTTATATATAAGTAAATTTTAGTATCTACACAAATAAGGGATATGTTCAAATGCCACACAAAACAAAGGGCTAAGGGTCATAAGCAAAGGACACGTTCAAATGTTATATATATCAAACAATAATCTCATAGAGATGTTCAATTAATTTCACACAAGGGCTAAGGGCCACACATAATAGACAATAAAAGTTTAATTTACTATGTATAAGTAATAACATCAATGGAGTGTATATCTATAAATTTAGTTTACACCATGTATATATAATGTGGTCATATCTTAGCAAATAACATATCCGTGTACACAATGTAAGAAAGATATTTTAGCAAGACATTTGTAAAAAAATATACATTTCAATAGCATAAGAGTTATAAAATAATAACACTTATAAATATTTTAATTTTTGGATAAGATGCCCCCAATATAACATCACTACTAGGTAGAGGCAATTCTAACATCTTAGTCCAATTGAAATTTGTATGTCTTAAATAACACTCATAAATATCAGTGAAATGAATATGTGATAGAAAAGAGTATGATATCTACTATAATCACTTCAATTTGATCATGAATACTTAATAATTATAGTTTTAGCCCACTTAACTTTAATTGAATTGAGTACTTAATCTAGACCTATTTCACCACCTCACTCTCTAATAAACACCTATATAGACTATTTCTTTATAAGTTGTTATATTATGCCCATGACAATGTTCTAAATTGTCAAAAAACCCTCTAATAATTTTTACATACATGCCAAATCCCCAAATACACATGTTCCCTTCAGGATAAGATCGACTAGTTAGGGACAATAGTAGCAGTCAGTTTTGTCCCCTATGGGTTGATCCTATCCTTCACCCTACCAATGGTCACTTTTCAAATTTAGACCCTCCCTTATAGGTTGGTCCATATTTTTAGGATAAGTAGCTTTAGTATTCCCACTTTTCGATTGTTATAAAGGCACATCTAAGTCACATATTCTATCACTTGGCAATTTTAATATTGAGGCACACTTACACTTTTGTACAGTAAACAAATCTTTCTTATTCTTCCAAAATTTGATTCTAGTCATTTGAATCAGTCCTTAGCCAAGTTAAGATCTTATTTTATCTCATCCAATGTAAAACATTATCAATTATTCAAGCCATCTCTAGATGCATTCATGTAGTCAAACACACACAACTACACAAAGAACTATAAGTGGGAGAACTACTTGGGCTCGATTTTCCTCTTTGGAATTTTGGATATGTAGGTAGTGATTAGTCATCATTAGGGTGATTGGGGTCATCTCATCATATTAACCCCGCCCCACCACCTTTTTATTCATAGTTTTTTCAATGATTACAAACCCTATTAGGGTTTCAAATTTGAAAAAGTTATTTGGAGGTCATTTTCATGTATCCAAAGGTCAATTTATGGTACACATGCATGACTTAAGCAACCACAGACAATCATTATTTAATTTTCTTAAAAAATACAAAATAGACCAATAGAGGATAATAGTGTCAATTTATCATGTCCCTTTTTGAAAATTCTTGTCTCAAAAGTTATGGTCACAATTCTTGTGGCACTTACAAAATTAGACTTTGTTGATCAGTTCAAACCATTATTTAATTTTGCATAATCAGATCATAGATAATAAACAACTAAGTCTTTTATTTTGTTTATAGTTAGTCTTTTTTCATTCAATTGTGTCTTGTCAATTTCGACAATTTGCTTCCATTTTTCTTGTCAAAAGTTGTTTTACAACATTTACTTTATTTCAAATCATTTTATCTTTATTAATGTTAATACACATTTTAATTCCAAATTCTAATAAAACATATTCATGAACCTAATTTTTATTTGAGAATTGCTTCAAAAAAATTATCATAGGGTTTAGATAAAATTTTGAAAATTTGACACTAAAATAAATTTATTTTGACCTTGGATTTAACATCTGACAATAAAAGAACCTATTTTCAACTTCAACTTTAATCGTTTACACTAAAATCACTTTATTTTAACCTCAAAGCTGATATTTGACATTGAAAGCATTTTATTTTAACCTTAGATATTTGGGGAGTTTAATAATCTCCATACTAAAAAAAAATCCTTTCTAGAAACTTAACTCCTCAATATATAGACAACTTTTTGTTTCAAGATGTAGATAATATTTGGTGATTATGTAGCATCTCAATATTATACACTTAGCAAACTCATACCTTGGTCATTCCTCTTAGTTATACACACTCTTTGCTTTTGTAATCCTCACATCTACTCTATGTTGTACCCTTTGGCCTACCTCTTAGTCTGACTAGTCTTATAATGATGACCCAAGTCTTCTATCTTACCCAAAAGGTTTAAAAGGTACTTATATTCCATCTATGCAAGTTCTAAATCTATATATGTTTTATTATTCCCTGGACACTAATGTCTAGGTCATACAATAGCATCAACATTATTGACCTACTCCAATGTAAGTGTCTAATGCCCTAAAGTCATCTAATTTGTAAATGAAACATATCCTAATGGTCAACCTAAGTGATTTAATATGAGTTATTACTCCAAAGGGATTGTTATAAATACACGATCAACCCTCATTCATACCTCACCTAGATAACATCTAGAAAATACCAAAGAGACCAAGACACTTAGCAAAAAGCATTTTATCAAGCATTCAATTGATCCAAACTTCCCTTTTTCCATACTAGTCATATGTACAACACATCTCCAGATCTTAAGTACTAAAGGAGCAACATAAGAGCCCAATTTGCTAAGTTAAAAGCTAGGTCACTATTGTACTTGATTTACACACATTGCATGATTCACACACAAGCCAACACATATGGGAGAACTACATGGGTCTAAGGCCCTCTTGTGGAGTATTTATAATGTAAGTAATGACCTTTGACATTGGGGTTATTGCGATTAGCTAGACACCGCCCACTAACCCATTTTTGCCCAAGGTCACATTGAATATGGAAATCTAGGGTTTTACCACTTTACAAGGAGTGACTATCCATGACCTAGATCTTAATGCACTAGAGTGAAGGTAAATCCAAACCCAAAAGTATCTAGGTGGTCACATCTTATTTCACTAGATATTCCATATAAAACACTATCATCAAACTTAAATAGTAGCATAGACGTAATCGTATAGGGTTAATGTAACTATTTAGATAACCAGAGGTACCAAATCTAGAATCTAAAAACTATTATAGAACTATCTTCCTACCTACTTTCAGCCTGTTCTAGATCTAGAAATGAATTAGCATAGGAACAAGCTAAGTACTCATCTTATTTATTATTTGTATATATATCCTAGTTGTATTTACCATATTTAGACTATCTAAGCATAATAAATTTAGTGTATGATTATATCTAAGTTTAACATTTAATTGGATTCCTATAGATATGATTCACCCTTGTGGCATTTAATTTCTATATTCTTAACCCTATGGTATAAAGTGAAAATAATACATATTTCAATTTAGGGTTAAATATTTGGTTAACCCATCTTATGTTTATTAAACCAAAACCCTAGTTTGCATATTAAGGTTTTTGCCTTCTTTGAAAATTCATCTCAGATTTATCTATTTTATTTTCAGATCTAATTTTTCCCTCACTTATATGGGCATAGCTTAGGGATGCTTAGTCACATTTTTGTTTTGCTCCTCTTAGTTTTGTGTTTGGTTATCATTTTCGAATGCTTTCTAAAATTTATGAAGTTCTTAACAGAAGGTTATGCATGAAAGCTACATTATGACCATTTCTTTAATCCTCCTGATGATCAATGTATTGCATATGACGACCTATAAGAATGCTAAAAATTGAATAAAACCAGTTTGCTTACAACTATGACAATAAAATAACTAATGATGCAAATACAAATATAACTGAGCAAAGTAGTGATCATGATGCTTCCACTATTGGTTATGAATGTGACAAAATGACCCTTAGTTATGATACATATCCTATTTCTTTATTTTATGATATTGAAGAGCCAACAAATATGTAAAATAATACCATTCCTAATGTTGAAAATTAAACTATTGCATCTATACCCTCTTTAATTATTTTAAAAAGTGAGTGTGACTCTCCTCTTTCCAATGTTGAAAGTTTAAAAGAAGATAAATGTTCCTCAATTAAACCTCATAACAAAAATCTTGACAAAATCAAGTGTGTTTCCCCTTCCCCAAATAATGTTAGTTTTACAAATTCCATTACTTATTTGCATGATCCAAATGAAAATAGTCAACTTCCTTCTTCCCCTATCAACTGTGAGGAACAAATTACATGTCGCATATCTCTCATTGTATTGGTTGAAGAAAAAATGATAGTTTATCTAAAAATATCAAGGAAATGCCTATACAACCTACATTGTTTAGGGACACAACAAAAGTCCCAAATATATTTGATGTATATTTTGTGAAGGTAAAACTACATAAATTCAAGCAACAAAAAACCATGTTTCCCAAAGGTTTCTTAATATAAGAATATTCTAAATTAACTAGCAAGAAGAAAATGATAGATATGTCAATATTCCTTTCTCAAATAGTAATGATGCACTTAAAGTAGAAAGTGATATTGCGTTACCTACTTATCTTGTTATAAGATGCAACAATATAACTCAAAGTGAAAGTGACATCCTTACATATCTTAATGTGGTACATGATATAGAAAAAATTTCTTCTATTTCCTCCTTTGGCATTTTATTATCAAAAGGAGAGTGTGCCTCCAATTGAAATTATACCTCCCAATCCTATAATATGTCATGAAGTTCTAAGTAATGTATAAAATTGCAATGATAATAATAATAAACTTTGTGATATTCCACAAGATATACCTACATCTATAGACATGGGTGTTGCTTTACCAAACATTGAAAAATCATGTGAGAATCCTAATTTAGAAAGTAATAGAGTCCATAATTCCTATATTCTATACAAATAGTAGCTTACAACCACTAGCAAAAGCCTATGCTTCTTAAGACATGATATCTATTATGACTACCATTGGATATTTGTAGCAACAAGTCAATACTCTAAAATTGTAAGTTTCTTCTATGAAGCTATTCTTGAGGAGAATACGTTAACAAAGTAGCCGATTACAAGGGATGTATTTGAGTACCATTATCCTCTAAACTTTATTATGCATAAGTGTTCTTCTTTTGATGGTCAAGGGGATCCTACTATTCATTTGCAATAATATGCCCACTCTTTTGAACATTGGGCCCAAAATGGAAGCTTGATATTAAAAGTTTTTTTTATTGTAGCTTAAACCAAGGGGCTCTTGATTGGTTTAATACTTTTCCAAATGGTTCATTATCAAATTTTAAACAACTATAATATGTATTTATATCACATTTTCATCGTTATACCTTACCTAAATTACCATTGGAGCATTTTCAAACATTGACACAAATAGAAAATGAGTTTATACAAGATATATTATTTTCTTTAAGGATGTTTTGTATTCCTTACATTACACACCTTCAAATTTGGAAATATAATTTATATTTAATAGAGGTGTTCTTCTCCATTAAGAGAAAGAGCATTAAATAAGCCTTGAAATTCATTTAAGATCTTATATTTGGATGTGCATAAATATGTGTGTGATCTAATGAACACACAAACCAATCTACATATTTCTCCATTCAAACCCACACATGGTAAAATCTTGTTTACAAAGTAAATAAACAAGTTACAAAAACTCTTTAACCACTTCAAAAGTCTTTTACAAAACCAACCCAATATGTCATAAAATAAATAATAAAGGTGTTTAATAAAATAAAAGAGAATGTTTATAGAGTATCTCCCACAGTTAGACCATATACCACTACAAAATGATAGCCTTTTCAGTTTGATTCATATCGAGTTAGACCATATGACATATTATGACCTTTGTTGGATAAACAATGATCAAACTCCCTCCTAATTCTGCAAAAAGACAACACTTTTGCACCTATTATGGTATTAATGGTCATCATGATAATAAGTGTTTTGCTCTTGAGTAAAATATTATATAGTTATCCGATCGCAAAACCATTATAAATTGTAAATACATATCTATCCCTATTACACATACTTCTCTTTGAGGCTCATCTAAGAGGGTCAATATATCCCAATGTTGAGCCTTATGAGTAACACATGGTCCATCAACCTTCATAGAAGACAAATTCTAATATAAGTCCTCCTAGTATATTCTCTCCTAGGACTGATCTCTCCCACACTGATGCTACTGAGGAACCATTGGTCAATCACATCCTTCATATAGAGACACAGGAAGAAGGTAAACTTACACAACATATATGGGTACCTAAACATGTACATATACCTTCACAAGTTATTTCTATATATATTTTAGAGATGACTACATAAACAACATCTGCATTCCCATTTTCACCTAATCATTATAATCAGGCATTCTTATACCCATTTGGATTTCATTCCCTATAGTGATCCATCTATTTCTAATATAATACACACACTTAAAAATTAAACATATTTTTTACATAATTTACCATATTGAAATAGACATTATGGAAATAAATGTAAGCAACTAAAGGTACATTTTCATGTGAAATAAGAATACCAAATACAAACCTACCAAATAACCATGATATAAATTCCTAATTTCTAATTCAAACAGCTATAACACCTACACATGTACCTATCACTTCTATTAAAAAACCACATAACACTCAATAATGGGTTCCATAAACCCCTACGTCTATAACTCCTATTATTTATCCTAGACCACAAAGTCCTATTTTACATACTTAGAGCATCATACATATTATAATGATTGATATTACACCTATACATGCTCCTTGATAAAATCACAAAATTATTACACTAGGTTCATATTGGGGAGATATGTATGACCATCCATTAGATGGAATCATATGATCATATTTCCCTTTGAAATATTCAAAAAAATACCCCAAAAAATAAAAAACATTCAAAATTCCAATAACATTTTCAGCACCTACATGTTCTATGGGCTCCTTGGCATCTAAGTGTTAATTCCATATTGATGGATGACATACTTAGTTAATCCTCTGTGTGTGTGTGTGTGTGTGTGTGTGTGTGTGTGTGTGTGTGTGTGTGTGTGTGTGTGTGTGCGCGCGCGCGCCACACTTCTACTTGAGTGTGATATAGGCATACAAAGATATATGATACATTCATATTCTAGATGTTGGTCTTTCTGTATACTCATGTCATATAGACATTCGGGGCATTTGCTTCTTTGATCATGATACACATAGGTTATACGATTCAATGATCACTCTCCATTATCATGTTTGAGCTTACATATGTTCTTACACATGCCTATTATCCATGATTATATCTTACATAGGGTACTTTATATATGATACACTTGACATACCTTTTCTTAACAGATTGGATCCATGGGATACTATGGCATGTTTATGTTAGTTGATTATGCTTTAATTTATACACTTGAATGTCTACCTTGATATCATATTCCTTATTTGAGCATTTGAATATGATCATTTGCTTGTGTCCCCTATACCTATGTATGATTTCATTAATGTTTACATATGTTATTATTTATTATAAATACATTTGAATATGGCATTATTGATTTCATGGACATTTGACTAAGTCACATTACTTCAATTATGCAACATTTAAACATGCCACTTGTTTATGGTTTCCTTGGACCATTTCCTCTTGACTTATTTTTGAGTTATCTTATGTGTGTTCTTGTTTACTTATTGATCTTATACTATTATTATCTAGATGTTTCCATGATCTTTAATATGCCTCCTAGGCCTACATGTGATCACATTGGTTCTGTGCACTTCAATGAGACAATTACCTAGACATTTTCCTTCTATATGCTACATGGTTACTGTTATCCAATTTTCACACCCAAGTTTTTCATCTCTCATTTTGGCTAAGTGAAGCATTCTTAATTTATTTATCCCCATAGCAAAGTGTCAAGTGTTATTTCCTTTTAAATCCTTTGTTCAGTCTTTTTGCAAGTGTTATTTTGGTCTTTTTACTCAAGTGTTATTTCTTTTGGAAAGGTTTTGAATTGGGTTTTTTGTTCAAGTCTCAAAGGAATTGTTTTGGACTTTTTGTTTGAAACAAAAAAATCCAACGGAATTAGTCTGTTTCAATATTTCTGAAGGGTCACTTACAAGATTGTCAAAGGGTCTTTTCTTTTCTGAAGGGTCACTTACAAAAAGTCTGAAGGGTACATTTTCAATATTTGTGAAGTGTTTTTTCTTGAGAATTGATTTTTTCAACTTTTTTGAAGGAATTATTTCAGACATTTTGTCTGAAACAATCTTTCTAAAGGGTCTTTTTTTCATGGAAGTGTCATTTGCATTCTCTCAAAGGGACATTTTGAAATTTTTTGAAGGGACACTTTTCAAGCAAAGGGACGCTTCTTTATCTTACAAAGAGATATTTTCAATTTTGCCAAAGGATCTTTTCTTGAGAATTGGTCCTTTGCTTTTTTTCTAAAGGAATTGTTTCAAACATTTTGTCTGAAACAATCTTTCCAAAAGAATTGGCTCTTATATTTTTTTGAAGGAATTAGTGCTCTCTCAAAATTTTGAAAGGTCCTTTACAAAATCCCGAAGGGACACTTGCAAGAAATTTGAAGGGTCTTTTATTGAGAAAGTGTCCAATTCAAGATTTTCAAAGGGACATTTCAAGATTGCCAAAGGGCATGTTCAAGCCTTCCAAAGGGCACTTTTCAAAGTCCCAAAGGGTATGTCTATCAAAGGAATTGTCCACTCACAAGTTTAAGAAGGGGTCTAAAAAGTTATTTCTCTTAGAGAAAAGGGTTTGTAGGAAAATTGTTCAAGAAAATGCCAAAGCAAAGGTCTGAGGAAAGTACCTTGAAGGAATGGTCCCAATAGAATGATAGTTATATGGATGTCAACTTTAAGGTGATGAGCTAGCCATTGACATTTAAATAGTGTTTCTCATGCAGATCAATCATACTCACTCAAATTTTAAAAAGATCCAAGGGCTCATGTTCTTCATCCACCAAAGCAGATTAGAGGGTTCATCTCACCATTGATCAGATCATGATCTAAGTCATTTTTTGGTGGCCAATCAAAGGAATAATTAGTTGAGGGGATTTTAACATTTGACTAAGGTCAAGCATGGAGCTAGCATTATGACAAATTCCATGAAGGCATACGTGTAGGCTCCAAGTGATTCCTCTCCAAGGCCAATAAAATGAAAGTGACTCTTCCCTACGTCATTGTATACCTCAGCAAGTTGATGAGAATTTATTAGCATCAAGACAAATCGACAAAAATTGAACTCATTTGCATAACCACATAAATGCCATTACTTAGCTCAGAAATATCTTGTTTCTACTAGTGCAATCATTGTGGAATCATCTTTGAGAGCAAACTAGTTGTGTAACCACTTGAGGTGACATGGATCAATAGAATGGCCCAAATGAGCATCATTTGCAAAGATAATTGCAATTAAAGATGGAGAATACTAACAGATTGATTCTTCTTTTTGTTTCCAAATACTTCTTCCTCTCACTTCCTTTCTATTATAAATATAGCCCTTGGGCTAGTGTAAAAGACAACCACATAGTGTATGGTGAAGCCCTACTAGATTGATGTTATACTCTACCTTTAAGCATTAAGTATAGGTCTATTTCTTTCAAGTTTTTGAACAATTTTTTGGGTGTGTAAGAGATGTATAGTGATAGTAAATGATGATTTTCCATCCTTTTGTCCTTTATCCTTCATGCCTGAGCAAAATTTCTTAGTCTAACAGGTCATATAGAGTGTGTTCAAGTGTGTTAAATTGTTGTAAGTATATAACTATTTTTGAAATATGCAAAGTTTTCCTTTTATTTCATTTGTCTTGTGTCATTTTACACGTCTGACCTTTGTATTGAAATACTTATGTTATAACCCCTTAGAGATTGAAAATGGTCTATGTGTTTTGTTGTATTATACATTAGAATATGATATTCACATGGAAGATAATCTTGGTGCATCACCAATCCTAGAGTAGGTTTCCTTTTAATCAATTTCTAACTCTTTCCCTTTAAATCAAGTTGGTTTAGACAGAGGTTGTTTTGCAGATATATATTCATGGAGCTAGCCCCTTTAAATCTAGAGGTTCATTTCCTCTATAGGTATACCCACATACCTAGAAATGTTCCAACATTGCCCAAATCTAGAAGAGGATTGAACACTCTCTTCTAGGGTGCAATATTTGGAAATAATAGTTATGCCACACCTGTTGAGATGAATTATTTACTTGTCAAGGTAAATGCTAGTCTTGACAAGCCTAAGGTCATATAAATATTATTAATCCAACATTTGATGACTCCAAAAAGTGAGAATCTCTTGTCATAGATCAAATTTCCCACATTATACTTTATGGTCCTCACTAGGTCATCTACGATTTTTGACCAAGCCCCTTTAGTTGAAGCTCTTCTTGAAGAACAACACCCTAAACCATTCATAACACTTAGAGATCCTAGACAAGGAGGTTTTGAAAAAGAATAAGAAGTTGAAGAGATAGGAGATCAAGAAGAAAGAAGATAAATGAATATGCAACAACCTTTCTCAGCCTTAAACACCCAAAATCTAGTTAACTTTATTGCATACGACCTTATTCCTCCCAATGCTACAAAGAATCTCTCTAGTTTCAATGGAGAGGGTTATATTACCCCATCTGAGCATATTAGGGACATTTCAAATTTTTTGTAACTTCCATAATGTCACTTGAGCCAACATAGCCATTAGATTGCTTGTCATGTCTCTAAGAGGTAAGGCATTTGACTGGTATAGGACTTTGGAAGGTGGTTGTATTACAATTTGGGATGGCTTTGGGAAATTGTTGGTAACTAGATTTAAGAATAAGAGTGACCATACTTCACTAATCCATCAGTTGAATGTGATAAATAGAGGTCCAAATGAATCCATGGGAGATTTTAATGAAATATTTCATAGGACATAGCATAAGTTACCACCTCTCATGAGACCTCCCCCAAGCTTTGTGTTCCCCACTTACCTAAAGGGTATTGGTCTTGATGTGGCGGTGATGTTACATTCAATAGGAGGATTCACTCTGTTAGATGCATATGAGATAGCTATTGAATCTAAGAATAGCTTGATATAGGCTAGAAAGCTACCTCCAAGAGTTTACATGCCTTTATTATCTCATAGTTTAGTTAAAGCTCCAAGCGTAGCACAAGTTCCTAATGCCAATGTCAAGCTGAGAACCTTTCCCAAGAAGGTGGATAATGCTATGGATAAAGATGAAGAAATCTGGTCATTACATGCTCATCTCAAGTAAGCTCAATTTCAAGCAAGTATTCTACCTAACCCTCAATATTATCCTCAACAAGGTTATAGGAATCCACCCTAATACAACTACCAAGGAAGAGGAAAAGGTCAACAAGGTTTCAACAGGCAGCCGAATGCCTATAATCCTAATTCTACTCTTCCCATGAAGATTGTTATCTAGTACATACTAATCTAGTCTCAGGGGAAGATCATTTAAACCAATGGGGAAAACCCCAAGGTCAGTTTATGCATGATGGTGGAGAAGATGACCAAGATTTGGTGGCACAAGAAGAATCTACTCCTTACATGACATCAAAAGAAGTGAATCTCATGCAAAGAGATACTCATGGAGAAGGTAGCAACCAGAGTGTAGGTATGATGAAATTTCAAGTGAAGGATGATTATGTGTTAAATTAAAGAACATTAATTATAATCAACACAAGATCCAAGAAGAGAGCTCTGGGAGACATTTTTAGAGTACATGTGACTCTAAGTGATGCCTCTCCAAGGCCATAAAGTGTGAATCCTAGTGCTATACCTGCTACCAATCATGCTCCTCAACAAAGTCAGCATGAAACTAGGGTGGTCAAGCTTATAATGCAGTAAGTTCAAGCTCCCTCACTACCTTCAAGAATGCATGAAAATTTGAATACTTACCCTCTAAACATTTTTTGTTGTTTAAATAATACCAAGATAAACTTATCTCTTTGGGAAGTATTACATATGTCTAGTCAAAAGGAACTCTTACAAGAACAGCTTTCGAGTATTCATGTAGCCCCTCAAACTTTAAAACACAATAGTGTAGCCCTTACCAATACTCCAAGTCATGTCTTAGATCCCTCCACCAAATCTGAAAATCCTCCACCTTTCTACCTCACACTCATTGTGGGAGACAAGTTGGTTCATAATTGTATTGTAGATAGTGGAGCTAGTACCACTGTCATGCCTAAGGTGGTGGCTGATAAGTTAGGATTGAAGTATAAACCACATAGTAAAGGTGTGTTGTAGTTTGATGGGACTCCAACCAAGATATTGGGATTGGTCAAAGGTCTAAAATCCTTTCTACATGATTGCTTAAGTTTTCCCATTATACAAGACGTTGTGGTGGTTGACTTTCCAACTCATTTTGATATCTACTTGTCAAGGGACTTCACGGATAAGATAGGAGAGTACCTTTCTATTGATTGGTATTTTCTAGATTTAAAAACAAGATATAGAACCAAAGTGACTATAATGATATAACCCTTAGAAAGGTTTCATATTGAGTCATATATGGAGGCAAGTTCAAATCAGAATTATCTAATTAGTATAGAAGAGAAAGGTGTCATGGATGGTAAAGCATCCTCCACTCTTAAAGGTATTTCTGATCTTTTCCTTGAAAAGTATAGCACTAAAATTCATGGACTTGATTCATATACATTCATAGAAGAGACTAATTTTGGAGTTTATTGTATTCATGAAAAAGGTGTTTCCATTCCTTCACTCACTAATGAAGATCATGAACTTGAAGGGATATGGGAAATGTTTTTTGATGGCTCAAAAAGTAAATTAGGTGTAGGATTTAGTGTTATATTAGTTTTTATATCAAATAATCAATACTAATCCTCATATATATTCCACTTTAGCTACACCTACAACGTGGTAAAATATGAAGGCCTAGTTCATAGCCTCCAATGGGCAAAAAAGAGAGGGATCAAGAATTTGAGGGTTTATGAGGATAGTGAGTTGGTCATCCACCAAGTGAAAAATTAAGCTACAGCCAAGAATACCTTACTTAAATCCTACAAGCTTAGGGTATGGGACCTACTTGAATACTTTGATGCCTTCAACATACAATCCATACCAAGGGATTCAAATAAACATGCTAATAGATTGGTTGCCATAGGAGCACAATTTGACGTAGTTGTTGATGTAAGAAAGGAGAAAAATTAATCTCATATCAAGGTCATTATGAGGCCTTCTATTCTAGATAATGAAGGGTCGTGGAAAGTGTTTAAAAGTGATGAACACATTGCACACTTCTTACAAAATGAGGTAGGATTCTCCTCAAGGAACCAAAAGAGACTGCATGACCAATATGAAGAGCAAGTTATTCAGCTGAAGACAAACAAGATACCTAAAGGGATGATTACTTTGGAGAGTGATTTCAATGAAGATAATCAAAAGAAAAAAGAAAGAGTGAGCATGTCCACAAAAGAAGAGAGCTATGAGAGATTCATGATTTATAAGGATAAGCTTCTAAAAATTGCTAAGATGTGTTCCCTATCTGAGAGGCAGGGATTTATTGAATTATGCAAGGAGTTTCATGACATTTTTTCTTTGGAATACAAATATTTGAAAGGGTTTAATCCAAGTTTATCTCATCACACCATTGAGTTAGAACCTAGAGCTAAACCAGTCAGGTAGAAATAATGGCTTATAAATCCCAAAATAGAGGAACTCATGAAGAGAGATCTCACAAAATTGATCGAGTCTAGGATTATCTTTCCTATCAAACACTCAACTTGGGTGGCTAATATTATACTTTTTTGAAAGAAGAATGGATAGATCAGACTTTGTGTGTATTTTTGAGACCTTAATAGAGTGTCTCTTAAGGATCATTATCCACTAACTTCCATGGAACAAATTTTACAAGTTGTTTTAGGTTCTCAACACTTTTCACTTTTTGATGGTTATTCAGGTTATAATCAAATACTGGTGAATAAACAGGATCAATTCAAGACAACCTTCACTAAAAAATGGGGGACTTTTCCTATAGGAAGATGCCTTTTGATTTATCCAATGTTGGAGCTACATTTCAAAGGGCAATGGACATGGCTTTTAAAGGTTTGATCAATACGTTTTTGCTTATGTACCTTGATGATATAATTATTTTTTCAAAGGGTACTACTGATCATATGGAACATCTAAGGTAGGGTTTTGAGAAATTTAGGGAGTATGGAATATCCCTTAATCCAAAAAAGTGCATCTTTGTTGTCCATAAAGGTAAGTTATTAGGTCATATTATTTCAAAATAAGGCTTATCTATTGACCCTGAGAGGATTGAGGCTATTCTAGGCTTTTAATTTCCTCAACACAAGAAAGGACTTCAAAACTTCTTAGGAAAAATAAACTTTGTAAGAAGGTTTATTCTAGGCTTTGCAACTATGGTAAATCCTATCACAGCGATGCTCAAGAAAAACCAAGCTTTTTCTTGGACAAAAGAAGGTAAGATTAGTTTTGAGGCAATCAAGCAAGCAATTGTAAAATATCCTACTCTCTTGAACCTAAACTTTTCCAAATATTTCATATTCTATGCCTTTGTTAACCTTGATACAATCTCAGCTATGCTTATGCAAAAGAATGATGAAGAGGTAGAGCAACCAATTGCATTCTTCAGCCAAGGATTGGAAGATTATGAGGTCAAGTATACATTTGTTAAGAAATAAGCTCTAATAGTGATAAAAGGATTGAAACAATTCAGATGCATGGTTTTAAACAACAAGATACATATCATGGTTTCTCATCTTAGCACCAAGAAGTTTCTCCTAGGCAAAGACCTTAATGAAAAGAGATTTGGGTGGATTACCAAAGTAATGGAGTATTATGTGGATATTAAGGTGATGAACTTGGTAAGAGGAAAACGGTTATGTGATTATTTAGCTTCAAATTTTCAAGAGATAAAAGAGGAATTTTTAACCAACCAAGTTCACCCCTAACCAACTGATCACATACAAGTTCAAATTTGGACACAAGACATCATTATTTTTATTCAAAATGGTGAGTGCCCTAATGGGTTGAACAAGTCTCAAAGGAGATATTTTATATTCTATATCATTCCCTAATATCTTGTAGATGGTGTTCTCTTTAGGAAAGATGTGAATGGTGTGCTATTAAGGTGTGTTAACAGTGATCAATTTGATATGTTACTAGAAAAGTTTCATAATGGTATAGATGGAGGTCATTTCTCTCCTAGGATGATAGCTACAAAGATAATGAGGGTTGGTTATTATTGGCCTAGTCTTTTCAAGGACTATTACCATTGGGCTAAGATGTGTCCTTAATGTGCCTTCTTTATAGGCAAATAGAAACTTTCAACCTTTCCATTGAATCCTATCCAAGTAGACTAGCATTTCATGCAATAGGGCCTTGATTTCATTGGTGTGATCAACCCTCCATCAAGTGCAAGACACAAATAGATATCGACTGCTACTGACTACTTCACAAGGTGGGTAGAGGTTATTGCATTAAAGGAGGCAAGTGAAAATGCTATCTTGGAGTTCCCCATGTTATCATTTCTGATAATGCACTTGATTTTATAAGTGCTAAAACTTTTGATTGGGTAAATAAGAATGGAGTTTACTTGAGTACCTTATCCAACTATTACCCTCAACCTAATATATTGGCTAAATATACTAACAAGAATCTCATCAAGATCATCAAGAGGACATTGGAGGATAATCAAAGAGCATGGCATAACAAGTTGAAAACAACCTTATGGGCTGATAGGATTACTCCTAAGAGATCAATTGGTAATTTTCCCTTTATTCTTGTTTATGGGAGAGAGGCTAGGTTGTCCATATATTAAGAATTCCCTACTCTAGAACTTGTACAATAGCTAAAACTAGTTGAAAATACTCCAATAGAAGTCAGGTTGACACAACTAATGTAGTTGCAAGAAGCAAGAGACAATGCACACAAGGCCATGGAATACCAACAAGTACTCATTGAGAAGTACTTTGACAAGAGAGCAAGTGAAAAAGTCTTCAAAGACGGTGACTTGGTTCTAAAATAGATAGAGGATAGATCAAAACTAGGTAGATATAGAAAGTTTGATGCTTTGTGGAGTGGCCCTTACATCATTAGCAAGTGCAAGCAAAGCATCTCTTTCCAACTGACCAAGATGAATGGATAAGAATTGTCTATCCCTATGAATGGGATACATTTGAAGTCTTACTATTAGCCCTTGTGAGTATACATTGTAAATAGTATTTTAGGTGTGTGTTTCATTTGGTTTACTATTATGTTCCCTAAGTGATTTGTAGCACAAGTGAGTTTCCTTCTTTTTGTTTGGTGTGTGTCTCTGGCTTTATGCATGTGAATCAACTATCTTATGTTTTTGAGCCCAATGTATATTCAAGTCATTTTTTGGGTGCCTATATGCATGAATCCATTCCCAATGGAAGGATATAGGCAACTGGTCTTAGGCATAGTAGGCATGCCTCCCCTAGGAATCACCAAGAATGTTAGCCAATTTTTACACCCAAGTTTTGCATCTTTCATTTTGGCCAAGTGCAGCATTCTTGATTTGTTTATCCCCACAGCAAAGTGTCAAGTGTTATTTCCTTCAAAAGCCTTTATTCGATCTTTTTGCAAGTGTTATTTTAGTCTTCTTGCTCAAGTGTTATTTCTTTCAGCAAGGTTTTGCTTTAGGTTTTTTGTTTAAGTCTCAAAGGAATTGTTTGACTTTTTATCTAAAACAAAAAAAACTGAAGGAATTGATCTATTTCAATATTTTTGAAGGGTCACTTACAAGATTGTTGAAGGGTTTTTTATTTTCTAAAGGGTCACTTAAAAAAAATTTGAAGGGTTTTTATCTCATGGAAGTGTCCTTGCAAAAAATTTGAAGGGTACATTTTCAATATTTTTGAAGGGTTTTTTCTTCAAAATTGATTCTTTCAACTATTTCGAAGGAATTGTTTCAGACATTTTGTTCAAAACAATATTTTTGAAGGGTCTTTTTCTCATGGAAGTGTCCTTTGAATTTTCTTGAAGGGACATTTTCAAAAAGTCTAAAGGGACACTTTTCAATCAAAGGGATGCTTCTTTATCTTCTGAAGGGACATTTTCAATTTTGGTGAAGGATTTTTTCTCAAGAATTGGTCCTTTGCATTTTTTTCGAAGGAATTGTTTCAAACATTGTGTCTAAAACAATCTTTCTTAAAGAATTGGCTCTTACATTTTTTTTAAGGAATTGGTACTCTCTCAAAATTCTAAAAGGTCCTTTGCAAAATCCTGAAAGGACACTTACAAAAAGTCTAAAGTGTCTTTTCTCAGGAAAGTGTCCATTTCAAGATTGTCGATGGGCATGTTCGAGCCTTTCGAAGGGCACTTTTCAAAGTCCCAAAGGGTATGTCTATCAAATGAAAAATCCACTCATAAGTTAAAGAAGGGGGCCGAAAAGTTATTTCTTTTAGAGAAAAGGGTCCACAGGTAAATTGTTTAGGAAAATGTCGAAGTAAAGGTCCGAGGAAAGTACCCTGAAGGAATGGTCCCGGTAGAATGACAATTATATGGACGTCAACATCAAGGTGTTGAGCTAGCCATTGATGTTTAAATAGTGGGTCCTCGCTCAAATGCTCAAAGATCTAAGGACTCACATTCTTCATCCACCAAAGTATATTAGAGGATTCATCTCACTATAGATCATATCATGATCTGAGTCATTTTTTGATGGCCAATAAAAGGAATAATTAACTAAAGGGATTTGTAAGATTTGAACATTCAACTAAGGTCAAGCATGGAGCCAAAAAATTTACAAATGCCTTGAAGGCATACACGTAGGCTCTAAGTGATGCCTCTCTAAGGCCAACAGAATGAAAGTGACTCTTCCCTATGCCATTGCACACCTCAACAAGCTAATGAGAAGCTATTAACATCAAGACAAATCAATAACAAGTGGACTCATTTGAATAACCACATGGATGCCATTATTCAACTTGAAAATATCTTGTTTTTTCTAGTGCAATCATTGGGGAAGCATCTTTGAGATGGTAAGCTAGTTGTCTAATCACTTGAGGTGACATGGATCAATCGAATGGCCCAAATGAGCATCATTTGAAAAGATGGTTGCAGCTAAAGATGGAGACTCCTAACAGATTGATTCCTCTTTCTAAAACCAAAGGCCTCCTCCTCTCACTTCCTTTTTGTTATAAATATAGCCCTTGGACTAGTGTAAAAGACAACCACATAGTGTATGGCAAAGCCCTGCTAGATTGATGTTATATTATGCCTTTAAGAATTAATTACAAGTCTATTTATTTCAAGTTTATAAATAATTATCTAGGTGTGTAAGAGATGTATAGTGATAGTAAGTGATGATTTTCAATCTTTCTATCCTTTATCCTTCATGCCTAAATAAAATTTCTTAGTCTAACGGGTCATATAGAGTGTGTTCAAGTGTGTTAAATTATCATAAGTATATAAATATTTTTGAAATGTGTAAAGTTTGCCTTCTAATTAATTTGCCTTGCGTCATTTTACACATCTCACCTCTATACTAAAATACCTGTGTTAGAACCCCTTAGAGCTTGAAAATGGTCTATGCATTTTGTTGTATTGTGTATTAGAATATGATATTCACATGGAATATAATCTCGGTGCATCACTAATCCTAGAGTAGGTTTCCTTTTGAGCAATTTCTAACTCTTTTCCTTTAAATCAAGTTGGTTTAGACATAGGTTGTTTTTCAGAGATATATTTAGGGAGATATCCCCTTTAAATCTAGAGGTTCATTTCCGCTATAGGTATACCCACATGCCTAAAAATGTTCCAACATTACCCAAATCTAGAAGAGGATTGAACACTTTCTTCTAGGGTGCAATATTTGGATACAACAGTTACATTCATAGATTTTACAATTATCTTATTCTTTTGAGGTGAGGTAAATCCTAGTTCTCATTTTTCCCTCACCTCAAAGGGGGGCATATTAGTGGGAGCATGATTGGGAAGCATGTTCTCCACACTTGGCATAGTTCTTAGATTTAGTGGGGGCATGCTTTGGAAGAATTTTCTTCACACTCATTCAATATTTGGCACTTAAATTAGTTTGAAGATTCAATGGCGGAATGTCATATGGGCATGAATTCCACACATTCACAATTTTTAAATTCAGTGTGGGCATGATTGGGAAGCATGTTCTCCACATTTATTTAGTATATAGTACTTATATCATATCACAAATTTAGTGGGGGCATGCTTTGGAAGCATGTTCTCCACACCTATTTTATATTCAACATCTCCAATTTATAGGGAGGGCATGTTTTAGAACCATATCCTCAACATTGGTACTTATATCGATTTTTATATTTATCTATATATAGTGGGGGCATGCTTTGGAAACATGTCCTCTACACTCACACAATTATCTAAATTGGCTAGAGCACATAATTATATGATTTAGATTCATATTTATGACATAATTCTATGCATTGATACCATTGTTATACATAGTTTCAGCATGAGACATATCTAAGGTGCATATGCTATGCAACATGTGCCTAATATTATAAAATCAAAATTAGTTTTAGTTTTTTTAAAAATTACACGTACTAATAGCCCATAGACTTTTATGAACCATATTGAGCCAATATAATGTAGTAGTTGGTTCAAATTTTGGTATGGTTAAGGTTATCAAGTCATTCAATCATGCCAAGTTTTTAGGTTGGACTTGATTATATAACCTCACTAGGTTATAAGTATCATTGGGTTGCATGATTGAGCTAATCTCAACTGCCATGTGGAAACTCACTTTTGCTCTAATGTTGGGGGCATGTGACTTCCATTATCTCTCTTTTCATCTCCTTGGATATATGCAATTTAATGATTTATTTATATTTATCCTAGTTTTAGTTTCATATCCTTACAATGATAGATCTTTTTTCAAACAACTTGCTAATAGTCAAGGTGGTTACATTGACACAAGTGTACTCCTAAACCTTGCTCTTTCATTTTAATCTATTTCAAGTACTTTTAACCTAGTTATATGTATAGTTTTACACTGTAACATGCTATTAGTTGTAGGTCACTCACCAACAAAAGCACTCAATTTCAACTCAAGCAAAGACAAGGTCTACACACACACCCAAGTACTTATTCCTTTCCTTTAATATAGCAATTTCATTACTATATTAAGGGGGTGGGGGTAAATGTAGATGATGTTTTGTGATTATGTATCACTTCAGTCTTGTATATTTGGAAAACTCAGACCTTGGTTGTTCCTCTTAGTTATACACTTTCCTTGATTTTGTTAGCTTCGCATTTACTCTATCTTGTGCCCCTTAGCCTATTTCTTAGTATGACCAGTATTATATTGATGACCCATGTCTTCTAACTTGATCAAAATGCTTAAAATTTACTTACCTTCCATATTTTCAAGTTCTAAACCTATACCTATTCTCCTAAACCTTGAACACTAATGTGTAGGTCAGATAGTAATGTCAACATTACTATCTTGCCCAAACGCAAGTGTCCAATGTCCTATAGTCATCAAATATGTAAATGAAACATATATTAATGGTCGACCTAAGTGATTTAATGTAAGTTATTATTCTAAAAGAATTGATATAAATAAGAGATCAACCCTCATTCATACCTCACCTAGATAACAACTAGAAAATACCAAAGAGACCAAGGCACTTATCAAAAAGCACTTTATCAAGCATTCAATTAATCAAAGCTATTTTATTTTTATATTAGTCATAAGTACAACACATCTTCAAGTCTAAAGTAATAAAAGAGCAATCTAAGAGCTCAAATTCCACATTATAAGCTAGGTCACTATTGTACTTACTCTACACACATTACATGATTCACATAAAAGCCAACATATAAGGGAGAACTATATGAGTTTGAGGCACTCTTTTGGAGCATTGAAAATGTAGGCAATGCCCTTTAATGGTGATATCATTAGGGTTAGATCAATGTTATGTGCCGGCTAACCCATTTTCCCCCAAGGTCACATTGAAGATGAAAAGCTAGGATTTTGTCATTTCATAAGGAGTGAATATCCATGACCTAGATCTGAGTACACTAGAGTGAAAGCGAAGCCAAAACTAGAAGCATCTAAGATATCACATCTTATTTCACTAGATATTATGTATAGAATACTATTATCATACTCAAATAGTAGTTTTGACACAACCATATAGGGATAACACAACTATCTAGATAACCAGAGGCACCAAATCTAAAATATAACAATTGTTTTGAAACTGTCTTCCCACCTGCTTTCAACTTGTTCTAGATCTATAATTGCATGAACATTAGAACAAACTAAGTAATTATATTCTTTATCATTTAGATATCTAAAATATTTGTATTTTCCATATTTAGACTATCTCGGCATAATAAATTTAGTGTGTGCTTATATATAAATTTAGCATTTAATTGTCATGTTATAAATTTGATTATCATCCTTGTGCCATTTTATTTCTATATTATTAACCATATGGCATAAAATAAAAACAATACATATTTCATTTTAGTGTTAAAAATAAGCTTTTTTAGTTTTAATTACATGTTATATTCCCCTAATAAGGAATGCAATTAACATTGATGTAATAAAATTAATTAAATAACAATCTAAAACACAAATACTTTATTGTAAAATTTTGTAAAGTCAAACATGACATATGAAAAAGAGTGGTTATACAAATTAATTAAATCACAATCTAAAACACAGACTCTTTAATGTAAAATTTTGTAAAGTCAAGCATAACATATGAAAAAGATTGGTTATACATTCAATATTATATAATACTTAATTTACATCCAATTTATGGACATATGACCATATAAAGTTACATGACCCATGAATCTGATTCAACTAAGAAAAATATATTTGAATCTGTTGACAAATTTTGTCACTATTGGTCAAAGTTGCTTATGTGTAGGTTTTTAAAAAGAATCTATTCATGGAGTGAAGTTTAAAAAATATATCAAAAATATCATAAAACCTTCACAAGGCCAAAACCATGCTCAGTAACAACTCACAAGTCCAAATTTTGATAGAGGTTTCTTACATTCCTCTAACTAATTAGTTGCAAGCTAGTGAAGATAATTTTTAAATGCTCAATACATGAAGGTGAAGAAGAGTTGGTTAGAATGGTATTAGGGGGATTTCTGGGCTCCTGTTACATAAATATTATATATATTGGTTTCATATTATAGAGGATTAACTTTATGAACAATCGTTAAGAGGAACAGGTGCTCTAAAACCCTTCTTAAACCTCAATGGCTCAGTTTATATCATTACATTTTTGAGTTATTTTTTGGAAAAAAAATTGTGTGACATATTATGATACATAAATAATATTTATACACCTTCCTAAATCAAAATTTTATGGAAAATAATGGAGAAAAGGAAAGGTACAGGTATCAGGGTTTCAAGCAAGTAAGAGAGACGGTAAAAACAACACTTTTTGAGAAGTTTAAAGGATTGTTTGAGCATATCCAATCATCATAATGCTGAGTGGAGTTATTAAAGTTCCTAATTAAAAAATAATAAGGTATTTAGGCTTCATAAAACTCAATAAAATAGCAAAACTTAGACCTACAGGTATTTAGAAATGAAATTGTGCAAGCTATGAAACACCAAAAAGTGCATATTTTGAGTTTTCTTAAATTAAATCTCTTAAAAATGGTTCTACATCTTTAACATACTTTAAGTGAGATAAAATTTCAAAATGCAAGTCTATTCATGAAGTAAATCAGGGTTTTTCACCTTTTTACTCATAAATGGAGTTAAAAATGAGTGTTTCAGATCCTTTCAATGGAAAAAAATAATTTAAGAGTGTGTATAATTAATTTCAAGGTCTTAATAGATTCTCCTTTAATGAAAACCAATTAAAAATAGGCACATACCAAAGAAAATATCTTCAGGTCATCCTCAAGGTAGCGAGCAAGCACTTTTTTATGAATTTTTGTTTGAGAGTTTAGTGAAGAGATTTTTGTAATTTTAAAACTTTTATAGGTATTAACCATTAATAAATATCCAATTATAATATTAAGAGTGTTTTATGAGTCTTTAAACTCATTTTAGACCCCCTAATCCAAATTAGGGTTTCTTGAGTCCAAGAAAGCACAAGAGAGCATAAAATGATATTTTTTGAGTTGTACATGAAGTTTGGAGCTAAAATTTTGTTTAAAATTATATGAAATCATGGTGATTATGTTAAAATTATATTTATACTCATTAAATATTCAAAAAAAATCATATTCATCAAGTTCCATAATCTCAAGATGCAATTCGAGAAGTTTGTCAAGTTGTAGAAGATAGGCACTTCCAAGAAGAACCAATATAGGGAGTTGTTATTATCATCATCAAACACATTAGTAGTAGAGATATTTTATTAATAATTCAATAACATAAACATTATTCTTTCTCTCTCTACTACACCCCCCATTTGGTCTAATTTTAAACAATGTCAAGTCAACAGGAAGAGTCTTCAATTAGTCCTAGAAAGGTGGAGTTTGAAACATACAAGAGTGGATAAGTTGAGTTGAAGTATTGGGTAAGATTTGAGGACCTATTTTTATGAAAAATAATCATTAAATAATAGACATACAATCTCTTTCCTACTATGCCTCATGTATTCTAATTTTATAAAAGTCAAGAAGTCAAACATGTATGTAAGATGCAAGTGAGATAATTGAAGTCAAACTCCAAGTTGCAAGTCAAGAGGCTCATGTCAAACTCCAAGATACAAATAAAGGTAACAAAATTAAAACCTAAAAATTCATGAAAGATAAAAATTATTTAATTGAATATCAAAATGAGTTCAATACAAGTTGCACGTTCAAAAGGAGTTAACTGAAGATAGTCAAAGATCTCTTCAAGTTGAAGACTATTAAAACACATGAAAGAAATTTTGACATTTTTTAAAAATATTTATCTCTCCTACCATGACATATTACAAGGTAAATAAGGTTTAAAATCCAAATTTACTATGTTGGAATATGGGGATGCAATTTGAAATATTGAGTTGGAGTTGAAGTTTGAGTTGGAGTTCAGTTGAAGTAAGAGTGAACTAGGACTAGTAGGGACTTGCCTGGAGTTTTTTGTCTTATCTCTCTCTCTTTTTCCTTTATATATGTACATTAATTTTTGAATTATTATTGAAAAATTATGCCTTTATTTTATTTAAACTCTACCAAAATTTGTACTACCTTACCTTTGAAGTAATAAAAAGCTGATTTTTCCTCTATTTTCAAGTTGTTCATAAAGTGTGTTCTTAATATTCATTGATATAACTTAGTGAATGATTGATTTTAATATTTTCATGTTTGAATATATCACATTTATGCAGTAAAAAAATAAATATTTCAATTCATATATATTGTTTAAGTTTGATTTTTACATAATCTAGAAGTGAATTCAATCATTTTTCATTCCTTCCAAGCTAGTGCGAGTGTTTGTCTAGACCTATGTGTGAAATACTGATGTGTCATTGTATGAAGATGAAGTGAACATATACATGTTATTGATCTTAAAAATTGTGTCAATTATAGGCATAACTGACCTTCACATTGGTGTACCACCCCAATTTTTATTTTTCATTTCAATTTTTAGCTTTAACATTGCTCCTTTTACCCTTTTCTTAGTCAAGAAAGCACATAATTAGATAGTTTAAAGTTAAGTATGTGAATGTACCAAAGGGAACCGACCCTTCATCTAGAGATTATATCTAACATAAGGTCTATTAGGACACTCCCAAATGCCTATGAGGTTGCCATTAGTGCTAAAAATAGTCTAATTCAAGCTGGTAAACTTGCACCTAGGCCTCTAATGCCAATTTTTACAGAATTACAGCCTATTACACCTCCTCAAGCACCATCAATATCCCAAATTCCAGCCCTTAAAAATTCAACTTCAAGCTCTTCATAGTAAATCTAGTGAACTTGGTGAACTAAAAATTATGATGCAAAATTATGGTACTGAATTGGTTCAACTGAAGAGGGAACAATATCAAGCCAATGAACCATATCAAGTAGCTAATAAACCCACATATTAGCCATATAAAGATCAAATATATCCCTATCAAGGATTTAGAGATAATAGGAATCCATATAAATCTCAAGGAGTCATTACACCAACTAAACCATATGCTGTAATTAATCCTAATGCTCTTTCTTCAACCAAGGCCCTTGTTCTAGTACAAAATAATTTGATGCAAGATTCAAGATGGTAACCTTCTAATACCAATGATGTGCACAATCAAACTTTAGTAGTATAGAATATGGAAATTAATAAAAGTACATAAGAGGAAGCCTTTTTTTAAAGTAGGCCAACATAATGAAGCTTGACAACAAGGGGAAGTGAATCATGGAAAATTACCATTGGATGCAATCTTGGTGAATTGGCAAGTTGATGATCATGTGGTAGTAAATCAAATTGGTGATCCTTGAAAATCAAAAAACTTTGTTGCAGCCATTACAAGATCCAAGAAAAGGTTTATAGATGAGCACCAAGAGGTAATCCATGATTTAAATGTTCTTAATATGGTTTTAAAAAGTAATAATGATCAAATTTCTACCCCTTTAGCTCATAAAAATTAGAATGTTGAAGCAAGCAAGCTTCACCAAGTGCCTCAAGATTAAGAGTAGCCCATCATGACATATATTCCTATACCACCAAGTGGAACCTATTTCCCTCCCATCATATCCATTTTTGAAGGACCTGTTGTATGGAAGACAAATGAATAACGTATAGGTGAAGAACATAATTTGTCAAGAGAGAATGATCAAGACTTATGTTGGTTAAATGAGCTTCAATTTGGCATAGAAGAAAATCATATTGTAGCCCTTAAGGATCAAAATAAAATAGAAGATATAAGTGATAAAGAATGTTTTGATGACTTATGGAATCATCACTTCAAGTTGATTGAATACTTTGAAAATCTTTTTATACCTACATCTATTTGTGAAGACATTGATAAAGCGATTGTGAAAGTTGGAAAACATGCTCAAGAGAATGTTAATAAAAATATTTTTCAAAAAGATCCTAATGAATATAAAGTTTAAAATCAAGATGACATATCTAAATATCTTGAATAATTTTCATTAGTTGACAATCAATATGACATATCTCAAGATGTCACAGAAATCCAAGAACATTGTTCTAGTGAGCCACTAAAGGCCGGAATTATAGCTATTCCTATAAATAAAAATGTGGTTACATTGGAAAGCTTTCTCAATGTTGAAGATAAAAATGATGTAAGTGTTGAACCAAAATAAAATTGGGTTTATATTGGACACATGTTTGATTCATTTGATTCAGTTGGAGACAATCTAGAGGATGACAATCAGGAAAAGAGTTGATCAAACTAGAATGACACTCAAATACTAGCTTGTACCTCATCTTTGTCAACCACATGGAGAGGACTTTAGAGGTTTTTGTTTTTATATAGGTGGATATTAAGTCTTTAATGTAATAATTTTATATTCCACTTTACTCCAAGTTATGTTATGCACATGGTCTAGTAGTTGTTTTAGTTTCTTCTTTCTTTTAAGTGTTATCTTGCATATTTTTTAGTTGGTAGTTGTTTTAGTTTTTAATTCAATAAGTGTATATGCACAAGTGTTTTAGTTCCTTGAAAGAATTTTAAGATTAATATTCAGTTATATTTTTATAACTTCATATATCATTAGATATAGCTATTGGTCTTGAGTGTTTATCAAACAAACATCCCATCAAAGTTTCTAAGAATGTTGATAGATTTTGTCACTGTTCGTCAAAGTTACTTATGTGCAGGTTTTCAAAAATACTTCATTCATGGATAAAAGATTTAAAAATTCCTTTGAAACATAATTTAACATTCATAAGGCCAAAATTATTCTTATTAATAACTTACAAGTCCAAATTTTGATAGAGTTTTCTTTTATTCCTCTAACTAGCCAATTGTAAGCTAGTGAAGGTAATTTTCAAATGCTCAACATGAAGGTGAAAAATATTTGGTTATAACATTATTATGGGTACTTTGGGGCACATATTACATCAATATTACATGAATTTGTTTTAGGTTACATGATATTAAATTTATGAACAATCTTAAAACCCTTCTTAAACCCCATGGCTCAATTTTAAGAGATATAATTGCATTTTTGAGTTCTTTGATAAAAAATAAAAGTTGTGTGAACTTTTATGGGACATTAATTAAACTATTAAACCTTATTTAATAAAAATTTAAAGTAAAATAATGGATAAATCAAAGGTACATGTATCAATATTTCAAGCAAGCAAGAGAGAGTCAGAAAAAGGCACTTTTTGAGAGGTTTAAAGGCTTAGTATGTCATCAACATAATACTTGAAAATATCATGCATCATGTCATGAAATATGATGATAATATATATTTTATAGGTGGCCCCTATAATTTTGAGACCTAATGACATAAATTGATAACATAATGTTCCCCACAGAGTGGTGAACATTATTTTATGTTGGTCTTCTGGGGTGATTCAGATCTGATTGTAGCCTGAGAATACGTCCATCAGTGAAAGAATCTCATAATCTATAGTGGATTCAACAATCATGTCAATGTTTGGCAAATAAAATTTTTCTTTGGGGTAGGCTTTGTTAATGTCCTTGAAATTAGTATAGATTTTGATTCCTTCTGGCTTTTTACTGATTGGTACAACATTACAAATCCATTCAGAATAGTCAATTCACCTAATACATCTCAATTTCAAGAGCTTTTTCAACTATTTATCTACTAATATATCAATACAAGGATACATCTTATGTAATTTTTGTTTTACAAGTTTAGCATCAAGATGTACCACAAGGTAGTGAATAACCAAGGTGAGGTCCAAATCTGGGATATCATAATAGGCCCATGCAAATATATCTAGAAATTCTTTCAATAGGGATGTGAGGACTTCACGCTCCTCCAAAGTGAGGGATTCACCTAATTTGATCCATTTTGGGTTGTTTGCAATTCTGATATTTACCTTTATTATGTCTTACACTAGAAGGGTCGAACCATCTTTAAGAATAGTGGGCAGAGATTTAAACTATTTGGTAATGTCAAAGTCCTTTGTTAAGACTAGTTCTTCAAGTTATCTTAGGCATGATGAATTAGAATCCCTAAATGATAGGGATGGACATGTAACAAATTTTTTTTGAAACACCTGGATTTTTTTTGAATTTGAAACCATAAACAAGCTTATCATTATTGGTCTCTTGGATGATTTGATCGAATGCCTATTCTTCTTCAAGACTAAACTCAGACCCATAGACAAGTTCATCATTGGTGGTCTCTTGGTCTATGTTGGAATAAGTTTGAACAGCCCCATCTAATGGCACATGAAATAGGTTTTCACCACTAGATTGGCCTTTATCTTTACTATGTCCCTGGTCTAAAATCACCTTGAAGATGTTTTTAATTTGGGACCTCAATGTTTTATTTAATTATTTTTGGCTAAGGGTGTTCATTTTCTCTCCAAAATAGACTTCAAGATCCAACTTAATTGAGAACCCTTTTTTATGGTCTCCCAATAGAACATTGTCCTTAAGGCCTAGAAAATTTCAAAAGGTCTCATCATTTTAAAATTCATCAACCAACATGTTGGATTCTTGTTGGCCCCAATCTATAAACTGGGGATAATATAATGGTAGTAGATTATGATGAATGACTAGTTGAAGGATACAAATGTAATTATTATCAAACAAATTGGTATGGGTTAGGTCATTGAATGGGATATAATCAGACTCTACCTCACTATCAACATCATCATCACTAGTTGTTGGCATTGGAACTTGAATAAGATACATGGGGTCACCCCCAGGTAGTTTAAATCCAAGTCCATAGGTTCTTTTACACTTGGTCATATAAATTAGCTCAAGTGTTTCATGTTGATTTGGCCTGAGGCCTCCTCTTTCATAGTCTTAGTTTTCCATGATTCAATTAGGAATGGGATATTTGGAGTTTTGATAACAATCATCAAATTTATCACTGTACAACCATGATTCATCACCTTTGGGTAGGTCTTGTTCTTGTCTAGAGGTCGGTATCAAAGTGACAGGTGTTAGACTATGTTGATGGCCTTTCCCCTTTCTTTTCCATTGCATGAGTGGTTTGGATTTTGGTCTTCAAAATTAATTTGGGTTCTATGGAAGCTTTACAATGTGAAAGGTGTCATGGGTCAAATATTCTCTTGGGCCATTATTCGAGATAGTATAATGATTAGACATTTCAGGAGGCAACATGTGGGAAAGTGAATCAAGGGTATTAGGGTCAATGCAGTTGGCCTCTAATAAATCAATAAGTATTGATTTTCCCTTATCTTTATTAGAAATTGGATTCATACTGAAATGGTAGTTATATATTTTGAACTCGGCCTCTAAATGCTTATAATGCTTGTATGGATGCAAATCTCCTAGAACAGTAACCTCCATCCTTGAATGGGAGAACTTGATACACTGGTGCAATGTCGATGGGATTGCATGAATCTTATGTATTCAAGGTCTACCCAAAACCATATTGTATGATAAATCTAGATCTAACACATGGAAAAGTGTATCATGGGTTAAAGACCCAATGATAACTAGTAAGTTGATGGTGCCTTATGATTCTCATTTTTCATTGCCATAGGCTTTGATGGTGATTGTTTTTGCTTGGAGATTTATTGTTGTGTACTTAAGAAGCTTGATGAGCTTTATAGACACAATATTTAGGTATAATCCATTGTTTATGAGGACACATTTCACTTTGTGTCATGTTATGTAAACTTTGATGTATAATGGATTATAATGAAGTGGGCCAAGGGATGACATATCTTTTTGGTTGAAGGTTATTTGTTGGCCTAGAGCTAAGTGTCCAACCAAAGATTGAAATTTGTCAAGATATATGTCATTGGGAACTTTTGATTGACCAAGGAACTCTATCAAGATGTTTTTATGGATAGTAGACATACACAACAAATCTAAAATGGAGATTTGTACTGGCATCTCTTACAATTGTTCCACAATATCAAACATATTTTCTTAGACAATAGGGAATGGCTTATTTTAGCTAGAATAGGTTGTTGTATGATGGGTAAAGTGGCAAATGGTTGTGGGTTTGGTATGGTAATCCTTGACTGCCAATTTGTGATTACACAATCAGGATTAGGTACAAGACCATTATTGCTAACAAATGATGGTAGAGGGGGACCACATAGGATAAGTCTTGGTTATTAATCCACTTATGCATGGTCATAGAGTAACAACAAGTTATTAGTATAAGGTCAAAACATGGGAATCCTTGCTTGTTGGTTCACTTGTATGTGGTCCTAGGTCAAAGAATGATTTTTGGCATAGGTTGGTTGATTGGGAATGATTAGCAATGGTCTTGTCTAATTGGAACTTAGTCTCATATTAATGGAAATAGTGTTAATGTGACCTTCTAAAATATGGCCTCTAACTACGTTGTAGTCATGTGCAACTGCATGATAGGTCTATTGGTTGTTGGCATCATTCTGACCTTGTTTCTGTTTATTGTTTTGACATTGTTGGTTCTGTTATTGATTATATTGGTTCTATTGGTTTGGCCTTAGTTGTTGATATTGTTGTTGTTGTTGGTTGTTATGTTGGGGAAAAGGATTATGATAAATACCAAGGCTCTGATTATATTTAAAAACTCCATGATCCAATGTGATCTCTCCATTTTCCAACATATTTTTGATGACATGTTTAATTTGCACACAATAATGCAAATTATGTCTATTGACCTGATGATATTTGCATAATTCATTTAGCTTGTACCAGTCTAGATACTTAACACCATCAAGAATTTTCCCTTTTGGAATTGGCCATTTAACTAGATTAGTTGTGGTGAGCTTGCAAAACATTGATTCAATGGATTCTCTAAGGTTAATAAAGCCACAACAAGTAGGCACATTTCTCCTTAGAGGAGGGTATTGCAAAGGCATAGATTGTTGCATTTATTGCTTTTGCTACATTGGTCTGGGTTGTTACACTTGTTGTTTTTGCTAAAGAGGTTGTTGGTTAGAGTAATTTGGAAATGCAGTACAGGTTAAATAGATGGTGTTTGCACCATTTAGACATGTTATGACTCTATTACTCCATTCCCTACAAAATTCTTATTATGATTAAATTTCTTGGGTTTGTCATACTTATTGACATGGGTTTATTGCGATGCTTGTGCTTAGACTAGATTTTAATTTTGGCCATTATTCTAGTTTTGGTTTTGGCTTTGATTTGACAAGGCTAGTTTAATGGTTCCTTTGTTAATAAGGGCTCTATAAATCACCAAACCTTTGTCAATGATCTCTTTAAACGTATGTTCACTCGAAATTGTAAGATATCTCATTGTGTAGATTTTTAGTAAACATAATAGCTAGTTGTTTATCTGGTAGACTCTAGGTAAATTGGCTTGTAAGGGCTCTCCATAACTGCAAATAGCTTGTGAATTTTTCACTAGCCTTTTATTTTACTTGTGTCAAATCTACCAATGAAATCTCATGCTCAAGATTGTAAGAGAAGTGCTACACGAACTTGTTTGAAAGATTGTCAAAGTTAAATACTAAATTTTTGGGCAACTTTAGGAACCATTTCAATGCTTGCCTTACTAGGCTCCTTGGAAATAATAATAATAATAGGTATATGTCACTATAGGCCATTAGCTGGCATGCAACAAATAATTCCATCAAATGTGCCTTGGGGTCACCTTTCCCCTTGTATTTGTCAAACTTAGGTGGCTCATAACCTAGAGGAAATGGTATTTCCATGTTGAAAGGGTAAGAACATGCATCATCCAACTTGAAATTTTTAGTTTGTTTCCCCAATTGAATGAGGTAAATTGTATCCTTCATTTATTGTAACTCTTATGTGAGGAAACCAGTGGGATCACTAGCCTATTGAGGTAGAAGTTGGGTGGTCATAAATGGATTACTTTGACTAGGGTAGAGTGGTGTTATTTATTAGGGAATGTTGTATTGGCTAAGGAATGGACCAAGAATACACATATATGGATTAGGGTACAATATTTTGGTTGGTATTGGGTATGTAGGCCTAATGTTGGGAATACTATAGTTGGGATGGAGGAATATGACTATACTATGTCTGTTGAGTTTGAAAAGGGACATGTTGTCAACTATTTATACCTTGTTGATTGAGAGGAACTTATAAAATAAAGCCCTGTCTTTGAAATTGTGGCACATTTTACATGAAAGGCAATTGTTGCCTAATAAGTACTTCAGGAACATTAGAACCTCTTGGTTGCATGAATCCTTATTAAGAAGTGGATGCATATTAGATATTTATAATCTATCACTGACCAATACTAGTACATTATTGGTTGGACATCATTTGGTTTTGGATCGGTATATTAGTTTATAAGTGAAGAGGTATGTTCCTACTACTTGACAAGGTGGAAAATTGGTTACCCTCTATTGAGGTGACAATATGTTCTTCCACTATTGTGAGGGTAGGTTGGATGGTGCCTATTGTTATGGAATATTAATCATCACCTATTGGGGTGGAGTAAGACGTCTCACATTTTTTCGTAGTATGGTACTAGTTGTTGGTTTACTTAATCCTTATTGTTGGGTGTTATAAGAAGTAACTAGTTGAGGATTAGAGGTATTTAGTTTACGTTGGGAAGTATAAATTTCTACTCCCTAAGTTTGTGAACCACTTGCAATGTTATTTAAAGACACATTTGGTTGTTGACTATTTATTTGTGTGCTAACACCACCATGCTTTAAATTAGATGTTACTTGCGTATTATCCACTATGTTTTGCTCATTATTCTACGTAGAAGAAAAATACACTTCCTTGATAGTTTGGGTATTGAACATGTTCTCTACTAAATTTTTTTGCATAAATGGGTCCAAACCCAAATTTTTTTGGCCAATCAGTTACATTAAAACTATTGTTTGAGGAGTTACTTCAATATGAAGGACACCTGACATGGTCATATTGTTAAAGTTATGTGTTAGGTCTTAATATATCTAGTATGTTATCTACATCTGAATGAAGTGGTCCTCGATGAGGCCCCTTCATGTGAAAATCATACAAATATCTTGATATGACATTGGTACTATGGCATTAGGGTTGCTAGAAGAGGCTTGTTTATTATTCTTATTATAAGACATGTTATAAGGTCCTCTTGGTAGATTTGTCAAGTTATCATGGAGAAAGTCTACCGAAGGTTGATCCCCTACATCATAGGTTGATGAAATTATACCATAATAAGGTTGTTGTTGGATGTTTCTACAACCATAGGTATACTAGCTAAATATTGGGTCATCTATTCTTGGTCTTGCTTTGTGTAGGGAGGTGTGCTAACCAAATAATTGGCCAAAGGATCTTGACTTTATTCCCCTATTTGAGTGTTGTATGGTGGATAAGAATCTGTATCCCAAACAACATCATCTCCATAAGGGTATTGAATAAAGTCATCTTGGATGACAAGATTTCCATATCTTAGATTGTACAAAGTTTCACTACAAGTATAGTGATCCATAGTTAAATCTATGATAAATGTTTCACAATAAGATGGGTTAGATTTCTACAAACTCTAAAAAAACTATCTCTAAAAATACAAAAGGGTTCAACCACTATCTAACTTGGTCTAGGGTGGAGCTATATCTCCAAAAAATTTATGCTAAGACTTGGTAAAACTATTATAATGTTAAATGTCTAACATTACATGTCTCACACAAACAAGTCAAATAAATGAACTATAAATAAGATTCCAAACTCTAGGGTCCAAATATTTTCCAAATCAGTCTAAACTAGGAAAGGGAAAAGTTGCTAAGTCTTTTGGCCAAATGTGACATCAAAATCAAGGCTCAAAATAAGGCATATGCTATTACTTCTGGCCAAACATGGCATCAAAATCTAGACTTGAAATAAGGGGATGATTTCTAATTTAACAAACTTGTAACACTTTGGTAAACACTAGGCACTTGATTCTAGACATAAACATGATCGAATTGGTATAAAAATTTAAATAAAAGGCAATTGAAGATAGACTGATTCTATCAAATAAACACACAAATAATATAGTTTCTAAATTTGAGTAATGGATTAACCTAAGTTACACAACCCAAAAGAGAAAGCTATGTGTATCAGCCCTTATGAAATAAGGCCTAAATATAAATCAATAAATGTTTGAATCCAAACATGTAAAATTTAATAAAAAATTAAACTTAGGTAAATAAGGATTTAAATGACCAATAAGCTAGGAAAATTTGAACAGCATGACTATGCTAAACAAAGATCCAACTAGACACATGAATTTGGTTTCACAATGTGAAACTTAGACACAAGACAAGACAAGTCTACAAAACAATTTGGTTAGTATAATGATGTTATCACTCCCAAAATATGTGATAATGGTTTTCTTCAAAATAATTCTAAGGAAAAACTTGAATTAATTTGGGTAGCATAATGTTACCTATTTCAATCAAGTGCCACACTCAACATTTTTGACAAAAAGAGTCTTTGAAGTTAAAGCAAGGTGTCAAATGGATGGCATAACACCTCCTCAAACAATAGAGTAGTGTAGATAAACAAAATCATTTATAATGTGGTATAAAAAAACACAAGTTTTAGACATAAAACATCAAGTAATAAAAGAATAAATGATAAAATACAACTAAGTATATCATCCTAGATCCTATCAAGGTGTAGCAAAGTGGGGTTGACTAAAATTTACAAGTTACGTCCATCTAGATTGATCTCAAGTGTGGCTTACATAAGAGAAGAATCATGTCAATTAATTTCATACTGATCAACTTATCATGCAAGGGTCTATTCCTTTGCATGATGATTCAATCTATGGGCCGCTTAGTGGAATCCCCTGGTTGACTAGACTTGACTTGAACCTTTATTACAAAAAGAGAGGTTAGCCACTCAACCCCCTAGATATCATAATATGCACACCCTAATTTATATACCCCATCATGGAATGAGGTTGAAACATTGTCAAAAGATGAATCCCTGATTCAATGCTTCCCTAGAGATCTTGTGAGAGGTAATGATATCCCCTTCACAAACCAAATTGTATGAAAATATATATCAAGTAGAAAGAGTTTAGGGTTGCTTTTAGATCACCTAAACCATACAATTTTGGGGGAGATCCTAGAAAAAATTATTTTTATGCATTGGACTAGGCAAGAATGTAATGAAAAGTCACTTTTGATCACCCAATTTCCCTATAGGGAATGGGGGAGAGCATTCACGCACTAGTCTTTTTGCAAAAATAGATAATCAATAAACAGTTTGTAATCAATTATGATTGAAGACTGATTTTAGGCACCAAATTGAAATGTGATGATTTTATTTACTTATCCCCTTGGCTTAAGTGTGAAAGCTTAAAATAATTGCACAAAATAACTTAAGTAAAACCATCTATCTTCATTTTAAGCTCAAAACCCAAATGTTCAAGATTTATCCTAAATTTGTTTTTAAACACCAAAAATTTAAGTGTTCAAGAATTAAGCATTCATTTTAAGTACCAAACATGAAGTTTTTCTAAGATTTAGACATTATAATTCCTTTTAAACACCAAAAACCAAATGTTCAAGATCTAACATGTTCATTTTAGCACCAAAATGAAGTGTGAATGATTTAACTAGATTCCTTTTAAAAGCCCAAAATGAAATGTTCTTTAGCCAAAACTTGTAAATTTGAGTTCAAATCACATATTGGACCTACAATTGTTAAATAATATCCTTCTACTTTGAATCACTTTTGATTTTGTGCAAACAAAATATGGAAAAGTAGATCTCATGTTTTATTTTTGAAAACACAATGACCATGGTCGATCAGAACTGACCAATGTTGGTTTTAAGGCAACCAATGTCAGTCAGTCTCAAAGAGAACCAATGATGGTAGTAAAATATTGATACCGATGGACTAAGACTAATGTCAGTCATCTGTGAACCTAAAGGCAAAACCACACAAGATGAAAAATGTTAGGTTAGTCAATGGTTAGCTAAAAACTCAACAAAACCTGCAAGGTAAGAATTAGAAAAAGATTATAAAAGCTAAATAAACAAAGAAATAATAATAAGGAATGTTAGAAAGATTCAAAATACAATCATGGTAAACTATGCTTTACCCTACATACCAACTGTTGATGGTTACATAGAACCAAGCTCAATTGGGTTGAATTGATGATGATCATTCAAAATTGATGTTGGTTAGGCTTGATTGATGCCAGTTTTTGTGTAGATCTGAGTTAATTCAAGAATTAAAAAATGAAAAAAATAAAGACAAAATTGCAATTTTGATGACATTTAAACATTATTTTTTCAATTTTTGTGTTGAATCTTCATCTCCTTGCTACATGGGGTGCATTTTGTCCCATCGAACATGCCATTTATGATGTTAAGAATTTGATAATGAAGGGGAGGTTAGATCAAGTGTTATTTTCATAATGAAATCAAAACGAAAATAACACAATAAGAAATCATAATACCTCCATTCATAAATCATATGGGGAGCTTAGTGAAGAAAACCAATTGACAACACACAATAAAAATGCAAGAAAAACAACCTTTCTTACCTTCCTTGGATGCTTTAAATGATCTCTTCATTGGCTTGCTTAGCTTGTGCTCAAGAATTTTGTGGTAATGGAGCTTGGATATCCCCTTCTCTACTTGGCACCATTTATTGGATCACGCTTGCTTGATGTAGCTTAATGGCTTGATGGCGTGGCTTATGATTCACAATTTTGGCATTATAACTCTATAGATTGAAATCTTATCATAAAAACTAGCATTATAACATTACTATGTCTAATCTCTCTTAAATGAGAGGCAAATGCTTGTATTTATAGGTCTATCAACTAACCCTAACTCAAGGTAAGTTAAGTTGTATTTAGATCTTGGATTGGGTTCAAACCTAACCTTTGTGAGTTAATTAACCCTAGTAGAGTTAAAATGTGTCAAATGGTCATGATTAGTAATGAATAGGCATGTTGAGATATTTTGGATATTTGACAACTCACAAAAGGTAATTATGAATTCTTATGATATTCTTTAATTTTTGAATTTCCTTTTTGATAATTCATTTAATTGCTCATGGATGATTCAATTAGGCATTTGATTAGGTTTTGCATGTTAATAAATTTTGCTTAAAGATTTTAGCCTTTTCAAGATTTGAATTAATTGATATGTGCATTTGCCCAATTTAATTAGTTTATAGGCCAAATTGTATTTTATGGAGCCAAATTTAAGACATTTAGTGATTCTTAGGCTAGATTTACAAAGGTTGGTAAGAATCAGTCTAAATTTTGGTATGAATCCATTGGTGGCCACTTTTAGGTGTCTACTTTTAGTACACCCATGATCATAGGATGTAAGTTGAGCAAGGAAGATGAATCTTCAAAGGTCAATCATTGGAAGTTTATTGTACACCATTGCCTCTAAACCTAACATCATGCAGGAATTAGGTCTTGTGGGAAGGTTTCAAGTATATCCAAAGGATAATCATCTACAAGCAATCAAAAAGATACTCAGGTATCTCAAGGGGACTATAGAGTATGGATTGTGGTATCCAATAAGTAAAGATTTCAATTTCATAGCCTACATAGATGCAGATTGGTAAGAAGTATAGATGATAGGAAGAATATCAGTGGAGGAGCCTTCTTCTTAGGTGGGTGCCTAGTCTCATGGATAAGCAAGAAGAAACCATCAATAGCTTTTTCCACTTGTGAGGCTGAGTACATTACTACAACTTCATGTTGTACTCAGTGTATATCAATGAGACAGACCCTAAAAGAATACAAGGTGGAGTATAATGGTCTTTGTCCTATATATTATGATAATACAAGTCCTATAAGCATCTCAAAGAACCCTATCATGCACTCAAGGACCAAACACATTCCCATCAGGTATCATTTTCTAAGAATTAGGTAAGTGAACAAAGTGTCAAACTTGAATATGTTTATACATAGGATAAAATTATAGACATCTTGACCAAACCGCTTCCAAAGTTAACTTTTGAACACCTAAGATAGGAATTGGGTGTAATTCTTACCCTTAGTAATCATTAAAGAATCCAAATACTTAGGGGGGATAATATTTCTCATTATATCAAATAAAATGTTATTTTTTCCAAGAAGGTATTCATGGAAATAGGGGGAGCATTTTTGTTTTATGTCTCATAAAATCATAGTTTTATGTGTTGAGTATTTTGGTTGCAAGGAGTGTGATCCAAAGAATTGCAAACATCACTTTGTCATTTATGTCAAATGGGGATAAATACTATAATAGGGAGATAAGGATGATCATTTTTAGTATGGTTTGTCATCAATGACAAAGGGGGAGATTGTTGAGCATTGTTTCTATTATTGAGGTTTAGTATTGAAATTATCATTGATGTTAAACGTTGTTCATGAGGTCATTAAAAATTTCATTTGTTTGATTACATCCTTGAGAAGTATAAAATTAGTTTTAAAACATGTGAGGCATGGTATCAAGGTGTATAAGCATCAAATATTGTTTCAAGATTAGTTGTCAAGCTTCAAGAGCTTGAGAAGCCTAGTCTTCATTGGTCATTGTATGAAGAGACCTTGTGAGAAGGTATGAAGTTGGTAGCCTAGTGAGATGGATAGACACAGACACAAGTGTATGTTTTATGATGATTAATTATTCATATAAATCATTTGATCACTTAGGAGATCTTCAAGATGAGTCTACAGGGGTGAAACCTACATAACTAGCCTGTAATTAGACTAGTTCTAGACCTTACCTGACCTAATGAGGTGCCATGAGGTGTTTTAAAGGCCTATGAGGGATGAAAATTAGTGTTTGATCATGTTAATAGGTTTCTTTATCATGTATATGAGGTGGATATCACATTAAAAGAGGCTTGAAGTTCAGTTTCAAAACCTAATGTGGTTTACAGGTCAAGGTCCAAGCAAGCAAAGAGAGAGATGATGGCCAAATGAGGTATGAGTTTTAGATTTCAAGATAATAATGGAAAAATGAGTATTTTTATAGGTATTTAATATTTTTTTTAATATATTTACCAAGTTTTAGGTCATATTTTACAATAAAAAGTAAGAAAAAGTGTTTTGAGGTTTCTTATGTGCACAGAATGAAGGATTCTCAACCTAAAAAGAACTTTCAAGCACTCATTGGTATGTGTAACCTCTATATGGTAAGTTAATATATTCATGTTTTATATTTAAGGGTCCTATCTCAACATTATAATCATTTTTTTATGGAATGAGGGGCTAAGCTTTATGAACAATCTTTAACACCAGAAATAATGTCAACCTTATCTAAAACCCTAACATTAACCCGATGAGATATCTAGATTAAAATAGATAAAAATCATTTTGAATTTATATTTAAGTGATTTAATGTTGTATTAAACTCTCCCAACCACCTTCAAGTGTGATTGGTTTGTCAAGGAAGTGAGTGGACCCTACAGGAAGAGGCTTGTTTCTCATAAATTTGTTGTAACAGTCAAAGTTGATGAAATCAAAGTTTCTAAATGGATGAAGTTTGAATATTTATACTTTTATTTTATGTCTATGATAGTTATTTAGTGGTTTATTCCCCTTATTGGTGCTAAATTGGTCATACAATTTGACCAGACACTAAAAGACCTAGTGGTGCAAATAATGAAAAAACCAAGCAAGAGTGAGAAATTGATTAGGGATGTGTTATTATAAATTAGGGATGAATCCAAATTCATGGGGATGTTTTTAAATACCTATAATACATGTAAATATTAGACATAATATTTTTATATGATTTTATATATCATAAATTTGATCTCAATTTGACTTGTCCAATTCAGTGAAGTCTGTATATAATGAACTCATAAGATTGGTCTATAAAACCAATATTGCTATTACAGATTATGATATATTTGTTTTAATTTGTTATAAGTTTTTTTTAAGATAGTATTCATTCATTTTAAGTTATTAATTATTCCCTTTCATTTATCATAAATTCATGTTTCCATTACTGTGTTTCAAAGCTAGTTGACATTTCTGAGTGGGCTTGTAGAGAAGGGTTTGAGTCCTTTTGCCCTATTTTATGAAGTATAATGATATTTTTGAAGTTTTTTAGGTGTTTAAGGTTATCTATATATAATTTATTTCCATTTTTTTTTAAATATTGTGTTTTTAGTTCATTTTTTCAAGATAGACTTTCTAGGTATGCACAGGTTTAATTGTGAACAATGTTAATGGTGTGCTTCAAATGGTGGTTGAAGCTAAAATGTGTCATGGACCCAAGATTATCTTGGTAGGGGTATATTAAAGTTAAATATGATTTTTTCCTACCATTTTATAATTCTTAAAGTGTTTTAAGGTGTTTAAATGGGAATGTGTGCTAATGAAGGCCTAATTGAATTAGGTCTCCTTAAGGCCTAAAAGGGGTTTTTGGTCCTATATGTTATGAACAACCTAATATAATTTTTGGTTCATGTTTTTTTAATGTCCTAAGTCCCATCGTATTGAAAAAATCATTGTAAAATTGTGTATTTCTGACCAAGAGGTGTATGAGCAAGAGCCTAGTATAAGGACAAGGCCTAATAGGCCTAATTGGCTAGTGTGAGTGTGTGTGAGTTGAAGTGATTGAGATATAAATTTGAAGAGTATAAGGATGTATTTTATACCATAATGAGGGTATATATAAACCATCATGAATATATAACATGGATATTTTAGATGATATCAAGGTCATATGACCTAACTAAGTCAAGAAGGGGGCTAATTGAGCAAAGAAGGCTAGAGACCAGTTTAAGAAGGATAGGTTGTGTAAAGAGATAAAGATGGAGATCATCATATATTTTATGAGAAAAAAATTATTCTAAAGTTTATCAAAGGTTTGAGGTGATTTATTTATTTTTGAGTCATCTAGGGGGTTGGTGCCTCCTTGTAAGTGGGTGTTTGTTAAATCCTAGTCAAGTTGGTGCCCCAAGTGAAGTTGGTGCTTCACTAAATATTGATGTCTAACTTATAGGAAAATAGTTCATTTTCATCATTAGTGGGTTTTATTCCTCTTGAGGGTTTCCCCTTCAAATAAGTTTTATGTGTGTTATGTTCTTCTCCCATTCCCATGGCTCTTAATGTGTTGCTAGTTTACTATATGATTTTGATAGTTCATGAATGATAAGGTAAAGATTGTAAAAGTTTTGAAGACTGATTCAACCCCCCTCGGTCATTGTGTTTCAAACATGAGGTATAATTAGTGAGTGTTCTAAAATATTTGAAGTTCCAAAGAAGGAATAATTATAAATTAAGATCATTGGTTAAGAGTTATGAGGAACAAATCAATCTCTTTGAATAGAAAATAAGTAACAATGCAAATGAACATGATGAGATAATTAAATAGATATAAACTCATAATAATATTGTTGCTTCAAGTATTAAGACCAAGGAGGAATAATTCACCAAGTTTAGAATAGAAATGGAGTCTTTTATGGGAGAATTAGATTAGGCAACAATCAAGTTGAAGACACATCAGAAAATTGAAAAGAACATTGAAGTCCTTGGTGATATTTTAAATAGTGAGAGGTCTCCACATGATAAGACAAGTTTTGAGTTCAAATAAGACTAAAATTAAAATAAGGAGAGTCATACCTCAACTTAAATGTACCCTCAAGAAGTGATGGTATTGATAGAGTTAATACCTATGTAGAAATTCTCAAATACGAGACTCAAATTGATCATCAATAAGTGAAGAAGAATGTGACTCCTTAAAGAGACAATAAAGGTAGAGGTACATCATTAAACATCAGAGAGAAAAGGTATGTGAGTTTTTTAAATGGTTATTATTTCTCATGCAATCAATATAGACATAGATCTATGGATTGTAGACATTATGATAAAATCAATTCCTCGTGGAAGAATAAGATAAATGCTCATTTCAATAGTGAAAGCAGAATTTTATGCTATAATTGTGATTAGAGATGACATATTGCAAGAGATTTAAATATGAGGCATATGAGGAGGGTCAGTCAAAACAAAAGGGTATATATTCATACCATTGAGAAGTGGATCAAGAAGTCAGACCCTGTGGATAAGATGAAAGAGGAGCAGAAGACTAAAGGAGAAGAATATATGTTAACTCAGACTACCTTTCACATCCAAGATGAAGGCATGAAATGGTATATATATATATATATATATAGTGGTTTCTCAAGCCACATTAAAAGGGACAAGATCAATTTAATTTCATTGAAAAATAATGCTACAAGGATATTAATATTTTGAGATAACACTAATGTTAATATTGTTGGCAAGGGTATCTTAAGTTTAGACAATGGGAAAACCAAGATAGATAATGTGTTATATGTGGAAGGCTTAAAACATAACTTTCTTAGTGTAATTTAAATGTGAAACCAAGGACACACACTGACCTTTCATGGAAAAGGGTGTGATATAAGGAGAGCCAAATCAGGGAGGCTAATTGCCAATGTTAAGAGGACTGAGAACAATTTGTATGTCTAAAATGGGATCAAGAAGGAGAGATGATTTATGAGAAATATGAATGAATGTTGGTTATGGAAAAAAATATTAGGCCACATAAACTTTGATAATTTGGCTAATATAATCTCTAAGAAGTCTATGAAGAATATGCCTAAAATCACTAAACATACAAACACACTTTACAAGGCATGTCAACATGATAAGCAAACTAGAAGAGTGTTCATGTCTAAGGAGTATTCTACTAAAATACCTTTAGACTTAATACACACTAATATTTGTAGACCTACAAGAATCAAAATCATTCAAGGAGATAGATATTTCATGTTACTAATAGATGACTAGACAAGAATGACTTTGGGTAGCATTCTTGAAAGAAAAGTTAGAAGCTCTTGATAGGTTCAAGGCATTTAAGGCTCTAGATGAGAATGAAAAGATCAAATTCATAAGATATAATAGAGGAGGAGATTTTTGGTCCAACAAATTTGATGACTTCTATGAGATCCATGAGATAAGGAGATAGTTCTTAGCAGCTAAGACACCTTAGCAGAATGGGGTAGTGGAAAGAAAGAATAGAATAGTTCAAGAAATGGCAAGGACTATGATAAATAAATCAAGGTTAATTGATGGATACTAGAGAGAGGTATTGAGAACTTCAGTATACATTTTTAATAGAGGACAGATAAGGGTAAATGGAAATAAAACCCCCTATGAACTATGGAAAGGTAGACCTACTAATGTGGAACACTTTAGAGTGTTTAGAAGCAAATGCTTCATAAAAAGAGATGAGGATGACTTAGGTAAGTTTGATTCTATGTCTAATGAAGGAATATTCTTGGGATAATCATCAATAATCTTAGCCTATAGATGTTATAATAAGGGGTTACAAAAGATAGTGGAAAGCACTAACGTGAAGATTGATAAGACCAGTTCTAAGAAGTCACACTCTCAGTCAAAGGATTTATCAGATAATTTGGACTTCAAGAATGAAGAAGAAATAATAGAGATAGATGAGGAAGAATAAGAAGTTGAGTAAATATAAGATTCAAAAGGTCATTTAAGATAAATTCATAGATATTATCCTGAATCATAAACTATTGGCAATAGGCATGTAGGTATGCAAATAAGGAGAAAGTTGGTAAGTAATCTAAATCAAGAGAATATTACATTATTATGTAAGATTTAACCTAAGAACCTTGTAGAAGCAAGCAAAGACAAGTTTTGGATATGTGTTATGAATGAGGAGTTAGACCAAATAGAGAAGAATGAGACTTTGGAACTAGTTCCTAGGCTTAAAGACAAGAATGTTATTAGCACAAAATGGGTGTTTAGGAACAAGCTGAATGAATATGGAGAAGTCACTAGGAACAAGGATAGATTGGTATGCAAGGGGTATGCACAAGTTTAAGGGGTACATTTTGAGGAGAGATTTGCTCCAGTATCAAGATTGGAGGCTATCAAATTATTTATAGCATATACAGGATTCAAAGGGTTCAAAGTGTATTAGATGGATATCAAGTCAATTTTTTTGAATGGGAACTTAGAAGAAGAGGTGTACATAAACAACCTAAGGGTTTATCATTATCAAGAAACAAGGACTATGTATGTAGATTGAAAAAGGCTCTCTATGGTCTAAAGCAAGCTCTTAGAGCTTGGTACACTAGATTGGACAAGTACCTATTGGACCAAGGATTCAAAAGAGGAGTTACAGATAATAATCTGTATATAAAGACAAAAAATGATCATCAATTGATAGTGGTTGTTAATCTGGATGACATCATATTTGGTGGACATAATGAGAGTATGACTAAGTCCTTTGTAGATGTGATGAAGGATTTTGAGATGTCCATGTTGGGAGACTATCATTCTTCCTTGGGCTATAAATAAATCAATCAAAAAGAGGTATATTCATTTCACAAGCTAAGTACATAAGAGATATGTTGAAAAATTTTGATATGAAAGATTGCAAGGAATATCACACACCTATGATCAAAGGGTGTAAGTTAAGTAAGGAGGATGGATCTCTAAAGGTCAATCAGACATCATATAGGTCAATAATTAATTGTTTGTTATACACTATTACCTCTAGACCTGACATCATGCAATCAGTAGGACTTATGGGAAGATTTCAAGTAAACTTAAAGGAAAATCACTTGCAAGTAGTCAAAAGGATACTTAGGTATCTCAAGGGGACTATGGAGTTTGGGTTATGCTATCCAAGGAGAAAGTATTTTAACGTGACAGCCTATATAAATGCAGACTAGGCAAGGAGTCTAAATGATAGGAAGAGCACTAGTGGAAGAGATTTCTTCTTAGAATAGTGCCTAGTATCATGGATGAGCAAGAAGCAACCATCAGTGGAATTATCTACTTGTGAGGTTGAGTAAATTATAGAAACTTCATGTTGCACTCAAGTCTTATGGATGAGGCGGACCTTAAAGGACTATAGAGTGGAGTATGATAGTCTTAGTCCTATCTTTTATGATAATACAAGTGTTATAAATGTATCAAAGAACCCATCATGCACTCAAGGACTAAGCACATTCCCATCAAGTATCATTTCCTAAGAGAACAAGTGAACAAAATTTCAAGCTTGAGTATGTATCTACTAAGGATCAAATTATAGATATTCTAACCAAGCCATTTCCAAAGACAAAATTTGAACATTGAAGATAGGAATTGGGTGTAATTACTACCCCTAGCAATCATTAAAGAATTCAAGTGCTGGGGGGGAGCTAATAAATTGATTCATTAGCTCTAAGAGCATGTGAGTATTTCCAATAATGTATGCATGGAGATAGGGGGAACATGTTTATATGATGTTTCATAGACTCATAATCCTGTGTATTGAGTTTTTGGTAACAAGAGATGTGATCTAAGAAGTTATAGGTATCTCTTTGTCATTATTGTCAAAGGGGAAGAAAAGTTTAGAATGGGGGATAAATATTTTATTGAGAGAATTTTTTTAGAGTGGTTACCATCAATGACAAAGGGAGAGATTATTGAGTATTGTCATTGATGTCAAAGGTACATCTTGTGAAGGTTGATGTCAAAGGTGATTAAGGATAGTTGGTAGTGTGTGATGTGACAAGATGAATGGAATAATTTTGTCATGAGAGAGTGTTGTCATGAGAGAATTAAAAAGATATAATTTTAAGGCAACAAATGTCTTAAAGTGTGGTATAATTTCTTATGTTAGAATGGAAGGTGCAGGTCATTGATGTCAAGTGCATAGAAAGCATAGTCATGACATGAAGAGGTATGTACATAGTGAAATGAATGAACACATGCATGTAAACATTGTATGGAATTTTTTTAGAATTTTAATAAGGTATATAATCATTCATGAGAGTTTTATAGTGATCCTAAAACACTAGGACCTTCATGTTAGGTCTGCACCCATACCACTCTTAAACCCTACCTAGCCTAATGAGGTATGAATATCACATTTCAAGGAGATTATGCACATGAGATCATGGATATATGTGAGATTACTTATTTTAGGCATGATCACAAAGTTTGAGGTCAATATTTAAAATAAAAGTGCATGAATCACTATTTTAGGCATTCTTGAGCTCACAAAATGAGGTCCCAAACCCGAGAAGCACTTTTAGACATTCATTGGCACATGTAACCTATAAATGGGAGTCCAAGATATTAATAATATATGGGTAAGGGTCCCATATAATATCTCTAGGCATTAGTTTTGAATTCAAGTGGCAGTCCTTTATGAATAATCGTTAACACGAAAACTTGTGTTAAACCTCCCTAAAACCCTAATAAGGACTTGATATGAAATATTTTGTTTAAAAAAGATTAGGATGGATTTAAATGCCTATATAATATATTGTATCATGTATTCAACTCTCCCAAGTACCTCTAGGTGGTGGTGGTTAGTCAAATGGGAGAGAAAATGGACAAATGCAGGCATATTTGTCAAAAAGTTGTTGTAGCTCTCAAAAGTTAGATTGGTCAAGAAAATAAAATGAATGGTAGAAAAAGCTAGAGACTCATTTCACATTTTAATAATTATTTATATATATGTTCTATCCTTTAATTTTTTAAATTTGTTCATCTAAGTAAGTCAATCGCAGACAAACCTAATGGTGTGAATAGTGTAAAACCTAGGCAGAGATGAGATAGATTTGAGTGTTTTTACATGATAAATTGATGCAATAAAGTGCATCAATAATTAATTTTTGACTTTTATTTCATGATAATGCTTTGGATAAGCTTTATATTTCAATATATGTGGTGAAAAATTTGCTCACAAAAAGGCCTGTCTGGTTCAGATAAGACTGTGAGATATAAGGTTAATAAATTGGTCTACAAGACAAATATTTGCCATTAGACCATATGACTTTTCTATATAAGGATGTTATATATATATATCTCATTAGACAATTTGTATGCATAAAATTTTATAAATAGGGATTAGATGTCTAATTCATAATGATTGGTTTTTGAGGTGAATTGGCAGTTATGAGTAAGCAAGTTACAGAGATGTTCTTAAGCCTTTATCTCCTGAGTGAAGCTATTCAAATAATTTGGTGATAACCCTGAGGCCATATATAATATTTTTACATGTTTCATTTTTCATAATTGAGTAGCTTAAGTGTGTTTAATCTTCTCTATTTCAAGATAGACTTTTGAGGTACACAGGCCTAATAGGGCAGTTTGTCCTAAAAGAGCTTTCATGGTATGAATGAAGGATGCAGGTCTAATAAATCATGGAAGAGGTCAAAATATTTAATTGTATACATTTTTTAATGTTTTTTTATTATTATATAAATCTATCTTAACCCAATAAGATCAAGTTTTGTCATTAAGAGGGAAGACCTAATGCAATTAGGTCTCCATGAGACCTAAAGGAGTAATAAGGCCTAATTGAGTTATGGCAGACCAATAGGGGTTCAAATTAAGATTTAACCATGTTTATAATATGTCTTAATACCTATTGTGTGTCTGACCTAAGAGTTTTAAGGTATGTGGCTGACCAAGTGGTGTGTGACCATGAGATTAGTATATATACAAGGTAATTTAGGCCTATTTGATATATGCAAAATAAGAGAATAAAATATTACATGGTTGAATAAAAGTAGGTCTTGAATGATTTATAGACCATAATAGAATGGTATAGGTATTAATGCGATAAAATTTCATGAGGTGGATGATTTGGTGTTGAGTCACTTAGGGATTTGGTGCTTCCTTGCAAGTAAGTGCTTGTTAAAGCCTAGTCAAAGTAGGTGCTTAACTTTATTGGGGTTGGAGCTCCAAGTTGAGTTGGTGCTCCAAGTTGAGTTGGTACTCAATATAATTTGATATTTTTTTTCATAGCATAGTAGTCCATTGGCAAATGTCATAGTGGTTTTTCTTCCCCTTGAGGGTTTCCCACTCATATATGTGTTTTCTTATTTCATGCTCATGTCATGATTATTTATGCATTGTATCAATTTATTTCTTTCATGGTTTAAATAATGTTAAAGCATAATTGAAATAAATTTTTTAAACACTAATTCACACCCCCTTAATTATTATAATTCCAACAATAAGGATGTGATTATGGTCATGAGAGTAAGTAGGGTTTATTTTCTTGATAAGATCGAGTCCCCAAGTTGAAAATGACCATGGTATAATAATCAACTAGAGTGGTAGTGAAGGTGAATATATCAAATTGCCATGATTTTGATAATAAATGCACTTATTAACATATTTTTAGGCATCTATCTCCATCTTGGGCCAATAGTATCCTATTTTAAGGAGTATCTTAGCCAAGACCTTGTCATTGGTGTCGGCCATAGAAATTCCTTTGTGGACCTCTTTAAGCACCAATGTAGATTCTCTCAAAGATAAATAGTGAATAAAAATTCCATTATAGTCTCTATGATAGAGCATGTTTCCTAGTATGGTATAATAGGATACTTGATGAAAGAATATTGCTATTTCATTTTTTGATAAGTTCAGAGGAAGGGTTTGATCTTGGAGATAAGTATATAGATCTTGGTACCAAGGGGGATTTGGACTAGGATTATTACATACTCTCTCTAAATATGGTGTTACATGAGCTAGTTGCAAAAGGTTCTCAATGAGGAACTGATACTCTTTAACATCACTAACAATTGATAGCATGGATCCAATGGTAGTCATGGCATCTGTCACTTGGTTATTGGTCCATGGTATCTACTTAAACTGAAGAAACTAAAATTTTTGTTTAAGATTATCCACAATATGCTTGTAAGGTACAACCTTCTCATCTTTGGTTTGGTATTAGTTTGTGGCCTGGTTGATGATTAGCTGATAATATACATATACCATCAATTATTTGATATCTCACTATATTGTGAGACAAAGTTCTATAATAAGGGATTCATATTTAGCCATATTATTAGTAATATGGAAGCCAATATGAAATGCCTTCAGAATAACATTCCCTTGTGGTGTGACCAGTAAAATTCTAGATCTAGATCCACATGATGTGAATGATCCATTGAAGTATAATGTCCACTATTTAAACTCAATGGATACTTTGTCTAGGTCATGATTGACTCATCTAGAAAATCAAATGAAAGAGGCTTGGTATTGATCAAAGGAGCTTCAACATACTGATCTACCAAGACTTGCACCTTTGATGGCCTTCTAATTATGGTGTTCCACATCAAATTCTCTTAGCAACATAACCCATTTGAATATGAACCTTATGAGAGTGGTTTTGGACAATAAATACTTAAGCAGATCAATCTTGGATATAAATATTATCAAGTCAATTTGTACCCTCTGAGGAGGTGGTTCATGTCTCCTCACCCAATCAACATAATGAGAACACCCCAAGGTTTTGGGTCACCTATGGTTGGAGTGACCCTTCATATAAGGTTGGATTCACCTGATGGATCACCTAAGACTAACAATAATGTTACTACACTTTCAAGGGAAAGGGAGGAGTGTGTAAAAAAAAAAAAACTAAAATCAAAAGGGGTGATACACCAGAATATTATGATAGCCTCTACTCACTTAAGCATACATAATGAACATAAAAGAGTTAATATCATGCACAAATAAAAATATAAAAACCCTTATACATTAGTATTTTATAGGGAGGAAAGGAACTAAGGAAAACACTTTAAAGGGAGACACTCCATAGCCAAACACTACCTAAACTCAATAGCACATAGCCTTAAACTATAGATGAGTATCTTCTTACATAAAGGTGAGGGAATTGGACATAAAATCAATAAGAAATAAACTTCTTCATGAGATAAGATTGATAATCCATGAATTCAAATAAGATATATGGATATGAGAAGGAAAAATCAACTCTATTATATGTCCAAATACATAAAAAAAAAGATAGAGGGATCAAGAATGAGCCAAATTTTACATCATTTATATGCTAAAAAGGTTCCTCTTTATAATGATAATTTTGCTTGTTTTTATAGGTAAAATATTTAGAGCTCAGGGCCTTGAATCGGTCTTACCCACTATCATGACGGTTACAAATTTTAATGATGATCAAGGAACGGGGGTTGGGGAAGTGAGAATTTCTTCAAGATCACCATGTCCACACCTGTGTTACTACCTACTGCACTCCCTTAAGCCTGTAACTACTCTTCTACTTGAACTTATTTTTGATCTTCATACACTCATTTCCATGATGACTAAAGCCAAATTCTATCACTCTTTCCCCCACTTTACCAATTAGAGCTAAACTAAGTTATGACTTGCACATTAAGCCACTCCAAGATTGATGCTATGAATCAATGTAGTTATGCATCTTGTTTATGAGTTGATAAATAAAAGAGAAGAATAAGATGTCAAATTAGTTTTGATCAATTTTAACATGGATGCCAACAAACTCTTTAGTGGTGGGCTCCAGCCATGTGTCAACATTGGGCTCATCATGGACTTTTTTGATTCTATGAGTATATTCCTCCTTGGGCCCTCTTTCAACACTTAGTTGATTATTCTAATTTGAAGACCTATCCTGGGTTCATCTCAAGATTCCACCTAGAATTCTTTTATTTTTTGTGGGATTTATGTCATTGCTCATGACATCCCACTCAGCCTACTTTACCATGCTCTTGGTTTGGATTCTACCACGCATCACTTCTGTGGCTATGTGTTTTTTTCTCACTCTTTGAGGCCTTTTATTTATTTAGATTTAATCATCACCATGTGTCATAGTCTGGTAGGTTAGGCTCCCTGGGATTTGACATCTCTGTTAGATTTAGAAGATTGACAACTCTAACAAGGGGGAGCCCATTGTCTCTAGATCTTGACAACTCTGACTAGAGGCCATGTGGCATTTTTTTATTAGTCTTGGAACACTTATAACACTATGTTAGCATTGATTGGTTCTTAACCTCTAGCAAAATTTGAAGATCCTACCATGCGGATATTTCTCTCTCTTTCATTGCTCAGCTTGGGGCTTTGAGTGCAAAGTTGAATATTTTCTCCATGATGAAGTGATATTTCACCACACGGGAACATCTCGCTCACCCATTGCTTTGACATACTACTCTATTTGCATAGACTACCTTAGGGGTATGAAGCAATGTGATTATGCCATGTGGTGTCATCCCACACACTTGCTAGCTTTGGGATCTAACATTATTTTTAGGTTGCATGAAAATCTTTGGGAGAGTGGAATAGTATGACTATGCCATGTGGCATCATCCTATTAACCCACCATCCCAGATGGTTTTGAACTTATATTGATCATTTTGGGATTTCAGGTTTTTAGGACTATGACACATGGAAGCATCCTAATTCCCCTCTACCTTATTGACATTGAGATTACTAGGAAAATTCATGAAAATTGACTATGTATAAATAAATTTAAAGAAGGCCCATGACCATCGAGAGATCGACAGGTGGCATCAAACAACTTTTACGAAATTGGCTAAGTATTGAAAGTATTTTGAAAGAGGCACAGGTTGTCAGGAGATGTGAATGATTATTGTGTGGCATCATTCAATTAGATAAGAATCGTATTGTGATTTAAAAACTAATAATCCATCAAGATGTCATTAGGGCCCTATCAAATTTGATCTTATCATCTCCTAAAACCATCACTAGGAGATAAAAGAACCCTGAACTTTCTTGACCGACTGAGTAACTTTTTAATTAAAAATAGCTAAGTCCCACAAAGTGAAAACATGACACGTGGCTTCGAGTAAAGTTAAAATAATTGAATAAGTGTTAAAATATTTCTTCTTTATGTAGAAAGCATGGCATATTCTAGTGTTTGGAACTTTTATTTGGAATAAAATTTCTAACTAGTTCTGTTGTGCAACATTTTTTTGAAAGAAAAAGAATTAGCCATTTCTCACAAAGTTTTTAGAACCTTTGTTTATGATAATTTATCTAACTACTTTTTAAAAGAAGTGAAGACCATTTCCCTTACACAAAATTTCAAGACCAAATTTTGAAAAAAATATGAAATAAAACTTGTGAAGTATTGATTTTTCTTGAGACTTAGCCATTTTCTTGAACCTAGACTGAACCCTATAAACATTGCATGGCTATTGAAATATTGAAGTCTTAAACTAAAAATAGATGCTAGTCCTTAATGGTGACTAAAAATAGTCAACATTACGGTGACCTCTATAGGATGTTTGCCTGCTATGCATAAATACAGTAGCCTTTATGATATTCATTGGGCATGGAGTCATAGAAGCATATAAACTTATTGATTCTAAAAACATAACCCTGGTGGCCTACCACTTGATAACTAAAATGAGAATCACTGATGAACCATTGAAAATATTCTCAAGGTTTGTCTCCTATATACTCCCTGAATTTCTCAAAGCTTCATGATCTCCTTCAAACACCATTCCATCTACTCTAAAACTCCAATTCTACCTTGATTTCAAACTTGCTCCCTAAGCCAATTATGAAATTGAAAATGCCTCCAATATAAGAGAGAAATAAACACACAAACTATGCCATCATCACTAGAGGATGATAAAAACAACCTAAAACAATTTGTAATGTATATGCAAACACTTAGGGGAAAGAAAATGTCTAACCTACCCTAAACTAGCTAATCAAAAGGTTGTCTAAACAAAACCATTGACCGGTTCTATAATAAATCTCCCTTTCTTATCAACTTATAATGTTTTTCATATCTAAGTGCAGCCAACCAGAGGTAGATAAGGTTTGGGTGCTTAATAAACTAGTGATATATTTCTCCAAGTATAAAAACAAACTCACTTACCCATGTAAGCTGACTAGAAATGCAATTGTCTTAGAGTGGATAGGCAGGTTGATTTTAGCCTCCTTGATGATTAATTTTGTCTTATAGTTTAACCATAATATGTGATAGTTTCTCCTTACCAGTCTCCAACCAAGCCACGTACTTGATAGGGTATCCTTTTATCAAGACAAAGTTTGAGTAGTGAGTGTTACTCTCATATTTTCTTTATGTTGCTCCATCATTCTATTGATTGGGATGCATTTGTCCTAGTGATTAACTTGGAAACACATACATTTCAACTCATTATGAATGTTACTTATGAGTTTATTCTTGAAGGGATATTGGTTTAAAGTTGAGGCCTGAGCAAAAGTCCTCTGGCTCATCCCAAAAGAAGTCTTCCTCCAGTAACTCTTCTCTCTTTTGCTTGAGAGGCCTCATCATAGCTATTATCATTCAATTTTACACCCTTGGAGAGATATTTAAATCCTAATCCAATTGATTGAAATAATGGTATTACCCCTATACCTATAGACTATCTATAGTGGGGGTAAACCTCTATTTGGTAGAGCTAACTCCCTAAAATTTATCTTGATTGTCCTCTTAGTAACTAGTTGGTGTATGAAAAGGGGATAATAAACTATCTAATTGTAATAAAACTAGAACAAAGGGGTAATACACTAGAATATTTTATCCAATATTATCTTATACTTGCACTTAAAAGAAATAAAACTATAATCTGATCTATGCTTCAAGAGAAAACTTCTAACATAAGTATTTCAACCTAGAGACTATGGTAAGTATAGCAGATAAGGTCAGGGATTCAAAGGACTGAGAAGACACTACTAAAATTCCAAAACACTTAGCTACAATAATACACTTCAATATACTCCAAGTGACCTTCAAGAATACATTGTATCGATACCTAGGTGTACACAAGTTGGACAAGATGCAAGGATAAATAATTTTCTCACTAGTATCTATCATAAACTCATTCAACACACTTAAATATGAAATTGGAAAGCCTAAACTAGTTTGAATTTATTTCTTAAGGCAAATATGAGTAATAAAAATAGCATGGCTTCACCTACCCCTCTTATGGATCCCTTTACAATGCCAAAACTACGCATACTTATAGCACCAATGAAAGAGAGATATATCCCACACCAAGAATGGAATCTTGGGGGGTTATAAGAATAGAGAAAAGGTTTATTGGATTCAAAAGAGTTATAAATAAGCATCTAATGTATTTAATAGGTGTTATTTGATGTCCAAGTCTTTTGTAAATTGTCTTCAAGTCAGAAAGAGCCAGTCCTTGAGGAGTTCATAAGCCTTCTTGAAAATTGACCTGATATTTTATAAGAAGATTCTTTATCTACCTTTAAATTTCATGAATATCCACATACAATGGTAGAGTAACACCTCACCAATGTATATGCATCATTTTCTGCCCTTCAAATAGGCTTTCTTGAAAGAGGGAGTTAGCTTAGCTCATGAGGTGTGATCTGCCTTCTTGGGTAGAAGAAAGATCATATGAATTTTGCTATGGAGCTTGTAACTAACCACTTTTAGCCAAAAATATTTTATTACCACTTATTTAGGGCTTTAAAGGATCCAATTAACACCTTTTAATGCTTGCCATACTTCTCAAGAAGTCATTTCAATGTTGGTTGTCTAGTACTAATTAGCAGTTAGACCTAGTTGCACATGTTAGTCTATTTGAATGGCCATGAGAACTGAATAGATCCTTGGAACAAGTCCTAAGAGAATTTTTTCAGACCAAATAATCACTTCATTATTTAAACAATGATTTTAAGGCATCATAAACTTGTTGTTCTTTCCAATCTAAGTAGCTAGGTCTCTCATTCCTAGTACACCCCAAACTATTCTTTTTGTGTAGACTCGTAGGAATAGTTTCATGAATATATGAAAGGATTTTGTGACTTGAGAAGTTATAAAACATACCATGGTACCTCATATAATGCTATTAAAGCATTCATCCATGTTTGTATCCCTCAATCTCTTCAAAACTAGTAAAAGGGAGAGCATTTACTGTGTCTGTACAGGTGACATCAGCATCCAATTTCATGGTAAGAATCATTAGAGAATTTTTGACAAGGTTTAAATGTTTTTAGAGATGAAACAATTCATTTGGATACATCATAAGATAAATCTCCCATATTGCATTCACTCAAGGGTTTCAATAGGGTTTAAGACCTATATGGGGTCTTAATGATCATTCATAAAGCATGGGCCACCAATTGGCCTCATTACACTTATATAACCTTATTTATTAACCCCCCCATCTATTCCAATAGGATCAAATTCCCATTTAAAGTGTGAAATATGATGTCAATGTGTCAAGTTGTTATTTAGGTGGCAGACTTGAACTCGAGAAAGGTTTAATTTGAGTTTTGGGCCTCAAAACTCAATCCCATTGTTAGGAGAGATTCAAACACCTCCAAAAAAAATTCCTCATGATTTTACATGCTTTGGTAATGATTATTAATCCAATGTATGCATTTGGTACACTAGTCAGGGAACTTAGGGTTTAAGGGTTGTCACCTCCTTGCTAGCGCACAAGGACATTTGGATTGAAAACTAAAGTTTTATGTGACTTAAAAGTGCATTAATACCCTATACATGCTTATGTTTATCCTTAAGGGCCCTTTATGGGGTTTTACATTTTTATCTTGTGTTTTGGTTTCAAACAAATCCCTTGGTCTCAAGACTACCCCTTACCAATGGAGTGAGCAAGGTCTGAGACAAAATAGTGAGTATACCTTCTACTTTTATGGCTTTAAGGTGACCATGGATATATTATTCCACTCATAATTATCCTCTTTATACATTCATAAATTGTAATCATGCCTATGAGGGCCTCAAAACTCAATCTCTCTCATGACTAGTTAATCTAGGCTAGTGTCTGCAACTAGGTGATTGAACCTTATGATGGGGTCCTTAAATCTATGTGATAGACTCATTTATCACCTTGAGAAATGTATAATCTCATTATGGATTTTTAATATTCTTACCCATTCTATATTCAAACCTCATAACTTCTACATGGACTATAATGTATGAGATCCTTCTTGAAATATTATAATAAGCTCAAACTAAGCTTACAACTCTAAGTGTTTGCTTAGTCACATAGTGGCACTTACTCCATGGCATCAACACTCCTTACTGTATGAATGGTCTCATTTATGCACTTCAATATCTATGATATGTAGTTGTGTGTTTAGCCCGTCTCCTACATGTATCATTTGCAGGTGTCTCAAAAGGGCTAACTATAGGTGCACTCTCCACTTAACCACTGAGTCATTAGGAAATGTATCATCATGAGACCTTTTTGAAACCTTATAGGGGTTATTTTGGGAATGTGGGAGGTTTTTTAATGTTCCAAGGCCATAGAAGGTCTAACAATGCTCACTATCACATTAATGACTACCGTCCAATGAGACAAATCTACAATCATGAATAAACATGGAGGTATCCTACATTTTAATTCACTATATTAGTTGATATGATGGCACTATAATACCTCTTAGACAATTTTAAATCTGCTAAAACATTTATTATGTAACAATGAGTTCATATTTGTAATAAGACTGCCCAGAAATCAAGGTGGTGGGGTTTAGAGCCTTATCCAAGCACTTTACTTTATTAGTGTTTGTTCATAAATAATATGAGCCTAACCTAAATACCAATGTAATTAATTTAAAACCCATTGGGGTACCTATACATGGTGAAGAGATCAGGATCCATCTCTCTATGTTCTATATGGAACAAGCATTTAAACATGTCCCTTGCAAGGCTACCAAGGGACCCAATGAAGTAGAACTTGAATATCTTATGATTCCTAGACATGTGAAAACTCTCTAAATGTTGAAAATTCCTAAGTTGGGTGGGGAGTTACTTCTCATATTTTCACTCTTTAATATGGTTTTATAAGTGATTAAAAATGCCCCTTTTAGCTCAATTTATCCTTCCTTAAACATTGAACCTACAAAGTCTGACTAACCTCTGAATTGCTCTAACATTAGAAACATTAGAAAACATCTTTGCATGCCTTAAAAGTATCACTTTTACGTACCATACTTCATATTCATCTCGTAAATGGTTCTAGAATCCTTAAAAAGTAGTTTTCAAATGTACAGAAGGCTAGTAAAACTAAATGACCTCATGGAGTGGACACTTCATTTGACCAAGACCCTATAAGACCTCATATGGACTCTTGTTCATCTCTTATAATAACCATATAATAAATAATCTTTGAAAATGCCCCCATTATCCATAATAGAAACCTTAACATCCTTGAATATCTTAATTTTTGCTAAGAAACCTTATCTTCTCCAAGGTGATTAGAAATGGGTTTGAACTCATGATTTAGCAATGCAAGGGCATGATTAAGCTATGATAACCCATAGACACTTATAGGAAAAAGAAACATGAAAAAAACTTGAACTAATAGAGGTCAAAATGATGTCAAATTTTGATAACTTTCTTGGTGACTTTTTGGGGCAACCTACCTTTTAGGCTATGAGAATAGTAACCTTTCCTCAGCCATTGGGCGATGGATTCATGGTAGATAAGCTTTGAAACTAAACTATATTAAGCTAAAATATAACCCAAACACACCACACCATACCAATATAGCAACCACACTAAGCTTTAAAACTAAACTAGATTAAGCTAAAATATAACCTAAACCTCTCCTTTGCTCCACAACTCTCACATCCACATACCTCGTACAAGTCTTGCACACTTCTATAAACCATCTCATTTGGTTTCACTATTTATATAGCCTTAATTATTATCAATAAATTATTCATCCATTAGGCATGCCTTAACCCTTAATTCATCTTACATGGGTCACACTTAAGCACAACTCTCTTTCAAATAAGCCTAAGTCACCTTTTAGGTCCTATGATGACTCATTCACCTCTTTAACACTTCTATAGGAAAACTAGGAACATGGGAACACTTTCCAACTCATAGACCCATTTCACATTATCTATAGGTCCCCTTTAAGTTCCAAAAACCATCACATTACCCTTTACTTAAGCACGATTTGTTCAAACAACATTTTATACAACAACCATTATGACCGAACACACAATCATGTTTTAAACCTCCATTCATACTAGATATAATTGGTAAAACATTTATAATTCATAAATAACAACATCATGGAGTATAAAACACTCTCTAATTAATATTTCATCTTAAAACATTGAATTACCAATAATTATAACTCAAATACCCTTCTCGGGTTACTTATAGAACATGCACGAACACATAATCAACTTTAAACCTCAATATCTTTGATTATACACACTTTCAGATCAGATTTCAAATATATATTTATATATTTACCTTGGATTCTTGTACAAATTCACTTTTTACACCATGAGCAAATTCTGCATATATCAAAAGATATGGCCCAAAAACTAGACACTAATCTTTCCTTTGTAAAATTCAAATATTTGAATTCAAACGGTCACAGTTAAACTTCGGTCACCATGCTATCATCTCATGTCCTCACTACTTATATTACACATACACCATTGATATTCTTCAAAATTTAACTCATAGTTCACCAATTCCCAAATTTTAAACTTTGAATAGTTGACCTCATCTCATGCAATCTTGACCACACACGCTCCGTCGATCTCTTCGAGATTGTCCTTACTTTAACAATTATAGACAAATATCACTCTGACCTATTGAATTTTATATAAACAAATGATATCAATAATTATGAACACCTACTCACCATTTATCCTTTGAAGAATCTTGATCTTTATCTCTACTCAACATTAAACATCAAACACTTGGCACCATCCTACAATCCTGGAACAAACATACTCCATTGATATTTTGTACGTAGCTCATTCTTTATCTATGTTAAACATTTAGCACCTTGAAATCATATCACTTAATACACAACATTAGATAAATATATATTATTTACAACAAACTATTGGATCTTTATTTGGTCCTGATCTTTATCTCTTGTTAAAATGACTATGGGAACCATTGCAATCTACTTAGAAGGCCAACTTTGGACCTCAATAACTTTTTTTGCACTTAGATGCATGATCTAAAATTTGGACCATATGATATCTTATCATAGTATAATCTAACCATATAACAATTTTCTCTTGAAACCTTCATATATTCAATATACAATTCCATTAATCTGCTCAATTAGATTTTTGTGCCAGAGAGCCAACTATGTCAAGAACTATCTGGGAGGCCAACTTTGAACATGCATATATTTTGTCATGATTCATTTCATATCCTAAAATTTATTTCATATCAAATAGGAATAAAATTTAACAAACTCATATGATTAAATTCTCTTGAAACTACCACACATGCAAAATATGACTACATCAAAATGCCTACTCATCTTTTCTTACCACATTGCAAATTTGGCTAAGTATGGGAAAACATTGTCAAACTGCCTAAGAGCCCAACTTTGCACTTCCATATCTTATGTTTCACTTCATTTAATGACCTAAAATTTAGCACATATAAACTAGACACAAATTTTATCACAATCATATGACTAATTCCCCTTGACTCATCCACATGTGGCAATGGTGACATCAGCAAACTACCTACTTAGATTTTTTGCCACTAGACCCAAAACATGTAGATGAAAAACAATGATCAACCAGATGAAATATACTCATGCATAAAATCACTCAAATCATTCTTTAATTTTGATATGACCTCTTTCACATCCTCAAATCACCATACTCATCCCTAAACATCTCTAACCATGCCAAAACTGAAGATCAACCAAACCTCATTTAAGCATACTATGACAAGCACATTTCACACTTTGTCATTGTCACTTAGACTATCAAGGCACTTCATCCATTCACTTATACACCTCCATGACATCATTGATAATTCTCAAAAAATATCATCCTTTGTCATTAATGTCAACACCTATCATATAGCTCACCTTCCTTCTCTCTCTTTAAGCAATCTCAAAACAAGAACTTTTTCCCCCTTTGACATAATGATAAAGTGAGCACCAAATGATTATAAGGAACTAAAAAGACTAAAAAATGGATAATACCATCTTGTAAAGATAATACAAACTCCCCCTTACCTTGATCCTACTTTCTCTTGCCTTAACAACTTCCTCTTGCTACATGCCAACACTCTTCTTTAACCAATCACTACAACCAATGAAGAAAGAACACACAAAAGTACTAAAATTTAATGTAACTCACTAAGAAACATCTAAGAGTGACTCCCCCTAAGATTTATGAGCCATTTCATTAGTTGAGCATCTTCAGATCTCCATACACCATGAAGAACCAACATAAGGCTTACTAGCCTTCTCTCTCAAACCACCTCAAGGACCATCAATATAACTTCAAACCACTCACCAAATATAAAACATGCTCTAAACCAATTCTAATAACTCACCTTGAAATACTCATGCCTTATTCTTTTGTAAAAATTGAACAAAAATCACTCTTCTTCTTACTATGCTTGTTTAGTCTCCTTGTAGCCCTACCTAGAACTTGCAGAGCCCACAAATATTAGTAAACACATATTCAAGACCTAAAACATCATATCTATAGCAATCTTATATGCCCCCTCAATCACACCAACTTGCATCACCTATCTCATTCTCTATAACATATTTCTTTCACAAACGTACTAGTTAATTATGAATCCATTTTGATTAAAACATGAAAAACTTGAAATCCACAAACCTTAAGATCTCTAAGAATCTTGATTTGACAACCCAGTTGGCCCATTAAATCTATTACTAATCCTTAGACCTCAACTCATAATGCAAACCACTTTTCTAGAATAGCCCAAAACCCTAGAAACTCACAACAAATAAGGTTAATAAACTTTCTTCTAGTCAATACACACATTTGAAATGTCTTGCACACTTGGAGATAACCATCACACACTTCTAGACCAATATTTTAACTTCCACATCTTTGGGAACCCATACATCCTATAACCCATTTTAAGACTTGGATACTCTCAAGCACAAATTGGGAAACCTAATAGCAAACAAAATTCTCAAATTTCACACAAAAGATATTCAAATATTGGAATTACTTGGAACACATCACAAAGAAGTGTACAAACCTTTATGAGCATCAAAATATTCTTGACATTGCATCAATCTCATTAAGCCACCTGGAAATACCCATGTTGACCCTGTACTATAGCTCCTTCACAAATCTCTAGAACAAGATCATGAACTTGTTATTCCCCCTTAACCAATTACCTTCTCTGATTGGCATTATGATTTTGAGCACACAAACTTTATTGAATACAAGAAAGATGTCTGCTAATAAGCATAAGCAGAGACACCCTACTTCACAATGTCTTAAAACAATGTGAAACCAAGAGTTGCCCACAACTCCTCATATTCCTTATCCTCCTTAGTAATCTGATAGTCATAGTACTTCTTATTATTAGGATTAAGAGAAGAAACATGCTCATACACTATAATATTCACCTTTTGTTCTAGGATTGAATTGACAATACATAGAGATAACATAGATTCATAACATACCCTTTCATCTAAAGAATCCACCTTGCAGTTAAGAACCTCATCACTAGGCATTGATAATTAATGTTCTTTGCATGATACATTCTTAATAATGGTAAGATGTTCACTTGGATTCAAACATATCTTAAAACTAACCTCAACTAGTACCTTGGTCTTTTTCTTGAACTTGGTTTCTTCATTCACAACATGAGTAGACAATGAGAGCCCTTGACACTCTTCAACTTTTGTAGTATTCTTCACCATAGCAAATAAAGTACTTAGACTTGCAGTCTCATCATGACTCATACTTACCACCTTTAGCTTCCATGAGCTGACTTGCCTTCTTCCTTGCACTCTAGGAGCCTGATTAAACCTATTTTGACTTGTAAGCCTTTGCTTGTAGAATATAGCAATGTGACCTCTCTGTTAGAAGTTGTAGCAAACCATATTCCTTGATGGAAACACAGTTTGTCTTACCTTGTTTGGACAAAAACTTTCAATGTGTCCTATGCCATGACAAACAAAATAACCTCCTCTTTTTGAAGAGGACTCACCTTGTCTAACCTTATGTGGATAATGGTTTGCAAAGTGTCCCACATTAAGGTAGTTGAAACACTTAACATTGTTCACACCTTTTGACTGATAACCCCCATCATAGTTCTATGCAAACTCATTTCTAACAAGTCTCTTACATTCTCTATCTTTATGACCAAATTAATTACATGTGAAATAGTAACCATTAAAACTTGCATACCTCATGGCATTTGGCTATATGATCTAATTTGTCTTTATTCTGCTAGCACCTTCATTCCTTATATGATGATTTATCTTCAAAGTATGATTGTCCTTGTTCACATTAGTTTTCATCCTATCTTGAGTTACATTCTTTGGTTCTTTATATCCAAAACTAGTATCACTTGCATGATTTTGATCATTCAGAATATTTTCTAGATTACTTGAGCTCTTTTAAAATCTCACAAATGACTTCACCTTACTAGATGTCTTCTCTAACTTAGATTTCAATGACTCATTTTCAATTACATACCTTGAACATTCATCTTCTTTAGATTTTAGGCTTGTAGATAGGATTTCTAATTGACAACTGAGATGCTTGACCATATCTTCATGCTCCTTGGTGTCTTCATTCATTCTTACTTCATACACACTAAATTACTCCTCATAGTCTTTGAGTTGAGACTTCATCTTCTTGTTAATCTTCTTCTCAATCTTTAGTTCTTCAAGAGCATTTGTCAAAATAGTCTCATAGTCCACCTCATCTTCATTATCATCTAAATCACTCCAAGTAGACTCATTTTTAAATGAGAAACTTCCTTCTTCAACCATGAATAGGGATTCATCTTCAATACCACCATCATCTTCATGATCATACTATCATCTGATCAACTGCAATCTTCTTTGGTGTAGAGACTCTTCTTGTTCTTCAAGGACTTCTTATTTTTATAATTTATGAATCCTTTCTTCTTGTATGTCTTCTTGTCTTCATCTTGGCCTTCACCTTGCTCTTCATCATCATTCTTCTCATACTTATGAGGGCACTTATGATCAAAATGTCCTATCTCTCCATAGTTGAAACATTTGAAGGGTAGTTTACCCTTATACTTCTCTGAGCCTATATTTAATTTCCTAGTAATCAAAGCAATTAGTTCATCCTCACCAACATTAGAGATGTCATCCTCCTTGGGTTTCTTATGTTGTAAATTCTTCTTAGGCTTCATATCTATCTTTAATGTTACTTCCTCCTTTGGTGGTATATCATCATTCTTTCTCATCTTATAGGTAGTAAGGTTGCCATGCAATTGATCCATCTTCAACTGAGTAAGATCATGACTTTATTCTATAGAAAATACTTTTGAATCAAACTTGAGGGATAGATACCTTAAAACTTTTTGGACTATAGTAACCTCTTCAAGTTTCTCTCCAAGATCAATGATGATTTACACAATCTCATCAACTCTTTGCAGAAAAGATGCCATAAAATCTTCTTCCTTCATTTTGAGATTTTCAAATTACATTTTATGAGTCTAAAACTTAGCAAGCTTGACCTTTGAATATCCTTCATAAATGATCTACATTTTATCCCATATCTCTTTAGGAAATTTACAATGTATTACCTTGGTGAACATAGTCTTTGTAAGACCACAAGTGATGGCATTCATTGCCTTATAATTATTCTCAAACAGCTTCTTGTTTATAGTACTAGATGGAAGAGTAGTAGGAGAAGCATAACCATCCACAACAAATTACAATACATTAAAACCAAGGGCCATAAATTATGTCCTCATCCTTGCATTCCAAAAATCATAATTAGATCCATTCAACATCGGTGCTTGATTAGTAGAGAAAACTCCTTGATGACTACCCATATTATACCTTGGATCACCTTCAAGTTGTCAAGCCTTTACCAAAGGACCTGTTCTTATACCAATTGTTAGAGGTACAATCACTAAGAGGGTGGGTGAATCAATGATCCTAGATAATCCAACTTCAATTTCAATCCTTTCAAACTCTTAATCAATTATCACAAGCATTCATGAATCATACACATCATTCATAACACTAAACAAGAGAAATAATACAAAATCAAGAACATAACACATGACATATGTGGGAAACCCTCTTGGAGGAGAAAACCCACTGGAACCTATAACTGGACTACTATCCTATAATAACAAAAACCAATTTAGACCAGCTACAACTGATCAAGGAACTACTATCCCTTATTTGGTGAGACTATAATCTCACAAGGTGCTACCACACTTGTCTAGTTGAGTTGCCACAATAACTAGACCTTTATCAAGTTTCACCTTATAAGGAGGCTGAAACACCTTAAATTTTGAGCTACCACAACACCTATGAACACAACATATCCTATAACATTGATTTTCTATCAATCTAATGTAGATATAAAGTATATCAGCACTCTACACACTCAATACATCCAAAACATCCTTTTGGATCACCCTATAACTCTTCACTCATTTTCAACCTAAAAGAGGACTATTATGACATTAGAAACATGATCCACATGTCATACACATATACCTCAATCTACTTTTCTCATCAACTCATCTACTAGGCACTCTACCTCTCCTTTGCTCCACAACTCTCACATCCACCACCTCTTACAAGTCTTGCACACTATTAGAAACCTTCTCATTTAGTTTCAATATTTATATATCCTTCGTTATTATCAAAAAATTAGTTGGCCATTAGGCATGCCTTAACCCTTAAGGAATCTTACATGGATCATACTTAAGCACAACTCTCTTTCAAATAAGCCTAAGTCACCTTTTAGGTCTTATGATTACCCATTTACCTCTTTAACACTTCTCTAAGAAAACTAGCAACACACAAACACTTTCCAACTCATGAACTGATTACACATGATATATATGTCCCCTTTAAGTACTAAAAACCATCATATTACCCTTCTACTTAAGCACAATTTGCTCAAATAACATTTTGTATAGTAACTATTATAAGCAAACACATAGCCAATTTCTAAACCTTTATTCATACTAGATATGATTGGTCAAACTTGTATAATGCATAAAGAACAACCTCATGAATTATAGAACATTATCTAATCAACATTTCATCTTAAAACATCTAATTACCAATAATCACAACTCAAATACCCTTCTTGGGTTACTTGCAGAACATGCACAAACACACAATCAACTTTGAACCTTAATATCTTTGATCGTACACACTTTAAAATATTAAAATATATATTGATATATGTACCTTGGATTCCTATAAAAATTCAATTTTCACACCATAGCAAATTCTACATGAATCAAAAGATATGGCCCAAAAACCAGATACTGCTTTTTCCTTTAGTAAATTCAAATATTTGAATTCAAACGGTCATAATTAAACTTCAGTCACCATGCTATCATCTCATGTACTTGCTACTTAGATTAAGCACACACTATCAATCTTATTCAAACTTTAACTCATATTACACTAATGCCTAAATGTTAAACTTTTAAACTTTGACCTCATCTCGTTCAATCTTGATTGTACACGCTTCGTTGATCTCTTTGAGATTGTCCTTGCTTTAATAATGCTAGACAACTGTCACTTTAACCTCTAAAATTTAATAACACCATTGATCTCGATCAGTATAAACACTTTTTCACCATTTATCCTTGGAATAATCTCTATCTTTATCTCTTATCAATGTTAAACATCAAACAATTGGCACCATCTCGTTGCATCCTAACATCTTACAACAAACATGCTCCATTGATATTTTGTACATAGCTCAGTCTTTATCTGTGTTAAACATTAGACACATTGAAATTATCTCACTAAATACATACTATTAGATAAATATTTATAATTTTTTATGAACTGTTGGATCTTCATTTGGTCCTAATCTTTATCTCTTGCAAACATGACTAAGTACAGGAACCATTACAATCTCCCTGGAAGGTCGACTTTGGACCTCAATAACTTTTGTTACGCTTAAATGCATGATCTAAAATTTGGAACATATGATCTCATATTATATTAAAATAAAAAAATATAATAATATTCTCCTAAAACCTTCATAAGTGTGATATGTAATTACATTAATCTGCTCACTCAGATTTTTCTACCACAGAGCCAACTATGTCAAGAACTGCTTGGGAGGCAACTTTAAACATGCATATTTTTTATCACGCTTCATCACATGACCTAAAATTTAAATGATATAAACTAGGCATAAAAATTAATAAACCCATATGATCAAATTCTCTTGAAACTTCCACATGTATAAAATATGACTACATCAAAATGCTTACTTAGCTTTTCTTGCCACATTGCAAATTTGGCTTAAGTATGGGAAAACACTATCAAACTGCTTGGGAGCCCAACTTTGCACTTGCATATATTATATTTTTCTTATTCATATGACCTAAAATTTATTTAATATCAACTAAATAAAAATTTTATCATAACTATATGACCAACTCCCCCTGGTGGTAGTGGTGATGTCATTAAATTACCTACTCATATTTTTTGCCACTAGACCCAAAATGTCTAGATGAAAAATAATGATCAACCAGATAAAATCCACTAATGAATATAAGAACTCATATGATTATTCATTTATAATAAAACCCATTTCACATCCTCAAATCACTATACTCATCCCTGAACATCTCTAACCATGCCAAAACTAAAGATCAACCAAGCCTCCTTCAAGCATATTAGGACAAGCACATTACAGACTTTGTCATTATCACCTAGACTATCAAGGAACTTCATCCACTCACTTGGAAACCTCTATGAAATCACCATGACATCATTAAAAATTCTTCAACACATCATACTTGCCTTCTTTATCCCCAAACATTTTTGTAAGTGACTCAATATCAGACTGTTGCCTACATTGTTCTTCAATCACACAAATTTTGCCTTGTTTTGATTGCACTCCTCCAAGGATTAAGCTTGATTCACAATGACTTGACATTATTAATAAAGTTTATTAGGTCCACTAATGACCTTACTATCAACCTCACATTTCTTTTGAGAGAGAGTTGCCTTGTTCAAATTCTTAAACTATGACATGGAACTGCAGCCATAGATCATTACACTCTTCATGATTATCACACTCATAAAAATTTTCATTTTAGGTAGGAAAAATTGTACCATATTCCTCATTATCATGATCTATCAAACCTGTAGATTCATCATCATCATCCATATGAATAAAATAGTTACCCCATTCAGATTATTTAAGGGAATCATCAAAACTTACCACGAGAAACTCATCATCTTCTTCATGAATGATATATGTACCAATACCTATCTCTTTAATGAAAGCATATGGATCATACTTATAGGTATCAAAACCATATTCATCTAAGAAGAAATAAAAAATACCTTCAATATGGGAAGATGCTCTATCATCTATGACATGCTCCTCTTGCTCATTGATAGTGCAATTTAGATTGGAACTAGTTTCCACATATGGTTTAATGTGGAACTTGGACAATGTTTGTGTTCTTAGTATTAATTTAGATCCATACCTCATTATAAAATCCAAGAAATACCAATCAATAGTAAAATTCCCTCTTATATTGGCAATGAAGCAAATGGCAAAGTGTGTAGGTAGATCCACCACCACTATGTCTTGTAGAATTGGAAAACTTGGGTAGTCATTCAAGTACACGTTCAAGCCTTTGATGAGACCTATATACTTGGTCAATTTTACATCAAAATGCAACACTTATTTACTATAAGCTTCATACTTCAATCCCAACTTATTTGCAATTAGTTTAAGCATTACTAAAACGCTTGCCCCACTATCCACAATGCAATTATGGACCAAATTATCTCCCACATTGAAGGTAAGATAGAAAGTTTGGGGGTTCTTAGACTTGGAGGAAGGTTAAAAAATATGAGTAGGTGAATTTTTGAGGGATACACCAATATGTTTTTCTAGTTAGGGAGAAATATAGAGTTGAGATAGATGCTCTTGGAGTAACTCCTTTTGACCAGGCATATGGAGTACCTCCCAAATGGATATGTTTGTTTTTGTGTTCCTCAAAGAGTCAATAATATTTAAAGGGGATATTTTATCCTTTTATTTCATCCTTGGAGGTAATGTAGTACCTTGAGATTGAGGCAATGAAGGTTTGACCACCTTTTCCAATTTTTAATTTTGAAGAAGTGCAAGACTCATAGAGGCTACCATATTTGTATCTCTACCTTGTTGGCTTGAAGGGGGGTTGTTTGGAGGTCTATACACATCTTGAGCATCTCCAAAATCTATTCTCTTTGACCTTGTGTTGGCTGAAATTGAGGTGATCTGATTTAGGACAAATCTATCATCCATTTGGTAGTTTATAAAGCTCACTCTTGAATTACTATACTATCCACTTGGTTTTGCTTGCATGGAGCTATCATATTATAATGTCAAGTAAGGATTATTCCTTCCTTGAGCAACCAAACATTGAACTTCCCCCTCATTATCATTCATGTACTGATATTTAGGATACCCCAAAGAATTTGGCCATTCTTTTCCTTGAACTAGTACGCTATGGATTGGAACTATGGCTCTTAAGGTGGGAGAAGAATTTGGATTATAGGAATTAGGTGACCTATTTGAATTAGGTTGATTTTATCCCCTCCCTTGACCATTATGCTAAGGTGGAAATCTATTTGCTTGTGGAGGGTGATAGTAGGATTTTTGGTAAGCTCTAATAGGTTGATTTGATTACCTAGTTGAAGCTTTTAAGGCCTTATATTTTGTTTGTCAGTCAATTACATCATTTGATTTATTTAGAGCAGATTTAGACTTGTTATTTGTATTTGGAAATGGAGTAAGGCTTGGAGGGGTAGTAGGCATGTTAGGAAAGATAGGGATTAAGACCTTTGGAGGGAGTTTACCAGCTTAGATCAAACTATTCTCAGCTCTAATAGCCACATCATAGGCATCAAGAAAGGTATACCCTCCCATGGATTGTAACATGACAACTATATCAGTCCCAATAGCTCTAAGATAGGATGGGAAAACAAAACTTGAAGGTCTCATGGGAGGTGGAATCCTATTCTATGTCCTTTGGAACCTTTCATTGAAATAGTGCATGGATTATTTAAGCCCTCTTTGGATGAAATTTAGTTGATGGATCAATGATGTATGATCACTCTTATCCTCAAATATTTTAGTCAAAAACTCCCCAAATTCATCCCACATAGTAATGCATCCTCTTGACAAGGTTGTATACCAATCAAGGGCTTTTCCCCAAAGGGACATGGCAAGCAATTTGATTGCTATGTTAATTTTGGTGATATTATGGAAATTACATAAGTTGGATGTCTCTAATCTATTTATATGGGTGATAAGACATTCCCCATTGCAATTAGGGACACTCTTGGTGGCATTGGGATGGATATCATCATAGGTCGCAAGGTTTATGTAAGGAAATTGCTTAAATGTTCGCACAAAATTATTATATATCACACATAATAGATAAAGATAAGAGATCACACAACAATAATTGATAGCAGAGTAGAATACTAGATAATATAGCAGAGCCACTTCGAGGGGTAAACCTCCACAATAATGTAATAAGAGTAGAATACTTAATATGATGATAAAAAACTAACCACAACTTCTTATATATAGTCTCCTTAGCCATGGTTTTTACAAAGGCCGACATAACTAAGAACATAGAGAAATGTAACAAGAATATAAAAGAGGTATGTAAGTCACAAGCTAGCCACACATGTCCCTAGACATGTCATAGGTTAAGGGCATAGCATAACCCTCCCCTTTAAAACAATGTTGTCCTCAATATTGAATCAACTCTGGATGTTGATGCACAAAGGATTCATTCTCTTAGGTGGCATCTTCACACGGTAGATTCTTCCATTTGATTAGGTACTCATTAATAGCTCTAAATCATAGCTACTTAGTATGCATTCAAAGGATCACCTCAAGATCAAGAATAACTCTGCCTTCCTCAACTAGTTTTGGTAACTTAGTTTGAGTGTCAAATCTATGTCCAATGACTTTATTTAGGAATGATACATGAAATACTAGATGTATGTGAGTGGATGAAGGAAACTCTAACTTTTAGGCCACACTACCAATTTTTTGCAAAATCTGATAGGGCCCATAATACTTAGTGACCAACTTGTTATCCTTTTTCTATTACTTCAAGGATATTTGCTTATATGGTTGCAAGTGAACAAAGACCCAATTGTCAATGTCAAAATGCCTCTCACTCCTATGTTGATTTACTTGTTGCTTCATATAATTCTGGGCCATGGCTAAATTTTCAAGTAAACTTTCAAGGACCTCCTATTGATGGTGAATATGTTACTTAGAACCTTAGGATGGACCTTCAAGGTGGAAGTGATGGTTGGAGGGTGGTATCCATACAAGGACATTAAGGGAGACATTTTGGAATAACTATAAATAGAAGTATTATACCACCATTTAGCAAGTGGAAACCAATGAACCCTTTTATCCTATTTATTAGAAACAAAACAACAAAGATATCCGTCCAAACATTTGTTGACTATTTTAGTTTATCCATTTGATTGAGGATGATAGGATGAGCTATGAGCCAACTTGGTGCCCAAACATGCAAATACTTTAGTCCAAAAATTACTAGTAAAAATGGGATCTCTATCACTGACAATGATCTTAGGAGTACCATTCAGTTCCAGAACTATATTGAGAAAATCAAAAGCTACTATACTAGCAATGAATGGTTGTGATAAAGAAAAAACATAGGCATATTTATTGAGATGATCCACAACAACCATGATAACATTTCGACGGTCAGATCTCGGTAACCCTGTAATGAAATACATAGACACCTCTTCCCAATGCTACTTAGGTATGGATAAAGGTTGCAGAAGACCTAGGATTTTGATGGTTTCACCTTTATTTTTTTGGCAAATCATACATTAAGCCACATAATTTTGGACATCCCTATTGAGTCCTTCCCAAAAAAATCCTGCTTGATTCTATGATAGGTTTTCAAAAATCCTGAATGACCCCCAAGTGGAGTTGCATGAAGTCTCTGAAGGATTTTTTGTTTGAGAAAAGAATTCATGCATAGGTATAATTTGTCTTTATACCATAATGCATTACCTTTATATGTGAATTTTTCAAATCCACCCAAACCTTGCTAAATTTTTTGAATCAAATCATGGGTAGCACTATCATTTTTCCATTCTAATCTTGTTTCCTCTATCCAATATACCTTCTAAATGGTCATGGCACATAGCAATGCCTCAATTGATTCATCCCTCCTAGATAGTACATCTACCACCACATTTTCCTTGCCTTTCTTTTAGACTATTTCAAAATCATAGCCTAACATCTTAAAGACCCATTTTGTTATTCTTCTAATGACAACCATTATTCCAAAAAATATTTGAGACTATCATGATTAGTCTTTACCTAAAAGTGATGACCCATAAAATAAGGTCTATGTTGTTTGATTGCATGAAAAATGGCCATCATTTCCTTCTCATAGATGAGCTTGAGCTGATTTTTACCCTTCAATTGGCAAATTTTAAATCTAAGTGGTCTACCCTCATGCATGAGCAAAACACCCATATCATATCCAGATGCATCACATTCAACCACAAAAGTCTTAGAAAAATCAGGAGTGGCCAACACTCGAGTGGTGCACATAGCCAATTTTAATTATTTGAATGCCTTAGTATCTGTATTAATCCACTGGAAGGAGTCTTTCTTCAACAAAGAGGTGAGTGGGACTACAATACTACCATGTTTTTTGACAAACCTGTGATAGTACCAGTTAGCCCCATAAATATCCTTAGTTGCTTGAGTGTCTTAGGAATCGACCATTCCACCATTGCTTGGGTTTTTTTAGGATCCACTTTAGCTCCTTCATTTGAAACCATATGACCCAAATACTCAACCTCATGAGCTTCAAAATTACATTTGGAAGGTTTGGCATATAACTAATGTCATTCCAGAATTGAGAGTACCTATTTCACATGTTGCAAATTGTATTCCCAATTTTTACTGTAAATGAGGATATCATAAAAAAATACCAGAACAAATTTCCTCAAAATGGCCAAAAAATAGTATTCATCAAACTTTGAAAGGTGGATGGTGCATTTTTTAGATAAAAAGGCATAACCATAAACTCATAATGGCCCTCGTGAGTTTTGAAAGTTGTTTTAGGTATGTCTTTATCATGGATCTAGATTTGATGGTACCCAGAATGCAGATCTAACTTGGTAAAATAAAGAGCACCATGCAATTCATCTATAAAATCATCAATGATAGGAATAGTAAACTTATCTTTGATAGTGTACTTATTAAGATCTATATATTTAGGGCACATCCTCTAAGTATCATCTTTCTTTCTGACCATGACAACTGCTAAAGAATATGTGCTTAGGTTGTGGTGAATGATTCTTGCATCCAACATCTGATGTACTATCTTTTCAATTTTACTTTTACGGGTGTAGGGATACCTATATAGCCTGATGTTAGGTGGTGTAATACCAAGAATAAGTTTGATGAGATGATCATGTGTATAGCTGGGTGGATGTCCTTTTGGCATGTAATAAAAAATAATGAATGGGCATCAATCACTTTTACAAATTAGGGGGTGTAAATGGTTGAGTTGGTTGGACTTCAATGTCTAATAAGTGAGCTAAAAATCCCTTAGCACCCTTTCAAATAATATTTGTCATTTGATGGGATATAAAAAGTTATGGAGATTTATCCCTTAATCCCCTTAGCTCAAATGTCCTTCCCTTAGAATGAAAATGTATGAATAATTCCTAGAAATTCAACTCAATAGTGCCCAAAGTGGTGAGCCACTGTACTCATAAAATAATGGTTGGCTCCACCCGTGGGAATAGAAAACATAAGAAAATAAAACAGGTAGTCTCCCATGGCTAGCTTAATATTATGGAATTTTTCTAAACAACTGATAGTACCACCATCTATAATCATGACCTAAAATTTTGGAGTGAGATAAATGAAACAATTCAAACAATTAGCCAACTTATTATGGATGAAGTTGTGTGTGCTCATAGAATCAATCAATATAGTGACATTCTATTTCTTAAGGAAACCCACCACCTTAAGATTTTGGGGAGTACTGATACCTGAAAGGGCATGACAAGAAATAGTAGGTTGAGAGTCTTCAAATTCCTCCTCATGTCCTTCTACATCCTCACCAATTATCTCCTCATCATCTTCATCCTCATTGGTAAATTTTATGTAAAATAACTTATTTTTAGCACATCAATGTCCTTTGTTCCATTTTCTATCACAACTAGAACACAACCCTTTGGTTTGCTTCTCCTAAATTTTTTGAGTTGTCAATCTAGTGGGTCAAGGAAATGATGGTGCTAGAAAGGTACGACCATGATTAGTAGTGAAAGTTTTCCATTTGACCATCTCTTTTTTTCTACCATGCATGCCCTTGGGATAGATTATGAGACAGATAATGGATTCAACATTTGAACCTCCAATTAGATGATATCTTTGAGTCTACCCGAAAATATATTAGTCAATTTTTCCTCAGTGATATCTTCCACCTGTAAAGATAGATTCTAAAATTGATGAATATAATCCTTCATAGTTCTTGTTTGATGTAGTTTGGATAACTGACTGAAGTATTTCTCAAAGACATTATTTTGATAATGATCCAATAACTCATCAATCAAAATAGATAATGTAACAGAAGCACCATTCTTTTTCTTTTGAGCACACAACTAGTGATACCAAATGAACTGCTCAGGTTCTAGTTATAGATATGCCACTATCACCATTTGAGAACTAGGAGTTTGGTATAGATCAAATAAATTATCAATTTGGATAATCCAATTGAGATTATCCTTACCATCAAACTTATGAATATCAACTTTTTGAAATCTCAGTTTCACACAAAGATTGGAGTTGTTATGTTGAGAGGAGGACCCGAATGATGAAGTGGAGGGTTATTTGGTTATAACTGAGATGAAATGGTAACCAATTATGCAGTGATCTAATGTAATTGATTGTGAACCCCATTAATTTCTCTGTGTATCCCTAAAACATTAGTTTGAACTACAAAAAATTCATCCTATCATACCAAGCCCTTTATGTTAGCCTGAAGTTGAGAAATCAATGGATCTAAATTCCAGATTCCATGTCGTACCTAGGAGTCTTAGGAGTTTCTAGCCCCACCTTTTTTCCCTTAGTAGTAGGACTCATCATGCGTAAACCCTAGGAGGGTTTTTCCCCAAGAAAAGTGTACCAAGAGATGGTACCATTATGATCACCTCATCAAGATGAATCCAATGACTATATTTGTGCATTAGGGTGAAAAATTTTGGTACCAAAAAAGTGTATCAATAGAATATATCATTTCAATCATCTCTCTGAGATGAATCCAATGACTAAAAATGTGCAAAGGGAAAATTTTTCACCCTAGGGAAATTTAATTCTTTCCAAATTACAAGTTATGTTTTTTCACTCCCTCCACTTGTAGAAGTTGTGCCTCACCAGATCTTAAAAAAATGTCAAAGGAAACTTGCCTAAATTGAATCTCTAATACCACTTATAAGGAAATTACTTATATGTTCTCATAAAATTATTATATATCACACACAATAGACAAATATAATAGATCACATAACAATAGTTGATAGCAAATCAGAATATTGGATAATATAGTAGAGCCACTTCAAAGGGGTAACCCCCAAAATAATGCAATAAGAGCATAATACTTAATATGATGATCAAAGACTAATCGCTACCTCTTATATATAGTCTAATTATCCATGGTTATGTTGTAGGCTGACCTAACTAAGAACATATATAAATGTAACAAGAATATAAAAGAGGTATGTAAGCCACAAGCCGGCTACACATATCCCTAAACATGCTAAAGGTTAAGGGCATAACATTTGATGGGATTTTCAATATTGAAAGTCGAGAAAGAATGCTACCTAGCCATGTTACCATCAATTTATTCTTCACTCTCTTGACCCTCTTAAATTTCAAAATCTTCTTGCTCTTTAGTCTCTTCCTCAAGATTTTCAAGTGTCAAGAAAGGTTCAGCGTACTAAACTTCAAGTGGAAGATAAGGATGAGGAGTGGATTTGCATAATGATTACCTCTACTAGAATTTGATCTAGTAGTGATCATGAAGCATAAAAAATGAGAAATTTGACAACTAAATGTTGTAACTTTAATGGAGTCACCAAATGTTGAGTAGGAAACACTTATGCAATTGTGGTCTTCCCAAAACTAGCATCCACCTTGACAAGAAGTGATTGGGACAAGAGTCCCATTAGGTGTGCTAGAACATTAGTCACTCAATTTTGCACCCTTATATAGGTATCTAAAGCCTACTACAATTGAGTGAAACAATGGGATTACCCCTAGACCTATGGGTTGTCTATAATGGGAGTAAATCTCTAGTTGATAGGGCTAGCTCCCTAAAATTTATCTTGATTGTCCTCTTAGTAACTAGATTGTCTATGAAAAGGGGATAAAAAACTATCTAATTGCAATAAAACTAGATAAAAGGGGTGATACACAAGAATATTTGATCCAATACTATCCTATACTTGTACTTAAAGAAAGAAAACTACAATCCCATCTATGCTTCAAGAGAAAGCTTCTAACATAAGTATTTCAACCTAGAGACTATGGAAACTACAATAGATAATGTGAGAGATTTAAAGGACTGAGAAGACGCTACTAAAAATCTAAAATTATTATTTATTATCATACACTTTAATGTACTCCAAGTGACTTTAAAGAAGACAATGTATCTATACCCATGTGTACACAAGCTGGACAAGATGCAAGGACAAGCAATTTTCTCACAAATATCTATCAAAAACTCATTCAACACACTAAAATATGAACTTAAAAAGATTGAACCAATTTGAATTTATTTCTTAAGGCAAAGATGAGTAACAAAAATATCATGGCTTTGCCTACCTCTCGTATGGATCCCTTTACAATGTAAAAACCATGCATACTTATAACACCAATGAGAGAGAGAGAGAGAAATTCCACACCAAGAATGGAATATTGGGGGGTTAAAAGAATAGATAAAATATTTACTAGCCTTAGAAGAGTTAGGAGGAATCATCTAAAGTCTTGAGCAAGTGTTACTTTATCTCCAAGTCTTTTGCAAACTGCCTTCAAGTCAAAAAGAGCCAATCCTTGAGTTCATAAGCCTTTTTGAAAACTAATATGATATTTTATATGAAGCTTCTTTGTCTTCCTTGAAAGTGCATGAATATACACATACAAATTTAGAATGACACCTCACCAAGGTATATGCATCATTGTTTTCCCTTGAAATAGGCTTTCTTGGAAGAGGGAGTTAGCTTAGCTCATGAGGTGTAATATGTCTTACTGGGCAACAGAGAGATAATCTGAATCTTGCTATGGAGATTTTAACTAACCACTTTGAGATTTACATATTATATTACCAACTATTTAGGGCTTTGAATGCTCCGGTTAACACATTATAATGCTTTCCTTAGTTCTCAAGAAGTCACTTCAACGTTGGTTATCTAGTGCTAGTTGGCATCTAGGCCTAGTTGCACATGTTAGTCTATTTGAATGGCCATGAAAACTGGATAGATCCCTAAAACAAGGCCTAATATCATTCTATCAGACCAAACAATCACTTCATTATATGAACAAGGCTTTTAAGGCATCATAGACCTACCATTCTTGCCAATCTAGGTAACCAGGTCTCTCATTCTTAGTACACATCAAACTAATCTTTTTGTACAGACCTGTAAGAATAGTTTCATGAGTATATGATAGTATTTTATGAATTTATAAGTTATAAAATATCCCATGGTATCTCCTCCAATGATATTCAATCATCCATCCATGTCTCTACCCCTCAATCTCATAAAAACTAACAAAAGAGGGCATTTAATATGTCTATACAGGTGACATCAGCATCCAATTTCATGGTGAGGAGCATGAAAGAGCTGTTGAAAAGGTTCTAGTGATTTTATAGCCAAAATAATGCATTTGGATCCATTAAAAGACAAATCTCCCATATCGCATTCACCTAAGGGTTTTAGTAGGGTTTAAGGCATGTTTGGGGTTTTAATGATCATTCATAAAGCACAAGCCACTAATTAGCCTCATTCCACTTGTATAACCTTATTTATTAACCTCCCCACCTATCCCAAATGGATTATCTTCCCATGTAAAGTGTGAGATATGGTGTGAATGTGTGAAGCTGCTCTTTGGGCGGTAGACTTAGCTTTCTTGAACTTGAGAGAGTTTTAATTTTGGTTTTGGGCCTCAAAACTCAATCTCATTATTGGGAAATATTTATACACCTCCAAAAAATTCTTCCTCATGATTCTAAATTCTTTGGTAATTATTATTACTCCACTATATGCATTTGGTACATTGGTCAAAGAACTTGGGGTTTAAGTCCTGTCACCTCCTTGCTAGCCCTCAAATGCATTTGGATTGAAAATTAAGGGTTTGTGTAACTAAAAAGTGTATCAATACCATATTTATGCTTATGTGTCTCCTCAGGGATCCTCCATGGGGTTTTATATGCTTATCTTGTGTTTTGAGTTCAAACAGATCCCTTGATCTCAAGATTTCCCCTTGCCAATGAAGTGAACAAGGTTTGAGATAAAATAGTGAGTATACCTATTACTTGTATGGCTCCAAGGTGACCATGTATATCTTTTTCTACTCATAACCATCCTCTATATCCATTCACAAAGTGTAATCATGCCTATGAGGGCCTCAAAACTCAATATCTATAATGATTGGCTAATCTAGGCTAGTGTTTGTAACTAGGTGATAGCATCTTATGATGGGGTCCCTAAATCTATGTGATAGTATCATATTATCACCTTGAGAACTATATATGCTCATTATGGATTTTTTAGATTCTTACCCATTCTATATTCAAACCTGAGCACTTCTACATGGTCTAAAATGTATGAGATCCTTCTTAAAACCTTATAATAAGCCCAAATTGAGCTTACAACTCTGAGTGTTTTGCTTAGTCACACAGTGGCACTTACTCCATGGAATAAACACTCCTTTTTCAATGAATGGTATCATTTATGCACTTAAATAGCTACAATATTTAGTAGTGTGTTTAGCATATCTCCTGCATGTATCATTCACAGGTGTCTCAAAAGGGCTAACTATAGGTGCACTCTCCCCTTGACCATCGAGTCATTAGGAAACCTATCATCATGAGACCTTAAAACCTTATAGGGGTTATGTGTGACATGTGGGAGGTCTGTTCATGTTCCAACACCATATATGGTTTGAAAATGCTCATTGGTCACATTGATGACTACCACCTAATGAGACAAATCTATAATCATGAAGAAATATGGAGGTATCAAGCATCTTCATGCACTAAATGAGTTGATATGATGGCACTATAAGACATCTCAAACCCTTTTCAATATCCTAAAACATTTATTCTAAAATAACAAGTTCATATTTGTAATAAGACTACCTAGAAATTAAGGTGGTGGGGTTTAGAGCCTTCTCCAAGCACTTTACTTTCTTAACATTTGTTCATAAAGAACATGAGCCTGACCCAAAGATGAATTCCATGAGTATCAATCCCATTTGGGTCCCCATACTTGTTGAATATCTCAAGAGCCATCTCTTTATCTTATATATGGAATAAGCATTTAGACATGACCCATTCAAGACTGCCAAAGGACCTGATGAAGTATAACCTAAACATCTTGCCATTTTTTTACCTATGAAAACTCTTTAAACATTGAAAAGGCCTTAGTAGAGTGGAAAGTTATGTCTCATATGTTCACTCTTGAATATGGTCATACAAGTCATCATAAATGCCCCTTTTAGCTTGATTTCTCCTTCTTTGAGTGTTGAACCTGCAAGGTCTGACTAACCTCTAACTTGTTTGGACATTAGGAACATTATCAAACATCTTTGCATGCTTTATAAGTATAATTTATGCATACCATACTTCCTATTCATCATGGAAACGGCTTTATAATCCTTAAAAAGTGGTTTTTAAGTGTAGAGAAGGCTAGTAAAACTAGATGACCTCATGAAGTGGACACTTTATTTAACCAAGACCCTACAAGACATCATATGGACTCTTATTCATCTCTTCTAACAACCATGTAAGAAATAATCTTTGAAAAAAAACCCATTATCCACAATAGAATCCTTAACATCCCCAAATATCTTAATTTCTACTAAGAAACCTTAACTTCTCTGAGGTGATTAGAAATGGGTTTGAACTCATGATTTATTAATGCAAAGGCATGGGTAAGCTATAAGAACCCATAGAAACTTATAGTAAAAAGAAACATGAAACAAACCTAAACTCGTAGAGGTAAAAATGATGTCACATTTTCATAATAATAGCTTCATAACATCTCTTTTGAATATTTGAAGGAGTTTTAAAGTTTTTTGCCTAAAGCATGGATTCTTGTCCAACATGATGATAGCCTTATGCACATCAATCTCCTCTTTCCCACAAACAAGACTATTATCATGCTCTTCTTCATGGCTAGATGGAAATTCACTTATCCAAGAGAGCACCTCATCATCTCAACCCTAAATGTAGCCTTGATCAGATAAACTTATCCTCTCCTCATCAAGACTATTTTCTTCCTCTCCATCTTTGCCCATTGTTTTAGATTAAGGTAAAAACAGGTTTTGAAGGGACCCCGAAACCCTGCACAACAAGGAGAAAGATAAACCATAAAGCACAACCAGGTTTAAAAGAGAACCTGATTATAGTAAAGTACCAAAACCAAGTTTTACAGGGCCCTGTTACCAGCATATATGACCAAAAAAATAGCTGTCAAAACACTGATCTAAAAGTTAACCAACTAGATCAGCAACCTGAACAACCTCCCAGACCAGTAACTAGTAAACCAAAAAAGCGACCAGTTTACTGACCCCAAAAAACCAGTCAGCAAAAGGGAACTTTAGATGAGCCTTTTGAATTAAGGTTTTTTTTTGCACAACCGAAGATTCATATCTAGAGGGGGGACCAAAGGCTTACACTTCTTTCTCTTAACTGATGTCCAACCACCCTCTACCTTAGTTGCCTCAGCAACCCATGCCTCAGAAGACAATGATCTTTGGAACCCAATGGGCACAAAATCCTTGTGAGAAATAGACACAGTCTGGCTCTTAGAGGGATCCTCTGAAATAGGGGAAGAAACCACCACCTCCACCACTGGCTCAGCTAGATCACTAACCCCGGCCTCCGCAGGGGCTTCGTAAGAATGTTTCACCAAATATTCCTCCTCAACCTCTGGTTCGGATTGCATACTTTCCTCAGTCTCGGACTCAGAATCAGTCGTAGCTTCCATAGGTTATTTGTCAATGTTATGTTCAGAGGAAGCCTCAGGCCACCAAGAAGGTGGACGTCTGGAATTGGATTTCCCAGCAACACAACGAGCAATAATATGGCCCATCAGGTGGCACTTCCTGCACCGAAAAGGGATCCCCTCATAATCCAATTTTTGCGCATTGTTATATTGCTCTAGTTAATCATATTCATCTTCTTTTATTATCAGGGTTTATTTCTCTAGTTTAGTGACAAAAAAAGGACAACCAAAATAATTTCCTCATCATCTTCACTTGAAAACTCCTCTTCTTCACCTAAATGGTCTTCATTTGCTCTCCATACAATGGGTCCTCCTTTGAAAAGAGAGATGGTGAGAGGGAAAGAGGGTCTAACTAATGAAGTAGGAATGGCCTTAACAAGGTTGGGTAGCCTAAAATCTGGATGCTTAGTCCAAGAAGATTGTCATGGTTGAGAATCTTGATGCTCTTCCAAAGGATGAAGAAGAATGGGTATTTGAGAGGGTTGTTATGGAGGTATAATAGGTTGAGTTTGCAAAGGAACATGATATTTCAAAGTATAGGGACATCTAAATCTTGGTATTCTATTCGATTCAACTTATACAAGCTTTTTCCTTTTTCTTAGATCAAGAGTGGATTTACCTAGATTTGGCATCTTGAAATCAGGATGCCTAGTCCAAGAAGGCTACCATGATTGAGAATCTTAAGTAAGTGAACTCTCAAATGTTGATTCTTATTAATGTCATGCTACTAAGAGTTTATTCCTAAGTTTAGATTCATGTACCTTAACATCCATGTCTTTCCTTACATATACACATGTTGAGATATCTTGAGGTTACCTGCAATAAAAACACCATTTAGCTTTTTAAAGTATGTCAACAAGTTGAGATAGGTAAGGATCATGATGAGGATGACTTGGAGCACATGAAGATACATAATACTAATTTGTATCCCCAAAAGGTGAATAAATAGGCTATAAATATTGATTGGATTACTGATGATAGGGGAGGGTGACATTCATGATAGGAAGTTGGAAAGTCGTCAGAATCCCCCTAAACCCAACCATATAAGATATGTTTTTTATAAGGTTCAAACATTATAAATTTCTTATAACAACAAGTATACTAAAACCACTTAACTTTTCACTTGAAAATGATGTCTGGGCTACTAAATCTAGCTGAAGTAGACACTGAGTTACCACTGGTATTTGTAGAAATTACCTCCAAAGGATGATTTAATAAAGAAGACACCAACAATTCTCTAGTAGATGAATTTAAGGTTCTATAAGGCATGCCAAAAACTATTGTCACATTGAGTTTAACCCTTTGAGGAAGTGTTTCACATCTCCTTGCCCAGTCGACATAATGGGAACACCCCAAGGCTATTGGTCACCTATGGTTGGATTCAACCTCTAGAGAAGGTTGACATCCCTTGATGGATCACATAAAACTAACACTAAAACTAATTCACTTTTAAGGGAAAGGGAGAAAGAGTGTATAAAAAATAAATTAATTAAAAGTAAAAGGGGTGATACACCAGAATATTATGATACCCTCTACTCACTTAAGCATACACAATAAACATAAAAGAGTTATCAATGTGCACAAATCACAATCTAAAAACCCTTATGCATAAGTGTTTTATAGAGATGTATGGAACATAGGAAATCACTTAGAATGGATAAAATCCATTGTCAAACACTACCTAAACTCAATATTACATAACCTACAACCTGCAAATGAGTATCTTCTTGCATAAAAGTGAGAAAACTAGAAAACAAATCAAGGAGAAATAAACTTATCCATGAGATATGATCGATAATCCATGAATTCACACAAGATATATGGATATGAGAAGGCAAAATCAACTCTATTATTCATTCAAAGGCATAAAATCAAGGTAGAGGGATCAAGGATGGGCCAATTTTTGCAATGTTTCTATGCTAAAAAGGGTTCTCCTTAAAATGATAATTCTACTTGTTTTTATAGGCAAAATATTTATAGTTAGGGGTCTTGACTCGATCTTACCCACTATTAGGGTAGTTAAAAGTTTTAATGATGATCAAGGAATGGGGTTCAGGAAAGTGGGAATCTCTTTGGGATCGCCATGGCCATGCCTATGCGACTACCTACCACATCCCCTTAAGCTTGCAATTTCTCTCCTACTTGCACTTATTTATGATCTTCATACACTCATTTTTATGATGATTAGGGCCAAATTTTATCACCCTTTCCCCCATTCTATCATTTGGATTTGTACCAAGCTATGACTTACACACTAAGCCACTCCAAGATTGATTATATTAATCAATATAGTTACATAGCCTACTCATGAGTTGATAGCTAAATGGGAGGAACAAGGCATCAAATTAGTTTTGATTAGTATCATTATGGATTCCAACAAACTCTTTAGTGGCAGGCTCTTTCCATATGTTGAAATTGGGCTCATCATGGAATTTTATGATTATACTAGTATATTCCTACTTGGGCCCTCTTTCAATGCTTAATCAATTATTATGATTTGAAGACCTAGCCTAGGTTCATCTCTAGATTCCATGTGGAATTCTTTTATTTGTCATGGAATTCATGTCACTACTCATGGCATCCCCCTCATACTACTTTATCATGATCTTGGCTCAGCTTATACCACACATCACTTCTATAGCTATAGGGCCTTTTCTCACTATCCTTAGTGTTTTATGTCTTTGGATTTAATCATCACCATGTGTCATGGTTTGGTAGGTCAGTCTTTCTCAAGATTTGACATCTCTATCAGGTCTAAGATACTGATAGCTCTACCAGTGGGGGGAGCCCATCAACTCTAGATCCTAACAAATTTGACCACGGGTAGCATGGAATTTTCTAATTAGTCCCTAGGATAGACACTTCTAACATCATGTCAATGTTGATTAGTTCCTAGCCTTTAGAAAATTTTGAAGATTCTACCACATGGATCTTGTTTACTATTCAATTATTTGGCTTGGGGCTTAAAGTGTAAAGCTAATTGTTCTCTGTGTGGTGAAGCAATATTTTGTCATGTGATAACATCTCACTCAGCCACTAATCTAACATACTATTATTCTTGCATAAACTTCTATGAGAATGCAAAGTAGTGAGATTGCATCACATGGTGCCATCTCACTATGACATACTACTATACTTACACAAACTACCATGAGGATGTGGAGTAGTGGGATTGCACCACATGGTGCCATCCCACTCTCCTATTAGTTCAAAGCTCTAACATCATGTCTAGGTTGCAAAAAAATATATGGGAGAGTGGAGCAATGGTATTATTCCATGTGGCATCATCTCAATAACTTGCTAGCCCAAAGGGTTTTGAAATTATACATATGATTTCAAGACTCCAAGTCATCTAGATTATGACACATGGAAGCATCCCTCTAACCCACTTTCCCTTTACCTTGATGATATGAAGATTAATTAGAAACTTCATGAAATTTGACTAAGTGTCAAAAGGCATTTAAAAAGGGCCCAGGACCATTGAGAGATCGACACATGGCACTAGGCAACTTTTATAAAATTGACTAAGTGTCGAAAGCCTTTTGAAAGACGCACACACTGCTAAGAAATGTGAATGATTATCACATTGCACCATTCAATTAGACCAGAGTTCTACTGTGACTGAAAAACTAGGAAGCCATCAAGACATCATTAGGGGCTCATCAAATTTGATGTCATCACCTCTTGAAGCCATCACTAGGAGATAAAAGAACACTGAAATGGCTAAGTGTCAAAGCACTTTCTTGACCCATCAGGTAACTTTTGAAAAAAAATGGCTAAGTCCTACTGAATAGAAACATGATACATGGCTCTGGATAAAGTTTATATAATTGACTAAGTGTTAAACATTTCTTCTTAGCACAAAAAGTGTAACATATCATCGTGTTCAAATTTTTTATCTAGAACATAATTTTTGACTGGTTCTGTTGCGCAATATTTTCCAAAAGAAAAAGACTTAACCATTTCTCATGAAGTCATTGAAACCTTTGTTCATGATAATTTCTCTAACTACTTTGTAAAATATGTAAAGATCATTTCCCTTACAAAAAATGTGAAGACCATGTTTTTCAAAACTTATGTAACAAAACTTGTGAAATATTGATTTTTCTTTTGAGACTTAGACATTTTCTCAAAACTGGACCAAATCCTAAAACCTTTGCATAATTGCTAAAATTTTGACGTCTTGAACTAAAAAATATATGTTTCTCCTTCATGGTGACTAAAAATAGTCAACAATAACAATGTTTTTGTTATTCAGCATGTAGTGTTGCAACTTTTGGGAAGCAAACACCATTGTAAGACAAGCCTTTTCCATAGGTGAATAGTTATGTTCATAAGTTATTAATGTCTATTTGCGATGGTATATTACATTCTCTTTACCCTGTTCATCATGTTGGGTAAGAAGTGCCCCTAGGGCATGTTCTATTATTAATATGCATAAGATCAATGGTTTGTCTGGTGTAGGTGGGGTTAATACTAGCAAATTATCCACGTAGTTATTCAATTTGATAAATGTTTGCTTGTAGTTTATATCCCATTGAAATGTGACACCTTTAATAAAAAGGTGTGGAAAAGGATGACACTTATCAGCTAACTATGATATGAAATGGTTAATAAACTAAATTTTTCCCTGTAGGCTATATAGTTTCTTTAAATTAGATGGAGAAGGCATTTCAACAATAGCCTTGACCTTAGAAAGGTTGACCTCAATGCCCTTTTGTGACATAATGAACCCTAAAAAAATTTCCAAAGTAATGCCAAAGATACACTTATTAAGGTTCAGACCTCATGAAATCTTTCAAATATTCTTCGTGGAACATCAGGGTGGCCTACATGCATTCTTGATTTAGATAGGATGTCATCAACATTATCCTCAATAATGTCATGCAACATGTCATGGAAGATGACAGTCATGTCACACTAATAGGTTACACTGACATTCTTCAAGCCAAAGGGTAAGACTTGATAACAAAATGTTTCCCATGGAGTGGTGAACATGGTCTATTTTTTGGTCCTCAAGTATAATCTTAATATATTTATACCCCAAAAAACCATCCCTGAGGGACAACATTTCATAGCCTATTATTAAATTGATGATCATGTCAATTTTAGGCAAAGGGAAATCATCTTTAGGACAAGCCTTGTTAATGTCTCTGAAATCAAAACATAGATGAATGCCATGTGGTTTTTTACTGACTGGGATGATGTTAGAGATCCACTTAGAATAATCAAGTGACTGAATGAACCTTGTCCCAATAAATTTTATAACTCCTTTCTGACTAGGATGGCTATGTGTAGATGTATTTTCCACATTTTTTGTCTGATTGGTTTGGCATCTGGATAGACAACAAGGTGATGTATTGCCAATGAAGGGCTAAGACCAAGCATGTCTGATTATGACCATACAAATATATCAATGATAGAAGGGTAACAATTAATTTGTGCTCCTCATCAATGAGTGACATGCCTAGGTAAAAATATTTTGATCATCATATGTTCTTATGTTGACTTTCATAGTATTTTTGACCAGTAATGTTGAGCCATATTTAATAATAGTAGGCAAGGAAGAGAACAAATTCTCTTTAGCTACTTGTTGATCACAACCTTCACCCATATATAAGGAATCTAAATTAGATATGCTAGCCAATTGTTAGTTGGCAAATGCCTCAGGAAAATATTGAGCAAGGCATTCAATATCTTTTTGTTCTTCAAAACTTATGTCAGAACCAATGGTAATGCTTGGACTAGGTGGACACTACACTTACTGAGGAGGGAGGTGAACTTCCCCATCAAAGAGTGTTTGAAATAGGTGTTCACTACTGGACTTGTTTTTTTTTACTCTTTCCCTAACCCAAGGATGCCTTAAAGAGGTTTTCACCTGAGCATGTAAATGTTTTAATTTTATCATGACCAAGGAAGTTCACGTGCTCTCCAAAATAGACGATAGGATCTACATGAAATTCAAAGCCTTGTTTATGATCACCAACTCGCAATCCATCTTGAAGGCCCATGATTTCATCAATATATTCCTTATTCTAAAAATCATCTAATGATATGATAAAATTTTGTTGGTCCCAATCGACAAGGTCAAGATAATGAAGGGTAAATGGATAATGGTTTGTAATGGTCATAATGGCATTCAAATTGAATAAATCAATATCTTCTATCTCGTTGTAGGAACTATAATGGGATGATATGTAGATGTTGGGATTTTTATTGTCAGTCGATGAAGTGGTATCACTTTTGAAATTTATGGGGTCACCCCCAAATAGCATAAATCCAAAACCTCTATTCCTCACATGTTTAGTAATCAAAATAGGTTCAATAATGCCTTGTACATTTGGTTCCAATTATTTTCCCTGATAGTATAAATGGTCCATGATTCTATTTGGTATGGGGTACTTAGTGCTTTGAAAATTAACAAAACCATCATCATACAACCAACCTCTCTTGATGCTAGTGGCTCGATCTTGATTGGATGATGTATCAAGTTCAAATATAAGTGGATCCTATAAAGTGGATTTGGATTTATTTTTCCAAATCATGTTGACCCTGCTAGGATTTTTATAAGATTTAGGATGGACATAGGACTTAGGAGAATTAGGCAATTTGTTGATGTGGAATACATCATGAATATTATACATGCCAATACCATCATCTTCAGTAGTAGAATGGGTGGACATGGTGATGGGAAATAGATCAATAAAAGTGGAAGAGAGGTCATTAGGATCAATATAATTGGACATGGGAGGCTCAAAAACCACCCTCTTACTTTTTTTGCCTGCCAATTCAGTGATAGGATAATAGGCATAGTTTTCATACTTAGCTTCTAAATGTTCGAAATATTGGTATGGTTGTAAGTCACCATAGATAGTGACCTCTAAACCAAAATGGGAGAACTTGATTTATTTATGTAGGGTGGAAGGGACTACTCATACTTCATGGATCCAAAAATAGCCAAGAAGCAAATTATAAGGCAAATCTATATCAATGGCATGACAATGGGTATTATGGGTGATAAGCCCAACAATGATAGGTAAACAAAAGGTTCACATAGATTCTCTTTCTACATTATCTTAAGACTTAATGGTGATGTTATTTGGCTGCATATCTGTTGTTGTACACCCCAATGTTTGGACAAGTTTTAACAATGTTATGTTTAACCCAGAACCATTTTCTATAAGAACCCATTTGATTTTATGATAGGAAATAATGACTTCAATGTAGAGGGGATTATTATGTAGGATACCAAGGGATGGCATATCTCACTGGTCAAATGTAAGTTTTTTTCTTGAGGACAAATGTCCCACAAGTGCCTGGAATTGGTTATGATTAATGTCATCAGGCATAGTGGATTTTTGATAGAAATCATTCATTATGGTCATGTGAACTTCAAACATATGTAAGAGATCTAAAATAGAAATATGTGCAGACATTTTTCTTAGTTTTTCACTAATATTGTATGGTTTCTCAATAATGGGATGAGAAGGTTTGGCCTTACCTAGCACAAGGTTTGGCTTAGAATTAGTTTTGGAAGGTACAAGGTTTGACTCAGATCAGTGTTGAAAGAAGGAAAAGTGAGATGGATGATAACTTTCAGCCATCTAGTTGTGACTATGTAACTTTGAGTTAGGAGGGAGTTGCCATAATTCAAGGAATGAGGAGGAGGTCCATGAATGGTAACCCATGAAAACTGAGGTGTAAGAGAAGTGTTGGAACATGGTGCAGAATTACTTGAAGAAGGGGATGGTGATCCTAAAATAAAGGGACCAACATTTTGGGCAAAGTTGAAAGGTACATGGGACTTGATTTTAATGGTAGTAACATGACTATTAATAATACATCTTACGATATTGTTGTGATCATATAGCATGGTACAGTACTCAATCTGATTGGTTTGGGTGTCATGATATTAATTACATTTATTGTGGCTTTAATTTTAACCTTGATTCAAATTAAGGCCTTACTCATGATGTTGATTATGTCCTTGGCCTTGGTTTTTATTTTTCCCTTATCATTGATTATTATGCTTTGGAAAGGGGTACTTGTATATACCCATGTCCCAATTGGTGTTAGGAGTTATCTTGTATAGCTCAATTTCTCCATTTTAAAATAAGTATTCAATAATGTGCCTTAGTTGCATACATCTATAAATTTCATGGCCCATAACATGATGATACTCACAGAATTCATTCTCATAATACTAATCTAGTTTGGGTTGATCTTTAGCAAAGGGTTTTGGCATAGGCCAAATAATCATGTTGGCAACAACTAATTTCTAGAACACCAACTCAATAAGATCCCATAGGTTGTTAAATGGTCAGTTTTTATAATATCCTTTATGTGGAGGATTTCTTTTTAGAGTGAGTGGTGGATTTGGTGGTACATTCTGAGTAGGGGGAGCTTGTATTATTTTCACATGTCATGATTTTGTAACACTATTACCTACCATGTTCTTGTTCTTGTTAAAAACCTCTGGCTTTTCAGTGACATTTGCTTCAATAGGTTTTAAGGTCCGGTTTGATGCTTGAGCTTGGGATTAGATTTTGATTAATCCTTTGTCAATGAGTGACTTTTCAATTTATACCCCTTTATCAGTGATTTCTTCGAACATATTGGCACAGTGAAGTCTTACGTTGTGAGAAACTTTAGGATGTAGGTTCATGCAAATATCTTTGGTAATTGTATAACCAAAAAATTGTATTAGAAACCACTAGCTAGTATTCTCCATCATTATAAGTATGTCGTGAAGCTCTTGCCTCCTCTATATTTCAAATTACATAAATCAACCACTGTCACCTCATGTTCTATGTTATAAGAGAAGTGATAAATAAATTTCTCTGACAAGCCATTTAAATAAATAAATTATCCCTTTGGTAATTTGAGTAGCCACTCTAAGGCTTGTCTACCCATACTATGTGGAAATAAACAAAGTAAATATATGCTACTGTAGGCTACTTCTTGACAAGCTACAAAGAAGGCTTGTATATGTTCCTTTGGGTCACCTTTCCCTTTGTATATCTCAAATTTTAGCACCTAAAAATGAGGGGGAAAGGGGACTTGAAGAAATATGAGATCAAATATATACGGGCATATCTCATTGAACTTGTATATCTTTATTTGGTTACTTATTTGAAGCCTTGAGACTACTTATTTAATTATGTTCCACTCTTGGATATTTAAAGTAGTTTCTGGTGGAAGGATATAGTTTTATTTGTTACTCATGGACTACTAAGTTTTATCACGGTTGGTATAGGTAGAAATGAAACCTCCTTATGTAGTCCTATTGGGAATGTGCATCTTATGCCCTAATTTCAATGTCTGATTTGTAATTTTTTGTTAGTTTTGATGCATATAGGAATATGTATGACATTACTAGTTCAGAGGATTTTGTAGTTGATCCCTAGGTATATGTTATTGATTATGAGGAATCTATAGTTTTGAGTTATAGGGAATCTACTTGTTTTGGGGAACCTAGGGTTGATTTATAAGAAGGCATTATTGTTGTTGGTTTACAATTGGAACTTATTTTCATTATGAATTCGAATAAGTTGGTCCTATGTTTTGTGAATTATTCATTACCTATTGGGGTGGTGGATTATTGGAAACTTATTATTGGGAGTGGTCTGATACTTGTGCAATATTCGGTGCGCGTTATGTATTTTAAATGGCTTCTTGATGGTTTAATAATGTGTTTTATGTATCAAGTGAAACTTGGTGTGAAGCACACATTGGCACAACTTGTTTAGGGGTAGCTAAAGGATCTAATTCATGTGTGGGATTAGCTCGGTATTATTACAATTATTTAAGTAACTAGTTTTGTTTTATAAACACAATAGTGTTAAATGGGATCATAGACAAAGAAGTCATTAAATTAGAGAAAATTTTATTTGTATAGCGTTGACTAATTTATTCTATGGTGAATGCAATAATATGACCAATTTGGAAAGGATTCACTAGTGGACCTTTCCCTTTTCTAGAAGAAGTAATGATTGGTTTAGATACTTGAGTATGAGATTGTTCTTGGTCAATACTTGGTTCATATTATTGTTCATCCATTCTAACAAGGGTATGCAATTAGTCTCTAAAAAAATTTGGTGGGAGCCTAGCTCCAAATTCTATTAGTCTCAAGAGAGCCGCATCTTGGTCTATGATTGGTTATCTATTATTGACCTTGGCTTGATCCCATAATGGGATGGATATCTCCAAACATAAATAGATGTTCCTCTCCATTGTAAAAGTTTTATTCCTTGTAACTAGGGCCATAAGAGACCCCACTATGAGTGTACCTCTACATGGTTGGAATGGTACTCATTTTTTATAAGTGTTACAAATGTACTCTTGGATCAATTTGGAATTTTGGAAACACTATCAAATGGTTCTTGGAAACCTTAGAATTGGTTTTGGTACAAGAAAGATCAATGTTCATAATTAGAAGGGATTAGACAATGTAATGATGTAGAATAAGAAGAAGAAGTGAATTCTTTAGAACACTTGACCTTAGTTGGTCAAAATTAGAAATTTAGATGAAGGTAAAATAATATTGGAACTTAGGGCATAGGATAATGCAAGAAAACCTAAGTATAAAATGTGTTGGTACCATATAAAAGGACAATGAGACTGTGGTTGGTCTTGATCATCAATCTAGAAGAAGGTTGGATGGTCTAGGAACTTAGGGCGTAGGCTAACGAAAGAAAACCTAAGTTCAAATTTAGAATAAAATAGGTTGCATATTGAGACACAATGGAAAATAAAGTTGAATGGTTCAAGAACTTAGGGTTTAGGTTAACTCAAGAAAACATAAGTCCAAAATCAAAATGAATTGGGAAGGGTAATGGTAACAAATGAGACAAAGATTATTATTTCAAATGATAGACGTAAAGTTGTGAGAAATTGCTAAGTATACAATGGTAATGTGAACCACATAACACCTCAATATGTAAATTGACGATAATGTGTAAAGCATGGTCACTTAAACTTTCACTTCAGTAAATATATTAAATCAAATTGAAATCCAATCCAGGTAACACAAATTAAATAAAATTCAAATTTAGAATAAAATAGGTTGCATATTGAGACACAATGGAAAATAAAGTTGAATAGTTCAAGAACTTAGGGTTTAGGTTAACACAAGAAAACATAAGTCCAAAATCAAAATGAATTGGGAAGGGCAATGGTAACAAATGAGACAAAGGTTATTGTTTCAAATGATAGACGTAAAGTTGTGAGAAATTGCTAAGTATACAATGGTAATGTGAACCACATAACACCTCAATATGTAAATCGGTGATAATGTGTAAAGCACGGTCACTTAAACTTTAACTTAGGTAAATATATTAAATCAAATTAAAATCCAATCCAAGTAACACAAATTAAATAAAAAGAGTAAACCACTCAAGCGCAAGTGATAGGCAAGACTCAAGTGTAAACTGCGATCTAGGAATTTGACTTAAGAGAGGATGGTTAGTATGGTATTAGTTCCAAAATGAAATAAACACACTAATAACATAACATTTATAGGCCTAGACACTAGGGAGAGCTTAGTTAGAAAAAGCAAATAATAAACACAACTAAAAATCAAAGAATCAAATACAAGAGTTCCTTCACCTTCCTTGGATGCTCTAAATGCCTTTGTAGTGGTGGCTTGCTTGGCTTGTGTTCATGAAGTCCTTGGCAATAGAATCTTGGCTACCTCCATCTCTCCTTGGCACCTTTGGCTTATGGCTTGGCTTGGCTTGGAATCAATTTGGCATGGTAACACTAGTTTGAATGACTCCTTGAAGATATTTGTGCATTATAACTTTGCACCAAAATAGCTAAGAAATGATGTTGTGAGGCCTCCTATTTATAGATTTTTGGATTTGATCATAATCAACCTCAACCGTCCATCTCAAGATTGAGATGTGTGGTTGAGGATTAATTTACTTTTTTTTAATTAAGTTTGTAATTATCCTCATCATGGCATTGGAAGAAGGGGCAATTAAGAGGCATGGAAGGCATTGATGAGGCATGGAGGGCATCAATCCTCATATTTGTGGCATTTATGGCCTAGGGATGTCTTCCCAAAAAATGAGGGCACTTGATGATGAAAATATTTAATATCCATTTCCAAAACAAAGTATTCAACAATTTTTTATGGAATTCTTAATTATCCCTTGATTTGGGTTAGTTAGCTCTTAAACATGATTAAGCACTTTATGCACAAATTATTCAAATTGATCAGAATGCCTTGTTATTGGTCCTAAATTTGACTAGATTGGAATTGGAAGTCACTGTCAGATGTATTGGATGCATATTCCTATTTAGGAAGTTACCAATAACAAATAATAGAAGTATGCATTTTGTGCAAAATATTTGATAGAAAAGAGCAATCTAGAGCACATCGGTGCAAATTTGGCATTTTGACTCTAAATGAACTGATCAAAGTTAGCTAGCCCATAAATTGCATTGCCCCGTTTACGGATACCCTAGCTAAAATTGGCACTTGAATATGTCAATTTCACATAATTTAGCATGTTTTAGTGTTTTTAAGCCAAATTGTGCATTTTGGGTCAAAATTGGCCAAAAGCCTAGTTAGAGGTTATCAGTGGCCAGCTTTAGGTGTCTACAGTTTGCCCCTATTTGGGATGGTATTTCAATATATAAGCATAATAACATCTTCTCAAAGAATGAAAAGGTCCTATATGCCTACAACTACAATGATGTTAAACTAATTGTATGATGCCCCCTCAAGGGAATGGTTAGCACAAGCAAGTCAGAAAATGATCCCTCAAAAAGAAAGAAACAAAATAAGGGGGCTAAATAAAGGAAATATGATGGGGTGAAAACACAATGATACTAAAAAAAAGTAGTTAAAATCATTAAGAATGCAAGTGAGATGGTGTGCAATGGTTTGCCCAAAGGCTGTTATAAGCATTGTACCTTGATAGTGGCAACATGGTATGATAACACAATGATTTTCCCAAAGGTGGTTATAATCATTGAGAAGATGGAGTTGCCCTAGTTAGGATAGACACACAAGAGAATAACATGCCCCTATATAGTCAAAAAAAGTAAAGTGGTGAAAACATAATGATTTGCCCAAAGGTGGTTATAATCATTGAAAAATGAAAGTGGGACAGTGTGCAATGATTTGCCTATAGGTGGTTATAATCATTGGACCTTGATTATGGAAAACATGATAAACTTGGTTGAGGATGGTGATAATCATTGGACCTTGATTATGGAAAACATGATAAACTTGGCTGAGGATGGTGATAGCTTAACATAGAGGGTAATGATGAATTAGAACAACCTACTAGTAGGGAGATGCACATTCGAACTAATAAAGGTTGAAATTCTTTTGTGATTAATTACTCTATTTGGGATATGATTGGGAGTGAATTGGGATGTCAGTGCCAAAGAGATAATGCCATTACTAAATAAACTTCTTGAACCTGAGGTTTGTTGTAGCATGTATTGATAGGCATCATGATATAACATCATGAGGACTTGGCAGAAATATGCATGAGGATTGACTCCCATAATCCAATAGTCAATAGAAAACAATGCACTAATGATAAAAACCATGATGATAATGTAAACATATGAATATGGATGGATTCAAGTGTAAGTGTAGGCAAGGAATCACCTAATAAACACACATAAACTGAATCAAGGTAACAGTGATGAAAGCAAAAAATAGGCAAACAAACAAACAAAATAAGTAGAAATAAACAAACAAATAATGCAATAAAAAACCTATGAACATTGCCAATAGAAAATAGGTGACAACTTAACAAATGAATAAAATGCGGGAATAAAAGAAAAAGAAGGGGGTGGCCAAGCTGGCTCCATATGCACTAGGCAAGTGGATGTTGCCTACATATTTCCACGAATATAATAACCAATAAAAAACTTCAGGCCAAATGTAGTTCTCCCAAGGAATAGGAAGAACATGATAATTGATGAAAAAAATAGAATGAATGTGATAGAAGAATAGGAATGGTCTTGCAAAATGGCAAGTGCGTCAGAGAAAAAGGCCAAAAAAGATGGGGAAACTAAATGACAAGTGATTTGCTTGTAACTTACTAAGTGTTCTTAGAATCCTTAAGGCAAAGAAGTGGTCAATGTTTTTGTTCTTTTCTAATGATTTTGGAATGTTTTAAGGAAGTGGTTTGGAGTGTCGCAACTCAATAAAGAATGATGAGACACTAAATGGTTCAAGCTCATAAAATGGCAAGAGTGTGGCTTAGATTGCTCACAAAATGGCGAGAGCATGGCTTAGGTTGCTCACAAAATGGTAAAAGCATGGCTTAGGTTACTCAAAAAATGGTGAGAGCATGGAGAAAGGGGTGACTGAGCTTACCTCAACAAGTATTGAACACTACCTACATAGTCCCAGAGTAGGACCTCAAGTCACTATAGTTCTGCCCTTATAGCGGAGGAAATCGATTAGTGCAGCATTCAATTCAAAAAAAATAGGCATAGTTAGTATAAAGGCACAATGTGTTATAAGAAGTGGTAAGTGGTTATGTCAAGGCTTAGTGTTGCCCCTAGTTTTCCCATAGGTAGTTATAACTAAGACACAATGGTATAGATCAATGATACTAATTTTTCCAAAGGTGGTTATAATTAGAAACAAGACCGGTGGTAAGAAAGAATAACAAACGAAGGATGCAACTGCCAAAACTTTGGTCACACTATCTCAAAATATGAAACTTTTATCACATTATGTTCTTGAACAAACTAATGAACTGATCAGATACATTGATGCTAAAATTATGTAATGAATGACAAAAACAAAGGTCAAACAGGCTAGGTTTTAGGACACATTAGGTCGATAAGTTAGAAGCAGAAAGTGGATATGGCAAAGAGGATGGATAAGAATGATATGTATATAAAGAATAATAGTGACAAAAAGGTATAACTAAAATGGTCCTTACAGACAATACACCTTAGCATTCAAGTATACTACCACTTAAGAGGAATAATATTCATTGGCTCTAGAAGTTCTTCTCCATCTAGTGTGGCAAGCCTGTATGCTCCTGATCTATAATCTACAGTGATGATGAAAGGCCCTATCCAGTTGGGTTTGAATTTCTCTTTATGTTTCTTCTTGGTTATGGTATTCTTTTGGTTTTCTTTAAGAACAAGATCACCAAGTTCAAATGTTATATACTTGACATGTCGATTATTGTGGCCTTTGAGTCGATTTTGATATGCTTGAAGATTATAGAGCATGGTCATGCATTTCTCATCCAGTAGGTCTAGCTCTTGTAGGCAAGCTACTCGATAGTCATGATCATCCAAGACATGTTTGAAAGAGATGCATAGTGAAGACAACTTGACCTTAATGGGAAAAATGGATTCAGTACCATAAATAAGTGAGTATGGAGTGGCTCCTATTAGGGTACAATGATTGGTATGGTATGCCCAAAGGGCAAGGATATTTGGAGGTGCTAATCATGACTGGCATCATTGATAATCTTTTTGAGAATGTTGACAATGGTTTTGTTGGATGCCTAAACCTGACCATTACCTTGAGGGCAATAGGCTATAGAAAAGTGTTGTTTGATGTTATATTTGGTACATAACTCATCTACATCTTTGTTCTTGAATGATCCTCCATTATCAGATATAATGTTAGAGGGAATACCGTCACAGAAAATGAGGTGGTTGAAGATGAAGTTAGAAATTTGCTTTCCAATCATGTGAGGGTTATAGCTTCAACCCACTTAGTGAAATATTTGGTGGTAGTAAGGATATGTTTATGGCCATCAGATGAAGTGGGGTTAATCTTCCCAATGAGGTCAAGTCCCCATGTAGAAAACGGCCATGGTGTCAACATCGGTTTTAGAGTTTTTGTTGGGGCATGAATCAAATTAGCATGTCATTGACATTTGTCACATTTCTTTACAGATGTAGTGGCATCTGTGTCCATTATGGGCCAATAATAACTAGTACATAAGATCTTTTTGGATAGAAATACCATGATATAATGGGCTCCACATATTCCTTCATGAACTTCTCTTAACACTAGCATAGAATCTGTCAAAGTTAAACAATGAAGCAGAGTTCCATCAAAACTATAATGGTAAAGAGTGGATCCAAGTAAAGTATAATGAGTAGAATGATGAATGAAGGCTTTGGTTTATTTTTAAGATAGGTTAGGTCGCAGAACTTGGTCATGAAGTTAGTTGTAAAGGTCTAAGTACCAAATAGAATCAAGACCAACAATATCACAAATCATGGCAATTATTAAAGGTTCATGAGCTGGTGCTGATAAATTCTCAATGAGGAACTGATACTCTCTAGCTTTATCTATTTCTCAAATCAAAGAGCCAATAGTAGTGATGGCATCTGCAGTTTTGTTATTAGCCCTCGGTATATAATAAAATTGAATGTTGGCAATTTGTTTTTTAAGAGTGTCAACCATGTCTTTATATAGAACCAGTTTGTCATCTTTGGTTTGAAAATAATCTATGACCTGATTGATGATTAACCAAGAATCACCATAAACTTCAAGATGAGATATATTCCAATGCACTACTTGTCAAAGTCTTGCAATAAGTGCTTCATACTCGACCATGTTATCTATAAAAGGAATGATGATTTTGAATGATTTAGGGGTTAGATACCCCTATGATGTAATAAATATAGGCATGCCCCTAATCCATGTGTAATGAATGAACCATCAAAATACAACTTCCATGACTATTCCTCAAGGGGTGTGTCCATGATGGTCATGATGGATTCAATAAGAAATTGAAACATGAGTGGTTGGGTGTCTATGAGAGGTGTTTTAGTAAGTTGATATGTAAGAACTTGTCCTTTGATTGCCTTCTAATTGACATACTTTATTTCAAACACACTGAGAAGCATGATCCATTTATCCATTCTACCATGCAAAGCTATTTTAGATAGTAGATACTTGAGTAGATATATCTTTGAAATGACAATGGTTTTATTATTCAACATGTAATGATGCAGTTTTTGAGCTACGAAAACCATGGCTAGGCAAGCTTTTTCAGTAGGTGCACAGTTATGTTCATATGTAACCAAGGTATAACTTAAGTAGTATACAACATGATCCTTGACATTGTCATCATGTTAAGCAAAGAGTTCCCCCAAGGCATGATCAGTAGCTGATAGGTATAACAAGAATAGCTTTCCTGGCATAAGAGGTAATAAAATAAGTGGATTGATAAGATAATCTTTGAGTTGTTGAAAAACTATTTGGCAGTGATCATCCCAGTGGAATACAACTCCTTTCTTTAAAATATGTGTAAATAGATGGCACTTATCTGGTAATTGAGATTTTAAACATTGGATTGACTGGATCTTACCCTGCAAACTATGGAGTTATTTTAAATTGGTTGGTGGTGGCATCTCGATGATATCATAGAATTTAGTTGGATCGACTTCAATACCTCTATGATATATGATGAATCCAAGTAATTTTCTTGAAGTTACACCAAACACATATTTTTTCAGATTGAGTCTGACTTTTTACTCTTGTAGTCTTTCAAATATCTTACACAACACTGATGGATGGTCGGCCCTGGTCTTGGATTTTTCCAATATGTCATCAACATAGTCTTCAACAATATCATGCATCATATCATGGAATATGATAGTCATGGCTCTCTGATATGTATCTCCCATATTCTTCAAGCCAAATGGCATCACCTAATAGCAAAATGTTCCCCATGGACTGGTGAATGCTATTTTATGCTAATATTATGGAGTTATTCTGATTTGATTGTATCCTAAAAAGATATCCATGAGTGAAAGCATTTCATAACATATCATGGAGTCAATGATCATGTCAATATTAGGCAATGGAAAATCATCTTTAGGATAAGCTTTGTTGATGTCTCAAAAATTAGTACAAATTTTGATTCCTTCAGGGTTTTTACTAACATGTACAACATTAGAGATCCATTCAGAGTAGTGAATAGATCAAATACATCCTGCTTTTAAGAGTTTTTCCAACTCTTTCTTTACCAATATAGTAATGTGAAGATGCATCTTACGTAACTTTTGTTTTATCAATCTATAATTAAGATTAACCATAAGGTAGTGTAAAACCAAGGTGGGATCTAAACCTAGCATGTCAGAATAGGCCCATGCAAAAATATCCACAAACTCTCTCAACAAAGCTACAAAGACGTCGTATTCCTCCTCAGTGAGAGATGCTCCTAATTTTATCCATTTTAGGTCTAATGGATTCCTGGTATTTACCTTAATTATATCTTCAACTAGAAGGGTCAAACTATCTTTTAAGATAGTAGGCAGTGACTTGAACTATTGGACTATGTCAGGGTCCTCTATTAGGACTTGCTCTTCAACTTCTCCTAGGCATGATGAATATGAATCCCCTAATGGGAGATATGGCCATGTAATAAAAGTAGTTGGAAATTCTTGAAGTATTTGATCAAATACTTATTTTTGCTCAAAGCTAAACACTGATCCATAGGTAAGTTCATCGTTGGTGGTCTTTTGGTCTAAATTTGAAGAAGAATGAACACCCCCATCTAATGGTGCCAAAAATAGGTTTTCACCACTAGACTAGCCTTTATCTTTACTTTTTCCCTGGTCAAAAAGCACCTCAAAGAGTTTTTAACTTTGGGACCTCAACGTTTTACTTATTTGTTTTTGGCTAAGGGTGTTCACTCATTTTCCAAAATAGGCTGTAGGATCCAATTGATTGAGAATCCTGATTTGTGATCTCCTAATGGAACATTGTCTCTAAGGCCTAATAAATTAAGAATGCCTCATCATTTTAGAACTCATCAATCAGTAGACTAGATTCTTGTTGGTCCCAATCTATCAGTTGGGGATAATATAATGGCAATGGATTGTGATGAACAACTTGGGTAAGGGTATAAATGGCATTGTTATCAAATAGATTGGTTTCAGCTAGGTTATCAAAGGTAAGGCAATGATCAGGCTCTGCTTCCTTATCAGTATAATCATCACTAGTTTCTAGTGATGGAGTTTGAATAAAATATGTGGAGTCACCCCCAGGTGGTTTAAATCTAAGTCTATAAGGTCTTTCATACTTAGTCATGGGAATTGGCTTAATGGTTCCTTGTTGATTTGGTCTGAGGACTCTTCTTTCATAATTGTGATGCTTCATGATCCTATAGGGAATAGGATACTTTGAATTTTTATAAAAATCAGCTTGGTCATCATTATATAACCATGATCCATCCACCTAAAGAGGGTCAGGTCCTAGGCTAGATGCAGGTACAAATGTGACAAGTCCTTATCTTTGTTCTTTCATTGCTAATACATATATGGGATGACCTTAGGTCGCTCAAAGGTTTTCAGATTTTGAGGAAGATTGACAATATAAAATGTATCATGGGTCACATATTCTATTGGTCCATTATCTAAAATGGTGAAATGATTAGAAGTTTCAGGAGGTGGCATGTGGGAAAGAGAATCCAAGGTATTAAGATCTATGCAATTATCCAATGAAGGATCAATAAGTATAGCCTTTCCTTTATCCTGCTTGGAACTTGGATTTATGTTGTATTGATAATTATAGCTTTGAAACTTGACCTCAAGATGCTTGTACTGTTCATATGGGTGTAAATCTTCTAGAATATTTACCTTCATCCCTGAGTGAGAAAACTTGATACATTGGTGCAGTGTTGATGGGACTGCATGAATCTCATGTCACCAAGGCCTACCTAGAAGCATATTAAATGATAACTCAAGATCTAGCACATATCAAAGTGTATCATGGGTTAAAGGCCCAATGATAATTGGCAAACTAATGGTGCCTTGTGACTCTCTTTCCTGATTATCATAGGCTTTGATAGTTATTATTTATGGTTGGAGATCCATCATTGTGTACCCAAGAAGCTTGATGAGCTTGAGGGACACTATGTTGAGGATGGATCCATTATCTATAAGGACACGTTTCACATTATATTATCTGATACAAACTTCTATGTGCAATGGGTTATTATGGAGCAGGCTAAGGGAAGACATATCGCTTTGGTTGAAGGTGACTTGTTGAGTTGGAGCCAGGTGTCCAACTAAAGCTTGAAAGTTATCAGGGGATATGACACTAGAAACAATGGATTGGGTCAATAACTCATTCAAGATGTTCTTATAGACTATTGACATTCATAGCAAATCTAAAATATAAATTTGTGCTGGTGTCTTCTATAATTGTTCCATAATATCAAACTTCTTGTCTTGGTCAGTAGTAGATGGTTTATTTCAAGGTTGAATAGTTGGTTGGATGATAGGCAAAGTGGCGGATGGTTCTGGGCTTGGGATAGTAATCTTTGACCTCTGAGTCGTGACTACACAATTGGGATTAAACACTAGACCATTATTATTAACTAATGCTGAGAATAGTGTGAGACCAGATAGGACAAGTCTCGATTACTGGTGCACTTGCACATGGTCACGTGGTAAGAATGAGTTGTCATTATAAGATCCCAAAGTGGAAGTCCTAGTTTGTTGGTTTGCCTATATGCATTCCCATGTCAAATAAGGATTATCCATGTGATTTAGCTAAATATTGTTGTTTAGTAATAGTCTAGGCTGATTAGTGTTTGGTCTAGAATTAATGAAGATGGTATTAATGCTACCCCCTATAATATGACCTATAACCCTATTGTAGTAATGTGCAACTGCATGGTAGGTATGTTGGTTGTCACCATTTTGACCTTAGTTTTGTCCATTATTCTATCATTGTGGGTTCTGTTATTGGTTTTGTTGTTTTTGTTGGTTTGGCCTTTGATTTTGATATGGTTGATTTTATTGTTGCACTAGCCATTGTTGTTATTATTGATTGTTCTACTGCTATTGATTATTATGTCAGCAAAAGAGGTTTTAATAGATCCCATGAGTTTGATTAGAAGTGGAAGCACCATTATCCAATTGTATCTCCCCATTCTCCAACATATTCTCGATTAAATGCTTGATTTGGACACATCTTCGTAGATTATACCCGTTGACCTGATGATAGTCATAAAATTCATTTTCATGGTACCCATAAGGATAAGGAATGTCTTGCGGATAATGTTTTGGTATGGGCCAACCAATTAGATTAGTGAAAACAAGCTTATGAAATATAGATTCAATAGGTTCTCCTAGGTTACTAAAGACATGACATGCAGGTATGGTTCTTTTAGGAGGAGGGGTTTGTAATGGTAATGACTACTGTATTTGTTATGCAAGTTTTGGTTGTTATGCTTGGAACATTGGAGAGGTTATTGGGTAGGAGTAAGTTGAAAAGGTGATGTAGATAATGTATGCATAGTTTGGACATGATGAGATTTGGTTACTCTATTTCCCACAATATTCCTATTGTGATTGAATTGTGTCAGTCTTTCTTGATTATTAGCCTGTGCCAGTTGTGATGCTTGCATTTGATTAGAATGTTGGTCATTTCCATGATTGGTACCTTGATTTTGATTAGTTTAATTAATCTTGATGACCCCTTTATTGATGAGTTCCCTCTTGATCAACAAACCTTTATCAATGATATCTTTGAACGTATGTACACATTGTAGTTCCAGATGATAGGCTATTTCACTATGCAAAATTTTAGTAAACACAATAGCTAATTATTTATCCGGTAAACTATGGGTAAAATGGCTTGCAAGGGATCTTTATCACTGTAAATAATTTGCAAAACTCTACCCAGCTTTATGCTTTGCTTGTGTCAGGTCTACTAATGAAATCTCATGCTCAAGATTGTAGGAAAAGTGATACACAAATTTATAAGAAAGATAATCAAAATCTGTTACTGAATTCTTAGGAAACTTTATAAACCACTCCAAGGCTTGTCCATCCAGGCTAAGTGGAAACAACAACAAAAGGTATATGTCACTATATGCCACTGGTTGACATGCAACAAATAATTCGGTCAAATGGGCCTTAGGGTCACCTTTCCCTTTGTACTTATCAAGTTTGGGTGGTTCATATCTTGAAGAAAATGGTATCTAATAATACTCCATATTGAATGGATAGGAACATATGTCATCCAATTTTAACTTTTTAATTTGCTTCCCAGCCTGAATGGCAGCAATTGCATCTTTCATCTGTTGCAATTCTTGGGATAGAAAAATAGAAGGGATATTGGTTTGAGGAAGAATTTTGGTTTGGGTAAATGGTTGAGAGGTCACAAGTGGAACACTTTGACCAGGGTATGATGGAGACACTTTTTGGGGTACATTAGCTAGGTTGGGCAATCGACCAAGAATATGCATACGTGGATTAGGGTGTACTTTAAATTACACATTTGGCTATGCAATATTATGGTTTGGGTTGGCAATAAAGGTTTGACATAGGGGATTTTGTGGTTGGGATGGAAGAATATAATTATACTATGCCTATTGTAGTTGAAAAGGGACATACTACTAACTAATCAAACCTTGTTATTGAGTGGGAACTTATGGACCAAGACCCTATCTCTGGATTTGTGGCACATTTTGAACCAATGATTGTCTAGTAGGTACTTGAGAAACATGAGGACCTCTTTGTTGCATGAATCCCTATTAGGAAATGAAAGTAGGATGTATATTTGACATCTATCATTAACCAGTATTCACATACTGTTGACTAGTCATTATTTGGTTTTGAACTGGCATATTATTTTATGACTGAAGAGGTATGTTTGTCATTACCTGACGACGTGGAATATTAGTTGCTCCTGATTGAGGTGGCAATGTATTCATCCTTTATTATGTTGATATACTAGGTTGTGTCTATTGTTATGGAATACTACTCACTACTTATTGAGGACGAGTAGGTATCATCACATTCTGTCATTGAGGTGTGACATTAGTCATTGTTTGATTATTAAACCCCATAGGTTGCACAGTTGAGGAGGCAGATAGTTGAGGCTGGGGCACAGAAACTCCTATTCCTTGGTATGATGATCTGCTCATGGGATTAACTATAGCCACATGTTGTTGGCTAGTTGATTGTGCATTGGTACCGCTTTGATCAAGATTGGACGTTGTTTGCACATTGTCTACTACATTTGGCTCACTATTCAGTGTAGAGGTTGAAGACACTTATTCAATAATGGGCATATGCATCAAGTTATCTATCAAAGTGGTTTATACAAATGGGTTAGAACATAGATTTTCTTGTCCAGTTAATTCCATCAACACTCCTGTCTAAGGTACTAGGTTAATGAGGGGCTTACTCACCATGTTCATCTAATTGAAATCACATGTTAAATTTAGGTAGGTGTGGTATGTTATTTGCATTTGTCTAAATTGATCTTCCATGCTATTTTTGCCTTAATTAGATATATTACAGTCTTGGTACGTTGTTTGGACTAAAGCCATAGGATTGCTAAAAGCATGTTCATCGTAAATGATATTGTGGGGCACTCTTACTAGACTTGGTAAATTTTCATGGGGGAAGTCTGCTGGAAACTTAACCCTTATCTATATAGCCCTAACCAAAATCTCATCTTTGTTCTCTAACAAATGTTTTTCAAACAAAAATGGATCATAAATGGAAGCCAAATTAGTATAATATGGTTGTTGAAGTAGTGGCTCATCCACCATGGGTATTGTAGCTAAGAATTGTGTGGTTTGTTCTTGGTCCTATTCTATGTAAGGTGGTGTGTTAACCAAATAGTTAGCCAATGGATCTTGGCTTTGTGCCCCTAATTGAGTATTATAAAAGGGATAAGAATCCATCTCATAAGTAATGTTATTCGATAGGGGTCTTGCACCATTTCTTCTTGCGCAACTACATTATTAATCCTTAGATTGTACATGAGTCCACTACGAGTGTAGGAATACATGTTGGGATCCATAGTTAATGCTTTGTGATAAAAGGTCAAAGAGTTCTAAAAACTCTTAAAAATATAGAATCTAAAACAAATGATGCCTTCAACTTGGTCTAGATTTGTCAAAAAGATCAAAAGGTTTATGTAAAGTTTTATGAGGAATAAAGTTTGCGTGAAGTACCTAACGTTTCACTATTCAAAATGCCAAACTCTAAGGTCAAAATGTTTCAAATTAGTCTAATCTAAGAACTTAAAAGTTACTAGGTCTTTTGGCCAAATGCGGTGTCAAAAGCTAGGCTCAAACAAGGCATGTGCTAGGACTCTTGGCCAAACGACGTCAAAAGATAGACTTTGAAAAAAGATGAATGTTTTAATCTAACATATTTGAAACACTTCTAAAAAACACTAGGCATTTGATTCTTGGACATGAACTTGATTGACTAGGTATAAGGTATGAAACAAAATGCACTTTAGCAATAATTTACTTTCTTCACAAAAAATGGTATAAAACTTGGTTCTTTGGACAAATAGGCTAGACAAAGGTGAATAGTATAACCATTTTAGACAAAAGATCACAAAATTACACTCAAATTGGTCTAATTTTATAGGAACAAATTTGGAACTCTATGCAAGAGGGTCTATGAAATAATGTTTGAAATGATTTGGGCAATGTAACAATGTTATACTATCCAAAAAGGTGTGATAAAAAAGGCTTGTTTCAAAAACTCTCTAAGGCAAAGACATTTTCCTACAATTTTGACAACATAACACTACCTTTATTGACTCAAAAATGTTGTGCTACATGGACTTAAAGTGCAAGTGTTTAGCACAAAATGGCTTAAGTCTATCAAGTGATGATAATGATTATGAGTCTTAAACAACCTTCAACCTAAATTGGAAATTAAACCTAAGTTCCCTCAAGTTTAGTGCAAATGGTGAACCCACTTAACACATCAACCCTATGAATTTGTAAAGGTGTAATTTTGAATTTAAAATATAAGTGAAGGACTTAAACAGCTTTGGTAAAGGTCTAGACTTAATTGGGCAGCATAACTACACAACAGTGGATAATATGACTCTCAAGCTTTTGATCAACTTTGAACAAGGCAAATGGATGTTCTCATGTATGCATCATAATGCCTCCTTTGTTCAAAGGAAATTAGGACTATGTGTTTCATTTGGATTGTTTGTTTACAGCAAGTTTTTAACTCAACACGAGACTTTAAACTAGGACAAGATCAACAAATTAATTGCCCTTAGTTCCTAAACTGACAAGGTTGCTTGGTATTGTTGGAATCTATCAATATAAATCATTTGAGAGGATTTCAAGTGTTCATCCAAAGTAAATGTGCATTATATATTAGGGTTTTTACACCCCCCTTCTCTCAAATAATATTACTGTGACATGGACCTTGAGGTGCACCTTGCACCAACAATACTTCTGTGGCAAGTGGGGATTTGTTTAAACTCTAACAAGTTTCTAAATGATCTAGGGGAATCAATTACACAATGACTTTCACAGTAAGCAATGCAAATGAAAAGCATGGATTTTGGGTTTGTATCACTTGGCTTGTTGCAAAAAGGTATAGTCCTTTTTGTAACCACTACATCCTGTTGTTCGCTCAATGTAGTGCAATATCTAAAGTACCACTACATCCCATGTGTAACTCCAAAGGAGCCAAATAAAGTCAATTTCGGGAGGTAAAACATTGGGTCAAAGCTTCCCTAAAGAGCTTGTGGGAGATTATGAAGTCCCCCTGGCAAGCCAAGATGCATAAATAAATAAATAAAGCATAAAATAGAAAGACTTTAGTGTAATTTTCAAGATCACCCAAACTTTGATGAGTTTTTGGTGAGTAATTTAGATGACTTTCTTTCTAAGCCTTGGACTAGGCTATTTGCAATAGGAATGGTGCTTTTGATTCCAAAGGTTCCCTATAGGGAACAAATGGAAGAGCATACACACAACATTCCTCTTTTTGCCAAATAAAATCTAATTAAACAACTATTGCAAGCAAAAATTGACAAGTGTGTTCAATTTTAAACCCAAATGAAATGTTTGGTGGTATTCATTTGACCCCTTAGTCTTAGTTGTAAACTTTGAAAAACATTCACTAAAAACCCTTAAATTCTTTGTTAAACATCCAAAACAAGGTTTCTCATCAAATTTTAAGCATGCAAAAGTGATTTAAACATGTTTGAAGCAAAAATCCCGCTTGGTCCTACAAAAAAATCATTAGCATGTCCTTTAGCTTTGAAGCTCTTTTGACTTTGAAAAAAAAAAACTTTGAAAAATTAGGTCTCAAGTTTGTGTTTTTAAAAAAACATAGAGACCGACATCGGTTAATACCACTGACATCGATTAGGAGCAAACAAGATGTAACTGATGTTGGTTCTACTGATCGACGTCAGTTAAGTCAAGTAATCGATGTCAGTATTTCTGTCGATGTCAGTTACTATGTAAAAATTGTGGCAACCAAAAATGGTAAAATAAAGTTAGAAAATCAATTTGCAAGAGTTTTAAAAGCTTAAATGAATTTCTTAGAGTTTCAAAAGGATCTTCTTCAGGTGTAGGATGTGTCTCATCCTACCAGGCATGCCATTATGTGATCTAGGAATTTGACTCAAGAGAGGATGTTTAGTATGGTGTTAGTTCCAAAATGAAAACAAAATCATATAAAAACACTAATAGCATAACATGTATAGGCTTAGACACTAAGGAGAGATTAGTTAACAAAAGAAAATGACAAACACAACTAAAAAGCAAAGAATCAAATACAAGAGTTCCTTCATCTTCCTTAGATGCTCCAAATGCCTTTGTAGTGGTGGCTTGCTCAGCTTGTGCTCATGAAGTCCTTGGCAATGGAAGTTTGGCTACCTCCATCTCTCCTTGGCACTTTTGACTTATGGCTTGGATTAGCTTGGAATCAATTTGACATAGTAACACTAGTTAAAATGACTCTTTGAAGATATTTTTGAATTATAACTTTGCACCAAAATAGCTTAACAATGATGTTGTGAGGCCTCTTATTTATAGATTTTTGGATTTGATCATAATCAACCTCAACCATCCATCTCAAGCTTGAGATGTGTAGTTGAGGATTAATTCAATTTTTGGAATTAAGTTTGTAATTAACCTCGTCGTGGAATTGGAAGAAGGGGCAATTAAGAGGCATGGAAGGTATCATCAAAGGCATTGATGAGGCATGGAGGGCATGAATACTGATATTTGTGGCATTTATGGCCTAGGAATGTCTTCCCAAAAAATGAGGTCACTTGATGACGTAGCTATTCAATATCCATTTCCAAAACAAAGTACTCAACAATTTTCCATGGAATTTTTAATTATACCTTGATTTGGGTTAATTAGCTCTGAAACATGATTAAACACTTTTTGCACAAATTACTCAAATTAATCAGAATGACCTGTTATTGGTCCTAAATTTGACTGGATTAGAATTGGAAGTCACTGTCAGATGCATTGGATGTGTATTCCCATTTATGAAGTTATCAATAACAAATAATGAAGGCATGCATCTTGTGCAAAATAATTGATAGGAAAGAGTAATCAAGATCGCATGGGTGCAAATTTGGCATTTTGACTCGAAATGAATTGATCAAAGTTAGTTGGACCATAAATTAGATTGCCCCATTTAGGGATACCCTGGCCAAAATTGGCACTTGAATATGTCAGTTTCACATCATTTAGCATGTTTTAGTGTTTTTAAGCCAAATTGTGCATTTTGGGTGGAAATTGGCCAAAAGCCTAGTTGCAAGTTATCAGTGGCCAGCTTTAGGTGTCTACATAAACTACTTATTTTTAGACTAAAACTTGAAAGTATATTTTGAACTAGGTTTTGAGAGACAATTGGACCTATTTGTATGACATGGTCTTAGACTCAAGAATTAAATGTAGTACACACTCCTATCTTAATAACTGATATAAGGTCTGCATCGTATCCACCAAATTCTATAAATATACTAGTTCTTGAGAGAAATTAAGTGTTAATCTAGTAAATAAAAGTGCATGAAAGTAGAGTGTTTGGACCCCATCTATCTCTGAAGAACAAGTAAATGGCATGGAACTTAGAGTGTTAAATAAACTCAGCATTGGTAAGATAATACACAACTGGAGTCTCTTAGTCTAAATTTTTTGAGTTGGCTTTCTATAAGGTCCACAAGTATCAAAGAATAATTGGGAATAATAAAATATCCATAAATTGGATGATAAATTATCTATACTGTTATGAAAGGGTCTTGTTCCTTTTGTAACCACTTCATCTATTGATTGCTCAGTGAAGTGTGATGTTTCGATTATGCATGTTTTTGGGATCCATTTGACTCATCAGGTTAACCATTCAACCACATTCCAATCGAATGACACACCTAATTTGTATACCAAATATATAAGTGGGGTTGGTACGATGTTGGGAGATGAAACCCTAGGTTAACACACCCTTAACAGACTTGTGAGGAGGCCATGAACTATTAATTTCTAAGTCAAACAAAAAATAAATGAACAAAGGGTCATTTTTAAGTCATCCAAGTTCCTAGGAATGAGGAGAGAGCATATGTTATTTTCTTTGGGTTTGACTCACAAGAAAGTAAATGAGGCAAAATTATGTTTTCAAGTCACCCTATGAAAGGGGAGAGCATATGTGTAATTCTACCAAAATAAAGACTACATCAGCAAGAAGCACAAAACTTTGCATAAAACATAATAATGCCAAAGTGAACAACATTTTAAAAGTAGCAATTTTGAAATGTGGATGAGTTTTAAAACACCAAATTTTGAAATGTGTATGACTTTTAAAACAAAAAATTTTGAAATGTGAATGAACTTTTTAGGATGTAATTTTTTTTCTCCTTGCTTAAGAAAACCTACAAAAACTTGTTAGAGGATTATAATAGGCATAAACTTTAGTTTTTAAAATTTAGCCTTTGGCATCCTAAAAGAAAACAAATTAGCCCTTTTGTACTTTCAATTTTATGAAAAATATATGCACAATTAAGATAAACTAACTGCACAATCAGAAAACTTGTGAGAAAACACATGGTTTTAAAAAAACATCAAAAATGGATTTTGTATGATGACAAAGAAAAATTTGAAAGATGGCCTATTTTCTATTCAAGCCACATATTTTTAGGTATGGTAGCAGCATGTACTAAGTCTAGGTTGTGGATTTTCTAGTTCAGGTTGTTGATTTTAAGTCAAAAACTCAAGAATGGGATTTCATAAAATTTTAGTGAAAACACGGCATATTAAACCACAATTAGAATCAAGTAACAATAAATAAATATGTTTATAAGTAATTATAAGGTTTTTATGGGTTGCATGGATCCCACTGGGCATGCCAAATGTGGAATAAGATTGTAGAGGGGGTTAGTCCAAAAGTTAGTGAATAAAATCCAAGAACAAATGCATGAACTAGCACTCTAGGCTTATTACCTAGGGTGAGCTTAATTACTAGATTAAAAACTCACTAAAAAGAAGAAAAAAATGACTTTTACCTTCCTTAGGGACTCCATCTAGTAATTGTGAAATAAAGGCATGAGCTCAGTCTATGAACTAGCAGTCTTTGTCTATGCATTATCTATGTCGATGGCATATCTACCTATCCACCAATGTATTTGATCAACTTGGTTAAAGAATGGTGAAGATATATAATAATAATTTGACATTATTTCTTTGCCCATAAAAACCTAATAGAAAAAAGGTCATGGACTAACTATTTATAATTTTTAGAAAAGGAGAAATTGATTTATGACTCTCCATCTAAAGATAAGGATGTGTGGTCATAAATCCATTCAATTTTGGAGACAAATTAAAATAAATTATGTAATTAATATTCAAATAAAGGAGCAACTAATAGGCATGGCTCAACATTTCAGATATTCATTGCAATTATGTTGATATTTCCAGTTTTTAACTTTGAGGTTGATGACATTTTCATGACATCATATTTTCTATTATTTGTTGAACTTTCATTTTTTAGAAATTAGATATTCATTAATTTTATGTGGACTTTCACTTGAGCATTTAATTTCTTTTAATTAGTTAAGTGAATATGATTGGGCTTTTGCAATTTTTAGAATTTGATCAATTACCATGCACTATTGGACAAAAATGTTAATTTGCTAGGTCAAAACTTGATTGCAAGTGAATCATATGAAGGTGACAATTACGTACAAGGTAATGCCCCAATTAGGGATGCCTTGATGTGAACTATCACATGCATGTGATGTGTGTAGATGAATCAGAGGATTTTAGTGATTGAGATGTCAATTTGTTAAGTCATAATTTGACCATAGATATATTATAAGAAGATAATGATTACATATTGGGAAATGTCCCAATTAAGGACATATTGACATGGTTTAGTAATTGCACATGACATGTGCAAATGAAATTGGTATGTTTAGTAATTTCTAGGCTTAATTTGCATTGTTTGTAAGATATCATTCTGATCGCAATTTGAACATGAGAATGGTGAGAATTGGATGTCTATAGTGTGAGACTTAGAGTATTAGAATGTAGGTGACATTCAATCATTCAATGGGGAGTGATTTGGGCCATCGAACCTAAAATACTAACCCCTTTCCATGGGTAATCTTTATGTCAAAAGCACAACTAGGATTTTTATGAAGGGAAAGGAAAATAAACATTAATGCAGAAGAATGAAGCTAAACACACACATAGGAAGAATTTATAGTTGTAGGTGCAAGGGTCTTATTGTAACCAAATTTTTAACCCTATAGGAGGGTGTTCAAGCCTCTTTTAGATTTTGGAAACATGTGAATACTTCTAGGTATGTGGGTTTACCTATAGTAGAAGTAAACCTCTATGTTTAAGGGTTAGCTCCCTGAATATGCCTTGAAGTGCTTATCACCTACTTAACTAATTATTTGTGGGAAAAGAGATATAATTTTGCATGAAATGAAACTAATATAAGTGGGTGATACACTTGGATGATTTCCACAAGACCGTCATACTTCTTTCACTAAGAAACAAGACCTACAAACTAGCTTCAAAGTCCTAAAGGGTTCTAGCATAAGGGTTTCAATGTAGAGGTGATATGCATGAGACAACACAAGGTAAGTGAACCAAAGGGTAGAGTACACACTCTAAGAATAATTATACACTTGAAAGTATCTTAACACACTATCTAAACTCTATATGACCTGTTATAATAGGAACTCTTGCATAAACATGATAGGATAAGGAGAATCAAAGATAGAAGAATATCACTTAACATCACCATACATCACTTTGCATACTTATACAAATGTTCATGAACTCAAAACCAAACTTGAATTTTTTATTCAAAGGCAAAGTACAATGTCAAAACTAGCAGGGCTTTGTCGTACATGGTGTGGTATTTTTTTACAAGAGCCAAAATGGCTACTACTTATAGAATTGGAAAGAGAGGAGAAGAGAATGAAGTCCAAGAGTCACTAGAATATGTGTCAAGATAAGAGAAGGAGTTACATATACATGATAATGTAATGTGGAACATAACATGTAAGGTCTCATAGGACAAACATCCCTCAAAGGCATAAAACTCTTGAAATGTGGCATAGGACTCCTCATTTACATTCCTATAAACTATCTTCGTCATTTCACATTCCTTAAATATCCCATAGAAGACTAGGGATATATATCATGATTGTACTGAGAGGGAAGGGATGTAAACAATCCCTAACATGCATTGGTTGTGTCACTAATCACCAAGATTCTTCTAGATATGAGTTATCACTGCCTGCAATCATAATCACTCCTCTTTCACTCACCTCTCACACTTGGCATAAAAGAGGTCTTCAATTTTCTAAACCAGTCTATACAGAGTAGTATATGACACTTGTAAAGATCCCTCATGGCATTATATTCCTCAAGTAGACCTCCCACTTAAATTTTTCACCTTCTCACTTGGTACTCATTCCTTGTTCAGTATGTCAGTTTGGACTAGTTGAGATGAAGGTACTTGTGAGATTTTTTGATGCATGAAATGGATATGAGGGTTAGCTTAGGTCCCAACCTATCTCCCAAAATGAATTGCATCCTTTTAAACCCTTTCATACCTATATAACACACAAAAATGTTAAGAAAATCCATTTCTTACCCAGTCCATACAAGTAGGGTGGAAACCAAATTGATGGGAAGTAGACCTAGTGGGTCCTTTGCAAGTTACAATAACTTTCCTACCCATCATATCCCATATAGATGCCTCCCCTTCTTCATTTTCCCAATCAGGTGTTTAACAAGGGTTTGAGAGGGTTTTAGGTGATTCTACCATCTAAGGATTATTCATACATGTTTGATGTTGGAACCTTAAAAAAATTCCTCAAAGTATTTATTTAAGACCTCCTTCAACATATCCAAACTCTTCATACTCCCATGATTAGCATCCATGTTGTTGTGAGCTTCTCGAGCTAGCCTCTCAAGCTTCGTTCCCTATTCTACATACCTTGTTATGATCTTAAGCTAAGAAATGGCTTAATTTTGGTCTCCTTTGAATTCCAACAGTTCAAAGACTCCTTATGACTCCTAATCCAAGTTTTTCAATGCTTTGGAATGCTCTCCTAGCAATAAAATTGAAATCATACCCCTTTGAGGCTTCAGGCCTAATCAAGGCCTAGTGGGTTCAACCTACATACTTATGAGTTTAGTCCACCCTAATTAGTTTTAATCACCTGTGTATTATATTTCATGTTGGTAAATACCTCCTACATCATTATACATCTCTTTGCAAGGTCTTACAAGCTTCTAACTCCTTTCCTTGCTATTTGCTTGGTGAATCTATAGGTTCTAACACTCAAGGAGTGCCCTTTGTTTGAGATAAAATAAAGGGCACCTCCCCTACTATCTCATGAAAAAAGGTGATATAAGGGTATTCTCCAAGTTTTGTGGATATTATATACCAGATCCTAAGGTATGATCATGTCTCTAACACCTCAAAATGTTTAAAAACCCAAGACAGACTTTTTAGAAAGTTGATTGTGGGCATGATACTAAGTATGGATTGTAAGTTATCATATTAGAATCTCTCCTTCCCCTATTTCCATTCCAAGAGAGTGTCATGGAATGGTCATTGTTACTATGGATTCCCTTTCATATATGTTGGTCATCAAATCTTACATTGTTCACCTCTCATCTTGATATGCTCAGTTATAGTCAACTATGACTGTGTTTTCTTGCCTTGAAAGAGGTGCTTATAGGTGGTACCTACATGGTTAGACCTTGAACACAGTGCTTAAATTCCTTGTTGATGTACTCCAAGTTTACCTAGTAGCTTTACTTACTCACACCATGCTTTAGGTTAGGTCAACCTCAAGATTGGTTGAGCTTACAAACCATTGTCAGGCCGCAATTCTCTATAGTTGACTATTTTGGAGAAAAATGGGGGTCTTGTAGGTGTGTCTCAACCTTTAACATTCATGATTAACCCCATAAGATTCATCTAAGGTATTATAACTAACTAAAAATGGAAAAGGCTTATGTTTGCAGGCCTAGTGTCATGAAGGTTTACTTCATGAGTTTGTAAGTCACCTATAGTCAGGCTGTAGGTGGCTTTTCTGAGAAATGACACACTTGTAGGTGTTGATCGAGGTCAATACCCTACATTTCAACCCTTATCCAAGTCCCATAAATCATTATTATGCCCCTCATTTCAATGGAATCACTAGTCATGATGATATGCTCTTGCATTGTTATCTTAGGGTGTAGAGTCATTTGAAGTTCAAATCCTGGAGAAGACACTAAATGTTTGTAGTAAACAAATGCCAAGAATTGAGGCCTCATAAAATACTCATCACTTGTCCAACATCCATATCCTTTTGAAATTTATCTCCGTTATATGAGGTCTACAAGTTATGATCATTTGGATTCATATATACTATTTATTACCTCATCATATGGTAGCCTCAAAAGTGGTTAGGGCTCTGTTTTGGAGCTTTTAGGGAAGCAAGTCCTTGAACTCAAATTTCTTCACGTGAAGTGACTTATCAAGTTTTTTCTAATCCAATGTCTCAAACATGGTTTTCATGCTCTCATCCAACTATCCAAACTTCATGAAGGTATCTAAACATGCCAAACTCTTCCATGACCATGCTTCAAGTCTCTGTGTAAGGCTACCTGTAGATGAACATCTCAGGTTGTAGGGTAGTGAAGGTGAGATGGTCAATGTGCATGGTATATGAGCTTGAAACTAGTTATAAACCTTCAAAAAGGCCCCCCAATTGATCTTATCCTCCTTGAAAATGATCAAACCAGTCTCAACACTTCTCATTCCAATGTTATCAGTCTCTTACAAGTGTACATCCATGTTGTATGACCGTGCATATATAAGAATTGACTATCACAGTCCATAATTTATCATTTAAAGGGCTTGGTTTGTTGGATCATGTTCTAATAAGATATATAACACCTTAAAACCTTCCATTATACCTCCAATAGCATGCTTATGACCTTTATACACCATGGTTTAGTTGAATGTGTATGGAATCATTTAGGAAGTTGACTGTGGGACCTTATTTGACTACAACTCTCATGATACTAGATTGTGAGAATAATATTGAAAGGAGAGGGGATTAAGATAAATTAGAGATATGAAACAAAATGCCTCACACTCATATAAATCCATTACAGAGAAAGAAACCTTCTACAAGTGTTGAAATTTGACTACAAGTTCAATAGTGACATCAACATACAACCTAAACTATTTGGCTCATGAAATAAACTTTAAACATGAAAACCAAGATGTAAAATGTGGAAGGAGGAATTCTAATTACTGTATAAGCAATCTAAACAGTTGGATTCTATCGACTTGCTCATACAATAGGAAAACCTACAAGGTGTAGGAAAAAAAATGCAAAAATATACAATCAACTTCTAAAGGATGGTTCACAAAGCACAAGTGATAAATATTGGAAATATTACCATGAAATGGAATATTACTGAGTGTAATATCACACCAAAAAATCATTTTAAATGAAACCTCTTCAACTAGCCATACCAAGAAGAACCCTATTGACCAGTTCTACATGTCTAGTGGAATGATGGAAGAGTAGAATGATTATCAACCATTTTTTAGCATTAAAAAGATGGTTAAGCATTTAAATGAGTTTAGAGAAGTTGAAGAGCCACTCCATAAGCTTTTACCACATTCCACTCTCCTCTATACATCATATAACTTCCAAAAGTCCTTATTTTCTTGATTTTAGTGAACACTTACAAGATTTTCAATCAGAAACTGACATATATTATAAGAACTAACATGAGAGACATTGTAAGAGAGTTTGTAACACTTAGACACATAGGAAAACTATAGCACCTTCATAAATGACCCAAATATACACTTTAAGTGACATAGAATGACTTAGGAAATAAAAATATTATGATCAAGGAGATGACACATTAAATGACATCAAATAACACCATGACATACCCCATAAGACTCTAGTATACCCCTATAAAAGTTTTGGACTATACGGGGTTGACCTATTTTGACTATGGTGAAAATAGTCATCATGTCTCATGAGTGATAGATCCACACAATACATGGAGATATTGTTGGTATCCACTGGACACTACTGACAACCATAGGGATAAAAGTCTCAATAATGGCTAGAGAGGTTTTCAATCATTATTTCAAGTCTAAATAGTTAATGATGTAGGTACAAAGAATTTTTAGGTACATGGGCACCTTTTGTGAGCAAGACATAACCCAAATCAACTAATTATACTTCTACCCTCTTGTTTTGTCAAATTTAAATTCAAACATTGCAATATCTAGAATATTAATTTCAATTTAAATTAATACTTTATTTCCATATTTTACATAATCTAACAATGCATAATTTTTCAACATTTTAGGTCACTTAAGCCTAAAATAAATAAAACACTTGTTCCTTTTAAATTTGTGTTTAGGTTTTACTTTATGTTTCTACCAACTATCTAAAATTACTTTTTTTCCCTCTCCTTTCTAGTAGTTGTAGTTAGAGGGTGTAATCACCCAAAAGTGGTAATTAGATGATAAGAGTGTCGATTGAGTTACCCTTTTCCTATCTTAGCCTTAGACCTATCATAGAGCCTTAAACACACTTTTGTAGTCATTGAATAGACCATAGTTACCCACAGTCAACCAAAACACAGTCCTAGAACTATCTTCTTATATCCCAACCCAACTTGTTCAATAGTCTGCTAAGTGGACATTAGCACCACATTTGGGACACTACAACCACATGGCACTAGTGTTACCAATTGTGTTCTACTATCCTAAGCCCTAGATCTTCCCAAAGGATAATTTTTCAAATGTGTACCCCTCCTAAGATGGGCATAAGCATATTTATTATCTGTGAAAGCTACATAACTCTATAAATACAAGTCTAATTGACCTCTATTCACTTGATCTAAAAGATATGTAAAATCACATTCAAACCAAATATAAGTTGACCAAAATTAAGGTATTTTATCTCTATTCTACCTTACTTCTACATACTACCATGTATAACAACCCTAAGACTAGTTTTCAGATATTTCAAAGATCAAGCACATCTAAGGCACTAGGTGGGATAACTACATCGGGCTTGATCCCTCTTCCAAGTATTCATATGTAGGCAACTCTCTTCACAATGGGGTATTGAGGATGTCCGGCCTATCATACTAACAAACATATAATTATTGTTTATACCATACTTGTAAGGATGATTAGGGTTTGCACACTAACTTAGGTTTTCTAGGCACAACATAGAGCTCCAAGATTCATGCATGTATGAACATAACCTAAAAACATAGTGAAAGCACTCCCAGAAAATAAGAATAGTCTCACAAAGGGGACACTACCATCACTTTGAGGACACTACATAAACATGGTGCTACTGTCCATATGGGGCAAAACTATCCAATGAGCAAACAGACTCTAAAATCCTATTGATGACACTCAGAACTGTCTTGAACCCAATTTTTAGAACCTAGATTATTCATAATAGTCATTTTCCAGATAAGTCTTTATTTAATCCTATTTATTGATATTTTTAGAAAGTCAAAGGAGGTCAAAATCCATAACAAATTAGTATTTAATTATTGCAATTTAACTAATTTAGACATCTCAGCCCTTTAATCTAAACATAAGTTTTACATAGTAAAACCTTAAACAGTTAAATCATTATAGTGAATCCATCTTAGAATATTGCTTCAAACCCTAGCTTGCATTAACCCAAATTTTTGTGCAATAATTTAGGGTTGCATACTTCTAATCTTCTAATTTTTTTAGAGAACTTAGCTAAATTAAATCAATTTCACATCAAGATTTCAATTTATTTTACATATAATTTAAATTGGTGCAAAGAAACCCTAACCCTAGATGTTCTTAGGGCTTGTATCCTTTTTTCTCCTATTTTCATTTAATGCTATTATTTTTTTTAGAATTCATATATTTTATTTTATTAGCTCTATTTCAATTTGTTTACTATATGCCATCTAAAAAAACTCTCTCTCTTGCATTAAGAAGAAGTGTTAGACTAGGTGGTAATCCTATAGAGCATATTCAAAATTCTATTAGCTAAATCTTTGACAAGGACAATGAACTTATTACAACTCAAACTATGAATCCTTGACACCCTGATTATGTGGAATTCAATGACAATGCATCTGAAGATGAACAATATAACCAAGATCAAGATGAGGTCCACATTGACAATAAGGACACACTTCCTCCACTTACCAATAATGATATAATTATAAACAAAGATGAAGTATTACAAGCCTTTAGGGATAGAATTCAAGATCAGTCACTTGATCATACACAAATTTTATAGGCCATATTGGAAATCAAGAATAAGACAAATAATGGTCAATATTCAACACCTCCAGTTAATAATGTTGTTACACCACTAGTGGGGCCAACTCAACCATACTCAAATAGCATAACCCAAGATTTTTATTAAACCATAAGTGATAGATAAACCACTTATTTCTAGTTTCCCAAATCCAGATGCACAATCCCTTATGCATGAGGTTCTTACTTTATAGTCTAAGGTGTTACATTTCAAGAAGGGAATAGCTAGGCCATCACATGCCTTGGATTCTAACATTATTTTGCATACATTATTAGCACATCACATAGCAACAACTCCTTTGCCATCCAATTTCATGGCACCTAAGCTCACATTATATGATGGCAAGGGTGACCCAAAACATCACCTCAGAGCCTTTCATGCAACATGCTTGGACTATGTGTCCAGTGATTGGCTTTTTACAAAGCTATTTCCACGAAGTCTCAATGATTATAACCTATAGTGGTTATATGATATGCCAAATCACTCTATCATGACATTCAATCCTTTAGCCGATATGTTCCTAGCATATTTCTCTATCAACATCAGTAATAATTTATCATATGCATAAGTGGCATAGTTAAAGCCAAAGTCAAATGCGCCTATTGCCAATTATGTCTAACGATACAAGACAATATTATCCAAAGTGACTAGCCCCATGGTAGATAGAGAGCTTCAGGATATATTTAAACAGTCTATTTCCAACACTACATGAAACTATCTTATTCAAGAAGTCTCTCACATTTACTAATATGTGTTACATACTCTAGGAAAGAGAGGTTAAGCTCTTGGCAATGGGCAAACTCAAGTACACACATGGATCAAAATCAATAATTAAGAGCTCAAACAAACCTCAATACAAGGTAAGGGCCAAAAAAAACAAAAGTGATCAAAAATCCATAATCAACACAGTTTTTAATATTTTTCCCAAAAATTGGTTTTATCTGCTCCTCAGTGCAAAGTCTTCACGAATCTTCTAGAGTCACCAACATGGGTTCTACAACAACTATTGGATTGCGATGTCATATCTCTCCCTCCCATTAAAGAGGTTGATATGACATAACATCCTCTAAAGATTTATGATTCAAATGCATTTTTTGAGTATCACAAGGCTCTAGGCCACATGACAAATAGATGCATTAGCCTAAAACACATGATACAAGATCTCATTGAGGATAACATTATTGACATGGGCACACCCATATAAGTACTAAAATAACAACAAATAGAGGCTAAGGCACTAAAGATATTTTTACATCCTTTCCCAAAGCATACAACTAATGAGGCAAGGGCCACATTAGCTGTTCCTTATACATACTAGGCACATCCACTACCAAATTCATATCACACAATTATAGAGGAGACACATCCACTACATAACATTATTAGCATGTATCACACTATAATGCCACCTAAACCACTTATAACATTTTCAAAGTAGGAGATTGTGGATGCCAACTCAAATTTACATGCACTCTTCATTAAACAATACATAAACCACCATCTTATTCATAGTTTTATGGTTGACAACGAGTTAAGCATAAACATGTGTACCATGACACTTTTACAAAACTTGGGCTACACAGAGCATGATATATTCCATATAGATATAGTCATTAGTGGTTTCAATGGCCATGTTCATATCTCCATCGGGGAGATAGTGCTTCCATTACAAGTTGGACCAACACACATAGCCACTTGGTTCCTAGTAGTACCTAGTTTAGGTGTATTCAATATATTTTTAATCACCTCAAAGTGGTAATTGGATTATAAGAGTGTCGATTGTGTTAACCTATCCCTAGGCTAGCCATAGAACTATCCTTGAGTATTAGACTTACTTTTCCAAATATTCAGTAGACCACAATCACCTACATCCAGTTAAAACATAGTCCTAGAACTATCATCTTAGATCCCAATCCAATTACTTAGCAGTCTGTAAAGAAGACATTAGTGCCACATTTGGGACACTACAACCACATGGTGCTAGTGTCCCCAACTGGGCACTATTGTCTTTAGCCCTAACTCTTCCTAACATATACTTTTTCAAATGTATACCCCTCTTAAAGTCAGCCTAAGCTCATTTATTATCCACACAAGTAATAAAACCCATTAAATACAAGTCTAATTCACCTCTATTCACTAGATGGAAAAGAGAATCAAAAGTTGTTCAAAATAAAAACAAAGTTGAGAAAAATTAAGATATTTGATCCTTATTCTACCCTATTTCTGCATACTAAAATCTATAATAGTCCTAAGCCCAATTTTAAAACATTTCAAAGCTCAAACACATTCACAGCATATAAGCCCACTCTCATTGTAACATTCACTTGCACTTGCATCAAACACTAGGTGGGAGAACTACATCAGGCTTGATCCCTCTTCAGAGGATTGGTATGTAGGCAAATTTCTACATAGTGGGGTGTTAAGGATGTCCAATTCATCTTACTAACACATGCAAAATTATTGCTTATGCCATACTTGCAATGAGGATTAGGGTTTGCATGTTAAATTAGGTTTTATAGGCATAACACAAAATTCCAAGTTTCATGTAGGCAAGAACATCACATATAGACACAGGTGCAGGTACTCCTAGAAAATATGAATAGTTTTGTAAAGGGGACATTAATGCCACATTGAGGACACTACACACAGATGTCACTACTATCCATACTAGGTGCTACTATCTAGTGAGTAGATGAACACCAGAATCCTATTGATGACATAGATAACTACCCAGATCTCAACTTTCAGAACCTAGATCATTTGTGACAATTAGTTTTTAGATAAGTCTTTATTTATGCCTATTTATTTTTATTATTAGAAATTTAAACAAGATCAATAGTTATAACAAATCAGTACTTAGTTATTTCATATTTATTTAACTAATTTAGGCATCTCATCCCTTTAATCTAAACATAGAATTTTCATTGTAAAACGTTAAAAGGTTAAATCAATTGGGGAACCCAACTTAATTTAAATATTGCTTCAAACCCTAGATTGCATTCATCTAATTTTTGTGCAATAAATTTAGGATTACATGCTTTTGAGTTTTTTATTTTTTTAAAACAACCTAGCTAATTTAAATCAATTTCACATTAGGGTTTCAATTTATTTTACATATAATTTAAATTGTTATAAACAAACCATGTATTCAAAAAACCCTAACCCTATACACACTTAGGGTTTGTATCCTTTTTTATTTATTTTTAGATTTTATTTCTAGAACTTAGATTTCAGATTCATATATCTTATAATTCATATAATCATGATCATAATGATAGAAGAAATCAATCGGCTTTTGTTGCAAAGTCTAATACTTTCATTTACATGCTTATTCCCTTTAATTTAGAATGAACTCATAAAAGATATAAACACATGTATAAATGATATTTTATATCAATTTCAATATATGTCATGTATCATAACATATTATCTTTCTCCTATGTGGGATTCCATTAACAAGCAAACCCATATGCACATAAGCTAACAACCATGTTTTAAGCTCCAATGTCATATCTTATGCACAAGAAAGAATCCTCCCTCTCCTCCTCATCTCCATGAGGGTGATAGTCACTTTCCCTCTAACTCGGTCCATGATATCATTCCTACATGAGATGAAGTAGCCTATAACACTGTTACTAATCCCCTTACTCAGCCTATTCACACCTCTTCCCTACAAGGTGTGTGCTTACATGTTTAAATAGAAATAACTAGGGTTTGCACTTATGAGATTTTATGTGATCAACTTATTAGTATGAGCAAGATAATTATAGGTTTACAAAATCAAAATCAACTAATACATGAAAATATTACAACATTGGAAAAATAATTTACAAGATAAAGGCTTCGAGGGCACAATACTGTAAATCATGTTTATACATCTTCAACTAGTGAATTTGTGGCAAACAATGTTACATATAAAAACATGAAATCACTACAAAGTAAATTTACAACTAGTGATTCAAAAATCATTCAAAGGTCAAATAAGATTTTAAGTGAGACACTAAGGGTAATGATTAAAGCTAAGTTGATCAACCTACTTCCTCTACACCCAATGAGAAGATCCGTATATTTTTGTGCATATCATAGAATGTATGGGCACCACACCAATTCATGTTTAGCATTGAAAAGGAAATACAATAAATCATGGATAAAAATGACTAACATAGTGACATTTCATCCAAACAACATACACTGACACATCTACCAATTCAAAAAGGGTCAAATTCAGAAAGAGTATAAAAAGGGCTACCAAAGCATAACTCAGAACAACAAAAGGTTCCAAAAGCACAATCACAACAAGAAATAGTACAACAAGCACAGATAAATAAATCAAATATGCCTCTCTGAAATGAGGCTAAACATTTAATATGGTATGGGTTTGGTCAAAAGTATATACAATAGTATAGTTATCATGGTTGAGGTTTAGGTAAACAGGCCCAAGGCATCACTTCTCCTATTCTAGCAGTTAATAATATTGGTCAATAAGGTTTACGATTTATTGAACATCTTAAGTCACATTAGTCATAGATATAATTTATTAAGGTAAAACATCTAGATACATAATAAATGTTATAGAAAGAGCAAAATCTTAAGTTTCAGAGTCAAAATCATGCTCAACCAACAAGCATTCTCAAATAAGGTTTTCTAGCAAAAAAGCCTCCACAACATCATATATCTATAATAAGCACAGTTTCAAAGGGAAAAATCATACTCAATATGCCAAATCATAGTTCAAAAAGGTCAACTTTGTAGTATGAGTTAGTTCCCTCTAGCACACCAAGTTATTATGATTCTGATGGGGAACAATACTAAGATTTTGATGAGGAATAATACTCAAATTCCTACTATAACAACATTCAAATACAACATAGCAATCACACTGCATGAGAGATTACCATTCCTATTTTAGACACAGGCCACAATGATGGTGAGTCTCCCATAAGACTCATTGGTTAGTATGGTTCTTAAACCTTGTACATACTTCCTTCTCTCTCTCGCTCCTTGTACATAGTTTATTTTCATTTGCTTGTATATAGCTTATACTCAGAAAACAAAAAAATAATATAACATGTCAAAATACAAAAACATTCAAATATTTCAAAAACATAAAATTTTATAGATTGTATGCATTGTTATGTTTACATTTCTACTACTTGCTAAATATTGCATATTGCTAGCTATCCTGGTATAGTTGGTTTTATCATACACATATGCTTCACTTATTCTTGTTGAGTGCTTGCAGATTCCAAACAAGACTTCGGTCCACTACATTGATTCAAACTAGCTATTAATTACCCATTGGGGGCATTTACACCTATCTAGGTTTATACATTTGATAAATCTACCCAATCGGGGGCATCTCATACATAGTTGCTACTACCAGGTTTTATCTTTACATATTATACATTCTAATTTGTGCATTGATTTATCTTGATATTGATCATTGCTATTCATTTCTCATATTTTGCTAATTGTCACTAGTTAGCCTTAATATATATACATCTTAGCATTTACATAGATTTGTACTACATAGTTATACATGCTTTCATTTCTAGTTCTTAGATTGATCTTGATTGTGTTTCCTATGATTTCTCTATCTTCAAGGGCATTTGAATATACTATTATTATTTGGTTTCTATGCCATTCCTCTATTTGTATACCTTGTACATGTGCCCATTCCCCTTGTGTATGCTTTCCTACTTTTATATGTGGATATTTAAACATGTCCTTCTATGTGGCTCTATGCCAAATTACTTATTGTTTATGTATGTGGACATTTAAACATGTCCTTGCATGTCTTCATTCTCAAATTTAGTGACATGTGCCCATGTACCTTGTATTATGGCCCTTTTGACTACCTTTTTTATGCCTCATTTGATTGTATGTTTCCTTGTATGCTTCTACACCATGACACTTGTATTTGCTTGTTACACACACACACATAAGTTTTTGATGCCACGAGGGATCACATACATCTACCCTTCCTAATTGGGTGCCATGATGGACATCATGCCCCATCCCCAAGGTAGTTACTCATATTTTGCTACTATATACATCGATTACATCATATTGACACCCTTGTGCAATGTTAGATTATAACACACATCTTAAATTACCTATTTATGCTCAAATTCATTTACATTTCGATGTTATGTTTATACATTTTATTGGAATATCATGCATATGCTATGACTGACACATTTTACAGAGCTACTTCTCTAGAGGGTAGTTCTTACACATATTCACAACTACCCTCAACAGAGGGGGCATTTACAGGGGTTTACCACAGAGATCAGGCTCTTATGTTGCTTTTAATAGACAAATTAGTTTCAAAAATTAGACTTAGGGCATATAAAACAAAACAAATACTTAACAATCAGTTTAGATCACACAAATATTAAACCAGGGAGCCATTAGCACCCAGATTGGGACACTAGTGCCATAGGGTACTACTATCCACTACAGGGTGGTATTATCTTGTCGCCCCAACTTCAGGATACTCTGAATCATTAAGACCGGTACACTAGGTACAATACAAATTTGCACAGATATAGTTATAGGTTTGGTAGTTATGTTTAAATTTAGATCCTATACATACATTTTAGCTTAGATTCGAGGGCATCATGCACAACATGATCACTCCCACATTCAGTTTAGTTATATAGATTCAGCTATTACATACTCAATTTGGATTTGGTATACTCAAATAACAGATTGGGGGCATGTGCGTGACACATTAGTTTTCATATACTCATCTTCAAATAGGTTGATTATATGGAATGGAAAAATCCATGTCATTCTCTACACTATATACACTTGTTATCACATTCCAGGTTGTCACTAGACTCATGCCCTACTCTATTTTTAGTGATTGGCATTATTGAGTGGCCCAGAGCCACCTAATATAACTGAGTGGTTATGGATCTGAATACATAGTTAGATTTACTCAGATACTTTAAGCACTTTGTGAAATAAATTATAGATGTATCCACTTCACAAGTGGATAATTATGGAGTCATAGACTACTTGAGTTCTTGAACCACCTACATGAGAGGGTTAAACACACTTACAATTTTATCTAAGTTATTCATAAAGATTAGGATCCACCAAGCAGGGGTGGGCAATGATGGATTCAAAATTAGATTGAGTTCTTGAGCCACTCATATGAGGATTGAGCAAGCCATCAACTTAGTATAAGTTATTCAATGATATTATCACTATATACACTCACACACACAGGTTGTCACCAGGTTTATGCATTGGTTCGTATACCCAACAAGGTGTATTTATTCCTTTTTTCTCTCTTTACTCACCTTTTACTTAGCCACTTCATTTCAACATAATCTTCTGCTTTTGATAATCTCTTAAGTAAGGATTGGTTTTTGCATGTTTCATTATAGGACATTGCTTTGGATCATGTTACACATGTAGATATCCAATTCCTAACACCATTTGTGTTGAAATTGTCAATCTTACTCGAATTGCACTCAAATGCACATTTTAGGTCAAAATCCATAAAATGCCCTAAATGGTTTGAACTTGTCACTTACAAGTGCCAATTTAGGTCAAAGTATCCCTAAATAGGGCAATGCATTTTATGGGCTAGCTAACTTTGATCATATCATTTCGAGTCAAAATGACAATTTTGCCATTTAGTGCTCTGGATCACTCTTTTCTTTTAATTCATTGGTACACATCACATACCTTTGTTTTTGGTGTTGGCAACATCTTAAATGGGAATACAACTCCAATGCATCTAACATCACCTTTCAGTTCCTTTGCAGTCAAATTACAATGAAGTAATATGACTTTATGACTATTTTGATTAATTATGCACCAATTTCCAAAGAATTACATGAAACTTGATTAAACTTATTTAAGCTAATTAATCCAATTTAAGAGCTTTAGTAAGAATTCCATAGATCTTTTTTAATATCTCATTATTGGAAATTGATTTTGAATAACTGCATCACCTAGTGACATCATTTATGGGGTGGCATCTATCAAGCCATAAGTGCATAAAATATTAGGATTATGGGTCACCCATGCCTAGTTAATGCCTCTTTAATGCTTATTTATCTTGAGGATATGCATGAGTTTAATTCTAAATATTAGGATTATCCATGGCCACACATCTCAATCTTGAGATGCATAGTCATGGTTCATCCTGACCAATCTCAAAAATCTATAAATAGAGAGACCATGGACATGAATTTTAAGCTTGATTTATGCAAAGTTATTATGTAGAATTATCTCTAAAATCCTTTATAATAGACCATTTATTTTGTTTGCAAGCTTCATTGATCGGCTAGTTTAGTGATTTGGAATCATGAGCCTAGGTTTTATGGAGTGTCCTTGAGACATTGGAGGAGTTTGCCACCTTTGTTGACAAAGACAAATATGCTTGATCAACAGAGAACATGTTTTTAAGCCACATGGATATGGTGAATCCATTTGGGAAGGTAATATGATGTTTGCTTTCTTTCATTTGTTTCTTTTTATCCTATGTAATTCCCATAGGAATAGATAGGCTTAGTTAGTTATTTCTTTATGCATTTTTCATTATTTATGGACTAATGTTTGACTAACTTGCTTTGTAATCCTCTTTACATCTTGGCACACCTGGTGGAATGAGATGCATCTCACACATGAAAAAGATACTTTTATAACTTTAAAATATTTATTTGGACCATTAAAACTCCTGCAAATTGATTTTCTAAATTTATTTTGCCATTTTTGTTTACCACATATTTACACAGTAATCGACGTCGGCTAGTAAAATTGACATCAGTTGCATAGATTAACCAACAGCGGTTAGTAAAACTGACATCGGTTGGATACCTGTCACCGATCACCTTGGTATAACTGATGTCAGTTAGATAACCATCATCAGTTAGAAAATGTAAACATTGTCAGTTTTATAACTGACATCAGTCGTTCTGTTTTCTTAAAACACAGACCCAAGAGCTCTTTTTCTAAAGTTCATTGTTTCAAACCCAAAAGAGCATCAATCCTAAAGGACATGCTCATGTTTTTGTTGTAGGACCAAGCTTGACATTTGCTAAAAACATGTTTTAGATCACCTTTTGCATGTTTACAAATCAATTAGAAACCTAATTTTGGTGTTTAATAAAAAAATTAGATGTTTATGGTAAATGTTTTCAAAGTTACAACTAAGACCAAGGGGTCAAATGAACACCACCTCATTTTCCATTTGGGCTTAAAAATGAACTCACCTTTCCAAGTTTTTGTATTTACTTAGTTGTTTAAGTTAAATCTTTATTTGGCAAAAAGAGGGGTGTCATGTGTATGTTCTTTTGTTTGTCCCCTTATGGGCCCCCTTGGAATCAAAAACGTCATTCCTATTGAAAGTAGCCTAGTCCAAGGCTGAAAAAGAATGTCATCTAAAGTGTTCCCCAAAAACTCATTAAAGTTTGGGTGATCTTGAAAATGACCCTAAAGTCTTTCTACTTTCATGCTTTCTTTGTTTTTATGCAAACTTGGCTTGCGAGGGGACATTATTACCTCCCATGAGTTCTTTAGGGAAGCTTTGACCTAGGGTTTCATTTCTTGGCATTGACTTCATTTAGCTCCTAATTGGAGTTTTACATGGGATATATCTGCGTTTGGACATTGCACTACACTGAGCGAACAGTAGGATGTAGTGGTTGTAAAAAGGACTAGACCTTTTTACAACTAGCTAATGCCACGATCACCCAATTTTTATGCTTGTCTTTTGCATCATTTGATGAGAAAGTCATTGTGTAATTGATTTCCATAGAATGATCAAAAACTTGCTAGTTTAGTAGACCCCACTTTACCATACCTTGTCAGTTTAGACTTAAGACGTTTGTTTTTTGTCATTAAGCTTATTTGGTCTTGATTTGTGTCTAAAAATGCTTGTTAACTCATTGAACTTAACCAAAACACATTGTCCTCAATTTTCTTGAGCAAGGGAGGCGTTACCCTGTCTAATTAGAAAATTCAACCTTTCCTTATTCAAATTGTTATCAGAAACTTTGTATCATGTCATCCACTTTGGCATAGTCATGCTACACAATTGAGTCTAGATCTTTCACCCAATTTGTTTAAATCCTTCATTTATAATCCACAGTCAAAATTGAACCTTTATGAGTTATAAGGGTTGGTGTGTCAAAGTGGGTTCAACATTTGCACACTAAGCTTGTTCTAACTTGGGTTCAATTTTTCGAATGGATTGAAGGTCGTTTATTAAGACTCAAAATCACATTATCATCTTGGTGGACTCAAGTCATCTTGCGTATAACTCATGCTTTGAGTCCTAAAACATATTTTATCCTACTGGAACCATGTGGTGACATTGTGCTGCCTATTTGGTCCTAGCTTTATACTTAGTGATTCGCGTATGTTTTTACATCTTCAGTTGCTTAGTCCATTTTGTCTTCTTCATAATCTGGAGTGCTTTCCTTTAAAATTCTATGGTCAACTTGTCCAAGTTGAAACTAGCTTTTATAGTATGAGTGTATCACAAAGATCTAGGCTTTGGTGTACTAGTTTTCACCTTGGGTCTTTGAGTTACCCTCTTCTGATCTATATGATTTCAACCTTACCAAAGGTTGAGTAAACTCATGAACCAAATTTTCTAAATTGTGCATGGTTTCAAACCACCCTCCCTTATAGTCTCATTGGTACGTTGGTTATTTATTTAAAAGAGAGCCAAAGCATACTTTGTTTGGTTGTCAAGCATTGGTCCAAAGTCAGTTAAACACACAAAATAACTCTTTTATACATGACTCAAAGGTTCACTCATAATGGGGCCTCTTATGGCCTTAGTTATGAAGATGAGCAGTTTTATAATGGTCAAGATAACCCTGTTATTTTTGATGATATCCCCACAATAGTAGGATCTAAATAAGATTACAATGATTATCAACCCCACAAAGATCAAGATGAAGCCCTTCTTAGATTGATAGAATCAGGTGTTAGACTACCTTCTGACTTTCCTACAAAACAATTGCATACCTTAATTAGAGATGCAAAATAATGATGGAAAGAATAAGCTTTTGCACAAATAGACATACCTTCTTCCTCTAACAAAGGAAAAGAAACACAAATAAAGTCAAAACCCACAAATCTAGATCTTCTAGCTAAGATCAAGATAATAAGTCAATGATATGCAGATCAACTTGTCGTAAACTTAATTGACTACCTAGTTGCCACTTCAATTCACAATGATGCTTCAAAAGAACAAGGGAATGTGGTTGAAAATATACAACAAATACTAGATAAGGACATTACCATAGTGGATCAAGGTAATCTAAATGAATAGTTAAATTCCCAAGAGATCTTACAAAGTGTTCCATTTGACATGGAACATACATTCTTCAATCATCAAGAACCTCTTATTACTTTACAAACTAAAAATCCCAAACATTAAGTTTGAATTTAGAAAATCCCTCAAGACAAATTGGTTAGTTCTTTTCAACCAACCCAAAAATTGGTAAATAAACATAAAAATTTCAAAAATTAACAAAATACGAAACAACAAAATTCAAGGAATGTTTTACAATCTAAGAATCAATGGCCTATATTCTCAACTCAAGGAGCAAATGAGAACAAAGTCATGGATCAAAAGGTATACACTCCCTATAGATCCACAAAAAACTAGGGGCACATTCCACCCCAAAAACAATGAACCAGGGGCACATTTTACCCCAACAACATCTTATTCAATCCATAAATGCACCAAACATGCAAGAATGGAATTCTATGAAGGAAATTGTTCAAAGATTGGACATGAATAATAGAGTTAAAAAGTATAAATTTGATGAGATATACCCATATCCATTTGATTTGTCTATTGTTTAAAACCCCTTTCCACCTCATTTGAGGCACCCAAATTTGACAAATACAAAGGAATAGGAGATCCATGTGAACACATACAAGCATTCTTCATTTTATGTCAAGAGGTTGCTTATAATAGCGAGTACCTACTACAACTATTTCCACAAAGTTTAGCGAGATAAGCTCTTGAATGGATACTTAAACTACCCAAGGGATCAGTTGTAGATTGGAACGATTTATCAGATAAGTTTGTTAACCATTTCTCATATAACATAAAACATGAATTAACCGTTGTTGACTTATACAAAGCCAAGCAGCATGATGGTGAAAGTTTCGTCACATATCTGTAAAGGTGGAGAGCATTGGTAGGATACTTTCAACATATTTTTCCAGACAAATTGTTGGTTGATGTCTTTGCACATAATTTACATCCTGAAGTTACGCATAATCTATTGTTAGCTGGGTGTTAACTCATTCGAATAAATTATTGACAAAGGAGTGCATTTGAGAAGGATCTTATTGCTAAGGGCCTTGTTAAGATTTTTATGCAAAGTCAAGCATATAATCAGACTAAATCACCGATTCAAACAATTATGCAGGATAATCCTAACGGTTTTAGAAAAAATAAGAACATGGTTGGAAATGGGGTGACTGAAACAAGACATGTACAAATAGTACAAATTATGCCTCCTCTAAATGTACAATTAACTCCCCCAAATCCACTACCTACTTTGTAGAGACAACCTCCATGAAGGGCATTTCATAACAATTTTAGAGTCTTTAGCAAGTTAGGAGAATCAATTGAAATAGTGTTACAAAAGCTAATTCTAGCTAATTTAATTATATGGTCAGTATCAAGGCCATTTCTTCAATATCAACCAAAACTAGATTGGTACAAACAGAACGAATGGTGTAACTTTCATCATGTTGCTAGTCACAATGCATATCATTATGTTTAATTAAGACATATTATTGAGGGCTTTATTACAAGTAGTGAACTAGAAATTAAGTAGGCCCCTAATCAGGACACAAATAAGGATATGGGAATCTATAAAGACCCCTTTCCTTAACATGATCCACAACCACCAAGAAACAATCAAAATGGTCACAATCAAAGATAGAGGCATAATCAAAACCAACAACAAGGTCAAAATCATAACGAACACAATCGAGATCATAATGCCCATACTAATAATGTAGCTTATAACAATGTATTTTATGACTATAATAATACTATAGGATGTATTTTTGCAACCCATATCACCACTATTACTGTAAAACCACATAGCCAATCTCATGTTCCTTGCAAAATGGGACCCATCATTATAGGGTCAACACCCTCTCCCCTAGTAATATCATGTCGAGTTCACATCATCATATTGCTACTCCATTTACATAGGTTACTAATCCTAAATAATAACACCTTTCTTCTAATTATAAAAGCTCCTAGTTGACCCAAAATTGTAGCAATACAATTAATCATCCACGAGTCACCATCCAAGGCCCTTTGCCTTTCTCTTCTAATTATAATGACTCCTTGCCACCTCTGGTTGTGTAGTCACAACTAAATGCTCATGAGTTACCATACAGGGCCCTTCACCCACTTCTTCCATAAAACCCAATGAGAACATTGTGTCAATGATTCCAAAGCCAAATATTGTCCCAATAAAGACTAAAATAGTTCAATCCACAATTCAAAGGCCTTATAGTCTAATGGATCAATTAGATAAAATCCCTACACAAATTTTCATATTATAACTCTTACAGACATTTGATGTCCATATAACCATCTTTAACAAACTTTTTCAAGAGTTTATTATGCCTAATGATATAAACCTTGATCAATTCTAAAACCTAGTTGGACACTTGTCTTCATTTCAACAAATCACATTTGATCAAAAAGACATGTCCACCCTTGGCCCAAACCACAATAACCCACTATACATTGAGATACTCATTGCATATCACAAGATCAAGCAAGTTCTTATAGATAATGGTTCAGGGCTGAACATCATATCTCTTAAATTGGTACGACGATTGGGTTACATGGACAAAGACATTCAACTAAAAACTATTACAATCAAGGCTTATAACAACGTCAAGAGGGAGTCATCTAGTATAATTTGGTTGTAAGTCATGGTTGGGTTTATTTCTCATCACATATTATTCCATATTATGGATATTTAACTTCCTTATAACATACTTTTTGGTCGGCCTTGGATCCATGAAGTATAGGCAGTTCTATCTACTCTTCACCAATGCCTTAAGTTTCCCTATGATGGGATCGAGGTTATTATTCCTGCTGATCAATAGCCATATCAATACTGCAAAGATATTGAAGTAGAATTTCATAATTATAACTATTGCCCAAGTTCTAAATTCATTTCAAAGAGGAACAAAGGCATTATTTCTCATCCATCTCCATCTAATAATATAGATCTCAGTGATCTAGCCACCACTTTGATCGATCCATTTCCTATAGCTTTGGCCAAGCAAATTATTATTAAAGATAGGCATTTCCACTTACAATCTGAAGGATGTCTTCCATATTGCAAAATTACAAAAATCCCCTAAAACATTTGGTAAACCTAAAACTTCCTAGACTCCTAACAAACTTGATCAGATTTGGCAACCGAAGAAGAAACAACCAAAACCTCCTATAGTTTTTATACCGACAATTGCACCAAAGAAAGATCGAGAGGATATTACCGAGGGAGATTGGTTATGTTTTAAAAACCTTGTTGATTGTTTTTAGAATCCAAAGTATCCTATCCCTAATAGAATAATGGATCATTTTGACTATACAAGGAAAGGCCTTGGTCCACAGGCACAAGGAATTTTAGAACCCTTATCAGCTAGAGTTATCAATTACAATCATGGTCTCAGATTTAAACCACCAGAGGATGACCTCATGACATTTGATAGTGACTATTCTGAAGTAACTAGTAATGAGACTCCTGGTAGTGACACAATGTCCCATTATAGCCTTTTTGATGAGCTTGATGACTTAGATTTGTTTGATTCGATGTTGTATTGACCATAATGCCTATTAGAGCTTCCTGTCTTGAAGCAAAAACCTATCCTAGTGGTGCTTCCCTTACCAAAGAAAGACATTATATCTTCACCATTCGCGCTTCCCATCCTCAAGCAAACCCTTACTGTAACTTATACCTTTGCCATCCTAAACTCATAGGTTGGGACTAGCAAAATTTGATCATATGACTCGATGAGTTCCAAAATGAAGAATCAATTACATAATACATAGGCCTACGAGATGCATTCCCCATTAGTGATCATAAGCAGCATTTAAATTTTTGATTAGATCCTTCTACCTACTTTGAAGAGCAAGCAAACTTTCTTGGTCATAATAAAGAACAAACATCGAGATCTTTAGTGAAAACCTCATTGAGGCACTTGTTAATCAAGGGAAAAGTAAAGAAAAAGACAAGCCTTTGAGTGAAAACCTGTTTCAGGCACTCCTAGGCAAAAAAGTTTGCTCATCCCCTTAGGACATAGAAAGTCCATCTAGACCAAGTTCCATAGCTAGTACAATCATCTCTTTAGAACAACATCAAATATTTGAGCATCTTGATCTTGAGTTTCCAGAGGTTTTACCAATTGGCCTTTACCTGAGAAGGCACATTCTGATTCTTCATATTATCTAGATCTTTGGAAGGAATAATAAGAAGATATAATAGAGGAAAATTATCATGACTATACATTGCCTACAATTCTAAAAGATGGATCCACAATCCTCATCGAAAGCACAACAAAAGTGAATTTGGGAACCCATGAGGATCCCAAAATTGTTTATCTTGGAGCTTCCCTTACTGATGCAGAATATGAACATATTATATCCATTCTTAAGGATTATATAGACATATTTGCATGGGTATACTCTAACATGCTAGGCTTGGACCTAGATTTATTTGTGCATCATGTTGTTGTTCACCCTGGTGCTAAACTAATCAAGAAAAAATTAAGAAAGATGCATCCACACATCGCCCTTTTAGTTAAGGCCAAGTTGGAAAAGTTGTTAGGAGCCAATTTTATCAGACCATTGGACTACTCTGAATGGGTTTCTAACCTAGTACCAGTGAGTGAAAAGACCTCATGCACATGTATCTGTACTAATTTTCATGATATCAAAAAAGCACACCCTAAAGATGATTTTCCTCTACCCAACATCGATATGATAATTAACTCAATTGCTGGGTACGAGATGTTATCCTTAATGGATGGATTTTTTGGTTACAATAAGATCAAGATAGCCCCTGAAGATCAACATAAGACTACGTTTACCACTTTGTAGGGGACATTATATTACCAACTCATGCCATTTGGTTTGAAGAATATTGAAGCCACATATAAGCGTGCAATGACATTCTATAAAGAATATTTGAGAGGCTTCGTGCATATAAAGTTTGATTGAATCCTAAGAAATATGTCTTTAGATTGACATCAGGAAAATTGCTAGGGTTCATTATATCACAATGAGGGATCGAAGTCGACCCTACAAAGGTCAACGTTATTCTGGAAATGCCTCCACCAAATAATCTTAAACAATTGTGAGATCTACAACGAAAGATTCAGTCTATACGTAGGTTCATTTCTCAATTAGCAGATAAGTGCCACCCATTTACCCATATCTTAAAGAAAGGGGTAACATTTTAGTGGGATGAATATTGTCGGATAACATTTGCAAAGCTTAAAACATACTTGGCCAATCCACCAAACTTATGACCTACAACACAAGGAAAGCCATTATTTATTTATATATCAACCACAGAACATGCACTAGGGCCACTTTTGGCTCAACATGATGATCATGGTAACAAACATGTTATTTATTAGTTAAGTTTCACATTGGTAGCCTATAAACATAATTATATGATTATTGAGAAGGCATGTTTAGTTATGGTGTTCACCACTCAAAAATTATGATGTTATATGCTAAATAAAAAAACTATTACTATCACCAAGGTGGATCCTCTCAAGTTCCTCTTATCTAAAACAACTCTTCAGGGATGCATGGATAAATGGATTATGCTCCTCAACAAGTTTGATATTGAGTACCAAAATCAAAAGGCAATCAAAGGACAAGTTCTTGTTGACCAACTTGTAGAAGCTCCTATTACGACCACTCAACCTCTCAACTTTGACCTTTCAGATGACTCTATCATGATGATAGAAAGAGTATCACAAGAACCTCAATAGTGGATGCTCTATTTTGATGGATCCTTCACATCTCGAGGGTCTAAAGTTGACATATTATATATCACACCATAGGGAGATTGATCCCCAAAGCATTCCATATATAATTTTAGTGTACAAACAATATGGTCGAATATAAGGCATTGGTTACAGGGATCTGACTTGCTATACAGTGGGATATTCAAAGCTCAAAAGTCTATGGAGATTCATAGCTAATTATAAATTACATAACCGACCAGTATCAAACAAGGGATGATAAGCTTGTGTCTTACAAGCAAATTGTCAAAAACCTCAAAACACATTTTAAATCTCTGTAGTTTGAGCAAGTTCTGCGAGTCAAAAATAGATCTGTTGATGCCATGGAAATAATTGGTTTCATGATTCAAATGCATAACAATGCTAAAGAGTATCAGTGCCTAATTGAAAATCTTCTTCAGTCAACACATATTCTATCAGATTTAGAGAGGATATGCACCGTTGTTGATCCTAATCCTTCCCCTAAGCTACCATGGTATCAAGATTTTTATAACTATTTCCATAGTCATGTATTTCTCACCAACCTTTCCAACAACCAAAAAAAACTATTTTTTCATCGCTTAACATGTTATATCCTCCTTAGAAACATGCTTTATCGTAAAGGCTATGATGGAACACTTCTTCATTGTTTATCTTTGGGAGAATTCAAGCTGGCATTAAAGGAGGTTCATGAAGGAATGTGTGGGGGCCATACCAATGGTGTAGTCCTAGCAAAGAAACTCCTTGGAACAGGCTATTATTGGCCCAATATGGAGATAGATGCTTGTAATTATATAAAGAAGTGTGTTCCTTGTCAACAACATGGCAACTTGATACATGTACCTTCCTTACCATTACAGTCGATTACAACACCGTGGCCATTATCAACATGGGTTATCGATCTCATTGGGAAAATTAACTTGACATCTTCATATGGCCATAAGCACATTTTGACTGCAACCAAACACTTTGTCAAGTGGATTGAGGCCATTACTCTCACTTATATTACTAGGAAACAAATAGCCAAATTCATTCATTACCATATCATCTATCGATATGGCATCCCAACCCATATTATATCCAATAATGGTAGATCTTTTGTGAACCAAGATGTGAAATCTCTTTGTGCAAAATTCAAGATCAAGCACAAGAAATCCACTCTATATAACTTGCAAGGTAATAGACAAGTTGAGGCATAACAAAAAACATTCTAGCCATCTTAAAGAAGATTGTCAATGATGTTGGTCATAATTGGCACTTATAACTCTTTCCTGCCCTTTGGGCTTATAAAACCAATCATCACACCCCAACTAGAGCTACTCCATAATCCCTTATTTTTGGCACTGAAGCTATCATTCTAGTTGAGATTGAGATCCAATCATTAAGAATATCACTGGAACACATTAAAGATAATGAAGCCTATAGAGCCTCACGACTGCACGAACTAGAGCTTCTTAATGATAAGCGTTTGGCTGCCCTAGAAAACATGTAGGCCTATCATAATAGATTGAAGAGAAGATACAATAAATGCATTCTCCCTCAAGAATTTGAGATTGGTGACTTAGTTTTGAAAGAGAACAAGAAGAATATGAATGTTGAACCCAAAAAGATGGCAAGTTTCAGCGTAATTGGCTAGGACCATATATTGTCACAATAAACTATGGATCAAGAGCATTTAGATTGGCTAAACCTAATGGTGAAGAACTTTTAGAGCCCATGAACATCATACACCTTAAGAGATTCTATGCATGAACAACTTTGAACAATTGCTATAAAACCCCTGATTTAGGGGCAGCTTGTGCTATCATAATTTTATCCCACCCTTTTATCTTACCTTGAACATGTTTTATACTACCCTGATCCACTTTTCATGATTCTTGGTAGTAAAAGCTTTGAATCATTGGCACTTTGAACATATTCTTCATCCCATTTTGGATTGCTCTCTTCAAGAAGCATATTCTTTGTTATGTCTAAGGCATGTTATTAGCTTGAACACTTTTATCCCTTAACCAATTATGATCTCGATTATGTCTCATGAATATTATGAACATCCTCAACAATAGTTCAGCCAGGGTAGTATTATGCAACTTAAGACAAGTGAACATAAACATCTTCTCAGTTCCAGACCATTGCTACATTGTTATAGATAGGTGAATGCAAATACTTCTTTTTTACTTCAAGTTGCACATTATTCTATATCACATTTGCTGATCTTTAGTGTTTTATCAAAGATTCATTGCTCTCGCCGATTTGTGAGCATGGGATGTTGCAGCCATCTTAGCTATCTTATTAGAACCTATACTCTCAAGATGTTCATCTCCTTAATTAGATGGTCCCACCTAGTGAATATTTTATTCCAAAAACACCAAAAACATTAGAAATACTTTGAAAATACCAAAAACATCAGAACATAATCCATAAAAGAATAAAAACATTGTCTCACACTTCTATACATTTGTACATTCCCATTCTACCATGTTATGCTCTTGCCATTTTTCAAGCATAGAAACACCAGTTCATTTCATTGTGTCCCGTGCACTTGCCATTTTACAAGATCATTCTTTCTTATCTCATCAGCTTCTTGTTTGTCAGACTATCTTGTTTATTTGTTGTATCTTCCATTTATTCTATAACATTAATCAAAGTAATTTGATCTTCATTTTTTTGCTATCCCATTTCCTGAAAGAACTACATTTGGCCGAAAGTTCATGTTGGAACATGCAACCACGGAGCTATGTAGGTAGCATCCACTTGTCTTATACATCTGGAGTCAGCTTAGCCAACCCCTTCCTTTTCTTCTCTTTCCCCATTTCTTCTGTCATTATTCCTCTTTAATTAGGGAACAATTGTTGTGTCATTATTCTTTGTTATGATATGGTGAAAAGTAATGCCTCTACCGCACATGCATAAACATTTATCTTTAAACCGTACTAACTTGGTCTTTGTTTGTGTGTGCTTATTTGAGTTCTCTTGGTGTTTTATTGTGTTTTCTTTGTCTTTTGTTGTGCTTTCACACCTTTCGTTTTATTTCTTCTCCTTTTCTCTTTTTATTATTTCTTGTCTCATCTTGGTCTTGTGTTTACTTGATTGTTTTTTGCTTATCTCTTTTATGTTTTAGGACATCTTGATGATTCACATGGATCTCAATTATTTATATATTGATATTATGTTATTACATTGTTCTTGGACCATTTTGTTTATTTGATTGTTGTTGGTGTCTAGTTTTTTGTTTAATTTTGCTTTTCTCTTTTGTGTTCAAGAATGCCTTGATGGTCCACATGGATTTTGATTATTCATATCTTGGTCTCATGTCGTTAAGACATTCTTGACTTTTGTTTTTAAATATTTTTATACCTACTTAAGTCTTGACTAATCATATCTTGATTCAACTTAGGTTCATTTATGTTTATATTTTTCTTTGTCTTTGCTTTTTTGTTTAAAGGTAAATCATTGTAACTTTGGTTCTAGTCACTGTTTCACCATTATCCTTAGTTATAGATATTCAAATTTGAATTGACTCAGTAAAATTGGAATCTTATGTCATTCTAAGTTATTCATACTTATGATGCCTAATTTCTTTTTCTATAGCAAGCACTTTGTGCTCAGATCTCAATGTCTTAACGTCAACATCAGTGTCGATGAATGATTCTCAAGAACACTTTGTAAAACCTAGGCTCATGATATGGAATTAGGCTTCTAGATAACATGCATTTTAGGCTTCTTTATCTCTACTTATATTGCATCTTTTTGAATGCATTATAAGTCTAATCAATTCTTGGTCATTTTCATTATTCCTCATTCCATTCTCTCCCAAACTTGGGTGAAGTACATTGGCCTGAAGTTCATGTTGGAACATGAGTCCATGGAACTATGTAGGCAACACTCAATTTCTATTGAGGTCAGTTCGGCTATCTCCATTCTTATTTTCATCTCTCTCATCACTTTGTGCATTCTCATATGCTTAGTTTAATATGGCTTTCTAAGCCATTACACCATCACATGTACGTTTGCGCCTACTCACTTTAACCTATCTTTTCAGTTATATCCTTGAGTTATTTTTCTTGCCAATTTCCCATGATGGGGTACAACATTTGAACAACATCTGAATCAAATTAGCTCTATAGGAGCAAATCATTATTTATTCTTTATCAATGATCAAGATTTGCCCTACTAGGGCAAAGCTATTTTATCATGATCAAATTTGCTCTACTGGAGTACTTCTTATTATATTCTCTTTAGAGACCCCATTATAGTGGTGCTTCCCTTCCTGAAGCAGAATATTCTCTCTTTTCCTCTAATTCCAAGCTCTCCACATTAAAGCCAATGATGGTAATATTTAGTGTGTAACTTGTCTCAGGATTGATCAATATCGTAAGCACATAGCTTGTACTCTCAAATTGGGTATGTTTACAGTGTGCCCTTTACATTTATGGATTATATCATTCCCATTCCCCCTATCTCTGTGACCTATTATACTTCTCATTATATTTTGATCAATGATGGTAATCACATGTGCAAGCATTAGCTCATCTGGATGTGATGTATTCCATGGGTTAATCTCTAACTTTCTCTCTCTTGTTGAGAGTCCATCATTTTTTTCCATCCTAGTATGTCCTCTCAAGGGGGCATCATGGGTCTGTTCCAACTTTTTCTTGATAACTCTTTTCTTTGAAAAGATGTTGCTTCACCTGAATGTCTCTCTACGCCTTCTCAAACAGTGGCAAAATGTAGACATCTAATTCCAAACACCATTTATATTGAAATTTTCAATCTTACTTGAATTGTACTCAAATGTACATTTTAGGTCAAAATCCATAAAATGTCCTAAATGGTTTAAACTTGTCACTTACAAGTGTCAGTTTCGATCAAAGTATCCCTAAATAGGGTAATGCATTTTATGGGCCAGCTAACTTTGATAAGATTATTTCGAGTCAAAATGATAATTTTGCCATTTAGTACTCTGGATCACTCTTTTCTTTTAATTCATTGGTACACGTCGTGTACTTTTGTTATTTGGTGTTGGCAACATCTTAAATGGGAATACAGCTCCAATGCATCTAACATTCAATTTCAATTCCTCTCTAGTCAAATTATGACCTAGTAATATGACTTTCTGACCATTTTGATTAATTATGCACCAATTTTCAAATACTTGCACTAAACTTGATTAAACTCAATTAAGCTAATTAATCCAATTTAAGAGCTTAAGTAAAAATTCCATAGATATTTTTGAATATCTCATTATTGGAAATTGATTTTGAATATTTGCATCACCTAGTGACATCATTTATGGGGTGGCATCCATCAAGCCATAAGTGCATAAAATATTAGGATTATGGGTCACCCATGCCTAGTTAATGCCTCCCATGCCTCTTTAATGATTATTTATCTTGAGGATATTTATGACTTTAATTCCAAATCTTAGGATTATCCATGGCCACGCATCTCAATCTTGAGATGGACGGTCATGGTTGATCCTGATCAATCTCAAAAATATATAAATAGAGAAGGCATGGACATGAATTTTAAGCTTGATTTATGCAAATTTATTATACAAAATAGTCTCTACAATCCTTTGCAATAGACCATTTATTTTGTATGCAAGCTTTATTGATAGGCTAGTTTAGTGATTTGGATTCATAAGCCTAGGTTTTATGGAGTGTTCTCGAGACATTGAAGGAGTTTGCCACCTTTGTTGACAAAGACAAGGATGCTTGATTAAGGGAGAACATGCTTTTGAGCCACATGGGTATGGTGAATCCATTTGGGAAGGTAATATATGTTTGCTTTCTTCAATTTGTTTCTTACTATCATTTGTAATTCCCATAGGAATATATAGGCTTAGTTAGTTCTTTTTGTAGTTTTCATTATTTATGGACTAATATTTGACAAAATTGATTTGTAATCCTCTATAAAACACATATGCAGACTCAAATTCACATATTCAAACTTAGTTATGCGAGCTTCACTTCTAAATTAAGTCTAGTTATGCTTCTTTTTCCTTTATGCTAGTAATTTCACTTTATTGCATTATTAGCATAAGGGGGGCAAGTGTAATCACCTAAAAGTTCTAATTAGATGATAAGAGTGTCACTTGAGTTAACCTATCGCTAGGCTAGCCATAGACCTATCCCTGAGCATTAGACTTACTTTTACAATCATTCAACATACCATATTCACCTACAACCAATCAAAACATGGTCCCTAAACTATCATCTCAGATCCCAATCCAAATTGCTTAGCAATTTGTAAAAAGGACATTAGCACCAAATTTGGGACACTACAATCATATGGTGCTAGTGTCCCCAACTGGGCATTATTGTCCTTACCCCTAACTCTTCCCAACATATATGTTTTCAAATGTGTGCCCCTCCTAAGGTTGGCCTAAGCATATTTCTTATCTGCACAAGTAATAGAACTCTATAAATACAAGTTTAAGTCACCTTTATTCACTAAATGGAAAAGAGATGCAAAGTTATTCAAAACAAAGACAAAGTTGAGAAAAATGAAGATATTTGATCCCTATTTTGCCGTACTTTTGCATACTACCATCTACAATAGTCGTAAGCCCAATTTTTAAACATTTCAAAACTCAAGCACATTCAAGGTATCCAAACCCACTCTCATTCTAGCATTCACTTGCACTTGCATCAAGCACTAGGTATGAGAACTACATCGGGCCAGGCTTGATCCCTCTTCAAAGTATTGGTATGCAAGTAACTCTCTACACATCAGGGTGTTGACAAATTATTGTTCATGCTATACTTGCAAGTTGATTAGAGTTTGCATATTAAGTCATGTTTTTCAAGCAAAACACAAGGCTCTGGATTGCATGCACGTAGGAATAAGATATATAGACATAGGTATAAGTACTCTCAAAAAATAGGAATAGTCCTACAAAGGAGAAATTAACACCATATCGAGGATACTACACACAAATGGTGCTATTATCCATACTAGGCACTACTATCTAGTGAGTAGACGAACACCAAAATCTTGTTGATGACACATATAACTACCTAGATCTCAACTTTAGAACTTAGATAATCTGTGACAGTTAGTTTTTAGATAAGTCTCTATTTATGCATATTTATTGCTATTATTAAAAAGTGAAATAAGGTCAAAGGTCATAACAAATTAGTACTTAATTACTGCATATTTATTTAATTGATTTAGGCATCTCAGCGCTTTAGTCTAAACATAGGATTTTTGTTGTAAAACCCTAAAAGGTTAAATCAATATTATTGGACAAGCCATGGTTACAAAACTCCAAGCCATCCCATCTACAATACACAAATACCCAAAGTATATACATGCTAATTAAGTGGTTAAGATAAAGGGTGTCCCATATGAGTACCCTCTACACATCCCACAAATAGTTCTAGCACAGACACCAGTTATAGTTCCAACACCTTTACCAGATATTACACAATTATCGATTATAATAGAGAGTACATTTCCTATGCATACATCATAGTGTTCAACAAAGTCCTCAGAGCAGGCCAGGTCTATTCCTACCGTATCTACATGCACACATACTCTCCCTCAGAGACCATTACTAGAGAGACCCCTGCATCAATGATATGTCACATATTTTAGAGGACCTTCCTCTACTCATTTTATGCCAAGATTAATTTTATTGGGGTCTAGGGGTTCTCAACACAGGGCACCTACATCACCTACGACTTTTACTTTTATCAGATGGGTCCCTAGGACCCCTACAACTCACAGGGCATCACAATCAGTGCCATAACATCATTGCATCACTACATAGGTAGCTTCAGACTCAGACTATACAACACAACAAATCATGGGAGCAGACTTACCCTTTCACACCGCACACATGATCATAGTTCCCTTATTTGACACAGGTCACGGTTATAGCAAATCTTCCATGAGACTCATTGGTTAGTATGGTTCCTACCCTTATACATATTTCCTTCTCTCTCTCGCTCTTTGTACACAATTTTTTTTCATTTGCTTGTACATAGCTTATACTCATAAAACACAAAAACAATATAACATATCAAAATACAAAAACATTCAAATATTTCAAAAATACAAAATTTATAGATTGTATGCATTATTATGTTTACATATCTACTACTTTCTTGATATTGCATATTGTCATCTATCCTAGTATAGTCAATTTTATCATACACATATGCTTCACTTTTTCTTGTCGAGTGCTTGTAGATTCTAGACAGGCTTTTGATCCACTACATTGATATAGTCCATCTATTATCTACCCATTGGGGGAATTTACACTGATTTAGGTTTATACATTTGATACATCCACCCACTTGGGGGCATCTCATACGTAATGCTACTACCCAATTCTATCTTGACATACTATACATTACAGTTTATGCATTGATTTATCTTGATATTGATCATTGCTACTCATTGCTCAGATTTTTTGCTGACTATCACTATTAAGACTCAGGATAAATGCATCTTAACATCTACATAGATTTGTATTACGTAGTTATACATGCTTTAATTTCTAGTTTTCCTAAATTAGGCTTGATTGTGTTTTCTATGTTTCTCCCCTCTTCGAGGGCATTTGAATATGCCATTGCTCTTTGGCTCTACACCAATTCTCTATTTGTATGCCTTGGACATGTGCCCATGTCCTTTGTGTGTGCTTTCTTACTTCTGTATGTAGACATTTGAACATGTCCTTCTATGTGGATCTAAGCCAAATTGCTTGTTACTTGCATATGTGGACATTTAAACATGTCCTTGTATGTCTTCAATCTCTGATTTAGTGATATGTGTCCCTTGTATTTTGGCCCCTTGGCTATCTTTTGCATGTCTCATGTGTTTGTATGTATGCTTTTTTGTATACTTCTACACCATAACACTTATATTTGCTTGTTACACACACACACACACACCAGTTTTCAATGCCATGAGGGATCTCATGCATTTACCCTTCCTACTTAGGGTATCATGATGGACATAAGGCCCCATCCTCTAGGTTTTTACTTAGATTTCTTGATATATACATTGATTACATCTATCTTGACACCCTTATACGATGCTAGATTACAACATACGTCTTACATCACCTACTTATGCTTTGATTTATTTACACCATGATGTTATGTTTGTACATTGTATAAGAATATCATACACATGCTATGGATAACACATTTTGTAGAGTTACTTCTTTAGAGGGTAGTTCTTTCACATATTTCACAACTACCATTTAAAGAGGGGGGCATTTAGAGGGATTTATCACATAGATCAGGCTCCTACTTTGCTATTCACATGTAAATTTTAGCACACAGGCTTAGTTTTAGAAATTAGACACATGGCAAACACAAAAAATAGAGACTTAGACAACAATTCAGATTACCCAGATTTTAGACTAGGTAGACACTTGCACCCAGATTGGGACACTGACACCATAGAGTGCTACTATCCACTACAAGGTGTTACTGTCTAGTAGCCCCAACTTTAGGATAATCTAGATCATTTAGACTAGTACACTAGGTACAATATAGATTTGCACAAATACAATCATGAATTTGATAGTTATGTTTATATTTTACTCATATATGTTCATTTTAGCTCATATTCATACAAGTTGCTCGTATTTAGGGGCATCATGCATGGTATAATCACTCTTGTATTCAGTTTAGTTACATAAATTTAACTATTATATACTTAGTTCAGATTCAATATACTTAGATACCAAATTGGGGGCATGTGTGCAACACATAGTTTCCATATACTCAACTACACATAGGTTGATCAAATGAAATGACAAACTCCATGTCATTCTCTATATTGCATACACTTGCTATCACATTATAGGTTGTCACCAGATTCATGCCTTTCTCCATCTGTAGTGGTTGGTATTCTCAATTGGCCTAAAGCTTCCTAATATATTTGAGTGGCTGTGAAGTTGACATACACAGTTATATTTACTTGGTTATACACTTTTAACACTTTGCACATTTCAGTCATAGATGCATCTACTTCACACAGGTGGGCAATGATGGAGTCATTACCTACTTGAGTTCTTAAGCCACCCACATAAGAAGGTTAGACACACTTACAATTTTATCCAAGTTATTCATAGATCATGATCCATTGAGCAGGGATGGGCAATGATGCAGGCAAAACCAGATTGAGTTCTTGAGCCACCCATGTGAGGATTGAGTAAGCTATCAATGTAGTCCACGGTATTCAATGATATGATCACTATGTACACTCACACACTCACACATTATGTTCATGCATTGGTTCACGTGTCCAATGAGGTGTATTTGTTCTTTTCCTCTCTCTTTACTCAAATTTACTCAGTTACTTTATTTCAACATAGTCTTTTGCTTTTGATAATCTCTTAAGTAATGATTGATTTTGTGCATGTTTCATTACAAAACATTATTTGGATCATGTTCCACATACATAGAACCAGATTCATATACTTAGGCTTAGTTACATGGACTTCACTTCTAAGGTAAGTCCAAGGACACTTCTTTTTTCTTTATAAAAGTCATTTCACTTTATTGCATTACTAGTATAAGGGGGGGGGGGATGTAATCACCTAAAAGTGGTAATTAGATGCTAAGAGTGTCACTTGAGTTACCCTATTCCTAACTTAGCCCTAAACCTATCATAGAGCCTTAGACACACTTTTTAGTCATTGAACAATCCGTAGTCAATCATAATCAACCAAAACACATTCCCAAAACTATCTTCTCATATCCCAACCTAACTTGCTCAACAATCTGCCAAGTGGACATTAACACCACATTTAAGACACTACAACCACATAACATTAGTGTCCCTAACTAAGTGTTGTTGTCCTTAGCCCTAGCTATTCCTAACATATACTTTTTCAAATGTGTGCCCTTCGTAAGGTTGACCTAAGCATATTTTCTTATCCACACAAGCTACAAAACTCTATAAATACAATTTTAATTGACTTCTATTCACTAGATGGAAAAGAGATGTAAAAACACATTCAAACCAAAAACAAGTTGAGAAAAATTAAGGTATTTGATCCCTATTCTATCCTACTTCTGTATACTACTATCTATAGTAACCTAAGCCCAATTTTCTAAGATTTTAAAGTTTAAGCACATTCAAGGCATCCAAGTCCACTCTCATTTTAGCATTCACTTACACTTGCATCAAACACTAGGTGGGATAACTACATCGGGCTTGATTCCTCTTCATAATATTAGTATGTGGGCAACTCTCTTCATAATGGGGTGTTGAGGATGTCTATTATATCCTACTAATGGACACATAATTATTATTTATACCATACTTGCAAGGAGGATTAGGGTTTGCACACTAAATCAAGATTTTCAAGCACAACATAGAGCTCTAAGTTTTGTGCATACAATAATAGGACCTAAAAACATAGATGCAGGTGCTCTCAAAAAATAGGAAAAATCCCACAAATGGGACACTATCGCCACTTTGAGGACACTACAACAATATGATGCTATTGTCCATATGGGACACTAATGTCTAGTGAGCAAATAGACTTCAGAATCTTATTGATGACACTTAAAATTGTTTAGAACCCAGTTTTCAGAACCTAGATCATCCATAACAATCATTTTTCAAATAAGTCTTTATTTAAGCCTATTTATTGCTATTTTTAGAAAGTCAAAGGAGGTCAAATGCCATAACAAATCTATACTTAATTATTACAATTTATTTAACCGATTTAGACATCTTAGCCCTTTAATCTAAACATAGGTTTTACATAGTAAAACCCTAAAAGGTTAAATCAAAGGGTAATCTTGAGATAAATGACCATCATTGTGACACATCAAACACTGAAAAGGGAGGTTATCATAGTCTAGGGTTTGTTTCTTTCTCTAGAGATTTTAACCATACTCTTATAGTGATAAGTTTGATGACATCTATTTAAACACAAATTTTGGCATTATCAATATGTCTTTAACTATGGGTTTTAAAAGAAATACAATTCATCTTCGCAATGGAAGTTTCCAATCCTTGAAATAATGGTTCATGCCTGCATGCGTGTTAGGAGGTTAAATAATATTGCCCATATTGGGGGATACCTTTATATTCTCTTGTAAAAAATCAAAATTGGGATTCTACGACACCATGAATAACCCTGGTCTACCAAAAACAAAGATCCCTTTTCAAACACATTATATTGGTCTTATTTACTATAAAAATAATAATAAAGAAGCTTATTTTGCTAATGAATAAATTCACATGCCCTTTCACCTTCCAGTGATCTTGTAAAGCCACTAAAACCATAACCAAAGTACATAAAGTAAATAATCCATTTAAATTATAACATCACAAATAATCAAAAGTAAAATGATGTAATTAATCCGCTCACTTACAATATTACAAGAAAAAAAAATCTCATAAATATGAATCAACAAAAGTCATTAACTCTTTTGAAATCTCGTGCTCAATCCAAGTGAAGGCACTATAAAATAATATATAAAGTCCATTGACATTCATACCATAAAACATCCAAATACAAGTTACAATGATCATGTACGACAAGTATAAATAAATCAATACACTCTCCAGTCACCCCAAACTAAGTGGTTCTCCTGTGAGTCGAGAGATGGGAACATGGCTCAAGCACTTTTCCACCCAATGATGAAGCAATTACACTTTTCCAGATCCCTTCATGACATGAAGAAAACCCAACCCTGCACAAAATGTTTAGCTACTTGGAACAACCAGTAGGTGAGAACACCTGATGCAACTTGATGTCTAATGTGTAATTATAAATAATGGAATGCAGATTATCTTACGACAGGATGTGGCACATATATAAGTTTGCTAGATAAAATATTCATCTATTTCAATGCCAACTCATTTAGATCTAAAACTTTAAAACATAGTAACTAAGCAATTCTCGAAAAGAGGAAGCCATCTCTGATAATCCACATTCGACATCCTAGCCCAAAAGTAACCCAATCACATTCTTAGATGAAATCTACTATTTTTTTCAAAAAATAGATATAAAATAAATAAACAAGTAAAAGAAATAAAGAGAAAATATTGATCGAATTCACCTATAAATTGACTGTAATTTCCTCTTTTTCCAAGCAACAATCATATAAACATACCTTTGTAATATAATTTAAAAAAAAAAATCATTCATTCATTTATTTATTTATGCAATTTATTATAATGTCTATATTCTGGTTATGATTTTTTAATACACATACATACATACATACATACATACATACATACATACATACATACATACATATATATCATTGTTTAAAAAGGTTTTTTAAAGAAAAATAAATGCTAAATTCTTTCTATTCAATAATGTCTCCCAATTTTAACATTCAAAGAGAATTATTTTTTTCTTTTTAACAATTATATGCAACCTTAAATCATAAAAATAAAAACAAGGAGAATATCCAGGGATATGTGCTTGCCAAAAAGTCGATTTCTTTACTGTTGTTGCTGATCCCCCTCTTTGTCGTTGTTCAGAAAATAAAATCATGTCCTTTGCTGAACTGCTCACTAACTACTACGAATATCTTCAAAGCATTTTTGGGTTTTGTTCCCCTCTTTTCTAGTTTTTCATAACGATTTATGGTTTTAAATCTTGTTTATGAATGACAAAGTTATCACTATTTTTCTGTCTATAGTTGCTAAAAAACGTGATGGATGTCTTTTTCTTTCTACCATCCCCTATTTATTTCTGAATCTCTGCTATTATTGGCATTTTAAAAATTAGTTTTAGCTTATTTTTTAATTAATGGAGTCTTATTCAAGTTTTCACGAGAGAAAAACCTCTATAAATAGAATTTAATAAGCTTATTTATTACATGTCATTGCATGACAGGATTATAATTTTTTTATTTCTTATAATTAAATTTCTAATTATAATATAGTTTATTTATTTTTTTGAAATAAAATATTCACTTAAATCACACAAGAAGTATTTTAAATTATATATATAATTTAATTAATGGCGTCTTATTCAAGTTTTCATGAGAGAAAAACTTCTATATATAGAATTTAATAAGCTTATTTATTACATGTCATTGCATGACAGGATTATAATTTTTTTATTTCTTATACTTAAATTTCTAATTATAATATAGTTTATTTATTTATTTTAATTTAGATATGGTCATCCATATTTAAATAAATAAGAAACGTTTATTAATTATTTATGATAAATTAATATATAATCATACATCAATTTAATAAAATACGTCATTTCAAAATATAGTCATACCATTTTAAATATAAAACATAAAGATAATAATATTCATCACTAAATCAAACATTTGAAAGGAACTCACTGTCGTAATTAAAACAATATTTTCTAAGTATCTAACCATCCATCACATTTATCATCCACGTAATAATACGTATTAAACCATTCAAAATAATGCAATATGAGACTATGTGAGTGTGTGAGTGCATCAGGATTAACCATCCCAATAATTCTTGCCAAGTGGCTAGAGCATCTCTACCTCAACCATGTTCTCGTTTTAGACGAGTACCTGCATTCATTCACACTCAATCTTGATGTCAATAGGTTAGTGCCTCAAAAACATAGCCAAAATAAAACATTATAATCATCTTGATAGTATTTAATATTTAATATTTAAATCTATTTTCCAATTTACAAAAATATAATTGCATAATAATTACCTTTAGACATATGAAATCTACTCAAAGTAAAAAAAAAATCATAGTAAATGCTTATTAATCTAAAACAATTTATGTAGTCCATAAAAATGAGATGTGACAGATCTATAATCCAAGTTCGTAACTTATTTTCATGATTCCATCGACACACGAACCTGTAAACCCCATTTTGTTAGGGCAACCATTTCTTGCTCAACCATATTGTGTTCAAAGGTGATAATTAGTTATTTTTTAGCTGCTTGGATGTACCTCTATTTCATTTAGAGGCTCTCATTCCTTGCATTATTGGCATGGAACCTTAAGTCTGCAAGAATCTTAGTTTTTTGAGGAGGATGAAAACATGTAAATTGTTACGGGAAGGGTGAATAATGGAGGAATAGAACACAAACCCAACAATCAATAAACATATCAAAGATAGAGCAAGCCAAGGTGGGGACAACTATTAGTAGGGGACTTATGTGATTAAAGCCACTACTAATGCATCTTAGTGTCACTACAAACTCTCACTGTCCACATAGTGCTTCCAACCCTAAATGCAACACTTCTATCAATAAATTTGTTGATGCATTTTAGATTATGGAGTTTCAATTTATTTTTAGTTACTTGGATAATTTTGTTTGACAAGAGAGATAACATTTCCACTATTCATATAGTATAGAGAGAATTCCTTGTGGATAAAGCCATGTAAGTGATGCTTAGATCAATGTTTCAAAATCATTATAGAATAGAATAAGTCAAAATAATTTAATTTCATTTCAAAACTTGCTTGTCCATTACCCCTGTTCCATACTTTGGCCCTAACTTTCAAGTCTAAACTTTACCTTACTTTATAAGTATATTGGCTTAGATTTTCACAACAAACTTAGCTAGGACACATGTAGAATAAAGACAATATAAGATGGAAAGCTCTATACACACTACAAAATAAGTCATTAAATGCAAAGCTGTGGAATTAGAAAATCACCAGGGTCTTATTGGATTACTTGTCACCCCAATGGTCCTATATGGATGTAAGATATGGGATAGTGACACTTTAGATTTGAAGTGGAGGCAAATAGAAAGGATCCATAAGTGATCAATCATAAACAACTTCAAAATCAAGGCCTCGATTCTTTATGAAATACTCTTGGCATAAACAAACACTTTCCCTTTAGAGGTTACTTGAAAAAAATAGAATACACAAAGAATGACAGGTTGCCTAAAGCAACAAAAGAAAAAAAAAATTTATAGGAGAAAGAATACATAGATGGAACAAAACCACAAATAGATGAGTAGATGAGATATTGATATAAAAGGATGTCCAAACCTTACGAAAGAAGTAAAAAACTATTTGAAGAGGCTAGAATAAAAGAATTTAGGGAGGTGCTAACTAAAATTAATAAGAAAATAAGAAGAATGGAAGATCTTCTTTCTTGATAAGGGAGAAGAATGAGACTCTCAATAGTTGAATCTTTATGCATTGGTTGTCTTTTTGATCTTTGGAGCGAATTTCTCACCTTTAGTATCTCTCATTGGCATTTTATGTACTTTGTATTTGCAACATTTATGATACTCCTTTGCTATTGGTTTTCGAGGTGTTTTCTAATTTCTTTTCCTTTTTCTTTGAATGAGAGATCTGTTTTTACATTCCGACTCACCCTTTACTTAAGAAATCTCTTTTAATACTTTATTGTTTCATTGTCATTTTTTAATTTGTTCGTTACTTTTTTTTTCGCTGGTTGGGCCTTCTTATCCTATTAATTATTTTAAAGATCTATTATACTTGTTATTTTATTATATATCAGATAAAACCTACTTAAAAACCCACCTTTTTTAATAGAATAATAAAAAATTAATAAGAAAAAAAAAAACTTCCGTATTAAAAAAACCTGTCCTTCAAATTATACTTTGAGACAACTATTTAAAAAGGGTGGTGTGCCATATGACCATTAAATCTCTTCCATTAAATCACATCCTTTCATTTGAGGTATTATAATATATCATCCATTTAAGAGTCGTCAAGACGGGGGGGAACAATTGAGTAAAAATTATGCATCCATCTCTCGGTGGTCGACCCGATCCAAAAACCGTACAATTTCGATTTCTCTCCGAGCTTATTGTAATCTTCAAAAAGTTTCAGTTCCATGGGTACTCAATTTCAGGTTTTGAGGATTCGTCAACGCAAAACGATTGTTGCGTGCTTGTGGTTGTGTTTATGCGTATTGGTTGGGAGCTGTGATAATAAACCCCAGTCTCAATGTTTGATGGTATACAAGGATTGCGCAACAAAGCCAGTTATACCCGTACCCCCAAAATGTCCCAATCCCCAACAACAACAGAAGAGAAGTTGTAACAGGATTTTGAAGGACGAGTGGAACAAGAAGAAATTCGTGGGAAATTGCCAAGTTGCAGAGCTTCAGGGCAGAAGAGCCCAACAAGAAGATAGAGTTTTCTGTGCTCAGAACATTCACATCCCATGGTCCGGCTTAGGTCAGCTCCAGTTTTTGTCAATTGCTTTCTTTTATCTATAATTTAAAAATTTTCTCCTTCAGATCCCCTCCCTCCATCTTGAGATAATTTTTTATTATAAAGTTATTCTCCTACCGACTAGAACACGAACGTACTACCTCCTATTTACATGCTTGTTACCACCGAATTACCAGTCGCTTCAGGGTCTGGATTGCGGATAGTTCTTCAAAAGTTATGAGCAGTGTGGAGTAAGCTTGTTTCACACTTCACATTTCAAATTTGGGCAGGAGCAAGAATTTGCCATGCTTCTTACACTGCAATCTCGTCACATGTCAGCTGGGTTTTGAACCTGGGTCATGCTTTTATAAGTGCTCCTGTGTCTTTTAAGACTATTTTTTATGTAAGCCCTTATATTCTATAAACGAAGAACTTGAAACGAAAATGTAATTTTTTTAATGAATTATCAAACAACAATCTAGATGGCACCCTGTAATCGCTTTCTCCATTTGTCATTGTATAGATGCAATACATGAGTAGCTCAAAACCATAAAATCCAGGTTAGCCACGCTTCAATAGGTGCCAGAACCATGGTATTAAACCCTGTATCAAGAAATGTAATGGCAATATTTTGTTTCATGACGCCCAAAACACCGGGAAATGGCATTTCCGGCTATTTCTATACAGTTTAATTTTTTATAATCTGTATTGTAGTGTGAAGTTTTAATAATACAAGTATTATCTATAATTTTTTTTATCACTTACCAGTTAAATATAAACTCTCTTTATTATACGTATTAGCTATAATTTTTTTTCCATCATACTATAGTTTTTTATCTATTTTTTCTTTAGGTAGATAGTTTGAAGTTCTAATATTAAAATTATTAAAATATTAACATAAAACTATCAACAATTAAAAAAATTGAAAAGTTAAAATTAATAAATGGTTAAATTTACGGATTTTACAAAATAAAATAAAAAATTATATAATGAACACAAAACCATTTCTTATGTGCAACCTTTCTGTATCCTGTTTCCCGTCACGTTTTCTATTTCTGACATGTTTCTCTATTTCTTGTTTCTTGTAAGATAGCTCCCCATGTTTCTATGTTTCTTGTTTCTTGCAACATAGCTATCAAATATTTAAGACGCACCCAAGTCTTTTCCCAATAGTTTTTTTTCTCTGTCGTGCTTTAGACATGTCTAATTCTCCCTCTCATGACAAATAGAAAATTAATTAAAGGAGTAAGATAGAAAGTTTCAACCAATGGATCAAATTGGACTCTGACGAGACTTTGTCACAGACTTGGTAAATTGAAAATAGTAAAATATAGGAAAGTTCAAAAAACTTTTTCTTTTCAATCCACAAGATTTTACCTTCAAAGGTTTCCCAATATAAACAAACATTCATGCTAACATATGTATTGAATATATAAAATGTAATTCCATTACGCTGTAAACTCCCGCCCACAGTTGAATTTATTTCACAAGATTTGTCAATAATGCTTAAAATTCTTTTTTGTTCACTCTTAACCAGTTGTTTACCTGTGTGATGACCTGCCAGAGTGGAATGAGCAAAACACTAAGGGTTTTGAGCGAGCTATTCACTATTTCCTTATGTTTTGACATAGCTCAAGTATTTTGTGCAGACTTGCCAAGTCTGGACATGTTTTGGCCATTTGAATTGTAATTTTGGGTCATTGGTAATTGCAACTTTTTTGAATGTCTCCCAAATCCTTTTTCAGATTCTCAAACACATTACGAGGGATGAACACCATAAGAACAGGGGGCATTTCAGTTCTGTTATCTTCCACAGGGGCCTTAGAACATAGGAACACGGGGCTTTTCAGTTCTGTCATCTTCCACAGGGAGCTTAGAATATGGGAACAGGGGGCTTTTCAGTTGTGTCATCTTCCATAGGGGGCTTAGAACAAAGGATCAGGGGGCTTAGAAACATGGGAAGTCGAGGAATACATCATAGAGGAGGTAAGATGAGACTTTACAGCAGCAACATCTTCAGTAACCGTTTTCAGCTCCTCCCTAATGGTATTCTTGGCAATGAGCAGGTTAGCATGTAGATTACCGCTAATCCAAGCACAATTAAATTCTGTGATGGCAACGACATTCTTATACACAGTGGTATGAGCTCTGGTGTACTTGGATCCTACCAAGAAGGGATGTTGACGCGATGCAGGCCACGTTGGCAATTTTCACAGTTTCAACCACCCCAAGTTCCTCCATATTCTTCAGGAATTGGCTGCCCATAACAGACTGGGAAGCAAATCAATTATCAAATCAATCTTTAAATTGATTGTCACAATTCATCCTCTACCTCTTGTTTCTAATAAGGCGGCAGGGGGAGAATTTTTCTTAGTGTTTTTGCGAGACATTAACATAGGAAAGCAGCAGAGGTAACAACTGATAGAGACATTGTGAGCCTACCAACCAGCCCCAAGAAAATTGTTGTTAAAAACAACTCGTAAGCGTCCCCAATTTTTGTTTTTCATGTACAGAATGTAGGGAAAAAAGCATGGTGATTTGTAGAGAAGAAACCCAATTGGAAGTAAAGAGCCGAGTGGAGACTAGAAGAATCAAGGTTCACATTGTCAGTCCACCACCAAGGAAGCAAAAAATCCCCCAATCCCATGCTAACCCAACAATACCCTCTTCTCAAAAACCTTTCTCTTTTAAAATGAACTAGAAGGAAGAATCAAACAAAATAATATTAACAACATGCAAAGCAAAAGAGAACATTCATCTAAAATATCAAGTTTCTATTTGTCATAGGAAAATACCAAAGAAATTACTGATATCCTCACTGCATAAGATATAAGGGAGAAAGAGTGAAGGATGTTAAATACGTTTTGCAGAGAGGGTGAGTGATAAGACTACTCCCACAGACAAAACTGCTGTGGCATGCATCCAGGGGCGGAAAAAATAATGAAAAGGTGGCGTTGCTTGGGGAAATTCAAAGCAATAATGTTTTTATTCCCCCACCGCCCCCAATCCCCCAACTTTTTAAGAAATTCTCCCTCCCAAGAGAATGATGGTGGGAATATAAAACAATACTTGGGGGGGGGGGGAGGGACCCCTTAAAAAATTCAAGTTGTATTTCCTGCATTGTCATCAATAATGATTTAAGGCTTGCTCTAAGCCTAGGAGAACACCCTTGCTGTAAATTATCACACTATTCCCTCCCAGGGGTTTGTGTAGCCGCAGTTTTGGTTAGAAGATCTGCCACTCGGTTCCTCCCCAGGGAAATAACAAACTGAAAATTCCCCAGACATCTTGAGCAACCTTGGACAATCTTTGAAAATCTGTTCAAGGTGCCAATCATTCAACTGACAATCATAATTGAGGTTGTTAGCAAAGATCTGAGAATCAGTTTCCACTATTATCCTTTGGATTTTTAATTCCGAAGCTATAACAAGGCCCCTTCGAATGGATAGAGCTTCCACATGGTTGTTTGCAGTCATTCCTAAAATCCAACCAAAATAAAAATCTACCTATCCCTCGGGATCCCTACAAACCCTATCTCTCGGTATCCCTACAAACCCCTAGGCTCTGCAGGCCCGGGATTTCCACTAGAGTCCCCATTCATATTCAATTCACCCATTCATATGAAGGAGTTCGGGAACAATACCCGGTTTTCTTTTTGGCAACCCTATCATTTGGGGAACGCTATTGGGGTTTTCATCCTTTCAATGAGAAGATATTTCTTTCATAGAGCTGAACATGATAGTGAGCAATAAAATCCTTCCAAAATTACTCAGGAGAATTCAACCAAACCCTAGTGACTAACAACCAACTAACCATTAAGAAATATTGCTTGAAAGTAAACACTCAAGCACAATAAACTTATACCCATTGAAGTAAAAAGCAACATAAAGCTAGTAGCTATAACACTGAGGTTTAGAAGAAATGATCACTTTAGAGAAAAGGGGCAACTTTTGACAAACACAGCTTCACTTGGTAATCCAAATTGTCACAGACTTGCAGCAGCTGCCATTATTCCAAAATGAAAGAAGAAAAAGAATGATGCAAATAGCAAGATGCAATGACACTATAAGGCAGACTATCACTACTTTCTATAATGGTACAATGTTCTAATGAATTCATATCAGACTTGAGCATTCACACCAAGGCATGTATGATGTTTGACTTCAACTTGCATGCCAAATAACAAATTAATACCCTTTTTTACTATGATTAGTTTCAAAATGAAGGTTATTTTTTTCCTCAGGGTCTGACACTTAGATTGTGGCCCACTTTATTACAGTGTGGAAGTTAGACTGTGGGCTGCCTTACCATGCTGTGGGGTTGCACTTGAGTCACTCTTACCGTAATATACCCCACTTTCAATATACCATAACCTCTCATGTTTCAATACTTTACAACCTCTATGACATGTCCTTTGGGGTGTGGGTTGCCTTATTGTGGTATGAAGATTTGGACCTTGGTCACTCTCAAACGAATGCACCCCTTTGTACTGTTTTACCACAACCCTTGGTCACAATGGAGGCAATTTTTTATTGAAGGGTTTATGTCTGAATTAGGTGGACAATTTTCTAATAACGTGGAATGAATTAGGTTAAGATCATTTTTTGCTAGGAAATTGGCAACCTTGTTTCCTTCTCTCATGGTTTCAATGAAAGAAATATTGCTAAATGAATTAGACAGAGCAACCACATCTTGATTCATCTTTGCGTATTGGGCACTACTAAAAGTACAAGATTTATCTTTGTGTAGTGCTGCTAGTGGGCTCCAACCTTGTCATTCTCATTTTAGGCATCATGTATTTACTTCGTTTTGATGCATAGTACCATCAAGATCTCCTTGGCCACAACCCAGATCATTGTGGTAGGTGCTTATTACGGGTTCTCTTTCTACCTTCGGAGCTTCATCGGCCATGGGTGTGAGGAGAGGTTCTAGAAGGAGTACCCTTCTTCCTCCTAGGTTTTCCCCTACCCTTGGACATTTCCCCATGGGCATAATCAGATCTTGTATTGGCCCTTTCATGGTGGTGGATGATAATTCTCTTAGTTCTTTTGCTTTGGGCTTTGGTACAGATGTGTGACAGTGCTAGTTTCTAGTTTTGATTGCCAGATTTGGTCTCCATCAGCTCTCTATTTTCTTGAGGGGTCTTTCCCTCTCATGGTTATTTGTACTTGTACTGGATCATATGGTTTGGGTTTTCCCACTCTAGCTGTCCTTCCATTGTTTTAATTTTAAGTTATTTTTCAGATCCTAGGGTTCTTTTTACCCTAGTACTTTTCTTTTGACGCCCTTTTGGTCATTTGTGGATATTAATATAATTTCTTTCTTTTCTTCTTTCCTCTCCTAACATCCAAGGAGACGATCTCTTGTAGGATGTTGGAAAATTGGTTATTCTGATCTGTGTACAATAGGTAGGCCGAAGGTCTCCTGGAGGAAGATCTGAAGGAGCTTTGCAATGTGCTATAATTTTTCTAGTTAACTTTTGAGGGAAGGTAACGTTTCTATCCTATCTTCTGCTTCATTTATAAGTTCTTTTTCTCCTAATTTCCACTTACGTCAGCTAATCACATGGTGTTATTTATGATGAGTATAGTTCTCCAAAGACATTTTTTTTCTATATTCTTCCGACCATATTTGTATCCTTGTATTCTATTTGTGATGTCTTTGTTGATTGTTAGTTTCTAGTCATTATTTTCTGTCAGCTTCTGAAAGTATAACAGCCAGTGCATCCCCATTCCATACTTATGCAACATAGGCTACTAAGGATATATCCCGTACTCCATTCTAACATTCCAAAAAACAAACAGGCCTGTCAGGTATGCAAATGAGGAAAGTTGGATTGCTGGCAGTTTTTGATGGCCATAATGGCGCAGAAGCAAGTGAATTAGCAGCAAGTCTCCTACCTGAGTATTTTCTTCTCCATATGTACTTCCTTCTTGAAGGACTTCATTCTAGTGAGCCTTTTGTTGGATTTAAAAAAAATTCTGAAGGGTGGACTGAAGCAGGGAAGCTTTCTAGAAGGCCCCGAAGAAATGAGTTTTTGACTAATCATAGGCACTGTTTTGAGGATGTCTCTACTATGGAAGTTGATATTACAGGGGCAGAACATTATGGTCTACATTGTTCGGAAGTGTGCAGCAAGGAATATGAAGATCAATTTTATTTTGAAGTTGCTTTGAAGGATGGATGCATGAAATTTTTTAATCTACAGAGGTACAGAGACAACCTTTAAGACAAATCACATTTTAATATTCATGAATGCAAAAAACAGGAACATTGTGAGTACTTGAATATGTAGTATTCTCTGTAGCGGGAAATCTAAAGCCGTGTGTTTTCAGTTAAAAAGTAATTGCTTTTTTTTTTTTTTTCGGTTTGACAGGTCACGGTGGAACTCAATGGAATTTTCTGAAGATTCAATGTACAGGATGATATTAAAGGAAGCATTATTGAGAGCTCTCTATGATATAGATATTGCATTTACTAATGTAAGCTGAATTCCAAAGATGCACACATACCTTAGTGTGAGAAACTGCCTCAGATTCTTTCAATACTTCATTCCTTTTATATTTAATATACCATCCTGTTAATTTTTCCCCAACCAATATTGTCTTGATATTACTTGTTAATCATAGTCCAAATACATTTTGAATTAATTCAACATTGTGCACAGTTCCATTTGAGTTTTTGTTTATGATGGATTACCGTGCCTGAATATCTTGCAGGAAGCTTTTAGAAATGATTTGCATTCTGGATCAACAGCAAGTGTTGTTCTGAAAGCGGATGAATATGTTTTGGTTGCTAATATTGGAGATTCCAAGGCTCTTTTATGCTCAGCATGCTCTAATTTGCCTCAGAAGTCCAGAGGTGAATGCTATTCCTGTTGGAGAAGTCTGTTTTCTCTTAGTTTTGTAGGCTGATTCATAAACAAGTTGTACAATAGAGTAACAGAGTGATGAGCCTTCTCCTTCTATTCTGAAAGTTTTTGACTATGGTCTGTGCATGGATATGCCAGTTATTAGTTTATCTGAAGCATATGAATCTGACAAGATCTACAATATGAATTGCTTCAGGTGCTCATTGGAGGGAACACAAGCGGCGAAAACTCAAGAACAGCCAACTCCTCAGAAAAGAGAATTCCAACAGTTCTTATTCACTGCTTTGTGCAAAGGAACTAACTCAAGACCACCACCCAGATAGAGATGAAGAAAAAGCACGCATTGAAGCTGCTGGGGGGTCTGTTATGAAATGGGGAGATGTGCCCAGAGTTAATGGTGAGCTAGCATTATCTCGAGCCATTGGAGATGTATCATTTAAGAAGTAAGTCTGGTATGGCCCTTCCAACTTGGTAAATATATGATTTAAAGGAATATTAGATTATAACACTTAGAAAGAAGAGGGGGGGCAATATTTTTTCACCATGTTCAAGTTTGCATTGCATTCAAAGTGTTCTTCATCAACTGATTTTTGAAACTGTTAACTACCTTCTAGCCTTTAAGTAACTCATAACTACCAACCAACTCGCAACTGTTATGACCATTATGTATCCTAATACCCCTCCTTAATGGTCATACATGGCACAACATAAAACTTATCACTAAACTTGATAAACTTGTGTAGTCCATGTGGTTTTGTGAAGATATCAGCTGTCTCCTCTTGATTCACACAATATTCCAATTCAATCTCTCTGGTGTCAGTGAGCTGTTGGATATAATGAAAATGTAACTCAATATGCTTTGTGCAGGCATGAAAGACTGAATTTTTGGTCATTTCAATTACATTCTGACTATTAAAATAAATCATTGTTGCTCCCATCTGAATCATTTTCAAAGCAGCAACTAACCTCTTTAACCTAATTGCTTCACAAGCTGCAAGGAAAACAACTTTACAGTTTTTTCGGTGGAGGAAAGACCTATTGTTTGTTGTTTCTTGCCAATCCATGAAACAACTCCTGTTCATAGGACCATAGCATATCAATCCTACTATAGATTTCTTATCATCTGATGAACCTTGCCAATCAGCATTAATGAAACTAACAAGCTGAAAACAATCACTCTTATCCTACCAAATTCTAAATTCTACTGTACCATGTACATATCCCAAAAAATGTTGTTTTGCTGCTCTCCAATGATCTATCTTTGTTTTGGTCATGAACTTGGAGATATGTCTCACAACAAAAACTGAGATCAGGTCCAGTGGCTGTAAGATAGATATAGTTTGCTATCGACTCATGAGAAAGTGACTAGTTGGCCTTTAACTTTAAAACCGACCTCCATAGGAATAGATAGTTGCTTACAATTATCCATATGAATTTTTTCCAACAAAGTTTCAGTGCATCTCATTTTTGAAATGAACACTTTATCATTAGTTTGCAAAAACCTTACTTCTAGGAAATAACGCAAAAGACATAAATCTGTCATGTCAAAAGTGGAGCAAAAATTTGATTTTAGCTGCTGAATTGTGCAGTTCTTGTTTCCTGTGATGTTTAAGTTATCCGCATAGACAATGGGGATATCATCATATGAATTTTTTCCAACAAAGTTTCGGTGCATCTCATTTTTTGAAATGAACACTTTATCAGTAGTTTGCAAAAACCTTACTTCTAGGAAATAACGCAAAAGACATAAATCTGTCATGTTAAAAGTGGAGCAAAAATTCGATTTTAGCTGCTGAATTGTGCATTTCTTGTTTCCTGTGATGTTTAAGTTATCTGCATAGACAATGGGGATATCATCATCTGAACTCCTGACATGTATATTTGGATGATCACTTATTTTGGATCCCATATCTATTAAGATGGAGATCGATTTTGATAGACCAGGCACATGGAGCTCGTTTCAAACCATAAAGAGCTTTGGCCATCTTACAGACAAGGTGTTCCTTCCCTGTAGCTTCGAACTGTTTTGGTTGAGTCATATACACTTCCTCCAAATCTCGACCGAGCATGTAGAATCTGATCTTAGCCTTTCTATTTTGTCTCTTTACCACAATATTTTACTGAGATGTATATGGCGCTGTGAATTGTCTATTTATCCTACCCTGTTTGCAAATTATGGAAGCATAGCAGCATCATTCACAACTCTATTATGGAAGAATAACAGCATCACTCACAACTCTATTAAAAGAGGATTCCTTCCATCGGAATGAGGCTGAAACCAGAGCTTTCAATAATCTGAGGGAGGCCATGTGCACCACTCTAGTTCTTGCCACTCCATATTTCACCAAAACTTTCATTGTAGAGTGTGATGCTTCAGGACATGGTATGGGTGCTATACTCATGTAAGAAGGCAGGCCCCTTGCTTTTGAAAGTCATCAACTAAAAGGTAAAAATTTATTTAAGCCCATTATGAGAAATAAATGTTGGGTATTCTTCATGCAATTGAGCAATGACGGCCTTATCTGATGGAAGACACTTCAAAGTGAAGATGGATCATGACAGTTTGAAATACTTCTTGGAACAAAGGCTATCCCCAGAAGAGCAGCATAAATAGATCACTAAAATGATGGGTTATGACTTTGAGATCAATTACAAGAAAGATAAAGAGAATGTAGTTGTATATGCACTTTCTTGGAGGGATGAAAACACATGGGCATTGTTGTGTGCCATTTCCATACTACAGGGAGATTGGCTGGATGAAGCAGAACTTGAATGGTAACAAGACGCTGATACATGGACTCTCATTCAACAACTTTAGTAGGATCCGACCACATTCGATAAGTTTGTATGGAAGGGTGACTCCCTTTGGTATAAGGATAGAATATCCCTTTGCAAAAAATCAAGCCTCAAGCATAAGATTCTTGAGGAGCTCCATGCTTCATTGATTGGGGGACATTCAGGGGTTTTGACAACCTATCACAGGACAAAGCAAGGTTTTTTTTGGGAGGGGCTCAAAGGCGATGTACAAAAATTTGTGGCTGAATGTTTGGTGTGTTAGCAAAACAAAGGTGAGACTATTAAGACCCCTAGCCGTTTGCAACCACTATTAAGCCAGAGGTGGGAGGAGGTATCCATGGATTTCATCTCGGGACTACCAAAATCAGAAGGGAATAATATTATCATGGTGGTGGTAGATAGACTTACAAAATATGCACATTTTTTTGCCTTGTCACACCCTTTTGTAGCAAGTACGGTGGTTGCCACCTTTCGGGATACCATTTAGAAGCTACATGAGACTCCAAAGACTATAGTTAGTGATTGTGACCTCATCTTTTCTAGTAATTTTTGGACCAATTTATTCTCTTGTCTGGGTACTTAGCTTGCTAATAACTTTTCCTATCACCCTCAATCCAGCAGACAAATTGAGGTGGTCAACAAGTGTTTAGGGGTTATCCTTATTGTTTTACTTTTGATAAGCAAGCACAATAGGTTAGCTAGTTACCACTAGCAGAATGGTGGTATAACAATTCTTTGCATACTTCTATAATGTCCCAATTTATGGCATTATATGGATACCACCCGCATTCTATCACATCTTTCTTGTAAGTGCAACCTAGAGTTTTGGTTGTAGAAGAGCACATTCAACACCAACAAGAGGTGCTTTTGAGTCATTGAGAAAACTTGTCCCTGGTGCAAAACGAGATGAAATCATGCAACAATTTGCTGACTTACATTGGAGTAAATTTTTTTTTGAAGTGGGTGGTTGGGTTTTTTTTTTAGGGCTGCAACCATATAAGCAAATTTCCTTGAAGCAACCAAAAAAAGATAACAAACATTGACCTAAGTATTATGGTCCTTATTAAATTCTGATGAAGATTGACAACATGGCATATAAGTTGGAGTTATCCACGTCAACAAAATTACATTCAACATTTCATGTTTCTTGTTTGAAGAAAATCATTGGCCAACAGATTCCAGTACAAACATAATTACCACAACTTGATGAAGAAGGAAGAATTATCTTGGTACTGGAAGCAATTATTGAGAATTGCACGAAGCAGATTCAAATGAGGGTTATCACTGAGCAACTTATCAAGTGGCAGAATTTGTCGCTCGAAGATACGACATGGGAAGACGAACAATTCATGCATAAGCATCCTAAGTTGCTAAGAATTGAGGGGTAACGCTTGTCTGAAGGGGAAGGGCATGTTACAACCCAAATATTCTATATTCTTAAGTGTACTTAGGTTAGGGTGGGCTGACTTATGGCATGCTTAACCTTTATCTTTTCATTTATTAGTTTTATATGTTTATTTACACTGATCTTATTAGGATGAAGGTGTGTGATCCTACCTAATTATGTCTATAGATAAGGATGATCAAGGCTCTTGCATATTATCATATTGCAAATTGTGTTCTTATTGTAAGGTTGTGGAGGTTTCCCCCTCGAAGTGGCTCAGTTATATATTCCACATTCTGCTGTTTTTCCATTTATATTGTAGAAATTTCATTATAGCGATTTGGATGAGTTGGGGTTGGTGGTTTTTTTTTTGGATTTATTGGTTGTTTGCCAATGAACATTGTGAAGACCTTAGGGGCTTTCTCCTGCGCAATCAACATTGGGGGAATGTACGAAACTATGCGAGGAGTCCTTAGATCGACAATGATTGGGGGGTGGGGAGGACTGAATGGAGGGGGGGGAACTTGGAGGGGTTTGGCTGTTGGGAGGTGGAGAAAGGCTCTTAGATTGCTCCGGAGTTACCTTAGTGTTTGGGACTAGTCCCTTTTTCCTCGCAAATGGTTTGGATTTTACCTCCTTTGAGTCGTGCTTATGCTCTCTTTTGCTCTACCTCTCATCCCTTTCCATCTTGCTAGCTTAAGCTTTTAGTTGAATTCGCTCTATTGCTTTCTCCTTGTTATCTCCTAGAGTGTGCTTCTAGGTTTCGCAACGGAGAATGCATGCAATAGGTTGCTGAGCTTCCTTTAGTGGTCTGTACATTATTTTGAATTCCCTAGTTTTTCAAGTTTCCTCATCACTAGACAAATCTATCTCTGTGCGAATAAACTATGGGCTTGGTGTTGGTTGTGCAAAGGTTTCCCTTCATCTCTTTCTTGTTAGAGGATGTGTTGGCTTTCGATCTCTTGCCTCTCTTTCACCACATTAATAGGCAACATTGATGCTTGTGCTTTTGTACTTGCAGATGCACCAAAACTGGCTTTCATGACGGTTGCTCCTTCCTTTTCTACACCTTGTGTGTCTACATTCAAAGTGGTTGGCATTGGAGTTAGTTCAACCAATTTCTCTTCATTTATGTGCACTTGAACTTGAGCAATTCACACCACTTTCCACATAAACCATACCTTCTTATTTTCATTATGCACCATGGCCCCCATGTCTTGAAGAGTGATCTCCTTTGCCTCAATGCGAGCTATCCCCATTTGCTCAAAGTCAAGGCGGGAAAATAGATTGGTAACCTAGGGTTGCTCGACATGTTGATTGGCTCAACCTTAGATTCTGGCATGTTAGCCTTCTGTGGTCAATGAGTTTTCTTTCTTTTTGGATCCATAGATTCTAGTGAACTTGGCTCCTTCCTCTTCCTTGAGGTTCTTGCAACTACACTTGATGGAGGCATGAATTCGAGTGGTTGTCCAGAGTTGTCCACTTGGCCTTGTTGTCTGCTGAGCTCTGCATTGACCATACCACTGTGATAAAAAATCGAAGTTTTTGGGCTGCGTTTACCTCCATCCCTAGAGAACGTATCAAGGTTCCATCCTGCATTAACGTTGTAGCAGTCAATGGTGCGAGGTAGACTTGCACTTCCTTAGGAATCCTTAGTTGTGCACTTATAATTTGTCTCACCTTCATTAGTCAGCTTCCGAGGTTCATTTATTGACTGAAGGGATCTTTCCCCTGTTTGTAGACCCATTTGGTAAATGTTACATTGGGCCAATATGTTGGGCTTATTAGTTCTGATCCATTTGGTGTCTTTCAATGTGTGAAGCACAACAAAATTAACAAGAATTGGTATTGAAAATGCTTATTATTTCCATCAAACAATTTTTGCACATTGTCATTTACCTCATTTGGCGAAAATTCCAGTTAGTTGAAGGACTGATTATCATTTACCATCCATGGTGCGATGTATAGTAACCCGATAGGTACTTCTATGTGCTGTTGTGCTGTGTGCCAAAATCTGATTGTTAACATTTTTGCAAAAAAATGAATAGTTGGTTCCTTGATTAGTTTCAGTGGAACTCCTTGTGTCTTCCGTGTGTGATGATATTGTTGCTTTTAAACCTGGATCGATGGGAGACTTTTTTGGTTTTATATGGCATGAGGGGCTTTCCCCCGTTAGCTAACTTAGTGGCCCTCACAACATTTATGACATTGATCAGTATCACCAAGTGAGGTGCAAGATAGATGTGTCGTTGCAATCTGTATTGAAAATGCTTATTATTTCCATCAAACAACTTTTGCACATTATCATTTACCTCATTCGACGAAAATTCTGGTCAGTTGAAGGATTGACTGTCATTTGCCATCCATTGTGCGATGTATAGCAACCCAATAGGTACTTACGTGTGCCGAAATCTGATTGCTAACATTTTTGCAAAAAAATGAATAGTTGGTTCCTTGATTAATTTCAGTGGAACTCCTTGTGTCTTCCATGTGTGATGATGTTGTTGCCTAAACCCTGGATTGATAGGAGAGTTTTTTGGTTTCATAAGGCATGAGGGGATTTCCCCTATTAGCTAAATCAGTGGCTCTCCCAACTCTTATGACATTGATCAGTATCACCAAGTGAGGTGCAAGATAGATGTGCCGTTGCAATCCTTGTTAAGAATTGTCTGCACATGATTCCCAAATGCTAGTAATTTCACAAGTCTTTCAGCTGCTGTATCTTTGGATTGCTGGTATTGGGGTTTCCAATCCCATGTCTTTATTGGAGCCAGTTCGGCCTGGTTTGAGGTGAACCATTATTGTGATGCTATTTTTTCTCCTTGAAAGGATTGCAGATATACCCATCTCGTCTGCAGGGGTGTTGTAATTCCCACCTCTTCCTTCTTGTCCTTTGATAGTCAAGAAAACATTATTTCAACTATGTCCATCATTCTTTGAGCTCCTTGCCCATTGGTTTGTTTAAGAAATTTGACATTCACACCGCTTTGTTTCTACTTAACTTGCTCCGCTTCTTTTCTTCATTCCATGTTGCTTATGCTTGCCCAAAATTTCATCCGTTGCAAACCCTTGTCTTCTCTGGTTTTCTCTTCGAATACATTCACAAATTTATTCAATTAGTCGGTTTTGAGTTGTTTGTAAGTGTGCCCACTGAATGTGTTAGTTTGCTTTGTAAATTTCACTTGCGTTGGGCATTTAATTTGAATTCTTATCCTTCAATTCGAATGCATTCTGCTTCTATTAATTCGTCCCATCACACCCTTTTGCATTGGCACTTGTTCCTCTTTTACTTCTAGTCGTTGGTGATGTGACCATTTCCTTTGCTTTTCACGGTTACCATGTACAAGTGTCTACCTACTCTTTTCCTTCTAATCGTGACATTATATGCTCAACAACTTTTATGCTTGTATACTTTCATAGTGTAATTTCAACATTGTGCACCATCTTCTTTTGCCTTGAATTGTTTTGCTTTTCCAATTGTATCTTTTGTTAACACTGCTCCTAGACTAGAACAGTTCACAAGACTTCTCGGATTTCTTTCATGAATCCATCCTACACCTTGATTGTTGTACTGAGAACAACTGCCTATTGATGGCTTCCTGGACTTCGCTTACTTTTGCCCTTTCACAACATTAAAAAATGCCTACTTACTTGTCTCTAATCTACCATACTATTAAAAATGAAACTCCTACACTACCGTGTACACAACAACTCTTATTTCTTTCTAATGATGGTAGGGCTTAAGCTGACTACCATTTACCCTTCCTTGAATGATGTTCATTTGCAAATCTTGCAGTGTGATTGTCCTCTTTTCTGTCATTTGATGAATTACATATGGCCCATGTCATCTTATTCTCAAATTTTCCAAGTCAAGCTTTAAATTGTTTTAACTTTTTGTGGTTTAGGGGTTAAATAGTGTGCACACAAACAATTAAAATTAGGGCACACTGTAAATCTAAGATATAATAGTAAACTATAACAATCAGATCTGCAATATGCCTGAAAATTGCAATTGAAAGTTTGACAAACAATTGAACAAGCAATTAAATCTAAAGAGAAGCGAAGAATGATGATAAGATACACACTTGGTCATTGTTATGGAAATCTGGAATTGGAAATAGGATTTGGATGTTGTTTGGACTGAAACCCTGCAATCTGGAACTGCACCGTTTACCAGGACGAAATTGACAGATCATCGACTGTGTACAATACAAAATCGACAGGCTGCCAATTGTGTACCTTTGCTGCTATCTATTGTGTTCTTGGGTGCTGATTTTGTACTATACTCCTTTCTGGCTCTACAACTTTTGGTCAGGGGTGCACTGTGATGTTGAATAGGGCTTTAACCTCGCTTTACTGAATTGTTGGCTGAAATATCAGATTTGTCTTCTCTTTTGATCTTGACATAATTTGCCACAAAGTGTAGTAAGATGAATAAAGAAGTGTAAGTGTTGGTTCGGGAATCTTGCAAGGAGTTGCAGCTACATATCTGACATGCATGGAATCAAAGCCAATGTAGTTCTCGTGTGTGTGTGTATTCCTAACCCAATTGAGAGATAGGGCTTCACCTTTTCATCTAGATAATAAATTGCACATGAACATTCACGTAATCCTTCTTTTGATACAAAATGCAACTTAAAGACTTTGAACTTCTTTGAATAGTCTTTAAGAGCAGAAATATAGCATTTGGTGTGTGCCTAGACTTGAAATCTCTTGATGTTTGTTATTGAAATGCCTCTAGGAGGCTTTGTATATAGACTTTTTGAAATTTGAATTAGGAACCTATTGGTGCACATGCCAACCAAGAAAAAGACAAAGAACGGACAATTACAGATTCAAACATCAAAAAGAGGTGGAGGGGGGAAGAAAGGCCCACAAAACAAAAAGGGACACAATTGGTAGGCCGCCAATTCCGTCCCAGTAGAAGAAAGGGCAGGGGATGTAGATAGATAAGATAATATATTAAGGGGATGTAGAGAGGAAGAAAACATGGAGCCCCTAGGCATAAAGAAAACAGAGTAGAGAGAAAATAGAACAAACAAAACAGGATCACATAGAGAAGAAAGGGGAAGATGAAAGCATATGAAAAAATGCCAATAAGACCCTAATTCAAACCAATAATCTATATGCACAAAATGACCCGTCCTAGTAGAAGAAAGGGCAGGGGATGTAGAGAGGAAGAAAATAGGGAACCTGCAGGGATAAAGAAAACAAAGCAGAGAGAAAATAGAACAACATAACAACACGAGATCACACAGAGAAGAAAGGGGAAGATGAAAGCATTTGAAAGAATGGCAACAAGACCCTAATTCGAACCAATGATCTATATGCACAAAATGACACAAAACAATTCAATAATAATCCTTGTACCAAAATTAGGTGTCTACATAAATATGCTTTCATACAACAATACTAGCTATCCTTCATAGAACTCCATTTGCAAATTCTTGTCATGCGATGCCTTTTGACTTTTCTTTTGTACTTCTCGATTCCAATTGGACATCATTCGAGTTTCTTCCATCCAAAATAAATCCATGAGTCGGGTTTCAAAAGATTCCTTATCTCCAATCCTTGTGGCTATTACAATTTGCTGTCTTGGAATGATATAATCCATCGACACAATTGCTTCCATGCCATAGACCAATTGCAGTGGTGTCTTCCCTGTTGCTCGCTTATAATTAGTTTGATATGCCCATAATACTATTGGGATCCTATCCTCCCAATTATCTCATTGTACATTGCAAACTTTTGGCAACATGCATTTTGAGACTTTGTGAAATGCTTTAGCTTAGCCATTTGCTTGTGGATGATATGTTGTGCTCTTTTGGTATGAAATCATGAACTCTGTAGTGAGTTTCTTGATATTGTTGTTTTAGAAAGTGTGCACCTCAATCATTGATTAGCGTCTAACGACACCCCAAATTGAGTGATGATGTTTTCGTAGAGGAACTTCAGTGTCTTTTGCTGTGCAATATGATGTCATAGTTGCTTCTACCCTTTTTGTGAAATAATTCGTGGTTGTGATGATTTACTGAGCATTCAAGCGCTTCAAAGGTGGATTAATGGGTCCTACAAAGTCAACTCCCCATTGCTCAAAAGGTTTTGCTGCGAGGACTATATTCAAAGGCGTTTTATTAATTTGGTTTGGTCTTCCTAGTGGCTGGCATATATTGTAGTGCTTGGCTACTCAATGTGCATCATGGAACAAAGTCAACCATGATAATCCACTATGTAAAATCTTTTTCTTAGTCAAATCTTCTACGAAATGGCCTCCTCCCACTCCTTCATGTGCTTCCTTTAATATAGATCCTCGTTCATGTTTTAGTGCGACTCTTTGCAGCACTTCATCTTTGCTCGGTTTGTATAAAAATTCATTCACAATTGTAAAAGGTAGAGCATGAGTGACCAACTGTTTTTTTCTCGTTTTTTGCTCTGGTAACGTTCCATACTGAAGAAATTGCTGCAATTTCTTCTAGTTGCTTTGGAATAGCCGTGATTGAAAAGATGCACATCTAAGGAGTCTTCTTGTATGTCTCCCAACTCTTCCCTTGATTGGATGCACCTTAGATGATCAAGTTCCACATGTTCTATGCCTTGTTTCACATTGATTTTGAATTGATTTTTCTGAAAACGCATTAACCACCTTGAAATTCTTTTGCCCAACAAAGGTTTGTTCACAAAGTATTTCAGTGTCTGGTGATTTGATTAAAACTCAAATAGGGTAGCCAAAAAATAATGATGGAATTTTTGCAATGTGAACACCATAGCTAATGCTTCTCGCTCCGTTGTTTTGTAGTTCCTCTTAACATCAGATAATTTGTGTCTTGCAAAGTAGATTGGATGGTCCAAATTACCTTCTCTTGATTGTGTGAGTATGGCACCAATAGCTGTTCCTCAGATGTAAAAATGCACATGGAATGTATAGTGGTGGTCACCAACCTTTGTTTCAATTCTGCAAATGCTGCTTGATATTTCGGAGTCCATTCAAACTATTGATACTTATGCAACAATTTTTTCTTAGGTGTCGCAATTTCTGCATACTCCCAAATGAATTTTCTATAATACCCTATATGCCCAAGAAAATGGGGTACTTCAGACAGATTTTTAGGAGGTTTCAAGCGAGTTATGACTGCAATCTTTTGCTGATCTACCAAAATTCCATCGCTTCACACCATAGGTCCCAACAAATCTCCAAATGGTGTGAAAAATAAACATTTATTCAAATTCAGAGCAGTTTGCAACACATGTCATTGTTCTAGCATCAATTGCAAGTTTGAAAGGTGTTCTTTCAACAATGAGAAGACTGCCGAATCATCCAAGTATACATCTAAGAAATCATGGATAAAGTCTTTGAAAGTTGCAACTATTGCATGAGAAAATACTGCTGGTGCTTTTTTCAAGTCAAATGGAAACACTTTATATGCAAATGATCTCCATGTAGTAGCAAATGTAGTCTTTAATTGATCCTTCTAAGCAATAATAATTTGATGATATCCACTGAATACATCTGTGAATGAATAGACTTTATGTCCTGAGAGTCTGAGACAACTTTCAATATATCATCCGTGAATGGTGTAGGAAATGGATCCGTATGTTTAAAGGGAAAATAGATGTAGATGCCCTAGATAACTGGATTTATTTAATCTGGTCATACTATGTGGTGAATCATTTATCTGATGAACATATTGCATTCACTTTTCTAAAAGTATATTTATCAGTATTGAAATGGAGGGAAAACTACTACTTTGCATGTGAAGATGTTGATTTAGACAGACCTATAGATACCTCGAATGGTTTTATAGAAGCGCTCAAAGCAACTTATTATTATGTTGGAAACTATGATCACCAGTACATCAAGTTCTCTTTGTTGCGACAAGGCCGTGATCATTTGTATAGGAATACACAAATACTTTTCATACTTTGGTTTCAAAACTGAATGTTTAGGAATCATAGTAGAATCTCATTTTGAAGTATAGGTTGGGCTTGAACCATATGTCCAATCAGGTATGGATTTCCTCCATATCTCCTCCATTGGAGAAGCCTACATATTCGTTTGCAAATTCGAAGCAAAAACTAAACTGAAGACTAAGAAAAAAATCTTCCGAGTCTTAGGACAAACCACAGTCTAAGCCTTCCAAGCAAAAAAACTCTACTTGCACAACTTGAGGGTAGCAGGGACAAACACTACAACACTGGAGAAAGGTAAACAGATCATGGATTTTGAACCTAGTGCTATGGCCAGTACTGCAAACATCTATGCTCCCTCCACGAATTTAGAGGAAGCAAAAAAAATATTACATTGTCAAATGTGGATCAATGGTCAACCAATACACTTCATCATTGACAATGGAAGTCTAAATAAAGCGATTTCTCCTAAAGCAGTTCAGAGATTGAACTTGTCACTGATGCCTCACCTACAACCATCCTCCATTGGATGGTTCAGTGCAGACTCTAAGAAACACGTCACTTAGAAGTGTCACTTGGTGTACAAAATCAACACTTTTCATGATGCAGTCCTTTGTGATGTTGTGCCATTAGAGGAATGTGATGTTTTACTTGGACACTCATATCTTTACCATCGACATACAATGTATGAAGCAAATCCTAAAAATGTTGGTGATATGAAATGCCACATACCAGAAACTAGTTCCTAAGCTTTCACTCATTAGTGCCAAGCAGTGCAAGAAGCTAGTTAGTTATGTTAAGAAGTTTGTACTCTTGATGGTGAGACCTGAATGTAAGAATGTTTGAACGTCCTTGCGACACCTATTCATACCGCAGTTCCTCCAACAACAACAAAGACAAAACAATTGAAACATGTTGGGGAGAATACAAGGATATCTTTCAGTCACCTAAATAAGTGCCCACATGGTACTATAAAGCATATTATTGATTTGATCCCATGTCTACCTCTACCTAATGCCTATTTTTACGGAAGATCATTTATGGAGAATAGATCAGGGGACATATCCATGAACTTGTGGATAAAGGACACATCAAACCCAACTCATTGCCTTGCGGCAACCCAATTGTGTTTGCGTCAAAGGAGGATGGTACAAGGAGATTGTGCATCAATTATAGAGCTCTCAACAAGATCACAATGAAGAACTGCTATCCTCTTCCAAGGATTGAGGACTTATTGGACCAACTCCGTGATGCTTAATTTTCCACCAAAATCAATCTCTAGTTTGGGTATCATTAGATTCTTGTTGAAACTACACACATTTGGAAAGCAACCTTCAAAGCAAAGGAAGGTTTGTTTGAATGGTTGGTTATGCCTTTCAACCTAACTAATGCACATGCTACATTCATGCAGACGATGATTGACATCCTCAGGTCCTTCACTACTTCATTTATTATATCTACCTTGATGACTTCCTAATCTTCAACAAAACATGGGACAAACATCTGTGCCATATTGAACAAGTGTTTCACAATTTGCAGCAGCATAAGCTATATGTTAACATGGAGAAATGTTCATTTTTAATGTGGGAGATACAATATCTGGGATACATAGTAGACGCAAAAGGAGTGCATGTGGAACTGACCAAGATTCAAGCCATCCAAAAATGGCCAACACCAAAGAATCTCATAGAGCTTCGCTATTGCTTGGGGTTTGCAAATTTCCACAAGAGATTTGTACTTGGTTTCTCTCATGTGACTTGCCTTATAAACCAAGTTACCAAAGGTGGCGCCAAAGCAAGTTTTTTTTTGGTCAACCACACAATAGAAAGTATTTGAAGAACTGAAATGCAAATTTGTTTTGTGCTAATACTTGTGTTCCCTGATCTTCAACAACCATTTGAGATAGAGATTGATGCATTTGTTTATGCAGTTGGACCAGTCTTCACTCAACATGGTCATCCAATTGCTTACCTCAGTGAAACATTCACTATGCCAGTAAGGAACTATCCAACATATGATTGCGAGCTTTATGCTTTGTTCAGGCACGTAAGCATTCAAAGCATTTATATATTGGTCAAGGAGACTGCGATCCACACATATCACAAGCTGCTTCAATTCTTGAAGACTCAAAACAAGTTACAGCAAGAGTGACATAAAAAATGGTCTTCTTATCTTCAACAGTTCCATCTGAACATCAAGCATAAGAAGGGAAGTGCCAATCTAGTAGCATATTGTCTGAGCTGACCTCCGATTCAAGCTCTTTTCAATGTAATTGATGCATGTGGACATAAGTAAACACTTGGTTAAAATTGTACCCATATGACTCGGACTTCATAGATATCTATCACAATTTTCTTTGTGGAAATTCAATTCCAAAATTCCACTTACAAGATGGATGCCTATATCATTCTAGCAAGGTTGTAGGACATGTTGGATTGAAAAGACCCTTGCAATGTTACATAAGTGCTTCTTTTGGCTACACCTCAGGTTAGATGTCAAATACATCAAGTCTTGTACCATGTGCAATTGCCAAACCGGTCAACAAGAAGCAAGGTATGCATACACCTTTGCTAGTTCCAATGAGACCGCAATAATTTGTTTCCATGCACTTTCTCTCAAGCTACTTGCTACGAAGCGTGGCAATTATTGTGTTTATGTAGTTGTTGATAGATTCTCAAAGACGACAATTCTTATCCCTTGTAAGAAAGGAATCTCAGCTATAGAAAGAACTCAATTGTACTTTCGGCATGTCTGGATTCACTTTGGACTCCCATAAACTATTATCTCTAATAGGGATACAAGGTTCTTGAGCAAGTTCCGGTAAGCAATTTGGTCTATGTTGGGCTCAAAGTTGAATAAGTGCAATGTCCCTAAACAGACATTTTTAAATAATTCTGGATTCACCGGAAACCCTAGGGTAGCATTAATAAAACAAAATTTTATTGTAGAACCCTTGTGACAAAAATTACAAATGCTGAAAAATGATGGAAATAATTTCTAAACCCTAGGGAAAATCTAGATTTGTTGCAAATAATGATAGTCATATCGTAAACACTGAAATCAATTTTTTTTTTAATGTATTTTTCAATACTGAAAATCAAAAAAATACCAGTTGGATGTATACATCAATTTTGTGATCAATGACATTTTAGATAGATGGAATAGACCAAATGATGGCCCTAAAGACTGGAATAAGTGATGACAACCAACTATGGGTGATGTTAGCCTTAAAATATTGCTTGTAATATGAGTCAGCCCTTGGGATGATGATGTCAACGCTTGAGATGATGCCCTAGCTATCGACGATGATGCCCAATGCAGAAATCCTGACAATGATGCCAAAAACATGTCCTAGTTGATAAAACTGAATTGAAAATTGCAAATCTCTGATTGGATGCACAAATGCAACACCTGGATGGAGTCACCATTGAAGGTTGGAGGGTTTTCATCCCCAAATCTAGTTGCAATGGAGAGTTTTCATCCTCAAAGCAAAAGTTGAAGCATCGGCTCAAACTTTCAATGTAAAAATAGATAATGGCAAAAGATGATTTCCTAATGACCCCCCAACGCCTTTTTATAAGTTCACTTGATACTTTTCCCAAGGAAAAGCCCCACAAGTAACTTTCCAACTTCTAATTTGATGTTGAATTGCTTTATTTGGAAAGTCACATTGATATTTTATTTATAATAATAAAGTAATATTAAGTTTGTCACTTTTTAATAAAAAGTAAGTCACTTGACAACTTAAAAATATTAACTTTATTATTTTTATTTTATTTGAAAAAGGGGTCATGACAGTCCGTCCTTCCAAAAAATTGCTTGTCCCAAGCAATTGCAAGCCCAATTGCTTCGACTTTCCTCAAATGCTTATCTCTGTAATGCATGGATCCCAATTGATCCTTGGGCACTTGTAAATCCAATTCATCCTTATAACTTTATTATATTTACTTTATTTGAAAAAGGGGTCATGACAGTCCGCCCTTCCAAAAAATTATTGTTCAGAGCAATTGCAAGCCCAATTGCTTAGACTTTTCCCAAATGCTCATCTCTATAATGCGTGGATCCCAATTCATCCTTGGGCACTTGTAATTCTATGTTCTGAATAAACACTGCGTCACCAAATTGTTTGACTGTGAATTATCATGAAATTGGTCCCCATGATGGCCACAAGCATGTGCAACATTATACTACCTTGAGTGAAAGGATATACTTATTCCATATGATGTGCTTTGAATTCTAGATAAATGGCAAAGAAGTATGAATATTCATTTAGCCTATCCACAACAACATAAATGTAGTCTCTACCATGTACCTTGGAAAGACTTGTGATGAAATCCATGAACATACTTTTCCAATCTTGATGGGGAATAAGCAATGGCTGCAACCAACTTACTAGGAAGACATGCTTTACTTCATTCTATTGGTAGGTGATGGACTCTCTGATGTGTTTGAGATCCTCCTCCTCAAAGCTCCACCATGAGAATCTCTTTTTTATATATCTACAAATATGGTAGGATCTAGAGTGTCCCACAATTGGTGTATCATGCAAAGCTTTCAAAATCTCAAGTTCTATGTCAGGTTCAAGTACTGGAAAGATTTTATCCTTGTTCAAAATGAGACCATTTGCTAGCACATATTTTCCATCCTTCACATTTTCATCAAAAATGTTAGCAACAAATGTATTCTTGGCATAATCTACCATGATTAAAATCTTCCAATCACCATAAATGACAAAAATAGAACAAAGAACAGCCATTCTAGAAAAGACATCAACAACCACATGCTTTTTCCCTTTTATATCAACATCATAAACTTGGATTTTCCTTTTCCACCCCTATTGTTCATCATTCAAATCATGTTGATCCAAGAAGAATTTCAAGCCATTGCTTTGTCTCAATGACACATGTACAATAAACCAAGTGATGTTTGAATTTCACCAAAAACATGCTTGATGATAAGAATGTCCTTGCCATAAATAGAGAAACTATTTTCTGAATCATTCAACTTCATTCTCTCCATCTTAATGGAGACCCCCTCTTGGATTAACCTCAATACCTTCCCCTAAAACACCACATTCTACCACAAATGGTTGTGAGAAATCTGAAACGAAAAATACAAGACATGATGATTACCCTCTTAAGCTTATCAAAAACTTTTGGTATTCAATCAATCCATGCAAAATCTCCTTTCTTTGTCATGTCGGTTAAGGGTATTGCTATATGTGAAGATCCCTTAGCAAACCTTCTATCATGGCTGCATAAACTAGAGAATCTCCTTAACAGAGTTAGTGTGGTAGGGAGTGCCCAAACTAGAAAAATTTGAATCCTCTTTTGATCCCCCTGCCTACTTTGAGCAGTAATGACATGGCCCCTGTATAAAATATTTGTGACCCCAAATTCACACTTGAGTTCTTTTACAAATAGACCCTGTTTCCTAAAATCCTAAGGATCAAATCTAGGTGTCTCATATGATCCTTCCATGCTTTGCTACACATCAAAATATCATAAAAAATTATTAAAACAACCAGTTTGATGTGATTCACCATGAATTTGAACGTAGCAAGAGCATTAGTCAAATTGAATGGAATGACCAAGAACTCAATATGTCTAATAAGGGATCTGAAAGTTGTCTTGTGTACACCTCCCTTACAAACAAAGATCTGATGGTGGCTTGATCTCAAATCAGTCCTTGAGAAATGAGGAGTAATAGTGGCATGCTTACAACCAATTTTCAACTCTATGGCATGTTAGAAACCTCTATCTGATAGCGATCTTGGGGACATATTATTTAACACTATACTATGTTGTTTTGGAAGCATTTGAATAGCAACATAAAGATTATGTTGCTTACCAAAAGATGAAATAGTTTGCATACTCTCCACCACAAAGCAACTTTCTACCCAAGCAACTGGTCCTTTTTGAGAAGTCCCTTTAGGTGTGACTACTCTCAGTGATTCATCAGAGATACTTCCAAGCACCATATCTTTTCCTTTAGATGTAAACTTTAGCTTCATAACCATGAGAAGTCCCTTTAGGTATGACTAATCTCAATGATTCATCAGAGATACTTCCAAGCACCATATCTTTTCCTTTAGATGTAAACTTTAGCTCCATAACCATGTTAGTTCTCATAACATAAAATTCATTTCATACCATATTCTCACCCATAATTATATTGTCTACTTATCTAGGTGCATGGAATGGTGAATCTATCTGCAAATATGATATTAAAGCCATCAAACATTTCAACTTTCATGTGTTTCTCAATATCTTCTTTTTGTAGCTCTTTGTTTATAACATCAGAATCCCACACGATCATACATGAATGATCTTGGATTATAGAGAAAAGATCCTCTTTCCATTTTGTACCCTTCATTTTTTCACCAATCTCTTGGTACTTCCCATGATGACAATAGACTTGTCACGAACTTTCGCTAAAATCAACACTTTCATGCTTCTTGCTACAATCATGAAGATAATCAAATTGCTTATCATTAGTCGCTGATCTGAAATTTTCAGCAAGCTGAAAATCAACATTAGTATCCGGTGAGGCCCTTTTCTCATGTGCATGCCTCTCAACATGGCCTCCCTGGAACTCAACCTCATGAACTTCTTGATTTGAAACATTACTTTCATATTTTGAATTGTCATAAGAAGGATCCAAAAGCTTATCTTCTTCTTTCAATGCCTTAGATAAATTTGCATCAACTGTATTATATTGAAGACTTAGAAATTTGGCATTAACCAAAAAATCCTCTCCAAATTCTTGCAAATCTGATTTTTCTTCATGCTCCACCATTACAATTGGAGAATTCTTTCCTTTAATTTTTTGTAGGTGTTGTTTTGCTTGAATGGCTATCAACTTAGCTTCCTTAGCTCTTCTTAGCCATTCATCACACCTTTTTTGGGTCCTTATTACATCCTTTGCACTTGTCTGCAATGTGGTTAGTTTCTTTTCAACCACAATCTCTGGTTCCTTTTTAGATAAGATCTCCTTACCTTTGACTTGCATGCTAAATTATTTTTTCTCCTTTGTAGGTTTTTGAGGCTCAAATTTTGATATTTTCATCTTTTTTGTTTCTATCCATGTCTTTAGATTTTTTTGATATTCTTGCATAGCTTGCAACATCTCTAACATGGATTCTTGCACTATCCTCATAATTCACAGGTTAGCAAAGTCACAAATCTGATACCACTGTAATGTCCATAAACAAACATTTTAAAATAATTCCAGATTCATTGGAAACCCTAGGGCAAAATTAATAAAAACTGATTTTTATTGCAAAATCTTATGGCAAAATTATAAATGTTGGAAAATGATGGAAATAATTTCTAAACCCTAGGAAAAATCAAGATTTGTTGCAAATAATGACAATCGTATCTTAAAACATTGAAATCAATTTTTTTTTAATTTAGTTTTTAACATTGAAAATCAGAAAAATACCAGTTGGATGTATACATCAATTTTTCGACCAATGATGTCCTAGATAGATGGAATAGATCAAATTATGGCCCTGCAGATTGAAAGTGACAACCAACTATGGGTGTTGTTAGCCTTGAAATACTGCCTAAAATGTGACGTCAACCTTTGCGATGATGCCCTCGCTGTTGTAAATGATGCCTAATGTGAAAATCCTAACAATGACGTCAAAAACGTGTCCCAGCTGATAAAACTGAACTGAGAACTGCAAATCTCTGATTAGATGCACAAATGAAATTCCTGGGTGGAGTCACCACTGAAGATTGGAGGGTTTTCGTCTTCAGAGCAAAAGTTGAAGTAGCAGCTCAAACTCTCAATGTAAAAATAGATAATGGCAAACGATGATTTCCTAATGACCCCCCAACACCTTTTTATAAGTTGATTTGACACTTTTCCTAAAGAAAAGCCCCAAAAGTAACTTTCCATAGTCTAATTTGATGTTGACTTGCTTTATTTGGAAAGTCATGTTTATTTTTTATTTATAATAATAAAGTAATATTAAGTTGTCACTTTTTAATTAAAAGTAAGTCACTTGACAACTTAAAAATATTAACTTTATTATTTTTACTTTATTTGAAAAAAGAGGTCATGACAACAAATTTATCGTATTCGATGCATAAATTGATGGACAAACAAAAGTGTTAAACAAGATGATAGTGCATCTTCTCAAAATTTACAATTAAAATAAGCAATACACTTGGGATGAAAGCCTTCATTTCATTTAGCACAACTTTAACAAAGCTTTGCACAACTGTATTGCACACAACCCTTTTTAGGTCTATCTAGGTCTCAACCTTTGGAACCCATTGACATAGGTTACCGTGTATCGCCATTGACAACTACTCCTTCAACGCAAAAGGAAGTTGACAAAGTTGTGCAGTTCATTGAGCACATTCAATAGCAAGTGCAAACCATTATGTAGCATGCAAATGCTAATTACAAGCAACATCATGATCAACATCAAACACCGCACGCCTTTCAAATTGGTTATTGAGTATGGCTTCAGCTGCCAAAGCAAAGACTGACATGGCCTTTTCGCAAGCTTCATCCACTTTGCTACATGCTCTACACCATGACCAAAAAAGTAGGAGATAACACTATCCAATCACAAAGAAAATAAGAGATAATGCTTTCGAGCTAAATCTTCCTTCTTATCTTGGGTGGCATCCAGTCTTCAACGCATAACTCTTGTGCCATTACTTTACACCTTTGTTGGACACTTTAGATATTGTTGAGACACTTTAGCAGGCAAAGCTTAAGTTTGACGAGAACACACCAAAAAAATTGGATCAAGTAAATGACGCCAAAGTCAAATGGACACGTCTACAAGGGATCCATCTCTTTTAGATTGTCAAAGCAAGGTCAAGTACCTTCCTAGGGAAAACGGTTTATAGGAGTGCAGGTTGCTAATCTTTTCCAACATCTTGCGACAATTGCATGCAATGGGGGCTATTGCTCTTCAAGGAGGGGTGATTGATCCAGGAGAATCCAAGCCATCTCTTTGACTTGCAGCTTTTGGGTATTTCTCCACAACATTTGCGGCTCCGTCACTAGCTACATCAACATCTCCAACACGTGTGTGAAACCGCAAGTCCTAACTCCTCCTCTGTGATACCGCACAACCCCTACAATGTCAATATTGTATCGTGCAACTTGGTAGTAATGTCAATAGAAACTGTGAGACTGATGATTGGCTATGAAGTGGTTGTTACCAACCATTGTAACTGTTTAATTGACCCTTCATCTTCTTCTTTATATTAATGTACACTTACATTCTTTGTAGTTATAATGAAGCTAGGAAGTACGTAAACATCACAAATCTGACCTCTCAGATCTTGTACAAAACTTTGCATGATAGAAATTTGCAATTACAACTCTCATCTAGCATCCATTATCTTCTTTGGTCTTTCCTTTGTCTTATTGCACTCTGATATATTCTTTGGCCTTTATCATTCAATATATACTTCTACAATAATCCTTTTAATCTGTTACGTGACATTGCCCATTGGGTCTCCCCCTAGGCCCTGCATCATTTGTTGCACGACATCCAACTTGGCTTTCATTTTTCCATTTGTAGCTAAATTCCCTGTGCAACCTTCAAATTTTTCTACGTGCAATGCAACAGCGACAACGCCAACTTTATTTGCAAATTGGGTCTGTGCAATGGAAAATTGGATCCTTGTTCATGGTCCCTCAATGAACCAAGCAGTCTTATCTTTTTCATCAAACTTGAAGCTCGTTTAGCTCATCACATCAGAAAACTGTTTATCATAACCTAGACCGTCTCCTGGTTTTTGTGTGATTGCCTTTAGATCCTGTATGGGTTGACTTGTAGAGCAATGTCTTTTGAATTCGTGCCACAACTTTCCCTTTACTTGTGTCAGGGTTAGTTTGTCCTTCTTGAATCTACACATAAATTCCAGAGCTCTTCCTACCAAGGCACCTATCAATTTGCAGTGCTATTTGTCTTCATTCTTTAACCCTTTTAATTCCATTTCATCTAGCAGGTCATCAAGTAGATTTTGGGGTCTATGGACCTGTCATATGGTTGCAATGTGATAAATGCTCATGTTGGATATGCTATTGTTACTGAATTTGGGTTGTTCGCACTCTTTTTACCAACTTTGTTCTCCACTGTTCCCACTGTTTTCAAAATTGTATTTAAATCTCCTTGACTAGTTCTTACTACCTCTCTTGTTTTATCTACTTCCTCGTTCCACTATGCACTTCTTGGTATCAAAATCTAACAAGTTACTACACAACTCTTGCTTTATCTGATCATGACTACTACTAACTGGTGAAGGCATGTGGGTTGTCTTCCATGGACGGATGTTGGGTACATCTTCTTAGCTAGACTCCTATTCATACTGTTCCTTCTCATTCTGCTCTTCTTTCCAGTCAACAATCTTCCAATTTCCCTGAACATTCCTCTGCCCCCAAAAAATTTCGCTAATTCTATCAACTTTGTTTCCCTCAGTTGCTCGGCCATTATCCCATTCTACGAACTCTTCCTTTCCTTATCTACATTCTTGGTGTACTTCCGGTACACTCGTTTCCTCTTGCACAATGGTTGTAGTGTTTCCAATTGATGGCTTTGATCCTTCCAGTTATTCCCTCCCATTCTCTTTACCAACAACTTTCTTCAATCTTATAGCTTCTTGAATGTCTTGTTCACTTTGCTTGTCCCATCGTTTGTATTATCTTAATTCTCGTAGCATCTCGTTGATTCTTCCCACCTGTTCACCTTCTACCGCAAAGTTCTTTTGTCATCCAGCCATGACACTTCAACTACCTCTCACCCACTTCTCATGAATTCGCATCCCTGTGCCACTTGAGTGGACTGTCTTTGCTGGGATTGGCACCATAGCTTTTTTCACAACCAACATTTTTACCAAAATTGAAAGTCTTTGTTCAAAATTTTCTCTTATGCCTCTAATGAATAAATCTTATGCATTATCAAAAACTATATATCTAGAAGCAACAAATTTAGAAACACATCAATCTCCAATAGTCTTTATCTAGTGTTGAATTGCTTGCATCTATTTGGTATCCAACGCATTCAATATTATCAATCTTTCTTCATTCCACTCAAAGTGTTCACTTCATTAGGGTTGAAAACAATAGTGTTTCAATCTTGCCAACCAATCAGCTAGTTTCTCGTGGAATTCTCATAAAAATATTTCATGTATGTCACCATATGTGTGGCTAATCATTGCTTCCCTTGCAGGGGTCCATAATTTGATTGCCTCTTGTTCAGAAAACTATGTTATCTTTTCCTCTAGCCATCTTTCGTTGTTACGTTGTTTGGGTAACTATCTTAACATCTTTTATCTCCACAGGTTACATGTTCAACCGACAATGGAACCACTATTAATAATGATCCCAGGTGGATCCTTCCAAGGATATACTAATGTTGTAGTCTAGAGGCTAAAATCCATTATTCGCAGGGAACTAAGGTCTCATCCTAGAGTTCATAGGGAACTAAGCTCTCATCCCCGATTTCATTGGGAACTAAGCTCTCATCTTGGAGTTTACAGGGAACTAAGCTCTCATCCCAGAATTTACAGGAATTACTTATAGAAGACTAAACATCATAGATTAGACCCACATTCCTTTACTTTGAATTTGTGTTACATAATTGATGTAAGAAAGATACAGGTATAAACTTCATTGAAGCATAAAACAAAAAGCAAATATGAATTCCATATATATTCAAGTGGCACATATCAAGCTAGGGAAGATCCTCTGCTTCCGTATGAGGCTTACAAATAATTATATCTTTTCATTTATCTTTTCAACTTTTGACTCTTCGTTTCAACTTCCTTGTCTTGCTTCGGAATTGTTACAAACAACAATTTTCTCATATCCATCATTTTGACTTATACACATATTTTGTATGCTCATTACAACTCCTCTCAAGGCAATCCATACAATTACATGCAAAATACTATACACAAAGTCCTAACTGAAAGAAAATAATAGTGCAGAAAACAATACAACAATGAAACAAGACAAGAAAAGAACAACAAATACACACCAGATTTATGTGGAAAACCCTGGAAAATGTACCAGAGAAAAACCATAGGGAAAAAGATCTCTTTGTTGTACTTTATTAACAACAAAATCAGAATTACAATAATATATCTAAACTATGGGTCATGCTTATTTTATATAGGGCAAAGAAGGATCCAAAAACTGTGTCATACAACTTCTAGAAGAGTGGTACCGCTTTGTACAATCCAAAAGCAATGTACCGCATTGTACAGTTGTACAGACGGTAAAATTCGGGTCGAGCGCTCCACCCCCGAGCAAGGGGGGGCCGCCTAGGCCTCCCTGTGATCCCCCCCCTCACCACTCCTTTGCCCCCCGTTCCCGCGCCTCCCCGTCCCCCTCTCCCCCCCACGCTGTGCATGATGTATACAAAAAACCACTGGTCCTAGGATTGCCATATACCACACCACAAATGTTGAAGATCTAAATATCAACTTCATCTACTAATTCTAACAATCTCATGTTACACTAGAGAGCAATAGATTTACATTAAGTGAGCATTTTAATTAGAAAGAAAATGTCTTCCTACATAGGCAAGGGAAGAAAGCGCTTGGTCTTTTTCCCCAACGGGAAGTGAGTTCACACCCTTCCGAAAACAAGTCAAGATTTGCTTGTACAATCAAAGCCAAATCTTGTCTCAAAATTCACAAATTCCCCATACTAAGTGGAGAAGTATTGTCTTGGAAAGTAGCTTTGCATCTTGTCTTTTAGAGGAAAATGATCTTTCCAACTAAATTGTATACCATAGATTATTGCAGCTGCCCTTTAGCATCCAAGAATCCCTTAGAAGAGATCCTTGTCAAGATACACAAACAATAAAATGGAAATTGAATTCAGCTTGTAACAATCCCCAAAATCCTAGCCAAGCCAACACCCTATGTTTGAATGAGGTTCTCGGTTTTCAAATGACTTGACACCGTCGTTGCCATCTCACCTTGGTCGTTGACTTGCCAACGTTTGTTCAATTGGGGCCAACACAAATTGACTCACTTAATTATCACTTAATTATACATGTCCTTTGTCTTATAGTTAAAAAAGAATTTCCAGTGATCCACCTCTAATCCTTTTAATTTGAGCTTGGACTCAGTAATTGCAATTTGAAAAGACAATTTTCAGGAATCAACCTACGCATTTCTAGAAAGGCTGGTTTGTCTACAAGAATTAACACTTGGGACCTGTTTGGGTTCAACAAAGATTGCCATTGCTATTTATCATTGTGCCAAAGATCTCCCAAACAAAACAAGCCTTTCCTTTCCAACCTTTTTCTAGAGGGTCCATGGAGTTGATGAATTTTGAACGGATAACATATAAGAATTGCCTCATTCCCATTGTTCAAAGTAGTTCTTTGAAGGCAATCATGCTCTAAAAGTTTACAATAATAGTATAGAGAGCAAAAAAAATGATTATCAAAATGGAATGGACAAGGGAACCAATGATATCGATGGTGTTTGAACTTAAGAGGGGTGAGGAATTTACCACCCCTGGGACACCAAAAGTTGAGGATATTGGAAGAGGAATACATTGAAAGGATAGCACAAGTGCTCGACAAGGGAATATATATGGTTTTGCAAGAGGAGACAATTGATGGTGAAAGTGAGATATTTGACGATGGTAGAAGGTCCATCAAGGAGAACCACGCCAACAGTGGGAGGACTGTGGACAATACATTGACTCTTACCTTTTTCGACTTAAGAGAATATCAAGTACATTAGTCTAAGGATTGTCGACATGAACCTTGGTACATAGAGGACTCCATAGGTCCTCCATGTGGGGGATAATTGGGATCTTGCATTGAAGGTGGCAAGATTCTTCATCTTTCTCGACTATAAAGATGTGATTGCTTGGAATTACAAAGACTTGAAGGGGGTATCACTAGATTTGTGTGTGCACCGGGTGCTATTAGTTCTAGTAGTTCAACCTACCTAGAGAAAATCATACCAAATGAACCCAAGTATGCAGCAAAGGTGCAAGCAAAAACAATATGTTGGGAGCAAACAATTGTTAAAGTGTTGTGATATGCTTGAAGGAGAAGGGGAAATTACGAATTTGTGTTGATTCACAAAGCCTAAACATAGTTACGATTAAGGAGCCCTTCCCTATCCCATTCACTAACTCAATTCTTGAGGAAGTGGCGGACCACGGGATTATTCATTTCTTCATGGATTTAGTGGGTACACCCTTATAAGCATCATGGAGGAGGATAAATTGAAGATGATCTTCATGGGCGAGAACATCTATGCCTATAATCAAATGTTGTGCGATGCCTCAACCACGTTTCAATGTATAGTCTTGCACATGTTTGAAAATATGATGACAAGGGACTTCTAGGTGTTCTTAGATGATTGGTTGGTATTTGGAGAAAAGAAGACACATTTCACAACATCATAGGAATACATGAAGCTATGCCGATAGATTAGGCTTGCCTTAAACCTGAAAAAGTGTTCTTTCATGGTTATATTTGGTTATGGGTAAGTTGCTAGGCCACATTGTATGCTAAATTGAAGACTAACCCAGACACAAGAAGTGTGGTCGAGTGAGTGAAGGTGCAAAGTGATGTAGGAGCAGTAAGGTAATTACTGGGACATGTAGGAAATTTATGAATGATTTTGCACACGTCTCTTTACCACTAGACAACCTGATGAGGGTGGGTGTGCTTTTCATTTGGAGTGAAGATCAGCAAAAATCATTCGTCGAATCAAAGATAAGACTAATTAGTGCACCCATATTGGTGTATTTGAAAGGGAATAATGAGTTCCACATAGACATGGATGCCTAATTTTGTGATTGGGTGTGCTCTAGCTCAAGAGGGTGACCAGAAGCTGGACCACCCAGAATACTTTGTGAACTAAATAGCATCAAATGTGGAGATCTATTGTAGTATGACGAGGCGTAAGACCTTGGGGATAGTCTCTTCTTTTCAAAAGTTTCAGCACTACTTGTTGGCCAACCACTTGTGTTCTATGTACACCATCAATTATTGATGTATATGGTCAACAAGCCAATGATCCAGGTAAGAGTGAACAAATAGCTACTCGTGTTGTAAGAATTGGCCTTCAAGATAATTGAAAGGCCTAGGAAACATCATGTCATGGCGGACCAATTATTTAGGATGATGGTCAGTCTTGAGAGTCATCATGTCATGTCACGGCTAATTTGCTTTATTTATTATAAGAAGATAGATGATGATGTATTTTCTATATTATATTTCTGTACAAAAACCAAAGAACAGTAGTATAACAGCTCAAACTAAATGTTTTCGAGCCCAGAGCATTGGTTTTGTCAAAATTAGTCAAACATAACTCTCATGATTAGAAATAGGCTTGCTCATTTCAGTAACACTCGCAGTATATTTTAGGCACATAATCCATTCTTAAGTTTGCTAGTGTCACATTGACATCACTCAATTATGCCAGTAGCAGAAAACAAGCATGAATCCCTCAAAACCGCGCTTTTTATTAAAGGGTTGTAGTCTAATTTGTGCGGATGATGGTAAAGTGTGTTTGCATGCCGTCCACCAAGGCACAAGTCCCAGGGGATACAAAAAGGGACAAGGCTGGATTTGAGTTCCACGTGAATTTGATGGAATGTATACCCCTTAGAGTTGTTTGAACAAATTGTATAAGTTTAGTAGTGTGTTAAGGACTCCTATATTCTAGGAGGTAACTTTTGTATAAGAACTTACATATGATGAGTAATGATATAATGCTTTTAGCGTGATAATCTCTGAGCCAAACTATCATTGGTATTAAAGTGGTTTAGGTCTTGTCATGTGATGGATGAATAAATTGTTTGTAGGGGCAACCCTCTTATTCTTTGTTATCCCAAGTTATGAAGTCCATTCATAGATAAAACCATTATAGCCTTAGGTTATGTTTTCCTTTTTAGAGTTTAATTTCTTTTTTATTGGTAATTCATACCGCCTCTAACATTGTAGATCAAGTGACAAAAGGGTGAATTGGAGATTTGTGTGATCCATGTTGGTATAATTGTTCACAACATTGATCTGTGCACCAGTTGACCTTCTGACTAACTTGACAATCCACTTGCTCAAGCCATGACTATGTGAACAATTCTAGTGCTAACTTCCTCGTATATTCTATCTAACAGATATGCGCCCATTTTTTGTTAGATCCTCCCATGGAGCGTTGGTAATTGACTGTTTGTAGCCCGTTTTTAAATTTCCAGGTTGTAAGTTATGGTCAAAATTTCTAACCGGCCGCCAAGTATGCGTGTTTTGATTCATCCTCGTGCTTAGACCAGACACTGGGCATATGCCACGATGACTCCTGGACTCTGATCTACATTGCAAACAAAGACATGCATCATCCATCGTGCTTTTGTTTACCAGCATTCTTCAAGCTTCTGTTTGCATTTGTGTTAGCGGTTTGCAATCTCTATGCTTGTCATGAGAATCACTTTGCATGGATTGTTGTCATCTCGTTTAGATCTGACTTCATTGCGTACCATTCCATCGAATGGTCAATGCTGTGGAGCTTGCCTTGTCCATGCATTACATGCCTACCACCTCCATGTGTGTGTTCACTGCTAACATGTTGAATGTCTCCACCACTATGCAATGTTTGTTGGCATCATGTGTCTTCCATCCACCAAGGTTGTGGATTGGCATTGATAACATATGGTTTAGTGTTTCCTTTAGTAGGTTTTTTTATTTGTTTTATTATAGTTTGTATGTCATTTTATAATAAGTGGGTGGTATAAATTTTATTAGACAATAGTGGCATGTAATTTAGGTTTGTGTGTTTCTTTTTTTTGAAGTTTGTCAATTTAGATGCATTGCCTATATTTTTTTCATATTTTTCCCCAATTCTAACTGGAAAAGTGAATTTTAATTCAATAAAATTTAAAATGGTCAGTGTTTATCACTCAAATCTTGCTAGTAGGTGCATATTAGCCTTTCGGAACCCCCACCAAAAGGATTTCTCATGAAACCATATGATTCAATAGATTAAATTGTTTTTTTCATAAAAAAGCATGTAAAAGTTTGTTTATGTTGTACTAAAAATATTTATTTCTATATGGGTGCACTGTCAGTACTCGATAGTACCTGACACCCATAAAAGCTTTTCAATTGAGGAGGGGGTATCTCACTCTCATGAACAAGGGCAATGTAGGAACCATTGAAGTGTATCATGGAGTGGTTATGGTCCATCTAGCTAGTTGAGTTGAATAAGTAGGAGGTTGGAGGAAGGAGACCCTTTAGCAACCTTAAGTTTGCTGCTAACTTGGGGGTTGCAGACTACAATAGTGTCAAAACAAAATGAACCCAAATGACAATACCGCTGAAGAGTTGTTAATCACCAGTGACAGTGGTGATGTCCTCTAGCTACAGAAGATGCAAAAACACATGCGCCAAACTGAGTAAAGCATATTGTGACCAGTGGGAGTGGGTATCAGTTCTGTTGTTTGTGATTAGATGGCAATGATCAAGCACAGTGTCTACAAATGCGAGTTTTATGAGGTGGACAACACTCATTGAAGATATAATGAGGACATAGCCCCATTAGTTATTTTGTAGCTGCTCGGTGAGGCCCAACCAACCAAAGAAGTAGAACAAAAGAGAAGAGGAGGCCCATGGCACACTTGCAGTGAGTAGCGTGTGTGCGTACTCACTTATTGTAAAAGGTCGGTAAGGCTCAACTGACTAATCTTGCTGTGAACAATGTGTGCTCATTCATAGTTCTGCATAGCGTGTGTGCCCCTATCCATTTTTATATGATCTTGGATCAACGAGTGTGTCCCTATCCTTGCTTAGAGATGTAGTGAGGCCATTCCTACTACTACTGTTGGATTGGTGATATGTTCCCATCCAACAATCTTCTTGAATTGGTGTGTCTCCCCATTTCCATCTAGCATAATTCCCTTTCCCTATGCTTGTAATAATGGGGGGAATGTTGGAAATAGGTTATTTGGTATATCACATAATGTATTTAGTCATAACTATTTGTTTGAGAGTGTGTGTGTGTGTGAGCGTGAGTTATGATAACCATAGTAGAAAAAAAGGGAATCGCGTTTACTCGGCAACCAAAAATTGTGACCCATACTTGGGACTCGGCAATTACACGGCAATTACTCGACACTTTTATTGCTACTTTAAAAAAATATATAATTTCATAAAATACAGTGAAATACATAAACAAATGAAATGAATTTAGAGAAATGATTGTAGAGATTTAGAGAACACATAACTCAGAGTCATAAACACGCTTTATATTAGTTTTTAAGCAAATAAGAGTACAATGTAAATGTCGAATGCTCTATTTAAATAAAAAGAAGACAAATGGCTCATGGAAGTTGTTCTCTCCAACTCCTCTGCTGCCCCGTAGAAGTGGAAGGTAAAGATTGCTCCACTGGAACATCATCCAACTCCAAATCCTCGCCAACCGCTCCAAATGCCTTTGCTTCCCTTGCCGCCATAGCTTCTTTTGCTTTCCTCTCTAAATCTGCGACCTCCGCCTTTGTAAACATGGGCTCCTGGGGCACATCATCAGACTCAACGATCCAATCTAGGTATGGATCAATATCATCCAAGTCAATTGCCTCGTGACTATCCGTCCCTTCCCCCTGTTTCACACGAAGGCGAAGATTGTACCGCACAAACACAAAATCATTGAGGCGTTGTGTTGTTAGCCTATTGCGTTTCTTTGTGTGAATGCCTTCAAACATGCTCCAATTTCTTTCACACCCAGAAGCACTACATGGCTGAGACAAGATGTGGATGGCTAATTTTTGAAGATTTGGTGTCCTTGCACCATTTTCTTCCTACCCCAAATTTGCAACAAGAAATTTATAACTTTGTCAGTCAATTAGGTGTGCATTTATAAAGAAATTACGACATTACAATGATACAATGACAACAAACAATCAATTAAAAATTTACAATGACAAGCATAAACGACTAAATTTGAATTTGCTCTTTTACCTGGTTGATGGGTCGTTCTTTTTTAAATGCATAGAGGTGAAGAAAAAAGCCTCCCTTCTGCACTTTTGTAAATCTGCAGCTCATCACAATTATGTCTCTAGTGGCTTCGTCGACCACCGACCTCTCTATGCATGTATTGAGGCCATCCATGACCGCCTCATCCGCCCTAAATGAATCCACAAAGAAAAACTTGGGGTTCAAATAGTAGGCTGCTGCATGTATATGTCGATGGCGCTGCTTGTTCCATCTACGATCAATCAAGGGTCAAATGGGCTCATATATTTTTTATTTTGCCCTTAAAAATTTGCTATGCTCTCTTTGGCCCTATCCATGGCCTCATACAAATACTCCATCAGATTCTTTTCTCCATCTGCCAAACGGAGAAGGCTAACCAGAGGCTCTGACACCTAAAAGCAAATAACATATAATTTTAAAATTTAAATTAAGAAAAAATAAAGTTTATTTAAAAATAAATAAATCATAATTAAAAAAAGTCAATTCCAAAGTTACCTTTATGACCTCATCCATGGTCTTTTCAAAAGCATCACAAAATATGGTCTTTTTGACCTTTTCTCCTTTGGCCTTCTTGCTATATGGAGACTCTATCCAGCGTGTGCTCACAAACATCTGCCTAAGAGATGTTAGGGAGGCTGCAATGTTCTGCAATGTGATGAAGTGTGTAGCAAATCTCGTGACTAGCTATTTTTTGTTGGTGTGCTCTCTCATCAAACTCAACACCCAAGGATGATTGTAGATGTATTTTGTGATATCTTTTCCCTCTTCGACCACATTTTTCACCTATGACATTTTTCCTACGTCCTCAAGCAGGTGATCGATGCAATGCTTTGAGTAGGGGCTCCAAAAAAGTGACGGGTGTCTTTCTTCAAGAAGTATCCCCTCTGCTACATATGCTGCTGCATTATCGGTCACAACTTGGATGATGCTCTCCACACCCACCTCTATGACTACCTCGTCCAACATATCACACAAAGTTTGTGCATTTTTCACTTTGTCAGAGGCATCAAGGGACTTCAAGAACACTAATTATCCACTTGAAGCCACTAGAAAATTAATCAAGGTGTAGTTTTTCCAATCCATCCACCCATCAGACAAAATGTTGCAACCTTTCTTGTGCCATACTCTTCTTTGCTCATTTACATTGAGTTCTGTATCTTTCACAACATTCTGTAATAGTGGACCTCTCAAGTCACGAGGAGTAGGGGCTTTGAACCCCTTCCCAACAACGGTCAAAGCAGTTACCAGATTCTCCTAGTATGGGCTTCTCGCCACATTGAATGGGATGTTATAGTCTCAAAAATTTGCCACTGCCACCCTTGTTTCCTTATGCAATTTCTTATTTCAAGTTGTACCTTCGAGTGAAGGTTGTGCCCCAGGGGTATTTCGAGGAACAAAAAAACTATGTAAATGTGAACTTGCACTACCTCCACTAGGTGAGGCTCGTCCTCGAATCACCCTTGGGGCAATAGAAGATCCAGAGGCTGTTAACTCATCAGATTCAGCTCTTGCTGCCCCCTATTTGATATCGCTGCAAGTGCATCGACAGTCCTTTTTTTCTTTTCTCTTCAAACGTTATCAGGGCAATAACCATCTCCATTTGAGTTTCGGGTGGCTTTGTCACATATCCGTACATCATTCCTTGAAATACGTGTTATGTGGTACTTGAGGCAATTCATCCTTGGACTCATTTTAAACCTACAATAATTGTATATCACGGAGTTGAGCTCTGGGCCTTCAACACAATGTTTCCAAGTTGGGACATCACATTTCTTAGAGGTAGACCAGTTACTGCCACGGGAACCAGATGCCATTGTCAATATGTCAATATGCAATTTCAAAAAGTCTTTGGAAGTTGGAGCTCAAACCTAGCAAGATGAGAGATAAATTATAAGATAACAATAATAAATATTAGAAAAAAAAAATGATATTTAGATAAAATATTAAAATGTGATAAGTTTCTATTTTATTATTTACTATGATTCTATTTTCTATGTTTCTAACTGATTTTTAATATTTATTATTGCTTTGCAGTTTGCGGCATACAGTGTCAGTCATATAAATTTATAATCATATTAATTATTTAATATCTATATTTCGGATTTCATGCAACATTGCAGTGTATTACTATTAACTTTAAGTATTAACTATTAAAAAAACAATGTTTTATTATTGTTTTTTTTCTATTTAATATCTATTATCAATTTATCATATATGTCTAACAGTCAAAGACTCTAACTCTAATATTTTTAATTTTAATAGAGTTTGCAGGGTTGCGTTTTTACACAGTCTGCAGGGTATATGCAGTCACGTAGAGTATATTGGATTGTATAACGTTTTTGACTTTGCAAGAATTTATAAAATGCAAGGAAAAATGGGAAGATTCAAACTTAGCAGTATAATTCCTCAGCTCAGTCTCGATGACGAAGCAACAAAGGGCAAACACGACGGTGGCGAAATGAAAATGAAAAAAAAAAGGAAAAATGAGTCGCTTTTAGGTTTGTTGTCCAATTTTTGGGTTTCTGGTTTTTGACCGGTTAGTAGGTCAAAACCCGTGGTTTTGGGCGAGTAACCGACCCATGAAACTTGCAGGTTTTGCCCTGGTAACCGGCCAGCGGGTAACCAAGCGTCCACCCTGGGGTTTGTGAAAAAATGGTTTTCCGTGGGTACCCGCCAGGTACCCGTGTTTTATAATATTATGGTGATGACAACTCACCCCACTAGAATAGGAGTAGTTCTGAGTAGTTTGAACAACTTGTATAAGTTTATTATAGAGTGTTATGGACTCCTACATTTTAGGAGCTAACTTTTGTAGAGGAAACTACGTATGATGAATAATGATATTATGCTGTTAGTGTGATAATATTTGACCAAAACTATCAAGTCCTTGGCACTAAGCCAAAGAAGGTCGGCTTTCAACGGCTGCAAGGTTCTCAGATTCGGGACGCTTATCCTTCAATAAAAAACAAAAAAAACTCGCCCTTTGTGCTCCTATGGAGGTCCCTGGTGGAAAGAGAAAATTGTTGGATATGTTTGGAGAATGTGCAGAATAACTTATGTTTATACATTTTTTTAACATCATCATTAATTTGCAGACTAACTGGCTGATGTCATGAGGTTGGGCAGCAAGGCATACATAATATTAAAAGTTTATGAAAATCATTTTAGTGAAATTTGTGTCTGAAATAATCATGTCATAGATGATGTCAAATATGAGACGATGCCAATCCATTTTATGAGGTCATCTCGATGTCATTATAATTTTCAGAGCATTTTCCATGTTCTGATTTTTCTCCTGGTGTTTTCCTATAGACTTCCTTTTATGACTTTGAAAATGCATTTGATGGCCACCTGATAAATTGTAGATTCATTAGATTTCCATAGGTCTTCATTTTTGAAACATAGATCTGGAATTCGTGTCTAAAATAAACATGTCATAGATGATGTCAAATATTATGATTATGCCAATCCATTTTATGAGGTCATCTCGATGTCACTATAATTTTTCAGAGCATTTTCCATGTTCTGATTTTTCTCCTGGTGTTGTCCTATAGACTTCCTTCTATGACTTTGAAAATGCATTTGATGGCCTCCTGATAAATTGTAGATTCATTGGATTTCCACAGGTATTCATTTTTGAAACATATATCTGGATACAAATGTGTTCAATCCACCTCAGTTTATATCGATACAACTGTGTATATTCTCCATAGGCATCAAGCCTGATATTTTTGGTGCCTGGTATAATGCAAGAGCCATGCCCTGCAAGTTTTCTTAACTATAAGAAATCACGTTGTGCGATGGCTTTCATCTAATGGTAATATCTTAATCTTGAAAATTGTGTAGCTGTTTTAAAATTTTCATAACGAGATCTAGAGGAAATAAAAATGCCATACAGCTAGTTAAGCCCAAATTCCTCAATCACAATGCAAATTGTATATACATGTTCAGATCTAGCCAATTGTTTGCATTCATATCGATAACAAATTTCTGAGCTTAAGTGTGTATGTGCTTCCTATGCAACTTTCAGGCAGCATAACCATTCTACTGTATTTGCTATATTTTCTTTTCTTGGATGCTGTTTGACTCATGCTGGATGTTTAGAGCGAGCATTGAAAAGAAAATAGGTGGTTAGATTAATCTCTATGAAATTGTTTCTCATCTAAATGTTAATTTTTCAGGTATGGGGTGATTTCTGAACCAGAGGTCACAGATTGGCAACGTTTATCAAGCAATGATAGTTATCTTGTTGTTGCATCAGATGGAGTCTTTGAGAAGATGAATGCACAAGATATCTGTGGTTTGCTACTAGAAGCACAAAAACAAAATTATCATTCAACAGAGATTGTACCGGCCCATGTACACTCGTTGGCACAGGCTATGGTAAATACAGCATTTGAGAGAGGAAGCATGGACAATTTGGCTGCGGTTGTGCTGCCTCTAGATTTTGCTGCTCATTATGCTGAAGATTGCTTTCAGAATGGTTCGTGCCCTGAGCAAAAAGTGAATTTCAAAATGGGTAAAGAAGAGAATGTGGCTGATTTACATTCAGGTACTTATTCCCAACTAACATGGCTATGTTAGAACTTAGATTTTTTAGTTTCCAATAAATTCTACAGACATTGCTTTATGATGCCTCCTTTAATGGCATAACTTGATAAATGCTGCTTTGCATTTTTAGTTGCATACGGATGTATGAACAAGATGTTTTAATTTGTTTTATGTTTCAGCATTATGCTGCCAGAAACAAGAAATGATAAATGAATTAGGAAACAGGATCCAACCAAGAAAGGAGGGTTCTAAGGTTCAGTAGATAAAAAATGTTTTTGGGGTTTTCGGATGCATATTCAAGAATTATTATATTTATAATACCATTCTAAAAATTACAAATCATTTAACTTTCCTCAAGTACATATTTGTCATACTTAGATTCAAGAATCATAATTATTTAATCTCATTGAGTCAGGAACCAAGGGAATTGTTATTATCACTTTGTGCCTTCAAAAAATAAATACTCATCACTCTGTCAATGAGAAATTCCAATTTCTAAACAAATCATGGTGCAGAAAAGTCTGTTTTTACAATGGAATCAATTTTTCTTTTCATTCACCACTGAAGAAAAAAATACATTATTCACAAAACAAATGCCATTTTTTCAATTTAAATTATTCCTTTCCCCCCATAAGATAATTGAGTGAAAATTGCTTGTATTGAAAAACCTCCATATATCAACCATTAAAAAATAAGAATCAATACATTTGTTTCCTAAGCTTTAAATATAAACCAAAACTCCAAGTTTATAGGTAATTTTCTGAACTATGTGAGGCAAGCAAGTTAATTATTTTAGGACTCAACTTAGTCTCCACATATTGACTTATTCTTTTCATATAAGGTTCCAATGTGCGATTCAGTGTTCAATATAAAGTCATGCTAGCAATAAATCATATCCATCTTGTAGTACCTTGCCACTGTGCTAACAAAGAGATAATATACTTTGCACCCAATACGGAGATCTCCTTTGTTATTCACCGATGAAAGGTGAATCATATACAATGATGCCTGGCCTCGATTGCTAGGAATGACAATGGCAGCCAACACACACTCCTACAACTTCTCCTTATGTAGCCTCTCGTACAATGCACACAAACTAGGAGGCAATGCTACCTTCTAAAAAATCCCTATTAAGTTTGATCGTGTAATCAACTTTCTAAAATACTATTACAAGCCAAGAACATTATCATATGGAAAATGTAACTATTAATTTACACACAATTACATTTAACATATTTGCACATTGACCCCCTTTACGACTGTAGGAAGTAACTTGGAACTTACAATGAAATATTATGAAGTCATATATTAGGGCTAACAACTCTCCCAAAATTAATATTTTTCTCATCCTCGAGAGAAGCACTGGCTCAAATCCATGCACGAAAAACTCACTTTGCTGTGCTGTGTTGTCTTCTCCTCCTTTGCATAGTCTGACGTTACTGCTTCGCTCTACCTTTTCATGAAAAACATAGCGTGTGTGCCCTCCTTTAGTATCCTTCCCATGTCATTGAATTGAATGGGTAACTAGCCATTCCAATTCATGGGGGAATTGTAACTTTGTAACTATGAAACTTTGCAAACTTTGCCTTGTTTCTTGTCCTCCCTTGTCCTGTCTGGAGAAACTCAATAAATTATTCTACACACTGCACTGCACCATTCACTGCGCATTAACATCCACTAACTCAACTCTCCATCAGCGATTCCATTTTCCTACTGCACAATGCTCTGCACACCAACAAACTGCAACTTCCTCTCTTATGAGGAAGCGTTGAATTCCTCCTGTGAAAAAAAAAAAAACTCTGCTCAAGGTTTTTGTGCTTTTATTCTTCTAAATCTTCTTCAGCATGTTCAACTATACACACTATTGGTTTTAGTCTTGTACTGGGAACTACCATTGCATCTAAATCTTCTTCAGTGTGTTCAACTGTGTTAGGTTCCCATTATGATTTTTATTTTTTAATCTATCCAGATTTGCTTCCTACAATCCCATTAAGGTGATCCATCTTGCCATGAAGGTAACATCTAACACTTTTATGGGTAGCTTTATCTTGTGGTCCATAGTTGTGGGGCCAACGTGTGCTGGTGTGCACTATGGCAAATCAAGGCATGCGTCTTTGAAGTATCAGCCTCCTCAAATCTCTAGAGAGAATAATCTCTAACACCAGAAGCTACACTCATATTACACCTTTTTTCCTTCACAAAAAAATTACAAGCACTAAACATGATATTCGAGTGCCTGTATCTAGTGTTTCCGCGAGACTTTATTTGTTGCAAGTTAATTCGAGAGAAGGAATTTTGACTTACCTATACGCACCATTCCTTATATGCAGGGTGTTGTTGATGGAATAGTGTATAATAGGTCAAAGGGATTTTACATGACCCTTTATGCCATCTTGGTGTACAATGTCATAAACATGAAGGGAATGTCATTGATAGGGGATAGAGGAAGCACAATACTTCTCTAAACTGTTACAACTTACAAGGCCTTGGACTCCCTTCAGTATTTACGGGGGAGTTTTTGGGGATTGATATGTCACCACCTCCAATGCAGGAGAGGCCTCAGAGAAAGATGAAGAAGAGAGGAAAAGTCAGCCTATGAGGAAAGAAATGCCCTCTTAGAAGCTGACCCACACCAAACACACATGTAGTGAACATGGAGGTTGGACAGGGAATAAATTGTGTACAAAAAGAAGGATCCTAAGGGAAAGTGTCCAGTTGTGGACTCAACGTTGCATGCAATTAGAGGAGCATGAGTAGAGGACCTATGAGTGAGGCCTAAGGAGGGTGTTGAGGACAATGGTGATGACCACGATACACGAGATGATGAGTCGTAGTTGAATGACTTAGATGAGGAGATAGAACCCCACAACCCGGTTGATGAATTCAAGAGGAGTATATTGGGTGAAGCCTCAATGGTCGCAAAGGACTATGCTTTAGAAGTAGTACCTATTTTAGGCATTCTTACATCCCCATTGTTTGCATGAACCACTCTTGGTCCTATGCAGTGCACCACTTTAGCCGCAAGTCTATGTCATCTTCCTTCACCAAAGGAAGACTTTTCTAGTAAAGACAAACAATACTATCTAGAGGAGGAATCTTCACCAAAGGAAGACTTTTCTAGTAAAGACAAACAATACTATCTAGAGGAGGTAGATATCGACCTAGACTTGGGAGAGGGGGACCACATGGTAGAGTATGATCAGCATGGTCATGAGCACCAATATTGGGAGAGCGAGACAAATGCACAAGTTCCTTCAGACCTCAAGGATAGAGAAGATGTGGACACAATCCATGAGGGAGGCATAGGAGAGTAGGTTCACTTAGAGAAGGTATTGGTGCATGCAGAGCACCATGAAGAGGAGATGCTTGCATGACATGAGATCAAGGAACATATAGAGGATGGGACCACTTAGACTGAGCATGCAAACGTAGAGTAGAAGATGGTACTTGAGGTAACATCTTCTTTTGGGAGGACATTCTAGATAATGTGTTAATTGTTTTCTGCAATGATTGTGAAACTATTCATGATATCAAAGTAGGTGTGAATCTCCATTACGTGATTTTGTGATTGATATATGGCTTTCTGTTGTGGTGGTGCCTTCATTAGGGGATCTTCTTGACGACTGCTTGTGTGGAGCAAGGGTTTTAGTTTGGCTATTATTTTTTCTAGATAGATATTAGGGTTGGTGGGACCCTTGCCCAAATTGCTTTTGATCGGAGCTATGAACCGGATATGGGGCACAATCCAGGGGCCTAGTCCCCAAGAACCATTAAACCAACACAAACGGCCACCACTGACCACTGAAACCACTAAGTCAAATCAAACAGCCACAACTAGCCTATAAACTCCCTATGAGATTTGAACCTAGGTGGGGCTGGGCACAACCAATCCACTTAACCAACCCATTTACATCTCCTTGGCTTAGATTGGCTATTATTAGGGTTTCTTCAAAATCCATTTTTTGCTTCATTGGAGGAATTTGCAAATATTTTCAAATCTGTTTGATATTCTTCTGCCAACAATAGTTCACTAGGATAGGACCATAAGTCTTTGGATTCGTGACTTTGGGGCTCATGGTTGAGGATATGTTGTTTCTTCCCAAATAATAAATTGTGCATATCTTAGGATCTTGCTAAGTTTTGCCAAACCGTCTGCAGATCTTGAATCCTCGTGGAAAATAGTGGGGGTCACTTTTCTACATTTAAAAATTCTCTGCCCATGCAGTTGGTTGATTGTCCATTAATTCTTTGTCATGCAGATCTTTTCATGTATGTCACCTCACCCAACCTCGCTTTGTATAGGCAACTGTTGGCCATTTTTTGGCCTGCATACTAAAATTTTGCCCAAGTGTGAGAGGGTGGGCATTCAAGCAAGACTTCGGGTTTTATACAACAAAAGACTTCGGGTTTTTTGGAAGAAGTCTTCGGGTTGTACAAGAGACAACTTATTTCACTTTATGAGTAATCAACAGTTGAAACCCCTCAATAGAAGTAATCTGGGTTGGAAAACCTGAATTACTCTTGACAGTGCAAATCGGGTTTTGAGAAGTGCTTTGCTTATGAAAGTTTTATCAGTAGAAGTAATTTGGGTTTAGAAACCCGAATTACTCAAGATAGTGCATTTTGGGTTTCCTAGGGTGAACGACTTATCTCTTTTTATAAGTAACAAGCAATGAAGAATCCGAAGTAGGTGCCAGTGAAGAGTCCGAAGGATTCCTTCGAAATAATTGTCAAACACAGAGAAGGAGACTGACATTTTTTTTGCAAGATAAAAGTCTAAATGAAAGAATAAACCAAGGGTCAATGGAATTCCAAAGGAAATGGACCAAACAACAACCGCAAGAAGTTAAAGTGAAAAAATCCAAGGGAATAAAGAAGGAAAAGAAAAATTTAAAAGGAAAGATATCCTTCGGACAAAAAGTCCAAAGGAATTCCTTCGGACTTTTTGTCCGAAGGATTCCTTCGAGAAAAATGCAAACAAATCAACGAAAAGGGGCAAAAAATAATAAAGCAAAAGGAGATAATAAAAGTCCGCAAGAAAACCAAAGGTAAATCCAGGGGGCAAGACATAAGAGCCAAAGAGAATAAAATCGGAAAAATTGGCAAGAAAGAAATCCGAAGGAATATAAGACCAAGGAGATAGCCAAAAAACCCAAAGATAATATATACAGGCAAAGTAGAATATCCGAAGAAAATTCGAGACCAAAGGAAATCTGTAGATAACAAAGAATATCTGAAAGAATTAGGCTAAGGGAATAGCCAGGAAATCTGAGGAAATATAGACCAAATATAGACAAAATAATCCAAAAATAGAATCCCGCCAAAAATAGACACGAAGAAGCAGACCAAAATAAGAGAAAATACATGCTAACAAGAGCTATTTTTGGGAGATTTCTAAGTTTCAGTTGACCCACAGTTTGACTAGTTAAAGTCACGCTTCTCCAAACGTTCCAACAGTCTGAGTAGAGCTCATTTATTTACTCTTAACGTGGATTTCCATGTAAAGAGAGGTGGGCATTTTACCAAGCCCAACCGTCAACTTTCAAACGCCAAAGAGCTAGTCTCTAATTTTAGACATGGCTCAGCGGATCATGCTTAAGCAAAGTCAAACATTTGAGCCCACCGTCCACTTTTCAATGCAAGGAATTTTCATGCAAGACAAAATACACTTTTGTAAAGGTTGAGTGGGTTTGAGTTTACTCTCTCTCTATTTTCAAACGTCAATCTTTTGGCTTTTTGTAATTTTTTATATTAATGGCTTTTCAGTCTTGTAAAAATGATCCCTCTTTTTGTAAGATTAGACTCTGTCATTGGTGCGTTGTGTAACTTCTTTAATCAATAGAAGGATTGTATTTTCAGATTTCAAGTGCTGACATAGTGTACATTCATTCAACAATTTGTATACGTGGTAGATTTCTTTCCCTTCCCAAATTTTGATTCGTACCTAGTTGCTAGCTTATCATATTATACAGGTCATGTTCAGTGTTTTATAGGTCTTTTGTTGAAGTTGTAAGTGGATGTTAGGTGGCTGCATAGTGTCTTGTATCAGACCTCTTTCCATAGTCTTCTTTCATGTTTTTGACATTGGATCGAACCTTCTCATGAAATACTTATGCATAGTGATCAATTGAAATCAAAGGTCTTCCTTTTCCTTTGTTTGTTCAATGTTCAAGATTCCAAGTAGGGTGGATCAACATTCTAGTGTATCATCGTCATTAAGTAGGATTTTCCCTTCAAGTTTCTTTTTCCTTTTTCCATGGTAGTCCGTAACACAGAGTAAAGATTTTCATTGATATATCTTACAGGAACCAACCTTATCTGGAGGTTCTTTTCACCATTAAGGCACCCACCCTCATGAGAAGATCCCATTGTTTCAATTGGAGAGAGGATTAGCCATTTCAGTACATCTTCGATTCAGGGTGCAACTCCAGGGTGACAACAGTTTTTGGCGCGTTCGGTGGGACCCGTTTGGAGCTGGTCTTAATAAAATCGCAGTTGCAACAGCGTTTTTCAAGAAGTATTTGACGATTCCAAGCTCAGGTGGTTGCTTCTAATAATCTAGTCACACTTTCCATGTAAGTATTGCATTATCATGAATGAGTTTTGATGGCTGTATATGAAGAGAATTCCTATGCTATGTTTCCTTATCAGCCCAATGATGGATCATACCAGCCTTATCATGATGCCTATGAGCCTTTTTATGAACCTAATCAGCGTTAGCAGGAGTATTATCAAAGCTATGTTGAGCCATATCAATCATATGAGTGGCCTTGGCTCCAAGAAAGAATGGATGAGATAGAGCTCAAAATACTAGCATATGCGAGTTAAGTTTGTTCAAACTCAGTGTGAAGAAGTGAATGGTTTATTCCAAAATGTGTCCAATGATCCAAAAGAGATAAATGAGCTGTGTATTTTTGTATTAGAGAAGATGGGGGCTTGGGATAGGTAAAAAATTGAGTTGAGTCACTTGTCTACAAAGGATTCTTGTACTCTTTATTCTCATGAGGTTCTTAACCATGCCCAGTGTGTGCTGAGGGAGCTTCCTATTCGGAGTCAATAGCCTATTCATGAGACTAAACCTTCCTATAGTCCCCTTTCTTCACCAATCATCCCTCAAGCTCAAGTCGTCCAGGAAGACAAGCAGGTTTCAGACTTTGATGAGGTAATGGCCAAGTGGAAGGAACAAAATACAGAGGTCTTTAAGAGTTTCTCTTTCTCTCCTCTCCAAAACTCCCTAGATAATTCCATTGCCCTCAAGATTCCAAAATCTGATCATGATCAACCTCCCATGCTTCATTTTTTCTCTCAAACAAATGAATTTCATCACCCTCCCACTATCTCCCTTCTTCAGGAGGACCTTGTTTTTTGGAGGATTGAGAAAGAGGTTGCAGCTATAGGTCAAGTTCTTGCACAGTGTGTGGAGGATGCTTCAGATGTGTTTAAGGAAGAATTTCCTATTGATACTTCACTTAAGGTTGTAGTTGAGCATCCAATTATATTTAAGAATGAGAAGGCTGATCTTGATGTAGAGGAATTCCAAGAGGAGTTGGTGCAGATTGAAGTCATAAATGAGTTACATGTATCTCCTATTGAGAAGGATCCAGATAGCTTTCAAGCTGATTCAGTTTAAATAGATCAAAATGAGGAACAAAAAGATGATTGGCAGCTGTACCTTGAGTCTGTACAAGAGATTGAAGAGCTTTGTATGGATATGTTGGCTATTGAAGAGCATGTTTATGAGAAATCTGATCAAGAATCACCTATTCAAGATTATAATACAAATTGGGTTGCCTATTCAAAGCTCTTTGAAGAGTTGGATGAACTTGCAGCAATCGATAAAAAGGGTGTGGCCACTCAAGAACAATGCATAGATGAGATATCACTTGACAAGGTGGCAGGTGACAAGCAGTGCGAAAAATATCAGGAAGTACTTGATGAGTTTGTCTTTGTTGGTGACTGGTTTGTTGTTGATGACTCATTTGAAAAGATGCTAATACAGTTGGTGGACAATAAAAATGCCTTATCAAAGGTCATGATTGATAAACATCTTGCCTTGCAACTGGTACCATCTCTTGGAGTGACTGAGTTTAAGAATTTCCCTTTTGATCCAGATGGATTGTGCTTTGTCATGGTTAGTTAGGTTATTTGTTAGTTTGTTTTCCTTCAAATGCTGTTTCAACACATTAGTTTCGTTTAGTTATGTTCCAATAAGTGCTTGTTTGCACATTTGTTTCTTTGTTTTCCTGCTTTCGTGTGTTTCCCTTCTTATTTTGAAGGAGAGAGGTTACTTCAACCATGATTAGAGGAGATTTTCAGTCAAAAATCAGGGTTATCATAGTTTTGGAAGTTCAAATAGCATCTATATGGTTTGAGTTCTCAAGCGTAGCAGGCATGCTTCTTTGCGAGTCGCCAAAAATGTTGACCATTTTTCGGCCTACATACCAAAATTTTGCCCAAGTGTGAGAGGGTGGGCATTCAAGCAAGACTTTGGGTTTTACATAGCATAAGACTTTGGGTTTTTTGGAAGGAGAAGTCTTCGGGTTTTACAAGAGACAACTTATTTCACTATATGAGTAATCAGTAGTTGAAACCTCTCAACAGAAGTAATCCGGGTTGGAAAACCCGAATTACTCTTGACAGTGCAAATCGGGTTTTGAGAAGTGCTTTGCTTATGAAAGTTTTATCAACAAAAGTAATCTGGGTTGGAAAACCCGAATTACTCTTGACAGTGCAAATCGGGTTTGGAGAAGTGCTTTGCTTATGAAAGTTTTATCAGTACAAGTAATTCGGGTTTAGAAACCCGAATTACTCAGGATAGTGCATTTTGGGTTTCCCAAGGTGAATGACTTATCTCTTGTTATAAGTAACAAGCAATGAAGAATCCGAAGTAGGTGCCAGTGAAGAGTCCGAAGGATTCCTTCGAAACAATTGTCAAACACAGAGAAGGAGATTGACATTTTTTCCACAAGATAAAAATCCAAACGAAAGAATAAACTAAAGGTCAACGGAATTCCAAAGGAAATGGACCAAACAAAGCCCGCACGAAGTCAAAGCGAAAAAACCCAAGGGAATAAAGAAGGAAAAGAAAAATTTAAAAGGAAAGATATCCTTCGGACTTTTTGTCCAAAGGATTCCTTCGGGAAAAATGCAAACAAATCAACGAAAAGGTGCATAAAATAATAAAGCAAAAGGAGATAATAAAAGTCTGCGAGAAAACCAAATGTAAATCTAGGGGGGTAAGACATAAGAGCCAAAGAGAATAAAATCGGAAAAATTGGCAAGAAAGAAATTCGAAAGAATATAAGACCAAGGAGATAGCCAAAAAACCCGAAGATAATATATACAGGCAAAGCAAAATATTTGAAGAAAATCCGAGACCAAAGGAAATCCGCAGATAAAAAAGAATACCCGAAAGAATTAAGCTAAGGGAATAGCCAGGAAATCCGAGGAAATATAGATCAAATATAGACAAAATAATCCAAAAATAGAATCTCGCCAAAAATAGACACAGATAGGTAGACCAAAATAAGAGAAAATACATGCTAACAAGGGCTATTTTTGGCAGATTTTTAAGTTTCAGTTGACCCACAGTTTGACTAGTCAAAGTCACGCTTCTCCAAACGTTCCAATAGTCCGAGTAGAGCTCATCTATTGACTCTTAACGTGGATTTCCTTGCAAAGAGAGGTGGGCGTTTTAACAAGTCCAGCCGTCCACTTTCAAACGCCAAAGAGCTAGTCTCTAATTTTAGACATGGCTCAGTCGATCATGCATAAACAAAGTCAAACGTTTGAGCCCACCGTACACTTATCAATGCAAGGAATTTTCATGCAAGACAAAATAGACTTTTGTAAACGCTGAGTTGGTTTGAGTTTACTCTCTCTCTATTTTCAAACGTCGATCTTTTGGTTTTTTGTAATTTTTTGTATTAATGGCTTTTCATCGTTGTAAAAAGGATCCCTCTTTTGATAAGTCCAGACTCTGTCATTGGTGAGTTGTGTAACCTCTTTAATCAATAGGACTGTATGTTCAAATTTCAAGTGCTGGCATAGTGTACATTCATTCAACAATTTGCATACGTGGTAGATTTCTCTCCTTTCCCAAATTTTGATTCGTACCTAGTTGTTAGCTTACCATGTTATGCAGGGCATGTTCATTGTTTTATAGGTCTTTTGTTGAAGCTGTAAGTGGATGTTAGGTGGCTGCGTAGTGTCTTGTATCAGACCTGTCTCCATCGTCTTCCCTCACGTTTTTGTCCTTGGATCGAATCTTCTCATGAAATACTTATGCATAGTGATCAATTGAAATCAAAGGTCTTCCTTTTCCCTTGTTTGTTCAGTGTTCAAGGTTCCAAGTAGGGCGGATCAACACTCTGGTGTATCACCGTCATTATGTAGGATTTTTCTTTCAATTTTTTTTCTCCCTTTTCCATGGTAGTCTGCAATACAGAATAGAGATCCTTATTGATCAGGAACCAGCCTTCTCTGGAGGTTCTTCTCACCATTAAGGCATCCACCCTCGTGAGAAGATCCCATTGTTTCAACTGGAGAGAGGATTAGCCATTTCAGCACGTCTTCGATTCAGGGAGCAACTCCAGGTTGACAAAGCAACAATGTAAAAAATGTAGGTTGTCTAGCTAGAATATTCCACAATTATTGTAATGTCCCCAAATGGGACACATCAACAAAATAGAGGTTTTCCAATAAACCCTTATGTAAACTGAAATTTATGATTTCAAAACCGACAAACCTTAGCTATAGAAAAATACTCCAAATATTATGCAACACTGTAATTAAATACCTTGTAGCCCTAGCAATTAATAGCTCCTTCAATCCTTGAAAATTAATGGCTGCAAATGAGGGTTTCAACCTCCCAACCCTAGCATTAGTGTTTTATGTTATACTTGAAAATTTAATGCCTTTCACTTTGCACAAACTTGCTCAAACCCTTGTAAATTATTGGCAAAAATTATATAAAATATCACAGCAACAATTCGTTCATAAATTAGGGCACTAAACATATTATTCACCTTCCCAATGAAGTCGCCCTTGTACAAAAATTTACAGCAAAAAAAAATATATAAATTTATGCCATGAATGGCCTCAAAAGGGCTGCCAAATCATGTGAAAATTATCAGAAAAATATATGAATAGTATTCAGAAATATATTTTGCCACAAATGGCACAATTTATCCACTCTAAGATTTATTATTGGCCAAAAACAGTTGAAACTTCATAAATTCATATCTCTTAAAATACTAGGAGTTACAATGCCCATGATAGCTCAAAATGACCATAAAAATGGCAGCTATCAAACAAACAAGAAACATAATATTCCCACCACGGGAAGTCCACCAAAAGCTGTCCTGAAATTCTCAAAACCCTAGCTCACTGCAATTTCTCATCAAAAATCCTAGGTGCTGCCCTAGTAATAATTATTACCTTGAAGATGATGCTCAATTGCTCCACAAACCAATGAAGAACAATGCAAACCCTTGAATGGAGGATGCCCTAGTTAGTCCAAGGGTTTTCGTCCTTGCAATATATCAACCAAGCGTTACATGCTCAAGTTCCAAATCAATTATCCAAAGACAACATGCCTTCCTCAAATGAATCCTTTCCACCTTAAATACTCACTCCCCAAGGGGAGTGCTCAAATTGGAGGGAAATGACCATGAAATATATGGTCAATTTGCTTTTAAAATCACTAAAGGGCTGAATAAGCGCATGACCCTTAAAAGGCCCCAACTTAAGTGAAAAGCAAATTAGACTCTTATTACTTTATTTAAGTATTTAGAAATACTTTTTATTTTAGTAATAATACTATTCTCATTTTGACAAAGGGGACATTACAATTGCCAAACCATTGTAGTATTATAAATAAGTGATGCTGAAATAAAGAACAAAACACAATATATTTGGAACAACAATAATATTCATATGCGTGCAATGTAACATCAAATGATAGTCAGTACACCAGGTAGTACACACGAGAGCTTTCCAACTTTGTCCAAGACTTGACCATAAATATTGTAATACATGTCGGCTGAACAGGTGCGGCAGTTGCACCCAACCTTCACCAACTACCCAACTGACCAAGGCTTAACTAAAAGTTAAAAGTGGTCTATACATTACCCAAAAATAGAACATAAACTAAGATAACTTTATTCCAACATAAGATTTTTATTTATGACTGTTGCTGACTTAATACAAGGTGTCGGGCTACATACTTAAGGTAAATGCATTAGTGCAAAATAGACACCTACAAAACATTAATGATTTCAGATGGTGGGCCTTCTGCCAATGGGGGCACACAAGTCCTCCTCCGAAACTTGGGCCAAGAGCAAGTTTGAGAAAAGAGCACAATGTTGATAATGGTTTTTCTTCTCCTCGTATCATCAAGGCTCCAAATGCTGTTAATTCTGCTGCTTTTTTTTTCCTCTTATATTGGTGCGTGGAAATGTTATATATGGAGATAGACCTTCATCCGCACTTGCTTTGCAGGATGTTGGTGCTGAAGATGATGCTGAAAATATGAAGATTAATGGCCCTTAATCTGATTATGTTTCTGTGTTGATGCTTGTTTTGACAAGTAGCTGTTGTAGACTTTGTCTCAGATAGACTTGATCTTTACTTTTGCTGTGACGATAGTCAAAACTTTGTATTATTTTTGATGATATTTGGATTGAGCCTGATCTTGAGGCATAAACTTATATTTTTAAAATTTCATATCAATATAAAAGTTGTGTTACCCAAAATCAATGTGGTAAAAGCTTGATTTTCTTCCAAGTCTACAACCAACTTAATATAATTTTTTTTTTGGCAAAGTATACCTGAGGTTAAGGGCCCCCCGACCCACAAAAAAGGAAAGCGGATAGGATCATGTGGAAAGGACACCCTTATTTAATTAGGGGTGCCTGAATGAAAATAAATGGTCTTCAAAGCTGGATGGAAAAATTAAGAACTATTTCACATCATATTCCATTAACAAGAAATGTCCTACTGAAGTCACTCCAAAGTGAGGGGATAATTAAAAATCTTGACACCACAGAGATAAATTCTGAATCCTATCATAAATATATATTTTTCTCTTGAGATATATGAGCATACTGCAAAATTGCTTCTTATCTGTTCAATCAAATCATTCATAGACTAAAAATGGAAAAAGATATAAATGCCATATAGACATTTACCATCTACATGGCATCTTCCCCCATTTGATTATTTTCATTGCAGGCTCTCACGACCCAGACCCTCCCCATTCTAATTAATTCATGCGGACACTAACTCTTCTCACTCACTCTGGGATGCATCCTAGAGTCTCACTGTGCAAGCTGATCACAAAAAAGATCCACATACTAAACTCATCATTCTCATTCCTCTGTGCTCTCTCTCATTCTCCTATTACTCATCATTTCTCAACCAAATTGAATAGAAAGAAGGTAGGAAAGGAAGGAGGGGAGGGGAGGGTTTTTGAAAAGGGCTTCACTCCCATCCTAATCAAAACCTAGGATTTTAAAAAACATCTTCGGAAGTAATCCTCATTTTTATAAAAATCCTTTATATTTTCTCCTTTTCTTTTTTTCTTTAATCTTTCACTTTCTGTTTAAATACACGCATAGGTTAAGTCCTATGCATACATCTCCCTTTACCCTGACTCGAGATTGTCTCAGCAGTCTCAGACTGTGAGGTTTTGAAAATCATCAGCAGCAGGAGGCCAAATTATTTCCAAGGAATTGAGGGAAGTCTTAAGAGAGACACCTCAATTGGCAGCCAAGTCTGCCATCTTACCCTTCTCTTTTAATGTGAGTAAATGTGATTTTGGGGAAGGTGTTTGCAATCACAAGAGGCTCCTGCACAATCTCATTCAGCCTCCAAGTCTTACATCTTTGTTTATCTATTGCATTTACCAGAATCATGGAGTCACCTTAAACCCAGAGCTTAAATTATTAAAGGAGATTTACCTCTGAACAGCTGAAGAGCTTGCATTCCTATGCAAATTCCTAATTTGTGGTGCAGTTGCGATCTATTTCTCACTTGATGATTGTCATGGATATTTATTTTTCTCCAACTATGTTGCTGCCTTCCTGCTTTCTGTTCCCCACCATCCTCGTCACCCTCATCTCTTGCTCTTGTTTCTTTTAAAAAATGTTTGTCTGCTCCCTGCCTCCCAGATCCATTCCTTCGTTTATTCCCACTCCTTTCTTCTCTTATAACTCTATGTTTTCCATCTTTGCTTATCCTCTCCTCGCTAATCATTTTATCGCTTTCCATTCTGATTTTTTGTTTAATATTATGACTATTATTATTTATTATATTGACAGGATTATTATTTTAGAGTAATTTAGTGGGAATAGTCATTTGGTCATCTGGTGGATTCTTGATTTAATTTTTTCTGATCTATTTCTCACTTGATGTTTGTCGTGTGGATATTTATTTTTCTCCAACTCTGTTGCTGCCTTCCTGCTTTCTGTTCCCCACCATCCTCCTCACCCGCAATCTCTTGCCCCCCTTTCTTTTCAAAAACGTTTGTCTGCATCTCTGCCTCTCAGATCCATTCCTTTGCTTATCCTCACTCCTTTCTTCTTGGATAACCCTATCTTTTCCATCTTTGCTTATCCTCTCCTTGCTAATCATTGTGTCGCTTGCCATTCTGCTTTTTTGTTTAATATTATGACTATTATTATTTATTAATAATTATACTAACAGAGGATTATTTTCTTAGATTAATTTAATGGGTATAGCCATTCAGTCATCTGGTGGACTCTTTGATTTAATTTAATGCTGCTCTTCAAACATAGAACGTATTAGACAACTTTCACGCATCTAGCATGAATCGCTTGTGCCGTCTTCTCATGCATGAGAAGCTACACACATATTGAAGATGTAGAAAATAATTTTATGTACTTTTTTGATGCTTTGATCAAGTAGTTCATGTCACAGATTAACTTCTGATGCTATTCTCATCTAGAAAGCGTATAGTCAAGTTTTAGTAATGCAATTGTGACACGAACAACTTAGGATTCAAGAAGTTGTCTGATCAGATAGTTTCATTATAAGTTATGTTTTATACATATAAATGATATAGTTTTTCCTTGGATGTTAACATAGCATCGATAAATTTTTCCCAAGCAGAGAGACCAGTTTGAAAGATTTGGCTTTGACCTTTGTTTCTTTGACTTAAGTGTTAAATGGGTTTCAATGCTCAATCCTTTAGAGCTGAGATGCATTCAACCTTTCAAAGAGGATTGGTTTCTTCTACAGGATTCTTTTTGGAGTAATCCTAGTTGTGAGTTTAAACCAGAGTGTATGGACATCTTAAACATTGGGTTAGTAATGGTTAATACTATGATTAACTGTTAGGATGCATTCTGGTCTATCATTTTATGTTTATGCAATAATTTTTATGCATTCATATATTTAATTATGATGGATACCCTTCTAACCAATTTTTTTTAAATGTGTTTTTTGGGAAATAAAAAAGATGTCACGAGTTCTCGCGAGATGCCCAAGAGGAGCAAGCATAATATTTTAGCTGATGTGCTTGAGATGCTGGTAAGGTTACGGCCTTTCAAACTTGTTGGCATTCTTGGAATGCTAGTCTAGTCAACTTTTGTTTCCAAATATTGGAGCAAATTTCTTGTATGGACAGTGGAGATTATGTAGCTTTATGTTGTTTGAGATGTCTGTGGTTAAATCTGCGAAAAATTGTTTAGATGGCAATACAGGTTTTGTTTTCGCATAGTTTTTTGAATAAACACACAGGCATATGGTAGTAGTACAGTCTGATGGTTATTTTGGGTGAACGCTTGAACTACTAGTGTATTTTGTTTTCCGAATGTGACCGTACACTCGAAATTTTGTCTGTTAATATTCTTCATGAAGTTTTCCCTCTTTTAGACCTTTGTATCAAGAATTAAGGTTCTAGTGTCTTGTGCATTGCTTTGGTTGGATGTTGTTGCAGGAAAATATTCATGGTTTTACTGCAAAAACTAAACTGATTTTGGTTACAGTAGCTATAGCTTAAATATTAAATATTATCAATTCTATATATCAACACAATTTTTACCACATCATTAGACTTCCTTTGAAATGGCTTTGTAGTCCCAACTGGCAATTAACAGTTCCAAGGCCATTGTAATAGTCCCAATCCCCAAGTCCTCGAGATTAAAATAAAGTAGATATATTTGCACATAAAACTGAAGAATATTGACGAAACTGTGAGCCAAATAAAACCTTGGCGAAAAGGAAATAAACTGGAAATTTGTTACCAGGCATGTCAAGACCTTGTTGTCATAGTATTTACTATAAATCAACGTGTGTGGTTTAACTACTAATAAAAGGTAAAGGTAGAGGTAGTGTTGTAGGTCAACACCAAGCGAGACACCAATTTGGTGTATGAGAACCCTGTATACACTTGATTGTTTTTTTGCGGTGCCACATTTGTGTCCATTGATGACTTATAGACATCCTTTACATAAAATGCGTTTTGTTGCCATGTTCAGCCCTTTTCAGATGCTTATCCTCGAGTTTTCTCTCAGCTTGAATCTGTCCATATCCTTGAGCTTGTCTTGGCCCTTTTTCAATGTCTTTGGCTTTCCCTATTTTTCCTTGTTACCTCATATTTTATCCCCTTTTTTTCCTTATGAAACCACCAGGGCAAGTACATAAGTGCCATGACACAAAGGCAACTGCCATGGCAGTTCTGTTTGTGGCATGGCAGTTTTGCCTTGTTGATCCTGGCAGTTTTGTGATCTTCACTTGGAATGGAAAGCAAAGGGTCAGAAACAGATGATGAAGAGATATAGGTGCCCTTGGCATTTCGTTTTCCCTTCCAGTTTCACCCAACAATCTCAAATGTTTCCTTTGTCTATTTATATGCGAGTTTTAGAGGTCACAACGGATCGGAAAATTGTGAGTAGCAGCCCGTTCCCATTCTTCCTTGGGGATGCACAACCCTGTACTTTTGTTTCCATTTTTTTAAAGCTTTAGTTACTGGTTTAGATTAGCTTAGGACAGTTGCTTTGAGTGTATTTCATTGGTTTTGTGTCCCTTGTGAAGGTTGTGTGATGAGCCCTCCTAGATATCACATTTCTATCATGTCCCCCTTTTGATCGTGGAGCCATTGAAGACCTTTAGCCTTGTTTTGTTTCCCAAGGGCCAAGGGAAAAAGGAAAAAGAAGGGAAACACTTGGGGTTTCTAAAGAGCTATTATAAAAGTACTTTATTATTATAATTTTCATAAAGAGCAATTATAAAAGTACTCTATTATTCTAGTTTTCACTTAAGAAGGGGACATTTGAGGGTCATGGGTACTCAAGTGATTAAGTGAAAGCTTATAAGAAAAGGTCCTTTTAATATTTGAATTGTTTTCCCTCCCTTTTGGACGCACCCCTTTGAGGAAAGGCTATAGAGGTGAAGGGGGCATTTTGTGGAGAGGTTCATGCTAATTTTGATAATTGAATTCTTCAAGTTTTAAGCACAAAAACGTTTGACTTTCTCCTTGAGGACAAAACCTTTCAAGGTGGACTGGAATGAAGGACGAAAACCCTTAAGACTAGCGAGGACAGCTTCGTAAGGAAGCTATATGGAGCTGAATTGTCATCCAAAGGTGTTTTGAACGCCATTTCAGATTTAGCGTCGCAAAGAAGGGCAAATTGAGGTTGAATGCTGCAGCTGCTAGGGCAGTGAGCTGAGTGGACAGCTATTGGAAGTGTGGCGCTGCTATTTCTAGGGCAGAAATTCATGTTAGAATCCCTAACAAGGGCAGCGATCAGGTTTTGTGCCCTCTCCTAGGGCAGCGACCCCCTTTGGGGCTTTCAAAGTGCAGTTTGTGGGGCAGTTTGATGCCTATTTTGGTGTTTGAGCATACATTCTTGCAGCTGGCAATTTTGTTGTAATTTTCAGCTACATAATTGAACCAAAAGTTCAGATTCGAATGTATTTTGCATGGTTGTATGTTATCTGATTTTCGGCGAGTGTTTGAGGCAATAAGATATTGGAAACTAATCTAAAATTAGTATTTTCAGAATTCTGAGTTCTTTTCTGTGTTTAGGGTTTATGGAAAAATCAGAAATTGTATTTATCTTAAGGGTTTTGTAACGATTCCAAAATTTTAAAAATCAGCCCTAAAAGGGATATTTCAATTTCTGAGGACGCTGCACTTCACCCTTTCTATATCAGCCTTGATTTATTACATTGCACTTGACAGACAGAATTACTTTTTGTTATTTATTATATTGCACTTGACAGACATAATTACTTTTTGTTGATTTTCAGTTTAAAGTTTAGATCAGTTTATTTTTAAGTAGTTTGGTACAATTCTTTCATTAGAAGCTAAGATATTGATTCATCCAAATGTACAGAAGAACCCTGCTCTGGTATGTACCCAACCCCGGTATGGTCCTGGTTCTGCTGGGAAATGGCCCAGGTTAGTCCTGGATGACCCGGGTTTGTCTGGGTTATTTTGCAGAAGAACTCGGGCAAACTTGGGTAGCCCAAGATGAATTCGGGTAGAACCTGAGCAAAACCTGGGTAAAATCTGAGGCAAAATCATTTTTTATTTTAATTTTTCTTCTAATTTTTCCTCAAAAATAGACATAAAGCAATGATAAAAAATCATAAAAAACACATTGCAAATCCTAAAAGTTAAGTAAAACACAAAAGCATAAGATAAAAGAACACAAATGATAAAAACAAAACACAAAAGCAAAGGCACTTACCTCTATAAATATTAATTTTGATGTAATTGATTATTATTGATATTTACAATTAATATGGAATTTGGCATTCGGTTAGTATTTTGTGTTTGTTTTGTTTTTTATATGCATACATGTGGTTAATGCCACTAATTTCCTATTTATTAGGGCAAGATTTCTATATTTTAATTTTTTTATATATTTTTTGTACGGTGGAATCAAGTTGTACCCAAGGCAAAAAAAATCACGATATAGTTTTTGTCATTAGATTTTGATGTATCATTGCTGGAAAAACCCACAAATTGAGAGAAAAGGTTGTATGAGGACGTCAAAAAAGAAAAACTAGAGGCGAACACAGAGCTGCAAATAGAAGACGAAATGGATTTCCAGGGCAGCCTATGGGGGATTCTTCCTTACGGGGGGAATTTTTTTGTTATGAGGAACATGCTATTCCAGTTATAATCATCCAACTGTGTTTGGTGGAGCCAAATGTTGTCAAATCTAATATGAGTATCACCATGGCAGTTGGCAAAGAGGATGATGAAGAATCAGAAAACAAGAACGAAGAATATTCAGTAGTAGAAGAAGATTCTGCCATCCAGTTGGAAGAGCACATAGAAGAAGAAACCATTGAGGAACTTGCATTTCAAGAGTCACATGAAAATATCCAGTTTGATGAAGGAAGTCTCAAGGGATCTGGCATAATCAATAGCAAAATTTGATTTGGCCTTGGTCGAAGAGCATACATTTGAGACATATGAACTTGGTCAAATCAGAGTGGCGCAACATAAGTGAAAGTGGATTGAAGAGAAGTTGCCAGAAAAACCAACATTGGCAAGTTCAGACATGAGCGTTGCAGTTCAACAGGCACAACTTCCGAGATTCACACTTGGATGGGAATCACGACAATTGGTTTGGGATCATGGTGTTTGCAGGATGGTTCAAGTATTGTAATTGTTTGAGGACAAACAATTTTTGGAAGGGCGGACTGTCATGTCCTCTTTTCAAAATAATTAATAATCTAATAATTTATTAAGTTGTCCAAAAAAGTACTTAAAGTTATAAGTTTGAAAAATAACACTTATTAATTATTATTGAGTGGGGCCAAAAGTAATTAATGCATACATGGCCAAAAGTAATTAATATTCAGTAATTGAAAAAATGTGAATATTAAATTAAAAGAAATATTTATTTCTTTTAGGGTTGGATTGGAAAAGTGCGTAATAAAAGATTGGAGTAATGAAGAATTATTATTCAAACACCCGAACAAAAACCAAACCCTTTTTTAGAGGAAAAGCTTGCAAGTTTTTGCAAATATTCAAAGGACAAAAACCCTTGAATTTACAAGTACGAAGACAAAACCGTTCATACCCATTTGGTAATCCCATCCAGGGATTACAACTGTGCTTCCAGTTTCAAGATTCAACAGGTTTGGATGCCCAAACAGCTAGGGTGCCACATTTCTAGGTTTGGCATGAGGTTTCAAGGGCAGATTTGCATGCATAGAGGATCCCCAAGGCTGGGCAACTTCATTAAGGGTCTATTTGCAGCCCTATAGGCAGGGCATCACATATCTTGAGGCTGCCATAGCCCTCCAAGGGCAGATCACAGAAGTTGGGAACAACTAGTAGGCCCAGATAACCATCCCACAGTCCAACATCACATTTATCGGTTGTCATACCTGAAATAATTAATTCAGCGCAATAGACAGGAGAAATAATTGGTATTTATCATTTGTAGACATTGGAGGATTTTTCAAACAATAAATTGGTACTTTGATTTAATGCAATTTGTACTCTTTCCATAAGCATTTTCAGATTCGTTTTTGCGTATTCACTTAATTGAAATAAAGAAGGACACTTGTATATGGTTAAAAATCCTATTGCATATATTCAATTATTTATCATCTTGGTGAAAGACATAACTTGTGCCCCAGCTAATATTATGTGATTATTTATTATCTTGGTGAAATACATATCTTTTGCCCTAGCTAATATTCTGTGATTATTTATTATCTTGGTGAAAGACATCTTCTGTGATATTAACGAATAGATTCAGAGGGTTTTGAATTTATTTCTTCTAAAGGAAATCTAATTTCTTCTAAGGGAATTTATTTCTTATTTTATTTGAAAAGGGATATTTCATACAGAAGAGCATGGTCATTTTGCTCTCTCTTTTGGCCTTAAACCCATTGGATGCAAATGGGTGGACCAAATTGGTACTTTGGACAAGTACACAACTCATCTTGTTGCAAAAGGATTTTCCAAACAGGAGGGAATAGATGAGGAGATGGTTTTTTCTCCTACTGCGAAGATGGTCACACTTTGGTTGCTTCTCTCCACAACAACTTAGTTTGGTTCCCTGAATGAAGATTTGGACGAGGAGTCTACATGGTGTTGCTGGAAGGTTTTCAGGGACCCGGAGTGCTATCTGAAGGTTTTTGGGTTCCTGGTCGTGATCATTTGGTTTGCAGGGTGATTAAGTCCCTGTATGGACATATGCAGGCTCCATGAACTAGGTATACTTTATTTGATCAACATCTACACAATTCTGGATTTAGAACTGTGGAGGTCAGATCGAAGTTATCAACCAATGATGATTCATCACCGGTCAATAAATCACCCTATAGAGAATTGGTGGACAACTTGATATATCTTATGTCCACACGACCTGATCTTTGTTTTGTTGTTGGCTATTTTCGTTGGTTTTTGCCTACACCAAAGCTCTTACATTGGACAACAACACAATGTCAGAGGACTATAGATTTCATTTGATATCTAAAGAGTAGTTTGTAAATGTAATGACTAAACTCTTTGGTCTCACTTTGTTTGTAAAATTTTGGGAGAAACTTGGAGTAGTCTCTGGTTTAGTCAATAATGGAGGTTATTAAAGTTATTAATTAGTTGTTAGTTAACCGTCAAATAATGGTCAGTTATCAATCTTCCCAGCTGTTGTAACTTCTTTGTGCTTAATAAAAAGATGGACACACAAGTGTGTGTGTCGTATGCCTTTCATTTCTCTTCATTCTTTCAGCATTTAGATTTGCTAACAGTTATTTCTATCTTAAATGCTCATTTCTTAAGCCCTTGTAGCTTAGTTACTATCTATTTTCAATAGTGTTATCTCTCACATCATATCTTAGACGGTTCATCTTGTATCTAGAGATTACTTTGAGCTTATAGAGTATTCTGGACCTAACTTGCAGCACTTTGCATTTGCTTTAAAAATAATTATAAAAATATCATGTGCATTTTTCCAACCCTCCTTTTTCAATTTTTAAATTAGACTTAGGCCTTGTGTGCTGTTTGAACAGACCTAAGTAAGTTTAATCGCACATCTTGCTTGCTTCCATTTCATTGTTTAATTTATAGCTTTGAGATATTGGTGGTTGTTTGTATGTACTTTATTGTGAGCTTGCATGAGTAGTTTGTGAAGTGTTGTTTATTGTTTGTATTAGTTTAGACTTTAGTTTTAAAGTGCTTATAATAGATTTGGAGAGGTACAGGGTACTATGAGAACAAGCTACTCTTCCCATCGTTTTCTATTCTTCCTAGGCAATCTTTTATAGCCTATTCTGTAGTAGGATTTGTCTTCATCATCATCATCTTCTTCTTTCTTCTTGGTTATTTAATGACTATATCCGGTTAGGATCAGCCACTTAGAGCTAGGAAGTTCCCATGTGTTGGAATATTGTCATTGATGTCAAAGGCATTATAATTAATGTAACGGAAGTCAATGGAATTGCCAACGGAAGTGTCATTAATGCAACGAAATTATATTTAATTTGCAGCAGCGCTTCATGATGAAGGGACCAGCATTAAAGAAGTTTTAAATACGTGTTCAAGGAAGATTGTTTAAGGTTAAAATCGTCCCTCTTAAGACAGGGATTAAAGCCTATCATTGTTGGGCCGACCCACTTTATATATGGCTGCCTTGAGGAAATCGCCCCACTTAGTGAATTAATTAAATACACACCTTTTGATGAAAGGGTACCTCTTTGACGGGACGCCTCCTTTGTGAAGAGCCTTTGGAGGTTATATAAGGTGGATAGAAGATTGAAAGACATATGAGAAATAATTCTTACATCATTCAAGCATAAGCAGATTTTTGTGGAGAAGAAGAGGAGATTGAATTTGCCATCATTCGTTGATGAAGCAACAATAGTAAGGTGGAAGATTGTTTCAGTGGAGATTGGTGCTTCAAAACAAAGAGATTGGTGTCTCTTGCTAAGTCGGTGCTTGGTGGTGAGGATTGGTGTCTCCAAGTAGGTTGGTGCCTACGGAATTTTGTAAAAGGATTATTATTTTATGGCTAGATTTGGACAGTAGATCCAAGTAGTTTTGCTTTGTGGTTTTTCCTGAGAGAGGGTTTTCCACTATATCATGTGCTTAAAACTCTGTATTATGCAACCCGGCCATGTGGCCTCAAACCAAAATAGTGTTGACCAATAGCTTCATCAACATGCTCTCCTATTAACACTACACCCTCGCCTCCTAGTCTCCAATTCAATGCTCTCAACTTACGTTATGAAGAAGTTGAGAAATTATGGGAGCAAAGAGCACGTGAGGAACGAAAACTCCTTCAACAACACAAGCCAACTAAGCTAATCACCCCAACCAACAAAATCCTTGTGGCCTATCCTTTTTGATTTTTTGGTTGTCCCAGCCCGACCTTGAGAAGTCAAGTGTTATTAGGCAAGACATGTAGTTTTCCTTTCAGACAGCCCTTCTTGTGAATGCCCACAAGGTGATTGTTTTCTATTTACCTTGTATACTGCTCAACAAGGCTACATATCCTATCTCCCTTTCGATTCAATCTTGCGCCTCGTCTATGGAGTACACATGCCTTCACCATCAGGCCCACTCAGATTGTATAGTGCATACTGTGGTGTAAGATTTGTTCCAACAAGTAACCATATAAGGATTCTCACTATCATGTAGGACATTTCATTTTTGGCCATTGTTTTTGAAGATTCATTCTTGCCGCAGATAGTACACTATATTATTTGTATAATAGGGATAACATAGGGAGCCTTAGTAGAATCAGCAAGGGGAAAAATATCCACTTCTATCTCAAGTTTTATCCTTGATTTTGGTCTCTTTAGATTTTTAAATTCCATGGACCATGATAGGTGATTGACTTAGATGTATCAAAACAGGGTTCTGCTCCATTTTTAAATTTATTTATATATATTAATGAAAATTTCTGCTTATCAAAAGAAAATTTCTTACAGGAAAGCATTCTTATGCTATTTGTACGTGGGCTTGTGATCTCTGATGTGATCCTATTTTCTTTATGTGATGTTCTCATCGTATGTCGTCATTGATTGTTAGCAATATATGAAGTTCAGAGTGTATATATCATTACTCCTATTGTATCAAACTTATGTGAATGGTTCATTAAATGTTTTTACAGCAGACACTCTGATTTTTTCCCTCCTTATCAATTGTCAGCGATCTTGTGATTCCTGATATAAGGGATCCAATGGGAGTATTATTTTACAAACTTCATATAAATCATCATCTCCTTTATTATTGTATAACCTAAACAATGTATTTCTCCTTATGAAGTTAAACACTAAGTTGTATTCGTCATGTAATCGGAGGTGCTGATTGGCTATTGTAGGCATTGCAACATTCACATCACTTTATCTTCTGCACTTTTTTTGTGATTACAATCATATTTATTGCATTTTTAGGGGGCTTTTTGGAGGAACTATCCATTTACATCACTTTTAGTTAGTGCACTTCTGTTACATTGCTTTGTAAGATGATGTATTTTGTTTAAGATACTGTCTCTCAACTACTGTTTGCACGTTCTGCAGATTGCTGTGCAGTAGGTACAGGTATAAGGTATTTTCTATTACTCGAACAATCAATATCAAAATGGAGGAAGTCAGTGCAAAGCAATTATCTAGGCCTGCTTTGTATGGTTTGATGCTTATTTAGAAAAACGCAAAACTTGTCAGCCGATAACAAATTCTATTTGTAAAAGAGAAGGCAACAGCTCCATTCACTTATGTCTATATCTGTTTTTCATAATGGGTTTATGTTGTAGCTTGTCTTCGATGCTTATAATGATACTAGATGTAGGACCCTATCAGTCAATCAATGCGATTGGATGAAGGTGATTTGGAATCTATTTGAACTATCACAGTCATGTTCAAGAGGAAAACATGAATGAAAAGTAAATTGCTCTTTGGGTATGTCACATTTATACATGTTTTTTTGATAGATATTAAGGGTTGGATGGGCCCTTACCCATACAATGATAAGAAAGCCAGATTACAAAAACCGAGAAACAAAATGGACTCCACATTTCTTCTCCCGCAACGGGATGAAACCCACAACTTGAAAATGCCAAAAACGGGGGACAAACCCTGAAACCAACAAAACCCGCAAAACATTACATCATATTACATTATAAAGCGCCTTAGTCCCAAACCAAAAAGAAACTGGGACATCAAAAGCCAGAAAACCCAAGGTCCACATAGGGCACGATCACCACGTCCTATGTACTAGCACTCGCACCATCATCAACAATTCCAACATTCAGCTCCCCCTTCTTGAAACACTGGAAAGTTCGAAAGAAACTGTAACACCTAATCACCAATAAGCATGCCACAAAAAATCTAACTCTAAGCTAATACACAAAAGATCAGAATCAACCCGAAGACACCTTTCAAGAAGGAAAATCTCAACCCCTTAAACAAGGGCAATCACAACAAGGGCACTTGCAATCCCTTACAACAAGGGTGAACTTAACTGAGAGTGGCAAGTGCCCTCCTTCAAGAAAACAAATCCTCTATAGTCCATTGAGTGACCCCATCTATGGCATTTGATGCATCCAATTGCAAATGCTCTGCTTTCGTTTTCCTACCTCTATACCTGGTGGATCCACAATTTGGATTTAGAAAGCAAAACAACAGACTTAGAGATAGTAAGGATCTCTCTAGAAGCTAAATCTTCACCCTGTTGAGCCGAAGTTGCCTCCAAACCTTGATAAAAAACATGACTTTGTGGTTCTAGAATCACTGCTGTTTGAGCCTCTTCATTATTGCACCCAGATGGCTTACTCAAGGACTCAAAATTTTGAAAATTGCCGCTATCTCTGCAGAGGCGAAGAACCAAGCTCAGGACTCGCTACTAGAACCTTTCACCTTAAATGGATTGAGGCTCTCAAAATCTCTTTAGAGGACTGATGGGGTGTGAAGGGAAAAGGGCAGATGAGGCAAGACCACCTTCATTTGTAACCGGATTGAATTTTCCCAGCTGTGATGAGAGAGGAATAGGGGACACTTTTGTGACCAAATTTATTGCAATGAAAGCATCTGAGGGGCAACCCTTCGAAATCAACATGATGCATTCTACTTTCGAACTTGGAGGAGATCTGAATGGCATGATTCACTAGTTTAGAAGCATCCAACATAATACAATTCACAGCACAAAGAGAGTTCCATTAACATCAAGATCAACTTTCACAAAAAACCCTATCTTATTTGTAATCTACGTAATCTTTTCCACAGTTCAAAAACCCAAAGGGAGATTGTAAAAATGAATCTAGATGGGAATTTTGGCAATGGATTCCACCACTGGATCGAAAAACGGTTCCCATGGGCAAAGACACAACCCTACCTTGCCAAAATACCACAAAACCTTGTCCTAGACAAAATCATGATTCTATGGAGAGTGAAATTGGATGAGAAAAAACCCCTTTGCCAGCAAGGACACTATAGGGCATGGAAAGTCTTTCCACACCAATGCCATCCACTTCAAGATTATTGGAACAGAGGGTCTTTTGCCTATAAACCATCCAACCAAAGTACAAACCTTCATTTCCCGTGCAAACTCATCCTCCTCTTCCTCCAGGTAACAAAAATCCACTGCCATCTTGGTCAGAGACAGGAATATCTTTGAAGACAAAATCTGGAGGTCTTCTAACCCTACTATCACAAGGAAGGCTCATTAGTTCCTGCTCAACAGAGCAATGGCGGGGAGACCTTTCATCTTGTTGCATATCGCCATCAAAATCCTGCACATTCATCTTTGGAGGGGAAAGACCGCCAAAGCCGTGTTGGGGAATAGACTTTGATTTGCCAATAGCTTGGATTCTGGATCGACAAAACTCATTGCACGAATGGAAATGGTTTGAGCCATCTACACAACCTAGAAAGATGATGCGGTCACTGCCAGAAACTAGGGTCACTGTCCATGTCGCTCTTGCCAGTCTTCTAAAACCCTGACACCATTTTGTCGATCTCCGCAATTCCATCCTCACTACAATCACCCGCACTCTGATCCTTCTCGCCATATTATCCAATGCTCTTGCCCTGACCTTTGTTCTTGCTCACTATTTTCACTTTGCCTTTGCTTGCGGCACACTCCTGCATGCCCTCGCTCCTATTCCTCCTCGCACTTGCCATTCACTTCTCTGTCATATTTATACATGTTATAGATAGGCTCTCTACATATATTTTGGACAAAGAGGGTCAATTTAGTCGGGTAGCATCCAAAATAGCCATAGAATTTTGTCTAGACAATTGGAGCACTACCTTGATTTAAAAAAAAATCCCGACAAGGGGGAGGCAACATCTCTTCATGCTTAATTGACATCCATAAATCCACCACCTTGTCTATCGTCCATGTTTGCAAAGTCTTCTTGTGGATCCTTTTCCTTTAAGGGCTACTGCTAATACTTACATGGAAATATCCAAGTGAACTAATAGTTTTGCAGACCCCAAAAACCTGTCTGTAGATCTATAGATGTCTGTTGAGGCATGCACAAGTCTAGAAGTGGTACCTTGGTGGTTTGGTTAGCGATCATTCCTAAGGGAACCTCACATTTCAAAGCTTCTACTGTGCAATAGTAGTAAAAGTTATAGACATACAGAAAAACCATAGTGAATTCCACAGCTCTAGGGCAGCATATACAAATTTTGCAACTTCTAGTGTGCGTTGCCACAGTGACAAGTCTAATCCATTTCATAGCCAAGGCATTTGCATTAGCACCAATGCATTTTTATGCCCATAATAAAAAATGTAGTGGACACAATATGCCAGCAGACAAGGAAGTGGAACTGAATAATTTGCTCCCTAGTGTAACTCTATATATTTTCTGAAATATGTAAATGTATAAGTTTGGTCCTGTCCTTGCATATAGTTTAGTTACCCTAGCTTGTACTTAGAGAATTTCATGCTTAGTGTTGTAATTTGTTATCCCCTATACATATCTTTTTCATTGCAATGGGACACAACGTCAACTTGAAGTTTATGATCAGTCCCCATCGGTCAAAGATAACTTGTTCTGTTTGTAATTCCAGTGTATATTATTATATACAGATGTGCTTGCATTAATAGGATTCAATCATAACACTTGATTTTGTTTTTCTTCTATGTCCCTGTAAGATTTTTGTATCGAGTTTTTAATGGGATGAGGTCTGAGTTTTGGAAGGGATTACACCTACAATCCTATTGGTAGACCTGTTACTTGAACATAGATAGACACAACACTATCATGGAGTTCCATATACAGAATTAATGCCACTTGTAACTGGAATAGATTCTTTCAGTTTTCAGTAAGAATAAAGTTCATGTATACCTCGAACATGATAGTGAAGAGTCTCTTTGAAGAAGGGGGTATTCTTTATGAGAAAAAAAAGCAGGGTACAAAATATTTAAAGAATACGAGTTATAGATCTACATTCATCTGGCTGTAGGAACATCACTTATGTGCTTGAATAGAAAAAATGTTAAAAAATTGTTAATGATATATCTGCAATTTCTGAACTTTTATCTTTTGTCAAGATGCAACTAGAAACTTGCCTTTAGGAGCTAGCACTATAGGACATGGGTATCCTTTTCTATGACATGGGTAGCACTCTAATTTCTCTCTCTCTCTCTCTCTCTCTCTCTCTCTCTCTTTCTCTCTCTCTCTCTTTCTTTCTAATATTTTTGAAATACCATATAACTCTTTTTTGCAGCCATGGTTTGCTCATGAGCTTTCTTAAATATGGCTTGGTGATATACCATATGAAAGTTCTCATGCATTAGTGTGTAATTCATCTTAAGTTGCTTATGTTATTAGGATGCATCAAGCTTGCCAATGACCCCTTTTTATTTTAACTTTCTATGGCCCATATGATGCTTCTATTTTATCCTACTTTGGATTAATGGGTGAGATTAATTTAACTAAGAACTTTGAAATGTATAACACTGAGATTGATTCTTCAGATTTGACAAGTCGCATATGTTAAATATATTACTAAATGGATCATGATACTTAGCTTTTTTGGGTGTTTGTCTAATCGTGACTATATTCTAGAAGTGAGAATCAGAATAAAGTAGGCCCGTGATTTGTTCGGTTCCAAAACTGATTCCCTGTTTGCACTGGGTTGGTTCTACAGGTTTGGGTTAGTATCGTTGGTCGATACTGACTTGCATGGAAGTAGGGCACAATGACTGTATGGTCACATACAAACATCTTTGCTTGCTTCGTGTTTTTGATCCTGAATCCTGACGATGCGGGCAACTCAAAAAATCAATCACCTTTGCCTTGAAACCTTAGGTGTGCTTGTGAGGGCTAGAAACTTACAAAATGTGGAAAAGTGTAATGGGTTGAGTTGAGCCCAATCACCCCCGTCTGATGATTGATTGTTGCCTACATATCCAATATTCCAAGGAAGTCAAGCCACATGTAGTTCTCTCACATAGTGTGATTATGTAATTGTGCTCCTTCGCTATATGTGTACAACTAATGATGTGGCTTTGGTACTTGATAATGCTTGTTTTGACTTGGCTTTAAAATGTTTTAGATTTGGCTTGTGACTGTTCGTAGTGGTAGATTCACAATTTGAGAAGAATAGGGCAGATTTGGTCAATATGCAATAGTGTATAGATGTATATTAGTTAAGCACCAAGTCCCCTTTTGAATGAGATATCGATTTGTTCATATATGGATCCAATTGAATAATTTCTCACGCCACTGACGCGCTAGGCTGATGGGCTGACCCTAAGGATGGGTTTGATTTTAGAAAATAGCCGTTGCTGGGAGCGGGTCGGTATCGACTAGATCAGGTCAATATCCACTGGCGATACTGATTGTGTATGGCGGAGTTGACTTGTGTATAGGCGTATTGAATTGAAAGTTTGGAGATGTCTGAGCCAAATATTTAACATGTTTGAAATGGTTAATAACAACATAACGGAAGGGTTGACTCATAAGATAACATGGGAGTGTGAGAGAATGGCGGATTAGGACCTTGTTTGAGTGGTCAAGTCATGCATGGTAAATGTGTGTCAAGGTTGTCATTGTCAAGTACCGAAGACCAGATTTTAGTATCTACAATGTCTTTCAAAACAAGAAGCTATTTTCCACATTTCATAGTAAGTTTACTTCGAAGTCCTTGACTATTTATCTCTCCCTTTTGTTGTTGAGATTCGACATTGTTTAAAGACATAATCCATGCCCTCATTGTTTCTATTAGTGTCCTTTAAACTTTGAAACAACACCAAAAACTGTCATATCTTTCTATTTCAAACATGTTTGGTCGAACATTGTAACAAGTGAACACAAACAAGCACAATGAGCATATTATAATGAGAATAGTTGTAATGCATTTTATTGATATATGAAATGTGAATAAATGTAGTCATCGATATAAACAATCTGAATAAATGCAGTGTTGGGTTAATATCCAATTGAGAGGTACGATATATACACCTACTAGGATGATATCAATTTTGAATGGGAAGAGTGTTGGAACTTGGAATAATTGTCATTGATGTCAAAAGAATTGTAACGAATATGAACGGAAATGTCAAACGGAATTGTTGCCAGAAGTGAATGGAAATGTCGACGGAAATGTCAACGGTCACATATCTTGGTGAAGAGGTACGTCTTGGATGGGACACATCCTTTAAAGGCTATATAAGGGAGAAGAGATGTGGAAGTATTACAAGCATTCGATTTGATTGAAGATCATATAAGTGTGAGAGAGAAGGAAGAGAAGAGTAGATTAGAAAATGAAATAGAATGTCTCTTAAAAAAAGAAGTGTGAAGGGTAGATTTATTTTAATGAAGAATATCATTTGAGAATTGTGAGAGGAGAGCAGAAAGTATATAAGAAAATCAGTGAGAGAGAAAGTGTAAGAGAAGCAAAACCATCATTTGATTGAAGAAGCAATCATAGACGATGGAATCGATTTGGCTTGGGGTTGGTGCCTCATAGTCTAGGGGTCGGTGCTCCTATGGGTCGGTGCTCACGAATTGGCAGGGTTGGTGCTTGGCGAAGGGGATCAGTGTCTCTAGTGGGTGGGTGCTCACAAATTGATCGAGTTGGTGCTTGGTTTGGGGATTGGTGTCTCTAGTAGGTTGGTGCCTGCAAACATTGTAAAAGATATATATATATATATATATATATATATAAAAGAAATATTTTGCCGTGGTTTTCTCCTGAATGGGTTTCCACGTAAATCCTGTGTTCACTTGTGTTATTAATTGCTAGATCTTGAATGTTTATGGTTGTTGTGGTTGATTAAATTTGAAAAGGTTAAAAGAATATGTTATATTGATTTATCTCCCCCTCTCAGTATAAGAGTATTTATTGTCTTTGCATTTTACTGGAAAATTCTAGTGATTGGGAGAAACTGTTCGCCAACTCTTCAAATCACAATCATATGATTAATTCATTATTACGTGTATTATCCACACCATTGACATATACATTACTTTAAGTATCGATAGATTTAATGCAAAAAGCCATTTGTTGAAAACATGGCTAATACTAACTAGAAAAACTAGAGTAATATGCTGTTGTTTTAGCTAGCATATTACTATATATTCTAGGAAGTGTGATGGATACACAATGCTCTTGCCTTTTTGTTGATTATTTGAAATTCAAGTTGCGTTTGCACCATAGAATTGAGAATTGGTGAGCCCTAGTGAGAGTTGGTGAGGACTTGCCGATCCAAGTCTGAGTCACCCTCGGTGAATTTTGAGCAAAAAATCAACAAAATTGCCTAGTCCAAAGGGAGACTCGTGAGTTTAGCCAGACTCACGTCGTTGACCAAACTCGTGAGTCCCATGTCTGAACTCAGTGAGTTTGATTTTTTTCAAACAACAAAAAAGCAAACAATAAAGTCAAAAACAAAAAACATAAACCGAAACCTAAATGCTATTCTAACTCACTCACACAATCACTCATTCAAACCTTATTTTCATGAGCCCATTCGATATTTCACTTTCCTCACTTTCGCATACTTTCATTCATTCATTTTGATTTAATGTTTTTTACTTAAAAAGAATTGATTGATCATATGCAAGGGTTGGATATGAGGCGATTAGTTGTGATTGTATGCATTGGCGGAGTTGATAGAAGGGATTGGTTGTCTTTTTAACAAATTTTCAAATATCCACAAAATTTAAATGAATCGAAATTCGAACACTTCTCTCTTTCTTTCTCTCATTCTTAATCAAATTTTCTTTTTCTTCATTCATTCATTCATTCATCTTCATTCTTTATATTTTAAATTTTAATATTCTAATTTAAAAATCTAAAATAGAAAAAAGTTAAAATCCCTAGGTTTTTAACCTTTTACCTATTATTTTTTCATCTACTCTATTTAATTTTTTTCTACTGTGTTTATTTTTCCTATTCTAGATTCATAAATTAAAATTTAACACAACAGCTGCTACCGCTTTTTTTCCCTTTAAATTGTAGTTTCTTCAATTTTAATATGTCAAAAGCACCAAAGAAACAAAAAGAGCCTTCTTGAAAGCATGCCAACGTGCGTGCAAAGGACATGTTTTTTGCAATATTATGGTGTTGAGTTTCTAGGAGGCGGCATTGATTGCCCCAAACACTTACCTTCCTTGCATACTTGGCCATGACGTGTCAGTGTGTCTAGTTGTAGAGCTTGGGGTTGTAAGGTAGCTAACGACTTAGTTGGAGACCTTTCAGGAAATGGAGGACCATATATGGTCAATCAAGTTGATCATGAGGGAGGAGGAGGACCGAGCTTGTACATCAAGGGATAAAAATGTTGTGAAGGATGATCCCTTTGATACGTATACAACGGGTAGAATGATTGCAGCTTCTTCCTTGACATACACAAAGTGTCACAGGGTCCAATGTGGTGCATCTCTTATTGTGATGAGCTATGCAGGCTCCTTTCAACCTTAGTTGTATCTTTTATATCATTTTTGGTTGTTGATGCCATGGCCGTGGATTTCTAAATTCATATTTTGTGTACAAGGAAACAATTTAATGAATATAAATCTATATAATCTCTCAAGTTTTAAGCTTAATTGTTCAGACTTGAAACATTCAATATTGCATTATTTACTCACTTCTTTATGTATATTGTGTATGTTAGATGTTGTTGATTAGTTTTGAGTGTATTTTATGTGGATATGTTATGAAATACATTTTAATAATTGTTTTTCTCTAGAATTTGCAATTTTTTGAAAATTTTAAAACTTTGTACAGTCTTGGCTGAGTTTTGGTGCCGAGCCCGGATGCAAGTAAAAAACCAGCTTACCGAGTACGAGTCTCGTTATTATGGTTTGCACTATTTAGGCTAAAAATGTGCATTGTGAATGCAGATTCAAGGAAGAAATAATGCTTTTAGTTGTTATCATCTGATAGAGAATCTTGACGACAACAAGGACTATGCATTTTTGACAACTAATAAGGATATAATCAAAGAGCATGATGGAGTTCCAGCTTTGCCTGAAGGCATTGTGCCTCTTAGTTGTATGTGCTAGTTTCTTTATCTTTTTCCTTTTGCAATAAAAGTAAATACTAATTGACATTTTGCTGACATAATTTCAAGAATTTTTTGAGAATAAAAATTTTAACACTTAGTTTTTCTATTTTATTGAAACTACTATAAACCTATTTGTTAATTTTAATTAAGGTGAATTTACTGACTATTCAGCATCCTATCTTTATAATTATAATTGATTCTACATTGTTTTTAAGAAATTGTAAACATTGTAAATACGCAATGGAACAACAGATCTACAAGAAGAACACAGCCTAGACTTTCTGATAATAAATACCAATCCTTCCTTAGATAACAAGAAGTTAGGCTAGGCTAGTTATAGAACATAACCCTCTACTCTATTGTTGTTCAATTTGTTTGGGTGTTTAATTTAGCATACAGCTCAGTATTCTACTGAAAATGTGAGTCGGGGTGTTGTTTACATAATTCTCTTGATTAAATATGTAGCCCTCTCTTGATTGAAGATAGTATAAATTAAGAAAATCCTATATTTTCTAATATTATGTCTTTTCTAAGGAAATTGTACAGCTTGGGTTCTTTTTATGAAGAAGTTTGGCCTTGTAGTGGATGGTGAACAATTCATTGACATGCTAGATTAAAACTTGAACTCCATGGGATTATGTCTGATTACATTCTTTCCCATAGAATTCTGAAAACACGATCCTACTCTAGGAGTTGAGATGCTGTTTTTAGCTCGTAGTTTAGACCTTCTAAATGTATATGTTTTTAGAATTGATTTGGCATTGAGTTCTATTCATGTACAATGTTTTATGTGTGAGGTGTGCAAAGTCATCAAAAGGTAATCAATCCCAATTTAAAGAAGTTGGCCCTGAATAATGCGAACCTCATATATGACAGGGTATTCTAGTTGGATCAAAGTGAAAGGATGTGCAATACTTAACAATATCCACATATAGTCACTGTTCTAGTTTATATGACGGTATTCTAGTTGGATCAAGGTGAAAGGATGTGCCATACTTAACAATATCTACATATAGTCGCTGTTCTAGTTTTAGAGAACAATACCTACCAGAGATAAATTGGCAGCATAACAATAAAATGACAATATTAAACAGTTAGGCAAGAATAACAACACTACCTTAAAATATCATTAGTGGAAATATGCTATAACACCTGCATATAGAGAGAACACAATGTGTGTGTATGACAACTCATATTCAACTAATTAGTTCCAAACAGGAAAGCTTCTCTAACGAAATCTTAAACAAAGTAGATTGCATGCTTTAAAAGCTAATTTTTAATTAGGAAACAAAACAGTCTAACTAAAAAAGCGAAAAGACTTGATAATGAAACAAGACTATTCTAGCAAGTTGCCAAGATATTTTAAGAACATCTTGATTATAATAGTGGTCCCGTTTCAACTCATAAAATATACTAATTATTAATTTAGCAAAATGAAAATATCCTAAGTCCAAAACCGTGTATATTGGGGAAATTGGGGAAAGGAGGAACTAAATAAATAGTTATGCTACCCCCCTTAGTGAGTACTTTCTTTAGTACCATTGTGACACGAAGATGGACAAACTTAGGCTCTATCATCGGCTTGGTGAAGAGTCAGAGTGCAACCTGCTCCTTTGGTTGATAAAAATTCAACTCGATGACATGATCAGAAATAAGTTGTCGAATGTAATGCGTGTGAAGCTCAATGTGTTTCATTAATTGGTGCTCTAGTGGGTTGTGTGCAATGTAAAGAATCACACTATGATTGTCACACTAGAGTGTCATAGGCTGCTTCTGTTGGACTCCAAACTCACTCAAGACCCAAGACAGATCCAAAGTGCCACCTGGCCTGCGCTAACAACACCATGGTACTTTGCCTCTGTCGAGGAAAGAGTGACGGTGGCTTGCATCTTGTTGCTCCAAGTAACTGGTCCTAAACCAAGGCGGTAAACATATCCTATAGTGGATTTGCTTACATTCATATCACTGGCCCAATCTGAGTTTGTGTAGTTTACTAATGTTGTTGCGCCCCCTAAAGTACACTCGATACTCAATTGGTGTGTGCCTTTGATGTGCCAAATGATACACTTGGCTGCCTTGCCAATGGCTCTCATGGGGCTTCTGCATGAACAAATAGACAAGGCCAAAAACTATGGCTATGTGTGGCCTACATTGAGTCAAGTATTGAAGGTTGCCAACCAATTACCTGTACAATGTAGCAGCAATAAGTGAAGTTGACCACTGTGACGAAAACTTAACTTCATACTAAAATGGAGTAGGGATGGGCTTGCAGTCAAGCATTCTAAAATGCTGAAGTAAGTCCGAGGCATACTTGGCCCGAGAGATATTGATCCCTCTCCTGGACTGAGTCATCTAAAGATCAAGAAAGTAATGGAGAAGGCCCATGCCAGACATCTCAAACCGGTGCATTAGACTTGAATTCACAATCTTAACCATAGAACTTGAGCTTCTATTGATGATCAAATCCTCAACATAAAGAATAAAGATCAAATGATAGGCTCTTGAATTCTTAGTGTAGGCTATTGGATCTGAGTGGCACTTTGAAAAATCTGTGTCATGTAAAAACTTGTCCATATTCTCATACCAAGCTTTGGGAGCCTATTTGAGTCTATAGAGGGACTTCTGAAGGTGACACACAATTGAAGATCTACAAGATTGAACAAAACTTTGGGGGCTGTTCCATGTAGATTTCTTCTTGCAAATCACCATGTAATTTTAATATTTGGTATGGAAAGCATCCCAGACGTGGTGGGTGGCACTACTTCCTTGATTGCTCATGATGTAAAATACATACACCTGGAGCAATATGCAAGACGTGGACACTTGATGTGTTTCTAAACTCCCCCTTTTGGAATGAAGGTAGGGATGAGGTCGGCATGTGGCTACAATGTGCGGTATGAGTTGACCTTAGTGATGTGGTTGGTAGGTGTTTGGGACCATGAGGAAGCAACTAAATGAACCACATAAGAAATGGCACACCCAAATATGGTGCCATGTCCAAACTACTCAAATGGAGTTGCACCATTGTTGCAATGCACGCGGTTTCAATGGGGCTGGATTTATGATATGGGAAGTATACAAACCTCCTTTGGATGTGGTTTTGGAATACTGTAGAGCATCAAACAAAATTACACAACATGCCATGAAAATTGGATTTGTGTTAATACTGTCTTTGGTAGGCCTGTGAAGCTCAAATTAAGCTCTGCTTAATTCCTCGAAATCATGTTCAATGAGTTCTCAAATTCAAGATAACACTAAGATCCAGGGATGCTTTTGCATCCGGCTTCCCTATAAATTTTTATTGTGAGAATGGTGCTCACAGTTTGAGGTCTGCAACTGCTGGTCTTGGCCAACCCATGCGGCTAAGTTCTTACTCTAAGATCCATGGCTCCTCTTCAGGTCCCTTGTCCTTCCATTGATCTAAGTACCCTTTGTACTCTTGTTGCCTTTTATTCTTCCCAACTCTTTTTTCCAAGATTGCTTCAATCTCATCCCTCTTCTTCTAAAGGATTTGCATTTTGCAATCTACAAGTTCTTCTTCCTTTACTTCAACTCTATCCATTTCATGATAAGGATGCAAATTGGCAACATTGAAAATGGGAAAAATGTCTAAACCTTTTGGCAATTCTATCTCGTAGTCACTGTCTGAAAATTTTCTCAGAACCTTACAAGGACCAATCTTTTTGTACTTTAAACATCGTTATATGTTTCTCTTGGGAACCTCTCCTTTCTCTGGTGCACTGGCATTGATTCTCCTTATGTGAATGATTCCACTCTCCTTTTTTCATCCACAATCTTCTTATACTTTAGGCTTCTCTTCTGTAGCTTCTTTCTTATTTCCTCATGCAACTTGTGCATATGCTTGGAGAAATCCTCTGCATCTGGACAATTCTTTTCTCTGTCACTCCCAACATATCCCTCACTCCCTTGGGTGATCATCCGTATACAATCTGAAATGGTGTGATTCTAGCTGATCTATTCACTGAATCGTTGTAGGAAAATTATGCTTGAGCCAATGTCATATCCCATTGTACTCGCTTGTTTTCCAACCAAACATCTAATGGATTCCCTAAAGTCCTATTCACAATCTCTGTTTGTCCATCCATTTGTGAGTGGGAGGTTGAGCTATACTGCAGCCTGGTGCCTAACTTCCTCCATAATTTTATGCAAAAGGGACCCAAGAATCTAGTGTCTTGGTCTAAATTAATACTCTTTGCCAATACATGCAATCTAACAACTTCCTTGAAAAACAAACTTGCAACATTCGATACATCACTGGGCTTCTTGCAAGTAATAAAATGTGCATCTTTGATAATTTATCAACCACAACAAATATAGTCATTACCTTGTTTTGTTCTTAGATATACAAGAACAAAGTCCATGGTCAATTCTTCCCATGGCCCTTCTAGCATTGGAAATGTGTATACAATCCCATATTCCTTTTACTTGTTGGCAATGTGGCATACTCTACACTTTTCCACATATTTGCTCACATTCTTAGCCATACCTGCCAAATAGTATCTCTCCTCTAGCAGCACTAGGTTCTTATCTCCTCTAGAATGACCTACTAATCCAACACTATGTAAATCTTTGGTGAGGTTTTCCCTCATTGATCCTCAAGTGATGCACAACTATTTTTTCTTGAACAAGAATTGTAACTGGATTATGTAATCCTCATATGGGCTTCTACTACTCACCCATGTCTCTTTACAAGCTCTCCAAACATCCACGAATTCTGCATCTTCTTCATACAATTTCTTCAGGTTATCCAACCCAGTCATCTCTACAAACATAGTGTTCAACCACACAACTCTCTTTCTTAAGGCACCGACTACCTTATTCGATTGAACCGATCTATGCTTAAGCACAAATGAGTAATTCTGCAAGTACTCAACCCACTTTATGTGCCTTTGATTCAACTTAATTTGGCTGTTTATGAACTTCAAGGCTTGATAGTCTGTATACAATGCAAACTCCTTGGGCAGCAAATAGTGTCTCCGCTTTTTCAAGGCTGGAACTATAGCGTAGAACTCTTGGTCATACACTAAATGTTTATGTTTTGCCTCATTCAACTTCTCATTGAAATATGCAATCGGTCTTCTCTTTTGACTCAACACACCAATTGTTGTTCCACTTGCATCACGATCCACTTGGAACACTTTTCCAAAATCCAACAAGGCTAACATAAGTTTCTTTGTGACCTTATTCAGTCTTTCAAAACTATTTGCATTTGGGATGTTCATTTGAACAATCCTTTCTTCATGCATGCAGTCAATGGTGCACACACTCCGCTAAAGTTTTTAATAAATTTCCTATAAAAACTTGCTAAATCATGAAAGCTTCTTACCTCAGTAACATTCCTTGGCATAGGCCATTCCAATACACTACTTAGGGTTCATCTTCAATCCTTCTTGTGAAATCACAAAGCCTCAATGCACAAGCTCATCCTTTGTGAATATGCACTACTTCAGATTTATTAGCGACTTCTCCTCAAGCTTATCTAAGACTTGTCTTAGGTGCAACAAATGCTTCTCCCTTGTTGTACTGAAAATAAGAATATTCATCCAGATCCACTAAAACAAATCTTCTTAGAAATAGATTCAACAATTTATTCATTAGCTTCATGAATATGCTGGGGGTATTGGTTAGTCCAAATGGCATTAGTAACCATTCATACAATCCTTCCTTGGTCCTAAACACAATCTTCCATTCATCTCCTTCCTTTATTCGGATTTGATGATAACCACTCTTCAAATAAATCTTGGAGAAATACTTTGCTCCACTCAAACAATCCAACAAGTCATTCTTGGCAATGGGAATCATGGTGAAACAAACCTTTTTCTTTACTACTTTCATAAATTCTTTGGCTGAAAGCAACATCACTGAGCTGTTGGCTTCTTCCTTCTCCATAGGCAGCAATTCAAACTTATTACCTACCATTTGTAATCTGAAAGGTTTTCTTCCTTGCTTTGTGTATTGCATTTCTATCATACTGCCATGGTTTACCCAATAAGACATGACAAGTGTCTAGTGGTATTAAATCACACCGTTCTTCATCATGGTAGCTTCCAATGTCGAAGTTAATCTTGCATTGCTCTGTCACTGTTACTTGATTATCTTTCTATGGTCAAGAAACCTTTCATGAACTCGGATGAGTTGAACACTTTAGTCTCAACTTCTGCACCATCTCAGTGGAATCTAGATTATTAGTGCTACCACTACCTATGATCAATTTGCAACAGTTACCTGCAGTATTGCACTTCATTATGAAAATGCTTCTTCTCAGCTAGGGCTCAGTCTCTTGCTTGTTTGGTTTCAACAAGACTACACAACATTAAATTCTCTCTATGCTCAGGTTCTACAAGAACATTGTCTTCTACTTCAACCTCCTCTGCTTGTGCTACATGCACACTCTTCTCACTTATATTTTCTTTATCTGCTTTAGGGCATTCATATGCTTTATGCCCATGTTGGCCACATTTTAAAATGTGACATTAAATCCTCATCTGCGTCCTCTATTTCTGTATCCTCTTCCCCTATAGGAACTATAACCAGCTATTTGGTTTTGCTGTGAGGAGCTTGCTTAATCCTTTTTCTTCTTCATGTAGAATTGGCCTCTCCCATAGGATTTTCTGCCACTCCCTCTTCCTCTTCCTTTTTGTTGTTTGTAGACAATTTATATATAGCCTTCAAAGTACATTGATAGGCTTCCTCTGCAAAACGTAATCTTATCATTCCAAATTCATCTCACGTGGAAAGATGAAGACCATTTACATGCCTCGAGATATTTTCTTCATCATCTTTACATGACCGACTTGGATGGTCAGCTCACAGAATTCCTCGGTGAAATCCTTTACACTCATATCTTTCTGCCTCAAATTATGCAACTTCTTGAACAAACTTTGCTGATAATATGAAGGCAAAAACTCACCTCTCAGCTTAGGAGTTTTTCTATCCCAAGTCTTAATTTTATCTTTAACTCTTTTGACTCTTTCTTTCTACATTTGATCCCGTGATAAGGAAGTATGTTCTTTCAACTTTGTGCACACAAACTTCACTTTCTTAGGGTCCTCAATTTGTTCACAATCAAAATATTTTTCCACCTCTAAAATCCAATCGATCAAGTCTTTAGGATTCAAACTTCTTGAGTAGCTATGGGTGTCCAACTTTGGCTTGCCTCACATCTTGACAATGGCTTTCAAAAATCCATCCTCTTGTTCTTTGGTCAACTGTTCTAAATAAACTTTAGGGGCATCTTGTTCATCTTCACATATGTCAGTAGAAAATCCTCTTCATTGCGCGGTCTCTATAGCATCCAATCTGGGTTTTATTCCTCTTAACTTTTTTGCCAGGATTGCAATTCTTAGTGCTTGTCCTCTTCTTTTAAGAGGTAATCCTTTGTGTGTCATTTCATACTTGTAATGGTTCTCAACTCAACAATGCAAGACCCGTCTTAACCTACAACTACCTCAACTTAAGCGAGATACACTCAACTTTGTAGGACACAACCTGCTCTCAAATTTCACTAGGAAGGATACAACCTACTCTTATACCAAATGATGGCTAGGTGGGTTGTGGGTCAATTGAATGACAAACAACTCATAGTTGTATCAAAGTACACAACTGTACAAGGGCGGTACAAGAATTATACACAACACTTTGCTATTCATAAATGAGAAAATGGAGACATTACATTCACTTTCCATCACATTGTGTTTTGCAAAACTCGTAGACACACAACACACTTGGCTAGCTTGGATTTGTTAGTTATGGACTTCTATGCACACTAACACACATTCCTCTATCCACTACAAACTACTATGCTCTTATTTTAGCTACTTTAATTCTATTGGAACCCACAATGTTATTGGAAGACTCTTCCAGCTCAACCCTCTCTTGCGATGGTGAGAATCCTTTGTCTCACTCCTTGGGACTATTTCCTCTTTGGAACCCCTTACATGATCTTTCGTTTGCCTTATATTGGCCAAGAGGCGTTATGAGAAACCGCTGATGTAAAGGAGTCTAGATTGCCACTTGAACACTGAAAACCCATGTTACAAGAATAGTTCAGGAACAATCAATCAACTATGCAAATTGCATTGCGTGGCATTAGATTCCTTATGTTTTTTAATGTGTCGACATGCTCTATGGGTACAAGTCCAACTTCTCTAATGCGCAGTTAGTTCCATCTTTGGCAGGGAACACATCCAAGACATGGTGGGTGGTGTTACTTCCATGATTGCTCATGATTTAGAATACATACACTTGAAGCAATAAGCAAGGCATAGACACTTGGTGTGTTGTTGAACTCCCCCCTTTTGGAATATAGGTAGGAATAAGGTTGACATCTATCATCACCGTGTGGTATGACTTGACCTTAGTGGTGTAGCTGTTAGGTGCTTGGGACCTTGAGGAAGCCATTGAGGGAACCATATAAGGCATGGTGCGTGCAAGTATGGCTCCATGTTTGAACTGCTCAAATGGTGTTGTGCCATTGTGGCAATGCATGTGGTTTCAATGGAGCTGGTTTTCTAATCTAGGAAGTACTGTGAACCATTGGATGTGGTTGTGGAATAGTGCAGACCATCAAACATAACCGCACTTATAGGCCATGAAAATTGGCTTTATGGTAACTCTGCCTTTGTTAGGCTTGCAGAGCTCAGATTAAGCTCTTCTGAAATCCTCGAAATGATGTTCAGCGAGTCCTCAAATGTAGGATAATGTTGAGATCCATGGATGCTCATGGATGCTCCTGCATCATAGATGGACTAAATCCCAAGTAATGTTCTTCTACAAAGAACAATGATCTTTTTGCATGGCCTTATCTCACTTTGGATTTCCACTGGTATACTTGTAAGTTTAGGGATTGCTCCTTATGGTAAGGACTGCCAAGGCAAGTTTCTCCTAGAAATCTGTTCAAGTCTTGCGAGTGTTATTAGGATCACTTGCTGAAGAACCTACATCCTTGCGGCTCTTTTGAACCCACTTTGGATGTGTGCAAGTTGCAAGTCAGGGGCTTGGAGGAAATGGAAGCCCATGCTCCTCCGTTAAATACAATCCTTCCCAATCCTCTTGATCCTTTGAACCATGTGAGTCCTGTAAATCTTTTGAATCATTTGTCTACTTAGACCACTCGTTGTCGAAATCATCAAATGTCTATGGAAGATGACATGGAAGAAATGGGAAAGGAAACATGTTAGCTAGCCTTTAAGGAACATTCTGCCTAACAAGCGAGGTATGATTCTTAGGACAAAGGCAAGAGTCATTAACCGTTTCCAAATACCCAACAAATGTGCAATGCTCGCTATGTGGCTCCAATGCCTTGTGTTTGTCAGTGGGGATGTGCACCCGAGACCCAAGCATGAACTTTGACACCTAAATACTCTGAAGTGGCCAACCTTAGGCTTCTTGGAACTTCAAGCCTCTTCTCCTTCACTACATTGTGTGGGTCTTGTTTTGTATGTAGTTGGCATAGTTGATGACCTCTGCCCAAAGTTGTGGGGCCAGATTCCTTGACTGAGTCAAACAATTGGTCATCTCCTCAAAGTACGATTTTTTCTCTAAAACACCATTTTGTTGTGGTGTGCGAGGAGCAATGTACTTTTCTTCCTAGCCAATTGGGCCACTTCTTAACTGTACATCCTCATATGTTTTACTCGTTACTCCATATGGTTTAATCTCCTTCAAAATTTAGCTTCATTGACATCCAGCAAGCTGCTTATGTGATTTCCAGTTAGTGCAGCATGTTTAATTCTTCTACGAAGTTTATTTTCTTATCATATATCCAGTTTTTGATATTCTTGTTAATGAGTTTAATTACTGGTTTTGCAGGGCAAGGGCAATCGGATCTATACCATGATCATGAACTATGCTTAAGTTTGCAGCTGGCTTCAAAAGAAGGGAATAACAAATGTTTGAACCCAGAAGGTTTTGCTAGTTTTTTTGGACTGATAAGATCAATTCCTTTTGACAGCCAAAAGTTCAATTCTACAAACGGATCCATTTATGATGGTTCTGTTTTCAGGTTTGTATGGTTATTCATCAAAAACAATAAAATGTGTATTTGTCTATTTTCTAAAGTTTATTATAATGAGTTGACTAATGATCATGCAGGGGTCATAGGGTTGACAAAATAAATGTTAGTAGACATTAATCAAGTTTAACACAATATTGTACCGAGCATATGCAATACACAGTACTTGTATGGTTGAGACAGTTTGTCTAAGTTAAGCTACCTAAGCCTTTTCTCAATTGCACTTGAAGCATTCGACATTAATTAAATTTCCAAGTACTTCAGCATTTCATTATGTTTTTCTTTGAATGTCCATGGGTCTTGAATTTATCACATGGTATCTGAGCCTCAAAATTGCTTAGCCTCAAAATGATTTGTGGGACTCTTGTCTAGCCCGTATAAGGAGACAGGCCGACAATATAAAATCATTTACGAACTTGAGAGTAGACAATGGATGTGGAGGAGGTTATAGATGATATTGAGGTTGAGAAATCCAAGCCAAGGAAATAAACATGAAAAAGACAACTATGAAGTGAAAAAAGAAAACTGCAAATTGCCGAGTATAAGCATATAATGATACGCAACTGAAGAAAGAGCTGAAAACCAATAAAAATATTTTTCATGTATTCTTGATTTAACTAGAATAGAGATTTAAACATAATTGTATCCATAGAATTTGAAGATCCTCGTAACAACCATTAAATGTGATATCATGGCAATTGTTGACTGCCAAAATACAATCCATTTTTTCATAATGTTTAATAATGTAAATGAGATATTTTTCTATGAAACTCATATTCTTTGTAGTGTTGGGTTTGAATAAGTAGCATGCTCTACACGGTGCCAAAGACTCAAAGCATTGTGGGATGATGTGTAGAGTTGAATTGGAGGTAAATAAAGGTTGTGAAGGTCCTACAGCCACCGTCACCACTCATAAGTGGTCACATACTCAGAAAACCAGCCTATGCCTATAAGACCTAGAACTAGGCATGAACCCTTAGACTTCTAATGTCATTCATATGACCATGTGATCTTCCCAAGCAATGTATGAGCCTTCATGGGAGAGTGGAGGGTTGATTAGACTCAGCAGTTTGCAGAAGACAACTCATATTGGCCATTTTTGGCCTCAATTTGTCTCAGGGGTGTCCAAAATGCATAGTAAGAATTCAAGAGCCAACTTCTTTCACTCACATCTATACGGACAATATGCATGGGGTCTTGAGCACTTAGGGAGAGTTGAGGGGGGTCCTGTACTTGAACTCAGTGGCATTGGTTCGAAGGTTAGGGGCTTAACCTCTATGAATCATTGTTAAGAACCTAAACGACCTAAAACCCTCCGAAAACCCTCCTAAGAGCCCGATGAGGAAAAGATGAATAGAAATGCATCCACAAGTGGTCAATTGAGCTGGAAAGTGATTTGAATCAAATTGCCACTCTCTCAAGCTCCTCACCATTCAATTGTTCCCTACCATCACTTGTACGAATAAGTCAAATTCTATGTTTTATTCAAGAATTGAGGTGATTTGAAGGTGCAGAAGGGAATAGACAGGTGAAAGTCATGGTGGAGGGTGTGTAGAGATGTATTCTGACCCCTCAGACTCCATTCTCACCCCAGTTATGCATGCAAACCCCTCTACTAAACTGATTGTTGCAGGGAATCTTGGACAGAACAATGAGTAGGGTAGTTTCCAAGTTTGAGATGAGAAGTATGATATTGAACTTTCCTGAGGTCTATACGATAGACTAGAGGACAAAGAAGTCTTGATGATGTGTCTCACATCTCTGCCACAAATTTCCTCGAGTGTCTACAAGTCATCTAAGTGACAAGTGTGAGAGTTTAGGCCTAGAGGGCTAGTGAGTGATTGCAAGAAAGTGAATGACAAGTGGCAAAGAGTAGTTCATTAGTTGAGGGGTGTACAATGATCTTCAAAAATCATGTTTCTATCTTTTCAAGTCAGTGCATATGTGTCAATGACTTCCAAGGCAGTTCAAGATAGATAAGTAGACTCCTCATCAAGAGAACAGTTTCAAGAAGGATAATGGAGTGTCCCTACGCCAACTTCAGGAGAATGTTGTACTTTAGATAGATACTTTTCCAAGAGAACTTCATGACTTGTTTTCTAATTATTTCTCTTGCATTGTAACTGGTTTGCAAAACTTGACACTTGGCATTGTGACTCTTCCACGTCACTCTTTCTCTCTCTTCTCCTATTGCTCTATATATTGAAGCCATTTTGGCTTTGTAAGGGATCCACAATTGGTAGGGTGAAGCCCTGTTGGTTTGACATCTTGTTTTGCCTTTGAAATAAAGTTCTCAATCTGGTTTATTCTCTGAAATTTCTTGTCTAAGTATGCCAAGTAGTCTATTTGTATGACAAGTGATGATTGTTTCTCCTTGCTTCCATTTTGTTCTTGTATGCATTATGTGAGTAATACTTCTTCTAATAGGTCTCATGAAGTGTGATTGTTTGTTAGGTGTTTTTTGAAGTGTGAAGAGAGATTAGTATTGTCTGAGATTAGACCTCCTATTCACCCACCTTTGGAAATGGATAGCAATCTGCCTCCATGTAGAAACACTTATGCTATAAGAACCTTGAGTTGAGATCAGTTTTAACAATTTGTCTTCTTAGTGCAAATTCAAGTATGTTTGTGGAGATATCTTTGGTGTATCACCTCCATTAGTGTGGGTTACTTTTATGTTTCCTTCTTCCCTTTTCACCCCCAACAAGTGATTAGTCTAGCCTAGTGTGTGAGTCTAAATAGTTAGATCAAGGGAGCTAGCCTATAATCTAGAGATCTATCTCTTGTAGCCATTTGCATATACTTAGAGATAGTTCCATGTTATCCCAAATTTGAAGAGGTCTGATTGACTTCTCTAGGGTGCAAATTTGGGCTATAATAGGTCCTCCATTGATGACGGATGATTTTCAACAAGTCTTATTTTCATTATCAAAACTAGCATGGAAATATGTGGAGATGATAGTTATAATCACTTTAATATTGTTGATATGTGTTAGTTAAAGCTTCCCAAGGGGGAGGGCATATTGTGTGCCAAAACACATCCCATTTTATCTCAATGTTTTATAATGTAAATGAGCTGTTTTTATATGAAGCTCATATTCTATGTAGTGATGGGTTTAAATAAGTAGCTTGCTCCACAGGCTACCGAATTTTAATGTATTCAGACATGTTAGGTCCTAGATAGTAGCTTGCTACACAAGCGACCTCTTAGAATGTCCTAGTTAGTGGCAATAGGTGGAAACCGTTCTTTTTGTGAAACTATGGGTGGAATACCGCTATGGTTGAAGGTATAGGATGTTACTCACTTATTATAAGTAAGAGTTTTACCCTCTCTATGTAATCAATCTTCATATCAATACAATCATATGTGATAATTTCCCATCTTGTGGAGAAGTCTTTCCTCTATTATTTATCCTTCGGTTTTGTAGGTGCAATCCATATTTTGGGTGTGTAGGTGCCTCCATCAATCTTATCTATTGTGTATCACGCCTCTTGTGTTTGCAGGTACATTATAGCAACTCAAAAAAAATTAGACAACCATTATAAAGCAAACTTATTGCCCATTGTAAATACAACTAAAGAAAGACTTATTATAATCATTTGAGCATTTAGTGTCTTCGAATAAAATTATTACAAATTATCTACTACTATCTATTCCCCCTCTTTAAATTTGAGTTTCTTGAAAGAAACATTCAACCAAATTTCAGGGACGGGTGGAGAGACCCCAAACTTTTTTTGGGACAATATTGTGGACATAAGGGGACAAGACTTGAGGGCTGCTCAACTATATTTAATATTAGAGAATATGGAAAATATTAAAGAATGAATAAATTATAGATTAATCACAATGCAACGTAAAATTATCGAATTTGAAATTCAATGATGTCAACCATCTAAGTTGTTTGAAGCTAAAGTGTAACATCAAACAACGAAAACTTGTTGCTTGACAAAATATGCCACAAAGTTAAATCCACCTTCACTTGCAGTTTTACGGATTTCTTGAGGTTTAGGATGCTCTATAAAGATTAGTAGGGCTCTTTAGGGATCAACAAAGATTATCTTTGTCTACCTTTGTTTATGCTTTACTAAGTGGGAAAATCATAGGTGGCGTTATGGAATGTTCTTTTTAGATACCAGCACATGGTGGCACAAGACAAGATACACACAAAAGGTTAGTAAATTTTAGAACACAAAGGTCTAGTTCGAGGAAAGACTATCACTAAACCATGTCCAAAGGCACATCCCTTAGCATGTATCCCCATGAAGTCATTACTAATTTAGGACTCCAACCTACTTGTCTCTCCAACTAGCCTTAACTTGCAAAGAATAAATAATTTGTGAAACAAATCAATAAGGTTCTCTATAGAGCTTGGTCCATCTTAGACAAGGAAGTCCATCTTTGAGAAGGAGGTCCATCTTGGACGAGGATTCTCAATACTCAAGTTGGACACTGTCCTAGGGCAAGGAGTTTAATGCCACTATTGGAGCCCATCTTGCGTCTAGGAATTTTAATAGCAAAGCTAGCCCCCATCTCAGGTCTAGGAATTTTAATAAACAAAATTGGTCTCCTTCTAGAGATACAAGGAGCTGAATAGCAGCACTAGCAGCCATCTCATGACAAAGAGCTGAATAGCAACATTGTGCTCCATCTCAGGACAAGGAGTTGAATACCAGCATTGTACTCCATCTTAGGACCAGGAGTTGAGTACCAACATTATGCTCCATCTCAAGACATGGCATTTGCTTGTAGGGAAGCAACACTACCAAAAACTGTCATAGACAATAGTACATACCATAAACAAAGAAGAGAATGAGAGTACCTATATTTTTTTATTAATAAAAGTTAGTGATCAGTTCAATTAGTGCAGTATAGGGAGGACCTGATACAAGCGCCGTTACCCCTACATGCACCATGCTATTTGAAAGCCAAGGTACAAGTTTTGGCAGTTGACACAAGCGCTCAACTGAACATCAAGTTTGGTACTACCTAATGCAGACAAGTAACAACATAATAAAATCAGAATAACAATTACATTTATTGAGAAAGATGGTCTACATTATCCCCTCTTTTAGATAAGTCAGAGTGCCACCTGAAAACACCCTGGCAAAATTAGATCAATAAGAGGAAGGAGGGGGAGAAGAGGAAGACGCCCCTGAAAGGATGGTAGCACTAGCTAGAGGTGATCTTCAAGAAGTTGCTTGCTCTAACTTCAGCTGCTGAAGTCTCGCTTGAAGGGCATAAACTTCACTAGTATGTTGATGCAGATGCTTAGTGGCCAAGAGTTCATGCTCTCGTGAACACCTCACCATCTGCACAACTACTTGAAACTTGCCCTTACCTTGAGTGAGTACCTGCTCAGTCTCGTGCAATTTGGCCATCATGGTGGTCTTCTCCTTCTCATATTCAACTTTCCTCTGTAGTTGTGCATGTGTAAGCTGAGTTTTCTGGCTCAGCTGCTCTTGGAAATGGCCACATTGATCTTCCATTGGAGTGTGCAGGTCTGAAATTTGCAGAGTAGCAATATCCCTGTCATCCTCTAATTGCCATTGCTGGCACATACTGGTCTGAAGCAACAAATAATGATATTGATAGGAATCCTTGATGGTGAGGAGATATTTCAATATAGTTTGCACAAGAGAAGTGATAGCTGAAGGAACCTCAGTGGGCAGCCATTGTGCATGCATCTCAAGAGTGTTAACTTCGGGCCACCCTTGGCGGACATAGATTTGAGTGAATGCTAAATGAGCTCGTCTTGCACAAACTACATCATAGGTTAAATAAAGTAGTCTACATACATAGTTGTTCAGGGTGATTACTATTTAGAAGGTTATCGGTATGCCCAATCACGTGGAATAAGTAGTTGTTATCAACTCATGTAAATAAGAATGTGTTAAGTAATAATAGCTAGATGATAGGGCTTATATCCTAGAATCCTTACAATCATGAATAAAATAATTGATACGATTGCTTAAATTTTTATAATATTTGGTATCAAAGCGGGAGGGAGCTTGGGAAAGTAGGAAGAAAAGAATAGGGAAGAGCACGATTGCATTCCCTGCTGCAAGCTTCAGTGACACTTAGGTTTTTCTGTGAGAGTCTCTGAGGAAAAAAGAAAGAAGCTATATATTTGTAAAAGGTCTCCATGCAATTTGAGATTCAACATATATATCTTAAAAAAAAAAAGTTGTTGATTGTGAAGAGAGAGGTGTCTAAATATTAGAGACGTGTCTGTTGATTACCTAAAGCAAAAGCATTGCATTTTGTTGTTGTGTGTGTTTTCTTATATATAAAAACAAAAATCTGATTTATAGCAGCCTATAATAGAGGCATTCAAGGAGGCACCATACGGCAGCCTTACAAAGGCATTTCTGCAGAAGAATTAAAGGCACCCAACCATATGCAAAGTGCCACACAACAAAGATGTTGAAACTTAGAGGAAAAATTAGCATTAAGAGCGATGTTGTGTGATGTCCAGATCATGTGAGCGCAGCTTATATATAAAATTGTTGTACAAGGCACTTGAGAGGTGTAAGAGGCATTGGAAAGAAAGAAAAAAGAAGTGCCCACCGAAAACCATCCTGTTGTTTTACAAATTTTTCCATTTTATTCTAAAGTCTTAACTGTATAAATATCGAGGGCAACCATTTTTTGTATAAAGTTTTATAAAATCTTGTAAAACTTTAGAATTTCCATACGAGCATTTTCATAAAAGGCTTGAAATTGGAATAATTCGATATCTTGAGCCTTGGGTTGGGTTTTATAGCGAACTTTTGCCAAGTCTAAAACACTGATGTAAAACCTCCCTCAAAAACATTTCACTACAGCTTTTACACTGCAATATTTAACTGCTTTTCCCAAAATTTACCTAGAATTGAATTAATTTGATATCTCGAACATTGTGGGATTTTTTTGCCAAAAACCTGCGAGGATTTGTAAAATGATATTGTAAAACATCTCCCAAAAGCATTTTTGTACAGCTCTTACTCTGTGTAAAATTTGACTGTTTTTCTGTAAATTCTTAAATTTTTTCATAGCTTTGCCCTCCAATTGAACTAATTCAAGTCTTTTGATTGGGGCTGAGTCAGAAGGTGTACCTTTGCCAAAGTGTCTTCTATACTTTGTTAAAAGAATTTGTAAAGGAAGTTTAAACTTTTCATTTCTAACTTTTTTAAATTAAAATTTGTGTTTTTTATAATATAAAACCATGGCTGCTAGTGCTCCTAAAATTTTGTTTCCAGATTCCCAACTTTTAAGTGGAAAAAATTACACTTCTTGGAAGACTAAAGTCAAAACTCATTTTGAGTTTGAAGACTTGTGGCCAATTGTTGACAGCACCTTCACCAAACACATGGCAAATGCCGACCAACGACGAAAGTTAGACAAGGTTAATCAAAATACCAAAATGATCATTATGCTCGGTGTTTTGGATGAGGTCCATCCTCTTATCCGAGATTGTACATTTACCAAAGATGCATAGGACAAGCTGAGTACCATGTATGAGGCAAAGAATCTGAATCAGATTCTATACCTGTAGAGTTAGTAGCAATGCTTGAAAATGAAAAGTGGTGAAAATATTGAATCCTTCCTCCATTGAGTTTCTAAATTGTGGGTCTCGTTACAAGTGTTAGGCCCAAATGTGACAAATGATTCTCTTGTACCCATTGTCTTGAGAGTACTTCCCTGTACATACAAAATCTTTGTGACATCCTTGAACATGTCAAATCAGAAGTCATGCTTCAATAGGAAGAGTCGATGGATGAAGAACACAATGAGGAGGATCATGCCTTGATCACAAACCATAAAGGCAAGAAGCCCATGAGGCATGTTAATAGACCTCCAATGTAGCAGCAACAAACAAAGCAACAATTGTTGTTCTCAAAAGACATGCCTAATTTGTGGGAAGAATGGGTATGAGCCAAAGGATTTTTGGCATGGCTCCTTCACAAATGGGTCATCTAGCAAAAAGAAGTCGTAGTTGCAACAAACACTACAGGGTCTGAAGAAGCTGCAATATTGACGGTGGAAGAAGACTTCCATGTACCAACAACAGGAAAATGTTGCCAAAGACGATAACTCTCAAGACAAAGAGTTTATCTATGCTTCACATTCGATCCTCCAATCCCCCATCAAAACTCTATTTGCTACGTGGACTTAGGTGCGACAAGGAACAAGAATTGCCAAAAGGTTTTGTTCATGAATTAAAACGATTCCTCTTACTGCGGCAAGGTCAGTCTTGGTGATGATACCACCTAAAACATTCAAGGTCTAGGTGATGTATCTTTGCCACTTGGCAAGCATTCTTGTAAGATTACAAAAGTTCTTTATGTTCTATGTTTAATAAAGAACCTATTGTCCGTCAATCAATTGCTAGATCACAACCTGAAGGTTGAATTTGATCGCAAAGGTGATGAAAAGCAATGTCTCACTCGAGACAAATATTGAAGCTCAACAATTATTGCACATGCTTTTGGAGCAGGGAAAGTGTTTGAACTTGATGTTGTCCACTAATGATAATCAAGCCTTGGTAGTCATGGTTGATGAATTTTCCACCCTTTGGCGTCAAAGATATGGTCATCTAAGCATTGGCTATTTGCTTGCACTCAACAAGCATGATAGGGTGAGAGGCCTTCCCTCACTCAAGAAGACCAATGATCTTTGCTCTAGTTGTCATATGGTATTTACTATGGTGCATAGTTTGGGTAGAAGGTCCTTCAATTGGACATAAGATTTGCTTTCCTCAATGAAGATTTGAAAGAAGAGGTCTATATACTCACAAAAGGTGTGCAGACTCATCAAATCTCTCTATAGTCTCAAGTTGGTATCCAAAGCATGGTATATCAAGATATATGAACATCTTGTGCAACTATCAGAGTCCATATGATCCGAATCTTCACCTCAAAGAGCAAAGGGGGAGGTCGTAATTCTTAGTGTATGTCGATGACCTAGTTATCGCTGGTAGCTCAACGAAGATGATTGATGCAACAAAGAATGATCCTAAGAAAGCATCCAACATGACTGATCTCGGGCTTTTGCACTATTGTCTTGGTTTGGAGGTATGGTAAACAAGACATCACATCTTTGTGTCTCAAAGAAAATATGCTAAGACCATGTTGGAGTAGTTTCAAATGATGGATTGTAAGCCCATCGTAATACACATAGAGACAAGACTGCAACTGTCTCGATTTGATCAATCTCCTCAAGTGAATGCCACTCTCTATTGTCAATTGATTGGGAGTCTCATTTATTTGACCTACACTAGGATAGATATTGGTTATGTTAGTTATCTTTCACAGTTCATGTAGGAATTAAGATTATGCCACTGGAAGGTAGTGAAGCGAGTATTGAGGTATGCTCGTGGTACTATGGAGCATAGTTCGCATACTCGTACTCAGAGAGTACTCGCACAACCCCCAAAAATTTTGCTCAGTGATTAATCGACAACCACTCGCCATTAATCGACAAATTAAAAAAATACTTAAATTATTTAAATAAACATAAATTAGCAGGTCTGTACACGTTCTAGACGAGGGAGAGGTACTCACCGAGTACTCGTGAGTACCTCTCCCATGTCAACAGGTTGATGAGTACCTCTCCCTTGTCCAGAAGTACTTGGCGAGTACCTCTCCTATGCCCAGGACGCATACAAACCTGCAAATTTATGTATTTTTAAATATTTTAAGTGTTTTTTTAGAGTAATCGGTGAGTATGCAAACTATGCTATGGAGCATGGCTTGGAGTACAAGAAGTATGATCAGTTCTTCTTGACTGGCTACACGAATGCAGATCACGTAGGACCCATTGATGACAAGCAATCCACATATGGATATGTTTTCTTTCTAGGATCTGGTCCAATCTCATGGGGGAGTAAGGTGCACAACATAGTTTCTTGATCTTCCATTGAGGTAGAATATCGTACAACAGGTGGAGTTGTCTATGAAGTGATATGCTTATGTCGTATACTAGCATGATTCAGAGTACCACAAGAACAACCAACGATCTTTTACTGCAACAATCAGGGTGTTCTACAAGTTGTTCGTATTCGAATATTTCATGAACGCACTAAACACATTGTTGTTCAGTGCTACTTCATATGTGAGCATGTTAACCAACATAATATTCAGCTCCAATTTTCCCCCACCCGAGATCAACATGCAAACATCTTTACCAAATCACTTGCACATGAAAAGTTTGATGCATTTCAAAATTCTCTCTCGCACTCTTATAACTATGATGTATTAAAGGGGGAGTGCTAGATAATTAGTATAACCACATATGTTAAATAAATCAGTCTACATACATGGTTAGAGTGATTACTATTTAGAAGATTATTAGTATGCCCAATCCTGTGGAGTAATTAGTTGTTATATACTCATGTAAATTAGAATGCGTTGAGGAATAATATGGTAGGGTTTATATCCTAAAAAATAGGATATACAACATTGTATATATATCTCCTTACAAGCATGAATAAATTAACTGATATGGATGCATGAATGAGTCGAGTTTGAGGATGATGGTTATGTCGGACTTTGCATAACTGACTTTAGTTTCTGGTTGTCATGCTGCATGGATGCTGTCTTGGAAGGATTTGCCATTGCTGGCTTCTCCTTGTAGTCATCATGCTTCAGGTTTTCTTCTTCAATCTCCATGATTTCAACAAAATTGCACTCATACTAAAACACCTCATAATCTTCCATCTTCCAATGGAATAAACCTTCGACGGTGTTTGTCTCGTTCTCTAAGGATGACTTAGATGGAAGATCAGCATGGTCGTTTCCAGGAGCAGCTGACCATCTTTCTCAATAAATCTGATTATTGTTCCGACTTTATTATGTTGTTACTTGTCAGTATTAGGTAGTCTGAACATGATGTTCAGTTGAGTGGTTGTGTCAAATGCCAACCGTTGTTTCTTGGCTTTCAAATAGCAAGTTGCATGTAGGGGTAAGGGCACTTGTATCAGGTCCTCCCTGCAATGCAATAATTGTATTGAGCACTACCTTTTGTTTTTGAAAAGCTATTGTTACTCTCATTCTCTTTTAAAGGTTGATAGATATCTGACTCCCATTATTTCAAAAAATGGTGCGTCCATGCCCACCTCCTGTACCAATACCTGCCCCCTTCTCCCTCCCTTTCTTCTTTCATTCCTCTTTCTCACAAACGCAACTCTCTATCTCTTTTAATTTTCTTTTAAAATATACAAATCTTTTTTCGAAAAAAAATCAATCAAATTATTGTAGATGCCCAAAAGGAGTAGGGCGAGAGAGGAGGTGGAGGGGGAGAGGCTCCTGTAAAGGCAAGGAGGCCCCAGATAGTTGCAGAGCCCAAGTCAGAGCCAAAGACTATTGAAGACCACAAAGCTATGGAAGATTTGTGGCAAGCTGCATTTCCTGTTGGTACTGAGTGGGATAGGATGGATAATATTTACAAGATTAATTGGGGTTTTCTGAACTTGGACAATGCTTTTGAAGAAGGCAGTATACTGTACGGGAAGAATGTTTATCTTTTTGATTGTACATAACCTCAAATTGTGCATTTTTAAGACCAAGTAAAAGTGATCTGCACTCTGGCAGTTGTGGCAGTTGTTTTGCCATTTCCTACATGAGATAAAATGAGGATCAAATCTATTTAGATGGGGGGTGAAAGCATAGAACCAATGAAATAAACCAAGATTGATTGGGTTCCATACATACCATATGATAACAAGCATATCTTAGATGAGCAGTTGAAAACTCAAATTTAGACTTTGAAATGTACGCAGAGAAGAGTTGCTTTGAAACAATTGCATAAGGAGCGAGTCAAGTAGTATGAATATTGTTTACCTTGTGTGGCTGAGCACATATGCACATATTCCTAGTTTATAGGCATGACTAGGTATCTAAAAAGTGTTACCAGGATTCGGGGATGGGTATTGGTATGGGAGATGGAGATGGATATGCCATTTTTGGAAATAATGGGAGACATATTTCTATCAACATATATGTAATGTCCCCTTCTTCCGAATGAGACATTTGTGGAAGACCGTTAGCCTATTTAATTCCTGTAGGCTAAGTCGGGTGATATAAGGGAATAGTTAATTAAATTTTAAATAGTTGTAAGTTCCTAAGGATTATTTATATTTAATTAACTAAAACGCTGAACCTTGGAATTTTAATAAAGTGACTTTATTTTATGTCAACGAAAAATTATAAAGTGAGCGGGAAATGAAATAAATTAAAAGAAATAAAGTAATTTTCTCAAAGAAGGATATAAAAGTGATGGGAGCTAAAAGCAATTCATTCTCACTTGTTATTTCTTTGGAGAGTTTCTTTGAGAGCTTGTGATTTCGGTTAGCAAACCCTAGGACGAAAACCCTTGGGTTCTTGGTTGATTGGATGAAAACCAATCTCAACCAACCTCGGTGGATTCACTCAGGATTCACAAATGCTTCTATTTGGTTTAGATTTCGGAGAGATTGAGCATGGAAAGATATATAATCTTCATAGAGGGGTTCCTTGAAGCTTGGCGCCTCAGGGTGAGGATGGTGTTTATGCAAGGAAGGATCGACTTCCTCCTATAGCTCAGCACAGCGCCTTTCCTTCAAGTCGTAGCACTCCCAGCATCAGCCGCAGCCATTAAGGAGAGATTCCTAACTGATATGCCTTCATTGAGAATCTTTTGTGTATAGATTAAGGAATTTGGAGCATAAACAAGGACGTGGCGAACTCAGAAAGATTGACGCTGCCATATGGGGCAGATTTGTCATAACTATATCAGTCGCCTTGAAGAAGATATCAGTTGCACATAGCTGTACAGTTTCTCCATCAGCAATATAGCATTATATGTGATCATCACAAGGTCAGAATTTGCTGGTATTTAATATTATCGTACTTCTGTTTTATGACAGCAATATAATGTTCATCATAATCTTATAGCGATAATGGTGCAGCAGCAAACTATTTGATATAATGTCTATACTAGATGTTTGAGATTGATGTGGATTGAATGTCGTGAGCTCCAAAACTGCGAACAAATTGTTCTATAACAACCTCTTCTTTGATCATCCTTGGAATGGGTAAAATACAAAACGTTTGACGGAATGTATGCACTATAAAATCAAAGATTTTGTGAAATTCTGGATAGAATCTAGAAGGGGTTCTTATAGTGGTATCAGAGCTGGTGATCTTGCCAACCTATGTGAAAATTGGTTCATATGCAGCCTGGATAAGGTAATATCAGATATTATTTGAGAAGAAGACATGGTGATCCACTAGAAGTCCTAGAGGAGACAGAGGGCACAACCAGGAGTTACAACGAAAGTTGTGTAAGGTGTCTCTTTCACCTTTTGATGGTTTGGGTAAATGCACTACATGTGCATGGTTACAGAAGTTAGACAACTATCTCAGCTTGTACCCCATGCTTGAGAGGGAGGCCATCCAGTTTGCTGCTTTGCATTTGGAGGGTGATGCACATGATTGGTGGCATGGTTATTCAAGGTCATAGCCATGTCACTTCATATGCTGGTTTTACTCAGAGGTTGATAGACCGATTTGTCAAAGCAAATTCCGAACAATATTTCAGAGAGTTGGCCCAACTCAAACATAAGGATTTAGTAGATGCTTATATTTTTGATTTTCAGAGGCTTATGGTCATGGTCCCAAATGTTTTAGAGGAGAGATTGTCATATCTCTTCATTGAGGGCTAAGAGGAGCCACTCTGAGGTTAGGTGAAAGCATTAGACCCACCTTCTTTGCAAGATGTCATAACAAGAGCTAGGAACATGGAGTTTTAAGCACATCCCAAAAACAAATTTCAGAACAAATCATTTTCTTCCTCTAAGAAAGATAATAAGAAAAACTTTCAGAAAGATTAGCATAAGAGGACAAATTTGGATACAGAGGCAAAAAATGAACTCAGGAGGAAGAAACTTTGCTTTTCATGTAGAGAACTTTGGAGCCTGGACACAGATGCCTTGGGAAAGGCAAGGTTCACTATATTGAGGTCACTTCTTATTGTGAGGTGAAGGCAAATTCTAGCTCGGATAGTGATCATGAGGAGGCTAATGCAGAGCTTGAGGAGAGGACTATAGAACCTGTGGGAGGTACTATTGCTTCTTTTTCAGGTACCCCTAGATATCACCCTTTCAGGGCGAGAGGAATCTTATAGGGACAACGTGTGACAGTTTTGATTGATAGTGGGGCAACCCACAATTTCATAGATGAAGCCCTGGTGATGAAAAGAGGTCTTCAGGGAGAGGATTTTCCTAGATTTAATGTTGTGGTTGCTGAGGGATTCACTATGAGCTGCAATAAGAAGATTTCGCAGTTGAGCATTACTTTGGGTGATCATCAGGGGATTGATGATTTTTATGTTGTCGGAATTGGGGAGACTGACATGGTTCTTGGCATTCAATGGTTGCACTCCCTTGGAAAATATCCACAAAACTTTCAGACTATGGAGCACAAATTCAGACATGAGGGCAAAAGGTTGTTCTTTGAGCAGTGTTGAATGGATCACCTAGAGTGGTTACTGCAAAGAGCACATAGGCACTATTCCAACATGGAGAGGTTGCTTGGGCAGCCCAATGTTTTATTTCTTCTAAAACCCTTTCTGATGGAGATGGTTAGTATCATGTGGATATCCGATCTGTATGGGATAAGCATAGTGTGGTTTTCAGTGGATTCCTCCTGGTAGACCACTTGACAGGGATTTTGACCATGTGATAGAGCTAGAGGAGGGCTCTAAGCCCATTATCACGACTCCTTATCAACACCCGAAGAGATTCAAAGAGGTAATTGAGAAAACAATTAAGGAGTTGTTGGATATGGGTCACATTAGGGCTAGCTCGAGTTCCTTTGCTTCTTCAATTGTTCTGGTGAAGAAGGATGCAACCATGCGGATGTGCATTGACTATCGTGCACTCAACAAGAAGACTATAAAGAATAGGTACTCAATCCCCAGGATCAATAAGTTATTGGATGAGTTGCATGGGGTTTTGTATTTTTCGAAGATTGATCTTCGTTTTGGGTGCCATCAGATTAGAGTTTGTGAGCAGGACATACACAAGACGACCTTCAGATGTCATTATGGCCACTATGAGTTTCTGGTCATGCCATTTGGTTTGACCAATGTTCCCGCTACCTTTTACTCTTGCACGAACCATATGTTCAACAAGCAGTTGCGGAAGTTTTTACTAGTATTCTTTGATGATATACTGATATAAAATAGGACATGGGAGGACCACCTCAGTTATCTTGATGAGGTGTTGGGTATTATGGAGGCAGTCTTTATTTGCAAAAGCTTCCAAGTGTGAGTTTGGCATGACAAAGATTTTTTACTTGGGGCATGTGATTAGTTCTGATGGAGTGAAGGTCCATCAGAGAAAAATTGTAGGCCATCTTGGATTGGGCACCGTCAAAGACATTGTCAGATTTGAGCAGATTCTTTGGCCTTTGCAGTAATTACGAGAGGTTTGTTAAGGGGTTTTCTCAGTTGGGTGCACCTCTTTCAAATGGACAGATGAGGCTCAACGCACTTTCAACAAGCTCAAGGAGGTAACGAGCACTTGCCCTGTTTTAGCATTACCTGATTTTTGTCAGCCCTTTTGTTTGGAGTGCGATGCTTCAGTTGAGGGGATATGCACTGTGCTTATGCAGAATAGTCACCCCATTGCTTATGAGAGCAGGAAGCTCCATGATGTAGAGAGATTGTACTCCACTTATGATAAAGATATGCTTGCCATCATGCATGCATTGGGAGAATTCAGGCAATATTTGGTAGGTGAAATATTTGTTGTTAGAACAGATCATAACAACTTGAAATATTTCTTGGAGCAAAAGGATCTAAACAAGAGGCAACAAAAGTGGGTAAGCAAAATTCAGGGTTATGATTTTGACATTGAGTATGTAAATGGGAAGAGCAATGTTGTAGCAGATGCCCTTTCCAGGAAACCCACTTTATGCTCCATGACAGAGATTTCAGTTGATTAGAAGGCTCACCTCTTGGTTGAGTATTCCAAAATTAATTTTGCATGCGAGCTTATGGATGGCAAGATTTAGGATGACAGGTATAGAGTGGTAGATGATGTCATCTACTACAAGGACATGATTTATTCGGTCTTTGAATCGAAATTGAAGGAGAAAATTTTGAGGGTTATTCATGAGACACCTCTTGTAAGACATACAGGTTATTTCAAACCTATAGGCAGATCAGAGAGAGATTCTCATTGAAGGGTCTCAAAGATGATGTCTTGCACCATGTCAGAGAGTGTATGACTTGTCAGTAGAACAAGTCTGAGCATACTTTCCCAACAGGATTGTTGCAGCCATTGCCTATTCTTGAGCAAAAGTGGGAGAGTATATCCATGGATTTTATTACAGGGCTTCCTAGAGTGTAGGGCAAATATTGCATCTTTGTGGTAGTTGACAGGTTGACCAAATATGCACATTTCTTTGCCATATCTTCTGAGTATAAGGCACCTCAGGGTGCGGAATTGTTCTTTAGAAAGGTGTTCAAACTCCATGGATTGTCAAAGAATATTGTCAGTGATCGGGATAGCAGGTTTCTTAGTGTATTTTGGCAGGAGCTATTCAGAGTAGTTGGCAGGGAGTTGACCTCGAGCACTAGTTACCACCCCCAGACGGATGGTCAGATAGAGATTGTGAACAAATGGGTGGAAGGTTATTTGTGCAATTATGTTGCGGGGCAGCAAAAGGCTTGGATTAGGTGGCTATATTTGGGCGAGCATTGTTACAATACCACCTATTACATCTCGATTGGCATGACTCCTTTTCGAGCATTGTATGGGTATGATGCTATGTCTTTTGTAGACTTAGTATTTGATGATAACAGGGCTCCTAAGGCGAAGGATTGGATTCAGGAGTGTCAGGACATCTTTAAGCCACTTAAGGATAATCTTCATTGTGCCCAGAAGTAGCAGAGGATTTATGCGGATAGGCACAGAGTTCTGCGAAGTTTTGAAGCTGGAGACTTAGTTTTCTTACACCCACAACTGTATAGATAGTCTACATTGAAGAAGAGTGGTGCAAAGAAGCTTAAGCCTCGCTTCTATGGCCCTTATAGGATTGTGCGGAGAGTTGGTGAGGTGGCATATGAATTGGAGTTCTCTGAGAATAGAAAAATTCATGTCTTCCATGTTTTTTGCCTCGAAAAGGCACTTGGGCAGCATATCACTACATCTCATGAGCTTCCACCTTTGGATGAGGGCAAATTGGTCTTGTTTCTTGATGCTATTCTAGATGTCAGAGAGGAGGTTAAGGAGTAGAATGCTCAAGGAGTACTTGATCAATTGGAAGGACTTGCCCTTAGAGGATGCTACCTGGGAGGGAGAGTATATTCTTCAACATCTGAATTTGCAATTGCTTATGGGCAAGCAATTTCGGGAAGGGAGGACTGTAATGTCCCATTCTTCCGAATGAGACATTTGTAGAAGACTGTTAGCCTATTTAATCCCTGTAGGCTAAGTCAGGTGATAAAAGGAAATAATTAATTAATCAAATTTTAAATAGTTCTAAGTTCATAAGGATTATTTATATTTTATTAACTAAAATGCTAAACCTTGGAATTTTAATAAAGTGACTTTATTTTATGTCAATGAAAAATTATAGTGGGTCACTTTATGTGAGAGGGAAAATGAAATAAATTAAAAGAAATAAAGTAATTCTCTCAAAGAAGGATATACGAGTGATGGGAGCCAAAAGCAATTCATTCTCACTTGTAATTTCTTTGGAGAGTTTCTTTGAGAGCTTGTGCTTTGGGTTCAACAAACCCTAAGACGAAAACCCTTGGGTTCTTGGTTGATTGGACGAAAACCCATCTCAACCAACTTCGGTGGATTCACTCAGGATTGACAAATGCTTTTATTTGGTTTAGATTTTGTAGAGATTGAGCATGGAAAGATATATAATCTTCATAGAGGGATTCCTTGAAGATTGGCGCCTCATGGTGAGGATGGTGTTTATGCAAGGAATGATGAATTCCCTCCTATAGCTCAACGCAACCCCTTTCCTTCAAGTCATAGCACTCCCAGCATCAGCCACAACCAATAAGGAGAGATTCCTGACTGATACGCCTTCATTTAGGATCGTTTGTGTATAGATTAAGGCATTTGGAGCATAAACAAGGACGTGGGGAACTCAGAGGGATTGGCGCTGCCATTTGGGGCAGATTTGTCATAATTATATCAGCTGCCTTGAAGAAGATATCAATTGCACATAGCTGTACACTTCCCCCATGAGCAATATAGCATTGTATGTGATCATCACAAGGTCAGAATTTGCTGTTATTTAATATTATTGTACTTTTGTTTTATGACAGCAATATAATGTTCATTAGACTCTTATAGCGATAATGGTGCAGCAGCAAACTATTTGATATAATGTCTATACTAGATGTTCGAGATTTATGTGGATTGTTGAATGTCCTGAGCTCCAAAACTGCGAACAAATTATTCTATAACAACCTCTTCTTTGATCATCCTTGGAATGGGTAAAATACAAAACGTTTGACGAAATGTCTGCACTAGAAAATAAGAGATTTTGTGAAGTTTTGGATAGAATCTAGAAGGGGTTCTTACACTTGAAAAGATAATGAGAGTACCAATAGAATTTCATTAACAAAAGATTGTACTCAATACAATTAGTGTAGTACAGGAAGGACCCGATACCCCTACATACAACATGTTATTTGAAAGCCAAGATACAACAATTGGTAGTTGACTCAACTGCCTAGCCGAACATCAAGTTTGGTACTACCTAATGTCGACAAGTAACAACATATAAAGTCAGAATAACAATTACATTTATTGAGAAAGACGGTCTACAAAGTTGAATATCAGTACTAGGCCCCATCTCAAGACAAGGAATCTCAACATTAGAGTTGGGTCTTGTCTTGTCTGGGGTGGTTGAAAATCCTTGATTTATACATCAATAGACTATCATGTGGATTATGGCAGTTAATCTCCATTTTCAATCAGCTGAATTTTGTGTGTATTGCCTTGATTTGCCCTTGCAAAACCCTGATCTTGGTTTTCTTGGAAATAACCTAACCGTGTGAAGCAAGTTTAACCCTTGTGTTGAGCTACCTCAATAGATTGGAGGGGTTTCGTCCTCTAATCTGGCTGCAATGGAGGTTTTTGTCCTCAAGCATAAGCTGGAAGAATTTTGTATTCTGTCATGAATTGGTAAAAGTGAATAATCAATCATAATCCTAATGATTGCCCCATTGTCCTTTTAATCAACTCACTTTTCTAAATTCACCTTAACCTTAAAGTAATTAAAATTACTTTTAATTAAATATTTACTATTTCGCCCTCATAATAATAATTACTTTTGGCCATGTAATTAATTATAGCTTTTGACCCCATTTAAAAATGATAATGAATAAGTATCATTTTTCAAGTTATTAAATAAAATGACTTTAATGACAACTTAAAACATTATTATTAAATTATTTATTTTTGCCAGTTTCTTGTAGCCTACGGGAAATAAAAATAGGCTTTGGATCCTTCGATTTCTTCAATTCGAAAAAAAAAGACATTACAACCGAAGAAAGAAAAAAATTATATTAATGTCCATATATGATCAAAAATAGGTCAATGGGACTCGATGATACAAGAAGTAACAATAGAAAGTTTTATGAAAAGAGAATCTTAGAAGCAAACTAAATAAATAAAAGTACAAAACACAAAATAAAGTAGCATGCCACTAGCACAAGTTTATTTTATATCTATACTTTCATGATGTTTGAAGAAAGAAAGGAATTATATTAATGCCCATAGCTGACCAAAACTAGGTCAATGGGACTCGATACAACGATTAACAATAGAAAGTTCTAGGAAAAGAGAATCCTGGAAGCAAACTAAATAAATAAAAGTACAAAACACAATAAAGTAGCTTGCCACTAACACAAGTTTATTTTATAACTATACTTTCAAGATGTTTGAGAGTTGTTTCAAACCTCTACGATTATAATGAAGAAAGAAATAAATTATATTAATGTCCTTAGATGACCAGAAGTAGGCCAATGGGACTTGCTGATACAACAATTAATAATAGAAATTTCTAGGAAAAGAGAATCCTAGAAGCAAACTAAAGAAATAAAGGTACAAAAGACAAAATAAAGTAGCCTGCTATTAACACAAGTTTGTTTAATGACTATACTTCCAGGATATTTGAGAGTGGTTTCAAACCTTTTCGAGTTATAATGAAGAAAGAAATTATATTAATGTCCATAGATGACCAAAAGTAGGTCAATGGGACTCAATGGTACAACAATAACGATAGAAAGTAAGAAATGAGAATTCTAGAAGCAAATTAAAGAAATAAAGGTACAAAAGACAAAATAAAGTAGCGTTACACTAACACAAGTGGCAATGAAATCGAAACAAATAACAATGAAGGGCGAAAAAGAGCCCCCAAAAGCATGTGCCATTGAAGACTGGAAGGAAATCTCATGGAATGTCTTTGTATGTTCTTGAAGTGGAAGAGTCGTATTAGCAATCATCGATCACTGTGATAGATCTGATAATGCTTGTTAGGGAATACCCAGAGTTGAAGGAGCCAGGTTGGGGGATCTTAGGAGGAAGCAAAACACTTCCTCTAGAATCTCCTCTAACACTCAATGTCGGTGTAACTCTCGTAGTAGAAAATAAACTCATAATATTAGTTTGCCCTTTTGGTGTTGGGGAAGGCCGGTAAGTAGTAGATCCATGTCGTCAGAAAGGGGCTGAGCCACGCCAACGGGAAGGAGCATAACCATGGTGTCGAGGGAGAACAAGTTGGGGGATCTGTACAACCTGAGTAGTAATGGGGCATTGAGAAAGCGTCGTCTAATTGATCTATCAGATTTGATGTGTGAAGTGCAGGGGTCCAAAGGGAACTTAGTGCTACTAGTCACCTGGATGGGCTAAAAGAAAGAGGTGATAACTATGTTTTTTGAGGATCCCTTCAAAATTTAGACTTAGTCAAATATCAGGATTTCACGTTTTTGGTTCTTCAAGAATTGCGACCAATATGACTAAGAAGGTCTAATTGCGACCAATAATGATAAATCAAGACCAAAATTAAAGTGTGATTAGAGAAATAAAGGTCGATTTATGGATATGCACACACAATTAACCCATGTTGTTGGTATTCAATGTTTGTAGGTTATAAGACCAAAATTGACAAACAATTTCCCTAATTAGGAGCAAGTAGAACAATGAAGGCAAATATGGGGCTGTGCATGCATAATTAACCCATGGTTGTGATTAGTACATGTTTGCAGGTTGTTACTAGGCTGAATTTGACAAACCAAGGCCCTAAATCGGCTAATTATTGAACTAAGAGGGGCTAATTGTGACAAATAATGACCAATTAATCCTGATCAAGGGTGTGATTAACCTCAATTCAACCAATGTTCTAGTATTGATGGCTAGTTGTGACCAATAACAACTAATTAGAGCCAATTTGGTGTGATTAACCCTAAATTGACAAACTAGTGCACTAAGAATGACTAATTGCAACACATTGACAAATAACAAACAATTTATGTTAGTGAAGGGTGAAATTAGCCCCAAATTGACCATGGTTTGCCACAATATGTGCTAATAGTGACCAGTAATTACTAAGTCAGACTAATCGGTTGTGATAAGCCCAAAATTGACAAATTCTTGCACTAAGAAGGGAAAATTGGAACTAATAATGACCAATTAAGGTCAATGAATGGTTCGATTAACCTCAAATAGACCAATATTTTCACTAATGAGAGTCAATTGGTGAAATATTCTGAGCCAATTTTTTTTGATTTTTACAAATTGCAAATTACAATCAATGCACCTGTTAAGGTTAGAGGATAAACCAAAACGTGCAGAAAGCAACTCTAACCAGAATGTACACCAGTATCCCGATGTGGGCCAGGTGTGAGCATTGGTCAGAGGATCTGAAACAAAGTGCTTATGCAGGGAGTAACTCTAACCAAGGATGGCACCGATGATGGTGAGCATATGGTCAGAGGATCTTCTACTTCTAAATGCTGAAAGGGAACTCAACGTCAAGTATGTGCTACTCAATCCAATGCGGAGTGAGGGGCGACCATCTGACGGAGTGATGCTGAAAGGGAACTCAACGTCAAGTATGTGCTACCCAATCCAATGTGGAGGGAGGGGCGACCATCTGACGGAGTGATTACAAATAACAGTGTTTGAAAGAAAATGTTGAAAACTGAAAATACTCAACACCCAGAATGTGCTTGCTAACCCAGAGTGGGAGAGTAGCTATCATAGGGCGGAGATTTATCTATTACAAACAATTACTGAACGAGAAGCTGAACATTACAAACTATGATGAGCAAGAATAACTATATTGTCAGTACTACTGCCAGTTTACAATATGAATGATAAGATTTTGCTTTGAATGTGGATCAACATATAAATCAAGCTGCAATAATATGTATTGAACTTCCTTCACTGAATAATAAGGATTAGATCTGAAAGTACAACAAGCAGACCAATCTCAAATTCTGATTTGACAGTCCAGATTTCCGTGTGCACGAACAACAGCCCTGTACTTCACAATTTTACTCACAACTTGCTCAAAACTTCATCAATTCTCATGAAACGAATTGCACAATGACTCTAGTATGATGGCGACCAAATTAGAACACTGAAACTCACTCAAAAGATACTATTTATTTGATGTACGCAGGCCAATGCAGATCTGAAACAGTACGGACCAACGACCTATGAATTTACTCATATGCTCATAACTCTCTCATTTCTCACCTTAATGATCTCAAATCTGATGCAATAGACCCTCAAAATGATGGCGCCTAACTTAGTAATAAGAAATGGCATCTAAAAATGGTTATTAATTACTGACACGAATCCCATTGCACTCTAGAAAGTACAGCCTTCAAGGAATGACGAATTTGCATTATAAAATCATAAGCTTTGTATTAAAATCTGCAAATATTCATGAAGGGGCGCCCTTACCAATAAGATGCAATGACACAATACCCAGAACAATCTCTTTGGTATTTTTGGATTTACAAATTAAAATTCGAATCTGCTGTAGCTAAAATGTAAGATCTGGAAACCTCTAATATGCAAAATCAGAATACTAATTAGACACAATGTAGATTACAATGCACAAAACCCAATGAACTCACAAAACTAAACTAAATCACCACTAGTTGTTGTCTCTCAAACAAGAAGCGATGCCCGAGCTAGGAGGCCTTCATTCCTCGAAGCGATTCCAGAGCCAATGCGGCAGCGTAACAATGTAGTAGACAAAAGATGATGAAATGAGAGCACTCCTCCTTTTATACTTTTCCAACTGGGAGTCTCTAAAATCCTCTTGTATATGGGATAAAACATGAGAGGGAAAATAATATAATCCTCTTTAATTCTTTTTTTTTTCAACCTCAACATTAAGTCGTTGAGCCTAGGCACCAAGGTCCAAAATTAAATAATAATATTTAATTTACGGACTTTAAAATGGAGGCCAAGATGATGTCGGAAACCAATGATCTATAGCTCGTTGGAAAGGTCTTGACAAGACGAATCCAACCCCACTCTCAAAATCCCATTCCGGTGCCAATCCCGAACTTACTAAAAATAGTAAATTCCTAAAAGTGCTCTGTGTGCCAAGTAAAACATATCAACGCGAAGCTTTCAGAAAACCCAGAAGGAATCCACAATCCAAGTTCAACATTTCCAAGTGCAAACTCCGCAAAAAGACGAAAACGTCCTCCAAGAAGTTTGGAAACCCTTATTTGAGCTTCTGCTTAACCTACGAGTTCCCAAAAACAGGGTAAATCCAAAAGAAGAGCGTAAGGCCAAATTGGGGACATTACAATTGGACCGATAATGACTAATGATGGAAAATTGGGTGCAACTAGCCCCAAATCAACTAAATTTCGCACTAATTAATGGCCAATTGCGACAAATAATGACTAATAACGGCCATGTGATAGAGCTAGAGGGCTCTAAGCCCGTTATCATGACTCGTCAACTGATTTGACCAATAGAGATAAAGTTTGAATTTCCTTTTGTAACACCTCTATGGATTGCATCATAGTAAGCATTTGATGATGGATGGTTGCATTAGGTACATTGCAACTCATAAGTGGAGAAGATATAACTTTAGGATGACAAACCCTAGACACATTCGATTCAATATTCATACAAAATTCTTCAGGAGGATGCATCCTACCTCTTGGTATTGTGATAGCATGAACCTCCTTATCCAATATAAGCCTTGGGAAAATAATAGGGGAGGGATAGTAGCTATCACTACCTTGAAGAAAAATGAAAAGAGGCACACATGGAAGCATTTTCCATCCCACATTCATACAATATGTATTACTAAGAGATAGTTAATATTTCATCATCATTAATATCAGCCCTAGTTCTATTGCACACAATTTTAAGTTATTTCATTACATGATTTTGAAACATATTACATATTTAAGGAAAGTCATATGTAATTATGACAATCATAACTTGAATCATAAAATATAAACTATGAATTTCCACTATTGCAAGCACACAATGCCCAATTAAAGAACCGAGAGGGACAGATTGAAACTTGAGACCACCTCTATGCAGCTACAAAGGACTAACCAACTCATCTGTAACTGAATTTTGAGAACAAAGGGAAACAATGGTTGCTTATGCCATCTTTACTTTCAAACTTGAGCCATAAGGGAGATGGCTTACACATGTTGCTTACAATGGGGGGCTAGATTTGAACACTTAACTAATTATCCTAGTCATTTTCCCTTGTTAGAAAAACAATCAAAATTTTACCTAAAGGGGTACCATTCCTAGCATTTAAAAAAATGCACGTGAATTTTTTAATGTCCTTCGTTGATGCGACAACAATTCTTAAACTATCCATGCTGGTTACAACTAAATCCAGACATATGGAAAGGGACGTGCCCATGCTACTCTCGACAGAGCTCGACCACATTTCAAAAAGGAACAAAGATGTAACACATTGATTTGTTTAGAGTAAACTCTTTTAGGAAATAAAGATGTAAATATTTAATGAAATGATCACAATTGCAGCACTAGACACCCTTCTACATGATCACAAATGGCCTTTGTGACAATAAAAATATGCTCTTGCCCTAGAAGACATCACCTCAAATTATTCATTGTAAATGCGTAGCCAATGTCAGCACAAAGAAAATGAAGGCTGTTTTTTGTTAGGAAAAATATATCCTAGAGTGCAAGTAAATAATGTGGAATAAAACAAGCTTCAAAAGAATAGACAAGAGGGAACACATTGCACAAGATATAGGTGACAACCTTGCAATGTGCAAGGAAAAACTACGGGGCAAATAATAGCTTCTAGACTTCAATTACATCAACAAATCCTCTCTTCTACAATGGCTCCTCCAACAACTCCTTTCATAGTGCTAACAAACCAAGCACTCAAGGGAGCCACGCATACAAAGCCTCCAGGCTCTAACCTTCAACTTCAAGGATAACCATACTTACAACAAAGCATACAATGCATGTAGGTGAGCCAACCAACATAACCTTTAGACCCTACCTCTCTACGAGCATGCAAGCCCAAGCTTGCAAGGATCCAAGAGTGATCCTCAAAGGGATACCCCCCAAAGGGATGATCCAACCAAGGGATGATCAAATACAATGGAGAAGTCATGCTTATATAGCATTACAATGAGAGAAGAGAGAGAATCAACAAGGTGGCCCAACAAATTTGCCACACTCCATGAGGGTGTACAATGATCAATAGTAAAATGTTTGTCTTCATGCACAAAGGTCAACAAAGTAGATCCACTACTTTAGACAAGATCATAGCCACCTCCATGTGACTCGAAACATTGTGCCCCACTCCTCATGTGAGAAGAAATAACAACAGTAATCTTGTCTTCTTCCATGTGCTCACACAAGTCCAAAAGGTGTTGCAATTAATTTTTGAATTTCATGACGCATGAATCATGGAGCCCCTTAGAAATTCGCTCTTTTGCCAGCCTTTGTGATTAATGTATCAAGACAAACCACAGGTGAATACCAAGGACAAAACCCATGTGCCTTGGTGGAGTGCTACTCCCCACTTCCATCACATCAACCTGATCACATGTGAGAGACCTTCCATGGGCGATGCCACATCACCAACCAACCATATCACTAGCATGCCACATCACCTGCATGCCACATCACTATGAATAGTGATTGTGAGTAGTGTTCATCAATAATGACTCTGAGTAGTATTCGTAAATAGTGACTATGAATAGTGATTTCACACCCAACAATCTCTTATTTGAAGTCAATAGACACATGACTTTAAAACACCTCATCTAGTTGCCATCAATGCACACTGCTGCCCTGACACAAGCCCAATAGAAATTTTCTTGCACTACTAAAAATTCTCTACCTTGAATGGCTTTGTCAACATTTGCTCCTCCATAGCATGATTGTAACACCTAAAGTGACTTTCATTTCTCCACAGGCCAATCCTCCATCCCGGATTCTGTCATGAATCGGCTCACAACTCCCACTACTTGAAAGTATCCGGTCTAGGGCACACCATGGCTTACACGAGGCTTCCTACTCCTAATGAATACAATACACACGACAAAACATGTCTTCTCCTCCTCTAGGACACTCTTGGAAAGAAAACTCAAAATGCAAGAAGTGGGGTACTTCCTTGCTCTCTTGTCCTTGTGCATCTCCATCCTTGGTTTGCGCCTCCTACCACTTTCATCTCATATTGTCCTAGCCAATTGAGCCATCAAAACAATTATCATGTTGGGCCCTGCATCCAACAGGTCATCAACACATAGCAACAACATTTGTTAAGACTTTGGCTCTCCATGAAGTTACTAAAATTCCTGCACTCCATCATCATGTCTACTGAAACCTGTACAGTGATTTATTCAATATGCAAACTAGCAACTCTTTGCCTCAAGCTTGTAGCCCTCTGGCTAATCTATCTCTTCTAGAGAGATCACCATGTAGGAATCAAGCTGCTCCAATTCTTGAACAACTACACGTGCAAGTAGCACTCTTGATAGTAGTTAGAAAATCTCATAGAAGTAACAACCTGACTTTTGCACATAGCTTCTAGCTATTAACCATGCCTAAACATGGCACAAGTTCATCGGACCAATCAACAGTTCCTAGGAAGTCATTGCGCTACTCAGTGCATCACTGCACCCACTGAGTTTTAGAGCCTGCATCCGAAATGCATCCTGTTCTACAAAATGTCTAAAAACATGGCCTTCTTCCGGTAGCACCTGGGCTCGCTTGTTTTTGTTCATCATCCTTAACTACTTCAAAGTAGGTACAATTTTAGGTGTCTATTGTACCTCCTTTACATGATTTTTTTTCTTCTTTAGCATCTCTGGCTAAAAAATACATGTGTTTTGTAGGATACCACAACATATACCCCTTTTTCACTCTTTTTCTAAAACATAGCCGAGACACACAACAAGGTACATGCCTCGTCCTCATCCTCCACCTATGGAGACCAGCTTGCTCCTCATGTTGAATAGTTGCTTCATGAGGAACACTGTGTTGGTGCTGATCTTGTTTGGCAAAGCTTTTGCAGTGTCTTACACAACTCTTTTGTAGTCTTCTCCTTAGCAACATTGAAGAGAACAAAATCTTCACCAAGAGATCCTCTATATCTCCATAGATAAAACTTCTTGCCATCAAACTTTTTATTTTCTTTTTCTTTGGCTTTTTTAATCTCCATCTTGAACTTGGTCTTTCCTCCTGTGACAGTAGCTCCCATTTGCACAAAACAGTCTTTAAAAAAAACACACTCACAAATGGACTTTTTTACCTTGGCTCTGATACCAGATGTTAGGAAAAATATGTCCTACAGTGCAAGTAAATAATACGAAATAGAACAAGCTATAAAGGAATAGACAAGAGGGAACACATTACATAAAATATACATGGAAACCTTACAATGTGCAAGGAAAAATCACAGGGCAAATTCTAGACTTCTATTACATCAACAAATCATCTCTTCTATAATAGCTCCTCTGATAACTCATTTCACAGTGCTAACAAACCAAGCACTCAAGTGAGCCAAGCATACAAAGCATTCAGTCTCTAACCTCTAACCTCAAGGATAACCATGCTTACAACAAAGCATATAATGCATCTAGGTGAGCCAAGCTTTCATAGCCACCATGCTCTAACCTCTAAGCATGCATACAATGCTTACACACAAAGCATCTAGGTGAGCCAAGCAACACAATTTTTTAAGCTCTACCTCTCTACAAGCATGCAAACCCAAACTTGCAAGGATCCAAGAGTGATCCTCAAAGATATACCCCCCAAAGGGATGATCCAACCAAGGGATGATCAATTACAATGGAGAAGTCATCCTTATATAGCATTACAATGAGAGAAGAGAGAGGGAGAGAGAATCAACAGGTGGCACAATAAATTCGCCACTCTACATGTGGGTGTACAATGATCGATAGTAAAATGTTTGTCTTCATGTACAAAGGTCAACAAAGTAGATCCACTACTTTAGAAAAGATCATAGCCACCTCCATGTGACTCCAAACATTGCGCCCCACTCCACATGTGAGTCCAAATAGCAACAATGATGTTCTTGTCTTCTTCCATGTGCTCACACAAGTCAAAAACGTGTTGCAATCACCTTTTGAATTTCACTACATGTGAATCATGGACCAGTTTAGAAATTCGCCCTATTACCAACCTTTGTCATTTATGATTCAAGACAAGCCACATGTGACTACTAAGGACAAAACCCATGTGCCTTGGTGGAGTGCTATGCCCCAATCCCATCACATCAACCTAATCACATGTGAGAGACCCCTCCATGGGCCATGCCACATCACCAACCAACCACATTACCAACAAGCCACATCACATGTCACATCACTTGCATGTCACATCACCCACATGCCACAACACAATGAATAGTGATTGTGAATAGTGTATGGGAATAGTGACTTTGCATCTAACATTTTTCCACTTGAAGTCAATATACATAGGACTTTAAAGCTCTTGCTCCAGCTGCCATCCGATTCCACTACTTCCTTGACAGAAGCCCGATAAAAGTTTTGTTGTACTACTAAAACTTCTCTACCCTAACTGACTTTGTCAACATCTGCTCGTCCATAGCATATTGCAACACTTGAAGTGACTTTCACTTCTCCACAACCAATCCTTTACATTCTAGATTCTGCTATGAACTGGCTCACAACTCCCACTGCTTGGAAGTATCTAGTGTAGTGCACACCATGGCTTACACGTGGCTTTCTACTCCTGATGAGTACAATAGACAAGACAAAACATGTCTTCTCCTCTAAGACACTCTTGGAAAGACAACTCAAAATGCAATAAGTGGGGTACTTCATTGCTCTCTTGTTCTTGTGCATCTCCATCTTTGGTTTGCTCCTCCAACCACCTTCATCTCATAATGTCCTAGCCAATTGAGCCATCAAAACAGTGATCATGTTGGGACCTGCATCCAACATGTCATCAACACATATCAACGTCTGCTAAAACCTTGGCTCTCCATGATGGTACTGAAATTGCTTTACTCCATCAGCATGTCTACTGAAATATGTACAGTGATTTCTTCAATATGCAAATTGACAACTCTTTGCCTGAAGCTTGTAGCCCTCAGGCTAATCCATCTATTCTAGCAAAATCATGTAGGAATCAAGCTGCTGAAATTCTTGAATAGCTACACGTGCAAGTAGCACTCTTGATAGTAGTTAGGAGATCTCATAGAAGTCACAACCTGACTGTTGCACATATCATATAGCTATCAACCATGCCTAAACATGGCACAAGTTTATCGGACCAATCGACAGTCCTGAGAAGCCATCGCACTACTCAGTGCATCACTGCATCTACTAAGTTTTCGAGCCCGCATGTGAAATGCATCATGTTCTACTAAATGTCCAAACACACGACCTACTTTCGGGACCACTAGGTCTCGCTTGTTTTTTTTCATCCTTAATTCAGGTATAATTTTAGGTGTCTATTGTACCTCCTTTACATGAATTTTTTCTTCTTTTTCAGCATTTCTGGCTAGCAAACATGTGGTCAATAGGATACAACATATACCCCTTCCTTTTTTTTTAAACATAGCCAAGACACACAAGGTACATACCTTGTCCTCATCCTCCACCTATGGAGACCAACTTGCTCCTCAAGCTGAACAATTGCTTCATAAGGAACACTGTATTGTGGCTGATATTGTCTAGCAAAGCTCTTGCAACTTGTCACACAACTCTCTTGTGGTCTTCTCCTCAACAACATTGAAGAGAACAAAATCTTCACCAAGAGATCCTCATACCTCCACAGAGAAAACTTCCTGCTATCAAACTTTTCTTTTCTTCGTTTTTTTTAATCTCCATCTTAAACTTGGTCTCTTTGCCTGTTATAGTAGCTTTGACTTGCACAAAACAACCTTTTAACAGAAAACACTCACAAATGGATTTTTTCACCATGCCTCTAATACTAGATGTTAGGGAAAATATATCCTACAGTGCAAGTAAATAATGCGGAATAAAATAAGCTACAAAAGAATAGTCAAGAGGGAACACATTCCACAAGATATACGTGGAAACCTTGCAATGTGCAAGGAAAAACCACGGGCAAATTTCAGACTTCAATTACATTAGCAAATCCTCTCCTCTATAATAGCTCCTCCAACAAATCCTTTCACAATGCTAACAATTCAAGCACTCAGGTGAGTCAAGCATACAAAGCCTCCAGGGTTTAACCTCCAACCTCAAGGATAACCATGTTTACAACAAAGCATACAATGCATCAAGGTGAGTTAAGCTTTCATAGCCTCCATACTCTAACCTCTAAACATGCATACAATGCTTACACACAAAGCATCTAGCTGAGCCAAACAACATATCTTCAGGATCTACCTCTCTCCAAGCATGCAAGCCCAAGCTTGCTAGGATCCAAGAGTGATCCTCAAAGGGATACTCCCCAAAGGGATGATCCAACCAAGGGATGATGAAATACAATGGTAGAAGAGAGAGGGAGAGATAATCAACAAGGTGGCCCAACAAATTCACCACACTGTATGTGGGTGTACATTGATCAATATTAAAATGTTTTTCTTCATGTACAAAGGTCAACAGATTAGATTCACTAATTTAGACTTGATCATAGCCACCTCCATGTGACTCTAAACATTGTGCTCCATGCCATATGTGAGGACAAATAACAACAGTGACCTTGTCTTCTTCCAGGTGCTCACACAAGTCTAAAAGGTGTTGCGATCACCTTTTGAATTTCACCATATACGTGAGTCATGGAGACTTATAAATTCGCCTCATTACCAAATTTTGTCATTTATGCCTCAAGACAAACCACATGTTACTACCAAGGACAAAACCCGTGTGCCTTGGTGGAGTGCTAGTACACCCTACTCCCATCACATCAACCTGATCACAGTGAGACCCTCCATGGGCCATGCTATATCATCAACCATCTACATCACTAGCATGTCACATCACCTTAATGCCACATCACTTGCATGCCACATTACCATGAATAGTGACTGAATAATGTCAATGAGTAGTGATTGTGAATAGTGCTTGTGAATTGTGATTGTCAATAGTGACTTCACGCCCAACATTCTCCCATTTGAAGTCAATATACACAGGGCTTTAAAACACTTGTTCCAGCTTCCATCCATGTCCACTACTGCTGTGAAACAAGCCCAATAGAAGTTTTGATGCACTATTAAATTTTTTCTACCTTGGTTGGCTTTGTCAACATCTGCTCCTCCATAACATGATTGCAACACCTGAAGTGATTCACTTCTCTACAGACCAATCCTCTATCCCGTATTCCACCATGAACCGACTCACAACTCCCACTGCTTAGAAGTATCCGGTCTAGCGCACATGATGGCTTACACGAGGCTTTCTACTCCTGATGAATACAATACACATGACAAAACATGTCCTCTCCTCGTCTAGGACACTCCTGGGAAGACGACACAAAATGCAAGAAGTGGGGTACTCCTTGCTTTTTTGTGCTTGTGCATCTCCATCCTTGGTTTGCTCCTCTGACCACCTTCATCTCATAATGTCCTAGCCAACTGAGCCATCAAAACAGTGATCATGTTGGGGCCTACATCCAACATGTCATCAACACAACACCATCTGCTAAAACCTTGGTTCTTTATGAAGGTCTTGAAATTCCTGTACTCAATCAACACGTCTACTAGAACCTGTGTACAATGATTTCTTCAATATGCAAACTACCAACTCTTTGTCTCAAGCTTGTAGCCCTTAGGGTAATCCATCTCTTCTAGAGAGAACTCCATGTAGGAATCAAGCTGCTCCAATTCTTGAACTGCTACACGTGCAAGTAGCACTCTTGATAGTAGTCAGGAGATCTCATAGAAGTCACAACTTGACTTCTGCACATAGCCTTTAGTTATTAACCATGCCTCAACATGTCACAAGTTCACCGGACCAATCAACAGTACCTAGGAAGTCGTCGCGCTACTCAATGCATCACTGCACCTATCGAGTTTTCAAGCCTGCATCTGAAATGAATCCTTCTCTATTGAATGTCCAAACACATGGCCTTCTCCTTCTTAGACCTCCAAGTCTCTTTTGTTTTTCTTCATCATCCTTAACTACTTCAAAACAGATACAATTTCAGGTGTCTATTGTACCTCGTCTTTTACATGGATATTTTTATCTTCTTCCACATCCCTGGCTAATAAACATGTGGTCAGTAGGATACCACAGCATATACCCCTGCCTCTTTTTTTTTAAAAACATAGCTGAGACACACAGCAATGTACATGTCTTGTCCCCATCCTCCACCTATGGAGACAAGCTTTCAACCCAAGCTGAACAGTTGCTTCATCAGGAACACCGTGTTGGTGCTGATCTTGTCTGACAATGCTTTTGTAGCGTATCACACAACTCTATTGCGGGCTTCCCCTGAGCAACATTGGAGAGAACAAAATCTTCACCAAGAGATCCTCCATAGCTCCACAACGAAAACTTCCTACCATCAAACTTTTTTATTTTCTTTTTTATCTTTTTAGTCTCCATCTTAAACTTGGTCTCTCCTATCAGAGTAGCTCCCACTTGCACAAAACAACCTTTCAACAGAAAACACTCACAAACAGATTTTTTCACCATGGCTCTGATACCAAATGGTAGGAAAAATATATCCTACAGTGCAAGTAAATAATGCGGAATAAAACAAGCTTCAAAAGAATAGACAAGAGAGAACACATTACACAAGATATACATGGAAACCTTGCAATGTGCAAGGAAAAACTATGGAAAAAATGACAGCTTCCAAACTTCAATTATATCAACAAATCCTCTATTCTACAATAGTTCTTCCAACAACTCCTTTCACAGTGCTAAAAAACTAAGCACTTAGACGGGCCAAGCATACAAAACCTCTAGGGTCTAATCTCCAACCTCAAGGATAACCATGCTTACAACAAAGCATATAATGCATCTAGGTGAGCCACGCTGTCATAGCTTCTAGGCTCTAACCTGTAAGCATGCATACAATGCCTACACACAAAGCATCTAGGTGAGCCAAACAACATAACCTTCAGGTTCTACCTCTCTACAAGCGTGCAAGCTTGAGCTTGCAAGGATCCAAGAATCATCCCCAAAGGGATGATCCAACCAAGGGATGATAAAATACAATGGAGAAGTCATGCTTATATACCATTACAATGAGAGAAGAGAGAGGGATAGAGAATCAACAAGGTGGCCCAAAAAATTTGCCACATTCCATGTGGGTGTATAATGATCAATGGTAAAATGTTTGTCTTCATGTAAAAAGGTCAACAAAGTAGATCCATTACTTTAGACAAGTTCATAGCCACCTCTTTATGACTCTAAGCATTGTGCCTCACTCCACATGTGAGGACAAATAGCAACAATGATCTTGTTTTCTTCTTCCATGTGCTCACACAAATCCAAAAGGTGTTGTAATCACTTTTTGACTTTCACCACACATTTGAATCATGGAGCCTCTTAGAAATTCTTCCCATTACCAACTTTTGTCATTTATGCCTCAAGACAAACCACATGTGACTACCTAGGACAAAATTCATGTGCATTGGTGGAGTGCTATGCCTCACTCTCATCACATCAACCTGATAACATGTGTGAGACCCTCCATGGGCCATGCCATATCACCAACTAGCACATCACCATCATGCCACATCATCTGCATGCCACATAACTTGCATGCCACATCACCCTGAATAATGATTGTGAATAGTGTCTATGAATAATGACTGTGAATAGTGTTTGTGAATAGTGATTGTGGATTGTGACTTCACACCCAGTGTTTTTTAGGTTGTGAATTTAGTGTATGGGGACCCCCTTGGGGATGTCTAAAGGGGATTTCTTTCTATTATATAAATTAACCATGTAATGTCCTCTTCTCAGGCCTAGTCAGTTTGGTGACTGTTAGCCTATTCCTCGAGTTCCCATAGGCTAATTGGTGTGGTAAGGGGATTCTAAAGATCTTGGAGAGCACTGGTTTTGTTTTTATTGTTTTCTATTTGCAGCTTTGAGCTCAGTTTGTGTTATGGATCGCAGTGATGCTTTCAAAAGCATTTTCGGACTCCTAGCTTTTGCTCCACACTTCTTGGAGAGCACATCTATTTTTATAAGTTTTTGAGTTGGCATCTGTCATCATCCCATTGCTTCAGTTACGTCTTGACATGTTTAGTTTCCATTTCTGACGCCTTGGCAGTGCTTTTTACAACTCGGATGGAGTATTTAAATTATACACTTAAGTTTCTAATGTTTAATGTTTGATTATTCACTTAAGTGTTATAATTTATAAAGTTGTTTTATGACCCCTCCTTAAGTGGTTGTCTAGGGAGTGAGGGGGAATGTGTTATTAATATTATTTTAATTCTTCTAAAAGGGCATTGGGGAATAAGGAGGTTATTTATATTTTAAAATTGTTGCCTCCACCTCTTGCCCCCCGCCCCCCCCAGAGGCTTATAAAAAGAGAATATGAGGATTAAAGTCATCATTATGTTCATAGTTGTTTTCTCTGGAGTTTCGGAGACCCTGCATGTTCATCCACTTTGCTCAAGGAGTAAAATCCCTTGAGATCCTTGGTTTTAGTGCAAAAGATACTTTGGAGCATAGCTAGAAGGGCTATTTCGATGAGAGGATTTGCCCTCAATCCCTAGTAGTTGCATTTACAGGGGTTGAAGACCATTTCTTTTGCATACTGGAGGTTTATTTTGCGTTGGTCGTACAGACTGGAGGGATCCTTTTGCAATGTTTGGTTTTCTGCTATGTGGCGCCAGAATTGAAACCCATTTAGGGCCTTTGGGGGTTGAAGCCACTTTTTGGTGGCTGGAATTTAAGTTTGAAGGCAGTGTGGGCTTCCCAGACAAAATCGTTGGGGCTTAATCTCCATTTATTGTTGGGTGCTGCGACCTTCGAGGTATTAATTTCTGTTTTAAATAGAAAATCAGATCATTATTTCTTATGTACAAATCAGTCACACTCCATTGTTCAAAGAATAATTATTTTTGAGTTAATATTGAATGCATGTATGTGCATGTTGATGCATGTGTGGGATTTGGTGTAATATTGTAATGCATGTTAATGCGTGTGATTTGGGAGAATCTTGTAGTGCATGATAGTGCATGTGGGATTTGAGCAGTGGGTATTTGTATTTCTCTAAATGATTACAAGCTGAAATCTTTAATAATCGATTGCATACAAACTGTTTGACAAAATGCCTACAAATTAAAATTCAAGAATTTTGCAAGTTTGGTACAATATCCCCCGGATGGGGATATTTCGGTGGTATTAGAGCTGGTCTTCCTGCTAGCCTGTTGGAAAGCTAACCCTTGTTGCAGATTTTCACAATGCATGTTAATGAACAACATTTGCATGTTAGAGTTGAGACTAGATTTTCAGTTGCATGTTAGTGATCAACGCTTGCATGTCCACGTTGAGATCATATTTTCAGTTGCATGTTAGTGATTAGTACTTCCATGTAAGAGTTAAGATTCAGTGGAAGCATTTCAATTGAATATCTTGGTTCAGTGGTGGTTGCATGTCAGAGTTTCAACACTTGCTTTGATTTGTCTTTGAAAGATTATCAGAATTGGGAACATGGATTGGCGACGACTACCCTAATTTTTATCCAAGAAAGAAGAAATAGATCCTATACAAGAGTTGGTGATGAGAATACAAAAGGAGAAGGTGAACTATGAACGAGAGGTCACCAAAGTTCTAGATCGATATCATGGATCACCTAATGATTTCAAAGATAAATTTTTGAAGTCGATTGAAATAGTGAATTCTATCAAAAAGGGCCTTACGAACTATATAATAAGGTCAAGGAAGAAAGAGGAGAAGTTAGAAGTTTCCAAGGAGCTGGAGGTGGAGAAAAAATTGTAGAATCACAAGAAGCCCTTGCAAGAGAAGAAAAGAGCCCTGAAGTGGCAAAAAAGAAAGATAGTGTGATAATGAAAGAGCTCGCTGATTTTGATGAGACAACAACAAATTTTTTTGAAGTTGAGTTTGAATGTGAGAGAGACAAACATTTTGAACTCTCCTATTAAGAAGAAAATGTCTTATTTCAAGAGGCATGTATGGCAGAGCTCCAGAATGACTTCATAAAAGTACATCTAGCTACAAATGATGGGATTGAGTTTGATGGAAATGTCAGAACAACAACCTTGGTTACAAATTCAGATCAATCTAGTAAAGTTTATAAGACCTATGGCTACTTTGATGACTCTATTGAAAGGTATGCAAATGATAATAATTTTGAAGTCACTAATGATGAAATAGAGTTCGCTGAAAATACCAGATTAACAGGGAATGTTGAGCACGTAGATAAATCTAGTGAAGCCTTTTAGATAAAAAGCAAGATGAATTTGAGGATGTCGAAGTGTTCAAATCAGCATATAGTGATGAGTACATACATCACTTCAATGATGATAGTTCAGTGGTTGAGAGGGAATTTCCAATGTCAAATGTGTACGATATTGACTTCCAAATAGAACCCATGGAGAAGAATGTTTTTGATAGGTCGAGTTTGTTTGATTCAGATCAGTTTGAAAGTGATTTGAGGAAGAAATTAGCCATTCTTGGAGAACACAAATAGCCTACTTTTCCAAATCAAAGCCATCAATTCATACGACCATGGGGTCTAGATGTTTTGACACTTAAATACAATGAAGAGCAAGCAAATGATGATTTTCTGTTTGAGCATAGGGCTGTCCTAACTTCGAATCAGTAAATGTGCAAAGAGAATATTAGAGAGGTAGCTGATTTTAAAAATCACACTCTTGAAGACAAATCAGAAAATTTGTTGTGTGAAGCTGATTTTGATCAAAGGCCTATAGATTTGCAAGTTTTGAAGAACCAATTGATGGTCATTGAAGAAACGGTTGTGCAAGCCTTCACACATTTTAATAGCACACACAAATTCATTGAAGACCTCCTTTGGAAAGCTCAAGTTGAAGAAAGACAAAAAGGTTTAAAGGGTGGAGCCTCGTTATCAAATCTACAAACTATCATAGGTGCTTTGGAAATAATGAAATCAGATTTCTTGCATTTGCTTATAGATAGAGATCATGCCATTAAGTATGCAGAAGAGACCTTGGATGCATAGCAAGAGAAGGAGAATGAGGTTGATGAGCTTTACCTTCAATCTTAGCCCAACTCACTACTCGCTATACGAAGCTGGATGTTAGTCACTTGTTGCAGCCATACCAAAGGAACAAGATTGTTACACAAGGACTTTGGAGGTCAAACATATAATTGAAAGAATTAATGAGCTCCATAAGGACTGTGATTTGGAGCCAAGCTACCCTTGAAGATTGGAAGAAGGATTTAGGAGTGTTGAAGTACCACTCAGTGATTTCAGCAGTTCTAGTATCATGGATATACAACAAGATGATAGCACTTGGGAAAAACATCAAGAATGCAATCTCATTGGGGCTCGGAAGGCAAATTTTTCAGGATGATAAATCTTCTATTTCAGATGCAAAATTATCTTTTGATAATCTGATTTGTGAGACACTTCTTGATTCAATAAACACTGATGGTGACAATAGCAGGGTATGGGATCTTGGTGATCGTTTGTTCACATTGCCTAATTTAAAATGAGAAGCTCACATTTGTAGTTGTTGAGGTATTCTCATCTTTTTGCTTTCAACGCCCATGAAAATAATTTGGTTATGTTTCTGATGACTCTTAAGAGTGGGATAGATAAAATATTTCAGAGGTTACATCTCGATTCCTCGCTAGGCAAACTTGCTGGATTATTCGTGGATATCCATCGCTGACAAATTCAGAATTGACCATTTTTTTAACTAAGCTTTGATATATACTGTTATGGGGTAGTAGAGTATTGCTTAGGCCACATGATCATGCTGCTATAAGTTAGCTGTAAGTTTATGTTTACTTTATAGTCATGTTGATTTGTCATTGCAGTTATATTTTATGTTGTATAGTTATCGTGACTGTTATGGTCTAACTGCTTGTTTTGTGTGAGGTTGATGCAAGAGAACTCAACCTTTAGAATGTGATCGAGGGAGAGCATCATTGGAGAGGGTGATGTAGATCGAGATGTCGGAGGACGACAGAGAAACGATCAGTACTCTACACACACCACAAATAACTAGCACATGTTAGATGCATGGTAAAATGGTTAGTATAATGAATTTTGATGCCGTTTGCATTAGATAGCCATTTACTCATGGTTTGGTTAGCATAGTTTAGTGGTCTTGTGAAATTACCTTGCGTGACTTGCATGTTAGTCCAGATTAGGTTTGGCTGATTTTATCTTGTGTGATTATGTTTATGACCATTAATGTTTTCTTGGAAATGCAATTTGTGTGATTTGCATTATTTTCAGACTTAATTATTCTGTGTATACGCTCTACTATATGTATATCCTGCTGTGTTAGCTATATAATAATGCTATTTATTTATTGACTCCATATAGTAACTGCAATTCATCATACCCCAACCAAGTCGTGTTACCTTGCCGAGTCTATGTGTTACTTTACTGAGACGCCGATATATATGTGATTTCAGTCAAACATCTATCTGCCCAGCGATACTAATAATATGAGGCGATTTGTATTTAACTGCAAACCGTATAAAAAAATAATAGTCATTGAACAAGAAGTTATTTTATGAGGTGTTTTATCAAGATGCATATAGTATAATATGCTAATACTTCATATTAGTTCCCTGATTAGCATACAGGGAAAATATCTTGGTTAACGAACTTTCATATATACGCTGGGATACATATGCATAACTGAATTAATATAGAGGCTGGGTTGAATTAATATTAAAGGCACTTTTTTTTTTAAGCCTTTGTCTTGCATGGTGGCATCGCCTAGTACAAATTCCAGCCTACAAACAAAATAGGTTAAGTCACTATTTGAAATAAATTAAGTTTCAGCCATTGAATTAATTGCTGTACTATGTTTGTAGCAAAATGAGTGTTTGATAATCGCTGAGTTCAATATTTATCTGGTGTTAGTATTTTATATTGATTAACAACTTAGTAATTTTAGATGATTTGTGTGATTTTTACCCGGTTGCATGTCATTGTAATGTGGAGTAAGTCGACTTAGTTAAACAACCAGGATATGTATATTCACAGTTGGAATAACCGTTTGAGGCGAGTACTCGCTGAGGGCCCAAAATGGGTAATTAGTGGTTATTCGACCCACTCGGTTGAATAACTGGCAATAACCGGTAAAGGCAAAAAGTACTCGATTTTTTAAAAATAACAATTTTTTCTAGAAATTAAGAAACAAAATAGATGCAATGAGTCTGTAAAACATAGGGAAAGTAGTTTCTATTAGATTTGAATACATAAAATGTAAAAAATCGCATAATCATGCGAATACAACAAAGTCTCAAAGCACAAATAGACTTATAGTCTTATACAAGAATCTACATGACTACAAGTACAAATTACAATCATCTATAATTTTCTCTTTCCTACTTTTTGGAAAAATAAGGGAGGCTGTGAAACTCTAGTCTTTTCACTTGGCTGATCTGCCTCGCTCTGTATGGAAGGTTGCACCTGTCCTTGTGGCTCCACCTCCACCTCTGCTTGTGCCTGTGCCTCATCTCCAAGGATGTCCTCCAATCCAATCTCTCCTTCTGCTTCAACTGCACCCTCCATAACTTGCCTCTCGAAATCAACAATCTCTTCCTTTCTGAACATGGGGGCCTCCACTTGTGCAACCCAATCGCTGTAGGGATCAATATCATCTATATATCTATAGGCTCCTCCGATGTGTTCTCCAACTTCTTTGTGCGAAGTCGAAGGTTGTATTGCACAAACACCAAGTCATTGAGTCATTGTTGACTCAACTTGTTGCGCTTCTTCATGTGAATGGAGTTAAACAAACTCTAATTGCGCTCACATCCAGAAGTGCTACAACGCTGAGATAAAATCCTAAGGGCTAGCCTTTGAAGATTTGGGGTATTTCCACCCCAATCTTCTCACCACAACCCTGCAAACAAGATATTCAAAACTTTGTAAGAAACTAATAATTGTAAATTTGTAAATATGTAATTGATAAGGTATAGGTACAAGTACAACTACAAGTAAAGACATCATTTTGTATTACTTGGTAACTGCATGGTTCTCCCTCGAATGGTTAGTGCTGAAAAAAAGAGCCTTCCCTTTGCCTGCTTGTTTTTCTGCAACTCTGAAATAATGAGGTCCCTCATCTCAACATTAGGGGTCATACTCTCAATGCATCTTGAGAGTCCCTCCATAACCTCTCCACTAGCATCTGTGAAGCCATGAGAGTAGAAAAACTTGGGGTTAAGGTAGTACCCTGCTGCATGGATGGGTTAGTGGAGTTGATTGTTCCACCTCCGATCATTCAACTCCCAAATGGGATCAAATCTGACACGATCTCCTCTATAATAATGCTATATTGTCTCTTTGGCCCTATCCATGGCTTCATAAATATATCTCATTAGGTTTTGCTCTCCATCAACCAATCACAGAACCCTCACCAAAGGCTCCAAAAGCTACAAAGTTACAAATAAATTAAAGTTAAACTTAGTGTTACAAACTTTTAGATAAATTATAAAAGAAAAACTTCAAGTTTAAAAAAGAAAAAACAAGGGAAACAACTTCAAATTTAAATTGCAATTTCAAGTAACCTTCACAATCTCTGTAGCTTTCGTTTTGAAGGCCCCACTGAAAACTATCTTCGAAACCTTCACGCTATCAGGTTTCTTCGAATAAGATGACTCCATTCATGCTTGAGAGACAAATATCTGCTTCAAAGCAGTCAACAAACTACAAATACTTTGCAATGTAAGGAAGTTCATTGCAAACCTCACGACCTCTGCTTGAATAAGTTCCTTTTCCTTGGTGTGCTCTTTCATCAAGCTGAGAACCCAAGGGTGATTATAGATATACTTAGTTATTTCTCTGGCTTCGACAACTGGTCTCACCCAATCTAGTTTGCTTATGTCCTTCAAAAGAAGGTCAAGGCAATGTGTAGCACAAGGTGTCCAAAAGAGAGATGGATGTCTCTCGATAAAAAGTCTTCCAGCCGCCACATATGCTGCTGCATTGTCTGTAATAATTTGGACAACATTCTCGATGCCTAGCTCCTTTAGCATCAAACTCAAAGTTTCTGCATTTTTAATTTTATTTGATGCATCAATAGATTTTAAAAATACAAGATCACTATTTGAAGACGCTAGATAGTTGATCAGGGTGTGGTTCCTTCCATCTAATCCATTCATCAGAAAAAATGGTGCATCCAAATTTATGCCACAATCTCTTATCTTCGACAATCAACTCTGCGTCTTCAACTGCATTCTTGAGCAACTTCCCACTGAAGTCTTTTGGAGAGGGTGCTTTGTACCCTTTCCTTGCAACTGTCAAAGCTGTAATCAAATATTCTTAGTACAAGCTGTTCGCCACGTGGAAGGGAAGGTTGTTGAAGTACCAATTTTTTTTGTATGCTTTATCTTCTTCTGCATGCCCCTATTTGTTCCATCCTGTACCTTCGAGTGAAGGTTGTGCCCCAGGAGTGTTTCTAGGCACAAAAAAAGAATGTAACTGAGATGAAGGTGGTGTAGATGTACCATGGCGTTTGCGTGGAATACGACTAGAGCCCGCAATATCTGTCATCACTGTCGCTTCTTCCTATGCTAATGTGGCACCAATGGTTGGTAATAGGGCTGCTTGCATCCTTGCTCTCTCTAGTTTCTTTTCATTCAATGAAGCAAGCTCCACCATCTCCTCTCGTTTTGCCTCTTCACTGACATTGAGACAAGGCGTAACGTCACGGTTAGGAATGCATGCAAGATGGTACTTTATGTGATTGATGCCTCCTAACATAATCTTCGAACAAAAGTTGCAAATTGAAACCGTCTGAGACGTTCCAATCCGCATAACATACTTCCATGCTCCTGTGCGAGCATGGGGGGAGCTAACTGGCTACTACGGACTGAATGTGAGCTTGATGCACTACTGGATGCCGTTTCTTGCTAATGGATAACCTGCAAAGCGCAATAATGTTAAAATCAACATAAAAATTTAAAAAATAAAAAACATTAATAATTAAATATAAAATATTAATTAAAATACGACAAATAACTGATAATTATAAACTATAAAACAGAAACTAAAATGCATTTACGATTTATAATTTTAACGATCAAATGAAAAATATAATCTATAACGGTTATTTAATGGAATAATAAACAACAATTTTAAATAAATAATAAACACAAAAATTTAATCGAATGCACAAAATTCGACGGAATGCATCAAATTTGTATACTAAGCAACAAAAATATTTATCAAACATGAATTTAATTAAATTACAAAACTTTACATGCTTGAAATTTAAAAAAATAAAAAGTAAATGAATGCATGAAATTTACGGAAATTCACGAAATGCATGTAATAAAAATGAAATTCATCAAATTTGTATACTAAGCATCACCAATATGTAGCAAACATGTTTTCAATTGCATTAGAATTAATTTACGTTCTTGGAAATTTAAAAAATAAAATAAAATAAATGCATGAAATTTGATGAAAATCCATGGAATGCATGCAATTTAAATGGAATGCATAAAATTCGTATACTAATCATCACAAAAATGTCTCTAACATGTTTTCAATTGATTTAGAATTCATTTTTATGCTTGAAAAAAAATAAAAAAATGAACTACCCTAGAAATTTTTTACTCAAATCTTCTCAATCCACCTTAGAACACTCCAAATATCGTGTGAGTGAAGAGTGAGGTGTGTTGCATTTTATAACACTCCATTTCGCGTATTTTCTGTGTTTGAGTAGTATTTGGGGGGTAAAATTCGTGTTTTGACATGTTTGCAGTGTTAATCCTGCGTGGGAATCGCGGGACACAGAACCAACGAGTAACCATTGGTTACTTGCCATTTAATTTTTTTTTTCCTTGTTCCGATGAGTACGAAATTGTCGGCGAGTAACCGCCCAACCGACGGTTACCAGTTATTCTAACCATGTGTATATTAATCAACCCAACCATATTATAGTTAAATGACAACCTGGATCTATGAATTTTGGCAATTAAATGGTTAAACATTATAATCCATATTTCTTAAATCCATATTTAACATCTGTTTTGGGTTAGAACTTATGCAATCCGACCCCGGACTTGGACTTTTGCAATCTGCTAAATTGTATCTTTACTTTTACTAAAATAGATTCGATTTAAGAAATAGATTAATGATTAATCTAATCTATTTGTTAACTATTGTTATTGCTAAATACTTGGCGTCTAACAATATTAGATTTCAATATCTTAGATTAACGATTGTTTTAGAAATAGTCCAAGGTAATTAACAAATATCTTTTCTGTGGCTTGATTTAAGAAATAGATTAACGGACTTGGTCTATCTTTACTTATGTTTAACCATTAAGATAGATGTTACTTTTAACCCGTATTTCTGATGTTGGCAGCTAGGATTTAATAACCTAGTGACTTGGGTAGATTAATGCTGCAGAAAATATTAAATTTGGGGAAACAGGGCAAGACATCAAATAAATGAATGGATTTAGATACGAGTTCATACTAAAATTTGAATGGGCGTTATAATTAATGATCGATGGAATCGATCCTTTTATAAAATATATATAAAATCTGATAATCCAATTAAAAAACCATAGTTTAAAATTATTGATGTCATAAGAATAGCTTTCATTAAGTTTGTGGTATACACGACGCGGTCTTTCATTATTTTAGTGATAATGCATGGTGCATTTAGTATGTAACTTGGAAAACGTGTTGTACAAATGGAAAAGCTATATAAGCTACGTATTAATGAATATGGGAAAGAATATAGGAATACTATTGCTTACTAGCTTATGTTGGATGAAGGGGTGTACTCCTCTAACTATAATTACTCGGGTGATTATAAACTATGTTTAAAAGAGATTGTGTGTTAGGAGCATACCAACATTATTATAAAGGATTTTGATCTTATGTTTTTACCCGGATGGCTAATAGGAATCATATTCATTCTAGTATAACAGAGATTATGAGACGATTGACTCTTTTAAAGCCATAGTTGTATATAGGTATAGGCAATATTGCGACCGGAGAAATCTATGAGTTTTGGGAGTTTATAACATATAAGATTTGGTTTTGGAAACCGAGAGTTGTGTCCTAGGCTCCTAACTTGGCATTTAACGGAAGATGCATATTTACAATTTGGCATGAGTCTTCATTTTCTGGAGATAAGCATCTATTTTGAGATCTTCGAATAAAGTTATAAATGCCCCTAGGGAACACTTGATTTTATGTAGGAATGAACAGTGGTTCAACATCTGCATAACTTATGGTGCGTAATACTTAGACATAGGGTTTGTACTTATAAAAGATGGTTTGAGTAAATCTTTAAGTTCTCAGAAACTAGAGACTATAATCTTTTGGAACAGTGTTATAGAAAACGGAATGAGAGATATAAACGAATGTCATAACGGGTTTATGTAATTGCTATTTTTTTGCAAATGATTGATTGACTGTTTGATATATGTATTCTGCAATGGATACTTGAGTGCAGTACATGTTAATGAGATTGCTAATATGTATAAATGTTTAGCTATACTTAGTGCATAATGGTGCATCATGATGCATGTGGATGTGTTGTGATACTTTAGTAGGTTTGTATGCAGTTTAATTTAGGGTATACCTGGGTGGTATAATTTCGTGTTGTTTGCTTATTATTTGTATGGATCATTGACTCTTGAATCATAAGTTTGGACTATGTGTTACATGTAGTTGGGAACCTATGATAGTATGAGATATCATAGGGTATTACAGTATAAAGTATGTTGTATCCGAATGGTACATACCATAATTATTATGTTTAAGCTTACGTCTACATTTACGTTTGACTGATTTACTGTATACATGTTAGTTATTACTGTGAATAGTATATTTGTCATAGTTGGTAAGACTTTGTGTATGCATGCATGCAACCTTTGAAAGTTTAACAAACACTGTGATTGTATGTTAGTGTGCCATGGGAACTGTGATTTGCTTGTTATATCTGGATTACTTGTATAATTGCTTATGTTTACATGAAATTAAAACTATTTTCTATGACAATTTTTAAGAAAACTAGTAGTATGTCTTAGAATACTAGACTATGGTAATATGGATTATCATAGATATAGTACGTTTGGAAAACAAATTGTGGTTGTTGAAATCTACGTGAGTGCTATAGACTGTAGTCATTATTTCTAGTATGAGATAAAGATAATGTAAGATTCATTGATGGAATAAAGTGTATGCTTTTATTACTCCTATGTTTGGCATGTTATATGTTGTATTTTCAAATAGGATGTAAACTAAATGAATCTTGTGGTTGAATTGTATTTGACCAATCTACTTTGTTGATATGGAGTAAGGAGTGAGATGGACTTCACTGACTTACTGGTATCGCAATCACAGCTGAATGCAGTTCGATCAAGTGGTGTGTATGAATTTGATTGATCTAAATCATTATTATCTATCATTTGTAAAACTTTGGGCCAAAGTATGTTTAGTGAGACATTATCAATTCATGAATATGATTCGTATGTTTGTGCGATATCTTGCAATAGAACGGATTTCTATGATACACTACATGTTTAGTTAGAATTATAAAGCACACAGGTATTTGCTAGTTTCTCTGGATTTCCGTGTCGTCACTATTTACTTATTCGTGAAGGGAGGGCCATTCCCTAATGGGAGAATTGTGCAGGGGATCGTTGGTCCGTGGTTGGTGTGAAAAAACAATCGGATGATGCTCTCCCTCTCCATAATTGTATTACTATTGAGACGACACTTGAGATTGCCACAAATACTAGAGAGCCCAGGGAACTCATGCTCCGGGGAGCCATGTATCTATATGTACATTGTATTATATTGTATTTATCATTGAGTATTGTCATGCAGAGTTGTAATTACTTGTTATTGTAAATCAAAAGCGGTGGTTGGAGACTTGTTTCAGTTGTAGCTGAGCTAATGTAAATATTTTCTGTATTCTCATTATGACGTGTACTCTCATGATATTAGAGATAAGTATTATGTGATGTATTATGCTTGTTGCTATTATCACTTTGTGTATTTCTTATAGTCTCTATAGATTCTCGTGGTGTAATCTATATTTGGTATGTGTTACATTAAAAAAAAAATTCACGTATTTCTATGTCTAACCCAACGTGATTGTTATATTAGAAAACACTTTGTTATGAGGTGCTTTCTTCTACACATGAAAAAACCTGAATTTGTGAGTATCTCAGTTGGGTTCATTATTATGGGAAAAACAAGAAATGAAAACAGAAAGAATCTACATTGATATCATTGTTTTAATCAGGGTTGAACAACATAAGCATGATGGAGTTCTTTCATTGATGGACAATCATGAAAGAGGTCTCCAACTGAGTTTGTTAGAGTTTGTTGATGAAAAAAGAAATGATTCAAGGAGGATTAAGAATCAAAATTTCAGAATCAATGTTGCTGTCCTTTTTTCAATCAGCCATCAAATGATCCCAGTTATTTTTTTTACAAGTGGATTGGAGAGATATTTTAGTCAATAATTGGAGCATTTCTCAACTGGGGACTTTATGGAACTTATTTATAGCTAATACAATGCTTAGTTTACTTGTTTCCATTGAAAGATTTTAGTTATGCTTAAGTTGTTCCATCTTCAGGGTGCTGATTATAAGAAAATCAGATTATAAGTTGTCGATTTCAAACTTGAACAACTGCAAGAATATGCAATTTCAGGTCACTCAGTCATGGAAAAAGGTAAGTTTATGGTTTCAGCTGAAAATGATGAATATTTCAGCTAACCAAGCTCTGTACTGGGTTGAAATTCAAGCACCAAACAATTGTCACGATTTGTTTTTTGCTTGCACACAAGCTGATTTGTGTCCTATCTTGGAAGGGTACCTCAAGAATTATGTTTCACGGTAGCAAAAGGCATGGGTGAGATCACTGCATTTGGGTGAGTACCGTTATAATTCTACTTACCACATGTCTATCAAGATGTCACCATTTATGGCATTGTAAGGGTATGAAGCTCCTAACTTCATAGGTTTACTGTTTGGTGATAGTAGAATGCCCAAAGCTAAGGATTTATTGCAACAGAGCCAAGAAATAATGAAATCTTTGAGAGACAACCTCCAACATGCTCAGAGTCAATAGTTGTATGTAGATCAACACCGTATAGAGCATGCATTTGAGGTGGGTGACATGGTATATTTGAGATTGCAGCCCTACAAGTAGTCCACTCTCAAGAAGAGTGGATCAAAGAAGTTGAAACCACATTTTTATGGCCCATTCAGGGTCTCCAAAAGAATTGGAGAAATGGCATATGAGTTGGAGCTACCTGAGAGTAGCAAGGTGCATAATGTCTTCCACATGTCTCGCCTCAAGAAGACACTTGGTAATAATGTTGTTCCCTCTTCTGAGTTGCCCCCTTTGGATGAGGAAGGGAAACTTGTGTTGGTTCCAGAGGCAATTATTGACCACAGGGAGTGTACCTTGAAGAAAAGAACCATTAGGGAGTATTTGGTGAAGTGGAAGAACTTTCTGGTGGAGGATGCTACGTGGGAGAGAGTAGATTTTACAACATCTAGATTTACAATTGCGTGGGGACAAGCAATTCAGGGGAGAGAGGACTATAATGTCCCCTTCTCAAGCCTAATTAGTTTGGTGACCGTTAGGCTATTCCTTGAGTTCTCGTAGGCTAATTGGTGTGGTAAGGGGACTCCAAAGACCTTGGAGAGCATCAGTTTTGATTTTATTGTTTTTTATTTGCGGCTTTGAGCTCAGTGGGTGTTTTGGATCGCAATGATGCTTTCAGAAGCATTTTCAGACTCCTAGTTTTTGCTCCACACTTCTTGGAGAGCACATCTATTTTTATAAGTTACCGAGTTGGCACCTAACATCATCCCACTGTTTCAGTTACATCTTGGCATGTTCAATTTCAATTTCTGACACCTTGGCAGTGCTTTCCGCAACTTGGATGGAGTATTTAAATTATACACTTAAGTTTTTAATGTTTAATGTTTGATTATTCACTTGTGTTATAATTTATAAAGTTGTTTTATGACCCCTCCTTAAGTGGGTGCCTAGGGAGTGAGAGGGAATATGTTATTAATATTATTTTAATTCTTCAAAAATTGCATTGGTGAATAAGGAGGTTATTTTATATTTTAAAATTGTTTCCCCCTTTCCAGAGACTTATAAAAGGAGAATATGAGGAATAAAATCATCATTATGTTCATGGTTATTTTCTCTAGAGTTTTGGAGACCTTGTCTTCATCTGCTTTGCTCAAGGAGTAAAATCCCTTGAGATCCTTGGTTTTGGTGCAGAGAAGACTTTGGACCCTAGCTGGAAGGGCTATTTTGGTGAGAGGATTTACCCTCAATCCTTAGTAGTTGCAGTTACAAGGGTTGACGACCATTTTTCCTGCATATTGGAGGTTTATTTTGGGCTGGTCGTATAGATTGGAGGGATGCTTTTTGGTTTTTTGATAGGTGATGCCAAAATTGAAACCCATTTAGGGCCTTTGGGGGTTGACGCCACTTCCTGGTGGCTAGAATTTAAGTGTGAAGGTTAAGAGCACACGCTTATACTAAGGGGGGGTGAATCAGTATAAGCTAATATTTACCAATTTAAAACTTAACAACCACAACAATACCAATCACACAACATCAACAATTAAGTACATAAGAAGAAAACAAAATTTACATGGAATCCCTTTTAGGTGAATACCACGATAAATGATTGGTTATAGAAAATTCTCTTACAAATATTCGTAGGCACCAACCTACTAGAGACACCAATCCCCACTAACAGAATTTGTAGGCACCAACCCACTGGAGATACCAATCCCCATAACTGAGCACCAACTCAACAAGAAACACCAATCTCTTCTTTTAGGAGGCACCAACCTCTTCTGCCAAATATCTCCTTTGGGATTTTGCTTTTTCAACGGACGATGAACATATTTCTCTTCACAACTCTGATTCTATTTCCTTCACAAATCTGCATATATTTCCTAAACAACTCTGATTATATTTTCTTCACAAACCTCTGCTCAAGATCTACTCAAGATCTTCTCTAAGTTTGCTCTTAAATCTACTTGTAATTCTTCATTAAATCTGCGTGTAAAACTGCCTCGCATTTGCTTATAGATGTGCTTTTAAATCGAATGATATTCAAATACTTTTCGTACTTTTTAACCTCTATTCCATCTTCCTTTTATACCTTGTCAAATGCCCAAGAAAGGCATCTCTATGAAGAGGGACGGCTTGACTAAAAGAGGTGACTGTTCAAAAAACAACGATCCACTTAAAGGGTCGGCCAACAATTAAATAATAAACACTTCTCACAAAGTTGGCCAGGAATGATAGTTAAAGGGTGGCGATTTAGTGGCATTTGGCCTTAACCACAATCATCGATTTTCTTCTTGAACAAATGATTTTCTCTTTGACATTGATGACAACCATCTTGTTAATAATCTCATCCATACACCTTTGACATCAAAGACAATATTACCAACAATCTCCCCCTTTGTCATTGATGGCAACTTTGCAAAAAAAATAATCTGTGAATACAACAGGAACATAATACTCCCTCTTTCTGCACTGCTCCCCCTTCTATATCTCGCCCCCTTTGACATCAATGGCAAAGGGAAGGTTAGTACTTTCTCAAAGAAAACTTCCCCTTTCTGAAACTCTCCCCCTTTGACATCAATGCAAAGGGATGCTTATTACCTCCATATAGAGTGTGCATCAGCTGATCTATCTTTGAATTATCTTTTCCATGGAGCTGAGAGATAATGCAATGATTAGCTCCCCCTGAATTTGTACTTATAAACTTAGTGATACCTCTTGTGCATGAAATGCAGTTTGCACAAGCATGGATTTCTCCTCCTTTTCTTGCTCCTGCTTCTTTTTTCATACTTTTGAAGTTTCTTCCTTTTGTTTACTCATAGCTTCCACTTTCTTAGTTTGCCTAGGAGGTTCCTTAAAAACCACTTCTACAGAAGCGTGCTGTATGTCCAAAGTTGTTGCACTTATAGCATATGACATTGTAATCTAGTAAAGGAGCAAATGGATTGTAGTTTCTATTTGAAGACCCATAAGGACTTTTGTTATTGTGCCATACAAAATCATTTCTTGCACGTGCCCTACAATCTCTAACTCTATGAGCAAAATGATTACATAAATAGCAATAAACATAAAAGGAACTTCAGAACCTGGTCATATGAGTTTGGAGGGAACGATCTTTTGAATGTATTTTTATCTTTGTTGTCTTCATGATGAATTTTGGTTTTCTGAGGAATGCATTTTCTTTCTACTTGCTGATAGGACTTTTGATAGGGCTTTTTAGGGCCTCAACATAACTTTTTAGGGCCTCAACATAACTTTTTTGGTTTTTTTTCATTTGACTTCTTTGGTGCCTCAATGGAGTCTTCTTTATTTGCCATCTTATTTTCATTATATCCAAGACTAGTCTTTATAAATGGTGACCTCTGTCCATTTATAATGTCATCCAAAATGTCGGCACTCTTTTCAAACTTAAGACCCCAATTTAGCTTAGCCGTCATTTTCTCTAGTTCCTTCCTTAGGGAGACAATCTTGGACTCTAACTTCTCGCAGTTCTCTTCCTTTGTCTTTAGCTGAATTCTCCCTTCCTCTTCCATCATTTTTGCCTCGTCTAGTTGAGTCTTTAAGTTGATGATGATTCTTTCATATTCCTAACGGTTTTGGGACATTTTTGCTCTTGACTCGCAAACCTCTTTTTCATATTTCTGTAGCTGCAATTTTTGCTTCAAATTTATTTTCTTAAGCTACTTGATCTCGCTTAAGGCACAAATGAGTTCTCCTTCAAGATCCACTTCTCCATTTTCGTTATATTCTTGTAAATACATCTCTTCTTTTCCTTTACTCACAAAGTTGCTTTCTTCTGCCATGGCATCATTTCTTGTGTCTATTGCTATGTGTGCTCTTTAGATCTACCTTCTAGCGGTTAGATTATACTTGAAGGAACCGACTCTGATACCAATTGAAGAGCACACACTTATACTGAGAGGGGGGATGGATCAATATAAGCTAATCTTTACCAATTTAAAACTTAACTACAACAATACCAATCACACAACATCAACAATTAAGTATACAAGAAGAACACAAGATTTACGTGGAAACCTTTTCGGGAGAAAACCACGACAAAGGATTGCTTATATAAAATTCTCTTACAAATATTTGTAGGCATCAACTTACTTAAAACACCAATCCCCACTTTCAGAATTTGTAGGCACCAACCCACTAGAGATGCCAATCTCCATAACTGAGCACCAACTCATCAAGAGACACCATTCTCTTCTTTTAGGAGGCACCAACCTCTTCTGCGAAATATCACTTTTGGGATGTTGCTTTTTTAATGGATGAACATATTTCTCTTCACAACTCTGGTTATATTTCCTTCTCAAATCTTCATATATTTCCGTCACAACTCTGATGATATTTTCGTCACAAATCTCTGCTCAAGATTTGCTATTAAATCTGCTTGTAATTCTTCATTAAATTTGCTTATAAAACTGCCTCACATCTGCTTATAGATCTACTTTTAAATCGAATGATATTCCATTACTTTTCTTACTTTTTAACCTCCATTCTATCTTCCTTTTATACCTTGTCAAATGCCCAACAGAGGCGTCTCTATGAAGAGGGACGACTTTATTAAAAGAGGCGACTGTTCAAAAAACAACGATCCAATTAAAGGGTCAGCCAACAATTAAATAATAAATGCTTCTCACAAAGTTGGCCAGGAATGATAGTTAAAGGATGACAATTTAGTGGCCTTTGGTCTTAACCACAATCATTGATTTTCCTCTGGAACAAATGATTTTCTCTTTGACATCAATGACAACCATCTTGTCAATAATCTTGTCCATACGCTTTTGACATCAATAACAATATTGCCAACAAAAGGTAGCGTGCTAGACAAATTCATGGGGGTTTAATCTGTATTTATTGTTGGGCATTGCTACCTCCGAGGTATTAATTGCTGTTTTAAATAGAAAATAAGTGTAAAGACCACAAATAGGATCTCAAGCAAAATTAAGCAATATCCTTCAAATCCCAACTTAAACTAAATTCTGAAATATAAATCAACAACTTCACAAGTCAAAATTTATTTGCAAAATTTCACCTTTCACATACAAATCGCCCAAACCCTAGGCGGCTAGGGTTTTTGGTGGTTTCAGCCCCTAAAACACCTCAAAAAATTATAAAACTTTGTAGGGATGTAGGGAAAAATATGATTGATTTAATTTCCCAATCAAATTTGACAAAAAATGAATTTTTGAATTTATATGGTGAAAATACAGCTGAAATTTATAAATTCAATATCTCGCAAAATACTCGAAATTTTAGTGCAAATGATAGCTCAAAATAACTATAAAATTAGCAGCTATCAAACAAAATTAGAATCGAAATTTTCCACCTATGGGAGATCCCTCAAAACTAGTCCCAAAGTTCTGAAAAACCTAGTTACAACTTTAAAATTATGCAGATAATTTTTTGAATATCAAAGCCTTGAAATAAACCCTCAACGATGCCTCTCAAGCCTTCAAACCAATTCGTTCCTCTTGAGAAAAATATAGAAATAATTTTAAATATTTCCGAAGCATAAATTAGCCCCAAAAACATGCAATCTCACCTCCCAGGTAATTCGCTCCACTAGGGAAAAATAGCAAAAAAATATTAAAACCATAGGATAGGGTTTCAAGCAACAACCACCTCCCAAAATGGTGTTTTCTCAACCCTTAGGTAAATCTCCCAAGGAAAAACCAACAATCTTGATCTTGAGACAAATCGCCAATCTTTGATGACTACAAAAACCCTCTAGATAGTTCGCTATAGTCCTTCAAGCCAAACCATTGCAGCTGCAAATGTTAGATAAAAACCCTCAAAGGCGTAGCACAATTTTCGATAGATAGGTAGTGTTAATAACCACCATTTATACAACATCATAGCTCTTGGAATGTAACATTCTCCAAGAAACTATGCCGAAGACAATCAAACTTGACATACTTGACTTCTTTTCCAAATATCCAAATTTACCTAATCTTCAAATGAGCCCTCATCCATCTTAAATAGCCTCCTCCAAGTGTAGCGCTCCAAAATAGAAAGAAAGGGTTAATCTTTAAAAACAACTTAAGTCTTATAAGCCAAGACTCATAAATTCTCCCACTTAAGTGAAATAAATATAAAGTACCTTTTTCCAAAACATAACTTAAAATTAGAAATATAAAGTACATTTTCATTAGTAACTCTTCACAAGTGGTTCACCATGTCCCATAACCTTCCTCTGCCCTTAGCCATTGGAAATAAGAATGGGCTAAGGGTTCCACAAGGATCTTAATAAAAATGGGGTCATTACAATAATATTGTTATTTCTGCTTTACAAATCATACTCTGTTGGTCATACAATAATAATTTTTGAGTTAATATCGAATGCATGTATGTCCATGTTGACGCATGTGTGGGATTTGGTGTAATATTGTAATGCATGTTAATGCATGTGTGTGATTTGGGAGAATCTTGTAGTGCATGGTAGTGCATGTTAGAGCATGTGGGATTTGAGCAATGGGTATTTGTATTTCTCCTAATGATTACAAGCAAATCTGTAATAATCGATTGCATACAAATTGTTTGACAAAATGCCTACAATTTAAAAATTTGGAATTTTGCAGGTTTGGTATAATATCCCCTGGTTGGGGATATTTCAAACCAGTTTTTGTAGTCTTGAGTTTTGATCTCATGACCACACTTGGAAACAAAGTCAGAATAAGGAACTTGATCAATTTAATTGATCTTATATAATATTTTATGGGCACAAACTAGCATGGCTTGCATGTGACATGCACCCACAATAACTCGACCTTCATGAGGCATATTGAAGCTAACAATGCCAACATATGTGCTGCTGCACTCAGGAAACTAAAATATTAATTTTAAATGGAATTTTCGCCCATCTCATACAATATGAATTGTTTGAAAGAGAATAGTTTGTTCTCTTCATATTGATTTTGTCCATCTCTGATTTAAGCAAACCAATGTTGACTAGAAGGCTCTTGAGATGAGTCATAGAATAGCAAAAAACAAATCTGAAAAAAGTGCAGCAGAATTTTGGTGTTTAGTAGAAGTTTTGCGTCTCTAAAACTTTTGAAGATCATATTTCTTCAGGAAGAACGATTCTATAGAAGCTGGCATCTAGGCATATGTAACATAGTGAGAGAGGATGCTTCCATACTCTCTGTAGGAGTTATAGTAGACGAGTTAGCTCTTTCATATTTCTACCAGCTATGCATAGGGCTTCTGTAGGACATTGGTTGTCTCTATAATATAGTGCTTCTCATGCTCTTAGTTACAATGTACTCTATGAACCTTTACATTTGTGGCAGGGTAATTCTATTCATGAATGAGACCAGATGACTTATTTTTTAATTAATTTTATTGTGTTTCTGCAACATTTAGATGTGGAAATATAATTGTATGGATCTTAATAATTCTAAGCAAGTTTTCTAGGAATAGTTGGTGTTGGAATATTGTCATTGTTGTCAAAGGCAAAGTGAAGGGCAAGCTATGGACTCACTCAGAACTCCGGACTAGCTTAGTAGCTTCGGACTCGTCCAGAGCTTCGGACTCGTTCAATAGCTTCGGACTCACCCAGAGCTTTGGACTCGTCTAGTAGCTCCGGACTTGCCCAGTCAACAGCGACAGACTCGCCTAGTAGCTCCGGACTTGCCCAATCAACAACGACGGACTCGCCCAGTGTACTGGACAACAATTAACATGGCTGACCAACAATAAAAAAGTGTAAGTGTGACATATGTGAGGAAGAGAAGGAAGCAAGTTTGTGGAGAATAAAAAGATATATCATACAAACACATGCAGATTTGAATAATGGAATTAATTCTTCCTATCATTCGAGCATAAACAGATTTTTGTGGAGAAGAAGAAGAGGAGATTGAATTTGCCATCATTCGTTGATGAAGCAACAATAGTAAGGTGGAAGATTGTTTCAGTAGAGATTGGTGCCTCAGGTCAAAGAGATAGGTGTCTCTTGGTAAGTTGGTTCTTAGCAGTGGGGATTGGCGTCTCTAGTAGGTTGGTGGCTACAAAGTGCTTAGCAGTGGAGATTGGTGTCTCCAGTAGGTCGGTGCCTACAAATTGCTTATCACTGGGGATTGGTGTCTTCAGTAGATTGGTGCCTACAAATTTTGTAAGAAGAATTTTATCTATGGCTGGATTTGGACAGTAGATCCAAGCAATCCCTTCTCCATGGTTTTCTCTTGAAAGGGTTTCCACGTAAATCTTGTGTTCTTAATTGCTGATGTTGTGTGATTGATATTATTGTGATAATCAATTTGAAAAAGTAGAAGTTTACCTTATATTGATTCACCCCCCTTTTCAATATAAGCATGTGCTCATCAATTGATATCAGAGTAGGTTCCTTAAAAAACAATCTAATCGCTGGAAGGTAGTTCTCAAGAGCACACATGGCTGGACAAGAAGGATTTTTCACAAACAAGGCTCCATTGTTCGATGGAACAAACTATGCATTCTGGAGCATAAGGATGCGAACATATCTAATGGCCCTTGGCTTTGATATATGACAAATAGTAGTAATTGGATATATAACACCACAAACTCCACCAACAGATACAATAGAAAAGAAGGCGAGTGAAAATAATGCAAAAGCCATGAATGCAATTTTGTTAGAATTATAATTTGTCAAAGTAATGCATTGCAATTTGGCAAAAGACACTTGGGATAAACTTCAAACCATCAATGAGGGTGATGACAAGGTAAAGAAAGCTAAGCTTCAAACACATAGAAGACAATTCGAAAGTTTGAAAATGAAGGACGAAGAAAACATTGCAGCCTATCTGCTTCACGTGGATAAGATTATTTAACACCATCAGAGGGCTTGGCAAAATAGTTGAAGAATCCGTAATAGTTCAAAAGGTACTAAGGTCTCTACCCTCAAGATTTGATGCAAAAGTTTCTGCTATTGAAGTGATAAAAGATCTAGACTCATTAACAATGGATGAGTTGCATGGGATACTCTATGGCTTATGAAATGAGAACCAAAAACGAAAAGCCATAAAAAAGGGAAGCAACCTTCAAAGCTTCAAAGAAAGGAAAAAATAGAGAGCTTGAATCAAGCAATAGCACCAACGATGAACAAGATGAGAAGGAGGTCCTATTTGACAGAAAGCTTAAAAAGGGATCCGACAATACAAAGGTAAGCTACCTTTCAAGTGTTTCAATTGTGGCAAAATAAGACATTTTGTTGATAAATGTCCACATAAGGATGATAGCGATGATGAGGAAGGGAATAAGAAGGAAAGCAAATCTCAATACAATAAAAGCTTCAAACCAACTGAATATAAGAAAAAGTTTGGTAAGCACAAGAAAAGCCTCTATTTCGAAAATGATAGTAGCTCAACTGAGGAGAGCGATGAGAGCATATCAGACAGTGACAAAGAAGAAACTTTGTTCATGTCAATAGAAATAAAAAGTGATGTCATGGCAAATGAAGACAACTTTGTGAGTGAAAGAAAATAAGAGATGGATTTAGAAGAAGAAGAATATGACGAAAATGAAGTGGATTTTGAACGAGAACTTATTTGTGCCTTAAGCGTGATCAAGAAGCTTAAGAAAAAGAATCTGAAACAAAAATTACAACGTCAAAAATATGAAGAGGATTGTGTTTTAAAAACAAGAATGTCACAAAGTGTTGAGGAATCAGAAAAGACTATCATCAGCGTTAAAATTCAACTAGAGGAGGCGAAAATGATAGAAGAAGAGGCGAGAATCCAATTGAAGACAAAAGAAGAAAATTGTGAAAGGCTAGAGTTTGAAATTGTTTCCTTGAGGAAGGAACTAGAGAAAACGATAGCTAAGCTAAACAGGGGTCTTAAGTTTGAGAAGAGTACCGAGATTTTGGATGATATTTTAAATGGACAGAGGTCATGATTTATAAAGACTGGTCTTAGATATAAGGAAAATAAGATGGCAAATAAAAAAGACTGCAATGAGGCACCAAAAAAGTGAAATGAAGAAAAACCACAGAGTTATGCTGAAGCCCTATCAACATGAAGAAAGAAAATGACATTCCTCAGAAAACCAGAATTCTTTACGAAGACAAGGATTAAAATACATTCAAAATATCACTTCCTTCAAGGTAGGCACATATGACCAAGTTCTAGAGTTCCTTTTATGGTTTTTGCTATTTTTGTAATCATTTGGTCATAAAGTTAGAGATTGTAGGGCATGTGCAAGAAATGATTTTGTATGGAACAATAACATAAGTTCTTATGGATCTTCAAATAGAAACTACAATCCATTTGCTCCTTTAGTAGATTACAATGTCATATTCTATAAGTGCAACAACTTTGGACATACAATACACTTCTGTAGATTTGGTTTTGTGAAACCTCTTAGACAAAACAAGGTGGTGGATAACCTTGGCAAGCAAAAGGAAGATCATATAAAAGTTTGGAAGAGGAGGTAGGAGCAAGAAAAGGAGAGAACTATGCTTGTGCAAACTGCATTTCATGCACAAGAAGTATCACTAAGATCATAAGAAAATGCACCAATTCAGGGGGAGGCAATCACCGGATTATCTTTTAGCTCCGTAGATTCTTTGGTGATATGCATTCAAAACACAGAGAAAGATCAACGAATCAATATTCTTTGTGAGAGTGATGATGCAAGTGATGGTACTGTTATTAGAAATAAGTCAAAGAAGCAAGTGTTGACCAAATTTGAGTTCTAGTCAAATGAGGTCAACCCCTACTATCTAAAACTTTTGGAGAAAGTTCCATGCATCCTATGGGGTCTCATTTTATCCTAGATATCTTGTTTAGCCATGTCCTAGTCTTGGTTGAAGTTCTTTCCTCTTGAATTGGCCTAGTCACCATGGTCAACTTGGTCAAACCCTGGTCAAAGGTCTATTTTGTGTCAATTTGTCCTAGCATGGTCTTTAAAATGCTTCATGTGGTTTACAAGTCATGAATTGGTCATTTCCTAAGTTTCATGAGCAAAAAGGGGTCCTTTGGCCACTTTCTAGTTCATTAATGAGCTTGTACGGACTTCTAAAGGTACAAAATTTTCACCAAGATTAGTTGTAACGTGGGAGAAGTCATAATCAGGTCAGGATCAGTCAGATTGCAGTCAGAGGTTAGTTACAATCAAGAACGATGAGTTTCTCCTTGTTTTTAGGGGGTTTTGGGCACTTGGACGGCCCCCATGATAAGATATTCAGCTAAAAACGTGGGTGGGGTGTCTCTTCACCTCTCCACATCCATTTCCACGTTTAAACTTCAAGGAGAATGCAAAAAATTGCATCTGCAACTCAGTTTCCTTCATTCTCCTCTTGGCATGCAAAGGAAGGTCAACTTCAAACACTTGGTACAGAAGGTACATGCAGAGTTGGGAGGAATGCTTCTACAGGTGGATTGTACTCTGAATGTACTTCATTTTCATAATAGGTGTTGTGTTTTGGTGCCTCCTCCTTTATGAACCATTAATAACAATCTAAACAACGTTTTGTAGAATTGCATCCAAGAGGGGTATACTTATGCATCTGTTTTTGATTTTCAGAGATCCTTGGGGATGTGTGGTCTTGATAGGATGTTTTTAGGCTGGAATCAAGCTCTCTCCATGATATTTGAAACACCTAACACTTCATGTTTCATTGTCTTTGAAGGAGTTTTCAAATAGTGCTAGTTACATGAAGTTTGCAGAGTTGGGTGTAGGTCTTGAGTTTACCAACGTCCAAAGAGCTCCATGGTGGTGAAAATGTGTTTGAAATTCATGTATGAAGATCTCTTTCATGTTTTCATCTTGTGGGAAGTCCAACTAGCACCATTCCAAAGCCACATTGCCTATATTCACTTGTTTGCTGCGTTCTCACTCACAGTCAGTTTATGCTTGTTTCCTGGAGGTTGTACGGATATGGGAGAGTTGGAGAAACATGGTGGAGTACATTTGGAACTGTAGCACTCCCCAAGAGTCATGGTTTGCATGTCATGAAGGTCTAGGATGCAATACAAACAAGTTCTCACTTCAGAGAAGTCATTTCCATGTTTGGGCTCTTAGTCCCCAAATGCAGAAAACAAAGATCCTATAGTTTTTGTGGATTAAATTTTGATATGTTAGAAGATGCTTTCACCACTTTTCTTGTTTTGGCTTTGTTGTCCTTTATACCTAGTACAACCATGCCAATTTGGTAGCCAAAGTCTAAGTCTAAGTGGAAGGTGAATTGTGAGCTCCTCCAAGTTGCCAAGAAATCACTGAAAGAAGACAGTGACATCTACAGGGTTTCCAAGGAAGGTTGATGTTTGCACCATAAAAAGAAGTCCTAAGCCTGTTCTTGCAAGAGGGAACTTCCAAGCACTCCAACAAGCAACTTTAGACTTCTTGATCATGAGAAAGGAAGTGATTACATGAAATGACTTTTCTTGGTCATCCCCTGTCTGTACACAAGGTACCTAGGGCAATGAGGGCAAGGTTTCAATGGTTGGCACAAAAAATGGTGAAAGAGCTCCTAAAAGAGGAACTAGAGCCTAAGTGAAAGTCTTGGGAAACTAAATACAATTGAAGAAAGCTAAATACACTACTAAATAAGATAAAAATGCTCCATGAAACCTACAGGCTTATGAATAGACACCTACAACCAGCCTATTTGGAAACTAGTGTCAGTCAAGAGGAAAAGATGGTTTTTGGAACTCAAATGGAGTATGCTAGTAGGTGAAATGAATATGAGGAAGTGCCAGTAGAAACAAGTAAGTTCTATATGTACTTTGAGGTAAAAAAACCCACCTTGACAACCTACAGTCAAGCACGATAGGCATCTACAGGCAGAGGAGGATTAGTAATGACTGTGACAATCAAGAAGTGAGATGAAAGGCATATGATGAAGAGTTGAACTTGTAAATGATGAGAAATATGTTGCATATTTAAAATGCACCCAATGGTGTTTTAGAAACACTTCAATACCCAATATCTCACATGGACTAGAAATTAACCTACAAGCTTGTACTTCTGCCTCTATCAAAATGAGCAATTCTTGAGGTCAATTCTGCCAAGTGGAAGTTGTGAGGTGTCCTAATGATCTATAAGTACATAGGGATCATAGAGAAAACACCTATAGAGACATCAAGAGCTCTCACAACCATCCAAAATCAGATAGGGCTATGGAGATGGCTGTCACAATCAAGGCTATATGAGATTTTGAAGTCTCCAAGGTTCATAGTCAGGTAAAGAATTGATGAAACACTTGAATGACCTCATAGGATATATAAAGAAGGTCCACAAACATATAACAGAGCTCAGATGACCTATAGGCAAAGTCTCCAGGCAAACAACTCAGTCAAATACCCTATACCTTGCACACAATGTGATTGTGAAAACCCAGTCTTGAGTTTTGAATCTTTTGGAGGCTCTATCCTTAGAATTGGGAACTAAAATTTGGTAGGGAGCACCCCTATGACTTGGGGAACATTCTCATACGTTTGATTTTTGTGAGGAAGCAAGGCACATATCCTCTGTTTGGTCTCAGAGGAGGGGCACTTTTGCCCTGCAGAAGGGGGCAATTTTGAGGAATAGAGACCAAAAGCATGAACTAGAAGATCTGAGCACCCTCAAGATGATTGGAATAGTTGGTACACACCCAAATAAACATGATAGACCTTGCTAAGAGATTGGAGATCAAACGAGGTGACTTGGACAAGAAGGTTTGCAGGCAGGGCAGTGAGGTAACATGCAAATCTAGCTCCAAGTGGAAGGCCTTTTCAAAGTCTAACCTTACCAAGCATCCAAATGCTTTATTTCATGTGTGGAAAAGTATATTGGAGGTGTCCAAAGGCAATGGATTCAGGGAGTCCATCAAAGTAGGTCTTTTGAACCTAAAAGTGCAGACAAACCTATTCACAAGGTCTAGACCCAGTCTTTAAGCATGTGACATTATCATTCTTGGCTAGTGAAGAACCATTCCAATGATTGAAGCATTTTTGTAGGATGCATACAGAGGTGTATGAACTTTTGGTTTGCAGAGGAACTCATCAAGAAGACATTTTTGGCTGGGAATGAAACAAACCCCTCACAGAATGCAGGGAATGGCTCAAATGGCCAAGTTGAAATGTTCATAACTTTCATGAACTAATGCATGGGACCTGGAGGCATTTAGGAGAGTTAGAGAGGGTCCTTGAGGAGCCTTCAGTGGAATTTGGAGGGAGACCCAATGTGAAATGGCTATGAACTAATGTTAAGAGTCCAGGTCACTCAAAACCCCTGTAAAACCCTCACAAGGACCCGACTGGAGAGAGAAAATTTTGAGTTTCTAAATACAAGGGGATGACTGAAACTACTTGGAAGTTACAAAGGACTCTCATAAGAGCTCACACATGTACTTTGTTTGTACGGAATTGTACGGACTAGGGGAAAACCAATCTTGATTTGGCCATTTTGAGTGGTGGAAAAGCTACAGGAGTTAAGAGATGAAACAAACTTTGGGAGGAAGCTTTACACTTGAGCTAACTCCCAAAATTCACCTCATCTCATGAATCATCTTCTAAGTGTCTTAACCAGACTCTCACTTTCAGCCAGTCCAGTGAGCTAGAATAGTGAACACTTGGGAAAGTGGTGAAAAGCAGTTAGGGAGACCTTTTAAAGGCTTTTTCTTGAAACTGATGTTTTGGGAGACTTTGACAAGTGTCATGCCCCTTCGTGCACGGATCAGTTATGAGAATTGATGAGTTTTGGATGTCAAGTGGAGAAGGTGCATGGAAAAGAGCCCTTTGAAAACTCCTAGTGATGATTTTGCATGTCCACAAGAATAGGGATGGTCATGCATCAATCCAATGCAGGGGGGGACTTTTTTGTAATCCCTCTTGCTCATACCAACCATCAGACCTGACCATTTGCAGTGATAGGGGCAGTTTTGGAAGGCAACTTAGGTGGGTAGTTTCTTATGTCAAATTGGCAGTTTTGTGCTACTTTTCACTATCTTTATGACTTGTTTTAGACAAGTATACACTATGACATGGCATAGCTCGACCCACCTCTCTTCCACATGCAATTGTAACTGATTGTATCAGATGGACACATGTCCAAGTGACTCTTGGACTTCCCTTCTCTCTACCTTCACAATTCTTCTATAAGAGTTGGCCATTTTGGCATTGTTTGATCTTTCTACCTGGGTATGGCGAAGCCTTGCCAAAATTTTACCTTGAATCAATAAAGACAAATGTTTTACCTCATTCAAAGATTGCATTAAGTGTACATGCTTGGTATTAGTCTTGTGCAAGTGTAATTTCCTTTACCTTCACATGTTGATTCCATTGGTACCTAGTGTATTGTGTTTTCCTTCTTGTAGGTCAACAAAAAGTGTCTGAAGAGAATGCAGGTGTAAGTGAGTAGGCTGCTCAATAGAGTGTCTTAGAATGCCTATTGTTTAGTTCCTCCTACTCTATGTCATCTACAAGACCCCATGTTGAAACATTGATGTGAGAGGGGAGATTGATATTGAATGAAGTTTATGAGCCATTTGTCATTAGTTTCAAGTGTATGTCAAAGGTAAGAGTAGAGCACAATCTTTTGGTGTATCACCTCTAATAGAATAGGTTTATTTCCAATTGTTATAACCCTTTTCATCCCTTTAAGTTGTTAGTAGTAGGAACATGAACCTAAATGGTGCATCAAGGGGAGCTAGCCCCTAATCTAGAGATCTAACTCTCAATCGGGATACCCACAGCCCTGGGGTGGTTCCATTGTGCCACTGGAATGAGGAGAAGTTGTCCCATCTCCTCATTGGGTGCAATCAAGTAACAACAACAGGAACAGACAAAAAATGAAATGTTGTGTCTTGGAATTCGATGATTACAGTATACTGATCATAGAGAATGAAGCCATTATGAATTGGAGTTTCCACTGTGAAAGGAATCGCATATATCGTAGAAGCTACAACAGAATGAAATTAGTCAGGGTGCAAAACAACTTACAACAAGCATGGGCCAACGTCAAGTACAGATTGCAGAAGGTAGCTCATATCTAGCAAGTGATCAAGCTGGGAATGTGAATGAGCAAATGGAGCATGATATGCATATAGAAAGGGAAGTGGAAAAGAGGAGTTACCATTTGAGCAACTAGAGATAATCCAGATGGATGTAGATGATGTGAAAGAGCCCAAATTTGATCAAATTCAAGGAGAGCAAATGAGAGAAGTCCTTATGAAAAAGGATAGGGAAGAGTAGAAAGACAATCATTCAGTTGTGGTGATGTTGAAGAAGTTGACATGGATGTTTCCCATGATTTATTTGAGAACATTCCTTTGCCATTGATGTCAAAGGGGGAGAGTTACAAAAAGAGGGAGAATTACAAAAAGGGGCATAACTATGTTTTTGTTGCATTTACAGATTATTTATTTGCATGGTTACCATCAATGACAAAGGGGGAAATTGTTGGAATATTGTCATTGATGTCAAAGACAAAGTGAAGGGCAAGCTATGGACTTGCTCAGAGCTCCAGACTAGCTTAGTAACTTCGGACTCGCCCAGAGCTTTGGACTCGCTCAGTATCTTCGAACTCGCCCAGAGCTTCGAACTCACTCAGTAGCTTCGGACTCGCCCAGAGCTTCGGACTCGCCCAGAGCTTTGGACTCGCCCAGTAGCTTTAGACTTGCCCAATCAGCAGCTACAGATTCACCCAATGTGACAGACAACAATTAACAAGGCCGACTGACAATAAAATGTTTTTAATTTGCAGTCAGATATGTATTAATGATGGCCGACTACCTTTGAAGAGATTGTATCACTTGGGAGAAATCACACCCTTTCGAAGAGGCATAAGGAAGGTATAAATATATAGAGAAGTTGGAGAGAAAGAACGGAATAGAAAAAAAAAGAAATAAAAAAGTGGAAGTGTGAGATATGTGAAGAAGAGAAGGAAGCAAGTGTGTGGAGAGTTAAAAGATATATCATACAAACACATGCAGATTTGAAGAATGGAATTAGTTCTTCCTATCATTCGAGCATAAGCATATTTTTGTGGAGAAGAAGAGGAGATTGAATTTGCCATCATTCGTTGATGAATCAATAATAGTAAAGTGGAAGATTGTTTCAATGGAGGTCAGTGCCTCAGATCAAAGAGATGGGTGTCTCTTGCTAAGTTGGTGCTTAGCAATGGGGATTGGTGTCTCTAGTAGGTTGGTGCCTACAAAGTGCTTAGTAGTGGTGAGTGGTGTCTCTAGTAGGTCGGTGCTTACAAATTGCTTAGCAATAGGGATTGGTGTCTCCAGTAGGTTGGTGCCTACAAATTTTGTAAGAAGAATTTTATATGTGGTTGGATTTGGACAATACATCTAAGCAGTCCTTTCTCTGTGGTTTTCTCCCAAAAGGGTTTCCACACAAATCTTGTGTTCTTAATTGTTGATGTTGTGTGATTGATATTATTGTGATAATCAATTTGGAAAAGTAGTTTACCTTATACTGATTTACACCTCCCCTCCCTCTCAATATAAGCGTGTGCTCATTAGCTGGAATGAAAAACACTATTACTAACCATGTTAAATGGTAACTCAATTGCTGTTATTTATGAATTTTGTCTTCTATAGCTTATTATTGATTTAATATTTATTAACTATTTTTTTCATTCTAGTTTTTGTTAAGCTGGCAAATGAATGAGACCAGAGGATTTATATTTCTATTAATTCTGTTCTCTGCGTTTCTGAAACTTTTTAGATGTGGAAATAGAATTGCATGGGTCATAATAATTCTAATCATGTTTTTTGGGCATAGCTTGAATTAAAAACATTATTAATTACTATTTTGTTAAATGCTAACTCAATCACTGTTATTTATGAATTTTGTCTTCTAGAACTTATTGTTTTAATATTTTATTAACTATCTTTTCATTCTAGTTTTGTTTTAGACTTGTGTGCTTGGCATACTAATTAACCAATTATTGGATGTTCAGGTATTTTTTGAAAAGAAGATTTGATCGTGGATCATTTGGAGAGGTCTGGCTCGCAGTCCATAAGAATTGTACTCAAAATGGAGACAGATTCAACTTATGGATGCATGAAAGACTTGGTGGGGACTCAATCAATAACGTGAGCAATTGGTTCAATATTAAGCATGGAAAGTCAACAAAGTTTGCATCAAATGGTCATTCAAATGACAATCATTATGGTTTAGAAAATGACGAAACATTCATTCTCAAGCGTATCATGGTATGTCAGTCTATATGTTTATGGTATATGTTTCATGCTATTATTTTTCTTTTATTCCATCTTTGAAGTTTACAAATAAACTTGCTCTTATGTCATGTAGTGTCCATATATAGAGAAATCTATTTCATGCTCAGTCAGTTCAGTCAATTTACTGCAATAGTACTGTCCTTTGTCATGTTCTCCATTTTTTTTTGGAACCATGCATCTTATATTACATCTTACAATACTAAAGATTGACATGCAAGCATGGCAGAGATTTTCTTTCCACAAAAGCTAGAAAAGGAAGTGCCTTACCTTTTTCCACTATGGGCAAAGAATCAACTTCCTGTCTAATAACATCTATTCCAGGCATAACATGTCCAGCTAAATTTTTCCTAAACGTGTTTAAGTTCCTTTAACTTTAAAACTCGAGATATTCTTTTCAGTGATAAGTTAATTTACATCGTCCTTTTCAAAACAGAGATTTCAACATCATACAATTTACCATAATCTTCCCATAATCTGACTATGCTTGCGTTTTCTTGAAGTGCCCCTATTGCTTGTGTGGAGTCCACAAATACTTTTTGGTACTCTTCTTGGACCCACTACTACAAAGATCCAGTGAAATAGTTACATTTGTTTTCATCTCGTTGTCCCCTTGGTCTAGATATCATAAATGATAAAACAAATCCGATACATCATTTTATCTTGATGGTCCAAAGGACTGTTATATAATATCCATCGCATATTTATATGAAAAAATATACCGTACCGATGAAATATATACTTGTCTATTCATGAATGGATGTAACTACTTTTGTTGCTAAATGATAACTAGCGATAAGCCCCAGACCCGCTAAAAGAATAATGAAGAATTATCTCGGAAAAATTTACGGGAACCACAAAAATCACCAAAGTGGAGAATTCAGTCCACCCGGACAAAGGATAATAATATGTTAATCCATATACCATCCGGGGCCCCACCAAATCATCAAAGCCATGGTGACAATGGATTTATGAACAAATCCACAAATTCCAAACAAACTAGCCTATACCGACGAGCTGCAACAGGACACCATCCCAACCGATCATCAAGCAGCCTCAGAAATGAAATTCAGAGAACTGAGAAAATAAAGTGCCCAAGCACTTTCATGACCTTTCTTGACAGAATGAGAGCAAGCAACCGAGATCATAAAGTATTTGTAAAAACAGGACCAGCCAATCATACCAACTAACTGGAACCAAACAACTGAGCTCATAGGAAGTGGAACAAACTTTGACAAAGCGTTTAAAATAACCATCCATCAAACTAAGTATGCAAAATTCAGCTACTAGTGGAATAAACAAACACATAAACAAAAGGAAGGAAAGCCATTAATGTGGGTGTCTTATATAACTTTGAAAGTCAGAGAGCAGTCACAAAGAGTTTGAAACTAAGTACTTTAACAATTCTTCAAAGCTAAGATCGTGAGGCAGGGCAAATTACACAGGCCCATTCAAGCCTCCAAAGCAGATTTATATGTTTATCATTAGAGCAAGAAACAACAGCTTAATAAAGCAGTATAGCATTTTCTGGGACATCATGACCCCCCACATATGCATCATTATAAAAAGGAACAACACCCTTGTTGTCAACTTTTGGTGGAGGAGGGCTAAAGGTTACTTCCTCCGAGAGCCAGCTGCCAAGTCGCTCCATTATCTCAGACTGTCTTCTGCTCAGCGTCCCCATGCCTTAAATGATAATATGTTGGTGGTGTATCATATCCACCCCTAGGCAGTAACAACACAATCTATGTCTTTGATATCCTCACGTTATGCAAAGGAACCGGCCACATTAGAAAGTGTATTCACATAGCTTAAGGACTACACCAGATCAAAAATATTCCATCTCCCTATGGTGTGTTTCGGGTCTAGAAGGAAGATTTGCAATAAGGAGGCCACATCCTCATTGCCCACATCATCCACCTCCATTGCGTGCATCCACATTCTTTTGATCCACATCGTTTAATGGGGGTTTTTAATTTATAACGCAAGGATGCCTTTAAACTTATTTGCCAATACTTCTACAATCACATTCCTTGAACAAATTTTCCCAATCTGTTGGGAGGGCTTTGTGTCATCCCCCATAGTTCTTGCAAAACAACCCATAACTGAACCAAAGGAGCATTGAGAGGATATGCAAATGGGAGAGGCAAGGGTGGATAATTTACACCCGCGTTCTCAATTGCATTCACCCCAATTTGGAAAATTGTCCTAAAAATCACCAACCTTTGAAAGCAGAGAGGTGATAGGAAGAACGATTCAAACACCCAAAAGCCCAAACCGATTGAAAAAGGAGAGCCATGCAAATAGAACAACCAACCATTTGAAGCCCCAAATTCACCAAATCCAAACTTTGACAATAAAAAGAAGGAAAAAATCCACCTAATGCATACGTGGAAGCAGGGGAAAGATAACAGTTCATATCTGAATTCGGCAAATAAAACAAGTTCCCAGTCAAGACGCTCCACCGCCGCAGTCAATCCATTGTTACCCACCGACGCCCAAATTTTGCAAATGAAATTCTCATAATCAAGTGGACAGATAAATGTGGAATGATTTATTGGAGTGATGACGTTGGAGTGTGCAAGAGGGGAGAGCAAAATTTCAACGCTGAGAGGCATTAGTGAGGCTCTTAGGTCAACTTACGACCACAAAAAAGAATGATGACAACCTATGCCAAGCAGCCTTGCCCATTCAAGAAGCCAAGAGGGGGCAACAAATTATATTTTCAAATGCCACCTTAAAATCCAAGGAGCCTCCTACCACTATCAAATTAGAATATAAGAGGAGCACCCTTATTAGCACTAGGTAGATACAAGTTTATCAAGACAGATTGGCCACATCCTTGACCAAAAGCTTTTGCAGGTCATTTGGGAAGGTGGGCGTGGGGCTGGCGGGGGCACAATTTACTAGGTAAAGAGCAAGCTTTATCAGGTAAAGAGGAAGCCTTGCGAAGCCCAACACCTCCATTGGCAGTCCAATCTGCCACTTAATTTCTAGCATGCTTGATGTGCTTCCATTGAAGATTACTGAACTTAACACTCAACCATCCAATCTCTTCAACCACCATGTTAACTTGCCAAGTTTTCATCCCCTTTTCTCTAATTGCCTTGATGATGATTTTGCATGTCCTGTAATGTCTCCAAATAGGAAAATTTCTGAATTCGAAATTTATTTGGAAACCGCAGGAAAAAAATTAAATTGTAATTTTTGTGACAGCAAACCCTAGCTGCCAAATAACTCCAAAAATAGCATAAAATTATATTAAACCCTAAGCAAAAATTGGCTGATCCAAATAAGCAATTTTATCCTTCCAAAAGCAAGAATAACCCTCAAACCGTAGACGCCTCCAAGCTGGATTTTAGTATTAATTTGCAGCTGAATTATTCCAATGAAACTCTCATAAACTTGCATAAAAAATATAGAAGTAATAAGCAGAATTTATGATGAAAATCTGAATGGATTTGGAGCCACAAACCCTTCAAATCAAATCGCCAAAGCTGGAAAAATACATAAAATATGTACTGAATATTTTTAGGGCAAAATGACCCTCAAAATATACTGAAACACCTCACAAAACTAGTCGCCACACTGCAAAATTATTGGAATAAAATTAGAATATGTTTTGACTTGGAATAGGTGTCAAAAACCCTTTCAAATCCCACAAACCAGCTCTCAAATCAATTCACCCTAGCTAGAAATAATCAATTCCAGCACCATAATCCACGCAACTCTTCAATGAGGGGTCTTTGTCACTTTCAAGTTTCAAATAGCTCCCAAGGTTCCAAACCCTATTTGCCCCACTCTCATTGCAATTTTTTTTGTATTTTTTGAATATTAGGTGCAGGTACAACCTCAAGATGAAGTTGCCCTATTGAGAAATGAGGGTTGGCATCCCCACTCCTTCCTTGCTTGAAGGTTTTCGTCTTCAAGGCAATGGCTCAAGCGTTTCATGCTTAATGACCAAAATTTGAATATCAATAATAACATGACTTCTCCAAATGAATCTTCTTTTACTTTTGTAGCCCTCCAAGTGTGGCATCCGAAAGAGGAAGGGAGGGAACTTAAAATGTTTTAAAAGACCTTTCCTTATGATCTTTTTTTAAAATCACTTAAGCCTTCATGACCCTTAAAGGTCCCTTCTTTAAGTGAAACAAGAAAAATAAAGTACTTTTCAAAAAAGTACTTTTACAAATATTCAAACAAAATATTCAATACTCTTTTCCCTTTATGCTTGTCCTTTAGCCCCCCAGAATAAGTTAAGGCTAAGGGTTTTCCAAGATGTCTCTATCAAAAGAGGGACATGACAATCCTCCCTGTCCAAAATTGCTTGTCTTCAAGCATTAGAAGTAGTCAAAATGCTATCTCCACCATGGGTTTTGTGCCAAACTTGAACCTAGGTCCTTCCCAATGGAAAGACCTCTCTTGGTGATGTCTTTTACAGCTGTAGATGAAGTTCTCTTGTTGTTTAAGCAAGCTGAAAATGAAAGACCAACATCGCCTCATGTTGTTACCTCTTACTCTTGAGCCCACGTGTTCACAAAATGTCCATAAGATGCTGAAAACAAGGAAATTGTCAATGTTGGCATCACAAGGGTGGCTGGAAAATGGTATTCCAGCTAGGTAGTCTTCAAGTATTAAGGCCTTGATTGCCCTTGTATCAACACCTGCACATGAAACAAACACATTAGTCAAAAAAATCATCTTCATCTTCTCTTTTGTATTTTTGGCAATGCTTTCTTTAGAGAGTATGGCTGCAAACTCATTAATGCTAGGTATGGTGTAGCCCCTAGCATCCTCCTTATCCATCCATCCAATGATTTTTCTTTTTACTACCTTGCTGCCCTAAGCATATTTCATTTTATGCAACTCATAACAGCTGCATATGCTCTTGATTTTACCCTTCAAACTCCCCAAATTAAATATTCAAATGGCTGGAAACTCATGTGTGGAAGTTTTATTTTCACCCTTGACCCATACATTCATTTGTTTCCTTGTATTGGAGTGAACCAACTACTTTACCAACTATTTATTTTGACTTTGAATAACCCTACAATTCTTTATTGAAGCCAAACCATCCAAGCCCAAAGTGTTGTCCAACAACTCTTTAGTGTCTATGCCATATAAAAGAGACACTATGGACATAAGTAAACAAAAGAAATCAAAATTGGAAAATATCAAAGAGCTGCCCTCTATATGTACTTTGATGGTCTTGAAAACACATGTCGGGTTCTCCAAGTGTGGAAGTTGCATACCTTGGAGGAGTGAAACAACAATTGAAACTTTGTTCCCAAAGGACAACTTACATTTCCTTGCAAAATCAGATTTTGAAGGGTGCTGTTCATTGCCTTTTTTACTTGGTTCCATGTGCAAATATTCAGCTGAAGTGGCTCATCTATCCTCTCATTACGACCATCACCCAGTGTCTTCTTGGTTTCAAACCTTAGGGTGTTTTTAACCGGCTGAGTTGACACCTTATTGACCTTCTTTCCAAATTGTATGCTAGGCTGAATTGACATAAAAGAGTCAGAACTTTCTGAGTGTATTCAGCAAATTTCTTCCCATGCCATTTTCAGATCTCTTTATTTTCTTCAAATATGGAATCTTACTTCCCCACAATACCAATTTTAAGCACAAATTTTCAGAATTGGCAAAAGAAAAAGGGATTAATTAATTCTTTCCATATCTTGGGAACAAACTAGTATTGACTCCTCTCAACAAACCCTTGTTCACTTTAGCATGCCTTAGAAATCATATTTTAGCATACCTTAAAACCCATCTTATACAAAGAAGAATTTGGAAGTTCTTTTCACATCTTAGAGGCTGCCCTATATTCCCATTCATTGATTTTTTTGTATGGGTAACCTTTTTCCACTTTTTCTCCACTCAACATGCCTTGTATGCGACTCCTTTTCTTCATGAGAGTTGGCTGTTCCAACTCAGAATTCATGTCTTTAACAAAAAAATTCGCTGCCCATATAACCTGCCCCTTGTTGAAGGCTCTTTTCATTCTTTTTGAGGTCACAACCATGGGTGCCTCATTGCTCAATCCTTGAATTTCCAGTTTCTTACTTGCTGTTTTGAATTTCAGCTTCATAGTTTGAAGGTTTTGTGTGTATTCTCCAAGGGAGTGCAACTGTTGTACCCCCAAAACCACATCAACTTCTCCGATATAAATCATATGGAAATTTTCTTCAACCTTATGCTTTCCCAAAGTGAGTTTTAAATCATAAATCTTATGATGACAAGAAATAGAAAATCCATCTCCTAGTGTTAACTTCAAACCCTCAAAAGTAGTATTTAAGACACACCTTGTAGCCAACTTCTTATCAACAAAATTATGTGTAGGCCCATTATCTATGAGTATAGTGACTTTTTTTGCCTTGCAATACTCCTCTAACATTAAAAGGATGACAGTTAGGAATTCTGGTTATTGTTGCCAAGGTGCCCACCGTGCTTCCTTCAATGTTTGTAGCTTGCTCCTTTGCATTAGGGGCTGTTTTTGCTCTTTCAACATTGTTGTCATTTGTTTGCAGCGCTTTCAAGGGTCCTTTGGTTGCAAACTCTTATTTTGATGTGAAAAAGACTTTGAATTCATTCGCAACCCCTTCGGATGCCTTTCTCCTTGTTGGAAATACCCTTTTTTCTGCTCATTGAGGTCTGATTTTACCAAATTCTGAGTTGTCTCCTTAGGCTGCCTTGCCCTTCTTCCTTCCACATGTTCCACAAAATGTAAGGCACTGTTCTTTTGCCTTTGAATGGGTAGATTTTGCACTATGGGAGCTGCAAGCTCACAATCTTGGGCCCTTTTTATGGCCACTTGTAAATGAGGGTTAAAAGCTTTGACCAATTCTGGTAGGGATTTAGTTAACCCTTCAAAGAACCAAGTTGTGAGTCTATTTTCTGAAACATCATTTACCAAGGTGGGTATCCTCCATACCCCGAACAATTATGATTTTGTCTTTATTCCCATGGAATCAGCCATAAAGAATTTAAAATCAGAATTGAGAACTTTTTTAAAATTCAAAAAATTACCGGGATCCCATGCCTCTTGGTGCCAATAATTGTGGACTTGAATCAAGGAGTCCTTGTGCCTTATATCCTATAGATTTCCAATATTCTCTTCGATCACATGACTCTTTGTTGGGCTGTCTTGAAAACCAGTCAATGGATATTCGAAGGTTGGTGCAAGTTCTTCAAACTTGAACCCTTGGCAAACAACAAGTTGTAATATCTCCAATAAAATCACCAATTCAATCTTTGAGAATTAAATCGCCAATAGTTGAATTAAATCCCAACATTAAGGAAATCGTTGAAAAGTACAACTTTCAGGAAAATTGTTGGAAATCATCAAATCGTAGGTCTATTATGAAATCATAGGTCTATCATGAAGTCGCAGGTGTTAAGGAGATATTACAGTCAGTAATAAGCCAACAATAATGGAAATTGACATTGTAGCTATTGGGGAAGAGCACTACACTTAATTTGGAAATCGCCAAAAAGGGAACGTCATAAATAAAGCAACAATCATTAATTACATACTAGTCTTTACTTATTAAAGGGGAGCGCCCCTAATCAATGCAACATTAATTATTTATTAATTAATTAATTTGTAATCAACATTGAATTGACAAAAGGTCACCACCTTTGGAGCGGCCATGTCATTTGATGAAAGGATGTGAAGGTATAAATATTCAATCGTTGGTATGGAAGAAAACATTCAAATATATAAACCATGTACAAGCATTATGCTTTAGAACGACTTTTAAGGACAAAATCCCTTAATCGTGTAATTTGATTGCAAGGATGAAGACCCTTGTAATCATTATATCCCAAGGACGAAATCCCTTGAGGATTTATATTTTATTATTAATATAATTACTTTTATTATTTAAAATATTATTCTAAGTACAAGTTTACATTTATAAAATATTATTTCAAAAGGAATTCCGAGGAATCCAAATCATTAAATAATATTTTGATTAGGGATATTATAGTGGTATCAGAGCTATTTTCTTGCCAGCGTGTGAACCATGGGGTCACTATACAAGGATATCGTGGTCGGTTTCAATTCGTACATAACCATTTCAGCAAAAGATTTGAAAAGAAATATCTTTTTTGGACTTTATGGAGTTGAGTGAGTCACGGAATGGACAAGGGCACTAGGAGGAAGATGAGTTCTTGAATCATCATTATGGCAGTTTTGAATATGAAGAGAAATCAAATTTACAAGAGGTTTCTGAGGGGAATTCAAATTCCATGTGTCAGGGGTTAGCAAAGTCAATGATAACAGTGCTTCTTCTGCAAGAATTGCCCTTGTTTAAACAAGCTAACAATCTAACGATTAAATCAGATTGGAGACCTATCACATTGTGCAAAGAGTTTGAATCAAAAGAGGAAAATTGCAGATTTACTAGACATGGTATTGAAGTTACACCCAAAGATTTTCCAGAAGACATTACACTAAATTATAAGACACTATAATGGAGTGGACAAAATGCCAAACTTGAGGAATGATATGAATCGTATAGCCATTGATCTGGATTGTTCATCATCAAGTACCTTCAACCCACTTTTTACAATGAATTTTGGAACAGAAAATGGCAACGATATCTGGGGTGCTTCCAGTGATGAATCTCTTTTGGCTAGCAGTGGCAACATTTTTTGGTTGCATGACCATCCTGTGGAAAGAAATTGTTCATCATTTGACAACATTCCAAGGCATTTGGTTGAATTTGTTTCTCTAAGAACAAAAAATGATTATGGCATAAAAAATTTCAATGAAGATGGGTTGGAAATTAAAAACTGCATAACAATATCATGGGGCCTACCAAATTTCTATAAGCCAAGGCTTTTTAAAATTCAAGAAGATACTATACTAGAACAATTTGATATTACCAGTTCTAGGGCTATGTCTGGAGACTCTCAAACCAACCCTTATCTAGAAGACATTTTTGTCATGCTAGAGAAATCGGATGCAAGTATGATGGAAAGCCATTCATAAACAAAAGTGAAAGTAACTTTGGACTCAATGGGCACAAAGTTTAAGAATGAAAAGGGGTTCCTATTGTCCCATTGCCATTAAACTCCATAAGTAGCTATGATCCAACTTTTCAATCAAACTTTCCTACCACTTCAAGGGCTTCAAGCAAAATATCCAAGCCAAGTGTCTTGGGAAAAATGGAACCTTCAAAAGTAGGAAACAAAAACATTTCTTCTCCTCTATACTATTTGAAGAGAAACGAATTGAACTAGGATTTTTATGTTGGTATCGGTGAAGCCGGCAAGAGGGTTGATCTCTTTGAAGCTAGCCCTTCACGAGTGTCACTTCTGTGTGAAGAAACTCAAAAATCTTGTGAACATCTTACTGAAGAAGACGATAAAGTTTGTGATATTTGTGGGAATACGGGTTGCGAGGAAATGTTTGCTTTGTGCAGCGTGTGCAATGATGGTGTTGAGCACACCTACTTCATGCAAACTATGCTAGTTAAGGTGCCAGAAAGTGATTGGCTATGTAAACGCTGTAAGTTGAAGCAAAATGTTAAGTTAAAAGGATTGAAACACCTCCGAGCTTAACAATCATCTCTAAGCCTAAATGTTTAAATAGAAGGAAGCAAAATTCCTATGGCACAACACGTTCTAGGATTAACGCAAAATTGGACAAGAAGTTAGTTGAAAGAAAAAGAGCTTTGAAAGGTATTCTTAGTTCTACAAAAAGACAGGCTGAGGCTTTTGAAGTTGTGATGCACCTATATACCCAGTCTCATTCTTTGAGACTGGCAACCCAGAAAGACTGTGTAACACCATTTTGCAGAACGCATATCCCATGGTTAACTGCCTTTTAATAACAGGAAATGATGTCCTTGTTTAGACTAACTTCTCACTGTCCATCGAGCTCTGCCATAGGAAAATGGGATTCAAAAATCCCATGAGCTTTGTCCTTCAGGCTCGGCCCTCATCGACTTAGCCTCTGCAAACAACCCCTTTGGATCTCCTGAAGCAGCCTTTTCGTCTAACAGTGTTAACGTTGTTGCCATATCAAGTTCTGTTCTTTTTTTGTCTTTAACTCAGCCCAAGAGTTACACTGCCACCATTCTTTTTATCTCAGTTGTTTGAACTCAATCGGAACCGCATTCCATTTCACTGTGTGGATTCCTTTCTCAATAATATTGAATGAAGTATTGGTCTTTACAAGACCAATTTGGGTTTCAACTATGAGTTGACAGTGGCTTAATTATAACATGCAGACCCATTCGTGACGCCTCTGTCTAGTTGGATAGAAACCTACAGGGAGAGACTATTTTGTACTTCAACACTTTTGGCTATTTTCTTGTCAATCTCTCGACAATGACCAAGCTCGAGTTACCATATCTTATCATTTCTCGCATTCATTGCCTATACTTAAATGACTCTAAGGAGAACTTCAATATTATCTTTCAATTCGGGCTTTGGATCATACAACATACTAACGTGTACAGCTAAAAACTTTGAATATAGGATTGAAACAACAGAATAATCAAAATCCTATCAATCATGCATGGCGGAGAATCGTGTTGAACCGAATACTAATTATAGTTTCAATATTCACAACCCCAAGGATTCCTAACATGCAAACACCAGTACAACACGAAATCTCATTCTAAAATGCTTGGGTTATATTGATCTCAATATAAGACGTGTAGTACAATTGATCTGAGCAACAAATTCACTTCATTCACACATCAATTGTATACAAATCATCTCTCCTCCATACTCAATTTTCATATATTTACATCACAGGCCTAAAGGCCTGAAACCTTCCTCTTGACTCCTCAATCCTCTCCTTTTTCAACAAGAATGAATATGGCTTAATAAGCCCATTAGCTCAGATGGTTTGAATGGGAGAGAACCTAGTTTTTCTCAACTAATTGTAAAATATAGTCTTGAGAAGACTTATCAATTCTTCTTAACGTAGTCTTTCTCAATAAACATCCACACTTGGCATATAGCTCTATTTGTCTCTTCCAACGCACACAAAGGGAGCATATTTGGTGGAGTTCTAAATGGATTTACCAGGGTAGACTTACATCTCTAGAAGGTGGTAATTACATTTACATCGTGTTTTTAACCTCCCAAGTCTATTGCCAAGGTCACATGCTGTAATATTCCAAATCGGAATACTTTACAAGAATTCGGATTTCTCGTAATTTTGTTTAAATAAAATATAGATTTATAATTGAAATAATAATTTAAATAATTATGTTGAATTTAATATAGAGTTTTCGGATCTCAAACAATAAAATATAATTCCACAAGGGGTTTCGTCCTTGCGTTTGATAACAAGAGTTTTTGTCCTTGTATCTGGATTACGCAATTTAAGGGGTTTCATCCTTAAATGCCATTGTAAAGCGGCTGCTTATACAAGTTATATATTTGAATTCATTATTGGATGCCTCATACTTCCCCATCTCTTCTCCTTTATATAGTCTTTAAAAACTTCTTGCAAAGGAGGCGTCCCATCCAAGAGGCACCCCTTCACCAAAAGATGTGACCATTGACATTTCCGTTAACATTTCCGTCAACATTTCCATTCATTTTCAACAACATTTCCGTTCATTTTCGACAACAATTCCGTTTATATCCGTTTAATGATTGTTGTATTAAATGGCATCACTGCTCCTTGGTAGCGATTTCTCCTTGGCAGTGATTTCTTCATGTGAAGTGGCAGTGCCTCTCCTCGAATTCAGCGATCTCCTTTTTGGGGATATTACAGACCTCCCTTCTTTAGATTGCTTGTCTGCAAGCAATTTTAAACTCGATTGTACACTCCACAACAAACTATAATCTGCTCCAAGCTTAGTTGTTTCTTTCCCCATCCTTGCAAAATTGATTGCATTATTATTAGTTCTTTCTTGCAAGGGATTTTTACAACTGTTCTTTCTCGGATCCCAGAGCCTTTTGCGATTATAATCATTGTTGTAATAATCAATGAGCTCTTGGCTGAGCATTAGGATCTTGGCACCTTTACGTACTCTAAATTGATCATTTCTTGGGCTGCTAATGCTCTGTTCAAGCTCATTTGTCACCAAATTTGCCCTTACAATCTCCATTAATGACTCACCTCCACTATCCACGAAGACAAATCTTTTCTGTGCTATTATGGAGATCAAGCAATGGTTCATCTTTGATAAAAGATTCATACCTGTTTTCATTGTGATAATATGACGAATTTATGGTTGTTATAAGATGATTCCAACATTTGTTTCGCTGTTCAAGTTCAAGAACCATCGCCTCCAATTCGGGCTCAAGGAATTGTTTAAGTGATGTTCGGATGTTTTTCAACATTGAATAGTTTACTTCGATCGGCTGCTCCTGCAACTCAAGGTTGTTGCCTAAATCGTTGTCAACCATCCAAATTTATGCTTCTTCGGTAGTTTCTCCGTGATGACTTGTTTGACTGAATTTGGCTGCCATTCATCTTCCTCTGGTACACATTTCCCATATAAACGATAAAAATCTTTGAATGTCAATTCATCCCTTATCACAGGATCAAGATTCAAATATTTATTGTGACATGCATTAATATCATTGAAAATCAACTCGACCTCATCTTTCTGTATTGGTTCCTCTTGTTGAAGGAATATGGGCATGGTTGGGCGTACATAAGTCCTTGAGGGGAGTCCTTCACGACTGTTATTAAATGTATAACCCTGTTGTGCTTGTGATGATCTTCCCTCACCATTAGAATTCTGAGTTAGCGAGTTATTCAACTGCTGCATTTGTTGAACTAATTGTGACATCAACGTAATTTGCCCTTGGGCCCATTGGTCAAACTGTGCATCATTTATGTTGTTTATGTTGACCTTATGATTTGAATGCATAAAGCTTATCGAAACCCTCAGGTTGGCAGGGTGAAAGGCTCTAATACTACTGTAATATTCCAAATCGGAATATTTTACAAAAATTTGGATTTCTTGTAATTCCGTTTAAATAAAATATAGTTTTTATAATTGAAATAATAATTTAAATGATTATGTTGAATTTAATATAGAGTTTTCAGATCTCAAACAATAAAATATAATTTCACAAGGGGTTTTGTCCTTGGATTTGATAACAAGGGTTTTCGTCCTTGTATCTGGATTACACAGTTTAAAGGGTTTCATCCTTAAATGCCATTGTAAAGCGGCTGCTTTTACAAGTTATATATTTGAATTCATTATTGGATGCCTCATACTTCCACATCTCTTCTCCTTTATATAGTCTTTAAAAACTTCTCTCAAAGGAGGCGTCCCATCCAAGAGGCACCTCTTCACCAAAAGATGTGAACATAGACATTTCCGTTGGCATTTCCATCGACATTTCCATTGGCATTTTCGTCGACATTTCTATTGGCATTTCTGTCAACATTTCCATTGACAATTTCGTTAACATTTCCGTCAGCGTTTATGTTAACATTTTCGTCGACATTTCCATTCATTTTCGACAACAATTCTATTCAACATTTCCGTTCACTTTCGACAACAATTCCGTTTATATCTGTTTAATGATTGTTGTATTAAATGGCAGCGCTGCTCCTTGGTAGCAATTTCTCCTTGGCGGTGATTTCTTCATGTGAAGTGGCAATGCCTCTCCTTGAATTCAACAATCTTCTTGGGGATATTACACATGCCCCACAAGAGTTACAAGGGGCTTAAAAGATTTACAATATAATTGGGATTTCCAAATAAAGGATTTCAGAGGGGGAAAACCAAGAACCCTATATAGAACTCCAAACTCTGACTTCTTAACTATGCACACACACCTTTAATGAGTAAAAACATGACTCTAGACAACTTATTAAACTCATATGGACCATTATGTGCAGAGTTTATAAGCATTGAAGGATGCTCCTACATGAAGTTGGACCTGCTACCAAAAAGTTGGCTATTGGAACTTCTAATTCAAACCTAGGATCTTTATGTTCAAATCCAAAGCCTACCTTTTCTAGGGAGAACTCACTCAAATGTTATCTTTTTCATTATATTATATGTTTCCTTTGGAAACTTCCCTTTCCTCAAATGTGCCAAAACCATGTCATCTACTTCGAACTCTTGTTCCCTTCTATTTTGTTCTGCACGTTGTTTGTAATCCATGGCACTCTTCTTTAGTCTTTCCTTTACTTCTCTATGGACATCATGCGTATGTGCTGCATAGTCCTCTTTTTCAACGCTTCTTCTATTCACGGTAGTTATATTTCTCAATTCACAAACTCCTTTAGGTTTGTAAACTTACACAATCTGAAAATGATTCATTGCTGTACTTCTATTTACTAAGTTGTAAGCAAACTTATCATGTCCCAAAGTTGTATTACATTGTTTAGGGTTTTCTCCAACCAAGCATCTTAGTAAACTTCCAAGGCTTCTGTTTACTATCTTTGTTTGCCCATCTATTCGTGGATGATAGGCTGAACTGAAACTCAACTTTCTGCTCAACTTCTCCACAATCTTCTCCAAAAGTGCCCAACAAACTTTTTCTCTCTATCTGAGACTATGATCTTCAACAAGCTGCACCATCTTATGAACTCTTTGTAAAAAACATTTTTGGCAATGTGTGTGGCATCACTTGTCTTCTTACGTGCTATGAAGTGTGTTATTTTTGAAAATCTATCAACAACAATGAAGATAGAATCATTACTTCTTTGTGTTCTTGGCAGCCCAACAATGAAATCCATGCTTAGGTTCTCCCATGGCTTCTTTGGTATTAACAAATGTTGATACAAACTTGTATTCTATTTTCTTCCTTTGGCATGTTGGAAATCTGTACGCCCTTCTAAAAACTTCCTCACATAGATGCTCATCTTTGACCAATAGTAACAATCATTTAGTTGTGCCAATGTTTTATCAACACCAAAATGACTAGCTAAGCCTCCATTATGCTTATCCCTTATCAAGTTGTTCCTCATTGATCCTTGATGTATACACAATTGTTGTCCCTTGAACAACAAAACATCTTGCAAAAATTATTCTAGCTATGGAGTTCTATCCATGTTGGTTGGATTCATGCACGCTGCCCATACATCTTGACAATTTAAATCCTCTTCATATAACTTCTTCATTGAGTCAAACCCAATGACTTCCACTCTCATTTCATTCATCACGAGAACTCTCCTATTCAATGTGTCTAGAACTTTATTTGACTTGCCACTTTTGTGTTTCAACACAAATGAATAACATTGAATAAATTCAAATCATTTCATATGCTTTTGATTTAGCCTATTTTGGCTGTTTATGAATTGCAGTGCTTGATGATCCATGTACAACGCGAACTCCTTGGGTATCAAATAATGTCTCCACTTCTTGAGAGCTAAAATTGGAGCTTTGGAAGTCCTTAGCAAATTTTAGCGTGAATTTTTTTTTGTACATGGATGATACTTGTTAGTGTTCATCTCCTATAGCTCCTCCTCTTAAGACAAAGGTTGGCCCATTGACAAAGTTGGCTGAGGCATGGCACGTGTTGTGTTGGATCGATGATTGTGCAACCTGAAATGAAAATGATAGAACCATATTTGAAGTTTAATAGTTGTAATCTAGATTGATCAGACATTGATCTTTAAACTGTTTGAGAAAACCATTCCAGGTTGAGGCATCTTATTTATCTAAGTCACACTTTTTGGTGTGTTATATTTGAAGCGTGAAATTCATTGAACTTCATTCAAACCCTTGAGATTTGCCTCATTTGATGATTAAAATCATTTGAAACTGAACGTTGTATTTATTGTGTCCTAAGAATGCCCTATTTTCATTACAATCAATTTTTTTCGGTGCATGTGGTGTAGGCTGCATCTAGGCAAATCATCCTCCAGTTTTTGTGCTTGTCCTCTCCTCGCAACTGACCTGTTGTGGTTCCATCCTTGTTTTATACCTCCCATTATGGTTTCTTTGTTTGGTTTACTTGATTTGGACTTCCAAGTATCGACCAGTTTTGATATTGAAGCCTCTATCTTCCCCCATATTCTCCACAACGGATTTTCCTTCTCCCTAAAAATTTGAGAGTTTCTTTCCAGCCATAAATTCCAAATTATAATGATTGGACTTATTGTAATTTGTACATATGGCCTTCAAAATTCCAGTTTGAATCCTTGCTGCCTATGCCAATATCCACTTCTTTATTGATTTTGGGCCAGCCCTTCTTACTTCTCATTTATGCAAAAATATTCCCCAGATCTTCCATGCCATCTTAGAAAGCAGAAACAGACGATCCTCATCTTCTGAGTTGTTCTTGCAGAAAGGACATCTTGTATGGTCATGAAATCCACTATGGGTGAGAGCATCATATGTTTGGACCTTACCTAAAATTTCCAACCATAAAAAATAATTTGCCTTTGGAAGTCCATGCTTGAAATTGTTGTACTTCCCCTTTATCTTTTGGAATTAATTCTTCATATGCCTCTTTAACTTGAACGTCTTGTGATTTGGCCTTGTTTGATATAAGCTAATCACTCTCTCATATTTTTTTTGGGCCATAGGTACCTATGGCCATAGTCACAAGGTTCAGTGGGATCTCCGCCGAATCTAGGAAAATTTGCACTTTTTCTGGCGGTCAGATTAATGCAGCAGGATCGGCGTGTTTTTTAATATTAAATTTTGAAAAGTTAGAAAGTGACAAAAAACCCTAAAAACACCTTGTCGACGAGTAGAAACGCTAAAAAAACTTATAAATTCACGTAAAACTGCATAAATTAAACACGCTGAGACAGTGAGAAATAGAAGGCAAGTGATTTGTTGACTCTTGAGAAGGGCAAGCGATTTGTTGAAGGTGGAGTGCGATTTGAGGACGACCGAGGAAATACATAGTAGCTCGACGATGCAGGGAGCAACTCAGCACCGCAGGAAAGAAAGCGGGCAGAGAACGCATGCAGCTAATGCATGCAGTAGTGGATGCAGGCAGACAGGGCAACAACAAATGTGAGCAACTAATGTGGGCAGCAATAGGCAGACAAAGTAGGTATACGTCGTTGGACCGACTAGATCATGATCAGGAGAGAGGTAGGTCCCTGCAAAACTCTTTTGTGTTAGTTTAAAATTTTAGGGTTAAATTTATTAAATTAAAATAGGACTTCGATTTTTTTTAAATTTTTTTTTTTTTTGTTTGTTTGTTTATTTTTTATTTTATTTAAATTTTGTATATTATAAAATATAAATATTAATAAATTGATAATAATAGTTATTCAAATTATTTTACTAAATAAAATGAAAATATTTTATTATTATTTTTATTTTCTTTAATAAAATATTTTTAATATAAAATATATATTTGAATTATAACATAATTTTTATTTAAATTTAAAAATAAAAATAAAAATTGATTGTATATATTTAATATTTATAATTTATAATATAAATAAAATAAAATATAATAAAATTTAAATTTTTAAAAAATATAAGAATAATATGAATAAATATTATAAAATTTAATTTATAATTTAAATATATATTTTATATTATAAATAAAATTATAATGATATTATTAAATAAAATATTAAAATCTATTAATAAATTTTTTAATTTATATTTTATAATATAAATAAAATTAAACTTTAATTTTTACTTTATAAATTTATATTTTATAAAAAAATTAAATTATAATTTAAAATTTTAAATATATTTTTTATGTTAAAAATTATAATTATTTTATTAAATAAAATATTAAAATTTATTAATAATTTAATTTTTTAATTTTTATTTTCTAAATTTATATTGTATGATATAAATAAACTAAAATTTTTAATTTTATTTATGAATTTATATTTTATAATAAATTTAAATTTATTTGTTTATAATAAACTTAAATTTTATTATATAAAGTTTTAGTCTATTATAAAGAAATAAATATAAATTTAAATTTATCATAAATATAAATATATTTTATGCTTGTAATAAATAAATTAAAATATATATATATATATATATATATATATATATATATATAATTATATTTTTGTTTAAATTTAAATTTATATATTATAATGTTTATTTTTAATATTTTTATTTTTTTCAATTTAAATTTTATTATTTATTTATACATAAAATTAAACTTTAATTTTTATTTTATAAAAAAAATTAAATTATAATTTAAATATATATTTTATGTTAAAAATTATATTTATTTTATTAAATAAAATATTAAAATCTATTAATAATTTAATTTTTTTATTTATATTTGATAATATAAATAAAATAAAATTTTTATTTCCCAGATTTCTATTTTATAATATAAATAAAATTAAACTTTAATTTTTATTTTATAAAAAATTATAATTTATTTGTTTATAATAAATTTAAATTTTATTATATAAAGTTTTCGTTTATTTATATTATAAAGAAATAAATATAAATTTAAGTTTATCATAAAAATAAATATATTTTATGCTTTTCAGAAATAGATAAATATAAACTTTAAAATATAATTATATTTATGTTTAAATTATAATTTATAATTTATATATTTATTTATTGATTTTTTCAATTTAAATTTTATTATTTATTTATGCAAATGATTATAGTCTTATAATATTATTGTAAATTTGTATATATGTCATTTAGTTAAATTAAAAAAATTATTTTTTACATAATTTTTTAAATGTGTATTAAAAAATGTTTATAAAACTTTTGCAGGGCAGTGAAGGACAACCTATCATTATGGCAAGTACTGCGCTTGAGAAGAAATACATTGTTCAACGAAATGCAAATCCTAGAAATATGAAATGCACTCTTTGTGATTCAAATATCATAGGTACTATAACAAGGGTTCGCAACCATTATTTTGGAGGTCAAGATGTGAATATTTGCCTAATAATGACGGAGGACCCCATATATGCATCATTTTTTAGTCAACTTTGAATCAAATATGAATTGAAGACAGTTGTATCAGCAACTGAATCTTCGAAAAGGGCTAAATTCAACACAATTTGACACGGTTTGGTTCATTTTTTAGCTCAACGCGTTCCCCAACGTCTATGGAAGCTAGTAAAAGTGAACATCAAATGTCCCACTCCTAGCCTTCTTTGAAAGCCATGTGGAAGACACAGGAAAAACATGAAGTAGATAGATTGGTGACCCGTTTTTTTAATGCAAATGCCATCCCCTTCAATGCTGTTCGAAATCCACATACGAAAGCAATGGTAGAGGGGATCACCAATTTCGGGAAAGGGGACACAATGCCATCTTCTGAAACCATGAGAATTGTTGTGTTGGAAGAGGAGGTGACATCAATATCTAGTGAACTAGATAAAATAAAAAAGCACTGGAGAAAATCAGGTTGCACAGTAATAAGTGACGGGTGATTTGACACAAAACGAAGGCTCCTCCTCAATATATTGACCCAATGCCCTAAAGGGTTTATGTTTGTCGAATCAATTGATACAAGCAATGAGGTGAAGACTACAGAGTTCTGTTTCAATTGCATTGACGTTGCTATTTTGGACATTGGTGAAGAATATTTTGTCCAAGTTATCACAGACATTGCAACGAATTGTAAAGCAACATGGGAGCTTCTTATGGACAGGTTTCCTCATTTGTTTTGGACTCCATGTGCAACTCATGTTTTGGATATTTTGCTTGAAGATCTTGCAAAGTTAGATTGGGTGAATAGTGTTGTCAGAGAAGGGAAACAAATTTCCAAGTATATACTTAATCACCCCTTGACCTTGACCTTATATCACTCATATGCAAAGCGTGAACTTCTTTCTCTAGCTGAAACAAAATTTGCATCTAATTTTATCACTTTGCAAAGGGAGGTGGAGGAGAGGACAACATTGAGAAGAGTTGTCACCAGTGAAGAATGGGTACAATCTAAGCTTTCTAAGGAAAATGTTGCAAAGGACATCGAGAGAATTATCTTGGGTAGTTCATTTTGGGAGGGTGCCGAGAAGACTCTTAAGGTTTTTGAGCCACTTGTGCAGTTATTGAGATTGGCTGATGGCATGAAACCTTGTATTAGTTTTGTTTATGAAGGCATGGAGCACGCAAAAGAACAAATTAAAAAAACACTAGTAGATGAGGGTGATGAAGTTCAACACATTTGGGACATTGTAGACATCCGATGGAACATGTTACATCGACTTATACATGCTGCAGGTTGCTATTTAAATCCTAAGTTTATAGAGGTGGATCATTATTCAAATGAGGAGGTGAAGAATGGTTTATTGGCAGCAATAGACAGGTTGGTTCAAAATGAAAATGACAAGCCTAAGATGAGAAGGCAGCTGACTACATTCAAGAACCAAGAAGACATGCTTTCCCTCAAGGAAGCACAAAAAGACATTGGTAATATGGATCCTCATTTATGGTGGCAGACATATGGTTCTACTCCCGAGTTACAAAAGCTTGTCGTGTGTGTCCATAGCCAGTGTGCCAGTGCTTCTGCATTCAAAAAAAATTGGAGCATGCATGATTTGATCCATACTAATAAGAGAAACCGACTAGGAGCCAAAAGGCTCTCAGATCTTGTGTTTGTCCACAACAATTTAAGATTGCTTGAGCACAATCTTGCAAAAAAAGATGACAATCTTCTTTTTGGAGATCCATCATTTGAAGGAGCTGAGGAGAATATTGATAGTGTTGATAGTGGATTTGTTGATGGTGTTAGTGCTAGCTTTGATTTTGAAGCAGGGCTTGATGTTGCAAATGTTTGAAAATTTTGAAGTTTTATTTCAATTTTGAGCTTAGGCTCTAAACTATGGACTATGAATATTTTGCTATCTTTGAATGTAATTCAAGTTTGAAACTCTTATGCATTTTTTAATTTTGCGAGTGTTAAATTAATGTTCATTGTTTAGTAGATTGAAATATTTTGCATCTCTCTCTCTCTCTCTCTCTCTATATATATATATATATATATATATTTCGAATCGGATTTTTCGGATTTTTTTTGAATTTTTTCAAGAAGTCCGGATTCCACATTTTTTGGCCTTTCCGAATGCATTCAGATTTCCGAACCTTGTGACTATGCCTGTGGCTAAGGGACCCTAGACATGACAAAATGGTTGGTGAGATGCCAACTCCTAGGTGGTGTTAACTAACTAAGCTATTAAAATATAAAATATGACATGAATATTGAAAATCAAATTTAAGTACATACTGTTCTTCCCATCAGGCAATCTCCATTCTTCAGCTCCAAACACCTTTCCATCACTAGAAATTTAGAAAAAATAAAAGTTAAGTGTCTTACATCATTTATCAATCATACTCTTCCTTTTTTTGTCATTCTTTGCTTGATTCAACCATGAAAATGTACCACTGAGTGCACATAAAGACAAATTTTTATGCATAGATGTTTTTCTTCTTTTTAATCTTGAGATTGACTACTTTTAATGAAGAGCAAGCTCTTCTGCTTTGGGGCAGTCTTCTGAGACTAGCTTTATTTCCATGGAGGGAAAATGATATGTATAAACCGTCTTGCCTATTTTTATTCTCCCCCAGTTGGACCCTAGATCTACAACAATGCTTCCTATTCACTTGATATGTTGCTATGAGATCTTAAAATTATGCGTTTCCATCTTAGTTTCCTAAATGATACTTTTATTTGCCATTCATTTGCCCTGCCCCTTTTTCATTGCTTCAATAATTACCATTGAGTTCTTTTTCACCTAAAGTTTTTGCCATCCCTTTTCCTTAGTCGGACTCATTGCTTCTAATAATAGAGTTATTGCTTTTAGTATTTGTATCTTGTCCCAAGTGGACCAAAAAAATTAATAGAGGTTGTTCATCATCATCTTTAAAGATCTTTCCTCTTGCTAAGATTGGATTTGTTTTTGCAGCATAATCAAAATTGAGCTTAACCCAATCTCTTGAAGGTTTCTTCCCCAAATCCTTAGGATTTTTTAGTCACTTCCTACCAAACCTATTTTTTGGGGATCTTATTTAGCTTCCATCATTTTAGAATATATCTTCTTCTTCATATGGCTTACTTGATATGGGCTTCCAAGTATTGAAAAATTATGATTTGAAGCTTTTTATCTTCCCCGATAATCCTTCTCCTTTAAAATTTTGGAGTTTCTTTCCAACCATAGATTCTAAAGTATAATGATTTGTATGGCCCATATGGCCTTCAAAATTCCATTCTGAAGTTTCTTGGCCACACCAATACTCAATTTCTTGTTGATTTTGTGCCAGCCCATTCTACGTCCTTTTCTTTAAAGAATCTTTCTCAAATTTCCCATGCCATCTTACAATCCATAAATTTACGATCCCCGTTTTCTGAGCTTCTCTTTGCATAAAGGACATCTTGAACGACCATGAAATCCTCTATGGGTGAGACCATTATATGTGAGTGTCTTACCTGAATTTTCTAACCATAAAAAAGAGTTTGCCTTTGGAATTCCATGCTTGAGTCACACATTCTAATTTGGAAATTGCCTTCCTTCCCCTTCAACTTTCTAAAAGAATATCTTGTATGCCTCTTTAATTGAAATGTCTTGTGATTTGGCCTTGTCTGATATAAGCTGATCACACCCTCACTTTTTTTTGCTAAAGGTATGTAGGGTTAAGGGAACCTAGACATGGAAAAATGGTTAGTGAGATGTCAACTCCTTGATGGCATTAACTAACCAAACTGCGAAAATAAAAATGACACGAATTTCAAAAATCAATTTAAGCAATGGCTTTTCGGCCTATATGACGATCTCCATTCGTAATCTCGATGTGAATTCCCGCTATTAGAAAGTTAACAAAAACAAAAGCTAGCAGCTTTCATCATTTATCCATCACACTCTTTCTTCTTCTATTGTTCTTTGTTTGAAACAATCATGAAAAGGCAGTACTGAGTGCACAATTTTTATCCATGGAAGTCTTTCCTCTTTTTGATCACGAGTAATATGAATTTTAGGAAGGAGCAAGCTATACCACTTTGGTGCAGTATCTGAGATCAGGTTTATTGCCATGGAGGGAAAAATGATGACTTAAAACCATCTTGCCCAACTTTACCATCCCCTAATTGTTTGCTAGATCTGCCACTGTACTTCCTGTCCACCGGATATGTTGGTATGAGATCTGGAAATTCTCTGTTTCCATATTAATTTCTTGAATGATGTATTTTATTTGCCAGTCATTGCATTGCCTCTTTTTAACTACTTCAATAATTAAAATTGAGTCCTGTTCCTTGCCATCCCTGTTCCTTCGATAGTGTTTTTCATTCTAAGAGATCCATTGGTTCTGTCTTATTATTTGTATTCAGTCCTAAGTTGACTGAAAACATTAACAAAGATTGGCCATCATCATTCATGAGGATCGTTCCTTCCACGTGATCTCCTGTTGTTCTTTCTGCTGCAAGGCTTGCTGTCTCACTTACAGTCCATACTAAGTTTTTAATCCTGATCGGTTATTCCACATCAATCTTAGTTTACTGAAGCAGCATAATGGTTGGTCTCTCCTCCTCTATTAGCCACCTTACTAGGTGATTCGTATCATGGGCATTGAAGCCCCTGATATTCCAACTTATGATTTTCTTGGCTAATGTTGGGGGATTTTGCCTCAGCTATGGTACTCCTTCACTTTCTTATGACATCTCTTGATGATTTCTGATTGGATTTCTGTGTTTCTATTTTCTACATTGGTTTTTCTTTTCTTTCAGCCTTTACCCATGTACTTGGTAATGTTTTTTATGCTGGTGTGCTTTGGACCACATTTTTGCTTCTAAGATTCCATTGGTTTCACTGTTTCGGCTCAATCTCTTTCTCTGCCTCGTCTTTGCTTGATTGTGGTTTTGTTTTCTTAGCTCTTTCTTCTCAGTTTTCAAAGGCTTGTGTTCCTCATCACTATCTTTCTCTGTTTTGGGAAATTGGGTTTCGCAAACCGCTTATCCATTGTCCTCCTCTTCATTTTTTTTTAATCTATTATCCTTTGTGACTGAAAGGCCAAAATATTTTCTTTTTCCTCCATCTTATCTCTATTTCCTTTTGTTTTTAGGCCTATTTCTAACATGTTTTGATCTCCCTAAAGCTGGTATTTCCTTCAACTTTTTTGATATCGTAGATATCATTAGCTTCTTCCTCTTGGTTCTCTGTTTGCAATTTTCTCTGATTTCTTTCATGATACTCTGTTTCATTATCTGGTTCCTCTACCATGGCTCACTTTTCTACCCTCTGAAATACTGGCTGAGGTGTTTGTCCAACTGTTTTTATTATTTGCAAAAATATCTTTCTTTAGTGCCAAAATAATCACATGATTCCTTTCATAATTTATTCTTCTCTCTTATTCTGATAATTGTCTAGGATCCCATTTCTTTCTATTCTCTATTTATTCTTTGCTTTGCCTTACCTGTTGCTTTGAAACCCCATATTGTTTTCAAATTTCTTTTCTATCCTTTGTTGAGGCTTGCACTATTGAGAGCTTCCCACTTGGACATAGAATCTTTCTTGGTTTGTTAATACTGAATGCTTCGTTATCTTAGGTTTATGGCAAACAAAATCCATATTCTTTCCAATTTTACTTTGAATAGCCTTTGTTGAGGCTTGCACTATTGACAGCTTACCACTTGGACTTAGGATCTTGCTCGACTTGTTAGTGCTAAATGCTGGGTTGGCTTAGATTTTTGGAAAACCCTTTCCAAATGCCATATTTTATGACAAATATGGCATGTTAAGGCAAACCATATATAATCTAGTTTTTTTGATGCCAGGGTTTTAAGTATGTGAAACGTTTAATCCTTGCTGGAAGAGGTTTGGAGAGATCTATTTTAACAAGAATCCGTGCATAGGTGGCTAGGTATTTTTCCTTAGTGACATCAGCGTTGCTAACAAACTCTCAAATAATATTTCTAATATTTTCAAAAATTGAATCATTCCACAATTTTGATAGTCATCCAAATAATCAAATCCACACATGGTTTTCCCATCATTTCCTTACCTAGATCAAATTTTGGATTCCATGGCTGTAAATATAATCTTACATTCTTCATAAATCAAGGCTCTCCCTAGCAAGTCCTATCTCTACCCTATAAACTCTAAAAGTTGTTAGCAAATACAAACACTAAATGAATGAAGAGAAATTGGAAGGCACATGACACACTTACTTGTGTGTGTCCATCTTTTATTAAGCATAAATAAGTTACATTAGTTGAGGGACTTGATAACTGAACATTAGTTAATAGCTAACTAATAGCTCATTACTAATTTTAAAATCCTTAATGAATAGCTCCACAAGATCTCCCAATATGGGAATGCCATGTCATGGAGACAAGCTCCAATATGCTTCTACCGAATAGAACACTCTTCACTTACATGATATCCTTCATAATGATATTCATATCCTTTATATAGACCTCTATCACTAATAATGGATGGGTACAATCCTAATTCCAATGTAGGCTAACTTGTTATCCAATATACCAATTCTACAAGTTACCTATTTGACCTCATATATTAAATCAATATAACTAACTAATGGGGATGTGTGCCACATGTTGGCATCTCCATTAACCCATATACACCATAATATCATATCCCTAGGTACATAACATGCCATCCCTCCTTGACATGTTTCCTCCGTGAAATATATGAAGAAACCAAGGAATGAGTGTTCTTCAAATCATTGCACACTTGCCTTCATGCTCGATTATCTAACAACCCATATGTGAGCTTGGTAGGTGATAGCTCATCAAATTTGGTTTGAAATTCCATTGCGCTACCTTGATTCCATTCATGATCATAGTTGGCCCTCCTTAGTGTTCATGCATAATGATATTTCCTATGATTCCATGCTCCATATTTTGCTGCACTACTCTAATTCCATGCATGACGATGGTAGTTCTTTTTTGGCTTCCATGCATAGCCATAGTGATTACTCCACTAATTTCCTGTTCCATATTCCATTACACTTCTTTGATTCCATGTATATCCATAGTTTTTGCTCTTTTGATTCCATTTATAACCATAGTGATTGTTCCTTTGATTTCCTATATAGCCGTAGTAATTGCTGCAATGATGCTCCCTAAAATCCTTTTATGATTGTTGTTGCCCATGATGATGTGGATGTCTATATGCCTCAACATTAGTATCATTTTTTGATATTTTGACCTTATCAACCTTTTCTTTTGCTTCTTCCACCTTTTTTGTTAGCTAGTGCCTTTGTATCTTGAGTAGATGAAGTGTTCTTTTCTTTTTGTATTTTTTTAATATTCTTCTTGTTCTTCATCTGAATCTTCCTTATGCTCTTCTTCACCACCTTCAAATTCATCCTCATGCTCTATCTTGACATTTCGTTGTTCCTCACTAGTGTGATATCCTGCAAAGTCACTGACTTTCTCTTGTATTAAAGCTTCATGAACTTGCTCTGCACATTTATATTGATTGTTCCCAAAGTCTCTAACCAAGGATATTTAAGAACAATATCCAAACCATCCATTTCCAAAGCATAACTATTTGGATGCAAAACATAGTTGTTCATAGTGAACTTCAAATCTTCAAAGCCTTGAATCCTTGCTTAAAAAAGATCTGCATGATACAAATTTTGTATCAATTTTGGAAGAAGAGGAATTTTTTTGGGAGAATATCAAATGGCTTAAGTGATCTGAACTTATTGAGACTAATTCCAAGATGCTATACTATAAGCTCTCATTTACCAAAGACATCTTCTTTGGCCTTAATCAAAAGTGGGTTGTGTGTGATCCTTTTTCTAGTTGGCAGTTTAGATTTGATGTTATTTGGTTTTCGTGTCTTGAACCCAAAAAATCTTGCTTTAGGTGCCTGTTAATCCAAAACAAGCTTGTTGTTGGGGCTGTCCTTTGTAAGTGTGGGTTTGGTAAGCCTTTTCGTACTTTATGTCGTGTTTTGGAAACAATTGAACATCTTTTCTTTTCCTGTTCTTTTGGTGTTAGTATCTGAAACAACTGTTTGAATGTCTGGTCTAAAGTTTTTTCATGTGATATTATGTGGCTTAATGTTGCTTTTGGGTATGTTCATACTAAGAAGAAAGAACGTGTGTTTCTTTAAAAGCTTTCGCTTGTTTTCTCCACTTAGATCCTTTGGTTCATTTGGAAATAGAGAAATTTAGAGGTTTTTCAATTTAAAGGTAGGATTCTTACTAACTTTTCTAGAGATAAGATAAGATAAGATAAATATATTAATGTCCGACAAATGATCACAAAAGTAGGCCAAAGGGACTGTAGAGTACAAAAGTGTCAGAGCAAAGCGGGAAGACCAAATGGTTTCCCAAGGAGAAAACAAAGCTGAAAGAGAAATAATACAACAAATAGCGGGAGTATCCAGAAAGGAAAGAGGCGAAGAACAACCCACAACCAACAACCCCAACCAAATGGAGAGGTGGGAAAATACAAAATGAGAGAACTAGGAAAAGCAATGAAGGAGGTCTATCAAGGAGTGGACCCAACTCTCCTAACATTTGAGGCTGTCGAGAAAAAGCTCAAAATAGATGGATAAATAGAAGTTATCATCAAAATTGTTTCCATGCAGATTTTTCTTCAACTAAGGGTACCATGAGAAGAGATGGAAAAGTTTTTGAAGATTGGTATGATGAAAATTACATCAAACTACCTCACATGGATATGGGTGGCTTTCCAAGACTTAGCGTCTCGCCTAATTGGAGGACACTTCATGAGTCTGCAACTAATGTTAAGATCACAAAATACGAATGGGTTAATAAAAGATGCATATTTCGAACAGGCTTGCAACCTGGACCCTGTACTAGTTGGCCTTTTTGATTCAGAGCTTAATGCTGAGGAGATTGCTGAAAATAATGAGCAACTTCTTTTGGTTCTACAGGCTTCCCTGCAACACTTTGAGAAGGTTAAGAACAAAATGGGTAAGATTGACGATGATCTGACTACTGAAATGGATGTTGGCAAAGACGGGGAGTCTACACAAGTTGAAAGTTTGTCTCAATCCGCAGATCTTGTAGCTGTTTTACCGACTGATGGATATGGTGGTATACTGTACCCTGATGTTGAATAGTTTATTGATGGGAATCTTAATAATTTCTTGGTTAGGCTCCAAGATTTCATTGATTAGGGTGGTAAGTAGGAGAGAGACAACTTAGTAGAGCATGTTTAAAGTTCTAGAATGAGCCATCTCATTTCTTTGGTGACTTGTAATAGTTCCTTTAGGAGAGAGATTGAATTTGAAGCCGAGCAGTTGGGCCCTGAGTTACCAATTCTTCTAAAAGGCTTTGATCTTGAGGGTGATCATGTACAAGAAATTCAAGATAAAGAGTTGGATGCTGACAAGGGAGCGGACCAATTGGAACCAAACCTTGGAATTTAGTCTCATGGAACTTGTTTTTGGCCTTTTTTTTGTTGGGTTTGTTGTAGGTTTTCTTTGGCCCCCTTTTTTATGTTGTAAGTGCGGTGTTATATTGGTTGGATGATACTAGATATTTGATACTATTGTTTTGGTGCTCTGTTTGAGCTTGATTGGCCTTGAGTACTTGATACTGTTTCTTTTTGTTTGTCCTTTGGATGTGTAGTTCTTTGTAAACGCTCTTGCAATAAAAAATAAAATTGAATCCTCTTACCATCTACTTGAGCTTCCTTGATATTCTTTGCTTGACTTTGGAGATGTTGGGCCACATCCATGTTGATGAAGATATACTTGCTGCAAGGGTTTATAGGCACAACGACCTCCTTCTTTTGAATGCATCCATGAAATTGAAATATTGAAGATTCTTTATTTCGAGTTACATTGTATGCACCCTTATCCTCCCTCTCTCCTTCAGTCTCTTCCTTATCCTCATCATCATTACCAACATTATTTTCTTATTTTTCTACCTCATCATCCTTTTGCCTCATCAATATTTTCATCCTCAGCAATGTCCACATCATCATTATTCTCGTCATCGTTCCCTTGACTATCACTATCTATCTATCTAGAGGGGAGAATGGTATTCGCCCAACTATGTCTAGGGATAAGATATAAGATATACATCATACTCATTTTCTACCTATTTATTCTCATCAATGTCCTCATCATCATTATTCTCTTCATCTTTTTCTACGTCATCCTCATTTACTACCTTTTTTTCCTCATCATTATTTTCTTCTTTGTCTTCTATGTTCCATCCAGGCAAGAAAACTTGTTCCGAATCATCCCAAGACCAATCAAACCTATTCTTTCCCAATTAGATAAACCATTGCAATGCTGGACCTTTAAGAAAAAGGTGAAAAAGTAATTGCCACCCTTTTGATTGGAAATGTCTCCTTAAATTTGAGCTACCATTCTATAACATTAATATCATCCTCATCGGAGAAAAATTGAATCCCGATGATCAACAAGTCATATAAAATCTAGGGTTCCAAAAACACTAGTATTCACTGTATCTCAATTGCTATCCCAGAGATTTTGATTGTTAGCATTGACCGTACTTTAACCAAATGGTTTTAGAATTAGGTCGGCCTCAAATCCAAAATATGAAAGAACAAACCACTTCTTAATTTTTGCAAGCTTTTTGAAAATGTAAAGAAAGTAAAAAAAATCCTAAGAGTGTAGCGTGTAGAGTGAATTTTATGAAATACACTAAAATAACAATAACTTGCTCAAAATTAATTACAAAATTCTATTTTTTTTATTGTAGCTTTCTTGAATGATTTTAAAACTTAAATAAAAAGATTTGCAAAATAATTCCTAAAATTACAGCCTATAGTGCAAATTTAGGAAAAACCCTAAAATTGCAACAACTCTCTAAAAAACTATCATAGAACCTTAATTTTTTTTACTATAGCTTGCTTGAACAATTCTCCAACCCCAATAAAAAAATGTAGAAAAAACCTCAACGGTTTGTAAGATATAATAAACTCTTCAAAATTAGGGTTTCAACCACATTTTTGTCCAAATCGAAGCTCTAATACCCACTTGATATGATTGTCACATATAATAATAGAATAAATTGAACAATATGCAGAAAATAGTAAAGATTGATGCAACACGAGATATTGGTGGGCCAAGATGCTCTAATGTGCAATATATTCAGAAATAGATAATACTCTTTAAAGTAGGAAAACACCATTCAATACTCCATAAGGAATAATTCCACAGGATCTGTAAATATGAGAATGCCACTTTGAGGGGACAACCTCCATTATGCTTCTACCAAATAAAAGACACTCCACTTAAATGATATCCTTCATAATGACATTCATCTCCTTTTTGTAGGGCTCTATCACTAATAATGGATGGGTACAATCCTAATTCCAATGTAGGCTATACCCAATATACTAATTCCACAAGTTACCTATTTGACTCATATATTAAATCGATATAACTAAAGGGGATGTGTGCCACATGTCGATATCTCTATCAACCTATATATACCATAAGATCATATCCCTAAGTACATAACATACCTTCCCCTTACCGCCCCCCCTCGCCCCCGCCTCTGTAATGACCAAACTGACGAAATTTTACAAACAAAATGGAAGCAAATACAAACAAAATGTATCAAAGAAGTTTAGTCATTAAATCTTCAGCTTGCTCCTTAGATATCACTCTAAAGTATGCAATCTTCTAATGTTTTGCTGTTGTCCAATGTATGAAATTTGGTTGAGACAGAAACTAAGAAATATCGCTAATAACAAAACATTGATCCAGTCATGTGGACTTAAGATATATTAGATTGTCAACTAAGTTTTTTCTAGAGTGATTCATCGACCACAATGATGAGTCAACATCCGTTGATAACTTGAGCCTGACCTCCATAGTTTTGAATTCAAAATCTTGGAGATGCATATAAAAAAAAAATACCAGGGTCGTGGAGCCTGTTTAAGTTTGTATATGGACTTAATCAACTTGCAAATCAGATGATCATGTGGAAAACCTTCAGGTTGCACCTTGTAAACCTCCTCTCCCAATATACTAATTCCACAAGTTACCTATTTGACCCATATATTAGATCAATATAACTAAAGGGGATGCCATCAACCTATATACACCATAATATCATATCCCTAGGTACATAACATACCCCCCGACCAAATCGACGAAATTCTACAAACAAAATGGAAGCAAATACAAACAAAATGTATCAAAGAAGTTTAGTCATTAAATCTTCAACTTGCTCCTTAGATATCACTCTAAAGTCTGTAGTCTTCTAATGTTTTGCTGCTGTCCAATGTATGAACTTTGGTCGAGACAAAAACTGAGAATATCAATAATAACAAAACATTGATCCATAATGTGGACTTAAGATATATCAAACTATCCACCATTCTTTTTGTAGAGTGATTCATTGACCACAATGATGAGTCAACATCCGTTGATAACTTGAGCTTGACCTCCATAGATTTGTATTCAAAATCTTGGAGATGCAAATAAATAAAAAAAGTACTAGGCTCGTGGAGCCTGTTTAAGTATGTATAGGGACTTAATCAACTTTCAAATCAGATGATCATGTGGAAATTTTTTAGGCTAAACCATGTAAACCTCATCCAATTCTCTATTAACGAAACCAGACTGAGCTACTATGGAGATAACCAACCAAAATGTGACCATCTTCACAGTGGGAGTAAAAACACAAGTCTCCTCATAGTTGTGTATTACCCCCTACTGTGAAAATACTTTCGCAATAAAACACAATATGTACTTGTCCAAAATACCATTGGCATTGCTTTTGAATTTGTCCATCCATTTGCAGCCAATGGGTTGTTTAAATGGTGGTTCAAGTACCATAAAAAGGACAAAGGCGAGAAAAATGATCATGCTTTGTTGGATTAACAACGGTGGTTCTGGTCCTCCATTTCAGTGCCTTTACTTGAGGCATTGCAGCGTCCCACATAACTAACCGTGCATTTTATTGAGGCATTTCAACCTCCCGCAAATCTTGTTTGATGAAGTCTCTCTCCACATATGCATTTAAGTTGATTGTAGAAAAGTCAACAAGCGTATGCAAGCCACCTTGCCCAATCCCCAAAACAATTATTCTGTTTTCTTTCCCTTGAGACGCAATACACTATGTCCTAGATAAATTTACTAAATTAATGGGAATTACCATTAACTGACTAATAGACGAGATTTTTATTCATGCTAGGAGCATACCTTACATTTATCACTATGTTTTTTTTAACATTATTCAACACTATGCAAATATATCCTATCTTGTTTGCTACAATTGACTCCCCATCAACGAATAAAACCGAATAAAAAATATTTGTATTTGCAGCAAATGTGACATACCGGTCTGAAATATCCCTTTTAGGGTTAAAAACTAAACAAAGGGGTTATCCAACAAACCCTACTGAAACAAATTTTCCGAATTTATTCAAACCCTAGATAACTGAAAATAAATTGCAGACTGCTTGAAGTGCCCAAAAATGGCATGAAAATAATATTCAATGGCTCCAAAAATTATAGAAAATTAACAATAATTACAACCAACAATTTAGGCTGAAAAAGTGAATTTTTCCAATGTGAATGGCAAGAAAATTATTACAAAAATACTAGAAATTATTGTGGTTGTTCCACACTCTTGCAAAATCCCAAAAAGTCCTTCAAAGCCCATTGCCCACCCTAGAAAAGAGTTCGTTGCACCTGCAAGTAGTTTGGTGCACCTTATAGAGGTGTGCTGCCCTGAAAACAACCCGCAAACAAGTCGCCTAGCCTCCAAACCTTAGTCGCCCCACCTGTAAATGAAACGATGGTGTTGAAAACATCCTTTTGCTGCCAATGATGCTCAATACAACCTCTTTGTAAAGTTTTCATAAGTTTGAAATCAAGGGTTTCCATCCTTGTTCCAAACAACCTTGAAGGTATTCCATTCTCAAGACAAAGTCCACCGTTTTTGTGCTTAAGACTTAGTGGAATCAATTATAAAAAATAATATGAATCTCTCCACAAAATCCCCCCTTTAACTTTATAGCCTTTTCCAAAAGGGGTGTGTCCAAAAGGGAGGGAAAACAATTGAAATATTAAAAGGACCCTTTCTTATAAGCTTTCACTTAATCACTTGAGTGCCCTTGACTCTCAAATGCCCCCTTCTTAAGTGAAGATTAGAATAATGAAGCACTTTTACAATTTTTCTTAGAAACCCTAAGTGTTTCTCTTTTTCCTTCTTCCCTTAGCCCTTGGGAAACAAAAAAAGGCCCTGGGCCTTCATTTGCTCTATATGATCGAAAAGGGGACATGACAATCCTCCCAACCTAAAATTGCTTGTCCTCAAACAATAGCAACATCCATGGAGTTGTCCCAACAATTATCCCCATGTCGAGCTCAACTCTCACTTCATTCCAAGGAAGGAAGGCCTCTTGTTGACGCCTTTTCTTGCTGTACTTGAAGTTTTTTGGCTGCCTATACATGCTGAAATGATACAACAACACACTGTCTTCCTTGTTCTCTCCATTGAGGCCTTGCATCCCGGGCTTCCCAACAAGATGACAAAAGAAGAATAATTTTTTGAATTTGCAGCAATGTAGGGGTTGGAAAAGTTCGTTCCAGCAAGATGTTGGCTGGAAACTGGGTCTTGAATGTCCACCTACCAATATCTACACAAACCACAAACATGTTAGTCAAAATGGAGGACCTTCCTCCATGTTCCATGTGGGGGTGGCTCCCTTCTCTTCCCATACTTGCATACTTGATCAAGTTCTTCACTTGAGGAGTGGCTGGTAATATATGTGGATGCCTTAGAGGGCATGGGGGGGCTGTCCATGTTGTTCACACACACCTAAACTGCCCCTAGGCTGAAAATTATACTATCTAGAAGAGCTGGAAACTCCTTCACATTGCATGAATCCCACACCTTGCCTTTTGACAACCAACAAACACTCACATATACAAATGAGATGGTGGAATCAGTCACTTCCCTTGTGATTGCTTGGCTGTGTATACAAAAATCAGACTTCTTATTACCCCCAAATAGGAACTTATCCAGTCATAACTCACCCTTTTGGAGTGTCATCCTACAATCAGCCTTCCCTATGCATTCCAGAACCCTCAGTCTCACAAGTGAGCTAGAACTGTCATGGGCAGCATGGTGAAAGAGTATACCATGGACGTACCTTTCGTTGCTAGACATCGACCAGCTACTAACACTCTCCCAAATTACTAGGCTCAATCTCCTTCCAAACAAGTGGCTGTCCCGGCTGTATCTTTCATCACTGAACATGGAGCAGCTGCTAGTACCTTCAAAACTGCCCCCCAAGCTCACAACTCCATACATCCCATGGGCTGGAATCCTCCTCGATATGGTTATAACCCAATACTTGGTACTCAGGCTCATATCTTCCCTTTCCTTGGAGAGAATCACCTTAAAAGGAAGCCTATACTTGATGTGTTGAGGGCTGTATTTATAATTTATTGCCTTGTAAGTGCCCACAAAAGTCAAACTTTTCACTCTCAACTTGCCTTTTGATGAACCCTTCATGTCTACAACCTCAAGAGGAGCCATTGTGAATCTACAAAGCTCTTTAGATGAGTTGGAATTGTCATAATAAACATGATAGGAAAATGTACTAAGGTTGCCCCTTATGGTCATTCTTCTTTGCATGTGTACCTTGGAATATGTGCTTCCTAGGAATGCACCCCAATGCCTTTTAGGGTTCTCAATGTGCCTTGACAATCCACCAAACCAACGTCATGGCTCACGAATTTACAAAAAGAGAAATATGGACCATCTTGGATACATACCTCTTGTGTAGATAATAGAGTGAAGTGAACAACCTTGCCATGATGCCCACATGAAGTCCCATTGCCTATCCTCATGCTGCTTCTTCCAAAAATGCTTCCAACATGCATCATGAGTGCCTAAAATTTGAAGGCTTTCTCCCTCTATGGTGCTGCCCCTATCAAGTCTTCCTTTTCCCATGAATTGAACACTATTTGCAGTCATCCTACTCTTCATTTCACATTTTTGAATTTCTTCTTCATTGCATGCTCTCGGAAGGGATGTTCCTTCTTTGCAAACCCCAACTTCTTGTACCCATTGAAGGGTCGAAATACTTCATTTCTAGAATTCGCTAGGGGCTGTGTTATATCAGAATTTTTAGAATTTTTTAAGTCTTCCTTGGGCTGAGTTTCCACCATTTTTGCAGAATTTTCTCCCGTAACATTTTTAGAATTCATTGCCTTACAAATTTCAAAACCCTTGGTGCATGTAACCAGTTGAGTTTGCACACAGAACTCAGAATTTTCTGAGTGTTTTATGGGTCTATTCCCTTTGAAAAAATCAGGTTTTTTCATGCTTTTGAAGCATGGGATTGGATGGCTTCGAACATACCTTAGTGGCTGTCTCCTCTCAGAATTTGTCATTTCTTTAACTCCATTCAATGAAAAACAATTTCTAAAATTCAATTTACTTACCAAATATGAAGTAGGGCGAATTCCTTTTGGTGGTGATGGCTGCCCAAACTCAGAAATTGTAGCATTTTCCCATGGTCTAAAAGTTTCACTTGGATCCTACATCCATATTAGGAAGTTGCATTGCTCAATCCTTAAATTTCCTTGGGGAAATTCCGTTTGCCATGTGGTGCCCCTCATCTCATCCTTATTGTTAGCACAATGCTTATCATAATCAAAATAGGGTAAGATCAAAGTATTAGGGGAATGGAATGAACCCTCACCAAGAAGATAGTCACTTTGCTTACCTCAAATGTGGATCTAGAAACTTCAACAAGTTGGAGACCGTCATGAGGAGTTAACGAGGCACTTCCCTCGTGTGCATACCTATGAACAAGGTCTTCCTGAAGGACCTTCTTAAAAATCTTATGCAAATATGATTTTTCTCCATTTTTAAGACTATCATAGTGGTGTCTTAAGATCTCATTTTCTCTTTTAAACTCTTGTAGGTGTTGTCTAGCTTGAAAGACTATCAATTTTGCCTCCTTTGCCCTCCTTAGCCACTCCTCACACCTTTCTTGGGTCCTTGTTATAAGGGCAGAATTTTCTTCTTGATATAAAATATTTTTCCCTTCTACTAGAAACTGTCCTTGTTCATACCTTTTCTGGAAACACTCACTTTGTTGCTCTATCAGCTGCCTATCATCATGCTGAAAATTCTCACTTGGCTATCCCAAAAATTCTGATTTTTGCAACTCAGAATTTTTATCATGCAACTCAGAATTTTCTGAGTTTATTTGTTCCCTTTTCGGCTAAAAAAATCTTCTTTGGCTGCCGTACAAATTCTGATTTTTGAAGCTCGAAGATATCAATCCTTGGCTGCCCCAAAGTGTTGCCCTTCTGCTGCTCAAAGGGCTTCAATGTACCAATTTTTCGATTCAAATCTGATTCCTCTTTCCTTATCACAAATCAAAATTCAATCCTTTCACAAGCTTGCTTTGAACCTACATTTTCAAAATTCGTAAGGTTCTTAAAACAAGAATTTAAATGATTCTTCACATACCTTAAAGCTTCTTCATACTTATTTGAAACCAACTCTAATTTTTCCCTGACTCCAATGAAAAGAACAATTCTAAATATATTAAAATCAGAATGCTACCATTTGTAGACCTCAGAGTATTATCGGGATCCCACACCTTTTGGCAAGAACAATTATCAACTTGAATAACGGGGTCCCCATGCCCCATGTTGTAAACTGTATGCCTCCTTTAATCACCACTTTTAGCATGCTTCTTATGAAGGCAACAAATCTGAAATGGCATAGTGTGACACAATAAATCTTAGATGTTACTAAGCTTTTCATCGCTTGGGCTACAAACAACAAGCTTGTTCTCCTTTGATGAAGTAGTTCTATGAAAACCCTTATATCCTTGCGATACCCCATATCTTCTTCAAATACATGTCTCTCCACACTGTTGTTCTAGAAATCAGTAAGCTGTTTGTCAACTTTATCCTCCAATAATTGGGCTTCAACCACACAATTCTCTTCTCCATTTTGCAAATTCTATTTTTCTTCTCCTTTGGGCGTGTGCTCCTTGATCTCTCCCTCTTCTCTCATCGTGAAGGGGAAATCATTTTGTGATGATGAAACACTCATCACTTTTGTTGGTCTTTTTTCTTTTTTCTAAGGGGGTCTCTTGATGCCTAGGGCTTGACTCATTAGTCTTTCTCAAAGTCTTGGGACCTATTGCCCTTAGTTCCTTCTGATAATTTTGCATAGCTTGCAACAAATCATCCATGACTTCATCTATTGTCCTCTTCTTCAACCCCACCTTTTGAATGAGATCTTTGTATTCCTCATTTAGCAAAAACTTAGGTTGCCAATCCATTGTAGTTAGACACACCCCACCATTGACCAAGAAATTGGCTCTAATACCATTGAAATATCCCTTTTAGGGTTGAAAACTAAACAAATTGATTATCCAACAAACCCTACTAAAACAAACAATTTTTCAGAATTTATTTAAACTTTAGATAATTGAAAATAAATTGCATACTGCTGTAAGTGCCCTAAAATGGCACAAAAATAATATTTAATGGCTCCAAAAATTATAGAAAATTAGCAATAATTACAGCAAACAATTTAGGCTCAAAAACTGAATTTTTCCAATGTGTGGCTGAAAAATTATTACAAAAATACTAGAAATTATTGTGGCTGTTCCGCACTCCCGCAAAAGCCCAAAAAGACCTCAAAAGCCCATTGGCCACCCTAGAAAAGGATTCGCTGCACCTTATGGAGGTACATTGCCTGAAAAACAACCCACAAACAAGTTGCCTAGCCTCCAAACCCTAGTCGTCCCACCTGTAAATGAAAAGATGTTGAAAATACCTTTTTGCTGCCAATGATGCTCAATACCTCTTTGTGAAGTTGCCCTAAGTCTGAAATGAAGAGTTTTCATCCTTGTTCCAAACAACCTTGAAGGGATTTCATCCTTAAGGCAAAGTCCAACTTTTTCATGCTTAAGCCTTAATGAAATCAATTATTAAAAATAGCATGAACCTCTCCACAAGATCCCCCCTTTACCTTTATAGCTTTTCCCAAAAGGGGTGCGTCCAAAAGGGAGGGAAAACAATTCAAATATAAAAATTACCATTTCTTATAAGCTTTCACTTAATCACTTGAGTGCCCAAAACCCTTAAATGTCCCGTTCCTAAGTGAAAATTAGAGTAATAAAGCACTTTTACAAATGCTCTTAGAAATCTCAAGTGTTTTCCTTTTTCCTTCTTCTTCCCTTAGCCTTTGGGAAACAAAACAAATCTAAGGGCCTTCATTTGCTCCATGATCAAAAGGGGGGACATGACACGGTCCTTATGACACGTAAAATGTTTGGATGTGCTAGATGAATGAACCAACAATTGGTAGCACTATCATTCAAGTACGATGCCACAAGAGCATACATCTCCTTAGAATTCCGTTCATATTCAATAGTGTTGGCGTGAAAATTTGTTAGGACAAATCAATGATTTTGCATCAACAATGTGGGGAACACAATCTCTCTCCTATTAGCAGGGAGAGCTACCTTTATTGAAAGCCAAAATAGGAAAGCAGGAAATATTTACAAAGGAATGTAAATTATGGGTAGTATTTTTAACCTGACAGTACGCAAAGGAGCTTTGAGAAAGGAATATGTATAGGGGGGAGAGAAAGGGGAGAAGTTGTTTGAGCAACAAACTCATCAAGTTAGAAACTGGAAACTAGACGAAAGTGTTGGGAGAAAATTTTGACTTTGGAAAGAGGAAAATTTCTCTCATTTAATGGGTCGAAAAGACATAATCATATCCTTAAGGATATGAAACATACACCAAAAGACTATTTGACTCTAATAATAGAAATTGATATCCTTTTGTGTTTTCTAACATAAACCAATAAGAGATTGCCTCTATTCCCACCGAGATTTTCAAGTGTTGGAAATGTGAATTACAACTCTACATACAAACTTTGTAATTTAATCTCCTATTCTCAACAGTTTGAAATTTATAACAATGGCAATGAAAATTAGATACAATGAATTAAGCGAAAGACATAATTCAAAAGAGATAACTAATGCAAAGTTTAGAAACACCTTACTAACTAATGCAAAGTTTAGAAACACCTTTCTTGTATTGATTTTGAAGAGTAGAAAGATTGATCTCCTTTTACAATGCTTTGCCAAAATTTGTATATGTTTTGAACTCTTATTATGAAGTCCTAACTTGTATTTATAGGCTAAAATGGGTGGTTATGGTGCAAAACCACATATTTTGCCATTTTACAAAAGTGCTAAAACACCTATGAGAAATTACAATTTTGAAACGGTGCAAAACCTTTCAAGCAATTAGCACCACTTGAGAAAATAATTGGGTTTTTTGCACTAGCAAAAGCAAATTATCAACTTGCACAACTTGAAAAAGCAAGTTGGCAAAATTGCAAACACAATTTGTAGAAATACAATGCACATTTACAAGGGAAAATAGAGTGCAATAACGCATGTTAGATACAAAGAAACAAGAGAAGAGAATGCAAAAACACTGGAAGCAGTTTTTCATTCTTCTTGTTGCTGTATTGACAATTCTTTCCTTTTCAAGAAGTCGTCAAATCTTTGGAGAATTACCTTGATCAAGACTTTATCTGGGCCATCCGTGTACTTGTAGGCAATGTTTGCTAAGTAATTTAACTCTTTCATTTCCTGATGCTTGCCTCAGAGACTGTTTATTTTCATATCCAAATTGTTGGAAATATTGTCATTGATGTCAAAGGTCTAGCATTATTGGTGATAAAGGCCCCATTGCATTTAATGGTGTTTTTAATATTCATATCTTGGTTAATGTGTGTTAATATTTATTTAATATTAATGAATATATTTTTGGTTGCATATAAGTCAAAAGAGGGCCCATGGAGAAGTCAAAGAGTCACGGGATAAAAGACGAAAGAGGAAGGGGACGCATTTTCTCATGAAGAGTCATCTTGAGGAATTTCAAGAGTCACCATGTGAAGACAAAAGAGGTATGTCGCATTTTTTCATGAAATGACACTTTGAAGAATACGAAGTCACCAAGATAAAGACAAAAGAGGAAATGACGCTTTTGCTTATGAAGGGTTACCATATGACTTTTCAAATGGAAGGATAGGAAGGGTCATGCAAGTTTGGTGCCATTTTTCATGAAGATTGAAGGGTCACAAAGGGTGAATGCCAAAGGTCATTTGGAAAGCTATAAATAAAGGCTTGAGAAGCCATTTGTAATATGTAAGAGAGTGCATAGTTTGTATTTGTTTTCGAAGAGAGAAAAGCAAGAGATATTGTAGAGTTCTATTATTTGTTGAGTAAGCAACATTGAGAGATAGTTGTGTTTTATACACAAGAGGGGTTGGTGCTCCGATGAGTTGGTTCTCACAAATAGTTGCTGTTGGTGCTCGGCAAAGGTGTTGGTGCTCCTGCAAGTTGGTGCTTGCGAACTTTGTATTTTGAGTTGGTGCTCATTCATATACTCGAGATTTTTCTTCGTGGTTTTTTCTCAATTTGAGTTTCTACGTAAAAAATTTGGGGTCTCTCTCTCTCTCTTGTGTGGAGCAAATTATTGTTTCAGTTTTATTGCATATTTTGAATGTGTGATTAAGTGGTTAAAGAAAAGAAATTAGATTTAGTAAAAAGATATATAATAAACTGATTCACCCCCCTCTTAGTATATTTCGTGCTTAACAATTGGTATCAGAGTAGGTTCCTTTTGAAAAAGTTTTACAGCTTGAAGGTAGATCGGGAAAGCACGGTCGCTGAATCACATGAAGGATTTTCTACAAATAAGACACCTTTGTTTGATGGGACGAATTATGTTTTTTGGAGCATAAGGATGAAGACTTATTTGATGGCCCTTGGATTCGACATATGGCAAGCAGTGGTGGAGGAATATGAAGAGCCATAGACACTTGTAACTACTCCGACGGAAAAGAAGGCAAGTGAAAATAATGTTAAAGCTTTAAAAGCTATTTTATATGGTTTATATGAATCAAAATTTGTTAAAGTTATGCAATGTAAATTTGTGCATGGAACTTGGGTAAAACTTGAGAAAATGTACAAAGGTGATGGAAAGGTTCAGCAAGCTAAGCTTCAGACTTTCAGAAGACAGTTTAAGAGTTTGAAGATGGAAGAAGACGAAAATATAGTAAGTTATCTTTTGCGGGTTGATCAAATAGTTAATTAGATTCAAGGTCTTGGAGAAAATATAAAAGAATCAACTGTGGCTCAAAAAGTTTTGAGATCTCTACCATTGAGATATGATGCAAAAGTTTTGGCAATTGAAGAGATGAAGAATTTAGCCAAGCTAAAGATGGATGAGCTTCATGATATTTTTATGGCATATGAGATGCGGACTGAACAAGATAAACTCTCAAAGAGAGAAGCTGCTTTCAAGACATCAAAGAAAGAGAACTCTAAAATTCAAGAATCAAGTGATAGTTCTGGGGATGATGAAGATGACAACGGAGCTCTATTCATTCACAAACCAAAAAAAGACACAGGTAAATATCAAGGAAAATTACTTTTTAAATGTTTTAATTGTGGAAAGATTGGACATTTTGCAGCTAAATGCCTAAATAAGGGTAATGATGATAATAAAGAAGAAAAGTCTACATACAAGAATTTCAAAGGTAAATTCAAGAAAAAGAGTTTGTATTCTAAAGATTCTAGTTCAGCCGAAGATAGTGGAGTCAGTGATTCAAAAGAAGAGATTTTATTCATGGCCATACATGAAGATGCCTCCACAAGCAAAAGTACAGATGATCAAGAAGAAGAACATGATGAAGTCGAAGTGAATTTGGAAGAACTCATTTGTGCCTTAGAAAAGTTAAAAGCTCTTGAAAAGAAAAATCGAAGATTAAAGCTCCAAATCGAGAAAAATGAAAAGGAGTGAAAGGAAATAATTGAAGATCTACAAGTACACTTTGAAGAAGCCAAGAAGAATGAAGATCTATAACGACACAGTTGAAAATAGTAAGTAAAAAATGTGAAATGTATGTTATTGAAATTGCTTCTTTAAAAGCAGAATTTGAGAAAATAAATAAAGCAATCAATGATAGAGCAGTCAACGATTCAAAATTTGAGAATAATACTAATATATTGAATAAGATATTAGAAAATCAAAGATCAATGTTAGATAAGATAGGTATTGGATTTGAAAAACAGAAAGAGGTCACTACTTTCACAGACAAGGAAAAAAGAAAGAGCTATGTTGAAGCTCTTACAAAAGAAGAAATAAAAAGGGAAGAAGCTAAGCATACAGAGGACATTTCTAACAAAGAAGGTTGAAGGGAACAGAGCTACAAAAGGCAATCAGGGTAGAGATACACAAACAAATCTTATTTTTATTGTTACTATTTTTATTGTAATAGATATGGTCATAAAAAAATAGAATATCGAAAAAGGGCTAACAATTTCAGAAATAAGAAGGAAATTCATACAAAGTCAAGCAGAAGCCACAACTCTTTTGTTCCTCTATCAGACTTTAATGAAGAGGTCATAATATGTTACAAGTACAACTTCAGACACATAGCTCGATACTGTAGAAGCATGTTCAAATCAGTCAAGAAAGATCCGAGTTTTAAGGCTGCATTCATCAAGAAGAAAGTTCAGACAGGTTCATGGTAAAAAAACAACCTGAAAAATCTATGTTGGTGCAGACAGCTTTGCATGCAAGAAATAAAGAAAAGCCATGGTTCATTGATAGTGGATGTTCGAGGCACATGATAGGAGACAAGCAAGTTCATATCCTTGAAGAAGATCAATGGTGACAGTGAAATTCGGAGACAATACTACTGCTAAAATTACTAGAAAAGGTACACTAAGTTTGAATAATAGTAGAACTAAAACTGAAAATATTTTGTATGTAGAAGGTCTTAAGCATAATCTTTTGAGTGTAAGTCAAATGTGTAATCAGGGGCACACTAAAGTTTTATGCAGAAGGTAGTGAAATTAGAAGAAAAGATTCAGATGTGTTGGTTGCAGATGTTCAGAGAACAGGCAATAATTTGTATATGCTATCAGACATCAAAGGTCAAAGATGTTTGAGTCAGATTGAAGAAAGTTGGCTATGACACAAGAGAATAAGGGACATAAATTTTGACAATCTTGTCAACATCAGCAAAAAGTAAGCAGTCAAAAATCTTTCAAAGATTACAAAGCCATCCGACACGCTTTATGAACCTTGTCAACATGGAAAATAGGCCAGAAGGCGGTTCAAAACAAAAGAGTACTCAACCACTCAGATGCTAAAGTTTGTTCACACTGATCTGTGTGGACCTATGAGAACTCAAAGTACTCAAGGTGAGAAATATTTCATGTTGTTTATTAATGATTTTTCACGTATGTCTTGGGTAATGTTTTTAAAGAAAAAATCGGAAGCTTTGAGACATTTCAAAGCATTCAAAGCATTAGTTGAGAATGAAACCAGTTTGAAGATTGTCTAAGATTAAATCGAGGAGGAGAATTCATGTCAGATCAATTTATTGAGTTTTGTGAAGACCATGGAATAAAGAGACATTATTTAGCAGCCAAAACTCCACAACAAAATGGAGTAGTTGAACGAAAAAATAGAACAGTTCATAAAATGGTGAGGACAATGCTAAATAAATCCAAGATAGCAGATAAATATTGGAGAGACGCAATTGCTACATTAGTGCATATTCAGAATAGAGCATTATTGAGAGTCAATAGTGACAAGACTTCTGATGAGCTATGAAAAGACAAACCAACAACAGTTAATTATTTCAGAGTTTTCGGCAACAGATGTTTCATAAAGAGAACCGATGAAAAACTTGATAAGTTTGAATCCAAATCAGATGAAAGTATATTTTTTGGTTATTATTGCAAAAATAAAACTTATAAATGTTATAACAAAAGAACCAAAAAAATTGTTGAAAGTGCAAGTGTTAGGATAGAAGAAGATGAAACATTAAGAATCAGTGATCCAGTAGACATTCTTGAAATTATTGAAGAGAAAGATTTTGAAGAATCAGATGAAGTTGAGAAGGAGAAAAAAGACATTAAAACTCCATCCAAATATGTTCATAAAAATCATAATGAAAGTGACATCATCGGGGACATAAATGAAGGAACTCGCACCTGAAGAATGATGGTAAGTGAATCTGAGCAAGTTAATTTCTCTTTGTTATCCAAAATTTAGTCCAATTTTTTTTCAGAAGCTAGACATGATAAGCATTGGGTTAAGACTATGGATGAAGAATTAAATCAGATAGGATAGAATGATACTTGGGAATTAGTGCTTAGACCAAAAGATCACAATGTGATAGGAACAAAATGGGTTTATATAAATAAGTTGAATGAAAATGGAGAAGTAACCAAAAATAAAACAAGATTAGTATGTAAAGGATATGCTCAGATTGAGAGAATAGATTTTGAAAAAACTTTTGCACTAGTGGCAAGGTTAAAGGCTATTAGAATGTTTTTTGCATATGCAGTGTTTAAAATTTTTGAAGTGTTTCGAATAGATGTCAAATTTGCCTTCTTGAATGGGAATCTAGAAGAAGAGGTCTACATTGAGCAGCCTAAGGGATTTATTCTCTCAAATATTAGTAGCCATGTATTCAGATTAAAGAAAGCATTGTATAGATTGAAACAAGATCCCAGAGCTTGGTATGCAAGACTTGATAAGTACTTGCAAGATCAAGGTTTGAAGAGAGGATTTACTGATAGTAATTTCTACATCAAAACAGAAAGTGAACATCAATTGATTGTTGTGGTATATGTTGATATCATTTTTAGAGGAAATATTGAAAAGACGACAAAAATAAATTTTCTGATAATATGCAAAAAGAATTTGAGATGTCTATGCTTGAAGATTTGTCATTTTTCTTAGGATTGCAAATATTTTAGTCAGATAAAAGAATTTTCATATCTCAAAGTAAATATGCCAAAGAAATGTTGAAGAAATTTGGTTTTGAGGATTGTGCACCAGTTGGCACACCAATGTGTATAGAAAATAAGGTGAGCAAGGATGAAGTTTCACCTATTATAGATCAATCTTTGTATAGATCTATGATTGATAGTCTTTTATATTTGACAACATCGAGGCTAGACATCATGCATGCAGTAGGTATGGTTGCAAGATATCAGTGATATTCAAAAGATAGTCATGTTCAGTTGGTGAAGAGAATATTTAGATACATCAAGGGGACATTGGATTACGGATTATGGTATCTCACAGGCAGAGATTTCACTTTGGTTGCTTTTACAGATTCAGATTGGACATGTTGCTTGGATGACAGAAAGAGTACAAGTGGAGGAGATTTCTTTCTTGGTGATAGCTTAGTATCATGGCTAAGCAAGAAGTAGAATTCAGTATCGCTTTTTACAGTTGAAGCAAAATATATTGCAACGGTATTGTGTTGTACTCAAGTGCTTTAGATGAAGCAAACTTTGGAAGATATCAAGGTAAAGTATGATGAATCTATTTTTATTTTTTGTGATAACACAAGTGATTAATATTTCGAAGAATCCAGTGATGCATTCAAAAACAAAACATATTCTTATTATATATCGCTTTTTGAGAGAGCAGGGGGAGAATAACAGGTATAGGTGCAGAAATAGGTACAAAAAATATGTACAGATTGCTACAATAAGGGGGAGTTACTATATGTTTTTCAGATGACAGTATGTGCAGATTTTAGGATGTGGTAGTTTTAGTTTGAGATTGCCATCAATGACAAAGGGAGAGATTGTTGGAAATATTGTCATTGATGTCATAGGTCTAACATTATTGGTGATAAAGGCCCCATTGCATTTAATGGTGTTTTTAATATTCATATCTTGATTAATGTGTGTTAATATTTATTTAATATTAATGAATATATTTTTGGCTGCATAAAATCAAAAGAGGGCACATGGAAAAGTCAAAGAGTCATGGGGTAAAAGATGAAAGAGGAATGAGATGCATTTTCTCATGAAGAGTCATCGCAAGGAATTCCAAGAGTGACCATGTGAAGACAAAAGAGGTATGACGCATTTTTTCATGAAGGGACACTTTGAGAAATACGAAAAGTCACCAAGATAAAGACAAAAGAGGAAATGACGCTTTTGCTTATGAAGGGTCACCATATGACTTTTCAAATGCAAGGATACGAAGGGTCATGCAAGTTTGACGCCATTTTCTATGAGGATTGAAGGGTCACAAAGGGTGAATGCCAAAGGTCATTTGAAAAGCTATAAATAAAGGCGTGAGAAACCATTTGTAATATGCAAAAGAGTGCATGGTTTGTATTTGTTTTTGAAGAGAGAAAATCAAGAGATATTATAGAGTTCTATCATTTGTTGAGTAAGCAACATTGAGAGATAGTTGTGTTTTATACACAAGAGGAGTTGGTGCTCCTGTGGGCTGGTGCTCACAAATAGTTGCTGTGTTGGTGCTCGGCAAAGGGGTTGGTGCTCCTACAAGTTGGTGCTTGCGAACTTTGTATTTTGAGTTGGTGCTCATTTATATACTTGAGATTGTTCTCCTTGATTTGTTCCCACTTTGGGTTTCCACGTAAAAAATCTGGTGTCTCTCTTTCTCTCTTGTGTGGTGCAAATTATTGTTTCAGTTTTATTGCATATCTTGAATGTGTGATTAAGTGGTTAAAGAAAAGAAATCAGATTAAATAAAAGATATATAATATACTGATTCACCCCCGCCCCCCCCTCTTAGTATATTTCGTGCTTAACACAAATTATCCACATTCACTTGGTACTTGGACAACTGATGATGTTCTTCATAACCAAATGCAGATGTAGTGGCAATGTTCTGAATTTGTTCTTTGACTTCTCAAATTATGGTCTCAATTGAAATTAGATTTCCCTCTTGAGTCTTGTTATTGACAAAATGACAATCCAACTTCTTGACTTCAGTGTTGATTTTCATCATTGTGTCACTTTGTAGTGACCTTGCATTACTGAATTTCTGAACACATTCTTGAAGGGATTGGATTTTAAATTTGGTACCTCTAAAAAATTCAATCTAATAGACAATTTCATCTTTATTGATTACCCCTTTTTCAACAAGATCAATAGAAGCAAATTTTAAGAATTCGACCAACCCAGGCATGAATTCCTCCCAATTTTGTTTCTCTTGAGCATATCCATTTTCCTTTGTTGCTAGTTGTTCATATTGTGATTAAATTTCAGAGAATATCGTCGTCGCAATGAGAATTGTTGAGGTCCCTTGATCTGAGTTTTTCTCAATCCAGTCTTTCACTGCATTACCCATTTGGCCTACTCTCTCTTTCCAGTGTCTCAGCATGAAAGCTTGATGAAGCGATCGCTGGTTGAACTACTCTGATCAATCTATGTATTATTGAGCTCAATTGTTTCACTTTCTCTTTCAGTTCATCCTTTGTCGCTTTGTCTTTGCCTATTTTTTCAAAGATAGTGCCAATCGCTGATTGAACATTTGCTTTCATCCCTTCTCTGGTTGATTATCCCAAATGATCCTTGGACACATAGTACTCTTCATCCTTGATTTCTGACTTATCCATTTCAACTGTAGGAATGGCAACTTCTGCATATTTTTCTCCTTTTTCATTTGTCACCATTCGCGAAACTGTCCTTGCTTTCTTTGGCCTCTTTGAGAAAGTTGTCAAGGTTCCAAAATCTATCTCTTCAGGTTCAACAATTTTTCTCATTCTTTTCACTACTGTAGACAACCAATCTGAAGTTGTCGTGCTTGAAAAAGACAATGGGACAGAAGTTGAAACAGGTGGATCAATCCTGGCTACAGTTGAAGGTGTTTTCTCAATTGGGACACCTTGAAAAGATGTTTCAATTTGCTCGTGTATTGATTGTTTTAAGAGGAATTCTTTGAGAAGGAGCAATAGGCAAGAAAGGATTTGAGGGAGAAGATGAAGAGATAGGAGTAACCTCTTGCAATGGGAAAGCAGAAGACATAGAGAACATTGTATCATCTGAAGCTAAGAATTGCTGAGTTGTGTTTTCTACTAATTCTTGATAGAATGAAAAAATATCAACTGGAACCTCTCGAGGAACTGAAATTTTAGGAGAAGAAACATTTTCACTAAACATTTTTATTTTTAGCTTGATAGTCTTTCGTGGTTGAACATCTTGTTGAGTAGCTTCATGTTTACGCGCCTCTTCTATCATGGGAAGTTCTCCACTAGGGCTTGCTTCGTTTGTCCTTTCTGGCTCATTCTGTTGCTTATAGAAGCTCCCAAATTCGTCTTCACCAAGAGGTGTAGGGAAATCAACATTCTTAACATCAACTACCTTGCCTTTCAATTATCCGAGAGTTCTGTCAAGTTCAACCCTTGTCCTACTTCTGAGAGAAGTAGATTCCCTTTTGTCCCAATTTACTACAAGAAACGGCTTTGTCGCGATGCCCTCTCTTTCAAAGATGGGGTCCAATGTGACCTCATCATCTACCAACTATTTTAGCACTTTCATTATGCCAAATTTGACTATTTGTCTCATGGTAAACACCGAATAGTCTTTGATTCTTACTGCTTTCTCGTCGTCACAATCCATCCAATAGTCTTCAAAGTGTGGAACATGCTGAAATGGAGATCCAAGATTGTGTTCAAGGAGGCCCTTATTGTCCAATGAAGACCTGCTTTCAAATGTCATGAGGTTATAGCGAGACATGTATTGCTCAACTGTCTTGGCCTTCACTACTAAAGGGCAAGTATACCTTCCAATAGAGATTGGAAACTTGATCCCTGTTTTGTATCTGCTTGTCAGGAACTTGTGTGTTTCAACAAGTTGTCTCATCAGTTCCATCAACGCCCATTTGTCACTGACATATCGTGGGGGCATGTACGAAGATACTTCATAACCACTGATTCTCAAATAACAAAATGTTAAGAATTGTATAAACTAAGATCCCCACCTTGTTAATTTTGTAGTGCTTGCCATTGATATTCTTGTGTTGAAGAGTTCCTTTTTAAATAACTGGATGATGAAATGAACAAAGCAATCATTAACTCTCTTGAAGTTGGGAGCGTTTTCCTTCAATGCTAGCTGGGGATAGAAGTCGTACACCATTGTTTTTCCAAAATCACCTACTTTATGCAATCCATCAAAATACCTTTGACTTGCTACAGTGTAAACATGGTATGATGCCATATAGAATTTTGACGTGTCTTTTACCTCCATGAGTTGCTTGTGAATGGAATTGTTGATCAATTCACCCCAATTGATATAATGCTTGTTTTTTATGATGATCCAGATGAATCTCTACATCCATGTCTGAAAGTTCTTGGCCATTTGATTTCCTACTATCCTGTGCAACAATGTGATCATGTCACTTATCTCATCCTTGAAATCTGATCTTGCGAGATTTTTTGGAAGCCAAGTGGAATAATGCTTCGACTTAGTCAACCACGTCTTATTGACTTGTCTAAAACATGCTATAACATTGTTGTAAAATGCACAAAGGCTTTACGATCTGGAAGGCGAAAAATGCTATCAATTTGTTCAGGAGCAAATCTTACTACCAACTCCCCCTGGGGATCCTCTTACCTCCCGTGTCTCTGAGTTATAATTATTTGCCGCAATGAAAATTAACTCAGGAGACTATAGTGACATTGGGATCGCTGCCACCTGTGCCAAGCCACTATCACAAATACTCTGGGTAAAATCCATTGTGTACGACATTCATTCTTTCCCAAAACTCATTCAAGTTGATGTGGCCTAGGTCGGTGTCGGCAATCTTTCCAACATTGGACTCCAGTGGCAAAGGAAGCGTAATACCTTGGAATTGGTACTTCATGATTTTTTTACCTTTATTTGGAATCTCCTTTTCCGGATTATGAGAGGAAGACATCAATTTGACAAATTTAAAAATTTGCGGAAAAACCCCTGATTTACGAGAAATGACGGAAATGCAAGTTGAAGTTGTACTCACAAATTGACTGTGCAAATTGCTCTGGTGTATTTTTAACACTCCTTGTATGAATTTCAATTTTCCCTTTGACCAACTTTTTTGCTTGCAAATGCACCTGTTAAAATTCTTTTGTGTAGCTTTTCACAAACTTTTCCGGCGAATGAAAATGAATGGAAGAAATTATAAAAATAATTTCTTTTTCAATTTTCAAGCTATTCCTTTGTTCTTTGTCTTTTTTTAAAAATTTCTAAATTGTTTAAAAATCTCACAAATGTAAAAAGGAAAGTGTGTTTATGCAACTCATAAAAAGCGAAATGTTTTTTGCAAATTATAGGGAATGCTAGGGGCTTTTTGCATAGAGGGTTCAAATAAATTTTTAAATACTTTGGAATAAAAAACTGAACTGTAAATTTTTAATTAATCAATTTTTTAGTAATTAATTAAAAAATTTGATCTTTTCAAGATTTTGACATTTTTGGGTGAAAATCAAAAAAATTTCGTCGTTTATTTAAAAGTTTTTCATGTTTTTTTTGTCGTTTTCAAAATTTGTGACAATAGTTGGCTCTGACTGGGATTCCGAACTGCAAGGAACAGAAAGAACTTTAACTCTCTGGTTTTGTAGGCCGATGCTTTATCCAAGGGTAGTGGAGTCTTCAGTAGGAACTTTGATAGATTTGAAAAATATTCAGATTTTTGATCTTCGAGAAAGGGATGGGTCCTCAAGCCATTAGAAAGCTATCACATGTCAAAAGACAGTGTATGCGAGGGTTAGGTTCTCAGCCTAACAGATGCTTCCACATATGTAAAAAGATAGTGTATGCAAGGGCATTTTTAGTTATGCATTTTTACACAAACTAAAATGCGAAGAGAGAAGTGCTTCTCTTACACTTGAATATCCAAATTCGACAAACTAACAGTCAGTTTGTCCATCTCAATCGTATGAGAAATGAACATGCGTTGTCGGACCAGATCATCTATTTGCTTGAACAGATCTATGAAAAACTTGTTCACTCTATCACTCTTGCAAATCTTGTGATCGCCCATGACGTTTTCAGATAGAGATCACGACAATAAAAATTTGAGGAATTAATTTTTTTGATTTTTTCAAGATTTTGACATTTTTGGGCAAAAATCAAATTTTTTTATTCGTTTATTTAAATATTGATTTTTTCAAGATTTTGACATTTTTGGGCGAAAATCAAAATTTTTTATTCATTTATTTAAAAGTTCATTTTTTTCACTGTTTTTTGCCGTTGTCAAAATTTGTGACAACAAATAGATGCCACAATTGCTTGACTGCTTTATTGAGAAAGAGCATACTGTTGCTGCCAACAATCATTTTTGACATGCCCAACCTTATGACAATAAAAATACTTCAGCAGGGATTTGGAAGTGAATCACTAGAAAAGTGTTACCAGGTCCTCTTTGATTGAGTAGCAAATGCACTCTATCTTTGTCCAACGTCGGACTCGTTTGTGTCTACTTGTGTTCTTTCTACAACAAATAGGAATTGGATTGATTAAAAGTCAAGGCCTGGATTTATGCCATTATGTGTAAAGTCTCCACGAAATATTCATACGAGGGCATCAGGTTGTTTAGGACAATAGAAACTAGGCTATCATTGTCCACCATTTGGTTTATGGCAGTGAGCTGGTTGTAGAGATCTTTCATTTGAAGAAAATGTTTTTATAGGGACCCACCTTGAGTCAGCTTGATTCTTTGGTGAAAATATTAGATTCTTAAATTACAGGGCCCAGATTTACTCCTAAGTTTGATACTTGTTTTGAAGACTAGCTCAAAGCACGCTTGTGTCAGTGGCATTCCAGACCTTAGGTATCAAATCATCTGAAACATATAACTTCAATAGTATGAGAGCATCTTTATGACGTTTGTCATAATTGGCAAAATGCATAGTAGGTCTTGATTCCTTGTCGAGAATAATTTTATCACAATCACTATATTCCACAATTGTTAACTTCTTATGACCAGATGTTTTCGTTTTGATCAATTAACTTCTACGCATCCAACATAACTAAATTTGAATATTAGTCATGATTCGCACAATACTTGACCTCAGACCCGGAAGTCAATGCAAAAAAAAATGCAGCCTATAAAACAACATACAAATATATAAAGTAAATCATACTAAAAATTGGAAATCACCTAGAAATTGCTTTTACAAATCATGAACACTCTGCATTTTTGTTTTCTTTTATTTGCCTTGACTGTAACCTTGACTATAATTGCAAAAATGTCTGCAGCAGAGAACTGTCATGTTCTGTGCCCTAATGCCACACAAAAGCGTCAATTCAAAACTAGAAATCTCAATTTCTCCACTGGCATTTTCTTCATAGAAAAACTCTTTGTTGTTTGCTTTTGCTACGACTCCTCTTGCCCATGCGTCTTCCTCAACATCTTTAAATCCATTCTGGATAGCCTCCTCCTTGCAAATCACGACCTCAATTGTTCTGCACCATGGAATTTCGAAATACACTAGACACAAGCCCGAGCTCTACAAATTATGACTGCACTTTAGGTCTTCTTACTCATTTGCTCTTCAACTTGCATTTTCCTTCACAAAAGACTACAGGACGTAACTGCACATTTCCCATCTCTGTAAATTGCCATTCTGATCTGCACTCTTGTCTTTCTTTGCCCATTGTTTATTGGTTTTACTGTGCCCTAATTTTTTCACACTTTTTCTCTGGGTTGTTTTTCTCCCTACTGCTGCAATCTAGTTATTTGCCGGTTCGCCCTTGCTCCTCATGATCCTTGCAAAACGTCAAAACTGATGCTTTTTTCTTTTGGTTCGACACTGCTTTCAAATCTTATGTGTCTTTGAACTTTTTCTATATTTTCCTATGAATAGGAGTGCGATTGCATGCATAATCAAAAACTGCCTTTGATTTGATAAAAACCTCTTTAAAACTCACCATTCCTACCCTACTCCAAGGGCTTCCTCAAACACCAGATCTGATATCAATGTTAGCAAATACAAACATTGAAAGATTGAAGAGAAATTGGAAGGCACATGGCACACTTACACACTCATGTGTGCCCATATTTTACTAAGCATAAAGAAGTTACATCACTGGAGGAGGTTGATAACCAAACATTATTTAATAGCTAACTAATAGTTGATTAATAACTTTAATAAAAGATAGCTAGGAAGAAGCCTATTCATGAATGGATGTAACTACTTCTTAAGGGATATGTATGGTTTGTTAAACATATTATATTGTCTTCTATTCACACACCGAAACAACAATATGTACAATAACTATTAAATGAGAATTATATTCATATGATCGTTCTGTATGAGAGACATACTGTGAAGTGGTGAGCAAAACAGAGTGGGAAAAGAAAAATTGCTCTATCATGAACATGCTTCTATCCACTGAAATTGTTCCTTCTCATCCCTCCCTTTCATTCGTACTCTCTTAGCAACAATCCAACCGGTGTTGACACAAAGTTTCATGCACGAGGATTTCTAAGGCCTTGAAATAATTAAAAGTGTAAGTTCGAAGTTTTTTCAAGTATCAGCCATACCTTGCTCCATCATGAACAGGATTCTATCCACTGAATATGTTCCTTCTCATCCCTTCCTTTCACTCCTACTCTTTTAGCAGCTATCCCATTGGCCATTTACTAGAGTCGATATTGGAGTTGCAGCAATGATATGAAGATGAAACGACTTCAGTTAGTGGCCTTTTCATGTAGCAAATGAAATATTACAAGGTATTCCAGCCTGACTGTAATTGTATTGAGATTATGGAGATGGAAGAGGAGAATCTGGTCCAAGGTGAATGAAAGAAGCTGGTTATGAGCTGAGATCTGCAGAACTTTCCATGTCACACTTGTCTTATTTTCTAGAATACATGGAATGCAAGGTCAAAAAAGCCAAGCTTGATGATAAGCCCTCACATAAGTTTCAGAGCATTGCTGACATGAAGTACAAGGACCTGATATCTGTGAGGGTGAACTTGGGGTCTGAAGACAAACCACATATGATCATGGTGGATGACGATTGGGACCCAGTATTGAAGGATACAACATTAAAATTTTCATGGATTTCAAGGACGTCTTTGCTTGAACATACAAAGAGTTGAATGGGGTGTCGACTGAACTGTGCATACATAGAATCCCACTCATATCAGAAGCATAGCCTGTATGGAGAAAAGCATATTCAATGAACCACAACTATGTTGCTAAGGTATTGGAAGAGATCAACAAAATGCTGGATGCAGGGATTTTTTACAGTGTAGATGAGTGAATGGGTGGCACTGATTGTGTTGTCTAATGAGGAATCTAGACAGATTAGAATCAACACCTAGTTCAAAAGTTTTGAAGTAAGTATAAAGGATCCATTCCTGATTTTGTTTACAGAATCTATTCTTGAAGAAGTAGCAGCGCATGAGAAATACACATTCATGAATGGTTTTTCTATGTATAACCAAACCAACATATCTAAAGAAGACAAACTAAAGACCACTTTTATAGTGGAAGATGAAGTCTATGTGTACAGTAGAATGCTGTTCAACTTCAGACTATGCGATACCCCAATTACATTCTAGAGAGTCATCTTGCATATTATTGATATTTGGGAATTGGGAATTTCAAATCCGTGTTGGATGACTGGTCTATCTGCAACAAGAAGAAGAAGTTGCATATGTGAGTACTCCCTGATTCTCTGAAGTGTTGTTGGCAGCCATGTTAGCATCGAAATTGTAAATGTGCTGGTTCATGGTCCCCCAAAGAAAGCTTCCTTAACAAATTGTCTATAAAGTTGGGCTGAAGATGGACCCCAAAAAAATAAGGGTTGTAGAGATGGAAGCTCCGAAGGATGTCATATGGGCCAAATCATTTTTGGGGCATTTTGGTTATTTTCAACACTTCATAAAAAAATTCTCCCCAAGTCTTCCATCCCCTCTACGTGCTTACAAGGAAAGGAGTTTCATTCATCTGGGTAGAAGGACATGACAAAGCATTCAAGTACCTCAAAGGTACATGTCATCAACTCACCAATTTGGGCAAATCTAGACCAGAAAAAGGGGATCTACGTCCACGTAGACATTTCAAAATGCAATAGGCTCTACCCTAGCACAAGTAGGAGCTCATGGGTTGGCTCACCCTATAGGCTTTTCCAGACAACTGTGTTCGAACGTAGAGAATAATTACAATACAATACAACAAGAGGCTCTTGGGATGATGCATGATGCAAAATTTTTTCAGCATTACTTGTAAACCTCGTTTATTTTCTTTGTGAACCATGGACTATTGTTGTACCTGGTAAATAAACCCATTACTCAAGGGTGGCTATGTAGGTGGTTGATGATGTTACAAGACTTCACTTTTAAGATAGCCAACCGAATCGACAAGAGTCATGTAGGTGGTTGAGGCTCCTACAAGAGTTCACTTGTAAGATAGTCGTAGCCAGCCAATTGTCAAAATTTAAGTCAAGTAAGTCACCAGTTTGGGTAAACAAAGATTTTTTAGATGTCCAACTTTTCTAGATCACTGTGGTGCCATCTTGGTACAAGAATATCGCCAATTACCTTTTGACACCATCCTTTCCCATAGACATGCAATTGAATTAATGAAAAAAGTTGGCTCTCAAGGCCAAAAAAATTCATTTGATAAATAGGAACATGTACAAGATGGGAATGGACCAAGTGCTAATGTGTTGCATAATGATAGAAGTACGAAACGTGCTTTAGGAGGCATATGAAGGTCCAACTAGAGGTCACATGGGACCTGACCCACTACACAAATAGTGTTGCTTGTGGGTTTGTGTTGGTCCACCTTACATAAAGATACAAAGCAATGGGTGTTGAGGGCTGACACTTGTTAGAGGTCGGGGAAACTGATGAAGGGGACTTCTACGGTCATCCCAACTGTAGGGGTTATTTGAAAGATGGGGACTTGAATTTATTAGGGCACTAAAGGTGAGTAAGATGCATCACTATAGATACATAGTAGAGGTCATGAAAAACCTCACTAGGTCGGAAAATGCGAGACCCTTTCTTAAAAATAGTGCTCATAGTACAGATCGGTTCATCTATAACCGTAGTCACCATGAGACGGGGATGGGTACAGATCTCGGAGGTGGGGATGCCAACTTTTAGACATTGGGTACAAAGGAACATGGAGACAATAAAAGTAGTAAAATAATAATATTTTATATTTAAATTTATGAAAATTTAAATACATCAAATGTAGTATAGTGATGTGTCTCACTTTGTATTCTATATTTCTTGATGCAAATGGAGAGCAATGAGATGAATGGACCTGCCTTAGGATTTTTATCATTCAATTTCATGTTTATGTTTCAAAGTTAAGTGTGTGTGTGTGTGTACACACACACACATATATTTTATGGTAGGAGACGTGGTTTTTTGGGGAAATGCCCGTAGGAGATGTGGAAGACTTCAAATGAATTCTCTGAGAGTTTGGAGATGCCCTATCCCCGTCTTGCATCTTCGAGATGCATCTTTGTCCTTGAGACGTGCCCCCTATACTAGGAGACACGTCTCCCAATTTCTATGTCTATAAAATATAGCTACCAAGTTTTGCATAGTAAGGAAAATCACAAGTGATTGAGGTGGGAACTTTGTCAACCATATGATTTGGCTCATGGCAATAGAGTTTAAAATATTTCACTTGCTCTCTAGTCCATACTATCTCAGATAAAATGAGTAGGCAAAGCCCTTGAATAAGTATTGATCTTTGTGATACAAAAGTCATGCAAGATTGAGGGAGGAGATTAGGAAGAATGGATACCAATCGTAAATGGGTGTACTGTACAACATACAGTGTGACAACTGGGCACACATCATTCCAGCTAATATGCTGCTATCAAGCTATAGTTTTTTTTTTGAGATTAGTTTTTTTAGTGTAATAATAATTTTTTCATAGTGTAATAATAAATAGTGTTCTTATGGAATCGACCACATAATAAAGTTATTTTTTGACGATTCAGATCTCACAATGGGATCCATCTCCAGGGAAGGGAAGATTGAAGCCGTAATAATACCCATGGAGTACCTAATGTCGAGTGTGAGATGTGGTGGAGAACAAACTTGATGATGAAGAGAGTTTGAGAGAAAGACTAAAGATTCACTTGGTTGAACAACCTTGATGTACAACAAGTCATGGCACAATGTAAAAAACATGGCACAATGTGTGATTAAGGTCATGTACAGGCAGAGGAAGCATCATCATGATAAACACCTAAGACTCATGAATTTCAAGCAAAGGGCTTTTGGTCTAAAATACAATAATTGACATGAGATAAAACCAAGTAAATTAAACATTCTTTTGTTAAGGCCATTTAAACTACATGACATGATGGAAATTGGGGCAGTGAGATTAGAATATCTAGATGACATAGTATGCAAGGATACAATTGATGGGTCCAAGTTAAAACTATATCAACTTCAGATTGATTTGGTGAATATGATTAATTCCATGCTCAAATGTGATCAAGTTGATGATTATGCATGGAACAAGTGAAAATGGGTCGAAAACTTAAAAAAATAAATTATTAATGAAGGTAAATCAAAATTTAAAAGTAAGGCACAAAAAAAACAAGGGGCATGGCAAAAAAAATATAAACACTAAAAGCTCAATGGAGAATTATAAAAAGGGCACATGTTCATTTCAAACCACTAGCGAAAAAGGAGCCTTAGCCATCCTTAGAAGAGGCAAAGGACAAGAAAGGTGGGTGCTTGAATTCTTTCTTAGAGTTCTTGTGGATGAACTTTGCCATACGACAACATTTTTTCCATGCACTATATGTTCTTTCTTTACTGTCTGAACTTCTTGGATAATATGACCATCTAAATCTACTTGCATCATATGACTCCCATAATCAACCTGTCATACGATTTAACAACGTAGCTCTATTTGTGTTTGCGACAATGCATAATCCCACTTGAGGGATGGGATTTGACGCCCGTCTTGCCTCTTTTTAGGTGTTTTACACGTATTTAATGTTTAATAATAATGTTTACTCATCACCCTTATTTGTAGAAACTGTCAATTTTATTAGTTATACACATTTAGTAGAGTTGTTAATTAGTATTGATTTAATGTTGTTACAATGACATTTAGTATCATTAACCTTCTTGTACCATAATCTCTTAAAAAATGTGTTGAATGAACTTGAGTTTATATATATTTTTGATAGCTTAGGAGGGAAGTGCCCTCACTCGTACAATGATAGAGACAAAATCAAAAGAGCCGGCGATGCCCCAGAGAGAACACTGGAACAATTAACCAGAAGCAAATCCAAAAAGATTGCAAACATGACAAAGAGGAACAAACCTCAAAACCAACAAAAAACAAGAACAAACATAGTGTGCTTGAAGACAGGGTGCGAATTGGCAGAGGACCCTTCACCAACCTTCATGCGCTTGTGAGGAAAGAAAATTCCTCCCAAACCTTCATCATCAACCAAAGCTTGTATGCGGTGTTGCATGTATTTTGTCACCATTCTCCTCCCAAACTTGAAAACGCCACTACTCGAGGGGATAGAGGCTTTGGCCTCCAAGGCTGCAATTGCTCCCCTGTTGCTGTAGAAGTCAACAAGAAGCTAAGAAGGGCACAACAGGGCCAACCAAAACAAATAATCCAGCCTCGCCATTCCTTCCAAATCAAAGTCTCCACTACCTGCTTAACACTTTCTTTATGTCTGGTTACTCTGAGCAGATTGCAAGTGAAAATTGAGGCCACCTCAGAGTTAGTCTTGCTCCGCTAGACATTATGCAGGTAGTCATCTCCTATGATGATGCAAATATCTTCCAAAATCTTCGTTGATGGCACCCAAAAGATCAATTTAGACGACGATCAAAAATGCTATCCTAGAATGCCATTTCTCATTTTTCCACTCAGAGAAACAAAAAAGGTTGAGTTTATATTATAACTGCACATAATTTATAAATACGTTTCAATTTATTGTAAATTTTTACAAAATATATTACTTTATTTTATTTGAGGATAGTCACTAAAAATTCTTTCCTATCCCCAAAAATTCCATTGATAGGTGGGGTTGCTTGTCAAATCTCATCCTTGGCCCACTCTTCTTTCAACTAGTTGTACTATCCTTCTTGGAGTAATAGCAGCCATACAATCCCTCATGTTTCACCTATTTGTATGCCCCCACCTAGAGCAACAACTATACATATGTGGCTGTACTTGTATGAATCCTTGTGCCCTTTGTAGACATATAATGCCTCCTTTGTAGTCATGCAACCCACTCTCTTGTTTTGTCCAACCATATGAATCATACATGTCTTCTAAAACATAATGGTTTTTTGAACCCTATGAGATTCCTCATTGCCCTCCTACTGTACAGTATCTACCCCCCTATCATATGTACCCAATTTTGATAAACAGTTATATACATCCATTAATGGTTTGATAATTAATGGAACTACAAGAATTTATTGTTCTTCAAATGACACCTGAAAGAACACATGCAATACTAAAGAGTGAAATCATTAAGGAAGCTTAAAAGTTTTTTGATAAATTTTAGGAAAAGGAGGCGAGCTTTCTTATTGAGGAATCTGTAAAGCGGGTTAGGGTGAAAAAAATCCATTCATATCAGCCTTTTGATTTGGCATTTATAATTTCAGGACCAAAACCTATTTTATTTTCTCAGAGCACATTTCAAGGGGAGGCTTCAACGAATATGTAGCAGTGGGAAAGTTAGGGGTTGAAGCCACAATAATGGCTGATAAAGAGAAAGCTCCATGGACCACCGACTCGTCTACCTCTACATTCAGGCCTAAAATATATAAGATAGCCTTAGACAAAGCATTTCAAAAGTATGCCTACAACTACACCACCCCCACCATGTATGGTGCAAAATTCCCTTAAAGTAGTGTGTGCAACTTTTAGAGTTGCTGCAACTTTGAGTGTAGCATGGCCTATTGCACAAGGTAAAATCCTACTAGGAGAATATAATTTTTTTTTGGCTATAAGGTTAAACATAACTAGCGAGTACTCAGCAGTTACTCAGGTGCTTGTTGGAAAAAAACCTAAAAGGAATACCCGCTGCTCGAACTCGCCATATTTTTTTGATCGCTGGTTTTTGCCTGCAAGCGAGTACTCGCTGTGTACTCGCGAGTAATCCCCTACAAGCTTGTAGATTCTTGTTGTATTCGCACGATTATGTGATTTTGTACTTTATTTGTATTCAAATCTAATAGAAAATACTTTCCTAACATTTTACAGACTCATTTGATTCATTATGGCATTATGCAACTGCAATTTCTATAAAATTTATGTTTTTTTTATAACTTTAAGTATTTTTTGCATGTGTCGGTTATTCCCGGTTATTCGACCACCTCTGTTGAATACTCTCTGATTATTCAAAATTTCCCATTGGATAGTACTCGCCGGTTATCGGTATGTATACTATGTGTAAAACTACTAGAGAAAAGGTCAAGAGCATACCTGAGACTCTTGCTTCGCATAGCTTGCCTACTACATTGCCAAGGAATTGGTGGATGAACAAGCTTGATGATCATGAGCTGAAGATAGCATTAAGGCGTGTTGGAGTGGGTAAAATATTGCATATGCCTTCTCTACATACAAATTTGAGACTTACCTGATTTGCATGATGTTCAACCAAAATAGAGATAAGATAAATAAGCTAAGATAAATATATTAATGTCCAACAAATGACCACAAAAGTAGGTCAAAGGGACTGCAGAGTACAAAAGTGTAATATCAAAGTGGGAAAACCAACCAGTTTCCAACATAGAACACAAAATGGAAAGAGAAACAAAACAAGTAAGATCAAAGAGCAAGAGCAGCCGGAAAGGAAAGAGGCGAAGAACAACCCTTAGCCAATGACCCCAGCCAAACGGAGAGGTGGGAAAGTACAATATGAGAGAACCAAGAGAAATAGTGAAAAAAGTACATCAAGGAGTGGACCCAACTCTCCTAATATCTGAGGCAGTAAAAAAGAATCTCAAAATGGATGGATAGCTAGTGGAGTCTCTGGTCTGTCCTGTGTGTTGTTGTCTGGAGGGAGTACCTCATTACCACGATCTAGTGGATCTAGTCTGACTATTGGGGCTGAGACTGGGATTGTTATGCCGACGAGATCGCGGGGAGTTGTGAATGATCCCCCAGATCTGCACTGATCTAGAGTGTGAAGCTATGTTGATGTCGATTTGGCATTTAGTGCCTCTCCCTGAGGGTAGCATCGTAAAGAAGGAAGTAATCCGTTGGATAGACTGAGGTCTAGTGGGGCCTTGAATCGTGTGGTCACAAAGCTTGAGGGCCTCTTGCATGTATAGAGCTAGACATCTCTGGTATTTATATTTGAAGAAGACAGAGAGAGCCTGTCTCCCTGAAAAGGCAGTGGAACCTCCCTCTGATCTCGCAGTAGATGGGGCAACGAAAGAAGAAGTGTTCTTCCAATTCGACCTCTTGAGGGTTGCATAACTGATAAATCCTGTCTGGCTGATCCATTTGGTGATCTATCTCAATCCGAAGCCTATGAGAACCCACTCAGAACTGTCCAAGGGGAATACGGAGAACATGCATCCAATGGCGAAAAGTGTATTGAGGACGAACAATAAGCCTATTTCTCAGTTCTAGGAAGTGATTTGCATAAAAAACCATCTTTGGATATAACCTCTTGCAGGGGTTAACCCAAGTGGTATGAATAAACTGTCTATAAATATCCTCCTTGATAATCTTGTTCATTTCTTGTTTGGTAGGTGGAAGGTGGTTTGGGTTGTACAATGAGTACTGAAACGGAGGGAGATGGTCCATCCAAATCCCCACAGACCCTAAGAGATCTGAAACCCCAGTGTACCAACAATGAGCCTGGCCAGGGTGGCCTAAACAGGGAATAGCCTTTGAAGAACTGTTGACAATTTTGCCCCCCATAGGGAAAATTGTCACCCCTACACTTCGGAACTTCACTATGGTGCCATGTTTGTCTTGTGAATCAGTTTTGGGGTCCTTAAATGAGCATTTACAGCCACCGAAGTGGCTATCTACAGCCAGGTGAATTTTAGTCATGCAGAGGTTTCCAAAGAGCTTTCTTGATTATAGCCAAATGTGCAAATACAACCAAGACATACAAGCTGTAAGTTTAGTTATTGTCTTCCCAAAGAATTTTTTCGGGCTATAAGAGGTGGACTATTTCTTCGGACTTTCTGTTTGAGAGAAAGAGCTCTCAAAGCACTGTGTAAAAGTCTGAAAAAATGACTAAGTGGCAGTCGTTCAAAGCTTATTTTCTTCAGACTTTTTGTCCAAAAGGAAAAAAAAACACAGTTGAGAAGACCCGAAGGGCACCTGCCCTTCGGGAAGGTCCAATTCAAAAGTCTTGAAGGGTATGTAACTCTTCGGGTTGGTTCACTTTATGGTTTTAAAGTCTAGACAAAAGTTTCGAAGAACAGTTTCAAAAAGCCCGGGGGCCCTACAATTCTTCCGAAGGGCACTTTTGAAGGAAAAAATGCCCTTGCAAAGGGCATTTGTGTCGGCAAAGTGGACCTTTACAATTGTTCCGAATGGCACTTCTGGAAGAACCTTGCCCTTGCGGAAGGCACTCAGGCGACTAACAGGACCAAATCAAAAAGCCCAAAGGGCAATTTTGGGAAGCAGAAGCCCTTGTGGAGGGCACCTTCATAAAAGCAAGGGACACTTCAAACGGAAAAGAATTTCTTTCAGAGTATTTGTCCAAAGGAATTCCTTCGAACAAAAACTCTGAAGGAATTCAAGGAAAAGGTCCGACGGAGGATATACCCTAGAAAAAAGCCCGATAGAAATAAAAAAATAAAGGCAAAGAAGGAAACGAGAAAATTTAAGGAAATCCTTCGGAATAATAGTCAAACAGGAAATATGTGAGAATATGAAGTCAACAAAAGCCCGAAGAAAACCAAAGGGCAAGACATAAGAGCTTAAATGAATAAATTCGGGAAAATTGGCAAGGAAATGAATTCTTTCGGACTTTTTGTTCGAAGGAATTCCTTTGGACAAAAAGTCCGAAGGAATTCGGGAGGACAAAAACCCGATAGAAAAGACAAGGGCGTAAGCTGAGGCCAAAAAAGAGAAGAGGAAATGCCAAGCCCAGGAAAGAGAAGAGACAGAGAGTCCTTTGGACAATTTGTCCGAAGGACGAAAACAAAAATAAAGCTCGAATCCCGAATTACAGCAGTTAGTGGGAAAAACTAGAGAACACAAACATGACTGAGCTAAAACTGAACAAGAAGTAAGACAAATGCAGAAATAGAGGCATGAACAAAGACTGAAGCAGAACTGAACATGGACATAAGCATGAATAGCGAATAAAACAAATGCAGAGTAAAGACAAAGGCAGGATGAACAAAGATCATGCACAGACTAACGTGAGTGACTCCAACGAAGTGAACGCGTTTAAGAAAACAAGCATGCTTCAGTTTTAAAAATAGAGTTGTCTTGCATGATGATCGGGCAAAGCGTTGAACGTTTCAAACAACAAGAAATTTCATGCACGCACTCGTTTGTCTCAAAGCTCGAAACGTTCCGACAATTCAAACGCAATTCTTAATTTGGCATTTGCATTGATTTCATGCAAAGGAGAGACTTTCAAACGTTCCAACAGTTTGAGTGAATTCGACTACTCTTGTTTTGGAGTTAACTAATTTTCAAGTCAAGACATCTATTCGTAGATGTCATGCATCCAAAGTTTGTCTTCTTTTTCAACGCCAAGGATTCTTCATGCAAGACAGCCAGGTATAAGCCAAGGAAAGACAAATTTGGAAGACTCATGCAATGCAATTTGGACTTGGGCGAATGAAGAATTAACTTCTTCTGTTTCCAACGTCAATCTCTTGGCTTTTTGTAATTTTTTATATTAATGGTTTTTCAGCCTTGTAATATCTATCCCTCTCTTGGTAAGACCAGACTCTGTCATTGGTGAGTTGTGTAACCTCTTTAATCAATAGAAGGATTGTACTTTAAAATTTCAAGTGCTGTCATAGTGTACATTCATTCAACAATTTGCATACGTGGTAAATTTCTTTCCCTTCCCAAATTTTGATTCGTAGCTAGTTGCTAGCTCATCATGGTATGCAAGTCATGTTCAGTGTTTTATGTCTTTTGCTGAAGCTGTAAGTGGATGTTAGGTGACTGCAAAGTGTCTTTTATCAGATCTCTCTCCATCATTTTCCCTCACATTTTTGTCATTGGATCGAACCTTCTCATAAAATACTTATGCATAGTGATCAATTGAAATCAAAAGTCTTCATTTTCCCTTGTTTGATTCAGTGTTCAAGGTTCCAAGTAGAGTGGATCAACATTCTAGTGTATCACCGTCATTAGGTAGGATTTCCCCTTCAAGTTTTTTTTCCCTTTTCCATGGTAGATTCGCAACACAACGTCGAGATTCACATTGATACATCTTACAGGAACCAGCTTTCTCTAGAGATTCTTCTCATCATTGAGGCACCTACCCTCGTGAGAAAATCCCATTATTTCAACTGGAGAGAGGATTAGCCATTTTAGTACGTCTTCGTTTCAGGCTGCAACTTCAAGTTGACAACAATTTTTGGCACGTCCGATGGGACTACGAAAAAGCTCTTTTCATAGAGTTTTCACAGCGGCAGAGGATATTCATCTACATCCAGTTGCAGAGTTCATAGCATCATTCAGGGAATCTGTTCATGCCAAAGGTTACCACAAGATCAACAAGTAAAGGAATTCTTTTTGAATTTGTAACTTATAAAAAAACAAGGTCTAGGAGTTCAAATCCATATCCTCAAAGAGAATATTTACCTCCCCCTCATCCTATCGTTCTAGACACTGCAATCCCCACCATTCAGATGGCCGTTAGAAATCGATTGTTTGCTCCATTCAATAGGGGAAGTCCATTGAATCTAGCACAGTTAGATGACATTCTTGTATCTGCCCTCAAAAGTATTCCATTCTTCTCAAGAGAAAATCAAACAACCCCTATTGAGCATATCCAAGATGTGGCTAATCTTTATTCAGTTCATGATGTTGTTGAGGATAATGTTACTATTAGATTGCTTGCTGCTTCTTTCAAAGGAAAAACATTACAGTGGTATAGAACCCTCCCACTTAGATCCATTTCCCCCTGGGGTGAATTGGATGCAACTTTAGTCAAGCAATTTGAAGACAAATCTAATCACTTATTTGTAGTTGAGCAATTAACTGTCATATAGAGAGCTCTTCATGAGTTCATATTTGATTTTAATCTTAGATTCCAGAAGACATGGACCAGGATACCGGTTCTAACTAGGCCATCATTTGAATATGCATTTCTGTATTTTTTTAAAGCTCTTAATTCTGACATTGATGTGATGATACAATCAATGGGTGGTACTACTTTGCCATATGCTTATGAAGTTGCAATAAGGGCAGAAAATAGTTTGATACAAGCAAGTAAGCTTTCTCCAAGACCTCCAATGCCCATGTTTTCAGAAATAAGTTCTATACTAGCCCCTTTAGTTCCTCAAATTCTATCCTTGGCTCCAATTCCAGCACCTCAAGTTCCTATTGCAGCCCCTACTAGTCAAGATAGTGAGATAGGAGAGTTGAAAAGTTTGCTACAGTCTTTTGGAAATGAAATAGTACAACTCAAAAGACAACAATTTCAGTGAAATATGCCCTATCAACAACAAAATCAGAACAACTATCAGTCTTTCAAAGATCAAATGTCTCCTTATCAGGTTTCAGAGAAAATAGACCACCTTATCAAGCACAAGGAGCCATAACACCAGCTAAGCCATATGCTGCTCTTGATCCGAATGCTCTTTCCACTTCAAAAGCCATTCTTCCAACCCCACCTTAAAATAATTTAGTGCAGGATTCAGGTTGGGAGCCTTCAAATCTCAATGATGCTCAAAACTAAGCCTTGGTATCACAAAACATCACCATGCCACAGATGACACAAGAAGAGTTATCTTTGCAAGGAGGTCAATATCAAGATACAGGTTTGACATCACAAGGAAAGACTCATCAAGTTCAAGGGCAGCCTGATGTTATTAATATAAATTGACAGGTAGCTGATCATGTTGCTTTTACTCGGGATGTTAAAACTAACTATTCAAGTGGTCAATTTGCAGCTATAACCTATCAAAGAACTAAAAGAAGAGTTGTTGATGAAGCCCAAGCGGTAGAAAATACTTCAAGTACTAGTATTGTTGCTAAAAGTACAAAAGTGCAGCTTGCTGCCTCCACAACCCAGAAAAATCTGAATATAGAGGTTAGTAAAGTGTAACAAATATGTCTAATTTGTGAGCAGTGAGTACCACCGAAAGTGCAATCAAAGGTTAGTGTATCTCAGTTCAGTATTGTAGATCAAATGAAAAAGTCTAACATCAGCATTAGCATGTGGGATTCTCTTTCAATTCTAGGGCAAAAGATAAACTCATTCAAGAACTTTCAGCGCTTGAATTGTCTCCAAAATCCGCTGAGAAAGGTGTTGTCTTGACAAATTCAGATTAGCCAACTAAGCAACATGTGCAGCAAGGAGATAAGATGTCAAAAGTGGACAAAACTGAGGTAAAATCTAAGAAAACTCCCCCTTTTTATTTTTCTTTGATAGTGGGTGATACTTTGGTTCATAATTGTATGGTGGATAGTGGAGCTAGCAGTATAATAATGCCCAAACAGATTGCAGACAAGCTCGGCCTTGTTTATGAGCCAAATACTAAAGGGGTATTGCAGTTGGATGGTTCACCAGCAAAGAGGGTAGGCATTATCAAAGATTTGAAATTGACATTACATGCTTGTTCTAACGTTACTATTCAACAGGATGTTGTAGTGGTGGACTTGCCTCCTTATTTCGCTATGTGCCTTCCAAGGGACTTCACCTCAAAGATTGGGGGATATTTATCAGTTGATTGGACCTATTTGTTGTTCAGAACCTGATATGGCACAAAAGTAGCAATTCATTCAGAGCCTATTGCATGTTTTCATATGAAGCCTTATACGCCAAATGTGGTCAATGCAAATTATATCGTCTCAAATGAAATATTACAAACTAGTGATTTAGAAAATGACTCGCTTTTGGATGGAGTTCCAGATTTGTTTCTTGATGAATGGGCTTCTACCTTGCATGAGCATGATCCCTACAAGTTGACTGAAGAGGAAGGTCTTGGTGTGTATTGTCTTCATGAGAACGATGCACCAATTCCATCCATGGTCAAATAAGACGAATCTAATGAAAGCTTGTGGCAATTGTACTTTGATGGGTCAAGAAATAAGCATGGAACCGGAGCTAGAATGATGCTAATTTCTCCTATAGAACAAAGGTATTTCTCCTGTATTAAATTGCAGTTTGGTTGTTCAAACAACATTGCTGAATATGAAGCACTAGTTCACGGTTTGCAGTGGGCTAGGAAGATGAAAGTAAATTTTTTGCAAGTGTTTGGAGATAGTGAATTTGTAGCCCACCAAGTAAGAGGTTTGAATGTATGCAAGAATTTGTTGTTTAAATTTTAGAGACAGAGTTTGGGATTTACTTGAAGATTTTCAGGATTTTAATATTCAGGCAATACCAAGAGATAGGAATAAACATGCTGATAGGTTGGCTGCTGTTGGGGCACATTTTAACATTCCAGTCGATGTAAAAAGTGACATTTTTTCAGTCACATATAAAGGTAGTTGTAAGACCTTCTATTCTGGACAACCGAGAGAATTGGCGGGTGTTTGAAAATGACAATCAAATTGTGAGATTTTTGCAGGCAGAGGCTGAGTTTTCTTTAAAAAATCAGTCGAAATACTTACAACAGTATGGTGATCAGATTGTACAACTGAAAACGAATAGGTTACCCAAGGGATTGGTCACTCTTGAAAATATTTTCAGTGAAGATGATGAGCTAAAAAAAGAGAAACCATCTTTGTCAACAAAGGAAGAGCACTATGCCAATGTAGAGATTGCAGCTGGTAAAATTTTGAAATTGGGCAAGGTATGTACTCCACAAAAGAAAGCTTTCATTGATTTATGCACATGTTTCGCTGATATATTTGCATGGCAGTATAGTGATCTCAAAGGTTTTGATCCAAGTTTGGCTTAACACACCATTGAGTTAGAAGAGGAAATTAAATCAGTGAGACAAAAACAAAGGCCAATCAATCCAAAGCTTGAGCCTTTGATGAGAACTGAGTTTCACAAGCTCATAAAATCAGCGATTATATTTCCAATCAAGCACTCAACTTGGGTGGTGAAACTTGTTCCAATACGGAAAAAGAATGGTGAGATTCGTTTGTGTGTTGATTTTTGTGATTTAAATAGGGCTTTGCTTAAAGACCACTATCCATTGCCATCAATGGAACAAATTTTACAGCGTGTTGCAGGTTCAGAGAGGTTTTCCTTGTTGGATGGATATAGTGGTTACAATCAGATTTTGGTCAAAGAAGAGGACCAATTCAAGACAGCCTTCATGACTAAATGGGGGAGATTAGCATACAGAAAGATGCCATTCGATTTGTGTAATGCTAGAGTAACCTTTCAGAGAGCCATGGATATGGCCTTTCAAGGCCTTCTTAACAGGTTTGTGCTTGTTTATTTGGATGATATAATAGTATTTTCAAAAGATGCAGAAGATCACATGGTTCATCTCAAGCAAGTTTTTGAAAGGTGTAGGCAATTTGGGATATCTCTAAATCCCAAAAAGTGTGTATTTTTAGTTCATTAAGGTAAGCTTCTTAGACATGTTTCAAAGCACGGTTTAAACATAGATTCTGAAAGGATTCAAGCCATTCCTGCACTCTCCTTGCCTAAGAGCAAAAGGGCTTTGCAAAGTTTCCTTGGAAAAATCAATTTTATAAGGAGATATATTTCAGATTTCGCTATTGTAGCTAAACCACTTACAACCATGCTAAAGAAAAATCAGAACTTCAGCTTGTCCAAAGAGGGAGTAAAAGGGTTTGAAGATAAGAAAGCCATAGCAAGTGCTCCTACGCTTTTAAATCCAGATTTTACGAAAAATTTCATTCTGTATACGTATACTAATATGGACAGCATTTTAGGCATTTTTATGTAGTAGAATCATGAAGATTTGGAGCAGCCAAAAGCTTTCTACAGCCAAGGCTTGGAGGAGTATGAAACAAGGTATTATTTTGTTGAAAAGCATGTCCTTTCAGTTATAAGATCTCTGAAAAAATTTAGGCACTTGTTGTCTAATAATAAAATACATCTAATGGTTGCTCATCCAAGCATCAAAGAATTTCTTCTGAACAAAGACATAAATGAGAAGACAGCTGGTTGGATAACCAAGGTAATGGAATATGACGTGGAAATTAAGGTTACAAAGCTGGTTAGAGGCAAAGGACTTTGTGAGCATCTAGCTCAGGACTTGCAAGAAACTAATGAAACTGTTTTAGCGTCAAATGATGAAGAGATTGCTGTTGTTCACACTTCACCTTCTAGCTGGTTTCGTGATTTGGTAAGCTATTTGTGAGATGGCTTTTACCCTTCTCACCTAAGTGCTTCAAAAAGAAGGTATTTCAGATTGCAATCAATTCCATTCTTGCTCGTTGATGGTGTTTTGTTCAAAAAAGATATGAATGGAATGTTATTAAGGTGTTTGGAACCAAGCCAAACTCAAAGATTACTTGAAAAATTCCATGATGGACATGGTGGAGGACACTTTTTCGCAAGAACTACAACACTTAAAATCATGAGATATGGGTACTATTGGCCTACTATATTTGGCGATTGCCATACATGGGTTAGGAAATGCAAACAATGTGCTATGTTTGTAGGAAAAATTAAACTTGCAGCTCTGCCCTTTCAGCCTATTGCAGTGGATTAGCCTTTTGTCTAGTGGAGATTGGACTTTATTGGTCTTATTAATCCTCCTTTGAGTTTAGGGCATAAGTGGATTCTAACAGCGATGGATTACTTCACACGTTGGACGGAAGCAATTGCATTGAAAGAAGCAAACGAAACTAATGTTCTTGATTTCTATGAAGGTCTGCTTACTAAGTTTGGAGTTCCTTCAACCATAATTTCTGACAATGCAATGGCTTTTGTGGGATCTAGGATCAGCCAATGGGCTGTCCAACACGGAGTTTATCTTAGCACTTTATCGAACTACTATCCACAAGGAAATGGCCTTGCTAAATCTACAAACAAAAACCTCTTAAGGATCATACGAAGGACTATTGAAGACAATCAGAGGTCATGGCATCTCAAGTTGAAGTCAACTGTATGGGTTGATAGGATCACTTACAAGAGGTCAATAACCAACTCTCCATACAAGCTAGTATGTGTTAAGGAAGCAAGGTTACCTATTTCTCTTGAGTTTTCAGCTTTAGAACTAATGCATCAATCTGAGTTGTTGGAGAATGAGCCTATGAAAATTAGGTATGCGGAGCTTATGGATTTTGAAGAGACAAGAAATCAATCCATGCTAGCCATGGAAAGTCATCAGACACAGGTGAAAAGAACGTTTGACAAAGGAGCTTCCTCACGAAGCTTCAATGAAGGAGATTTGGTCCTCAAGTGGGATGAAGATCGAGCCAAACCACGAAGGCACACGAAGTTTGATTCCCTTTGGAGTGGCCCATACACGATCTTTAGCTGCAAATCTCATAACGCCTTCCAACTTGCCAAGATGGATGGCCAAGAGCTTCCAATCCTAGTCAATGGGATACATCTGAAACATTGCTATTGAAGAGCAAAACTCTATGTACATAGTTGTTTTTGCTTTCCTCCAAGTGCTGTTTAAACACAGTAGTTTGTTTCAGTTTTGTTCAATAAGTGCTTGTTTGCACATTTGCTTCTTAGTTAGTTTTCCCGTTTTCGTGTTTTTCCTTTCCTTTTTGAGGGAGAAAGGTTACTTCAGCCAAGGTCAGGAGGAGATTTTCAGTCAGAAATCAAGTTCACCAATTGGGAGTTCGAATAGCATCTATATGGTCCGAGTTCTCTAGCATAGCAGGCATGCTTCCCAGCAGATTTGTCAAAAATGTTGACAATTTTGCCCCCCACAGGGCAAATTGTCACCCCAACACTTCGGAACTTTGCTATGGTGCAAAGTTTGTCTTGTGAATCAGTTTTGGGGTCCTTAAATGAGCATTTACAGCCACCCAAGTGGCCATCTACAGCCAGGTGAATTTTAGTCATGTTGAGGTTTCCAAGGAGCTTTCTTGATTATAGCCAAGTGTGCAAATACAGCCAAGACATACAAGCTGTAAGTTTAGTTATTTTGTCTTCCCAAAGAATTTTTTCGGGCTATAAGAGGTGGAATATTTCTTCGGACTTTCTATTTGAGAGAAAGCTCTCAAAGGACTGTGTAAAAGTCCAAAAAAATGACTAAGTGGCAGTCGTTCAAAGCTTATTTTTTTCGGAATTTTTGTCCGAAAGAAAAAAAAAAGCACAGTTGAGCAGCCCTGAAGGGCACTTGCCCTTCGGGAAGGTCCAATTCAAATGTCCTGAAGGGTATGTAACCCTTCGGGTTGGTTCACTTTATGGTTTTCAAGTTAACACAAGTTTCGAGGGATAGTTTCAAAAAGCCCAGGTCCCCTACAATTCTTTCGAAGGGCACTTTTGAAGGCAAAAAAGCCCTTGCGGAGGGCACTTGGTCGGCGAAGTGGACCTTTACAATCTTCCGAAGGGCACTCTTGGAAGAACCTTGCCCTTGCAGAAGGCATTCAGGCGACTAACAAGACCAAATCAAAAAGCCCGAAGGGCAATTTTGGGAAGCAGAAGCCCTTGCGGAGGGCACCTTCATAAAAGCAAGGGACACTTCAAATGGAAAAGAATTTCCTTCGGACTATTTGTTCGAAGGAATTCAAGGAAAAGGTTCGACGGAGGATATACCCGAGAAAAAAGCCCGATAGAAATAAAAAAAATAAAGGCAAAGAAGGAAACGAGAAAATTTAAGGAAATCCTTCGGAATAATTGTCAAACAGGAAATCTGTGAGAATATAAAGTTGACAAAAGCCCGAAGAAAACCAAAGGGCAAGACATAAGAGCTTAAATGAATAAATTCGAGAAAATTGGCAAGGAAACGAATTCCTTCGGACTTTTTGTTCGAAGGAATGCCTTTGGACAATAAGTCCGAAGGAATTCGGTAGGGCAAAAACCCAATAGAAAAGACAATGGCGTAAGCTAAGGCCAAAAAAGAGAAGAGGAAATGCCAAGCCTAGGAAAGAGAAGAGACAGAGAGTCCTTTGGACAATTTGTCCGAAGGACGAAAACTAAAATAAAGCTCGAATCCCGAATTAAAGCAGAACATGGGAAAAGCCAGAGAAAATACAAACAGTTCTGAGCTAGAACTAAACAAGAAGTAAGACAAACACAGAAATAGAGGCATGAGCAAAGATTGAAGCAGAACTGAACATGGACATAAGCATGAACAGTGAATAAAACAAACACAAAATAAAGACAAAGGTGGGATGAACAAAGATCATGCGCAAACTAACGTGAGTGACTCCAACGAAGTGAATGTGTTTAGGAAAACAAGCATGCTTCAGTTCTAAAAATAGATTTGTCTTACATGATGAATGGGCAAAGCATTGAACGTTTCAAACAGCTAGAAATTCCATGCACGCACTCTCGTTTGTCTCAAAGCTTGAAACGGTTCGACGATTCAAATGCAATTCTTAATTTGGCATTTGCATTGATTTCATGCAAAGGGGAGACTTTCAAACGTTCTAGCAGTTCGAGTGAATTTGACTACTCTTGTTTTGGAGTTGACTAATTTTCAAGTCAAGGCATCTATTCGTAGATGTCATGCATCCAAAGCTTGTCTCCTTTTTCAACGCCAATGATTCTTCATGCAAGACAACCAGGTATAAGCCAAGGAAAGACAAATTTGGAAGACTCATGCAATGCAATTTGGACTTGGGCTAATGAAGAGTTAACTTCCTCTCTTATTTCCAACGCCAATCTCTTGGCATTTTGTAATTTTCTATATTAATGGCTTTTTTGACTTGTAAAATCTATCCCTCTCTTGGTAAGATCAGACTCTGCCATTGGTGAGTTGTGTAATCTCTTTAATCAATAGAAGGATTGTACTTTCAGATTTCAAGTGCTGGCATAGTGTACATTCATTCAGCAATTTGCATACGTGGTAGATTTCTCTCCCTTCTCAAATTTTGATTTGTACCTAGTTGCTAGCTCATCATGTTATGCAGGTCATGTTTAGTGTTTTATGATTTTTGTTGAAGCTGTAAGTGGATGTTAGGTGGCTACAAAGTGTCTTGTATCAGATCTCTCTCCATTGTTTTCTCTCACAGTTTTGTCAATGGATCGAACCTTCTCATGAAATACTTATGCATAGTGATCAATTGAAATCAAATTTCTTCCTTTTCCCTTGTTTGATTCAATGTTCAAGGTTCCAAGTAGAGTGGATCAACATTCTGGTGTATCACCGTCATTAGGTAAGATTTTCCCTTCAAGTTTCTTCCTCCCTTTTCCATGGTAGCTTTGCAGCACATAGTAGAGATCCGCATTGATACATCTTATAGGAACCAGCCTTCTCTGGAGGTTCTTCTCACCATTGAGGCACCCACCCTCGTGGAAAGATCCCATTGTTTCAATTGGAGAGAGGATTAACCAATTCAACACGCCTTCGTTTAAGGGTGCAACTTCAGGTTGGCAACAATAACAATAAGCTAAGTACGGGTATTTGTCACGCCCCTTCGGTGAGTCAACAAAGCTCCAGATGCGATGCAAGAAAGAGATCAAATCGAACATAGTCTCTAGTCTGAAGGGACGGGTCCTGAACTCTGCAAGGATGATGTGTTGGGGAATAGTCTATTTGCACGTGATAATGTGGTAGAGAAGTGTCTGGACTCTCTCAATTGATGCCCAATTAGATTCAAGCAAATGGGGTCCCCAAACCACGGACCCATAGAGAACAGTGGGCTTGATAAGGGTGTCCATGTGGGATATCTTGGAAGAGATGTCCTGAAAATGGTGTCGAAAACACTCTCTCTCAAGGAGGGCTAAAGAAACGTACCCCTTGCTGATTTGAGGCTGGAGGGCTTGTCTCAGGCAAAAGTAGGGTCCAGAGAATTGCACCCCCAAGTAAATATAAGTGCTGGTGATCTCAATCTCCTCATCTTTGAAGAAGAAATGGAGGTGTGAGGTCTTCAACCCGTTGAAGGCCATAGCCTTGGTTTTGCCCAGGTTGACTGTCAATTGTCGAATATCACATAAGAGAGCTAGGGCATCCAACTATCACTACAACCCCTTAGGAGAGGAGGCCAGGAGAACCATGTGGTCCACAAACAATAGGATAAATATCAAACCTTGGTGGAGAAGGCAACCATCGCCATCCCGGATATGCTCATGAAGGAAAGTCTCTAACTCATCAATGTATAGCCGAAATAGAGTGGGGGACAGGGGGCAGCCTTGTTTAACCCTGATGGTACTCCTGATAAAGTTTGATAACCCATGGGCAGTGCGGAGACAACTGAGACTGTCTTGTAGAGGCGCATAGTGGTTGTAAGAAGGGTCTCTGATATACCAATGTCTATGAGCCTCCCGAATATTGCTTCTTGTGGGATAGAGTCAAATGCTTTCTGAAAGTCTACAAAGCAACAATAGACTTTTGATGAGCGATGATGTGCTTCCTCAATAATGGGTCGGAGAGTAAATATATGGTCCATAGATTAATGAGTTGGTCAAAATCCTGCTTGCCCCCTAGCTCTGAGGTGTCTCTACTCCAACTCTCTCGAAAGCCACATGTGGAGAACTGCAGCATATAGTTTTGAGAATGTGTGGCCCACCATGATTAACCTTTAGTTGTTGGGATCTGAGATGGGGCTCGATTTGTGTATCGAATGAATGATGTGATGTGACCAAGATGGTGGGAACCTTGAATGGACCACATGGTTGAAGAGATCAGCCATGTATCTACCCAAGACCTCAAATTTGTGTTTGAAGAATTTTGCTTGAAAACCTTCCTCATTTGCAGCCCTACTACTATTCATCACTCTAACAACTTCTTTGATGTTCCCGCTTGTGAATAAGTGGCAAGAAGAGGGTGGGGAAGAAACATGAATCAAAGGTTGTCCCAAAATATCATAGAGAGTGGAAGTGTGGGAGATCATTGATCTAGGGTTAAGCTCAAGAGGGAGGGGAGAGTGGTAGGGGGAAGATGGTGTGCCATAACTATTTGGGAGAGTGAATGAAGCTAGCTTGTAAGGTCCGTCTCCTCTGAGATATAAAGAGGTGTTTCTTGCGGCGGAGGAGACAACGATATAAGGATTTCAATGTGGGGTTGGAGTGGTGGTCATGAATGAAAGCGTGACGAAGTTGGTGGTGGAGAGTTTTGTAGTCTTCATTGTATCACTTGTTCATGGGACAAGTATTTTGTGAGTTGGAATTATTAAGTTGATGTGAAGGGGATGTGGGCTTGGGGAAGCTAGGAAAGGACTTAAGGACAACTTCTTGAATGATGGAAGAAAGACAGGTATATTAGGTGGCAACACACTCAAGTAAGGAGAGTTGGGACTCAGGTGGGAGAAGCTAGCAGATGTGGGAGGAGAAGATGTTAGAGTCCCCATCATCGAAGCGGAAGGTGGTACGAAGTAGGCTAGAGAAGGGGACCGTATTAGGAGAGGGAGTGTGGGGGGGTACCAACTTGGATAGAGGAAGACAAAAGAGCGTGGTTCACAAGTGGGATGGGGGAAACATAAAAGTGATTGACGGAAGGTAGAAGGTTTTGGCAAGAAAGGACATAATCAACCACACTCGCACCCTCGCCATGTGGCCTGCTTGTGAAAAAACGACCATTTGGAAAGCATGTGAGCCTGTTCCGGATCAACAGGTCCTGAGACTCTCCCAACTGTAGGAGGTGCCAACTTTAGGCCATGGAAGGTCCTAAAGCATCATCTGACCTCCTGTGAAGCCCAATTGACTTTGGATCAATCTCTTGGGTACAAAACGCATTTGCAAAATAGTCGTGAAAGGGGGTCTGAGAAGCTCTGGTATGGGTGTTGAAGTCACCTAGAAGGATAACTTGAAGTCAGCTAGAAGGATAACTTTTCCAACCGCAGAATAATGAGTGATACCGATATACAAATCTATAAAAGGGTCCCCTTCAGGACCATTGTGGATAGCATACGAGGACGAAGTCGGGGGGAAGTAGAAAATTGCAATGTAGGTGTCCCTGGGAAGGGGGGCAACCTCCCTAGCCCAGACCCACATGATTATGGTGAACTCGTCAGAGGAAACTACAAAAACCTTGTGCTAGAGAGTATCTCTAGTCAGACAAGCTACGACACCTGAACCTCTAACACCACCAAAGCTCCTCGTTTCTTGTCTGCACGCTGATAGCTAGTGATAACCTGCGATGCCAGGGAGAGGCCGTATAGGGATCTTGTGGGTCTTGGTGATGAAGAGGAGGTCCAATGACTTGAGAGTGTCATACAATAGACCTGCTGATGACCAAAAAAAGCCATTACCATTCCAACAGCTGATAGATGTACTTGTACCCTATTTCTTCCCCTATCGGGCCTGTCATTTAGCAGTCCCGGATCTGGGTTCCTATCCTAGGGGAAAGGAGTCCCTGATCACTCCTTTGAGGTTCTTGATGTTCGCCGATATCCAACCCTGACATGCTACCATAACCAACGCTCTGGAGCATTTGCGGCCTGCCACCTATGATTTGGTGAGATCTTCATCAAGGAAGATTTTGCTAGGAAGAGAAAACAACAAGCATCTAGCTCGAAGGGCTCTAAGTCGATCAACAATAGACCTGAACCTGATAAAAAGAGTGGAGTCGTACCCCAACCAAGCTCTGTCGAGTCATATCAAGAATATTCAGATTGTCTTTAAGGAACGTAGTCCCCACAACCATGGGATTTGAGGAGGAAAGAGGTAGGGGAAGCCCCCTCACCTTGAGGTTCAGCTCTCTAGCATGCCTGGTATGCTCTTCAGTGAGCTTAACCTGAATGATCTCCTCGACTACTACCAAAGGAGGGGGAGTCCTATATGTGCCACTAACTACCTGTGCCCACGACTGAATGTGTGTTTCATTTTCTTGTTTAAAGGAGGCTTGCTGAGATTTGATCTCTTCTTATTTTTGAGATTGAGGATTTCTATGTAAACCATTGTTAGGGGGAAGAACTTGTTCCTTGCTGCTCTGGATTGTTTCTTTCAAAGAATCATTCTCTGATTTAACTGCTGCTACCCTAATTGTAAGGTCACAAATTTCTGTTCGGAGAGCTTGATTAACATTTTCAACGTGCTGTATCCTATCGATCAGATCCTAGATGTGGTTGTTCCCGTTGTCTCCTAAATTGCGTTGATAAGTTTGGTTAAGGGAGGATGTAAATCATCCCTCATCGCCATTGTAGAGCAGGAATCACGATCAGACATGAGAACAGTTGCAGATGGCTAGGGCAGACTGTCACGAATGTTAGAGGAGAATTGTGAGAGGAAATGTGAGTTAATTATTCATGTTGGGTTGACCTCCCGTCGCAATTTTCCTTGGAATGTGATCCCCTACGTTTATTTCTTGGAATGCTTTCGTATGGTTTGTGTCTCGATTTTTCTCCCATCCTCTTCTCTATGTGTCAATTTATCTCCTGTCCCTTCTCTATGTGTCCCTTTGCGATTTAATAGAACAAAAGGGACCTGAGTAGAGAGTGAACCCTTCTCGTGATTCCTTGCAGAAGATTCAACTTCCTTCAGTCCTTGAATGATTTCCAGTTCACGATACCAGCTCGAAGGGATTCAATACCCCTCAAAGGAGTGAATAGACCTGTGGATCTCAATACAAGCTCATCGATGCTTATTTGTTTGCCTTGAGAAAGTTTCTACCTGCACACGACTACATGCTCGTGATTTCCAAGGTATAATGACTAGATAACACCATACCCCACATACTTATACAAACTATGCTTTGATATCAATTTTCAAATAACTCTTTTTTGTTTCATGATAAAACTAACATTTCTATACATTCAACATATCAAGCATATATCCAACATGAGACCTAATTTGTGTATTAGGAAAATATCAAGCAAGCTCACTACTAAAGATGCACTGCTTAGGTGCATTAAGAAAGTCAGGGTAGGTAGGGAACTACATGGATAAATAAATGTTGATTACCTACACAACTGGTGATTTAAAGTAGTGTTTGGGCTAGCCTTTGACTGGTTGTTTATAATCACATCCACTAGCAAGCAAAAAGTTGCACAGGGACCGAAGGACCATGCCTTGCAACAATTTTTTATGCCTAATCTTACTCGTGAAGGATTGTCCAGTGGTTGAGAAAAAAGACACAAGGACATTAAAAAATACTCAAGAGTGTTTGGACATCGAAGAATGGAGGTGCACTTTGGACATTATCAGATGTTCATTGGGGGAGTCACCAAAGCATCTAACATATTGTTTTGGATGACTGACCAACATAGTTACTAAAGTTGGCTAGATCCGGAATTTTTGGTTGGCCTAGATGAGTTTGGTTCAGGCCAGCCTTGCCTTTTCCATTTTCTTTTTCAAATTTCATGTAGAAAAGGACACCCAAAAACCGTATATATTATATAATATTAACATTTTATCTTATGTTATTAATTGTTTTCATTGTATTTATGAAATTTACATATTTATAAAACTATGCTCATATATGTATGTATGTAGATACACACACACACACCGACGCACGCGCACGTGCACGTGCACACACACATGTGATTTGGATTGGGATTTTCCATACTTTTTTCAAGAAGTACGGATTTTCAAAATATTTTTGCCCTTTTGTAGGATCTAGGTTTTTAAACTTGGTATCTATGCTAACCGGATTGCATATTTGAATTGGTGCGAGGTGTATAATTGGGCATAGTTCTTTTCAAGTTTTATACATGACTTCCTATCTTTGAAGCATAAGGGGCTCTACATGGGTCACCATGTGGTGGGACTCTTTCTAGATGTGGTCTATTCCTAGACTATACTTGGCAAATACATGATGTCTAACATAGACTATGACCTTGCATGGTTTTAAAATTTTAGGTGGTTTGGCTTGGATCTCCCTTTGGTTGAATTGAAATGACCAAAAGATGATAAGGAGGCAACCAAAATTGGAGATAAGATGAAGAAAGTTTATGTGCTAGACAATGTGGTAACATTTAAAGAACAATATAGCATGGCTTGCAATTTTTAGATGGTGGGCTTGGATCTCCCTTTGGTTGAATTAAAATGACTAGAAGATGATAGGGAGGCAACCAAAATTAGAGATAAGATGAAGAAAATTTATGTGCTAGACAATGTGGTAACATTTAAAGAACAATATAGCATGGCTTGCAATTTTTAGATGGTTTGGCTTGGATCTCCCTTTGGTTGAATTAAAATGACCAAAAGATGATAGGGAGGCAACCAAAATTGGAGATAAGATGAAGAAAGTTTATGTGCTAGACGATGTGGTAACTTTTAAAGAACAATATAACATGAATGAGATGGATGAAGAGGGGATGATGAAGATGATGAACTGGAGAATGGGACACCCATGTTGTCCCAAGAACGAATGCCAAACCCTAGGTATAACGAGTGGAATTTCTCTTCTTAGGCACAAGAGCTTCTTGCTAATGATTTTACTATAAAGGTACTTGGCTCCTCTGATCCAAATATCAAAGTTTCCGCTATTTCTTTACCCTTGTGCGTTTGGTTCTTCAAAACCTAGAGAAGTCACCCTTGATATAGGAAGTAAATGCCTCAATTCAGATTCACGTTTGAGCAGTTTTGGAGCCACTGCAGATGAAAACCTCCTTGATACTCCATGGTGATCCTCATTTTGTCACATTACCAAAGGATCAAGTGTTGCTATAGTAGTCAAAAGCACCTGTGCAAGAGCACGAGGACGAATTCATGGTGTTGAATTGAGAGATTCTTAGAGAGAGGAGATACATGTGGATGAGCAAGGGGACAATGGTCAAGATGTGCATGTAAATGGGCAAGATGGTGAAGGGATCCAAATTGAGGACAAGGATGATGATACATAGGCTGACTCATCACATGCTTATATTTCACAGGAGGGTTTGAGTGAGTTATAGGTACCATTTCCAGAGTTTGCATAAATGTTTTTTCCTCAATGAACGCAAACCTATGTGACATTGCACTATTTATTGAAGAACCTAGAGCCTACCTTAGGTCATGCTAGAAATTGCTAAAACTATGTAGGATTTAGACTGAGGAGTTTGGAAGAAACAAGAACCTTTTACTATGGATGATGTGACACAAATATAGCAGTGCATGGAGGAGAATCACCACACAAGTTTCTCAAATATATGAGTTGGCAGTGGTCGGGGAATCATACATTGGAGATGACTCAATAGAGGCTCCAATAATTTCATATCTAGTTTTGTACCCCCTAGTGTGTCATGTATTCGAGGAGCTCCAACTACTGAGCACAACTTCAGGATTCAATTTTTTAAAGCCAAGAAGGTACCATGTGAGCACAAGAGGTTGAAAAAGGGCCAACATAGGGCCATGAGGGAGAAAGATGAGTTACACACTATATTGGAGTAATGCTATAGGGTCCAAGGATGATGTCACATAAATATAGCAATCTGTGGAGGAGAATCACCACACAAGTTTCTCAAATATATGAGTTGGCAGTGGTCAGGGAATCATACATCGGAGATGACTCAGTAGTGGCTTCCAATAATTTCATATCTAGTTTTGTACCTGCTAGTGTGTCATATATTTGAGGAGCTCCAACTATTGAGCATAACTTCAAGATTCAATATTTCGAAGCCAAGATGGTACCATGGGAGCACAAGAGGTTGAAAAAGGGCCAACATAGGGCCGTGAGGGATAAAGATGAGTTACACACTAGATTGGAGTAATGTTACAGGGTCCAAGGATCATGTGACACAAATATAGCAATGTGTGGAGGAGAATCACCACACAAGTTTCTCAAATATATGAGTTGGTAGTGGTCGGGGAATCATACATTGAAGATGATTCAATAGTGGCGTCCAATAATTTCATATTTAGTTGTGTACCCCCTAGGGCGTCATGTATTCAAGGAGCTCCAATTATTGAGCATAACTTCAGGATTCAATATATTAAAGCCAAGAAGGTACCATGGGAGCACAAGATGCTGAAGAAGGGCCACCATAGGGCCATGAGAGAGAAAGATGAGTTACACACTAGATTGGAGTAATGCTATAGGGTCCAAGTACAATTTTGCTAGTAGAAACAACTCAAAGAGAAGAATCCTAGTAGTTTGAATCCTAAGAGGAGTGTGCAACAATGTAAGCTTAGTTATTAGAGGGTAGAGGCAAAACGAGATCAATTTGTCGCTGCCAATAGCGATATTATAGAAAAGATGTAGGGAGCCATATAGATTGTGTAGTATAGTTGTTGGCAAGAATTGCAAGCCGACCACCATTTGAAGAATTAGATGGAGGAGGTATAAGCATTATGAGCTGAGGGAAAGCGGGTCAAGGTTGGTACAGAGTGATCATCATGGCTTGGGTTGTATGGAGTGTCAACAAGATCAACAGAGGCATGTCATGCACCTTCTACTTCAGCCCCTTTGCAATTAGGGATGTCTTCGTCATCTCGACTTCCTCATAATTCTTAAGCTATTGTAATAGAGTCCATGCTGATAAGGACACTCACTTGTTGAAATAGGGGAATAAATGTTGTTAGTTTAATTGTAGTCATTGTTACGAGTAATGCAATTAGAGTCAAATTTGATTTTTTATTATTACAATTATGGCACATGTAGTGTACATAATTATTTTTTGGTTTAAAATGGTTGGTGTCTTGATGGTTGTGGGCTAACAGACACATACCTTGGTCAATTGACCTATACGTAGAATGATGAAGGTCATGAAAGCATAGTTACCAAATCTGGCCCGAGTTGCACAAAGTCTGGTTGGATTCGGATTTTTTGGCTGGCCTGGATATGTTTTGGCCGTGGAGGTCCTGTTTTTTTCCATTTTATTCTTTTTTCTTTTTCATTTTTTCTTTTTTTGTTTTGTAAAGTTTCTGCAAACGAAAGACAACTCACAACTTTATATATTATATAATATTAATTATATAATTTTTTTATATTATGTTATTAATTTTTTTCATTGCATTTGTTTTTTTTTGAGCTTTTTCAAGAATTCCAGCTTTTCAATTTGTTTGCCCTCCCGTATAGATCCAAATTTCCATAGTTTGTAACTATGCATGAAAGGGAGCTTTCATAATTTCATATTTGCCCTATACAATTGCAAGTTGATTTACACTAATATCGATAAACTGCAGTCATCTCAATTCTTGTGTGCAATCTCTGTCATATTCATTCTGCTGTAATTACTTTATTGGTATAATAGGTTTCCCCACGTATCCTCTTGAGTGACAACCCTGTGACCTTGATATTTTGGGTAACATAGGTTTTACTTTCCTATGCCAATGTTTCACTTGGATAATGTTGTGGGATGCTTGAGAATTCGTCTTTGTCAATCTTAATTATTTCTATTTAGTAGGATCATGAACGATGTACCTGTTAATTGTTTCCAGTCTCCATTTGATTGCGTATGGATTACTCTTCACATATCACTATTCACAAGTCAATATTCACAGTCACTATTCACTGTGGTGAGTTTGCAGTGACTATGCATACTGATGTGACATAGTGGGGATGTGGCATAGTAGTGAGGTGGCATTTGGATGATGTGGCATGGCCCATAGAGAATCTTTCATGGGGAAAAACTGATTTGAAGGGAGTGGGGCATAACACTCTACTAAAGGACAGGTTCTTTTGTCTTTTGTGAGTCACATGTGATGTGAGTCACATGAGTTAAATATGGGGCACATTCCTAGGGTGACTTCATGATTTTCATGTCTGGAAAGAGTCAAAAAGGTGATTGAAACTTACCTTGGATCTTGTGTGCTCATGGAGGAAGAAGACGAGTTTACTATTATTGATTGGGCTCATATATGAAAGCAAGACACAATTTTTGGTGTCACATGGAGGTCGCTGATTGTCTACTTTGATGCTCTACTTTATTGACCCCTTTGCACATGAAGACAAGCATTACACTGTTGATCACATTCATGACTTGGAGTGTGGCACATTTTTCTCCTCCCCTTGAAGTTTCTCTCATATCCTCTCCCCCTTTGTAATTTTATAAAGACATGGCTCTTTCTTTGTAAATGAAAAATAAAGAAGCTTTGGCTTCATAAGCTTGAATACTTGTAAGTGCCTTTGAAGGAATAATAAGAGTCGATTTTGCTTTCTTATATACTTGTATCTTGTGAGTCCATAGGATTGTTGATCTTATCATGTGATGAAGTTGATTTCTCCTTGATTTGTTGTCCATTTCTCACCTATATGCCGAAAAATACTCATTTTCAGGTTGTAGGTTGTGTGATATCCAGTTTATGCAGTGTTTAGTTGTGGAATTTCACCATTTGGGCTTCTATAAGGCCATTTGTCATCCCCTCTTAAGTGTTGTCACAAGCTCCATGCCTTCCTACAAAACACTTATGCAAAGAGTTGTTAAATTGTGAGTTGTGTATACCATTAGTTCTTTTAACTTCATTGTGTATGCTTAAGCAAGTATAGGTAACCACATTTTTTGGTGTATCACCCCTTTTTGCTTTCAATTCTTTGTTTCTTTTTTCTCTCTATCCCTTTTCCTTGCAATTTGAATAGTTGTAATGTTAGTTTAGGTAAGGCATTAAGCGAACCAACCCTCTTTGGAGATTCACTCCATCTTTAGGTCACCCACAACTTAGGAGTGTTTCCATTGTGTTAGTTGAAGGGAGAAGCCTTGAAACCACTTCTCCAAAGGGTGCAACTTCAAGTGACAATAATACTTTCTTGTATTATTTGTTACCCTAAAGGGGCTCTTTCTTAATATTATGCTGGCACTTTAAATTAATTCCAAACTAACACCTATTTAAGTACCACATGCATTAGTTGATAATAACAACTCTTGCAACTTTTGACATGTGTTGATTTTTTCCTTCCAAAAATACTCAATTTGATATACCTTTTTTATTTATGTTTGACCGCTTGTGGACTTATAGTTTTCTTCAATAGTATTGAAATAGGGTTAACGTAATGCTTTATTAAATCCCTGAGGAGGCTTGAGGATACTAGTAAGTGCATATTATTGTCTGTGGCATGTTAGCAAATTAATTTCAGTAGTATTACTATTGTTCTTCATGCATCTTCTAAGAAAGTCACCTTGAAAGTTAAATGAGCTAGTTACATACCTCTCTTATTTTAATTCATCACTGAAAATACTTGATATACCGCCTACTTTGGTTTGATTTTGTAAAAGTGTGTTATAGTGCTGCTTTCCACTGTTATGGCAGATTATCTGCAAAAATGTGCTTCTACAATTTGAGTGTTGTATTCATAGATGGAGGAGAGACTGAAACAGTCACTTATATTATCATGTCAACAGGTGGAAAGAGGAAACAATGCTTACTTAAGTGGTCTTCGGGAAAAACATTTTGGCGAGATTTTCTTGAATGCATCTATTTCGCTTGGAGATTCCCATAGCAAGTTCCCAGCAAAACATTTTATGAAATTCAAGACAGCATTTAATGCTGTCATACCAGGATGGATAAACAAATCTTTTAAAATTGACAGAGAAGCTTCAGGTATTCGTGGAGAACAGTTTCAAGAATCCATCCTGCAAGGAAAAGGTGTTGAGGGTGAAGAGGGATTGAAACACATAGCTCGATATGTAGAGTCATTTGAGACTCAAACAAGGGACTTTTGGCTTGTGTTTCGGAATGAAGGCCAGTCTTTATCAAAATTGATCTATACAGAAGAAGCAATACACCAGCATATTCCCAATGAGAAGTCAAGATCAAGAGAAAATGTCCAGGTCCTACAACCTTCTTCATGGTGGCGTTGGTTGAGACAAACGAAAGAAGGAAATGAAGTGATGCGCGGCCTTATCCAGCAACTGGTATTTTTTAATTTTATTGTGTGTATTTCATATATAATATATATAACCTTTTCCAAGTGGGGGAAAGATGTGCTGTCTAAAATATTTTTTATAATTTTCTTGCCATACAAGTGATGATATCTCTGTAGTTCTTTTTAGTGAAAAATTTTAACTGGAAAAGGATAACCTCATTGACAGTAATGGTCGTCCATGCATGTTAACTTGGATAATTTGTACTTAATTTTATGATTATCTAAATTCGCATTTGGAAATTGCATAATAGCTTGATGCTACAATTTGCTTGAATCATTTTGGCTCTCTGTTGCGTACATTCTCAGCCAAGATTACTAATTAATTTTGACAGCCAATTTGGGTTGAACACAAATCTGTAGTTAATGATACTCATAAGAATATGCATTTTTTTTAACGTTTTGTTAGTGTGTAGTTGCAAGTGGAAGTTCAGTGGATTTGGCACAATGATGCTTCTTGAGGAAATGAATTGATTTCTCTAGGAAAATTGTTCATTGGAATTCTGTAAAGTTTTTATGATTAATATCATCTTTGACTGAACGTGTTAAGGGGTCAAGCATAAAGAGGTGAATAGAGAGGAAGTAAGGTACCCCCCCAGCTCAAGGCATTCGTAACTAAAATTTTATGAGGCTTCCTGAGGCAAACTTGGGATCAGTGGGGCTGGTTCTATTATTATAGACAAGAAGGCGAGCTTCCTAGGGGCCTCGTAAACTTTCATTTCCAGAGGCACAAACAATGAAGCAGAAGCAACCACAAATGCCAAGGCCTCCAAAAGGTAGTTGAATTGGGGATCAAGGGGTTAGAAGTTGAAGGGGATTCACAAATAATAATACAAGCAATGAAGAAAGGTTGAACCTTGAGCTGGAAACAAACAGCATTTTAAGTGAATCTCACTTATTAGCACAAAAGTTCGACTACATCTCATTCAAACATTGCTATCATGATGAAATTCGTCCAGCGGATCTCCTAGCAAATGCCATTATTGAACAAACCCAAATCACATAGCTACAGGATGTGTTTTAATGATTGGGAGAACCTTCAGAGAGTGGTAGGTAACAATTGACCCTAGATCATAATCTAGAGACTTAGGCAAAATCAAAATTCATAAAGCCAACATATAATTATGAAGGGAGCTTTTCTCAAGGTAATTAAAATGCCATTTGGTTAAAGTTGCTCTTATCCTTAAAATTGCTCTTTCCTTTTTTCTCCGTTTAGGACCATCGTCTCTTTTTTTCTCGTCAGAATTTTAACATCAATGTTGTGCTCCTTGGATTCTTGGTTAAATATTGCTTTCTTTGTTGCACCGTGTGCCCATGCATTTTTAGGTCTTTTTCTTGGGTTTGCTTCCAATAGTAATGGGTATACATAAAAACTCCATTTGAAGACCCCTTTCCAATTGAATTTTATCAGTTGTTTCCTTCACTTTCATCGAAACCTAATTCATCCAATCTTGACCAACCCCTTTTCTAACTCCATCCAAATAATACTAACACCACACTAGAAATTCAATGAGTCTATCGTTGCAAAATTGTCTGGCTAGTATTAATTTTCTCATCACCGCAACATAGTTATGCATAAAAGAATTCACCAGCATTCCTTTGAGCTGCTTGGAATTCCATTCGTCATACTAAATATTGCAAATGCATATGCATAAAATAAAGTATCTATGCCAGCATGATTTTATCCTTTGCCATGCCCACTCTTGTCACTATGATAATCACTAGTCTCAAAAGAAACCATAGATGGTTGTGTCTCATTATGAAAAGTTGTAAAGCATGTTTGGGTGTCATACAATTCAAATAACAACACCATCCAATCTTTAAGCAAACAAATCATTGGCATAGTTAAAACGTCTACTACTTTCGCATTCACCAAACACTCAACATCATGTGGGACGTTATTATTCTTTTACCATGTGCACAATCTATAACAATCCAGTTATTTCAAATCCTCTGTATTGTTTTTTCCAACTGGCGTAATTTGCCTCTTCATCTTGTCCTTTTGTTTCTCTGTTCTTCTTGACCCAAAGACACTTTGTAGGTTCATTGTTGTTGGTTGCATGGCTAACCAAGAAAAAACTTTGCACACAAAGCTTTCTTTCAATACCTTCCATTTTCAAAATTTTCTATGTTTTTTTTTGATATTTAAAAAATACTTCTTGATATCAATCATTGCCAAATTACATCTTGCTTTTACCCCAAGATTCTATCATTACTGAAAAATATAGCTTTCTTTTTCCCATACGCTACTTGTCCCACCTTTGCATGCTTTCTGAAAAGAACATACATGCTTTCTAAAAAGATCATACATGCTTTTTGCATGATCTTTCTTTTATCACGCATGTTTATTACTAACTAACATGCATGCATGAAAAGGAACATGCATGCTTTTCGTATGATATTGCTTTTATCATGCATTTTAACTATTAACGAGCATGCATGCATCTTTGTAAGTTTTTAACATGCATGCTTGCTTTTCACAAGAAAATTCAGTACCGAAGCTAAAAGACATTAAAAACCCATCACTTATTTGTGCGTGATTTCTTTTTTGCCATACTTTATAGCTACAACTCTTGTCCAATTTTCACAAAGGTGGAAGATCCTTGGTAGGAGAGGGGCTTCTACATTGTTGTTTTCTTTTAGTTGCGATTTTGCGCCCCTCTTCCTACGAAGCACCTTTCTTCACAACAATAATCTTTGAATCATGTATGCTTGGAGTTTCTCTGGATTCTTTTGGGGAGGGTCAGGTTTAGAATTCATCATATTTTTCCTTCTCTTGATTGTGATGTACAATGCAAAGATGCTCGCTTGAGGCCCTCTTCTACTAGGTGGCCATTTTCTTTCTCTTTCACTGCACCACATGAAAACCCTTATGAAAAGAGATACTATTTTCTTTTGACATGTTTTGTAATGGCTCCTGTATGCATGGGTAGGAAATAGCTGGATGATTATATTCAAAGCATTCCTTGCATCTATAGGCAATGTTTTCATAATCAACCATTTGGGTTCTAGATGTACCCCTCAAACTAGGGAACAATCAGCAAGTAGTCCTTTGCTAAGATTCATTTCTACACAAATACGAGTAGATGTTGTCTTGAAATTACCTCTTTGTTGATGGATATAGGGCAATGATTTTCCCAATAGCATTTCTAATGTATTCTAGGGTTCGAGGCATCCAAAAATGTAAAGGAAAACTTGGCAGCTTGACCTATACTGAAACTACAAAAAGGGTTTCAAACAAAGGGTCAAAATTTGAGAACCAAGGCTTTGCAAAAGCCTCGGCCCCTTATGAAACCAAGGTCCCTTATTGTAAATTAGATGCCAGTTTGTACAATGAAAAACCTTGGGCACAAGGGTAAATCTCCACCTCAAGAGATAAGAGGAGACCAATTTTGGGTTATCCATTCACTCAACGTTACTAGTTCTATTTTTGCATACATTTGTGGTTTGGATTCAAACCGGGTGTTGGTTCTGGTTTGGTTCGTTGTTCCAACTCCCAGGGTTCATCCCTGGGCACTTGGGTATGACTGAGTTTATTCTAGGATGAAATGGGCGTTGGGATGGAGAACTTGCAGTCCACAACGGTAAAAAACAGTAAAAGACGTGTTTTTTTTTCATTTTTTTGTCAAAACCAATGCAAGTTAATAATAAAAAAGACATTCCTAAACCCTAAACGCCAAGTATAAACAAAAGCAAAAGCTAAAAACAACAAAAATAGTAAAAACAAAGTGACTTAAGGAAAACCACTTGCCTCTTATTTTTCTAATTTTCTCAGTGCATACTTGCCCTCCATTGTTGCTGTAGGTTTGAATCTTCATCAAGCAGTCCTTCCACTTTGATGACACAAAACCTAGCTAGCGGGAGTGGAAGTGGTGATTGTCCATGTGGTTCTAATGAACTACATCATGTTGATCCTCTCGATAAAGAGCAATATGACTATGAAAATTAACTTGTAAAGTTTGATTTAATTAATTACAGCCATAGGATAATTATTGATATTTTAATATTTATCGTTTCTGTTTAATGGTTATCAACTTGTTTGTTATCAAGATGCATACTATGTGGTTAATGACAATGGCACTCATTTCCTATGTATCAGGTTAGAATTTCTATGTTTTTTATTTTTTTATATATATTTTGTATGGATGAACCCAAATGAACCCAAGGAAAAAAATCACCATACCGGTGAACCGGGTTCTTTGAACTTTCACTAGAACCAAAAATGAACTGGTAACATAGCATTCACGCATAACCTAAGTTACTAGAAATGAGAAACAAGCAACATGGCATAAAACAGGGTGTGATTCAGGGTATGTGAGAAACGAACGAGAAACATGTTTTTTTGTACACAATTTGGTTGCAAGAAAAAACAAAATAATAATAAATAAATAAATAATAATAATAAATAAAAGGTACATGTCATCATGAAAGAGTAGATGATGTGGACTGATTCCACAATTTGAAATGACGACAACCACAAGGTGAGGATATCAACCGATGACCCAAATAGTCTGACCATCACACTTACAAGTTGGCAAAACTTGGACTTCAACTGGGATTCAAATCACGTGAATTGAGCCCATGACCAATTTTATGCACTTCTGCTCTTAAGTTCAGGGTCCGTGATACACAAGAAAAACACAAATAAAAGCTCTTTTGTCTTGCACAACTCAAGTTTGAATCTCAAAGTGCAAACAATTTTTTTTTAATTTTCAGAAGAAGTCTATTTGGTGTCATTTTCTGTAAAGATTTTATGTTTTCTCAGGCTCTATTTTTGAAATGGCCCTTTTAGGGCAGAAATAAACAATTCTAGAAATCACTGCAAACCCTTGAAATAAAATGCAAATTTTATTTTTTTAAATCAAACCCTAACCACAAAAAATTTCAGAATTCTAGAAACACGTATTTTAGATCAAAATTTAATATTTAATTGCCACAAACCCTTGCAAAAATTAAGAGTACAACCATACAAAATACCTCAAAATTTGAATTTTTGAATTAAATATATAGTTGGAAATTACAATAAAAATACCCGCTTTATGAATGTGTGATCAAACATCAAAATAGGCATCCAAATTGCCTAAAACTACACTTTGAAATCCCCCAAAGGGTTTGCTACCCTAGGAGAGGGCACCAAATCAGTTTGCTTCCCTTGCTAGGGCTCCAAACAAGGCTTGCTACCCTATACATTGATGCGCCACCCTTTCAACTGTTGTCCCACTATTGCGTTCCACTTGGAATGGTAGCTAGACGCCACAACCTGCTCAATTTTGTCCAATATGATCCCTAAAATGAAGTCACCCCGTTGAACGCTGAAGGTTTTCGTCCTCAACTTCAGAATATCAAAGAAGGGTTTTGTCTTCTAAGGTTGAAAGTCAAACAAGTTGCTCAAACTCATGATTTTTAATTTATAAAAATGACAGATCTAAAATTAGAAGTCTTCACTTCCTTTTATACCTTTTCCATTCAAACTCCAAACTTACTTTTTTTAATTAATAAAACATAAGTTGCTGACATTACTTTTTGGCCACTTAGTCATATTATTAAGTTTACTCTAAATTATTTAAGAATACTTTTTATTTTAATAATAATAATAATAATAATAATATTGAGTTGCCCAAAAGATTAGAAACGACCGGACCCAAATTAAATAATTATATTATTTATTTTAATCTTGAAAAGGGGACATTACAGTTTGTCCTTCCCAAAATTGCTTGTCCTCAAGCAATTGCAATCGCCCATGCTCAAGTATCACTATGCCAAAGTGATAGGTCGTGCTATAACACCCATATACCTTGGATCTTGTACCTGTCAAGTGGGATAAATCCTGCCAAAAAACATAGTGTGATGTCTTTGATATCCCAAATGGATAATGAATGCAATTCATCCACAAGATGATCCTTTAAATTTGTTGATGTCTCAAGGCACCCACAAACTCCCACAAGACCGAAAGTTGCCATATGCTCTCCCTGTTGTGTTGCTATTGTTCCATAGTTGTCAAGTGGTACAAGCTCTGCCAACAATGTTCATGGGGTCTACTCTATCCATTACCCACATCTATATACTCCCCTTTGATGAAGTCTTCTATCCATGGTACGAGAACATCTTCCATACATTTCCTTAAGGCGAAAGGCTGCCCCAAGGGCTCACCATTGTGTTTATGTTGTACCCATTTGCTCTTCTCATACGATAAATGATCCCAAACACTTGCTTCATGACTATAGCCTTGAGCTCTAGTGTGTCTCATAATGTTACTGTGGGCTGATCCCTCCAATTCATGGCACAACACAGCTTGCATGTAAGCTGGAAACAAGGCATAACAGCCACAAGTCGCTTGGAATTCCATCCAAATCAGCACTAGGATGGTTGGGATGATTGTCTTCCATAATAGGACCCCTCCACTAATATTACCGTGCAAGGAAACCCTCTCAAATTGCACAAATGTACAGCTGTTCATGACAATATATATTAAGACCTGCAATATATAAATGATGTAACAGCTATAAATATGACAAACCCATGCAAAATTTAGTAATGTGATTGATGTAGAGGCAGTAGGTAGCCATACAAGGACTGAAAGCTCTCCATTAGTCATCACCAACTGGAAAATACTTTTCTTGTGACTGGAAACACCTGTAAAATCACTTGTGCGAGTGCTCATGCAGTGATGTGATGGCTTATAATACTGATGACAGCAGCATTAGTGTTGGAAATTAGGCCCATAGCTGTCCTAGGTATGCGTCCCCTATCATATGATGATATCACCTCATCATTGTTTCCATATTTGTCACCATATGTGCTTCTAATACTTTGAGAAGCATCTCCTTCATCCTCTCAACACTAGATGCAACCCCATACTTTCATCACTAGCTTGAGATGATAACAAACTCAGCTGCTCTATCTCGTCCTTGTCTTCTTTCTCCTTCATACTCTCTACCTCCCCTCTAGGCTGATTGCACTTTTCTTTTTTTACACTTGATATTGCATTCTCCAAAGCCATATAAAATGCCATAACCTCATATAATTGATCTACCAAAAATTGGAGAGAGTTGCGGTCAAGAAACAACCATTTCTCAAATGGAGGCAATGGCTTTGCCTAAACAATTTTTATGTCTCCCAACTGCTGCAGTTGGACTTCCTCTTGCATGTCTTTTTGGGAACATCATTGTAGAATCACTTTCTCACTCTTTCTTATCTTCATGATGACTTGAAGACTATTCTCTACTGCTGTCATATCCTTATCAACTATCTCTTTAACTGCCACTGCCATACTATTATCTTGTTTTACTTCGCTTCTCATACCTATGAGCATGCTGGACTAAACCACACTCATTCCTTTGCTTTTCTATCTTCTCTATTGCTGGACATGCACATAGAACATACACGTTAGGGAAAACAAGAGCTTCGAACATCATTCCTTCAACTGCTTCATCATGCCTCATAGACATGTTGCCCAACTCTCTTCCATTGCTTGCATTTTCCTCATATCTGCCATTCATATGATGGACTTTCAAAGGTCCATTCATGCTGCCCCAAGCACGGCTGTAGTATTGCATATTCTTGCTCAGAATCAGACTTGTGGCTGGAAACCAGTTTGCACTAGCTGTACATGCCTCAACATTGATAGTAGGCTGGAAATTCTTCCACCATGTGATTGAAAATCTCTTTATGACTGTCATAAAAGGGTAAAGGGGGCTGGAACTATCAATGACAGTAGACGAAAGAATGGTACAATAGATGCCATACTGAAAATCTTTCATAAAATACATCAATGGCAGTAATCTAGAGGCAGCAAACAACCACTCTAATTGGAAATACTTCAACAACAGCGACAAACTGAGAAACTCTCAACTTTCTACTACGAACCACTGGTATGGTTGCCAACAAAATGTTGGGCAAACTAGAAACGTGGATAATAGTATGTCTACAATCTAGAATGGTGAAGCCATTTTGTAGATTCTTATCCTCTTGGACTTCTCCTTCACACATCCAACAAAGCCATGCATTATTGAGTTATAGGACCTTGAACAACAACCAAATAACATCTATTGTATTTACCACCTTCCCACATCTAGTATTTCAGTGCCCTGACAATGGTGACTTTCTCCATAGCCTTGTCTTCAAGTGCAAAACTTGGTTCCAAGGAGTGATCATAGTTGTAGTTTAAATGATCACCCAAATGCCACTCTTTTATGCACACACCATTTGGAACTTGTATGAAAGGATCTATGTGCCCCTTGCTATTCAACGTGTTCTTCATCTTATCACCATTTTTAACATACTGCCCATGATGACAAGCTTTATGCAATGACATAGTAGGAAGACATAAATCTGAAATATGACCATCCTTGTCATACCTTAGGCTGCTACCAAAGTGTTCACCTTCCTTTGCCGATTCAGAATTTGTTGAGATACCCTCAACACCTCTAATACCAACAAAGATCTGATGGTAGTCTGATTTGAAAATTCCTGCAAGCTGGAAACCAACATTAGTGACCTGTGAAGTCCGTATTTCCTGTGCGTGCCTCCCAACAAAGATTTTCGGGAACTCCACCTCTTAACCTTCTCGTTTGGCAACACTCCTTCCATATTTTGGGTTGTCATAGAGCTGATCCAAAAGCTTTTCTTTTTTTAATACCTTAGAGAGATTTTTATCAACTCTACTATATTGAAGACTCGGAAGTTTGGCATTAACCAAAAATTCCTTTCCAAATCCTTGCAAAACTGTCAACTCTACTATATTGAAGACTCGGAAGTTTGGCATTAACAAAAAATTCCCTTCCAAATCCTTGCAAAACTGTTTTTTCTCCATGTTCTACCCTAACAATTGGAGAATTTTTTCCCCTAATTTTCTTAAGGTGTTGTTTTGCTTGAGTGGCTATCAACTTAGCTTCCTTAGTTCTGCTCCACCATTCATCACACCTTTCTTGGGTCCTTATCACATCCTCCACACTTTCTTGCAATGTAGCTGATTTCCTTTCCATGCTAGGATCCACTTTTGTTTCTCTCTTTCCTCATCACAGGGGCCAAAATCTCTTCCTTTTGGGCTGGAATATTTTTTCCACTTTCTTTTTGCATGTAGGTGCCTTCATGGGCTGTTCCCTCTCCCTTCCTTGCAGCTCTGATTTTTTCCATGCTCCCATTACAATTTAGAAATCCTTTTCTTCTTCCTTTTTCAAGGCATGCTGCAAGTCTCCTTGTGTAACTCGTGGTTTAGACCTTAGTGCAATACCAACTCAATTTTTCTTCAATTCTATGAAGTTGGTGAGTGATAGTTCTTCCCGGATCTCAATTGGAATGGCTCTATACTCAGTGTAGCTGGCAACAATGTTATCAACTATGGAAGGCTGACTTTCCATCACCAGATTGGTTTCTTCTCTTGGAAGGAAAGTAGGCCAGAATGGTCGAAATGAAGAATCACTCATGGTCCTTGGTGGCTGAATGTTATTGTTTGTCCTTGAAGAGCTCCCTTCACCATTCAGATTTTGCATGGTATGGCTTAGCCATGTCATCATATTAGCCAATCTCTCTTGCCTTGGGCAAACCTTTCAATCCTAGAATCATCAAAAAATTTGACCGCTATTTTATCTTTTCTTTTTGAATCACAGGGTAGTAAGAAACAAGCTCTGATACCACTTAAATGCCTCTTTTAGGGCAAAATTTAACAATTCTGGAAATCACTGCAAACCCTTGAAATAAAATGCAAATTCTAATTTTTTTAATCAAACCCTAACCATAGGACATTTTAGAAATTTGGTAACACTTATTTTAGATCAAAATTCAATATTTAATTGCCACAAACCTGTTGGAGTTCAAAATGAACTCATAACCAACAGGGTCTCTCCTGCAAACAATTACCATAGAATATTCATCTCAAACATTATGCACAACCCAGTCTTTGCATTGTTTCCTCACAAGAATAATACAATTCATATATCTCTCTTTTCCACCGGTCTAGGAGAAGTAATTGGAGTGCTTATTAAATAGGCATAATATGTTGTTATGGACAACAAATAATTTGTTGTGTGAAACAAATATTAGTTGATATGGAATATTTGCATGCACAAAATAGGTGTGCAAATATTCGACACATAACAACTAATTAACTAACTCCCAATCAAGTTTAACTTCACGAGTGAGTTTTAACGCTCACTCCAACACCCTCCCTTAAGCGCAAAATAGGGAGTAAGAAAAGAGAAAGCAAAGAGACTGAATGGGTTCCAACAACAAGCCCTGATCAGGTACCCATGTACAAATCACAGTGAAATACAAAGGGTCCCTATGGTAACCAATCCATCTTACCAGAGTACATGGATGTCGAGTCTTTATAACCGCCAAGTCAAATAGGAATTGGTACTCTGTATGAAGCTCATTCTGTAAAAACACTAATCACAAACTCAGTAAAAAGAGTTACCATGGATGAATTGTATCACTGCAAGGTACCAAAAACCAGTAGAGACACAATGAGAGAGAACATATGTTGCAAGGCATTCCAAGAAGCACGACTCAAAAATCTCAACACAATGTTTAGTAGATGCACTTGATGGAATGAATCCCATCAAACAAAAGATGCACTGAATCAATTTCCTTCAAAAGAAAATGTGGTGTGCCAAGGGCTAACAATGAGCACAACACTTGAAGCAATATGTGCATAGTTGCCCCCTCGACTCCCCCCTCACCCTCGACCCCATCACCTTAATGCTGAAGTGGGTGTAGTGACTCAAAAACACCATATCTGTATGAATGGTCCAATCCCACTATAAAAAACTGAAATGCTGACATTGGGCTGCACCAGACTAGCTACTCTTTAGAGGGAGATCAAACTCCACAATAAATCTGAAGGAGATTGTCAACATCAAAGATACAGATACACATCTCTCAAAAAATATGCCCATGGTGGTGATGGAATAGTCAACAACATAAGAGTAAAATGCTCAATATGGAGCATACAAACATGAAAAAAAAACTCCATGACTCTTAGTGTGACCACAAATAAAGGTCCCATACGACAACAATATCACCAAGTGACAAAAAGAAAAAACACAGTGCAGTCAATGTGTAGTAGACGACATCTATGAAATGAGAGATGTAGACTCCAAAAACACATCTGCCTAACAAAGAGCTCAAATAACCAAGGAGCATCAAAAGGTAGGAGGAGTAATGTGCGGTCGAAGAAGCTGAGTGGTGGAGGAACCTTGCCTATAGAGTTCTCTCAAATAACGCTGTCGACACCGCCAAGAATGATCAGAAATCCACCCCAAATGAATACGAATGGTGGATGAAGATCCCTGCATATGTGTGGGTGCAAAGTGTGATGACAAGGACAACAATGTGGGCCAAGAGGGTACAAGCGCAATAACAATGACCTCCAAGAAATGAAGGTAAGGAGTGAGAACAAGTTTGTTTTATCTGTGAGGGGGTCTGACCTCCTACTAGACTGGACCTCACCCTTTGTCTTTGACTAATGAAAGTGAAAAAGTATAGGTACCCAAAAAAACACTCGTAACAAAATGGTATAATGTACCCCACACATAAACATTAAACACCACTTATGTAAATTTGCCTCCATTACAAATGACTTAGCTCTCTCATGAGCTGTAAAGGAAAATTCCCCCACATGCATGATAAAACTTGCTCTCCTTAATCAAGTTTGTCCACTACAAAAAAACATCTCACTTTATATAAAAAAGTGGTCCCCTCCAACTTTATAATAAAGTTTCTCACATATAATGGCCTCCAAAAAAAAAAAATCACCATTTAGAAAAAACACTTTAAAAAAAAAAACAGAAAGTTTGTTTTTATAAAAAAATGATTTTGAAGAGGTTTTGAACTCGTTGGCCAACGCTGAGGGTGATATGGCCATTGTGGAGGGTTGAGGTGGTTGGCTCAATGGTGGAGATTGTGGCAGGTGGGTGAGAGAGAGAGCTGGTGGGTTCGTGTGAGTGACAAGTCTATCATTGTCAGCAAAGGGAGTAGTGGATGGCAATTTGGGTACGTGTCTAGGTGCGGAGACTTATCGGCTGTAAACAATGGTAACTTCCAACAGGGCAGGGTTAATCTCTCTGAGCATTGATTCAAACCACTCAGCTAAGTTAGAAGGGTTATAATAAATAGCCTTCAAAGCTAGATGAGACATTCTGGGTCTTGAACAGCTCCCATAATGCTTTCCAGCTGCTCCGGGCAATGTGTTGTGGAGCCAAATCAAAGGCCTTATATGAAGTAAACTCTCGCCTAATATTACATAGAATCTCTACTTGAACCCCTAGCCGCAGGATCAGGAGGAGGACGTCCTGAAGGCCTTTCACCACCATTGAGCCACATGCCATGTGTTGTCATCTCAACCAATGGATCTATTGCTCTTTTCACTAAACACACAAGGCTACTTCTGTAGCCAAACCGGTCGAAAAGCCGTTTGGGTACATGTGAACAAAGGCTGCAAGCAAGAAGACAACGATCCCAAGTTTGGAAGGTGACAATGTTCTGGCACTAAGAATGCCTTTAGAATTGTCCATGTCCACCAAAATGTCATCGGGTGTCGGCGTTAGAACAATACTGGACTCCATTGGCGGAGAAATCTCTGGGGCTTCAAATGTGTACTATAGTGGATTTGATATGATCAGATTGTGGCCGTCGAAAATGGATCTCGGTTACTAAGGAACCTGAGTCCAAATTGATCAGCATGTCACATTCTCAATTGTGCGAGCAAAGAGATTAGGAACACAATTTGCCATATCAATGTCTTATGGACGCACCACAAACAGCAACAGGAGGGTGAAGATCAGATCGCTAATCAAAGCAAAAAACTGCCATGTAGAGATCGGAGGGAGCCATAGCTGTGGGAAAATCAAGAGTCGTTCGCCATGTCGAATTCTAATTATTCATGGCAAAATTTTATGTTTAGAAACCCAAACTTGGGTGAGGATTTGAAGATATTTCATCAAGAAAAATACGACGGCTTTGTAAAAGTCCTCTCAAAATTGTAATTAAATAAGGAGGAACAACGACTCTCTCATCCCCATTTCCAGTAGTCCTTACTTGAAAATTGATGGCTAAGCTTTATTCAATTGGATGGAGTATGTCGCTTTCAATGTTTTGGCATGGATTGAATCCATGGATCAATGTGTTTCCATCGTCCATTGCTATGTCCATCCATATCTGTGCATTCTACTAGTCATTTCATGCCTACCTACCCACTTTCTTTAGTCTTAAAAAAAACAAGTTACAATAATCACCAAAGTTTGTGAGTTGTGCAACGACCATGAATAAACAAAGAAATCCATCACTTTGATTCAGAGACTCGAGATGCGGTATACAATCAGGACCTATGTAAAGGTACGAATTACAGGGTCCAAAGCCAAAATAACTGATATGCAAGATCTTATTGTAAATATGTAGCAGTATGGCTTGTTATGGCTTAAAATAGTTGATGTGTCATACACTTCAAAATATGTAGATATACAACATACAAATAAACCATGTATGGTATGTATAAATCAATGAAAGTGACTCAATACCGAGAAGATAAACTAAATTCCACTGAGTAATGGATGCACGAACCTGTCTCTGATACCACATCGGAGTTCAAAATGAACTCATAACCAACAAGATCTCTCTTGCAAACCATTACCACAAAGTATTCATCTCAGACATTATGCACAAACCAGTCTTTGCATTATTTCCTCACAAGAATAATACAATTTGGATATCTCTCTCTTCCACCGGTCTAGAAGTAATAGGAGTGCTTATTAAACGGGCATAATAGGTTGTTATGCACAACAAATAATTTGTTGTGTAAAACAAATATTAGTTTATATGGAAAATTTGCATGCACAAAATAGGTGTGCAAATATTCAACACATAACAACTAGTTAACTAACTCCCAATCAAGCTTAACTTCATGAGTGAGTTTTAACTCTCACTCCAACAAACCCCTTGTAAAAATTAAGAGAAGAACAGCCATACAAAATACCTCAAAATCTGAATTTTTGAACCAAATATATTGTTGAAAATTACAACAAAAATTCCAGTTGTATGAATGTGTGATCAAACATCAAAATAGGCATACAAATTGCTTAAAACTACACTTTGAAACTCCCTAGAGGATTCATTGCCCTAGGAGAGGGCACCAAATCAGGTCACTGCCCTTGCTATGGCTCCAAACAAGGTTTGCTGCCCCAAAAACTGTTGTGCCATCCTTTCAACTACTATCCCACTACTGTGTTCCATCTGGAATGGTATCTAGACGCCACAAACTGCTCAATTTTGCCTAATATGACCCCTGAAATGAAGTCACCCCGCAGAAGGTTGAAAGTTTTCGTTCTCAACTTCAGAATACCAAAGAAAGGTTTTGTCATCTAAGGTTGAAAGTCAAGAAAGTGGCGCAAACTCATAATTTTGATATATAAAAATGACAGATTCAAAATTAGAAGTCTCCACTTCCTTTTATACCTTTTCAACTCAAACTCCAAACTATATTTTAATAATAAAACATAAGTTGTCGACATTACTTTTTGGCCAGTTAGTTATATTATTAAGTTTACTTTAAAGTATTTAAGAATACTTTTTATTTTAATAATAATATTATTATTAAGTTGCCCAAAATATTAGAAATTATTGGTGCTATATTAAATAATATTATTAATTTTTTTAATCTAGAGAAGGGGACATTACAATTTTTGTAAAATATTTTGGGGGGTATTTTTTTCTAGCTGAAAGAAGTAGGGCTTTTTTGTTTGAGAGAGCTGCAAATTTTGAAGTTCAGTTTTATCCCATTGAAATAGGCAAAGAATGTCATTTTGGACTAGATAAACGACCCACAACCATCCCGAAATGCTCATCTATCGCGGACAATCTTTTTACTGTTGTGAACGAGATCAAAATGTCTCAAGGTGTCTGCAACCATTGTATTACGTTGTCGATGGGTTGTAAGACCTAAAAATGTGCAATGGGACAAATCCATCGCGTATCTTGCAACCAAGCTCAGAATAGGAAGGGTGAGCCATAAACCATTGAATCTACAAATTAAGCCTTGCTTATTGATTGTAGTAGCAAATTCAGAGATTGCTTAACCACCAGGACAAACAAAGAGGGGTGAAGAAGATGTTTTCAACAATAAAACCCTTCTTAAGAGAGGGAAGGTAAGCATTACTAGATCCATGATGTTTTGGGGAGGCAATCAAAGGGCCTTCTCTGTTCAACTCGATATTTATTTTGGCAGTAATGTATTTGAATGAGGCTTTAGCAGGATACTTCTCTCCTCCATAGCTATTGCATGCATCCTTGGAAGTTGTCTTGGAGAGTGTTGATATTGGATTCTCCTTCTGAGGTTTTAGAACTCCAGTGCTTTTGCGCACATCCTTGCATGTTGTCTTGGTGAGGGAGGTGGATCCTCCTCCAAAAGGGTTGAATTCCCTCCAAAGATCTTGCATGCAGCATTTGATTTTGAAGATTTTCCCATACCCCAAAGCTCAAAGATTTCCTCTATTTCCTTAATCATTGAGGCCCAAGGTTTTCCAAGGCTTGAAGATTTTCTATGTTCTAGGATTCCATAAAATCATTTGTCTCATAATTATTACCCATGTGGGATTGTAATACATTTCAAATTTGTCTATGTTTTGAATGTACTGATTAGGGTGTTTATTTTCATTTGATTTACTACTAGGATGACATGTCTTTTTGTCATTCATCCCTTTTCATATGTTATCTTTAATTATTTTAACTTCCTTCAGTGTGTCCCATTTTATGTTGGCTACCACTTCCTAATGATCTTTTAGTGGTCCAAAGCCTCCTTTCATGCTTTGTATGTTGGTGGGCACCTACAAGAACTTTTTTTGCTTATTTTTTGATTTGGCTTCCAATTTTGTGTCGGTAAACACATGTTTCCCATACACTGCTACATGTGCCAATCAAATTATGATGTTAAAAATGTGTCAATTACACATGTTTCCAATTTGTCTAGGAAATAGCAAATTCTTACTTGAGTTGGGCTCACTTGTCAGTTACCCTGTATTGCACATGCAACGTATTTTTCGGATCGATATCTTTGGTTGAAAAATAATGTTTTGGTTCCCAAATATATCATTTATTCTTGAATAGATTGCTTGCAAAGTGTTTTGGCTCACATGTCAATTTTGTTGAAGTGTCAAGTAGGAAAAATTCAGTGATACTTGGTGATGACTAGTCACACATTGTGTAGAGCCATGGAGATGTCAAGATTGGCTTGAATGAGGCTTAGAAATCGACATACCAAAATGTTCTTTATGTCCTTGGTTTGACTAAGAATTTGTTGTCTATTAATTTGTTCCTTAGTTTTTACGCTTTTGCAATGAGGGTTTTTCTATGGATCTTACAAGCTTGGGACACAAATGGGGACCGAATCCCCTAGCATGGGTTTTATATTCATCACATGTGATTTGGGACCCACATTAAAATGGGTTGTGCGAGCTTGTGTTCAGTGGTTCCCATGCTGGTTTGAATCCAGGTTTTCATTATGGCAATGCTCATCCTTTCCACTCAGTCATACCCGTTGGACTAGTCAGATTACTAGTTATGGGCACTTCAAAGTTGTATTTTTGGATGACAATTGTATCCAAAGAAAGCAGTAGATATGTTAAGAAAAACTTTTATATTGAATATTGTATTAAATTGAGGGATAAACTTTTCATGTTTTTATTTTTATTTAAAAAAAAATACCAGAAGAACCATATTATATAGAAATCAATTTGTACAAAGTCGACTATGCCAGGCATATTAACTATTAGTCCATGCCTGGGCAATAGAAACAAGTTTAATCATACCAACAACCATCATTAACTCATATCAATATCTAAAATCTGTCTAAGATCTTGTTGATACTTTGCCAACCACCAAATCGGTGGAGGATCATAACAAAGAAGATTGTCATTATCCAAGGCCCAATTAGCTAACACATCCACAACTTTGTTCATCCCACAAGGAACATGTTGGAAGCTAATCTGTTGGAATTGTTCCTTCAACTTTTGAATTTTTTCTTGTCCTCTAGCTATTTGCCAATTTCTGGTCTTACTCAAAGAGGAGTGGGATAAGAGGGTAATGACTATAAGTGAATCAGATTCTACCTGAACCCTTGACCAACCAACTTTCACCGCTTCTTGCACTTCTCTGAAAACACCTCTAATCTCAGCTAAATTATTCATTGCATAACCCATTTTTTCTGAAAATAAAAAAAGCAACTGAACCATTCGAACATCCACCTATTCCTCCCATTCTAGCAACACCTGGACTTCCTCTAGAAGCACCATTTGTGTTCAGCTTTCCGACTCCATTCGGAGGTGCTGACCACTTTTTATTAGTCTGATTTTTCCTTCTAGACTGAGAATCAACCATGACCCTACTAGACAAATTTAGAGATCAGGCTTTTATAAGATTATTCCATTGATTAAGGGTGGGTGTTAGAATAGTTAATATAATGGTCATAAGTGTAAGTCATGTACTTGTATTATAAAAGTACATTGAAATAGGAAATAAATGCACAATATTAAAACATAACATTTTGCTTTCTAAAAATTAGTAACAAGGAAGAATGCACTAATTGACCTTATAATTAAAAGGTTGGTTGACAATCGGATGGTCATTTCACTCTATGTTTTCACCCATTTCATTTTCTGTTGCGATTGAATAGGACAAAAATCCTTTCTTTCTTCATTTTCTGTGTTTGTCTCCTTATATTTGCTTTTTTTCTCTCTCACCAATATCCCACTAGAACAACTGTGTGTGAGACTGATTATTTACGCATTTTAAAGTGTAATTGTAGCAGGATTTAGGATGCCATTATCTTACAAAGGGAGGATCTTGGAAAAAATGTATTTTCTCCTTAAATATGATTCATGTAAAAGATAGAAATAGTTCCTAACAATGTTGCTCAGTGTTTATTATTGTCTTTGGAGAAATTCTGTTCATAACAAGGTGTGTAGGAGAAAGCATGTTTAACTTAATAAAATTAAGGAAGCAATATAATGCTGATCATGCCATCTCATTTTGTGTTTCATTATACATACATCCATACATACATGTAATGGTCTGAATTTGTTTTGTTGTAAATTATGTCTAATATCAGTTAACATCCATCTTGATCCATTTCATGTAGTTATGGGCTGTGAAGGCATGTCATGATCGTAATATCACCCACAGAGATATAAAACCAGGTTCCAGTGCTCTTACTTTATTTGTTCTTGAGATTTAGGTAGCTAACAAATATTCTGCACAATCACATTGGCAATATATTGAAGTCCAATAAATTGAAATATCTCATAGTGTTTTCATCACAATCCAGGACTAAGTTGTGTTTAAAAGTTGAAGGTATCCGTCGAGGGACAAATTTATACACAAATTGGCTTCAATCAATACTTACTACAGCAGAATATGAAGTCTGAAAAATTGTAGATAGGAGCAGTTATAACCTTCATTGATAACCATAGCACATGATTGGTTTGAACTTCTTTTGAGCCTGTAAAAAATATAAAATAGCATGTAAAGTCTACCATTTTGATTGTTATACAGTTAGCATTTAATATTCACATGCAAATTTTGTTAGAACTCATAGTATGGTGGCATATGACACCTATTGGCATCATCAAATCATTAGGACAAACACTGATTAGCCTGCAGGTATCCTGATAGGGATGCTTGGTGTCTGAAGCTATGGCTTTAACCCAGGAGAGTGATATATTATGATTCCCAGTTTTACAAAATCTTATTTCAAACAGTTTAAAGAGACTTCATATGATTGCTTGTGGTAAACTGATGCTGACTTTTTCTCTACTTCCATGCCATATATATGGAAGAAAATATGGTAGTCTGTGTGACAGATAAAGGTTCTAGCGACTGTCTAAGAGGTCTTTCTGGAAGAATCTGGCCTTATAATCTAACTATGTGAGTTATCACTGTTGTCGCTTGATATTTGATATGTTTGGTATTAGTGGCTACCTTGATTTGTTTCTATGCTTCAAATGATTATTTGGTTTTAAACTTTTATTTTTTTTGGCATCATTCAGGAATATGCTAGAATCAGAGCAATATTTGATTGATTTTCATTTCACTTTTGAGTGACTTGAGTGGCTCATTTTAGTAGGACTTTTTCTTAAATTAGGAAATCATATCTAGGGTCTATCGAGACACGTTATATATTGGAGCACATATTAAACAAATTGTATAATGCAAAATATTGCCAGAGCACTTGGAAGTGTACCTTTAAATCTGACCACAAAAGAGCGATGTAGAATCTGAATGTTGTTGAGGTGTGGGTAAGAGGAAAATGCACGAGGCTTGTATCTTAGCCATGTTTCAGAACTGGATTTTGTCATTTGGCATTGCTCAAGATTCAAAGAGCTTCAATTGGAGGTTGTCATACATAACACAAAGCTGTCTTCTAGAAGCACGATTAAAATACTATTTAAAATCCGATGAAGCTATATTAGGTTCTTATATACTTGTTTTGCATTTAAGGTAGTCATCATCATTTATTGATTTTTCTTATTATGTTTAAGTAAGATTGAGATTTAATGCACCTTTTTGCATTTAATATACTTATATCATATTTTCTTGGTTTTTTATAGAGATTATTAACTTCTATTGCACTGTTGGAATTTGGAAACCTGAAAAGAATGATTATGTGAAATCTATAATCAGCAAGTCTGATGACAACTAAAACCAATGAAATGCAACATAAGGCACGAGGTCTCAATTTTTTTTTAAGAAGGTGGACATATGGACAATGGAGTATTATGGAGCCATTGTATTAGCCACGTCAGATAATGGAACTCCCAAGTTAGGCAAGTTATTATGCCACCTAAGATTGGTGGTGCACGTAAAGGAGTCGGCTGACTGGTGTTGGCACCCACATTGACACCAGGGTCAATTTGGGTGTCATATATGCATGTGCTAATCCTACATAAATTGGATGGCTGCATTTCGGTTGTTCAGTTATGTATATGCCTTGAAAAATGATATAAGATAATGTTCTCTCTCTGAGCATTATGATGAGAAACTAATGAATGTTTTGAGCATGCTGTAAGTCCCTGTTTATAGGATTGTGTAAGGCATATAATAGTGTTCAAAAACACTTTTCTAGTTCCCATTCTCTTCTTGCAATTGTGATGGAGATAACGAAGACCTTCTCAGGTGGGATTTAAATGTGCATTCTCTTGTATGGATATGCACCTGATTTGATCGTGCTTGTTCCATATGAAACTGATCACAAAGAGCTTGAACCTGAGGAGATTGATTCCTGCATTGATGCATTCTTCAAGTGAGCCCCATACAAGAGACAAGGCACCTCAGGATATCAGTTGTTGCTCTTGCATTACAGTCAGCTTCCTTTGATGGAAATACAAAGGAGAAGGAATGGAAGGGATGCTACATCAAAACTAACCAAGATGTCTTCCTTGTCTAAACTCTTGTCCTTGACAAATTTGACAAAGTTCCCTAAGTATAAAATGAAAGGAGGAGAACAAACCATTATAAATTTAAGTTTCTTTGCTACGAAGGTTCCCTGTTTGTAGGTTGGATAATTTTTAGTGTCCACTATTGGTCTTAAAGGAAAACCCTCTTAGCGGATTTTTGGCACTCCATAAATTCTAGGAGTAATTTCTTTATTTGGGAACAACCCCATTTTATGTTCTTTTCTAAAGACGGATTTCAATGTCCCAAATTAGTTGCTTAAAAACAAAGGAAATGTGATTATACTCTAATTAGTTATAATTGGCACTGATTTTAAATGGTCCATTATTTTAGAAATATATTCTGATTCGAAACTCAATCACAAGGTGATTTGAAACATTAATTAAAAAAAAAATTCATGCACAGGTCATTTCGGAAGCCTTGCTCTACTATCTCCATTATAGTTGTTATGGGTTAAGTCCATTCTTTTTCAGTAGTACAAAAAAAACAATTAAAAATAAGAGGGGATGAAATTAAGACCACCAGATTGAGGAAAGGAAATTACTGCAATAGCTTTGGGGGAAACGTGATTCAAGGCAGGAGAACTTTTAGGATCCTTTTTTGTTTGGTCATGTTGTTTGAAGATGACATGATTTTTTTGTTAGGATGCCACTAACAATGACAGTATTTTGGTATGAAAACGGGCAGACAATATTTCTGATTAATGGTAATACCAACCTTTTTGGTCAATATGTTCTCATTTAGTGTATCTAGGCTTTTTGAAAGAATTTGGTATGTATGTTATAACTAGTTATTTCAGGGCAACATCTCTAAAGAGATTTATTGCAACCGATGGGATTTTTGGATTTGAGAAAACAGTTGTATGTGCACGTCAATAAGACTGTGTCTAGTCAAATGCTGTGATTTTACTGCTCTTGGAGACCCTTTGACCAATGTTGGCATCCATACCTTCTCAAGAAAGTTCTTTTCTTTCCTATGTACTCCTTTCTATTTTCAACAATGACATGTATGTTTTCTTCCCGTAATAGTCCTCTTTTCTAGTTTCCAAGAAAAAATTTAGAATTTCAAATTTCAGTTTTCTGCAAGTTTTAAACATCTGTTTGTAAAGTCCATTTCCATTCTTTTAGTTCATATTTTAGGTTTTGTAGATCTAGGGAATCTTCCCTAGGTTTTCAGTATTCCAGATTCTAGTTTTAGTTTTTCCATCAGATTTAGATGTTTTAGAATTTTGAGCTGTTCAGATTTCCAGCACAACCATATTTTTAGAGTATTTTCAGTGGTTGGTATTTCTGTTCAGATCTACTTCAGTTTCATATTTTTTGTTTAGTTACAAGAGGGTTATAGTTGGGCACCTAAAAATCAACCGTACAAACAAGTTTATTTTACATGGTTAGTTTGAAAATGAATATCGTAGAAACATTAGCCATCTTAATGCGCTACACTTATCACAACTTGTTCCCGACCTTGAATCATTGAAGAGCAATAATGGACACAATATATTGCTAATGTTCAAAGGACATTCTAGTTCCTAAGGTATCTACGATGTTTCCTCTATTTAACACTTTGCTCTCACTGCCTTCTTGACCTGAACTTTTATTTTTCTTCTATTTTGAGGAGTTTTTATTTTTTGTCTTTAGAGGTGCTTTAGGCACTCCCTTTGCCCCATTTGATATACGTACTATTCTATGGTATTGGTGGACCATTTTTAGATAGTAATATCTTCTACATTTTCTGTGTGAGAAAGTTCTGTATATTCATTTCTCAATAATATTTTCTAAAGTTTTCTTAATGTCATCTAGTATATTTAGTATATCTAAAATCCACCATTTATTGTTTGTGTAGGCGGATTATTGATTTTGGCAGTGCTATTGATCAATTCACTCTTGAACATTTATATGGAGTAAATGGACCATCTAGGTTTGTATAAGTGCCTTTGTTTATAATTTTGATGTTTTTCTAGCTATGACCGAGCATTATTTTCAATAACCCAGTTAGTTCTTTTCATGGAAGATTTTTTCCCAGCAATGCACCTCTAAAATTAATAGCCATAGACTGAATATTTCTTATGAATGATACTCTAGGATTATTTGAGTGCATTGATGATTTATTTCAGATGGTTAGTTTTATTGAGTTTCAAATGTGAAGGCATACAGTGAAAGTATTTTCTAATGGTCTCACACGGTTTAAAAACTTGTACTTGGCAGCCCAAAATTTTGACTCGGACTCGGGACTCGACAGTTACTCAGCAACTTTACCGCTACTCAAAAATATATATAACTTCATGAAATAAACTTAAATAACATGTAAAACACTGTTTAATGACATATGGAATGAATGGAGAGAATTTGTAAAGTACATTCTATATTAATTTTCAATAAAAAAGAGTACAATTGACGATTTCTCATAGAGGCATATGACATAAACTATAGTCATCAATGCACCAAAATATAATTATATGAATATCATCTGCAATGCCTAGTCTACTTCCCTCTGGAAGTGGAAGGTAAGGTTTCCTACTTTGCAACAACATCATTTGCATCCTCACCAACCCCTTCTGATAACTGTACTGCCCCTGATGCTATCGCTTCCTCTAATTCCCTCTCCAAACTTGCGATTTCCTACTCGGTAAACATGGACTTTGGTTGCTCATCATCACCAATCTAGTCGGCATATGGATCAATATCATTCAAGTCAATTGCCTTATGACTTTATTCCCCCTCCACTTGTATCACATGAAGACGAATATTGTATCGCACAAAAAAGGTCATTGGGGCATGTTGTCAACCTATTGTGCTTCTGTGTGAATGGTTTTAAGCATGCTCCAATTACGTTCACACCCGTCAAAGCTACATGGCTAACACCAAATGTAGATGACTAGCCTCTGAAATTTGGTGTTTTTGCACCGTAATCCTTCCACTAGATATCTGCAAATAAGACGTTTATAATTTTGTAAGTAAATTACGCTTAAATAAATGAAATAAGTCTAGTATCTACAAGTAACGAGACTAAAAACAATCGAATTAAGTTGTTTATACTTCGTTGATGGGTGTTTCTCCGTTGAATACTTAGAGCCGAATAAAAAAGCCTCTCCTTTGTAGTCTTGTAAGTCTACAACTAATCAAAAATTGTGTCTCTAGTAGTTTTGTCAAGGATCATCCTCTCTATGCATGTGTGGAGGCCATCCATAACCTCCTCATCGGCCTTTATGGATTAGAATAAAAGAACTTGGGGTTATAGTAGGTCACTACATTGAATTGTGAGAAAAGTTGTCGTGTGATTGGATTCCTCCTCATCTTCTTCCTCTTGTTTGTGCTCCTTGGATTTTATTTTCGATTTTTGAGCCTTGCTCATGTGTGCTCTTGTGCCTTCTTGTCTTCTTCATCTATCTTTGTTTAGAAACTTACAAATATTCAAAAACATTATAAAATAAAAAAATAAAAAAAATTGTTTTATCATTGTTTACATATCTGTTTTACCCTATTTTTAATTTAACAAATGAATGTTGTTTAATAGGTATAAAACTTGATAGATCTATTGAGATTGCAATATATGACATTTAAGCATAAATATGAATGTAAAGCAGAATTGACTGACATAAAAATTTAAATTGATAAGTGGCATATGCTAAAAATAGTAAGTACAATCAACAATAAGATACTTAGCTTTTCTAGTTTTTGGTTGACTGTATTTAATGTTTGATAATGGAAATCAAAATAAAAATGAATTGTGACAACTCATAATCAGGAACAAAATATGAAGATATTTTTAGACATGTCCACGCTCCCTGGACAACAATGTAGGCCAATTGTGTCTGTTAGTTTCGGACTTGCCCACATTGATTGTGGTGCATTTGTGACAGCTCGTCCACTTGTGCCTTTGTACGTTGAGAGTGCTGAGATATTGTGATTATGATATTGCCTCGCAAAAACTGCGATTTTCCTTTTCTTTGCCTTGGAGACCTTAAGGGTACTTTTGAGAGTTAGAAACTTGCAAAAGAGGGGAGTATAATGGGTTGAGGTGACCCAAATCCTTATTTTCGATGATTGACTGATGCCTACGTATCCAAATACTTCAAAAAGGGAATTAAGCCACATATAGTGCTCCCACCTAAAGTGATTGTGCAATTGTGCTCCTTGACTATATGTATGTAGCTAGAAATTTGGCTTTGATACTTGTTAATGTTAGCTCTTGACTTGATTTGAATGCTTCAGAGTTGGCTTGTGACTGCTTAGTGATTGATATTGATTTGGAAAGAATAGGGCAACTTTGCTCAGTGTGTGGTAGTGTAAAATATAGGTGGCAGATAGAGATCAAGTCCCTTTGAAATGATATTTTGATTTTCTTATATAGTGAAGCCTTTTGACGATTTCCTTCAGCCGACCTTGTGAAACGCGCTGAAAGATCTAAATGAATATTTTGAAAATGGAAACTAGTTGTTAAATGGCCCGGGGACGAGGCTGCACTAGGTGGACAAGTCTGCTTGCCTCGCGGGAACTTGTCCTAGAAGATCAGGGACAATTGTCCTAAGGTTGGAACAACTTGAGAGATGATATAAGGTAGTTTGAGCATTGACTTGGAAATCAATCTGTCGAATTTGTGGCAAACTAAGGGGTCGAGCCCGCATATAGATAAAAGGCTTAGAGGATTGACGAGCAAGAGTAATGTATTTGGGCGCAAGTCAAATGGTTTAAGATATGTCAAGAATTAACATTGTCAAGTATTTGTGACCAGATATAGGTATCTACAATATCTACTTTGAGTCATGTATTTGGACGCAAGTTAAATGGTTTAAGACATAGTTTGCATAACCGGTTGGGGCAAGTACTTGCCAAGGGGCCAAAAAGGGTAATCGACGGTTATTCGACCCACTCGGTCAAATAATCAACAATAACCGACAAAGGCAAAAAATAATTGAATTTATAAAAAAATATTGTTATAGAAATTACAGAAGCAAAATAAATGAAATGAGTTTGTAAAACATAGAGAAAGTGTTTTCTATTAGATTTGAATACAAAAAAAGTACAAAATCACATAATTATGTGAACAATAAAGTCACAAAGTACAAACTACAATGATAATTATAGACTTATAGTCTTATACAAGAATCTACAAGACTACATGTACAAATTACAATAATCTATAATTTTTTCTTCCTTGCTCTTTGAAAAAATAAGGGAGATTGAAAAACTTTAGTCCTCCCACTCGACTGCCCTGCCTCACTTTGTCTAGAAGGCTGCACTTGCCTTTGTGGCTCCACCTCTGCGTTTGCCTCATCTCCAAGGATGTCCTCTAATCTAGTCTCTCCTTCTGCTTCAGCGGCACCCTCCATAGCTTGTCTCTCAAAATTATCAATTTCCTCTGTAAAAATGGGGGCCTCTTTTTGTGCAATCCAATCACTATAGGGATCGATCTCATTTAAATCAATAGGCTCCTCTGATGCGTTCTCCAACTTCTTTGTGCGAAGTTGAAAGATGTATTGCACAAAAACCAAGTCATTGAGGCGTTGACTCAATTTATTATGTTTCTTCGTGTGAATGGAGTCAAATAAACTCCAATTGCGTTCACATCCAAAAGCGCTACAAGGCTAAGATAAAATCTAGAGGGTTAGCCTTTGAAGATTTGGGGTATTTCCACCGCAATCTTCCCACCACGACCTTGCAAACAAGATATTCAAAACTTTGTAAGAAATTAATAATTGTAAATTTATAAATATGTAATTGGTAAGGTACAAGTAAAAACTTCATTTTGTATTACCTGGGGACTGCATGGCTCTCTCTTGGATAGCTAGTGCTGAAGCAAAGAGCCTTCCCCTTGCCTGCTTGTAGTTATGCAACTCTGCAATAATGAGGTCCCTCACCTCAATGTCAGGTGTCATACTCTCAATGCATGTTGAAAGCCTCTCCATAACCTCTCCACTAGCATCTGTGAAGCCATCGAAGTAGAAAAACTTGGGGTTAAGGTACTACCCAGTTGCATGGATGGGTTGGTAGAGTTGATTGTTCCACCTCCGATCAATCAACTCCCAAATGGGATCAAATCTGGCACAATTCCCTCTATAATAATTTTGGACTGTTTCTTTGACCCTATCCATGGCCTTATAAATATAATCCATTGGGTTTTGCTTTCCATCTACCAATCACAAAACCCTCACCAAAGGCTCCGACAGCTACAAAGTTACAAACAAATTAAAGTTAATGTTACGAACTTGTAGATAAATTATAAAATAAATACTTTAAGTTTAAAAAATTGAAAACAAGGAAAACAACTTGAAATTTAAATTGCAATTTCAAGTTACCTTGATGATCTCTGTAGCTTTCATTTCGAAGGCCTCACTGAAAATTGTCTTTGAAATCTTCACTATGTCAGCCTTTTTGGAATAGAATGACTCCATCTATGCTTGAGAGATAAGCATTTGTTTCAAAGGAGTCCACAAATTGCAAATACTTTGCAATGTAAGAAGTTCATTGCAAACCTGGTGACCCTTGCTCGAACAAGCTCTTTTCCCTTGGTGTGCTCTCCCATCACGCTGAGAACCCAAGAGTGATTGTAAATATATTTAGTTATTTCTCTAGATTCTTCTACAACTGGTCGCACTCAATCAAGTTTGCCTATGTCTTCCAAAAGAAGGTCAAGACAATGGGTCGCACAAGGTGTTCAAAAGAGAGATCGATGTCTCTCTCTAAGAAGTCTCCTAGCTGCCACATATGCTTCTGCATTGCCTGTGATAATTTAGACAACATTCTCGATGCCCATCTTTAAGACAACCTCCTCTAGCATCAAGTTCAAAGTTTATGCATATTTTATTTTACTTGATGCATAAATAGACTTAAAAAAAACTAGCTCACCATTTGAAGATGCCAGAAAGTTGATGAAGGTGCAGTTCTTTCCATCCGTCCATTTATCGAAAAAAATAGTGCATTCAAATTTACATCACAATCTCTTCTGATTTTCGACAATCACCTTTGCATCTTCAACTGCATTCTTGAGCAACTTTCCACTCAAGTCTTTTGGAGAGGGTTCTTTGTACCCTTTCCTTGCAATTGTCAATGTTGTAACTAAATATTTATAGTACGGGTTCTTCGTCATGTTGAAGTACCAAAAATTTGTTCATGTTTTATCTGCTTCTACATGCCCCTACTTGTTCCAACCTATAGCTTGGAGTGAAGGTTGTGCTCGAGTGTGTTTCTAGGCACAAAAAATAAGTGTAACTGAGTTGAAGCTGGTGCAGAGGTGCCATGGTGTTTGCATGGACCACGACTAGAGCCCACAATTTCTGTCATCGCTGTCATTTATTCCTCTTCCAATGTGACACCAATGGTCGTTGTTAGGGCTGCTTGCATCCTTGCTCTTTCTATTTTCTTTTTGTTTAGTGATGCAAGCTCCGCCATCATCTTTCATTTTACTTCTTCAATGACATTGGGACAAGGCGCAACGTCGCAACAAAGAATGCATGAAAGATGATACTTCATGTAATCGATGCCACCTGACATCCTCTTCAAGCAAAAGTTGTAAATTGAAATTGTCTGGAATATTCCAACCCGTGTGGCATGCTTCCAAGCATTGATGCAAGCAGATTGGCTACCACCGACTGAATCTGACCCTGATACACTACGGAATGTCATTGTTTGTTAATGGATAACCTGCAAAATGCAAACATGTTAAAAACAACAAAAAAAATAAAAAATAAAGACATTCAATACAAATTATTAATAAAAATAAGATAAATAAATTATAATTATAAACTATAAAAAGAAAACTAAAATACATTTATGATTTTAAAATTTGTATGAACAAATTATAATCTATAACGGTTATTGTTAAAAACAACAATAAATAAATTGTAATGATATATCACGGAAACTAACCATAACGCCAACAGTTAAAAAACAATAATTTTTAATCAAAATTTTAAAAAAATTAGGCATAAATTGTAAATACTAAACACAAAAATTTAACGGAATGCATGAAATTAAAACGGAATGCATTAAATTTGTATACTAAAATTAAAAATATTTATCAAACTCGTTTTGAATTAAATTTCAATTCCTTTACATGTTTGGAAATTTAAAATAAAAATAAAAATGCACTAACCTGGAAATCTCTTTGCTCAATTCTCCTCATTCCGCTCTTGAATGCTCCAAATCTTGTGTGAATGAAATGTGAGGTGTTTTGCATTTTATAAGACTGGATTCCGCATTTTTACCGTGTTTTTTGAGTGTTTTGGGAGAAACTCGCGGTTTCCTAGCGGTTCTGCTGGGTTTTCCACGTGGTGTCCGTGGGATGCAAAACTGACGAGTAATCGCCAGTTACTCATTGATTATTTTTTTTCTTTTTATTTTGGGTTTGGGTGGTTTCGAGCGGCAAGTATTTGCCGTTGAGAATTTTCGGCGAGTAACCGACCAATCGGTGATTACTCGTCGGTTATTCCATCCATGGTTTAAGATATGTCAAGCTTTAACATTGTGAAGTACGTGTGACTAAATTTAGGTATCTATAGTATCTACTTAGAGTCATGTATTTGGGTGCAAGTGGTTTAAGATATATCAAAAAGTAACATTGTCAAGTACTCGTGATCAGATTTAGGTATTTACAATATCTACCTATGCTTGAGATTTTTCATATTCATACACACATGCTCTTTATGGTATTTCTTTGAAATGGTGCTATGTAGATATATGTGTTACATATGACTATGGATCATTCAGATGTAATGTGGCTACACGACGGACACCCTAGGGGGCATGGTCACATTGGTGACATGCTTATGCTACTATCACAGTGATATTTTTCCTATTTTTCCCTTCTATCCATTTATCATATTCAACTACTTTACATATGTCAAACTTTACATATCTTGTTAGTCCCTAGATCTTATGTGCCATATGGATATTGACATGGATTGGTTATATGTCAATGGAGCAACTATAATGAATTGACACTGATTAAGCACTGAATGGGTTAATGTTTTTTATTTTTAATTTTGGCCATTATAATTTTCTATGGCCTTTTTGGCCACATCCATGGCCTCATACAGATGATTCATTGGGTTTTTTTTCCCATCCACAAGATGTAGAATTCTAACCGAAGGCTTTGACACCTAACACAAAATAATGCGCAATTTCAAAATATAAATTAAAAGAATTTTGAACCAAAAAAAATATATCAAATAAATAATAGATAAAAAATAGTTAAGTTTAAATTTACCTTAAGGATTTCATTTGTGTGCCTTGCAAACATACAATTGAAAACGGTTTGCACAACCCTTTCCCCTTTAGGCTTTTTAGTATAGGGAGACTCCAACCATCGTGTACTAACAACTATCTGCTTCAGAGATGTTAGTGAACTTGCAATACTCTGCAATATGATGATGTTTGTGGCGAATCGTGTGACCCCATTTGTACAAGCTCATTTCTATTGATGTGCTCTCTCATCAAGCTTAGCACCCAAGGGTGATTGTAGATGAACTTTGTGATATTTTTTTTCTCGTCAACTACATTTTTCACCCATGTCATCTTTCCTATGTCCTTAGGTAGGAGATCAATGCAATGGGCTGTGCAAAGGTTCCAAAAAAGTTTAGGTGCCTCTTCTGAAGAAATCTACTTGTTACTATATATGCTCCTACATTGTTTGTCACAACTTGGATGATATTTTTCACACTCACTTCCATCACCACTTCATTTAACATATCACACAAGTGGTTGCATTTTTCACTTGGTGGGAGGTATCAATTGACTTCAAGAACACCAACTTCCAACTTGAAGTCACTAGAAAGTTAATCAAAATTCGGTTTTTCTCATCTTTTCACCTTTAAGAGAAAATGCTACAACTCTTTTTGGTGCCATATTATTTTTGGTTCATCCATTATAGGTTGTGTATTTTTTATGTCATCCTCCAACAATGGGCCACATAAATCATGAGTAAGATCCTTGAACCCCTTCCCAACAATGGTCAATGTAGTTACCAAATTCTCTCAATATGATCTTTTCACCACATTGAATGGAATGTTCTTGTAATACCAAAAGTTTGCTAAAACTACCATTGATTCATTGTGCAATTCCCAGTTCCAAGTAGTACCTTCAAGTGAAGGTTGTGCCGCAGGGCTAATTTGAGGAACCAAAAAAGAACTTGAACTATCTCTAGTGGATGACCCTTGTCCTCGTCCTTAACCCCATGGAGTCAGGGCAATAGAAGAGGCTTCAATGTCATGCTCATCGGAATCATCCCATGCTTCCCTCCTATTCACTAGGGCTGCTACTGCGTTACATTATTTTCTCTTTTTTCTTCGAATAACTCGCAAGGTAAGTAGCCCTTTACATTTTTTTCTTTTTTTTCCTTGCATAACTCGCAAGGTAAGTAGCCATCTCTCTTTGAGCCATAGGTGGCACTTGTTTGAATGCTTGCACATCTTTACCTGAAATACGTGGGAGATGGTCTTTGAGGCGATTGATGCCTAAACTTATCTTCAACCCAAAATAATTGCATATCACACAATTGCCCACTTTAACGGGTTCACAGTGCTTCCAAGAATGGTCATTAGAGTTATTAGGCTTACTACAACTAACTAAACCGGATGTTGATGCCATTCTTGTAAATGTACACCACTACAAATTGAATGCAAACTAAAACAAGTAGAAACACGAAAAAACAAAAACAAACGTTTGAGCCCTAGTTATATTGTCTATCAAAGGAAGAAGCAGAAGGAAATGGTAAAACAAACAAAAAAAATCAAACCTAATGCATATAAAATAGAAAAAAATCATTTTTTTAAAGAAGAAAAGACCTAAATGAGGACACTTACCTCTCAAATCTTTATGAAGATCTTTTAGATGTTGAACACAACTATCTACTGAGAGGGGGGGTGAATCAATAGATCAGCTAAAAAATTTGTTCTTTAACCTTTTTAATGAGGATACAAAACATATGCATATCAAAGAACAGAGGTAAAGAGCACACACACAAAACCACAATATTTATACGTGAAAAACTCAAAGGAAAAAACCATGGTGAGAATCGCTGCTAGAATCTACCATTCTAATCTAGTTTCATAGTTAAATGCCTCACTGACAAACCTCACTGGTTACATTCAAGAGCACCCATTCTAAGAAAGCACCCACTCCCTAACTGAGCACCAACTCAGTCTTTCTGATGGCACCAACCTATCAGATTTATGAAGCTACAACTTCAAAATGCAAAATAGATTCCTAAATGAATCCAACTCTATTAATTTGTTACAATTCTTGTCTGTAACTACTCAAACTTTGCACATTCTTTGTGTGTTTTCACTTTCTCTCTGCCTTATGCTCTTGATGTCTGGATATATTTTGTTTTAACACACTTCATTCCCTTTTCTCTCTGCCTTTTACTCTATTTGCATATCTCTTATCGACAACGTTTTACTCTATCTGCATATGTCTGGATATATTCTATTTTAACACCCTTCATTCCCTTTTGTCTCCGCCTTTTACTCTACCTGCATATGTTTCTTATCGATAGTGTTTTACTCTATCTGCATATGTCTGGATATATTCTATTCAGACATGCTACATTCCCCCTTCTTTTTTGCCTTTTTACTTTGTCTGCATATATCTCTTATCAACAGTGTTTGACTCACTTTCAAAATTACGACGGCAACAGCGGCAACACAACAATGTCGTGTATATACAATGAATTTTAGGGTTTCATGTCTCCAACTGCATTCATACTTCAACTGCACTTAACTGGTTCCAGTTCTTGATTCTCATTTAATGCGACTTTGACTTATATGCTTTCCCATGTCTCGGATCATGCATCACATTGCAATGTTCAACTCTCTTTTCTATTTTTGGCAACTGCTGGAATTAGGTCATAACTACGTCGTTTCCTTAATCGAGGATTGATCAGTCGGATCGATCAATCTCGAGCTCTGTGTAATCATTCACAGGTTTTGTTTGTTCGTTCATTTGTCTGTTGAGAACATATTAAATGCTGGCCGTTGATTTCTTTCTTCGCGCCAAGTCTAACCATTGAGCTCCTTTTTGCATCTTGCTATTTCCTATATAATTGGATCGCTTTCACTCTTTTCGATTATATTTGATATGCTCGATCTTTAATCTTTCTATTGTCGTTAAACTCCGGCATGTTGACGTTATTTCATTTCTTTCAGCATCTTTGAGATGCTTCCCCTTCGTCGATCTCAGACTTGCTCGATCTTTAATCTCGCCTTGATCCTTCGGCAATATTATGAGTGTCCTATACTTCATCCGAAATATCTTTCGAAAACTTTGTAAGTGTCCACTTGCCTTAGACAAATTCTCCAAAAGAATTCATCTATGCCCTTCTTTCGAAAGTGTCCTTCGGAAGCTCTTGTTTGTGGCACATACCCTTCGGATTATATCCTTCGGACAAATTGTTGCGAGCTTTTTGTCTATGTGCTCTTCGGGACAATTTCCTTGAAAGAATGTCTAAGTGCCCTTCAGGACAATTTCCGTGTACTTTTTGTCTAAGACATTTCGGGACAATTTCTTTGGGCTTTTTGTTTAAGTGCCTTTCGGGACATTTGAATTGCCCTACAATTCTTTGCTCATTTGTTTAGGATACATACCCTTCAGGATTTCGTAAAGTACCTTTCGGAGCCTTGGTTCGAGTCACTTATCCTTCAGCATTTTTGTAAAGATCCACATACCCTTCGACACTTTGCAAATGTACCCTTCGGCTTTTTTGAAAAGATCCCTTCGGAAGCTTTTGAACGATCCACATACCTTTTGGCTTTTCTGTAAAGATCCACATACCTTTCAGCATTTTGCAAAATACCCTTCGGCATTTTTGCAAGCGTCTACATATCCTTCGGCTTTTTTGTAAAGGTCCATTTACCCTTCGGCTTTTTGCAAAAATACCCTTCGACAACTTTTGATCGGATCATTTCCTTTGGGACTTTACTTCGGGACAATTGTTCCGAAAGAATTCTCAGGCAAACTCATTTCCTTTGGAAACTATGTTGTGGACAACTATTCCGAAAGAATTGTCTTCACCAATATTTCCGAAAGAATACTCCGAGTTAATTCTCTCGAAATAATTCCCAAGCACTTTTTCAAAAGAATTCCCAAGCTTGTAAAATCGACTAAGTGTTTAGATACTGTTCAATTCCCTGAGAGCCCTTCTTTGCACCTGCATAACTTTTGCTTCTTCCATTTGCATGACTTAGAACTTGGACCATAAGGAATAGGCACAAACTTGAGTAGCCTGGTGTGATTGTTTTCTCCAGATGCTTCCATATATGCAAATGTAGTCACCAACAAACTGTGTACTAAGCCATACTCAACAACCTAACAGAGGCATTCATATGACTATTATGGGAATTCAAGTGGCACATACAATCTCCATGAGGACTCTACAACTAATCTGTTTAGCTCAACACCTTTGTCATTAATGCTTGATAGAACATTTATCATTTGACATCAATGACAATATTACAGACAACAATCTCTTTGTACACCATGACACTCAAATTGCCAACAATCTCCCCCTTTGTCATTGATGGCAAAACATCTTCAAAATGACTACCCTTCTTCATTCCTTCATCATTCTGCTTTCTCCCTCTTTGACATTAATGATGGAGTCCTTGCCATAACATGGAAACGGGTTGCTCCTTTATTGTTTGGCTGTTCTGATCCTTGGACTTGGTTGGTTAGTGCATTGTTGATAGAAACTCCCCCATTGGCAATGACACATTTGCCTAAACTCTTACTTGGACACTTTCAGATCTAGCTCACTAGACTCCATGATTCTCCAAATGATCATGTATATAGCATTGGTCTAAGAGACCAATCAATAATCGACATATCTCTATATAGATTGGCGTAGTGATCTAGAGCCAACACACCTTTGTCACCTCCTTTGTCATCAAATAGCAAAGGGACTACAACTTTCTCATTAGGGTGCCTTTTCTCTTAATCCAGGAGTTAATAATGTGCTTTCAATACTCCCCTTGGATTTATGCCCCATCACTAGAAGCTAGTGATGTGGTGTGGGAGCCACTACTCCCAGCGTTTCTCTTAGATACTCAAATTGCTCCTTGGGAAGAGGCTTGGTAAATATATCTGCAATTTGGTCATTTGTTGGCACATACTCAATTTTGACCTCTTGATTTGCAACCTTTTCTTTTAGAAAATGATATTTGATGTATATATGCTTGGTTCTGGAATGCATCACTGGATTCTTAGATATGTTTATGGCACTTGAGTTATCACAAAAGATAGAAATAGGTTCTTGGTATTCTACCTTGATATCTCCGAGAGTTTGCTTCATCCACAAGACTTGGGTGCAACATGTTGCTGCTGCTACATGCTCTGATTCTACTGTAGAAAGCGTAACTGACTCTTGCTTTTTGCTCAGCCATGACACAAATTTATTTCCAAGAAAGAATGCACCACAAAATCTAGTGCTTCCCCTGTCATCCCCACTTCTTGCCCAATCAGTATTTGCATATGCGATCAAAGTGAGATCTTCACTTGTCGGGTAGCAAAGACCATAGTCAATTGTGCTCTGGATGTATCTAAAGATTTTTTTCACAGCGTTGACATGTGATTCCTTGGGAGCTACTTGAAATCTTGCAACCATGCATACAACTTGCATGATGTCTGGTCTTGATGCAGTTGGGTACAACAAGCTACCTATCATTGATCTGTACACAATATTATTCACATCAGGGGACTCATCTTCTTTGCTCAACTTGCATCCAGTTATCATGGGAGTACTAACTGGTTTGCTGTCTTCCATTTTGAATTTCTTGAGCATCTCTTTTGCATTCTTGGTTTGAGATATGAATATCCTTTCATTGGTTTGTGCAATTTGTAGACCAAGAAATTAAGAAAGTTCTCCCAGCATAGACATTTCAAATTCACTTTGCATTTGTGTGGCAAATTGTTTGCACATGTTACTATTGCCACCTCCAAAGATGATATCATCTGCATAGACAACAATAATCAACATATGCTCACCTTCTGATTTAAAGTACAAATTGCTATCTGCACGTTCTTTGCCGAAACCTTGTTGTAGGTATTGATCCAATCTTGAATACCATGCTCTAAGTCCCTGTTTCAGACCATACAGTGCCTTCTTCAGTTTGCACACATAATCCTCTTCATCTACTAGCTGGAAACTTTTTGGTTGTTCAATGTAGACTTCCTCTTCTAATTTCCCATTTAAGAAAGCTGACTTTACATCCATTTGATATACTTTGAACTTCTTATGAATAAAAATGCCAAAAACATTCTTATAGCTTCTAGTCTAGCCACTGGAGCAAATGTCTCTTCAAAGTCCATGCCCTCTACTTGTGCATATCCCTTGCACACCAATCTTGCTTTGTTTCTTATAACAACTCCATCTTCATTGAATTTGTTTTTGTAGACCCATTTTGTTCCTATCACATTCTTGTTTGAGGGTCTAGGAACTAATTCTCAGGTTTTGTTCTTTTCTATTTGACTTAGTTCTTCTTCCATGGCTTTTAATCAGTTTTCATCCTTGATGGCCTCACTAAAGGTTTTAGGCGCAATTTCTGAAAATACAACAAAACTTACTTGCTTCTTGTTCATTGCAACTCTTCTCCTAGTTTGAACTCTCTCATTTTTGTTGCCAATTATCTGCTCCTTGGGATGTTCCTTTTGAACAAACTTTGTAGGTGTCTTTTCTCTTCTTCCTCTTCACTATCTTCTTCATTTTCTGCTCCTAATCCTTCAATTTTGATTTCCTCATTAGGTTCGACATGTTTAAGTCCTTCGACATTGACATTGATGCTCTCAACTATTTTATGCAGCCTCTTATTGTAACATACATAGGGTTTGCTATGAGTGGAGTAACCAAGAAAATTCCCTCATCATATCTTGACTCAACTTCTTTTTTTTTTGATGTAGCACTTGCTCCGAAACACTCTGAAGTACTTAATAGATGCAGGTCTTCCATACCACAATTCATATGGGGTTTTATCACTCTTCACCCTCAGTTGAACTCTGTTCAGAATGTATACCGTTTGGATTGCTTCTCTCCAATATCCATTAGATAGTTTGGCCTCTTTCAACATTGTTCTGGCCATCTCTTTAACAGTCCTATTCTTTCTTTCAACAACTCCATTTTGCTGTGGAGTTCTTGCATTCGAGTAGTGCCTTTTAATCCCATGCTTCTCACAATATTCTATGAACTCATTGGAGGTGAATTTTTCACATTTATCAGATCTCAAACATTTGATCTTCCTTCTCAACTCATTTTCAACTATGGCTGTAAAGATTTTAAATCTCTCAAAGGCTTGAGATTTGTCCTTCAAAAAACTTACCCATGTCATCCTTGAATAATCATCTATGAACAACATGAAGTAATAAACTCCTTTAGATCCTCTTGTCTTGGTAGGACCACAAAGATCAGTATGAACTAATTGTAGAGGCTTTGTAGTTGCATATTCTTTTGTTTGAAACTTGACCCTTGTTTGCTTGCCTAGTTGACATTCTCTACATGTAGTATCTGCGGGTTTGGTTATCTTGGGCACATGTCTTACACACTTATTCGACCTCACTTTGACTAAATTATCAAAATTGACATGACCCATTCTCATATGCCACAACCAGCTTTCATCAAGCTTTCCTATGAGGCAACTATTACCGTTTACCTCAACAAGATTGTAGATGTTACTCTCGGTTTTTCTTTCTCTTGCAACTATTTTGCCCGATCTCTTTAATACAACTATTTTGCCAGATCTCTTTAACTTGTCCATGAAATTGGTGCCATTATAATTTCTTTTCATGTCCATGAATTTTGTGAGTGAAATTTCACTTCGTAAATCATTCGAAAGGGCTTGATATTCTTCGAAGTCTGTTGTAAGGTCATCTCCAAATGATGTTTGGGATTCCTCTTCTATACTTGATTCCCTTTAAATAAATTTTGGTTGAAAGGGTCTATTCGAAGAGCTCGTGGTGGTTTTATGATATATTTGATTATGACTAGTGTTAGAATGACTATTTCCATCATTTTGATATCCATGATTTGACATAGATTGCATTATGAGAGCTAATTGATTCATGGTGTTAGCCAGTTGTTCCTGGCCTTGGATGAGTTTATCAATCCATTTATCGTTTCCGTTCCTCGCTTCCATATTGTTTTCCATTTCCTTCATTGGTTGATTTACTTTCTTGGTTTTATTTCTTCTTTCGTAATATAAGTTATTTTGCATACGAATTCCGTTTCCACAGGATGGCAGGATGAGAGCTCTGATACCATTGTAATATTCTTAAATAGAATATTATTTGATAAAACGGAATTTATGAGTATTTTCTTTTTATTTTGATAAAATATAACTTTATATTTGAATAATAATTTTGTATAATACAATTAAATTATTGAAGGGTTTTTGTCCTTAGATTATTACAATAATTATGACAAGGGTTTTCGTCATTGGATTTTCTATCAAAGGTTTTCGTCTTTGAATAGAATAATAAAGCACATAATTGCACTCGAATGTTTGAATAATAGGATTTTATTTGCTGCTTTCCTTCCATTCCCAAATGCTTATTTATACCCTCAACTTTACACGAAGAGGTGTGACTTCTGCAAGGGTGGCATCCTTCGTTTGAAAGAATGCTACTAACATATTAATGAAATAATTAATAAATAACTAATGTTATTTTAAAGACTGTTGTTTTAATGTAGCGATCTCCTTAATTAATTATTGCTGTTTAGTGTGGCGATCTCCTTAGTAAATAGTGACTCTCCTAATAGCTGCGATCCCTTTGCTGATGTTCCTCCTTGGCAATGATCCCTTGTTTGGGCAGCGATCTCTTTCTCAAATGTTGATGTCATATATTCAGTCATCTCCTTCTTGGCTGCGTTGATGTCTTGAGAAGTTGCGATTTGTTGTTGGCAGACATTTAGGAATATTTCAAACATGTTCTTGACTATAGTTGACTCTTCCATTTCTTCACCAAGACCTTTGATAGGATTCATTATTTCATCTACTCTGAGGAGGTAGTCGGCAATATTTTCTTCTTCATTCATCTTAAGACTCTCAAACTGCCCTTTGTATGTTTGTAGCTTGGCTTGTTTCACTGTCATCTTCTTCATAAATACTCTTTAACTTGTTCCAGATGTCTTTTGCACTCTGACAGTGCATAACTTTGACAAATTTTGAGTTTGACAGTCCACAAAGAATAGCATTCTTTGCCTTGGCATTGTTCTCATATGCCTTCTTGGCAGCCTAATCAGTAGGAGGTACAACAGGCGCTGTGTATCCATTTTCCACAGACATCCATATATCGAACCCTAAAGAGGACAAATATGCTTCCATCCTTATCCTCCAAAAAACATAGTTAGACCCATCAAACAGAGGAGCCTTGTTTGATGAAGATCTTTTTTGACTAGCCATTGTGTTCACTAACCAAGATCTACCTGAGGCGATTAAGCTTCTCCTTAGGAATCTTAGGCTCTGATACCAATTGTTGAACACAACTATCTACTGAGAAGGAGGGTGAATCAATAGATCAACTGAAAAACTTGTTCTTCAACTTTTTTAATGAAGATACAAAACATATGCATATCAAAGAACAGATGTAGCGAGCGCACACACACACAAAATCACAATACACCATATTTATACGTGGAAAACCCAAAGGAAAAAACCATGGTGAGAATAGTTGGTAGAATCTACTATTCGAATCCAACCTTATAGTTAAATGCCTTACTGGGAAACCTCACTGGTTACATTCAAGAGCACCCACTTTAAAGAAGCACCCACTCCCTAACAGGGCTGATAACAATGCAAATCGGGGCTGATATACTATATTTTAGATTACAATAACATTGAAAATGACATACTCGGACCAATATGATGGTGGAGGCTCCAATTATGCAATGATGGGGTTGGTATATGATCTCCAAATATTGAAATGACTGAAATAAGAAGTGCAGATCTGAAACTCACTGTAAAATCTGATTTATGTCATAGCTGCCCTTGAATTAATTTTATAAAATAGATCCCTGCATATATGGCTCCCAAACCCTCATGAAAATACCTCCAAAATGCTCCAAACCAATCGCCTAGTTAGGAAAAATTCATATAAAATTTTGAATGTCTTCAATCAGCGATATCATCACCAAATAAGGGTTTCCAAACCCTAGTTCCAACAAGATAAATCAGATCTGCAAATAATTCTCCTCAAAACTTTAGTCAAATTGATGCCATAAACCCTAGTTGCCTTATTCTTTCAATATCTCTTGAAAATATGAAGACCCATTTGAGATTATTGCTTGCATAACACTTTTGACAAGTCTTCAAACCCTAGCTGCGAAGTTTGTATGAGAAATCTGCAATTAAACTCCACCTTGTAGCTCCAAATTCACCATAAACCTACAAATATGCTTAATGATGAACCCTAGATGGATCCACCTCTCAATGTGGATTTGGGTTTTCGTCTAATCCACTTATTTCCAAGGGTTTTCGTCCTTAGAAATGGCTGCCCCTGTCATGAACAGCTGAAAATGGAGAAATCTCAAGTTTACCAAATCAACATAATGAGCCTTGGAAGGGATAGAGAAACTTTTTATAATGCCCTTTTCACCACTTTTGGACCCCAAATCATTTTATGTGATTTTTAATGAATTTTTTCCCTTCCATAAGTGGTCGTCCACTTTTGGGGAATAAATATTTTATTTTTTAATTTACTTTTCCCCTTTTCCTTTATAAAGTCACTTTATAATTTTTCTTTCATTTTTTAAAAGTGACTTTAATATTTTATTTTCAAAAAGTGACTTTATAATAGTTTATTATTTTATTTAAGTCACTTTTAATTAAATTAATTAAAAATAAAGTAATCCTTTTGATTTAATTTTTGTGGACAACTTTATAAATAATTAATTTAATTTATTTATTCATGGCCAAAAATCGGGGACATTGCATTGGACTAGAGGTGGAGTATTTGCAATCCCTATTGGATCATTGGGGGAGTACCTGTGTGATATAACCCAGGTGCCACCTGCCTCTCCTCATTGGTAGTCCTCTTTGCAAGGCCATGGTGATGGGGGTCATAGTAGGCACCATTCGTGAAGTCGATTGAGTTTCTTGCCACATTATTGGTGGCCTTCACCAGCGATAGCAAGATGGTGGTTTTGGGCTCATGGTTCTTGAGTCCAATGGTTGGGTGGTGGTGCCACCAGGAATATTTCCTCGGATGACCCTTGTTATCTCCCCTACTAATTATGAAGAAGAAGATGAAAATGACAAAGCAGTCAACAATGACGGGTGGGAGTTGATACAAGATATAACAAATCACCCTAGTGGCAATCATTGGGGTGACAAGCTAGATGATCCTCCATCACCTCCCAATACTTGGATTGCTCTTGTTGCTTAATGGGCTCACGTGTTATGTTTTGGATCCTTGAGGTGCCTTTTTATGTTCTTGATTCTCTGCCCTCTTTTGATTGAAAAGTTTTTATGGAGTACTATGTTACATGACTTTAATTAACTTGAGTCTAATAATGTTAACTTGAACCATGATATTTAAAGGTTCTAGTAGAACTCCTTTCTCGATCCACGAGATCAATGTGATTCCTTTCCACCAATTTTTTTGTACGATTAGTGGTGTATTTTATATATGATTAATAGAAGGTGCTTTTCAGTTTAAAAAGGCACGCCTAGTAATTATTATGATGCCATACTAAAATTAATCATCACATACTGGAGATTTATTGTAAGCATCATCAATCATAAATATCTTCAATCAAACCATGGAAAGATGAGAAATATAAAAATATCATATTTAGAGTTATATACGAGCTAAGTCACAAGGTTCGAGTTCGAATTCAACGAGGGTAAAAATCGATTCGAATTCAAGTCCGGATAAAAAATCGAAAAAAAAATTGCTATTAAATTTGAAACATAAAAAAAAAACATATAAAAATAATTCCAAATAAGAATATGAAAGATACTTGTTGAAAAACTAAGTGTTTCAAAATCTAAATTATGTAATACTAAGTTCTTAACATCATATAAATTCAAAATTCTACATCAAAAAGTTCTACAACATAAAACGCCAATACACTCAATGGCTTTATAGGCTACTAGTTACATAAAAAAACTCCATATCATTAAGAACGCTAGGCTCATCAATATCATTGTCATCACTAGATTCATTACAAAAGAATTCAGGATCATCTGCGTCTTCTAAGTCTGCTGCAATTGGTCAGGGCTGTGAAGATTTTTTTTTTCATTTTGTTTATGCACATCTGCAAATTGCTGTGAACATAAACAAGATCTCCTAACTTTCCTGACAACAATCAATTTCTTTTCTTAGATTGAATATGGTCAAAGCAGCTCCAGTTCCTTTCACACGCTGATGCACTTGCTCCTTGATTCAAAATTTAGATGGCAAAGTGTTGCAGTTCCTTTGTAGTTGATCCATAATATTTTCACCATTGGTATCCTTCAAGATTCACTCTATCATGTTTAGCTGCTGCTGTTCCAAATACCCCTTGTGCTCGAAATGTTCTTATTTGGCTCCTAATTACACTTGCAAGTTCTGCATCTAGAACAAGTTTGTCAATGGTTTCATGAAGCCCACTCATGACTTCTGCATCACTTTCTCTTTCTATATGAAAGAGCCTAGGCTCTAGATAACAAGCTGTTGCATGTAATGGTGTACGTATCATTTTCGATCTTATATCAATTATATCCCATATTGCTTTGTACTGTCTCCACATCAATGAATACCTTTTGAATGGATTCTTTGCAATGGTCCAGAGCCTCATAAAGCATGCCAAGGCAAGGGGTGTCACCATCAACCATGCGAAGTACATCAACAATAAGTTCACATATTTTTAGAACTTTATTTGCACTTTCCTAAAAGCTTGGGTTGATGATGATTTGTTTTTCTTGCTTTCCCTTAGAGCTTTTCGAAAGCGCATAAATTTTCACTCTTTATAACAAATCACTAATTTTACTGCTATTTTTTTTTTCAACCACTTTTTTCAAAGTGATATAAAAAGAATCAAATCTTGTTTTACAAGGCCTTAACAACTCCATTGATGCATGTTGATAAATACTCAATGTGAGGCGGTGGTTCTTAATGAAGTTTGCAATTGTCCCCCTTTGAATTGCTTGATGCACCCATGGAAATTTGGCTAAGTCTTGTAGTAGCAAGTTAAGACAATGAGTTACACAAGGGCTCCAATAAATTTTTGGATACTTGTCTATAATCATTTTTTCAGCTCCTATACAATTTGTGGCATTATCAGTGACAATATGTACTACATTTTTCTCGCCCACTTCAAGAATTGCTTCATCTAAAATTTTGAAAATGAACTCTTATGTCTTCTTGTGATTCAGTGTCAATCACTTTCAAAAAAGAAATCTCTTGAGGGCAATATACCAAGACATTAATCAATGGCCTCTGACACATATTAGACCATCCATCACTGAATATATTGCACTCTGTTGCACTCCAAGAGGCTTTGACATCTATCATGCTTTCAGTCACTCTCGCTTGACTTTTCCAAAAGAGTAGTCCTAAGCCTTTTAGAACTAGGTGGAGTGTAACCTTTGCCAAATTCATAGATTTTTTTAACTGCATTAATAAAAAACGGACTCCTAGCCACATTGAATGGAATGGCACTTAAATAAAACAAATCAATGATTGCATCATCCACATCTTGCTTTTGCATTGGCTTCCACATGTTGGGAACTGTGCCACTTCTACATGGGTTTAATTGCATATGTGAGGATGTCATGCTTATAGAAAAATTCTTTGATGTGCTCCAGGATATTTCTTCTTGATTTCTTTATTTTTTTTGTGTTGTCATATGTTTTCCAACCCCTAATTGTTCCTCTTCTTTCTCCAATCTTACTCTAATTTTTGGAGTCACATTATAACATGGTTTAACACCTCCATTAGGATCACCCAATCTACCAAGTAGATAGTCAATGACTTTGGTTAAAGTCCCATGAAATAATTTTCCATATAAATTACATTTGAGTTCATTCCTCGATCCAGTTCATGATACATGCTTCCATCGCTCAGCGTTTGATTTAAGAGCCATAAATGCTTCTGCAAATTTAAATAAAAATTTAATGTCAAATATATATACATTAATATATATTTTTAAAAATATAGACAATTATAAATAAACAAATAATTAAAAAACATACAAATAAAAAAAAAAATTAAAACATAATTATAAAACATAAAATTAAATACATAATAAAAACTAAAAATGAAAATAAAAATAATTGTTGTGAAAATAAAATAAAAAATATTCAAATTAAAATTATAATTATTAAATAAAAAATAAAAAAATAAATTAAAAAACATTGAAAACGTTATAGTTTAAAAAAATAACTACAAACAAAAAATTAAATACATAATAAAAATAAAAAAAATAAAAAAATAAAGAATATTTAAATTGTAATTACAAAACAAAAAATCATAAAAAAATAAATTAATATAAATTTAAAAAATTTAAAAACATTATAATTGAAAAAATTTTACAAATAAAAAAAATACTAAAAATAAATAAACATTTAAAAAAGTAAATAAAAAATATTTAAAATACATTTTATATAAAATAAAATTAAAAATTAAAATACATAATTAAAAAATAACAAAAAATTAAATACATAATTTAAAAAAAAAAAAAAAGTATATTTAAATTATAATTACAAAACAAAAAATCATAAACAAATAAATTAATATAAATTAAAAAAATTTAAAAACATTATAATTCAAAAATATTATAAATAAAAAAAATTACTAAAAATAAATAAACATTTAAAAAAGTAAATAAAAAATATTAAAAAGAATTATATAAAATAAAATTAAAAAATTAAAATACATAATTAAAAAAATAAAAAAGTTGCAAAACAAAATTATGAAAAAAAAAAATGCAAAAATTAAAATACATAAATTATAATTTATAAATATAAATTATAATTACAATTTATAATTTATTAACATAAAAAATTTAAATAAGAAGTAATAAAAAACAAATTATAAATTATAAAAAATAATTAAAAGAACACAAGATAAAATAAAATAAATTATATTAAAGCAAAATATAAAAATAAAAAGAAAAACTTCATAATAAAAATAAATTAAAAAATATATAAAAACAAAATTTAAAAAAGATATAAAATAAAATAAATCAAAACGAGTTTAAAGAATAAAAAATAAAAAAAATTGTAAACATAAAATTTTAAAATAAAACGTAATAAAAAAATTAAAAAATTACAAAAACACCAAATAAAATATATTAAAGTAAAATTAAAAAATAAAAACTTCATAATAAAAAATTAAAATAAAGTAAAAACTATATAAAAACAAAATTAAAAAAAAACATAAAATAAAACGAATTGAAAAAATAAAAAATAAAATTTTTTATTATAAAACCAAAACTTCAAAAAAAAAAAAAAAGCCCATAACCTAACAAAAAAAAAAGATTAAAGGAAAAAAAACAAAATAAAACCCTATTTGGATCGCTTGCTGCTGCCGCTACCGCTATTGTTGCTTGCGTTACTTTCCTCCCTCCCTGTGTCAATCTCCTCCTCTGCCTGCTCCGATCTCCCTGCTTGCATTCTTCCAACTCGGCCGAGCTACCTCCCAGGGTGCAGCCTTCAACCTCACGCTGCAGCTTGTAGCCTGCAAACTCGTCAATTCCAGAATTTTTTTGCCCTCAACTCTTAAATCACGATTCACAACAAACAATCAGATATTTGCCCTCATTCTCTGATTTTTTGCTACGAAGAGTCAGTTTGTTTTTAGCGAACCCGAATGTGCCCTCTTATAACATATTTTTGCCCTAGATTTTGAGCGTGAAAATTTCTTGCGGTTTTACCTCGATTTTCCCAAATATTCGACAATTTTTTGGGACTGTCGAAAAAATGATGATTTTCGTACTTCCTGCTAGAAAATCGCCGTACCTTGTGACACAATATATGAGTATATATGTGTATATGTGCATGTGTCTCTCTCTTTAGTTTCCAAAATTTTAGGATACTAGCTGAAATCTAAAGTAGGCAGGATTTTCAGAGTGTATCCCTAGGATGCATTGTTTCCCACACTGGCAGAAATTAAGTGCTTTATCAAATACCATACAGGTCAAAGAGTTTAGAAAAGTCCTAGAGACCAGCCATAAACAAAGACAATCACTCTACCTCATTATTAAAACCTTGTTACTCTACTTCATCATCATCGAGGAAAGCATCAACATCAATGCATTGGTTGTCAAAACTGTAGTTGGGAGTGTAAGGATGGCTCAGATCTTTTGACAGATTCACATGCAGGTGCTGAGTCGTTTCCAGTTGGATTTCATGCATAAATCTCAACTTGCCTCTCATCTCTACTAAATACTGTTAGGAGAGGCTATGATAGGTCTCATTCATATGTTCATTATTTTGAGTCTGCTTTCCCCATGTATGGCACATTCGTACATTTTGTCCATCCAAATTCTGACCCTAGGTCATTTATAAAATCAAAGAATTCATTTTCCACATTCTATGTAATCATTGCAGGACTCGGTATTTGCTTTGAGCTCCCTACTGTTGTTTGCAAATTTTTAAGTACCCTTCTCATTATAACTAGGACTAATGTTCCTTGGAGTAGTGAAGATGGGATTCCCATGCATTCTTTTGTCTAATTCTTGTCCCCTCCACTAGGCAACTCACCCATATCTCCAAAGTGGCACTAGCCATTATTCTTGTGCCAAACATCATATGATATTCATACAAGGGGACATGTATAGAAAGAAATTATATTAATGTCCATGAATAACTGAAATAGGTTACTGGGTCTCAAGAAAGTGCAACTAGTTATAAAAGATAATTACTAGGGTAAAAAGACCCTAGGTTAGACATGTAACTTAAAGTAAAAGAGAAAGGTGAACAAAGAAAGGAGTAAACCTAAAGTGGTTAAATCATGAGCCGTAAGACATAATACAAGTATATTTCCTTGTGAGGGAAAGAACCCTCAAAGGAACATGAAGCTGATGAAGAAATCCAAGGAGCATGTAACTTACAATATTTACAAGTTTCTCTATCTGAAATAAACTTTTTTAGCATCCCAGAGGCTCGAAGCAGACAAAGAGAGGGTAAATAGAATTAAGTAGTGCCTTTGCCATTTAAGCACGGGGGCCTTTCAAAATATCTCTTGAAAAGATGAGATGGAGGAAGCATACATAGACATATATAACACATGCACGTGCGCTTGTGTGCGCACACACCCACTTACTCTCTCTCTCTCTCTCTCTCTCTCTCTATATATATATATATATATATATATATATATTTGCGCACCTGCATACACACACACTCACACCCACACCCATACCAATAACCATGCCTATGCTTTTGCCCCCTCCCTCCCTATATATATATAGATACATACATACATATACATATATAGGGAGGGAGGGGGCAAAAGCATAGGCATGGTTATTGATGTGGGTGTGGGTGTGAGTGTGTGTGTGTGTGTACACACACACACACACACACACACACATGCATGCATGCATACACACGAACAACAACACCAACAACCATGTCTATGCTTTCCCTCCCTCCCTCCCCCCTCTGTCTTTTTGCTTGTGCATGCTTGTGAGTCACGTGCGCCGTGTGTGCGCGTGTGATTTCCTCCATCTCATCTGTGTAGGTGATATTTTGAAAGGCGATACCTCTGTCTAAATGGTTGAGGCACTGCTTAACTCTTCTTTGTTGAGATTATCATTCATCGTCAACTTCATCAGGTTTATCATTCACCCTTAGCTTCATTGAGGTTATCATTCACTGTCAATTGATAGTGGGGAAGTCTCTTTGTCTCCCTCATAGAGGCACTGCTTAATTATTCTTCATTGAGATAATTATTCTTCATGGATTGATCTATCTCTGTCTCCATCCCTCTTTCTCTATACTGCTAGAGAGATAATTCCATGAAGAATAATTATCTCAATGAAGAATAATTATCTCAATGAAGAATAATTAATTAGTGCCTCTCAGCAAGGGAGATAAGGAGAGCGCAGTGTAGATAATTCCATCCCTCCCCACTATCAATTGACGGTGAATGGTAACCTTGATGAAGTCGACGGTGAATAATAACCTCTATGTGTGTGTGTGTGTGAGAGAGAGAGAGAGAGAGAGAGAGAGAGAGGGAGAGAGAGAGAGTTGTAGATAATTCCATCCTTTCCCTCTGTCAATTAATGATGAATGATAGCCTCTATGATGCAGATTGCAATTGCAGATAATCTGTTGTATTCCCATTCTTTTCACACATTGCACTTGAATGGACTTTGGAGTGTGTCTACGTTGCAAATAAATGGAAAAATTTCCTTGACCAATTTGGCCTTTATACAGATCATTCAATGGGTTATATAAGAGTATACAGGCACCAATGAAACATTGTAACCTTTATTTGGAACTTATACACTGTCAGTTTCAATTAGGGTGGAAAAAATAGAACCACAGGTTGTACCAGTCAATTATATCCAGTAGAGAAGTTATCTGTTATATACTTATACTGTGCTCATTTGATCTTGGGATAAGTTATCTGTTATATACTTATACTGTGTTCATTTGTTCTTGTTGACTTAATATTGATTATATGTTGGAATTTTCAGGGCAGAACAAACTCTTGAATACGCGCCACCGGAAGCTTTCCTACAAAGCAATTGGTTCCATGGTTCCCCTCAAAAAGCTCTGAAGTATGATATTTTTTTACTATATCTTACATCATATCCAATTATATTTGGTTACATTATCTGTGAAGTATGTCATTCATGAAAAAATCAGCAACGCATCATGTAGTGCAAAACCTTCTCTTTACCATGGCTTATTTCTTATGTTGTGCATATTTTTGAGTGGCTTTGTTTTCCAGTTATAGATGTGAGATATCCCTGAAGCAAATTTTTGCCACACTTGTTTCTTGTTTCAGGTATGACATGTGGAGTGTAGGGGTGGTAATGCTTGAACTCATCCTAGGCACACCCCATGTTTTTGAGATAAGTGCTCGAACACGTGTTCTCATTGATCAACATCTGGAAGGATGGCATGAAGTTGCAAAAGTACTTGCTTACAGGTGTACTGATAAATCACAAAATGAGAATGCTTCCAACTTGTTTATATAAGGAAGGAAACATGATAATCGTGCAATATTGCTGGGTTGTGCTAGACATATGAGTCTCCGAAACAAACATTTTAGGATTATTTCTTGTTTCTGTGAGGAATGATTTTGGAGATTATCCCAGGAAAAATCCTAAACAGTCTACCTGTGCATATTTTTCTAGCTTAAAAGGCACCTGAATTTACATTTCTGACTGGGTGACTTCTATACATAAGATGATGATTTTATTTTTCTCATTTCAGTCTAGCTCAATGAGTTATTAGCACAAGAGATAACTCTATACATCTGCAATATACTCGGTAAGTAAACTTAGTTTATGTATCCATCCTTCGTTTTTAGTAATAGACAAAACTTGCTTTTCCAAAGGAGTCACTTTTGCTAGCATCTCTTCAACTCACATTACTACCTAATGAGTTTTCCTCTTTTTACTGAGATAAACATAGAAATCACCTATTATACCTAGGGAAAAATTCAATGTTTCTCCGAATTTCTGGACAGGGTGGCATACTTCTGGCATGGAAAAAACTTTCCTAGATTTTGGGAACGGATATATATATATATATATTACAAGAAATACATAAAGATTTGTATAAATTTAAAAATTATTAAAGAATATATAAATTTAATATATATATAACTTGGTAAGTAAACTTAGTTTATGTATCCATCTTTTGTTTTAAGTAATAGAGAAAACTTGCTTTTCCAAAGGAGTCACTTTTGTTAGCATCTCTTCAACTCACATTACTACCTAATGAGTTTTCTTCTTTTTACTGAGATAAACATAGAGATCACCTATTACACCTAGGGAAAAATGCAATGTTTCTCCGAATTTCTGGGAAGAGGGGGGCATACTTCTGGGACGGAAAATTTTTTCCTAGATTTTGGGAATGGATATATATATATATATATATAGTATTAAAAATTGCGGATGCAATGTTCCAAGATAAGAAATTTGCAAATTCAGAAACAATGGGGGCACCTGCATAGCCTATATATATATATATATATATATATATATATATATATATATATATATATATATATATAGTATTAAAAATTGGGGATGCAATGTTCCAAGATACGAAATTTGCAAATTCAGAAACAATGGGGGCACCTGCATAGCCAAGAACTGATTCACATATGCAAATCTGACTGATAAGAAGCAAAAGAGATCAAGAGATGACACTTTACATTAGATTGATGATAAAATGATAAGAGATACAAAACAAAGTGTTTTTCTCCAACTTATACTCAATGGGAGGGAAGCCCTAGCAAACCCTAATCACTTAATAACTTGACTTTACTAATTTAAACATAATATGACCCTTTATTCAATATAATATACTATAAGCCTATGCCCTCCCCCATAACAAGCTTTGTCCCCAAAGATAGTTAAAACTTTGAAACCAATAGTACTAGGATGGGTGACCTTCTAGGAATCTCCTAGTGCAAAATTTGCACCATGGATTTTAATTCATAATAAGGATGCGAGGAGGATGGAACTCAAGACCACTACATCACCAAAAGAAAGCTCTAAACCATAGTTCTCATACTTGTACTCAGAGAATACTCGCCTAGTCAAAAAAAAAGTATACTTGGCAATGTTTGAATTCACTGTTTTCTATATTATAGCATCGACTGATTCTTTTTTCTCAACAATTAGAATCTCTTGTACACATCATGATAGTGCTATAGAGAATAGTATTTTGCATGTACCTCTTCAGTAAAATTGGACCATGTGTCAACATGTTTGAATTCACTCTCTTTCTTCTCACCATGAGACTTCCACCAGCAAAGCGTTGACTTAGACATCTTTACTGCTGCGAAGGTGATCATTTTAGCATTTGTCAATGTATTGACTATGTAATATGCCGCAATTGTCAAAGCCAATCATGTAGTGCCTTGGCATTGATTTTTCCTTGAAACACGTTGATGTTGAGAATGAATTGCACCCTCAATAACTTTGGTGCTGGAATATAAAACTAGTAGTGGTAGACGAAGTTTCAGGACAAAGTTGATGCATTAGGTCACAAAATCGTGAAAAAAATCCTTCTCCATTCTTCCAAAGCTTGTTGAACAAGCTTTTGGAATTCTATAGAAGTTGTTTCATTGCATCATTAGACATTGTAGTCTTATGTCATTTCTCTACTAGGTATTTAGAAATGGAGCCGAGTTGTATGCCTTCCTTGCAATACGGCGAGTGGGTAGGCATGCACAACTAGGGAAAGAAAGGGTGTTGCAAGACCAATAGGCACGGCATAGAAACAAATTTCTTTGATACCAATGATTTGTGCTAAGCCTAGGGGTTTGCATGGGGGACAAACTACAAAGTTAACTAATAGATAGATCTATGTAATAAAGTTTGGTCTATATTGAACATGCAATGGAAATGTGAAAAACAAATGCAAAACACTATTAGAAATTTAGAGAGAAAAGTTGATAGAAAATATAGCTCCTCTATTCGTCACGAATGTGATATTATATGTGTACAATGTTAGATATAAAAACAAAAACTGTGTATTTGCGTCGGCTGAATCTAGAGATGAATTATACGGCATTGATAATTTATTACATAATAATGGATTGTGTACAAATTCCAATCCGATGTAGATCAAATGAATTAAATTTATTGAATATTCAAATCAGTTACGAGACATCTCAATTCCAAGAACCATTTGTGTGCCAATCGTTTCAGTTCCTTGAACCATTTCTTCACTTGGTAGATGATGTGTCACTTGGTCAGTTACTAAAAATGAGTTTTCCTTGGTGTTTCCACTTTGTCTTGTTATACACGTGTAACTTGACAAGATGACTTTCTCTTCACAGTGTTACTTGCAAGTTGCGAAGCCATAGTGGTAATACATTGTGACTCTCACAAGGAGTTATGTTGGACCTATGAGAGTTATGCATTCAGCTTGGGTGCACTCAGAAGATAGTGTCATGAAAGTTCAACGATAAAGACAAAATATTTGGGAATTAGAAGGGACATGAGCTTGTCTTATTTTGAAAAATCATCAATGTTTTGGATCACCCTACATGATTCATCATCATTTTGCATATATGTGTTAAGGATTACAGATTAGAGCTCCTTGTATAGATAACTGTATGAAGTACAATAGATGCCAGCCATAACCTAATGTAAAGACTTCACTAAATCATTAATTAAATTATCATCTCTAATTATGTGGTGGTTTCAAAAACTAACCATTATGGATGGCTAGCTGTTTATATCCACCATTAAATTAATTAATTCATTTTACCGAAGCTCATAGGTCCAAAAATTAATTTATTTAACATTAATTGGATGATAAATTAATCAATTCATCAGTTGCTCCTATTGGACAAAACCTTGTCTTATGTTTTTTTTTTTGTATTGAATGAATGCAATGGACTTGTTTAGATAAAAAAAACATAAGACATGCCGATGAAAAAGCAAGGTGTATGAAAGTAGACCTTGAGCAAAAAGCACTGCAGAAATCAAATTGGGTTCAACAACCCCGAGAACAATGATTCAAGTGCAAAGTACCAAGGCCCAAGGCAAGAAGGAACAAAATTACATGATTACAAAGGCACGTGCCACAATCACCATAAAAAATCATAAATAACACTATCACATAAAAATTTGCTAGGCATCTCTGATGCCACCAGCCCAGTGGAGGGAGGAAGAGGAGGCGGCAATGAACTATCAAGCTTGTCTCCCCAACCACCACCATGGGGTGTAGTATTAGGTATGGGATCCCTTACATCATTCTCTTCCTCTTCTTGGGACCAAGGAGGTGAAATAGCCAATGACAAACGAGGCAATTTTATTTGATCATCCCATCCCATATTTCCAAAGCCTATAGGTCCATAACTAGCCTGGTGTGATGGCCACCCTCCATGTCCTCAAGAGGGCGGTAGCTTGCGGCGAGTTGGAGGTGTTGAAAACGAAGAGTGATCATCCAATCGACGTCTTCCTCTTCTTCGTTTCCTCTACCCTTTGCCCCTATTTTGATAATTCCATTTGGGAGATTCAAAAGGCACATTTCTAACAATGCAAGGGGCATTTTCCCAATGGCCATTAAGGGTGTGAAGGTGCTCCTCTTTCAGAGCCACTTTTTCTTCTTGCACTTGTATCGACAACATGGCATTAGATATTGTAGCAATTTTTTTAGTAGAAGAAAAATTTCTGTTTAAATGATCCTTATTCAACACAGTATAATTTATATCTTTCCAACGCTGAAAGAGAATATCAATGCGAAAATGTGCCAAACTTGATTGACCTTTGCTAGCAACACTACAAAATCTTCAAGGAGGACCATGTGCAAAGAGAAAGGTTCTAGCTTGAAGGGATGAAAAAAAGAATAGATCCATTTCTAGGCCTACTAAGTCCTCACTGTAATGTCCCCAAATTGGGATAATTGAGTAATGATATGGCTTTCAAACAAACCCTTGAAAATCTGAAAATTATGCTTCAAATTCTAGCAAACCCTAACTATGGAAGATGCTTCAAAAACACACACAAAGTTGCAAATCCTAGGCGCCAATGTTGGAAAACTTAAATAGTAAATTCTAGCTTGTTATTTCAGTCCAATTCCACTTCATCAAACATATAGAAGTAGCCAAAATATTCCAGAAACATAGCGTTGTAATAAATACCTTTGATGACCAAATGTGATGCCAAAACAAGGCAGAAATAGTAGAATAAATTATTAAAATTATTTATAATTTTTCTGAATATGAACAAGGTCCCAATTGACCTTAAATTAACTCCTAAGCAAGTTGTCCTAGGGCAGAAAATACAAATAAAATTCAAGTCCTTACATAGCCCTATTTTGTGGGGTATTCAAACCCTATACCTGTAACACAGCCCAATTTAGGGGTCTTCCACACTTCCACCTATTCTCTGCCCTCAAAACAGCTCCACAACCCTTGGTGTTGACCTCCCAACCAAGTCGCTACACCACTAAACCCAATCACTACCCTTGGGGGTGAGTCTTCACTTTTCAATTGGACTAATTCTTGAATTTTCTGAATGTTAAGCCCAAATGTAGCCTCTGAAATGATGCTGCTCCAAATCAGAATTAGAGGATTTCGTCCCTAATTCCCTGAGAACCTTGAAGGTTTTTGTCTCCAAAACCTTGAGTTAAGCTTTTCGTGCTTAGTCTCATAAATCAATATCCAAAAGTAACAAACCTCTAAATGAAACTTTCCTTTGCCTTTATACAACTCCCCCCAAGGGGCACGCCCAAAAGGGAGGGAAATATATATTCAAATCATAAGGAAGATTGCTTTTAAAAACTCTTACTGTAGTCAAGTGATGCCCATCATCTTTAAAGGGCCCCAACTTAAGTGGCTCTTATAATATAAATTACCTTTTACATGTATTCATTCAAAATCACTTATTTACCCTTTTTTTTTTTCTCTTTTTCCTTAGCCCTTGAGAAACAAGTGAGGCTAAGGATCTTTAATCGTTTCATGTCCAAAAGGGGGACATGACAATCCTCCCCACCCAAAATTGTTTGTCCTCAAGCAATTGCAAGATCCAGGGAGGTGTCCCAACACTCCTTATAATGCAATGCCCACCTGTAATTGTTTCCCAAGGAAGGAAACCCATCTTTAAACTCTCCTTGCTACTTTGCCTGTTATTGTTCGGTATGTACCAGCTGTAGTCATCCTCAAAATCAGTCACCAACCTCATTCTTCTTTCACACCAATGGCTGCCCTGGCTGTAGCTTTCGATGTGGAACCAATGACAGCGATTAACCTTCTCCAAACCATCTTCCAAGTTGGTATTTCAAGGTCCATAAGGGTTGGAAACTTCCTCATAAGGGCTGTCATCCAATCCTTGGCCCCTAAACTCAATTGACCCTCCATCAAGAAGAGGATAATCCCAACAACAACCTTGTACTTTCTGATATGTAGGCTGTATATGTGATGTACAGCCATGCAATTAGCCCCAAAAGGCAACCAATTCACTACTAAGTTGACCTCCCATGTGTTCTCCATATCCACATACTTCGAGGATGCCAATATAAACACAAACATCATACAAAAAGAGCTAGAGCTGCAAAAAGAAAAACATTCAGAAAGTGATGCCTTGCTGCCCCAAATGGAAAATTCCATTTGATTTTCATTCATTGTGTGCATGCTGATGTGGCCACTTTTCAACAAATCTTTGGTAGCTCCTACAAGCCATGGTAGATTCATCCAAGCTTTTAACAAGAGAACCAAAAATTTCTTGGAGGACATACCTCGGAAACCACTTTCTACATCTTGCCAAACCTCTTGAATGATTCTCTTCATATGTGTCGCACGTATCATCATTGGGTGCCCCTCTTCCACACTCTCATGCATATGTGGAACCAAATGTGAATCCACAAAGAATTCATTATGATAAAAAAAAAAGTGTAGCATCATATCTTCATCCGTCACGCTCCTTTCATGCAAGTTGTGTCCCCAAACATAGACACCTTCCAAATTTGATAACAGCTGTAAAGTTTCAGATTTCTTACCCATGTGAAGTGGTTGCAATAGTGTTCCAAAATCTGATTTTTGTAATATTCCAAATTGGAATTTTATGCAAGAATTTGGATTCCTCAAAAATCCCTTTTAAAAGAAATATTGATTTTAAATATGAAATTTGAAATAAAAATTTATTTAATAAAACTAATTTTGATTCAAATTTTTGAATAATAGAGTATTTAATCCTCAAGGGGTTTCGTCCTTGGGTTATTTGATAACATGGGTTTTTGTCCTTGGGTTATTTGATAACATGGGTTTTCGTCCTTGAGATCAAGTTACGCAATTAAGTGGTTACGTCCTTAAGAGCATTTGTTGATGCTTGTACAAAGTTGCACGTTTGGATGCATTTTATTGGAGTCTTTCCTTCTCATCAACTTGCTCAATATAAATACCTTCATAGCTTTTCATTCAAACGACATGTCTTCTCCAAGGATTGTGACATTTTGTCAAATGAATGTTAATGACTAAATAATTAATTAATAAATAATAAATGCCTAATGACTGCAATTTTAATGACTAATTAAATGTTAATGACTATTGTTTAGGCGCTCCATCCATGAGCAATTTGTGTATTAAATGGTAACGCTCCCTCCATGGGCAATTTGCCAATTTAAATGGCAACGCTTCTCAATTGCACTTTTGTGGAGGGGATATTATAGACTTCCCGTCCCAAAATTGCTTGTCCTCGAGCAATTGTAAGTTGGGATGCTCTAAAATGGTCGCTCCTTCCCATGTGGCGTCTTCTATTGACAAATTCTTCCAATGAACTAGATATTTTTGATACTTCTATTTCTTAACTTCTTTTCACGAGTATCAAGAATAGTCTTCAGTACGAGAATCAATTTACCTTCTTCATCAATCGGAGGCAATTCCATGGAAGGAATAATATGTTGTCCAAGTTCTTGTTTCAAACAAGACATATTAAAGACATTATGTATGCGGCTTTGCTCTGGTAAATTCAATTCATATGCTACCTCTTCCACTCGTTTTATAATCTGGTATGGTCCATAAAATCAAGGCTTGAGTTTTTCAGCACCACTTTGTTCAAGGAAAGACTGTCTATAAGGTTGTAACCTTAAATATACCATATCTCTAACTTCAAAAGTCCTCTCTATTCTATGTTGATCCGCATACAACTTTTGCTGATTTTGGGCATGTTGAAGATTATCCTTGAGAATTATTAGGATATCTTGATGTTGTATTAAATCTTTGGCTCCGGAAACCCTACTATCCGGAATGACCAAATCTACAAAAGTTTTAGCATCATACCCATACAATGCCTTGAAAGGTGACATTCCAATAGGCATGTGATGATAAGTATTGTAGCAAAGGTCACCCAAGTATAACCATTTGATCCAAGCATTTTGTTGTCTGATGACATAATTTCTTAAGTACCCCTCAATCCATTTATTTATGATTTTCATTTGACCATCCGTTTAAGGATGATAACTCGTACTTGGGGTTAACTCAGTATCTGCCAATTGGAAAAGTTCTTGCCAAAAAGCACTCATGAACCGAGTATCCCTATCACTGACTATATTCTTTGGTAGTCCATGAAGCCTAAAAATCTCTTTAAAAAATATTCCAGCTATCATAGGACCATCGTACTTTTTGGGGAGTGGAAAGAAATGAGCGTATTTTGTTAATTGGTCCACGACTACATAAAGGTTGCTTTGTCCTTGAACCGTGGGTAGTTCCGAAATGAAATCCATAGATATGCTCTCCCATTTTGAGTAGGGATAGGCAAGGGTTGCAACAATCTGGCGGAAAAGTTATGTTCTATTTTATTTTGTTGGCAAGTGATGCATTCCCGAATGTATTTAAGGGCTTCGCTTTTAAGTCCTTTCTAAAAAAATTGAACCCTTAAATGTTTTATGTTATTACCAAACCAGGATGTTTTGCTAATGGGTCATTATGTATGGCCTTTAGGATTTTATGCTTTATTTTGGGACCGGCCACTAAGAAAATATTTGTAGAGAATGAATTTCTCTACTACTTTATAACATTCATCTTCATTTTTCCCTTCTAAGATTGCATTGGCCCACTCATCCTTAATGTATTCCGCTGTTATGAATGCCTTCCAATCGGCAGTAATTTCTACCATGGAGCATAGATGTGGTCTTCTTGATAAAGCATCGACCACTACATTATTTTGTCCCTTAACATACTCAATGTCGAAATTAAAGGCTTGGATCTTACTAACCCATTTTTGCTATCTTTCATTTAAGTCTGTTTGCTCCAGGAAATATTTCAAGCTATTGTGATCAGTTTTGACGACAAATCTTCCACATACCAAATATTGCAGGAATTTAGCAAGGGCATGCATGATGGCTAACATTTATTTATCATAGATTGAGTATCTCCGCTCATGTTCTTTGAGTTTCTGACTTTCAAAATCAATGAGATGCTTATTTTGCATTAAGACTGCACCAACACCTCCTGATGCATCACATTCCAACACAAAGGGTAATGAGAAGTCTAGCATTGTCAAAACTAGGCATGAACTCATCATTTGTTTAAGGTGTTCAAATGTTGATTGAGCAAGCTCTGTCCAACTAAAAGATCCCTTTGTTAAATTGGTTAAAGGTGCTGTTAGTTGTGACAATCCTTTAACGTATCTTCTATAATAGGTGCAAAAACCTATGAACCCCCTCAATTGTGTCATGTTGGTAGGAGGAGGCCAACTTATAATGGCTTGGATCTTCTCATGATTAACATGGACGCCATCCTTATTTATTATATGCCCTAGATATAGGATTTCTGTCATACCAAATTCACATTTTAACATCTTGGCAAAGAGGCATTGTTGTTCCGATATGGCAAGTACCATGTCTAAATGTTGTAGATGTTCTTCCCAATTCTTGCTATATATTAGAATATCATCGAAGAAAACCAAGATAAATTCCTTAGATGCTTATTAAAAATGTGGTTCATGCAAGATTGAAACGTGGTTGGAGAATTCATAAGTCTGAATGGCATTACTAGAAATTTGAAATGCGTGGTAGTGGCATCGGAATGTCATTTTCTGAACATCTTCTCTCATTCGTATTTGATGGTACCTCAATCTCAAATCAAATTTTCAAAAGAATGTGGCTCCATGTAGTTCATCAATTAGTTAATCAATCTTGGGTTTCGGATATTTATTCTTGATGGTCTTTTTATTTAATTTTCAATAATCGATGCACATTCTTAATGTTAAATAATGTAATTAGTCTTAACTAAAATCAGTTGAGGTCTAACTAGTAACCTCCATAACTGCTCTTCTAACCATTTTTGGATTGCATAAATAAAGATCCTACACTGATTGAAAAACATCAAGTGCTTTCAATCATCTCTTCTCATTTGCTAACAGTGGTATCAGAGCCACTGCTCGAAGAAGCTGAGGAGGTATGAGTGTGTTTGAGGAAACCCTGGTTCTCGGTTAAAAACAGAAGGAGAAAGAGGAAATCACGAAGGGTTTTTTGTGGAAAGCACAGTCCTGTGAAAGAAACGTATTCAGTCCATCCCTTCATAGTCATTTAAGAGGTTGTGGACAGCACAAAAACAAATAATGCAAGGGCAATGGAAGTTGTAGTCGTGGAAACCCGTGGAGGACGCAGATGGTGAAGGTTCGCGAAGTTGAGGTTGCACACAATCGAGTCTAGTCACGGAAAAAGGATAGCATTGAGGGTTTATTCGTGGCACATAAGGCACGACGCGATCAAGGTTTTGTTTGTGAGTCATGGAAAAGAAATGATAGTGCTAACAGACTTGCGGCAGCGACAGAGGAAATCATGGGTGCTAATAGACTTATGGCAAGGCAAACAACAGAATGAGGGTTTGAAGATCGACAAGAATCACAAACATATTGTAGGCAAACTTCGCCTAGGAGCATACCAGTCATGAAGGGTTGCACAAGGGTTTAATACAGTCACCAAAGAACATCTGCAGTCAAGGAAGGTCAAAAATTTGCAATCACAATAAATTCTCGTGAGTTTTTTATTTTTCGGTTTTTTCCAATATTTTTTCGGAGTATTTTGAGATGGAACGGAGTCAGGAAATTTATCCAAAAAAAATAGTTTAAATTCTTGCGGGAGTTTTTATTGGTTTTTGCGAAAATTTGCAGAAAAATATTTTATTAGTTTAAAATTATTTTTCGGAGTGAAAAATGTCAAATATCCAAAACCTAGTCCTTTCGGAGGCCCAAAAGTTGACTGGACAAAATTATAATGTTTGGAGTCGTAAGATTTTGACGGTTGCAGAATTTTGTGATTGCGACAAGATCATACTTAACATGGAACAGAGACCGGCAACGAATTTTGCCGATTATGACAAACGTCATAAGGAAGGCCTTCTGTTATTAAAACTTTCTGTGTCCGATGACATGATTCCAGAGGTCTGCAATGCTGCACAAGCAAGTGCCCTATGGACCAGTCTCAAGAACAAGTACCAAACTTCAGAGAAGAGTCGAGTACTTTATTTGAAGAATCTGCAATTTTTCGCAAAAATGTCGGAAGGTGGGTCTCTGTCAGAACACTTATTACGGATGAAAGATCTCCGTGACCAATTGTTTACCATCAACAAAAAGGTGGATGACGATGATATGGTGGCTCTTGTTCTGAACAACCTGACACCTTCGTATGAATCGTTCATGGAAGCTTTGCACCTGATGATAGAGAGTAACACTCACTTTTGATCATGTGAGTTCATATTTGCTGCAGAAAGAATGCAGATAGACAGACTTGAGTGAGTCCAGTTCTGGCCAATTGGAAAGTGCATTTGTTGCCTAGTCCAACAAAGGGAAATGGAAAAGACATTCTGAGACGTCTTCATCTTCCCCGAAATTCAAGGCAAATGTTATTACTATAAAAAATTTGGTCATATTAAGAAAGAATGCAGAAAACGATAATATGATCTAACACATAACAAGAAGGCAAAAGGGCAGGCGAATGTGGCAGCAATTGAAGCTGAATCTGACAAGGAATATGCTCTCATGGCATCATGTTCCAATGAGAGGACTACCAGTGATTGGTTTTTTGATTCCGGTGCATCACAACATTTTATATATCGAAAAGACTGGTATGTAAATTTCACTACAACAGAAAGTTTTTCAAAATCAGTTTCCTTGGGTGATGGTAGATCACATGTTGTAGAAGGGATAGGAGATATACGCATTGTATTGAATAATGCTGCAAAGTTCATAGCCAAGAATGTTAGGTATGTACCTAAGATGAACAAAAATCTTCTATCAATCAGTCAGTTAACTGAATATCCTCACATTTTAGTTAATTTCTCAGGAAAGAAATGTGTTGTGTCTGATATCAAAAATGATAAAGTCATAGCCCTAGGCATTGGGCAAAATGGCTTGTATAGATTTGTTGATCTTGCCACTGTCAGTTTGAATGCATTAATTGTAGAGGATAATAGTAGTGTTGTATGTCATGAGAGATTTAGACATCTCAATCTTCAGTATTTGGCCAAACTCCAAAAATTGAATATGATTCTTGGATTGCCTAATATCCAAGTCAAGCAGGGTATATGTGCAGGTTGTTTGGCTAGTAAACAGAAGCGAAAGCCTTTTCCCACAGAAGGTGCCTGGAGAGCAAAGGGGCTCTTTGATCTTGTTCATGCAGATCTATGTGAGCCATCTTGGAAGTCATCTACCATTCTTGGTGCAAGGTATTTCTTGTTGTTTGTAGATGATTTTTCTAGAAAAATGTGAGTCTACTTCTTGAAAAAGAAGTCTGAATGTTTTGTTGGGTTTGTAAAATTCAAAGCACTGGTAGAAAATGAGACAAGTCGGCGGATCAAAGCTTTAAGATCCAACAATGGGGGAGAATTCACTTCAAAGCAATTTCAGAACTATTTCGGCAAGGAAGGAATTCATCGACAGCTGACAACCCCATACACTCAATAAATTGGAGTGGTTGAAAGGCGGAATCACATGATCATGGAGATGGCTCGATCCATGATGCATAACAGAGGTGTGCCATATAAATACTTGGGAGAAGTAGTTAACATGGCAGTCCAGATACTGAACATAAGTCCTTGCAAGGCTTTGGAGAACATCACTCCGGAAGAACCCTGGTCCAACATCAAACCAAAGGTAACACATTTTCGTGTATTTGGTTCTGTTGCATATGCTCGCACTCCTAAAAAACAGAGTAAACTAGATTCAAAATGTGCACGATATTTCTTTGTTGGTTATAGTATTCAATCAAAAGCATATAGGCTAATAGATGTGTCTACTAACAAGATCATCATTAGTCGGGATGTTGATGTAAAAGAAACAGAATCATTCTTTGTTTGTAATGAGCAAATTGTCTATGCTAGTCCAGAGGCTTCTAGCATTGTACTTCCTTTGAAAGATGAGGAACCACATGTTGTGGAGACACCCTCACAGTCTTCAGTGCAACAATCTACAGCTAACACTCTGTTAGTGATCAGTGTCATCGACCTGAGTCGACCACTCCATCTGGTGATCAATAGGTACAGGAATCATTGGTACAGAAGAGACCCAAGTGTTATTACACTACTCTATAGGATGTGCGAGAGGGGGATCTTCCTCAATTTCATACACGGTCTCGACAGCCAGGGAAGTCAGTTGTGGATTCAACTGATGATGAAGAGCTTATGTACTTTGCTCTTGCTTATGATCTTTTTAGTATTTCAAAGCCTCAGTGATATTTTGATGCACAGGGCAAACTTGAGTGGGAGAAAGCAATGCAATCTGAATATGATGCCTTGATGAAAAACAATACTTGGACGTTGGTGGATCTACCTCCAGGGAAGCAAACCCATTGGCTGCAAATGGGTATACAAAGTCAAATGCAAGGTTGATGGTACTTTGGACAAGTACAAAACCCGTCTTGTTGCGAAAGGATTTTCACAACAGGAGGGAATAGACTACGAGGAGACTTTTGCTCCTACTGCACATTTTGGTTACTTCTTTCTATCGCATCTCAGTTTGGTTGGAAAGTATTTCAAATGGATGTCAAAAGTGCTTTCCTTAATGGCAATCTGGATTGAGTAGTATACATGGTGCAACCTGAAGGTTTTCAGGACCTTGGGCGCGATCATTTGGTTTGCAAGTTGGTGAAGTTTAGCAGGCTCCTCAAGCCTGGGACATCAAAATTGATCAGCATCTACGAGATTTTGGATTTAGACGGAGTCCATTTGATCCAAATCTCTCTATCAAAAGCACTGATGATGACATTGTGATACTCATTGTGTATGTTGATGACCTTGCCATATAGGTAGTGTGTAATGTCCCCTTTTTCCTAGTCATCACATTTTCGATGAGATTGGCCTATCATTGACCTTCGTAGGCCAAGACAGGATGATTACCTGACCTTTCGAGGGGTTTTCTCTACCACATTCAGTTGTTTCCCATGGGCGCATTGGCGTTTCGACACCTAGAGAGAGTATCTTTATAACTTTATGTTATAAAGTTACTTTATGAATTATAACTTTATTTTATAATAAAATTATTTTATTAAAAAAGGAAATTACAAATAAATAAAAGAAATAAAGTTATTTATTTCTGGAAGTTTCTAGCCCCCACCAAAAGTGGAGACATAAAAAATATATAAGGAGGTGTTGGGCTCATTTTTTATCATCCAAGTTTATGTTTTGATATTGATTTGTGGTTGAGGAGACCTAGGGTTTTTGCAGAATAGCCATTGAGGACGAAAACCCTCTTGGTTGTGTGAGTTTGAGGTTGTGAAATATCAACCAAATTGTTACTAGTTGTGGGCTTCACTTTTGAGGCTCAACTTGTGCTTCATTGAGATCATTTGCAGGTTGGAAGAATAAGGGTTTCATTGCAAAATCTAAAGATTTATTACAGCCATAAAAGAATTCGATTTGATCATGTATGAGGGAGTTTGGACTTGTTAGAGCCTTCTTTGGGATCGGCCTTGTCTATAGAAGGCATTGGTGGCACTTGTGGAGCAATTCGTGGGAGTTTGGAAGGCCATTGTTGAAGAATTGCAGGTCTGCAAATTTACTTCAGACTTCACATATTGGTTCGATTTGCTTTGATGAAGCCATATTTCCAACATCCAACCATTTGAGGAGGAGCGGCTGGGATAGAGGGAGATATAAAGGGCAGTTTGGGGGTCTATATCATTGCAATTGATTTATATTTCATCCTCCAACAAAGTTCAGGTCTGCAACTTAGTGAGGGGTCGATTTTGGTCTTAGAGGCTTCCAAAAAATATCATACACACCCCAAAAGGAGCGGCCAACCTCAAGGAACCTTCTCATTCAGTTTGGTGGCATTTGGTGCATGATTTGTGACAATATTAGGGTCTGATCTGATCTCTGCAAGTCTGAAGACAACTCAGAAATTTACATAATTTGGAGGCATTCATCATTCCGTGTTGTAGGGGACTCATTTACACCATTTGTAATCAGGTTCCTCTTATCTTATTGCTTGTATGTGATCATTTTGCCCTTTATTGTAAGTCTGAAGCACATTTATATCAGACTGATTTGTACTCAGAAAATTGAATTAAAAGGCATTGAGTTGGCTACAATTTTCATTGTTTATTATTGCTATATTGTCTACTTTGTTTGTTTATCAATCTATTGTTCAAGACTAGTAAAAATCTCTGCAAAACACATTGAAAATCAATTAGACCAGCAAACTGAATATACAGACCAGCAAGTGTTTGACAAAATTCCCAAGCATCAAACTCAGAAAAATTTGACAAATTTCAATCACTATTGGTTGGGGATTTTACATAGTGGAGACAACGATTCAAAAAGTCAAATCAGATTTGTGCACTGCTTTTGATATGACTGATTTAGGCCTCCTACACTATTGTTTGGGTGTAGAATTCTGGGAATATGACCACTCCATTTTCATTGCTCAGGTCAAGTATGCCACTACTCTTCTGAAGAAGTTTGAAATGATGGATTGTAATTGTGCTTCTACACCTATGGAGGTAGGGCTGAAATTGTCAGTGCATGATGATTCATCATAGGTCAATGAATCATTATATAGACGGTGGGCAGCTTGATATATCTTACCACCACTCAACCAGATTTATGTTTTGTTGTTACTACCTTTCTTGATTCTTGTCTCAACTGAAGCTAGTTCACTAGACAGCAGCAAAACATGTTTTGCAATATGTCAAAGGTACTCTTGACTTTGGCATTCTCTATTAGAGGACAACGGATTTTAGATTGGTTGGTTATACAGACTCTGATTGGGGAGGATCAGTTGATACTCGGAAATCTACCACCGGGTATATGTTTTCTTTTGGCTTAGGAGTTGTTTCATGGTAGAGCAAGTTTCAACATACCATTGCTCTCTCTTCCACTGAAGCAAAATATAAAGCAGCAGTCAGTGTCAGTTGTGAAGCAGTTTGGCTACGTTAGATTATTGTTGATTTGCAACTTCCTTCATATACACCTACACCACTATTTTGTGATAATCAAAGTGTATTGAAGTTAGTAAAAAATCTTGTTTTTCATGCTCGCACCAAACATATCGAGATACATCATCACTACATTCGACAGTTGGTTGATTCTAGTGATTTTTCTCTTCACTTCTATTCTTCTACAGAGCAGCTTGTAGATCTAAGACTAAACTTCTTGGTTTTATTCTTTTTGTAAAGTTTTGAGACAAACTTGGAGTTGTCTCTAGTTTAGTTATTAAGAGGTGTTAAATAATGTAATTAGTTTTAACTAAAATCAGTTGAGATCTAACTAGTAACTTTCATAACTGCTCTTGTAACCATTTTTGGATTGCATAAATAAAGATCCTGCACTAATCTACAAACATCAAGTGCTTTCAATCATCTCTTCTCATGTGCTAACACTTAATGTCCCATCATTCTTTTTGACCAGCACAACTAACGAAGCAAATGGACTAGCACTTGGCCTAATATGCCCCATCTCTAAGAGTTCTTTAATGGCCTTTTTGATCTCATCCTTATAAATCTTTGGATGTCTGTATGGTGTAGTTATTATTGATTTCGTTCCAGATTCCAACTCAATGATATGTTGGAAGCCTCTTGTTGGGAGTAGTCTAGGTGGTAGGTTCTCAAAGACCTTGGCATGTTTTTCGATGATACGTTATCATTATGATGCGTTTCGTGTTCTTGTGCGGAGTGGATCAAACATTGTACCGCCCATGCTACATGCCCTTTATTAAATGTTCTTTTCATTGTTTTTGCCGTAACTATTTGAGGGCTACCATTGGCCATGTCTTTCAAAGCTATTTCCCTTCCATTTGATTGGAACTTAATTTCCATTGTCTGATAGTTTTGGGTAGACTCACTCAACGAATGCAACCATTGAACTCTTAAGACCAAATCTGTTTCGCCAATATTAATGACATAGATCTAAGTCATCGTTTATTTCATATTCTCCCAAAGTCAGATTTAATTGTTTAATTCTCTTTGTACACAGAAGAGTAAATCCATCAGCAACCATTATCTCCCTTGAATTCTTCTGTTTTTAGACTGATTTTCTTAGCCAATTTTTCATCAATAAAAGTATGGGTAGCCCCACTATCGACAAACTGTAATTCTTTGCCCTCGTATTGTTCCTCTTACTTGGAATCGATGATATCGAGGTGCTCCTGAGAGAGTGGCAAATGTTCCCTCTGTGGTTTCTTTTGCCATTATTTTTAATTGATTTTCATTGTTTAATTTTATTTCTTCTTCTGTATCACTTTCCGGACCAACCTCAATGTAGTGAACTTGCCCTTTGCCAAAGCAACGATGGCCTGGAGTCCATGGTCTTGACAAGTAAAACATAATTTTTTTCTTGTTAATTCGTTACGCGTTTCCAATTTCTTATTTGGCTTTGGTGTCTCACAGGGTTAAGGTTTGCTTGTTTGTATTGGTCTCCTTTGCTCATAGGATTGATTTCTCGGAGGACCACTTCCCATTTTCCTAAGTTGGATGGGTGGCATATTTCTGCCTTTTAAGGTTGAAGCTTCCAAATCTAAGGCATTTTTAATTGCTTCTTGAAGTGTTGGAGTAAAAGCTTTGAGCAAGCCTTTTAGAGGTTCTATTAATCCTTTTGTGAATAATACTATGAGTCTTTTTTTAGACATGTCGGAAAACATTATTGGTAGTCTTTGAAATTCTGCCACGTATTCATCCACACTATTGTTTTGTTTTAATAGTGTTAATTCTCTGAAATGGACCTCGGGATCTGCCTATCAAACCTTTCAATCAATCGTTTGCAAAATGATCATATGAATTGATATGGCTATACCTTTCAGATGGAGTCACAAATTTTATGGCTGCTTCTTCCATCATTGGATGTAACGAAAGATATGTGTCCAACTTTTGTATCCATGCCCTAGCTGTACATTCGTTTCTACCATCAAAAGGTGATAGTGACATCTTGCCTAATGCATGTTGCATATCCCTTTGTCTATTTTGGAGTTTATATTCTGGCCGAGATGTGCCTCCATTTTTTCTCATTGCCATATAAGTTTGTAGGGTAATTACTCTTTTTATTCCCTTCGAAAGTGATTGATATGCTTCGAAGCAAGTTATAAGATCATCATTAAATGATTTTGAAATTTCTTCGTCTTGTTCTTCTCTCGGAATGAATGTTGGTTGGCAATGCCGATATGATGATGTGGTGTCTGTTTTACATTTGAGCTCAGAGATGGATGAACTAGTTTCTGCCTTTTGTGTATTGATATTCATCATCATTTTCATCGTATGGGCCATATGTGCCACTTTATTTGCCAATTGTTCTTGGCCTTGGATAAGCTTGTCATGCTTATCCCTAGGATTCACTTGGAAGAATTTTCTTCCACATTGAGTGCCCTTCAACTCCACCTTATTGTTAGCACGAGTTTTACAATCAAATATTGAAAGACCCAAGCATGAGGAGAAAATAATGAGCATTCATCAAGAAGTTAACCCAATTGTTGACCTATACAAAAGTCTGATTTTGCTTCCTCAATATGCAAAATGGATTCTTCTTCTTTACCTTCATCTTTCTCTTGTTTTTTTGATTGCACATGAAGTTGTTGTTGTGTATTGATATTCATCATCATTTTCATGGTATGGGCCATATGTGCCACTTTATTTGCCAATTGTTCTTGGCCTTGGATAAGCTTGTCATGCTTATCCCTAGGATTCACTTGGAAGAATTTTCTTCCACATTGAGTGCCCTTCAACTCCACCTTATTGTTAGCACGAGTTTTACAATCAAATATTGAAAGACCCAAGCATGAGGAGAAAATAATGAGCATTCATCAAGAAGTTAACCCAATTGTTTACCTATACAAAAATCTGATTTTGCTTCCTCAATATGCAAAATGGATTCTTCTTCTTTACCTTCATCTTTCTCTTGTTTTTTTGATTGCTCATGAAGTTGTTGGACAACTTATTCTTGTTGCCCCACTATTTCTGAATTGTGAAACTCAAAAATTTCACTACTTGGCTGCCCCAAGGTGTTTGATTTTTCTTCAAAGTGAGGTTTTGGACTAACCCCATCAAACTTCGCAATGAGCCTCCTGTTGAATTCCTCATAGTTGTCTATGAGGTGATGCCCTTGGGTTATCAACCCTTGGTGCCACCAATCATGGGCAGCCCCTTCTAAATGTGTTATGATAAATCTTAGGGCCTCCTCTACCTCCATGGGACGAAGTGCCAGGTATGTACCCAATTTATCAATCCATGCCCTAGCTGAAATGTTTGTAGAACCATCGAATATGGGAAGAACAATCTTCCTCAAAGCATCAAGTAACTCCCATCTAACTTGAATACTGCCCTTACCTTTTTTCCATGATACAAAATCCCTGAGGTCCATCTCCTTCCTGAAAGGGGGTGGGTATGTCATATACTCCTTATAAATCTCCATCAAATCTGTCTGAATGGAAGGTTGCTTCGTCCTTTCATGAGCTTGAGAGGATCTCTCAAATCTTGTACTGTCCTTACTCCCATTCACTGTTTGGCATGAAACCCTCAAACCCACAGCTGGCCAAGAATTTGGCTCTAATACCACTGTAACGTCCCCAAATTGGGATAATTGAGGAATAATATCCCTGTCAAACAAACCCTTGCAAATCTGAAAATTATGCCTCAAATTCCAGCAAACTATGGAAGATGCTTAAAAAACACACAAAGTTGCAAATCCTAGGCACCAATGTTGGAAAACTTAAACAGTAAATCTCAGCTTGTTATTTCAGTCCAATTCCACTTCATCAAGCATATAAAAATAGCCAAAATATACGAAAAATATAGCACTGTAATAAATACCTTCGATGACCAAATGTGATGCCAAAACAAGACAGAAATAGTAGAATAAATTATTGAAATTATTTATAATTTTTTTGAATATCAACAAGGTCCCAATTGACCTGTTGGCTATTTTTTGGCCTACATATCAAAGTTTACCTAAGTATGAAAAATTGAGCTTTCAGGAAAGAAAATGGTAAGTCTTTGGGAGGACTTTGGGTTTTCCAGCAGTGACAACTTCAGATTTTTTGAAGGCACAGTGCAAATTGGGTTTCCAGCAGTGCTTAGCTTCTAAATGTTTCATAATTAGAAGTAATTCGGGTTTACAAACCCAAATTACTCATAGACAATGTATTTTGGGTTCTCCAAGGGGCACTACTTGGTTACTTCATAAGTTGTGAGCAGTCATAAACCCAAAATAAGTAAAGGGGCTTGACAAACCCGATTTGGTCTTGAAAAATGGTGCTTCTCGAGTTCTTCAAGAGACGAGTCTTTTTCAAAAATTCGAAGGGCATTTTCAAAATGCCGAAGGGTCTTTTTAGGGCAAAAAGGGACTAGTCAACTTTTCCAAAGGTACACTTCAACTATTTCGAAGGGCTTTTTCTTCTCCAAGTGGACAGTTGCAATTTTCCCGAAGGGTATGTTACCCTTCGAGAGGACCATTTCAAAATTCTTGAAGGGTATGTTACCCTTTGGGAGGATCATTTGCGGAAATCCAGAGGGACATGTAGAAAGCCCGAAGGGTCTCTTACCCTTCGAGAAAGTCCATTATGAAAAGCCCGAAGGGTAGTTTCCAAAGACAGACGTGGACAAAAAGTCCGAAGGAATTCATTCGGACAAATTGTCCGAAGAAATTCTTTTGGGAGATTTTTTCGAAAGAAATAAGTCAAGAGATAAGCTCGAGACCAAGTGTTTGAAGGAAATGACAGGGCAATGGACATCAAAATCAGGGTAAGCGACTAGTTTTGGAAGTAACTGGGTTTGAAAAGCCCGAAGTCTTAAGGCTTGAGAAGCAGCAAAGTGAGAAGACTTCAAGATGGACAAGGCCGAAGTAAGTAGGCTTAAGAAACCCGAATTACTCTGCATAGAGTAAATCGGGTTTCTCAAAGTACTCTACTCAAAAGGCCTTTTAAGCAAAGGATCTGGGAAAGTCTGAAGTTGGAGAGACCAAAGACCCCGAATTACTCTATGTAGAGTAAACCAGGATTCTCCAAGGGCTTGACTTAAGCTTGGTCTGGCAACGCTAAAATCATGATGCAACGAATGGAACGCTACCACGTGGCACAACTAGAGTAGGATGGGCCAATCGGTAAAAGACAAGTGGCACAAAGATGTTCAATAAACATGGGAGAGTCCAAGCGGTTGGTAGCTGGAAGTTATGAAGGCTCCCATTCGCCATGGTTCATTCCCTGCGATTGTTGTTCAACGCTTAAATGTGTCACGCCACATTCCAGTTGTTCATAGCATGACTTTTCAGATGTGCCAAAGAAAGTCTTAAAGAAGGGAGGGGCTCAAGAGTATTGGGCGGCGATTTGGAATGACGCATTTATGAATATCAGGGAAGGGCAACAGGTGGTGCCAACTATTTGTGGCTTCTTTTTTCCTCCCTTTCTCTCTTCCCCCTTTTCTTTATAAATAGAGGCCTTGGAGCCTAGAAATGGATCCCTGGACTGGTGATAAAATCACTCTGCGAAAATCGCTGTGTAATGGACCTTTGAAGCAATAAAGATTGTTTTTTACCTATCTCTTTGTCTAAAAATCGCATTGAGTTAGCTTGTGCACTAATAACGTTGTGAAGAAGCATCCTTCCAACCTTGTTGCCCTTTTTTCTTGCTTGTTTTTAGGGACTTTTCAGTTAATTGCAGGTCTGAACTTGTGCTTTTTGGCCATTAATGGATGCTTGGTGTGAATTTTAAAATTCCTCTTTGCCTCATGTGTGGTTCAGTAAGCCTAGCTTAAGAAATACTTATGCAAGTTAGCTAGTTAGGAGGTTGTGTAAGCCAACTTGTCTTATGCTGAATTAGTGTCTTTCCTAGGCTGGGTGGATCACTTACTTTCAGTGCATCACCTCCCTTAGCTTAGTTTTCTTTTCAAGTAATCTCTCTCCCCTTTTCCTTGGTCATTAGTAGAATTTAGCGTAGAAACCCAAAGCGCTGAAGTGAAGCACCTAAAGAACTAGCCTCATAAAAAGTCTAGAGGTTCAACCCCATCATAGGACACCCACATCCTGAGGTTGTTTCCATGCTTATAGCGGGAAGTGAGAGAGTTTGAAGAATTCTCTCACAAGCATGCCAATCCAGTGTATAACAATCCTGGCATGCTTGGTGGGACACTACCATTTCACTTTCATTTTTATGGAAGATTGGTCAAATTTGATGCTGTTTTGATTAGTTTGTAGCAGTGGTAGCTTTCATCTTTTAGCATCTGACGACTCCAAAGAATACCCAGCTATCTGGTGGCAGAGCAATCGCTGTCTTTCATGCCAAAGGTGACTACAAGATCGACTTTTGTCCTTTTGTGTTTGTTGAATTACCTTTAAACTCAACAAGAAGGTTAAGGTTGGCCCATACTCACGCTTACACAAGAAGCTATCCCTCTAAACCAGTCATAAGGTATACCTACGCAAGATCTATATCAGCCTCTCTTGTTGTTATGATTCCTCAAAGAGGTTTTGTGGGCTTCAACGGCCAAAGCCCTTTGAACTTACCATAGTATGATCCTATGCCAGTAGCAGCTCTCAAAAGTATCCCTTATTACTTAGGGGACCAAGTTGTAACTCCTACTAAGCACATAATGGACATAGCCAACTTCTGCAACATTCACAATATCACAGTGGAGAACGTCGCTATTAGGATATTGGTTGTGTCTTTCAAAGGAAAGACATTAGACTGGTATAGGTGTCTTGCTCCTAATTCTATGCACTCATGGGATGAGCTGGGAGCAGCGTTGTGTAAAAGATTTGCAGATAAGAGTGACCACCTATCACTTGCAAAGCAGCTGACCACCATCAAGAGAGCTCCTCATGAAGTCATGCAAGACTTCAATACAAGATTTTAGAAGGCGTGGGATAGAATCCCAGCTGCTGTTAGATCATCTCCTAACTTTGCTTTCTTGTATTACTTGAAGGCTCTCAACAGTGACAGCTGTAATGATTCAGTCTATGGGAGGAGACATACTGCCTACTGTCGAATGCATACGAGGTGGCCATCAAGGCAGAGAATTGCCTAGTTCAGGATGGCAAGCTTACTCCTAGACCTCCAATGCCTCTTTTTTCAAAGATCAGGCCACCTCCTGCAGTCATTCCTCCACTCGATGTTATACTTCCAACGCCAACAATTGTTGTTGTACCTTCACCTAAGCCAGAGAAGGCCTCTACGAGTGGATCCAACGACTCCCAAGAACAGAAGAATTACTTGGAGTTGAAGAGCATGCTCTAATCCTTGGGAAATGATGTAGTCAATGTCAAGAGGCAAACTTACAACAAGCCTTATCAAGATCCATATCAGCGTCAGCAACAACCTTATCAAGCAAATAGGTCACCCTACAAAGGAGGTTTCCAAGGATAGGGGCAGCCTAACTATGCTAGGCAGCATAATTACAATCCGAATGATGTAGGGCCTTCCAACTCCTTGGTCCCAATTCAGAATTATGTGGCTCAGGAAGCTAAAGGGACAATGCCATGGAATCATTCTTTTGGGCAATCCATTGTCTTGACTAATGGCTCCAATCAAGTGTTTAATGTCAATGGCAGTAGGTTGTTGCTTGTGGATACAACCAGGGTCTTATGGCTCAAAACACAGAGATACCCACAATGACAAGACAAGAGCAACCTCCACAAGAGCAAGGCTCAGATCAAGGATTAAACCAGCCATAGGCCTCAATGGTCATTAGTGAGCAAGAGGAGTGCTATGCATCCAATCAGCAGGCCACTCCTAGTCTAGCTCACATCCTCATCTTAGCAAATACAAGGTTCAAGAGAAGGAATATGGGTGACAATCAGAAAGCTTTCAAAGAACCTATTGTCACCGCTCCATTGACAAAGCCAACAACAATAGCTCCCATAGTTAAGGTAAAAGTTGGTGGTACGCCAATCAACATTGTTGAGCAAATGAAGAAATCTAGCGTGAGTGTGCCGATGTGGGACACGCTTTCCCTGCCTGGCCAAGTAGACATTCTGCAAGAAGGATTGTCCAAGATGGGTGTTGCTACATCTACAAGTAAGCAGCCAAGCAAGGCAGCTGAAGTCCTCACTAATGCAATCAAGAGTCATGCGGGATAAGGGTCAAGTAATGTGACCAAGCCCCCCCCTTTCTACGTGTCTTTGATCATTGGCGATTCCTTGGTGCACAATTGCTTGGTGGATGACGGGGCCAGCTCCTCAGTCATGCCAAAGCCTATTGCTGACTAGCTGAAACTCAAGTATGAGCCTCACACTAAAGGAGTCCTGCAACTTGATGGTTCTTCCATAAAGCCATCAGACATCATCAAGAATTTGAGCCTAACCTTGCATGCTTGTCCTAGCGTATCCGTGGTGCAAGACATGTTGATTCTAGATATCACTCCTCGCTTTGCCTTGTGTCTTTTCAGAGAGTTCACAACCAAGATTGGAGGCTACCTTGTAGCAGATTGGTCTTACATGGCATTCAGAACAAGGTATGGGACCAAGGTCTCAATCAAGGTTGAACCCATGGCACAATTCCATAGTGAACCCCATCAGCCAGATAATATAAGTCTCAATTGTATCATCCTTGATGAGGATGAGTTTACAATTGGCCAAGAGCTGAACACTCATCCTGAAGAAGTTCCAGACTTGTTCTTGGATGAGTTATGGGGAGATAACCAATTTTTCAACCCTTTGGAAGGTGTTGAGGAAAGAAACATGGGTGTCTACCTGTTGCATGAAGAGAATCAACCCATGTCGTCACTCATTAGACCTAAAGAAGACCCCAATGGTTTATGGAAGTTGTTCTTTGATGGCTCAAGGAGCAAGAATGACATAGGTGTTGGGGCAATGTTGGTTTCATCCTCAGGGAACAAGCTTTTCTCTTCTTATAGGTTTCATTTCAGCTGCTCTTCAAATGCAATAGAATATGAAGGCTTGATCCGTGGCCTTCAATGGGCCACCAAGAGAGGAATGAAGCTGTTGCAAGTTTATGGAGACAGCGAGCTCATAGTTAACCAAGTCAGAGGCTTGAATGTTACAAAGAATGCTTTGATGAGGTCCGACAAAAATAGAGTGTGGGACCCGATTGAAGATTTTGAAGCCTTTAACATTCAAGCTATCCCAAGAGATCAAAACCAACATGCTAATAGGTTGGTAGTCGTAGGAGCTCAGTTTGACATTCCAAGTGAGCTGAAAGAAACCAAGGTTCAACCACATGTCAAGGTGGTGGTGAGACTGTCAGTGCCAGATAATGAAGCCCATTGGCAAGTTTTTGAGAGTGATAAGCAAATTGTGTGTTTCTTGCAACAGGAAGCCGAATTCTCCTCCAACTAAGCTAAATTGCAGCATCAGTATGAGGATCAGATTGTTCAGCTGAAGTCAAACAAACTTCCTAAGGGGTTGGTTACACTTGAAGGCCTTTTTCATGAAGGAGACCATACGAGAAAAGAGAAGACAGTAATGTCTACTAAGGAGAAAAACTATGAGAGAGTCCTCATCTTAAAGGACAAACTTCTCAAGCTGGGGAAGGTAAGCAACAAGGCTGAGAAGCATGCTTTCATAGCACTTTGCCAAGAGTATGCTGATATTTTTGCTTGGGAGTACAACAACCTAAAAGGTTTTGATCCTCAACTAGCCCAGCACACCATAGAGTTGGAGGCCAATGCCAAGCATGTAAGGCAAAAGCAAATGCCGGTTAACGCCAAGATTGAGGAGTTGATGAAGGAACTAACCAAGTTGATTGAGTCCAGGATCATCTTTTCCATCAAGCACTCATCATGGGTAGCCAACTTGGTGCCTGTAAGAAAAAAGAGTGGGGAGATTAGGCTCTGCATAGATTTCAAAGATTTGAACAAAGTCTCCTTGGAAGATCACTATCCCTTGCCATTCATGGAGCAGCTCCTTCAAGTAGTTGCCGGTTCAGAATGCTTTTCCTTGTTGGATGGTTTTTCTGGTTACAACCAAGTTTGGGTGAAGGATGAGGATTGGTACAAGACTGCGTTCACCACCAAATGGGGCACGTATGCGTACCAAAAGATGTCTTTTGGTCTGTCAAATGCTGGCGCTACCTTCCAAAGAGCCATGGACATGGCTTTCCAGGGGTTGCTGAACCAAATGGTACTGGTATACTTGGATGACATCATGGTTTTCTTAAAGAATGCCAGCGAACACATGGACCACCTGAGGCTGGTTTTCGAAAGGTGCAAAGAGTATGGGATTTCATTGATTCCCAAGAAGTGTGTGTTTGTCGTGCATGAAGGCAAGCTGTTGGGCCACATCGTCTCAAAGGAAGGGCTGTCCATTGATCTTGAGAGAATAAGCGGCATCTTGGCCTTATACTTGCCCAAGCATAAGAAGGGACTCCAGAGTTTCCTTGGAAAGATAAACTTCGTGAGAAGATTTATCCCTAGTTTTTCCATTTTAGTCAAGCCCATCACTGCTATGCTAAAGAAGAACCAAGTGTTCATTTGGTCAAATGAAGGCAAGTTAGCATTCGAAGCTATCAAGCAAGCTATTGCTCAAGCACCGATACTTATGAATCATGATTTCTCAAGGGATTTCATTTTGTATGTTTTTGCCAATATTGCCAATATATCAGCTATGTTGACGCAAAGAAACGGTGAAGGACTCGAGCAGCCATTAGCTTTTTTCATCCAGGGGCTTGAAGGGTATGAGGTGAGATACACTTTTGTAGAAAAGCAAGTCCTTGCAGCAGTAAGGAGCCTCAAGAAGTTCAATCCAATGCTATCCAACGGCGAAATCCACCTTATGGTGTCTCATCTTGGAGTAAGAGACTTCCTTCTTAACAAGGATTTGAGCGAAAAAAGAGCTGGTTGGATTACTAAAGCCGTGGAGTATGACGTGGAGATCAAGGTCACTAAGCTAGTAAGAGGTAAAGGCTTATGTGAGCATGTGGCGGAGGATCTTCATGAAGACAAAGAGGTCATCTTGGTGACACAAGATAACCCACAAGCAGATGCACCTCCATCTCACACTAGTTGGCTCCATGATATGACTCACTTTCTGCTAACAGGGGAGTGCCCTCAAGGTATGGGCAAAGCAAAAAGGTGTTTCAGACTTCAGTCCATACCTTATGTTTTAGTTGACGGGGTTTTGTTTAAAAGAGATTTCAATGGAGTGTTCCTAAGGTGCGTAGATGATGATCAAGTTGCCAAGCTTTTGAAACATTTCCATGATGAGCCTGCAGGAGGTCACTTGCCCCAAAGACTACTACAACAAAGATCATGAGGGTTGGTTACTATTGGCTCAGCCTCTTCAAGGATGCTTACGTATGGGTAAAGAATTGTCAGGAACGTGCTCTCTTCACGAGAAAGCAAAGGTTAGTAGCTCTTCCTCTCAACCCGATTCAAGTGGAGCAACTATTCATGCAATGGGGTTTGGATTTCATTGGTATGATCAACCCCTCGTCAAGTGTAGGGCATAAGTGGGTGCTTACTGCAACTGACTACTTCATCAAGTGGGTGGAAGCCATTGCATGAAATGAAGCCAACGAAAGTGCAGTCTTAGAATTCTATGATAGCATTGTGACCAGGTTTGGTGTTCCATCCACTATCATATTTGATAATGCATTGGCTTTCTTTGGTTTGAAAACAAGTGAATGGGCTCTCAAAATGGGCATCTACCTCAGCACTTCCTCAAACTATTATCCTCAAGGCAACGGGTTGGCTGAGTCCACAAAAAAGAATTTGTTGAGGATCATTAGGACTATGGAGGAGAACCAGAGGATGTGGCACACCAAGTTAAAGACAGCCTTATGGGTTGACCGGGTAACTCCTAAAGCTGTTGTTGGCAATTCTCCATATGTTCTCGTATATGGAAGGGAAGCCAGGTTACCCATTTCTCTTGAGCTACCTGCATTAGAGCTAGCCCATTATCTGGAGCTGCTGGAAGATGACCTCTGAATGTGAGATTGGTAGAACTCACAGAGCTTGAGGAGACAAGGGACCTTGCAATGAAAACATTGGAGGCACATCAAGCTCAGAGCAAGAAGGCTTTTGACAAAAAAGCTACAGCAAGGACTTTCAAGGAAGGAGACCTGGTTCTCAAATGGGACTCAAACAAGGCCAAACCAGGCAACCATACCAAGTTTGACAGCTTGTAGAGTGGTCCTTACTTGATCCACGGATGCAAACAACATAACCCCTTCCAACTTGCTTAATTAGACGAAGAGGTATTACCAATCCCAGTCAATGGGATTCATCTAAAGCCTTGCTATTGAGAGTTTGCAGCCGTTGTATATATTTTTGTGCACTTCTTTTAGTTTTCTTTTGTGTTTTTCCCTAAGTGCCTAGTGCACATCTTTTTCAATTGTGTGTTTTCCTTTCCCTAAGTGCCATGGACATAGTTTGTTTTGTTTTGGTTGCCCTTGTTGCTTCAAGGGAGATCTCAGAAAGAGCCAGCTTCATGCAAAAGCAGTGACTCCGTGCCCAATGGATCGAACAATGCAAATGAGTTGGGTTCTTAAGCATAGCAGGTGTGCTTCCCTGCGAATCGCCAAAAATGTTGGCCATTTTTTGGCCTACATATCAAAGTTTACCTAAGTATGGAAAAGGGAGCTTTCAGGCAAGAAAATGGTAAGTCTTTGGGAGGACTTGGGGTTTTTCAGTAGTGATAACTTTGGGTTTTTTGAAGGCATAGTGTAAATCGGGTTTCCAGCAGTGCTTAGCTTCTAAATGTTTCATAATTAGAAGTAATTCAGGTTTACAAACCCGAATTATTCATAGTGTATTTTGGGTTCTCCAAGGGGCACTACTTGGTTACTTCATAAGTTGTGAGCAGTCAGAAACCCAAAATAAGTAAAGGGGCTTGACAAACTCGATTTGGTCTTGAAAAATGGTGCTTCTTAGGTTCTTCAAGAGACGAGTCTTTTTCAAAAATCCGAAGGGCATTTTCAAAATACCGAAGGGTCTTTTTAGGGCAAAAAGGGACCAGCCAACTTTCCCAAAGGTACACTTTAACTTTTTTGTGGACAGTTGCAATGTTTCCGAAGTGTATGTTACCCTTCGGGAGGACCATTTCAAAATTCCCAAAGGGTATGTTACCCTTCGGGAGGATCATTTGCGAAAATCCGAAGGGACATATAGAAAGCCCGAAGGGTCTCTTACCCTTCGAAAAAGTCCATTATGAAAAGCCCGAAGGGTAGTTTCCAAAGACAGACACGGACAAAAAGTCTGAAGGAATTCCTTTGGACAAATTGTCCAAAGAAATACCTACGGGAGATTTGCCCGAAAGAAATAAGTCGAGAGAGAAGCCTGAGACCAAGTGTCTGAAAGAAATGATGGGCCAATGGATGTCAAAATCAAGGTAAGCGACTAGCCGTTGGAAGTAACCGAGTTTGAAAACCTTGAAGTCTTAAGGCTTGAGAAGCAGCAAAGTGAGAAGACTTCAAGATGGGCAAGCCCAAAGTAAGTAGGCTTAGAGAAACCGAATTACTCTGCATAGAGTAAAACGGGTTTCTCAGAGTAAACTACTTAAAAGGCTTTTTAAGCGAAGGATCTGGGAAAGTCCGAATTTGGAGAGGCCAAAGAACCGGAATTACTCTACGTAGAGTAAATCAGGATTCTCCAAGGGCTCGACTTAAGCTTGGTCTGGCAACGCTAAAATCATGATGCAACGAATGGAAGGTTGTCACGTGGTGCAATTGGAGAAGAAAGGGCCAATCGGTAAAAGACAAGTGGCACAAAGATGTTCAATAAACATGGGAGAGTCTGAGCGGCTAGTAGCTGGAAGTTATGAAGGCTCTCATCAGCCATGGTTCATTGCCCGCAATTGCCGTTCGATGCACGTCACGCCAAGAAGAAACATTCCAGTTGTTCACAGCATGACTTTTCAGATGCGCCAAAGAAAGTCTTAAAGAAGAGAGGGGCTCAAGAGTATTGGGCAGCGATCTGGAATGACGCATTTATGAACATCAGGGAAGGACAATAGGAGGTGCTAGCCATTTGCAACTTCTTCTTTCCTCCCTTTCTCTCTTACCCCTTTTCTTTATAAATAGAGGCCTTGGAGCCCAGAAATGGATCCCCGAACTGGTGATAAAATCACTCTGCAAAAATTGTTGTGTAATGGACCTTTGAAGCAATAAAGATTGTTTTTTATCTATCTCTTTGTCTGAAAATTGCGTGGAGTTAGCTTGTCCACTAATAGCATTGTGAAGAAGCATCCTTCCAACCTTGTTGCCCTTCTTTCTTGCTTGTTTTCAGGTACTTTTCAGTTAATTGCAGGTCTGAACTCGTGCTTTTCGGCCATTAATAGATGCTTGGTGTGAATTTTGAAATTCCTCTTTGCCTCATGTGTGGTTCAGGAAGCCTAGCTTAAGAAATACTTATGCAAGTTAGTTGGTTAGGAGGTTGTCTAAGCCAACTTGTCTTATGCTGAATTAGTGTCTTTCCTAGGTCAGGTGGATCACTTACTTTCGGTGCATCACCTCCCTTAGCTTAGTTTGCTTTTCAAGTAATCTCTCTCCCCTTTTCCTTGGTCATTAGTAGAATTTAACGTAGAAACCCAAAGAGCTGAAGTGAAGCCCCTGAGGAACTAGCCTCATAAAAAGTCTAGAGGTTCAACCCCATCATAGGACACCCACATCTTGAGGTTGTTCCCATGCTTATAAATGGAAGTGAGAGAGCCTGAAGAACTCTTTCACAAGGGTGCCAATCCAGTCTATAACATGACCTTAAAACCACTCCTAAGCAAGTCGCCCTAGGGAAAAAAATACAAATAAAATTCAAGTCCTTATGCAGCCCTATTTTTTGGGGTCTTCAAACCCTATACCTATAGCGCAGCCCAATTTAGATGTCTTCCACACTTCCACCTGTTCGCTGCCCTCAAAACAGCTCCATAACCCTTGGTGTTGACCTCCCAACCAAGTCGCTACACCACCAAACCCAATCGCTACCCTTGGGGGTGAGTCTTCATTCTTCAATTGGAGTAATTCTTGAATTTTCTGAATGTTAAGCCCAATGCAGCCTTTAAAATGATGCTGCCCCAAATCAGAATTAGAAGATTTTGTCCCTAATTCCCTTAGAACCTTGAAGGTTTTCGTCTCCAAAGCCTTGGGTTAAGCTTTTCGTGCTTAGTTTCATAAATCAATATTCAAAAGTAGCATACCTCCAAATGAAACCTTCCTTTGCTTTTATACAACTCCCTCCAAAGGGCACACCCAAAAAGAAGGGAAACATATATTCAAATCATAAGGAAGATTGCTTTTAAAAACTCTTACTTTAGTCAAGTGACGCCCATGACCCTTAAAGGGCCCCAACTTAAGTGGCTCTTATAACATAAAGTACCTTTTTACATGTATTCATTCAAAATCACTTATTTGCCTTTATTTATTTCTTTTTTTCCTTATCCCTTGGGAAACAAGTGAGGTTAAGGGCCTTCAATCGTTTCATGTCCAAAAGGGGGACATGACATTCACACAAAACCAAAAAATGTGTTTGAGGGACCCATTTGATTGCAAGCATGACATCTGGGGGTAGGAATCCTCATATGTTACGATCTATCCCCAATAGAAAGACCTTGGTTTTAAATGCACCATGCAAAAAGAGCCATTTTTGGTTCCACCATTATAGACCTAATTGTGTGGAATTTTTTGCTCCAGCAAGAAGATGAGTTGTTAAGGTTCCAACGTTTGTTGAGCATTTCCCAAGGAGTATCATTGGGATCAAGCCATTGATAACCGAGCCAGGGTTTGTACTAAAGCAAAGGAGTAGAGACACTCAAGTTCCAATCTTTCCACCATTGGGGTGGGGGTAGCTTTAAGGCCAATTTTATGCAAAGCATCTTCGGGCATAACAATTTGGATTTCAACAGTAGACTCAAAGTCTTGATTTTTGAGACCATACTTAGCTTTGAGGGCAGGCCAAAGAGACCACAACCTATCCTTTTGTCAAAGAAGTCAACAATAATGTAGATGCCTTTTTGAAATAGCCAAAGAGCTTTAACCCTAGGAGCCTCTACTAGGGGATTTCCATTGTGAGTGATAACTGGAGACCACCACGTGTCAGTGTTGATAGACAACCCATTTTGGAATTGATCCTCTTTCCAAACAAGCCAAGGTTCACCCATTTCCCAAGTTTTTCAAATGCTCTTAGCAACAAATATGCCTGTAATTTCGATGGCCACAAGAGAAATACTCCCTTGCCACTCTATGAAAACCTTTGTTGCCTTAAGAGTTGGCCCATAGGAAGTCTCTAAGTAGCTTCTCTAACAATGACATTTTGAGGATTCCAAAAAATGGGTAAACCATAAAACAATGCAGGTTCTTAGTAAAAACACAATTTTTTTACATAAAATCTTGTCCATGAGGCCTATTGTACTTGAAGAAACCAATAAAGATAAATTTCTTGTTAATCCTATGTGAACATTCTGTTTGTGAAGTACGATTTTCTTGGGCAAAGTATTGGTAGCTATTTGCCATCAGAAATGGTTATGTTGATTTGAAAACAGATGGAAACATGTGCTTTTTATGTTTTTTGTTTGCTACTATGTCTAGATATTTTGATTGGTTTTTTGGTTTCACATTTTATTCTGTGATGGATTGATTTTTATCTTAGACACTAATATGCTTGTTTTGCAGTTCTGAACAATGTCATTAGATTAATGATTTCTCTTTTTGCAAGACCAGATTGCGAGCACTCATGGAAATGTGCATTCTCCTCCCTGGGAGTTCTCCACATCATCAACATCAAACTATGGGAAGCATATCAAATCGATCGGTAGGTTCTGCTGGTATTTCCCTTCTGAAATATATGGATGTACCCATAGTCTTCAGCATAATTATATGAGACCTTTTTTTTTTCTCCCCTTGTTTGCAACATCAGATAGAGTACTCTAGACAAATAAAACAAGTAAATTGGAGTGTGATTTTCTGCTCTTATGTTTTGAAAAGATATGGCACAATCCAATTCAAGAACTTGGTATTGGGAAAGATTTATAGTTATTTGATATAGGTTTTCATTAACGTGATTTAAAGTTTCCTTTATCTTGGGCAATTAGGGTAGTCGGATACTCTAAAGTTTCCCAATATGATGTTTATGCATTTAATCGACTGTGATTTGGGGTGAAATTATGTAGGAAGTTTGGCCAGCTTCTTGGGAGTGTTCTGAGGAGGCTTTTGCACAGAAAATTAAACAGCGAGACCCTCTTAAGCTAGGGTAAACTGTTTCTGCTAGCATCATTATGAGTATTTTAGTTTTTGCAAGCGCACAATATCTTTTTTCTAGCAATTTTATAATTGTAGGTCTTTTGTATGGTAAATATGCTTCATTTGTCATGTGATGTATTTACAAGGAGACTTCTGATTATCTTAAATGTTATTGTTGGACAGGTTTCCAAATATTTGGTGTTTGCGCCTTGTCCGGAAACTATTGCAATGGCATCTTGTAAGGCACAATATAATATGAAAAAACTTCATTTTTGTACTTTTTGTTGACTAGTTCCCAAAAGTATTATTCTTCAAAATCTTTTACCAACATCACAAAGTACGACCAAATTTTATAAGAAATGTATCAATCCAAATACATGTCTTAATACATCCATTAAAATTGGATTTTCTAAACACAATAGGTATGCACTAGCTAGGATGACCTATAACCATCTTCTTTCTCTCAACTGACTAGGACTCGAATAAGGTCATAACAATAAACTTTGTGTATAATTGGACAATTGGGCAAGGACCTAAAATAATTGTAGACCTTGCAGAGGGTAATCTACATTCAAATGTCAAAAGGAAAGGGTTCCAAAGCCTAAGCATATGGCATGTGGTATGGCTCTCACTAGGGCTCATTGATAAATTAATGATTGTAACAATGATTGTAAAGGGGTGTAGCATGCAATAAACTGACAAACAAAGGTAACTTAATCTAAGATAAGCTAAAAACACTAAACTAATGAGAAGGTAATTGGTGCAATGGTCAACCAATGGGTGGTCTATGCAACCTAAGGTGATAAATGGCAAGCCTAAGCAACCTTGTATTTATACCAGCTTATTTGGTATAAGGAAGAGCATATGCTATACAGTGTACATTTTTGGGCACCAAGGTCCAAAACCATATAGTGTACATTTCTCGACCCCAAAACCATATAGTGTGGTTTATGGGGAAATTTCTAGAAATCGAAGGAAACAAAGGGGATGAGAGAGAAGACAAGAGAGAGATTATGTGGAAGGCGACAAGAAACAACCAGAACATAGGGAAAACCTACCAATTAAAGCCTAATCTGAACTAATAATCAACAAACACATAGGTTCCCTAGGAAAATGCAATTTTATGATTAATAAATACCTCGATCAAATTTAGGAGTCTACAACATGTTCCTTCTAGGTGGCAGTCCAAGCAGTTTATTTGGAAACATGTGCATTCCATTTGAAGTATACATCAAATCAGGAATCCTTATGACTTTCAAGATCAATAACATGTATTCTATACATCTTAAATCTTGTGAGTTTTGTAACTGACACCTGATTGTGTTATACACGTCTTGTTCCTTGTATTATTCTATAGTCTCCTTATTTTCCAAGCAAGCAATATTCTTCTTGAAATATTCTATCTTCGCTTGGTGCCTTTCTAGCAAATCTTCCCAATAATAGCATTGTATGATACAAATGATAGATAACTAATGCCTATTGTGGTATACATTGCATCATTTTCTATTCATCATTTTGGTACTACTTCTCTTATTACCCTCTCTGTACCAGTGGCTATACCCAAGGATTCTCCAATCTCTTGGTTGTTGATCTAAAATCACTAATCAAATGTGGCTAGCTATAGGATCAATCAAGTAGAAACATTTTTGCCAACAATTTTTCCTTAGACTTTGGTCATAAATTATAATCATTCGATTTTTTGCTTATCATCACTCAACCGCTGCAAAAATCTGTGGCAGACTCAGTTTTTTTTCATCAGTGGTCACTTGCATGCTAGGGACATTAGCCATTTCATCAATTTCCTTCACCTCTTGTGCATGCTAGATCTTATTATTTGAAGGCAGTTCCTCTTCTAGTGTGCTTGTATTTCATAATCATAGAAGGAAATATAACTTATATCTATTCTGGGTCTTGTTCAAACTTGTTTCCTCCTACCAGTTTTAGTTCCCTTCAGTGGACACTCTTTTCTTGAGTTCATTATTTCCACATCTTCCACTTCTCATCGGTTATAACATTGCTTGCAGTTGTTAGAACGGATTTTTTTCATCACAAAACTTGGCCTTGTGAACTTTGTCCATCAAAGACTTAAGTTGAGTGACGCATATCAGATCAGCAATGGCTTGGTAAGGGCCACCTATAACTTTGCTCAGACTCAACTTTTCATCATTCATTTAGGTCCCTAAATACTTTAGGATATCTGCAAATTCCATCACATATTCTTCCATTGTCTCAGTTCCTTGTCAAAAGAATATGGAATATCATCTATTATCCTGTCATAATAATGCTCAAATAATTACTTCTACTTGACTTATTTGTCGAAGGGTTTATAATTTAAAATGCCTTCTTCTTGATCTTCTTGATCTCATAGTGATGCTCGTATAACAAGGTGGATTTTCCTTCCAGACAAAAGATTTCTATTCTATCCTTTATGTTTCTAAAGTAGTCATGTTGCTTAGAATACTTCTTCATCGCTAACAGCCAAAGCTTTGCTTCCCATCCCGTTACTTTTATACTGTCAAAAGTGGGTGGAAACATATTCCTAAACTTTTTCTTTGGGTTCTCTCTTGTTTTTTTCTTCCTGCATCAGTGGAAGATCCTTGCCTTGGAGAAGATATTGGCAATGATTCACAAGAAATTTCTGACTCCATATGAGAAGATGACAAATCCAAAGAACTAGAGTCACTTGAACTACTATTAACTGAGCCACTTTTCTTCTTTCTTCATTTGCTTCTTCTCATTTATGCCTTTAAGCAGCTTCTCATCGCCCGCTTTACAGCTACTCAATTGATTTTGGATTTTACATGCGGTCTCAACCATTTATCGACGGGTCACCTAGCTTACTCTTAATTCATGTGCTTCTGTCGGTTACTTTCACATCCGTTCTTGTGCATTTATTCTTTGCATTTTTCTCTTCTAAATGAGACATCCTTCCATTCAACAAATCATCCACGCCAAAAGATTTAACTCAGTACTTCCTTGGACCATATTCATTTTAGGGTCCTAGTGTTTGAACCTTTGCTCCACTCCCACTTTGTAACTTTCCCGACCCCTATCCTGAGCACAGTCAGTTACTTCCACACCAATTTAAAATGGTTGGTGGTCTCCTAATTGAATAGTTGCTTATCTACCTTTAATGATAATCAAACCCAAGGCCTCGGCTTCTTTTTCCTGGACACTTAGGTGACTTGACAATTTGATGTTCTTGTAGCTTCTTAGTCAACTGGCCTTCTGCTCACCCAATCTCTCGAATACTAAGTACTTTTGGAATTTATTTTATTTTGCTTGTCAGGAACCCAACTACTTCACAAATCTCAGATTTTTTTTTGCAATACTTTGTTCCCTCACCCCCACGCTCTAAGTCCCAAACGAAACTTATGAAGCTTTCTCAAATCGACAGCTTATTTGTGAATGTTGATCTTGATTGAGGTTTGACTCTGCAGATCCTTCTGACAACCCTGAGCATGTTAATCTGGCTTTCTTGCTCTTGTTAGTATGGGTGCATGTTGCACTACTTATGTATCTCCCTTGGGCACCAAGGATGCCTGCTAACTCTTCTGACCTCTGATGCAACCCCTGTACATGGAAGTATTTTGTTCTACTAGATTCACACAAGTTACATTAGCCCCAGACACTATTCATCACCTTCATGGTATAGCGTTTTTCATCAGCATTGGCCACTTGAAATATCCAATCTTTGGGTATGTATGAAGGTTGGACTATCCTCTCTCTCTGTTCATCTCAACAACTTGAGTCCTGATTGACCCTCAGGGCAGCTCCCATCATGTATTGGCATTTGGATTCTAGGAACCTCGGATTAAAGTCTTTATTGAGTTGTTATCAATGAATACCTCGGGCCATGTGGACCTCGCTTTTAGAATAAAAATGACATGATGAGAGTAAGATTTGTGCTCCACTTTCAAGGTGGGAACAAGTTTGGTTTTTTATTCCCTTTATGTCTCTTTTTCCTATTGTGTGTGGGACTATGTGCTTTTCTTTTCTTTAAGAAACTTTTAGCTGTGTTCCAAACAATGCTGTCCACCACATGGGTTCTTCAAAACCTCTAGAACACTACCAATCAAACTTACTGATACTTTTTGACATTAAGCACATAAAATATCATACTAGAAATGCCATTATGTAACGTAATCACAGCCATGATCGCCATTCAACCATTCACAAATAACAGCTGTATCATAACCTAAAAAATATGTATTTATGCCAAACATAATATGGGCTAATATGCACACAATAACAATTTATATATTATAATGTTACCCACCAAGAGATTACAAGAAACCATTAAAAAGGTATAATGTCAACCACAGGACAACTATTGGATTTCTGCACGGTTTTTATTCTCTTTATGTATACTTTACCTATTGTATGTGGGAAATATGTGCTTTTAGCTTTTTGCTCTAAACAATGCTGTCCACTACATGGGTTCTTTAGAACCTCTAGAACACTACCAATCAAACTTACTGATAGTTTGACATTAAGCACATACTATGCTGTTTGGGTACGAGTACGGGTACGTCTTGGGTACACGGGTACGCCATTTTTCAAAAACCTTGATTTGGATATGTCATGGGTATGTCTATATATATATATATATATAGACGTACCCACGACATCTATAATATATATATATATATATATATATATATATATATATATATATATATATATATATATATCACATTTTTTTAGTAAAACGCTTGAAAATACATAGTATGAAAATATTTGTCTTTAAAAGATAAAACACGTAAAAATATATAGTATTCATTCATTCATTACTTCATATATATATATATATATATATATATCACATTTTTTTAGTAAAACGCTTGAAAATACATAGTATGAAAATATTTGTCTATAAAAGATAAAACACGTAAAAATATATAGTATTCATTCATTAATGCCACTCAAAATCATGAATGCCACTCCCATTAATTTTCAACTTTATCATTTGCTGAAACTTTCTCTTGTAGGGGCTCACCAGTTCATTGAATCTCCTAGAGTGTATGCATAGGGAATGGGGTGGGATCGGCTTGGGGCACTTTGCGAGAGATGTTCTCATACTATTCTATCATACCTACATCCCTTCATGCAGCCTTCATACCTCCTATGATGTCTCCTTGAAATCTTGAAACCCTAAAAAATGGCTAAGCCTGAAACCCTGAAACCCTGGAATCTGACCAAGTCTGAAATATGATAGGATCCTTCAAGACCTAGAATTTGCATTATAGCTCCTAGAGGTCCAAAACCACTCTCAAACATCTTGAAACTATATAAATAAAACTATCTAAATGTAAACGTATACTCTTAAGTAGCCGATATGGGTATGGGTACAAGTATCGGGTACGTGGATATGGGGGATTTTTTTTTGGGGGTTTGGTTACGACCGTACAAAAGTATATATAAAAAATAAAAAATATAAGCAAAATCAACCACATAATATGCATAGAGGAAACATAATAAGTTAAATAACCACAAAAAATACAAATAATTCGATGCCAAATATCATAATATTCAATTGTCGAACGTAGATTAGTCTTATTACAAGTACATAGTCCAAATGTTACAATGTATGGACAAAAATAAAGACAAAATAAAATGCACTCTCTGCAGTTCGGTGAAGATTACAATGAGATGACCTGGTGTTAAATCAACTTAAGACCATGGCCTATTCTCTTCTTTAAGCTTTTTCACGAGTTGAGCTTTCGTATTATACCTATGCAAATGATCTTACTGTATGTACTGCACAAAAAGAGTCTTGGAGAACCATATTTTTGGGACATAGAGGATAAAAGACATTATTGATTTCAACCTCTCCCTCATCTTGATCATGTTACAGAAATTTATTCCCTTTATTCTGGCAAGGCTGAAACACGATCAAATAACTGGAGACTTGCTGACTTGCTCTGGCAAACCTTCATAGCTGTTATGTACAGCCCTAATAAAGAAGATACAGATGAATCGACTGAGACTCACGTTTTGAAAACACAGCCAGCCATTGAAACAGCAAGAGTGAACAAATATGCAATGGGAGGTAACAATGCAATGAAAGGTAAATGTGTTGTTATCTTTTGATAAAATGAGTGTGATTCATGCTTTTAGGGTTGCAACTGCACTTTAAAATGTTTTCTGAGGTCCATATTTGACTTTGACCGGCAAAATAAGGAGGAAAAAATTAAACAATATGCTTTTTTCCAGGGGGTACGCCATCCCTACGCCCAAGGTACACCCCAGCCCTTGCAGGTACCAGCCGTACCCACAGGGGCTGGGGTGTACCCTGGGCATAGGACTGGCGTACCGCCCCCCCTACCCGTACCAGCTGGGGCTTACAGTCGTATCCGGTAACGTAGCTTATACTTGAATGTTTATTTTATTTATATACTATCTGGTTTGGACTGGGTTTACATGTTTTTAAATTTTTTTGTTGACTTCCACTGTTTTTCCCTGCTGGAAATGCCCGGGTACCTCCCCGAAATGTCTGGAAAGGGCCTGGAAATGTCTGTGATGTTTCCGGACGTTTCCGGTGCATTTTTTGGGAGGTACCTGGGACATACTGGTAGGCGTACCCAGGCTGGATTCAGGGCCGCGGAGGGTTCCTGCAACACAGAGCACATGGAATATCATACTATAGACATCATTATGTAAAGTAATCACTGCCTTGATCACTATGCAACCATTCACAAATAACTGCAATATCATGACATAAACAATACGCATTAATGGAAATCATAATATGAGCTAATATGCACAGATTAACAATTTATATATTACTCAGCAAGAGATTACAATAAACCGTAAAAAAGGTATCATGTCAAACACAGGACAACCATTGGATTTCTGCATGGTCTCCTTTATCTTTTGTATGTGGGGAATATGTGTTTTTCATTTCTTTAAGAAACATTTAGCTTTTTGGTTTAAACAATGCTGTTCATCACATGGGTTCTTCAGAACCTCTAGAATACTACCAATTAAACTTACTGATATTTTATTAAATTAGGCGCATATAATATCATATTAGAAATGTCGTCATGTAAAGTCATTGCAGCCATGATCACTATGCAACCACTCACAAATAATAGCTATATCATAACCTTTAAAATATGCACTAATGGAAATCATAATATGAACTAATATGCACACAGTAACAGTTTTTATATTACTCAGCAACAGATTCCAATAAACTATTACAATAGTATCATGTCAACCATATGATAACAATTGGCCTTCTGCATGGTTTATTTCCTGGCCAGAGTCCTCTCCCAGACTCACTCCTATGTGCCGACATCATGAATGATCTGCAGACAATGCTCAATATAGCATCTCTTAAACGACTCATACAACCTTTACCCATTCTGCCATTGCGCACCACTTGGTACCAGGGCCTTCTGACTCCATCCTCACAGCCTAGCTGGCTACCCTCAGTCAGCGGCTGATAACTTCTTACCTTCCTGGATTTGGGTACAACTTTCCACAATCGCTCTCATTACTACCATGTAAACAGTGCCACTTTCAATGAGTAATTGGTAACTGTATATAGAGGTTTGCAACCAAAGCCTTCTGCTCCAACAACTACTTCCCATCGTGAGATTACGACTCCTCAAAAAATCACTATTAGCTTTTCCCAAGTGTAACAATACAACAGTATGCCCACTTTATTGAGAGTATACCAGCATCCATCAATTGATGAAGATCGATCAGTGTCTATGATGATTCAGATATCCCACCATGACAAGTTGTTTCATATGTTTGACATCTGTCATTATTTCATTCCTTGCACATTCGGTCCATTCAGGTCATGTTCCACATAATCTCATGTCAGTCTTAGGTTTCCAACCTTAGTTTCCACATTAATTACATCAAGACATTTAAATACATGCCACCTAGAACATCAAAACACAGTTTAGCATAATAACCTTGTGCAACAACTTTACACAATATTCTTTACATATATTTAATTTCTAAGGAGTCCAAACCTGGGATATGACATGATGGAAGGCAGACAGATAGAGCATCAAAGAGGAATTACTCAAAATTTATTTTCAAAAAAGATGCAATCGTTTTTCCTTTCCAAGCATTGCTTAAGTGACTATTATTTTCTCCAGAATTAGAGAGTAAATTTTCTGTTTCATTTCAAATGCTGGTTTCAGTCATTTCAGTCCCAATGTTTGTAGATCATTACCACCTGATAGTCATCATATTGATGCTGAAATGAGACGTGAGAGATTTGTCATAGTTCTAGGAAACTTGTTACTGAAAAGAGGCTTTCCAGCTGTCAACTTGCAGACTACAGTTTGCATAAAACCTTTTAAGGTGTTTCCTTGGGGCCATAAACATATGCCATTTCTGTTTTTCTGACACACAAGGTCATGATGGTTGTTACACTCATTTGATCGCTTGTAACATCTCTACTCAATTTGTCCAGTCTCCTCTCACTTCTAACATCTCTGTTCGGTCTGTCCATTCCACTCTCCAATGTCCACTCTCCACTCTCCAATGGCATCATTGTCACTGGCAAAAGTCATGGACGAAATACTATTTCATATGAGCAGATATTTATTCATTACTGTTTTGACTTTCTTAAGAAAAATGTTTTTTTTTTTGTTATTACTAAGAACCGATGCCTAAGAAGGCATTTATGACAATTCTGGCATAAATATTTTGTGCTTCATAGGAGGATCGTATATCTGCAAAAGAGGCTCTCCGGCATCCTTATTTCAACCTAAACATGAAAGCTAAGCATGCAAGTAAGTTCTTTGTTTCTGAACTGTATGTGACCAGTTGATGCATGTTTTATGATTTCTTTTGTCCACATTCATGCTTCTAGTAAGTTACTCCTGCAGTATCAAAATCCAATATTTGGATAGAAGAGGGAAATTTTTGGATGTACTACAAATATATTTCTCAAATCAACTCTTTTGCCAGTAATATTTTCCTTCTAGAGCAGTCTGATACACAGGCTTGAGCAGGGATTTAATTATCACTTGTGCCCAAAGACATCTTAATTTTTCTCTTTTTTGATGCACAGCATTTTGAATAACTGGGATAAACCATTGAAGGGCTTCTGGGATCAATTGGGAAAGTACCTTCAATTTGAAGGATTACTGAGTAGCTAACTTACAGAAGGTATGCCAATATTCTATTTCACTAGGTGTGCAATATGTCTCCAAGTTTTTAGAAGGTTAAAAGATAAGAACTTCATTGCAAGAACTAACCTTGAATATGGGAAATGTATGTTTGGTGAATATGTTCCATGTTCGCTATTTCTTCATCTTTTATCCAAGGATCAAAAACTTTCATTGCCAAACAGGCATGCAAAATAGAATAGTTTAACTGCAAAATTAAGCTCAAAAGGAAATGGATAAAAAAAGAGACTGTTGGATGAGATAGTGTTTGCACATTTGTAGGTCCACTTTTTCAAAAGATTAACATCAAAAGATTCAGAAAATTCGATGATATGAGAAAACTGTGTTTCATGAGGATTAACAGTGCAATAGCTCTAAGGTACATTATTTTCAACGAGGACCAAAAGCTGTCAAATGAAATGCCACTTGTATCCTTCATGGCATAGGAAAAAGTACAATCACAGAATGAACACGGTGATTATCAACCAGGCTAAGCTCGGGGTAGTTGTATAATGCAGAATTTTCACTACAAAAACATATTACCTCAAAAAAGTATTCTTAATGTGTAGTCTCTATAATTCATGTCAATAAGTCTCCATGCCTGTGTAGGGGTACCTTTTGAGGTTCTCCTGCGGTAAATAGATTTTTATACTCCAGTTAGTTCTTAGTGTGTAGTCTGATTCTGGAAATTTTTTAAGCTTCCCCATGCTATTATAACTGGATGTACTGGTTAAGTCCCATTGACCTACTTTGCTCACCTGTGGAAATCAATATAATTTATTAATTTTTTCTTTCTTAATGTACTGTTTTCAACATTGATGAAAATGCACTCTATTTTTCAGTATTTACAAAGTTTCTTGAAGTAATCATCTTTGTCAAAATGTTAAAACATTGTAAGGCAGTATAAAATACATTGTTCTCTTGCTGGGATGATATCACACTAATTATATCTGGTAAGCTAATGCAAAATAATATAAGTGAGATGAGAATTAGAATGACACCAGTTCAAACCATGCGCAAATACCTATGCTGCTTTTATGTTAAATAATGGTTTTGCATGTCTTCAATGGCAGAAATGATGTACCGTTACTTTGGGTGTCTCATGCGAAGACAATTGGTTTACTCATCGGCCTCCTAAAACCACAATTTTTGAGGATATATTTTTTAAACTGCAGCCTTTTGTACTACACCCGCTTGCAAAGCGACATATTGACTATGCTGCATCACATAACGCCTTCTCTAAACATGATAATTATTCAATTATATAATGTCCTAGTGATTTGCTCATAGAAAACTTTATCTTATCATATACACAACTCAAATTAATTTGATATTTGATGCCCATCCTTGTTTCCAATCAAGGAACACAATGACAAATTTTGTAATGTATTGTTTCTTCCTCCAAGCATTCAAGTATTGTCTAATTAGTTAGACGAACTTATCAAAGATGAAAAAAAGAATTGGAAATTTTCTTGAGAAAATAGACGACAATAGATTCAAGCTTCACTTTTAGAGTATCCTCGTTATACAAAATTGAGAAGTCATATGGTTATGCACGCTAGATTGAAACTTGATACTTCCTAAAGGATCTAGCTATTCAATTTATTTATTGCTTTGCTTTGATAAAAAAAAATATAATATTGTGACAAATCCATGGCTAGCTTTGTACTGTGTAAGATAGCTAATGTTGTACCTTAAAGACGGTTTGTTAGGTAAGTAATGTGGTCTGTGGCCACACTTATCAATGAGCACTTCTCATTACTAAACAATGCAATCCAAGGATAGTATTGAATCATGAGGAATGTCAAATCATTGTATAGGATAATACCGAGACTCCAAAAACTAAGTATTTGAACATGTGCATTGTTATTACATAGAATTAAATTTACAAGGTATCTATGACAGGCTCTTTTAAGAATTAATGTTTTGGTTCATATGCATACTAAATAAGGTCAGAATTATCTTTAAACCAACATTTCAATAAATGTGGATTTATCCCCAGTCCACAGCATTGTTTTTAGTATTTAATATTATTGATATTGGAATATAGTTTCCATATAATTAGATTCAAATATAACTGATATCAGAATCCAGTGTCAGTAGTATTGGATTTCAGTGTCAGTAATATCGGAACCAGTTTCATAATAATTAAATTTCAGTGCTCAATTTTTCAGCATCTCCATTTTTTTCAATTTTATGTCTGTTACAGTAAAAATATTAGAGGCACATAGATCTGAAGCAATCTAAGGGAAATCTGAAGCAATATAGTCTTTCACCACCTAATTTGTGTCCATGCCACTTTCTAAACATGAAATATGACTATATGGAATACAAATATATTCTACGAGAGCAGTGCTAGTAGTTGAGTGTGCACCAATAGTTGAATAATGTTCAACTTTGTACTTCCTAATAGTTGTTATAGCACTATGTATTACTTGTCTAATTTTTACCTTACAATAACTAATCACATCATAACGTATCATTATTTCAATAATTAGTATACCAATGTACATCTTTTTAACATCTTATTCATGTATTGGACAATGTTTACTACATGCATTTCAATTATTTTATTTTAAATTAATTTAAATTGTAACTTTCCCTACATTTCAACATGCCAAACCAAAAATATAAATAAGTGTTAAACTTTAAAATGAATTAATTTATATATTCATGTGGGACCCTGATGGCAGTGTGAACCCCCAAATTTAGAAGTCACTATTGGCATTTCTCTCCAATAACCTGTAACACTACTAGCACCTTCCCCTTATACCCTTGTACACCGCGTTTATAATTTCTTTGGCCCTGTTTGCTCTTTATAAGCACTTAAGGAGCCAATTCTTTATCTTAAACAAATGGCTAGAGACACTTGAAATTTTCAAACTTCGCTATATTTCATATATAATAATTCTATAAAAAATAGCTTTCAAAAAATCATTATTTCTAGGTGCTTTTTTTTGTAAATCAATAATCAATTTTAGATTCACATCATAAAAGCAAAAAAAAATTGTTAGCAAGTTGGTTCATTTTAAGACATTCATACAATTGTATTTTTTTTTTTAGCAAGTTGGATCATTTTAAGACATTCATACAATTGTATTTTTTTTTAAAGTACTAGTAAAGAGCCCTCTAATATTTAAAGAAAACAACTACTTGAAAGAGACAAAGCTTTGAGAACAACATAGAGCATATATTAACACTTTGTGTAAAAATTGCTATCATTGGAAAAAAATTTGATGCAATTAATTGAAATAGCTATCACAAATTATAAGTAAGTTATATTATAGAGATGCACAATTTCAACCAAATAATTATTGATGAATGATGATATAATTATGTATGTTGAAATAAGTGGTTGCTACTTCTACTAGTATATGTTTTTTTGTAAAACAAATTATTTATAGGCAAGTTAGAATAATTATAATATAAATTTTAGAGCATTTAAACACATTTTAAAGTAGCGATAGTAACAAGATACCAAAAAAAAACATAAAAATCTTAAATAAGACAACTCGCAAGTAATCTTTGTAACTTATGGAATAATTGTGTAAGCAAAATTAAGGGGTAGTTAGTTATCTTTGTAGAGGGTATCATAAAAAATAAACTTCATTAATCTATTGGTTGATAATTACTATAATGATTTTAGGGTAAATTTACACTTGTATTTTTAAAAGTAGCAATGGATGCATGCTTATTTTATATATGAAGAAAAAAATGGTTGTTAATTCAACTAGTATACATAATTTTTTAAAATAAATTTATTTTTATTGAAAGATCATAATAACTATTGTAATAAAATATTGAGGCTATTTGTAAATTTGTAATTTTTATAGTTATAATGGATCCAAGCAATCAAAAATAAATAAAAAATAAAAAGCTTCAACAAAAACATACAACATGCATTCAACATCTATTTAATAATAATTTTTTATTTGAATAAAAATACACAATTTAAATTAGTGAGTTGGTTAATGATATGACAATTTTATGATTGTATTTTATTTTGAAAACACATTTGATAAAAAATGTAATGAATGTAAAGAAAAAAGTATATTAAAAACAAATAAACATGAACATTCAACATGTATTCAAGGTTTATCTAATATTGATAAGTGCCATCATGATGAAGGGTTTATTCAATGTAATTTATTTACAATAGTCTTTATATTAACAATATCTTTCAAACATAATAAATTTGGTCATAAATAAATTAATAAACAATCATCATTATTTTTATTATAAGATTTTGCAATAATATAATTTTCTTTGTCATTTTGAAAAAAATTCTGATCAAAGTCATCAACATTGTGTTTCGATGATAGTAGGCACTTTTATTATAATTCTAACTATCTTTATTTAATTCTATTTTTTTTTAAGAAAGGAACACATGAAATCATCTACGTTTTGTTTGGTTGTTGAAGTCCATATTCTAATTTTGAACACTGAAAAATATTAATGCAACTCTTTTACGTTGGATTGTAGAAAATAATATTTATTTGTAATCTCTATAATAACTGTTATATTCAATATTTTTGAAGTCACTTCTTTTTTATGCATTGAATGTTTTAGAACATCATTCAAATTAAATATTATCAATGTTGTTCTTTGTCACTTGCATTTGCAAGTAGAAAATAATCAATTAATCTTTCTCTATAAAATTTTTAAATTTTTTCTCTACAATTTTTTAAAATGCTACGAACACAAATTTAAAACTTTTATTTCTTAAATAAATTATATTTAACAACTATAATTGCTAATAGTGAGTTTAAATGTTTTTAACAAGTGACATATTTGGATGTCATCCCACATGTTCTAACAATGCACATAATTGTAAATACATTTTTCTATCTGAACTCAATGTTCCATCAAATGCCCAACTAGAAAGGATTTTAAATCAAAATAGTTCATCAATATTAGGGGAAAAATATTTCTTTTCATCTGAGAATAATATGTTTTTTGACCCATAGATGTTCGTGTATTTGCTTATAACAATTTTTATGTTTTAATGTAGATCAACAATATAGTTCTGCTCTTCGATGTCAAAAATCTCACTTATTTTATAATTTGATGTGTCCATTGTAAAAATAAATACAACCACCAATTATTGAAATGCTTCTTTCCAATCATCAATAAGTTAGAGGTAAATGTGCATTGAAAGTATTTATAGTATGAAGAGGAAAAAATTGACATTAATTTTGTTGATTTTATTTTATAATTCTCTAGAACTTCAACGACAATCATTCTACTCTCAATATCAATAAGTTGTTTCCAATAAGGACATGATCTTAAAAAATTATAACAAAAAATTTTACACTGTTTTTGTATTTTGCACATGTTTAAAAAAAATAATATAAAGTATCAAAAATATTTTACAACAATAATAAATATTACCAATGAAAACACATAACATATATTCTTATAGAAACTATTAAAAACATTTAACAATAACTATTAAATAGAAGAGTGTAGTTCCTTCACAATCTCAAACATCAATGTTATCGTTAATTAATTCTAATTGAATAAATAATGTTGAAAATAGTCAATCATTTTTATAAAAAAAATTTAAAAGTTTTGAGTATCATAACGAAAATTTCTTCTAATATATATATTTGTTCATGGTCGACTAAAACATAGTTGATACAACAAACCCAATATTATTAATGTCATTCCAAGCACTACATAAGTTTTTAATATATTTCTTGTTTTTTAACACATTGTTTAGTATCCAAATGGAAAATAAAATCTTACCAATTTTTACTTTAGTAAGCAATTTTTAAAAATTTGTTGGACAATTGCCCTTGTATTAGAAGTGCACTAAAAAGTAAATTGGAAGGAAATTTGTTAAGAACTTGAATGTTGTGCCTTTTATAAGTATGTTCTCTTTGTTCATTTGGAATGAATACTCAATGAAATATTAATACACAATTATTAAATAGTTATACAATTCGAATGCATTGTTTAACATGTTAAATACTTGAAGTAGGTATACTTTCTTCATCTCCAATTAAAAATTGTGGTCTTGAGATTCTATTTCTATTTCATTTAAAGATAATTTATATTATAATGAAATGTATACAATAATAAAAATAATTATCTATTGAGATTCACTGTATCAATTATTAAAACTAGAAATAAATATATATAAACTATATTTGATTGAAATACATACAAGAAGTTATAACTAAATATATGTTAGAATCAACGATCGCCAATTATAAATATTAAAATAAAATCATATAATTGATTTAACAAAAACCTAATGACATATTGAAATTACATATTTTTAATTACAAATATTATAATGAAATAAATAGAGCCAAAGAGCAATTTTATAATAAAATAAGTCTAAATATCATATTTATATGTTTTTTTTAGTCTCTTTCTCACGCAATCATGTTTCATTTACATATAATTTATATTAGAATGAAATATATATAATAATAAAACTAATTTTCTATTGGAACTAGTTGTTTTATGTATAAATACTAGAATTAAATACATACAAACTATATTAGATTGAAATACATAAATAAGAAAAAAACAATGATATAGAAGAATCAGTGGCTGCCAATTATAAATATTAGAAAGAAGACATAATTGATTTAACATAAACTCAATGACATTGAAATTAAAAACCATTAGTTATAAATATTAAAATGGAATAAATAGAGTTAGAAAACACTATTTTAATACATGTATACGTTCTCTACATAGTGAATGAGGTGCCCACATTTACTCGAGGATTCTCTCTCTCCTTTTGAGTTGCAAGCATTTGGCTTACAATGATTTCATCTTTTTGTATTTCATTTTCTTTGAGTCTTAATGGCAGATTTTTTACAAAATTAAGTTATAAATTTTTTATTATTCATCAATGAATTTCTTGTGAGTGCTAATTTAATTAATTGAGCTAATTTTTTTATGTAAACTTAGATTAGTTATAAGATGTTTGTGGTAATATGTCAGTAACAACTCATGTTCACTATTTTTAATAATACATATTATTGAACTCATTTGCGTTTTCACTACTTTCTAAATGAATTTGTTTCCACCATATATAATAAGAACATGAGCTGAATCTATACTACATTTGTAAATAGAATGCTCTTAACAATTTAAGGAGATTTCATATATAAATGGATATTTGCTTTTTGTGAGAGTAATCTCCGTCTATTGTTCAAGATGTAGTGGCTCGGCATAAGACCAATCCATTAGGAAATGCTCTTCTGTCATTTCATCGCAATTGTTCACACCATGTATAGTGTACAAAATTAATAGATTTTTAAATTCCTCATGTTCACTCCATATTATGTAGCATCATGTAGTAATGGTCTCATTTACGTTTTTTGCCTCTTTCATATAGACTTTTATAGCCTTATCAATAGTGTGGGCAAGAAACAAAAGAACAAGAAAGAAAGGTCTTCACTTTTATACTAGGTGCAATAAATGCTAAGAGTGGAGATGAGGTTGATTAGAAAGTGGATGATTGGGATCCGTAAGTTGATAAAAGATGGATCTAAGGACATTTCTATCTAAAAATGCTAGATATAACATAATTTGGGTTGAAATGTGTTTGCAAAAACCAGATTTACACAATTGTACCAAGTTCATTGTATTTTCACCAACACAAGCTTGCAGATCAACTTTGTCTTATTGCTTTATTTAGGATACCACATTGCATAAATCACATAAGAGTATGTACTTCAGAATTGAGTGGTATCACATGATTTGTGAGGCCAATTAATGTTAGTTTTAATTGAAACGAAAATAAACATGGACAAGTGAATTTAATTGTGTCATCGTGTTTGCCAAACAATTTTTCGTTGAAGTCACGATGTACATATCCAACAACTCCACTTCCCTTTTCGACATAGTCTCCACCTCTATGCTCTTCACTTCTATGCTTTTGTTGGTATACTCCATAATACTTTTTCTTTTCACTTAGATCTACTATCTCCTACAACAACACAATTGTTTAAAGTGTCTCATGAATTTTATACTTTGTAAGCACATTGGATTCATTGCAATCCATTGCTTAAACTTTATCAATATGTATTTCCCTCGAGTAACTTGTCCTTGTAACCCTGTGCTTTTTTATTTCTTCCAATAATTGTCCAGTTATCTACCATATATCATACAGTGATAGTAGTGCAAAGACAAACCTTATTTTTTAAGATTTTATATGCTAGCTCTAACAACTAAGTAGCAGCCATCCCTTTTATCCCCTTGAAAAATTGTTGTAAAATGATCTAGTAAATTTATTGGATATAAGGATTAAAATCTCTTTAAGGACATCATTCAAATGCGTCCATTCTATACAATTCAAATGCAAGAACCATTTTTCTCCATATATCGTCTAGAAGTAAAATGATATTTTATTTTACAAGTTCTCAACTCGTTTTTTACAAAAATATTCAAAATCTGAGATTTAAATGATTGCAATGTTAAAAAAACATATTAGACAATTATATAGCAAACTTTGACATTTCAATTAATAATTGTACAAAAAGTTAAATCTAAATGGTAAATACCTTCCATTCATTTGTCTTTTTATAGCCACTTCTTGGCTATCTAGGTGTGTTTTGATCCATCCCTATAGTATTCATTTTATATAACTAGTCAATGAACTTTGTAGCGGCCCATATTTTACTCAATAAATTTTTATGCCTGCATATGTTGATTACTTGCTTGATAGTTGTTTTAGACGAAAAAATATAAGAAAATATTTTCCTCATTCTCTCATGTGCACTAACAAAGTTTAGGTTCTTACAAATACTTTTTTGTGCTTCGATGGTGTGGTTATCATCAAGAATGTAAATTGAATATTTGAATCAAATAGTTCAACCTCACATACACATTCACATATTGCACCTGCTTGTGAGTCTCTATAGGGAAGCAATATCAACTCCCACTATATGGTCACACTATGCATTAGCATAGAGCTCAGTCTATCAACATTGATACCATTCAATGGTCAGTACTGATATTTTTTGGGGGCTTGATGACAACAATCAACTTAAATCTTGAAAGACTTTTCTTCAAATAGAAAAAACTTATATTTTTACACCATAAAAATATTTGCCTTCTAAAAGGTACTCTCAACTTGCTTCATCATTGTCTTTTCCTTTGAATATTTCTTTAGTATTCGATATTTATACTTAGATATATTATTTCTAAACTTTTTAAACACTGTTGCCCATACATTCTCACAAATAATTTTTTAAAAACATGTTATGCATATTCATGTAATGGACAATGGAGGATGCTAATGATTGTTATTAGAGATTGAAAAATAGTAAGAATATTGTTTTGAATGCAAATTTCACTATTTTAAACATTGGTCTCATCATCATCTCTATATAAATTAATTGCGCAAACATAGGAATGACATGAATCTTTGCACATTTTTTAGAATGATACATAACACTTTTTTATATTTAGAAATTTATATTTCTATTTGGAGAAAAGTGCAAGATTGAGAGTTGTTATTTATCCTCTCAACTTGTATAATTAATAAATCCTCATTTAAATATTTTTTTCAAAAACCATGCTAATCTCACAATTTCTCTAATATTTAATATGGAACAACAACAAAATATTTTGGTAATTGTCAGGGGAGAATATCTCAACAAACCAATTCTTATGTCATATGAACCAATAAGTATAGCCTTCAAAAAGTAGAATTTAATGAAAGGACATTTTATCAATTACAACCATAATCTCTGTAAGAAAGTTTTGAGAGCACTAAATAAATGACATAATTATTGCATTAAAAATATATTTTTCTATTGTAATTGAATTAACACTTTGTAATTAAACTATATTCAGACTTAACAAACAAACAAAATAATAAAAATAATATTTCCATGCTTAATAATTTTTTTGAACATTTTTTATATAACATAAACATATTTTTACGACTCAATTTTTAGATTTTTATTTTATTTTAAATTTATAAATTTCTAATTTATGATAAGAATACAAGTATTCATGGAAGCACATTTAACCAATTACAACCATAATATTTGTAGGGAAGTTTTGAGAGCACTAAATAAATGACATAATTATTGCATTAAAAATATATCTTTCTATTGTAATTGAACTGACACTCTGTAATTAAACTATACTTAGACTTAAAAAATAAACAAAATAATAAAAATAATATTTACATTCTCAATAATTTTTTTGAACATTTTTTATATAACATAAACATATTTTTATGACCCAATTTTAAGATTTTATTTTTTTAAAAATTTCCAATCTATGATAAGAATACAAGCATTATAATGTTTTAATGAACTAGCATATATATTTATTCTGTAAACAATAAAATTCGATTATCTTAAAAAAACAAATGACCACTACTTTGTTTAAACTAATAATAAAATAAAATATAAAAATACCAACATAAATCTTTAATGAATTAAAGGTTGCATATTTTTTATAAACAATATTGAACGTAATAAATATAAAAGTATTATAAATATTCAATGAACTAGTGGCCATAATTTTTTTTGTAAACAATATAATTTTATCATCTTATATAAACTAGTGGTTACTAGTTTGTTTACACAAATAAATAAAGTAAAAAGTAGCTATACTAAAATAAATATTTAATCAACTAGAGGCCATGATTTATTTTATAAACAATAAAATTATGTTAATTTAAATGAACTATTAATCAATAATTTATTTACACTTAGTAAAAAGTACAAGAAAACAAGATCAAAGTTTTAAAAATATAAATAATGAATAAAGAAAGAATTGTCTATTATCATTTTTCAATGTTAATATGCTTTAATTTATATACTTGCATAATGACAGATTTTATAAATTCTATGGTAATTTTAATGAACCAAGATCTTATATTTATTTTTAAAGATTCTTTTATTTGCATGATCAATTGGGTTTATTATTTTATCGAATTAGTGATTGTTAGGTATAGTATACTTAGACAATACTCGTACGTTACATATAATATTTAAAATGGATCAAGCTATTTGTTCAGATTAAGATAAACCTATGTTTAGTTGGTGTGGGAACTACCCTGGGCATAACTGGAGGTCCAGGTCTCCATGAGAATAGTTAAATAAAAGATCCATGGGCAGTCAACCCAACCCCCCAAAAAACCAAAATAACAACGAGCATAACAAAAGAAAATAAAAATGGCCAGTATGAAATAAATGATAAAACAACCAAAATTAGGTCTTGAGGACCTACCAAGACTTACCGATAATATTTAGCAGATTTTCCTCGAGTCTTGGATCTGGGGCCTTTATATTGGATTTCATGCCTTTCGTTGCTAGGGGATAAATAGTTTTAATAGGGGTCTGGAGATGGTATATCGAGGTGTCCAAAAAATCACTAGATAGAGCTGAAACCTGAGGTTCAATAACAACCTCCTTCCTCACTCTAGGGTTTTAGAATCTAATGATCTACCCTGCAAGCCCTCAGAACTAACATTAGAGAACAATCCCCCCAGATTTCCTTTATTTCCAACCAAAATTTTCTCATATCCTTTATTTTAGTTTTTAAGCACAATTCAATGGCTTGGAGTATAGTGTAAGGGGAATTGGCTTCTTGCTAAAATTTGTCAGGGTTAGGCTCCTCGTGTAAACCCTTAATAATCGACTGAAAGCCTCAGGGTAGCCTAGGTCTGAAAGAATAACCAGAGGGTCTTTTTCTTAGGGGGGAAAACAATTCATCTTTCAAGGCCTTTGAAGTTTCAGGCTCTAACATAAGTTCTTCTTGGGCTGACCCACCTTGGATTTCTTAACCCTTTCCTTAGAATCCTCCACACAAACACCTTTAGCTCTTTTCTTTTCATAAGTTTCCACTTCTTGAGAAATTAGAGACATCTTAGTGCTCCTAATCAGGGGAGTGAACTTAAATAACATGAATATTAGAGCTTGATGTGCTACTGCCACCTTGTTATTACCCTTTAAGGCTCTCATAGAGTCCTCCAAGGAGTAGAGTAAGTAGAAGGGGAGACTAATAGTAAAAATTCCTTTTAAGTGATTTAGGAAGTGGTGGGACCTTACCAAATTGAATTTTGAGTGTAGGGTGATGTATAATGTCACTTGTATGCATACCTCCAGTGAAACCTCTGGGAGGTCCATTCTCCACAAAAAATTAGTGACCTCCTTAGACTTTTCTGTCGAGTTAAAGAATTTGGTCAGCCACTCATTTTTCATTGTTTTATCCTTGTAATACTTGAGATCCTGTACTACTAATCCAGTGGCTTATGTAATGGCTTATTCAGTAACTTCAATCCTCATGCCCCTTAAGATAACAACTCTTTCTTTTCAGGCCTTGGAAAACTCCTTTATAAGATTGGAGTCATGCCCAATGATTCTAAGCATAAATTGAGTGAGGTTCCCATTCTTTAAAATTACCTAAACAATAAGATTACTATTTTTAATTATAGAATAGGAGACAGGTTCGTCTTTTCTAATTCCTAGTTTGGGAACCTCATCTTCCAGGGAATCATGTTCTGATTTAGAATCCTTCTCTTTGTCTGCCATAGAATCATGATGAGGCAAATAATTAAAAAATAAAAAAAATGAGGATACTCACGAGAAAGGAAGTAGGTAAGTTATTGCATACAAAGCTCGAAGCCTCTGAAAAAGTCAAAAGTAATAAATGATCATCAAAAGTCAAAGGGGTAATGATTAGATAAAGTGTCTTGGAAATGATGACATGGTGAGGGGAAATGAGAGAGACAAAGGAGGTGGCAATGCACCAAGTGAAAGGGAAAATCATAATGAAGTGATACATGGGAGGGGGAAGAGAAGCGAGTTTCCATGAGGGAAGGAATGATGACAGGGAATGGATAATAAAAGTATTCCAATGGTGAGAGGTTTCACCCACTAACATTGATTGGGGGGTTCCAATGGGTAAGTTATTGAGACCACAAGGCGTTTGGGGGGAGGGTGAGACCTCTTATACGATTTTGGCATATAGGGAGTTGAGGACTTCCTAAACTAGAGCCCTAGGAACAATCTTTGTAGTCTCTTTAGAATTGACACATAATTTATTAGCAGATTCCAAAACAGTCATTATTAATATGTTTTCCAATAGATTTGAAAAATTCACACCACTAGTGGATCAAGTTATTTGTTATTATCTTTGCTTCATTACATTTTATTGAAATAATGACCACTTCTCCAAAATGCAATGAAATTATCTCTAATATATTTTTATTATGTAAAAAATACTTATAAATTATTGACTTCCATAAACATTCTTAAAATAATAGTCACAATTTCAAATAATAAGTGGCAACAATTTCATTTATAAAGAATAAAACTATGTTATCTTAAATGAACTAATGTCCACTAATTTATTTACCCAAAGAAACAAAATAAAAGATAATAATACTAAAATAAATCTTTAATGAACTAAAGGACATGATTTCTAATATAAACAATATAATTCTATTAATTTAAATGAACTAGTGATCGCTAGTTTCTTTACACAGTAAAAAAATACAAGAATTCAAGATCAAAATTTTAAAAATATTCAATCATGAATAAAGAGTGAATTCTCTATTACCATTGTCTAATTTTAATTTGTTTTACTTTATGTACTAATAGAAGTACAATTTCTAAATTTTATGGTAGTTTTATGAGTTAGGATTTGTTTATTATTTTCAAAAATTGTTTTGTTTAAAAGATCAAGCGGGTTTATTATTTTGATGCATTAGTGATCACTAATTATTTTGTAGTTAAAGTATAATCATACATTAATCAAAAAAATTTAAATTAGATAAATTTATTTGTTATTATCTTTGTTTTATTATGCGTTTATTTAAATAACATAACTACTTTCTTGAATACAAAGGAAATATGCATTTTAAAAAAATGGAAATAATAACTCCAATGCCATGTAGATAAAATGGTTATTAATATGCCACTAAGAGTTATTAGTTTTTGATAAGGCTTTTATTATTAGTGGCATTAACAAAAAAAATGGTTATTATTTTTAAACTAATTTTATTTGGTATTTTGGTGTAGACTTACATTTACAAGTTAATCATTAGTAATTTTTGTGATTTTTTTATAAGCTTAAAACTTGTATATTCATATCCAATAACATTCAAACTAACTTTTTTTTTCAGTTTTTAAAAATATTTCGCATCAAATTAATTTAAAAAGTGATGAAATTAGTACCCTTGAACATCAAATTACATATCAAAATGACATTATAAATGCTTTACAAATCTCTTTTATTGAGCAAATGCACACTATACGATCTTCTATTAATATTTTAAATATTAAATTTGTATCTTTTACACATGATACTAGTTCTCATGATGAAACTCATTGTGCTTATAAATACATTAAAACTTCTTTGAACATTTTTTTACCAACCCTGACTTAAAAATTATGAATTTTATGGGCTATTCAAGTGGTGGGCTTGGTAAGTATGAAGATGGTATTCTTAAAGCTATTTTACCTAATTCTAATGAAAATTGTAAAGGTCTTGGTTATCATACTTCAAATACTTCTAATGAAAATTAGGAATTGTATCGTCTTCCTCATCAAAATATTTATAAGACAACTTATTTTGATTATAATTCTTTTAATATTCATGCTTTGGTTAAAAATGATAAATCTTGTACACATTGTGGAGGGTATCGTATCTCTAAAAGTTATAAATTACACTCATATAAATCTTGCAGTAAATTCACTCATAACACTTTGCATTATTAGAAAATAACTAAATCTCTTACCTCTAAGATTAAAACTATTTGGATTCATAAGATTAATGAATTATATATAGACTTTGATGTGTCTTCATATGATATTTCTTCTATTAATTCACATTGGATATCAATTTCTAGCGACACATCTTCCTTGTCTTCATTTTGATTAAACTCAAAAAAATTTATGCATTCCTTTCTTTTTGTTGTAAAGGAAATATGCTTTTAACTAACTCCTTTTTTTATAAGTTTTGTAGTTTATAATAGAAGTTGTATTTTTTTCATTCTACCTTATTGTACATCTGGTTTTATTACATTATGTGTGTATATTATATTTTTGGCATATCAGTTATTTAACTTGAAAGATTGGTGTTAACTTTTTTATTTTACTGATTTTCATGGATAATTTCTTCTTCTTGTTGGTCTTTGTTCCATTACAGATCAACTACATTATTTGAAGATGATTTTTTAGAAATCATTGATGATCACACTTTCATCTTTGAAACTTTGGTGACATCTTCTCTTCTTATTTTATTTTCAAACTATTTAATTCTTTTTGAAGAAAGTTTCTATTAGAAAAAATATTATATAATTTTAATTCATTTCTTTATTTGTAAAAGGTTTTATCTACTTTTGTAATCACAAATTAAACTTAAAGAAGAGTGTTAGAAAATTAAATTTATTTAGATTCACTATAGGTTTATAAATTTATCTTAAGTCTTATGTGTGTGTGTATTTATTGTATTTATAAATACACTTTATTCTACTTTTATGAGGTGTCACTCAACACTACAGTTTACTTGTTGCATTTGGAGTTATTCTCACAAGTAACTCTCTCTCTATATGTCACACATATCCTCCTCACTTTTAAGAGGATTATAAACACTTGACACACATGTTGAATTTTACCCATTAACTCCTTATTCCTATTATCTCTATTTATTGAGCTCTTATCTTCCTCTTTTATTGCCTTTTGGTAGTTGTATAATCTTGATTTTAATCTTAATCTTGCATCCATTTGATGCTCTTTTGGATTAAATCCACTCTCTTTCACTCTTAGTTTCTTCTTGCTATGTACTTTAAGATTCATTGTTGCAAGACTTCTAATAAATTATGGAGTTTTTCTTCATTCACCGAATTTCCCACTTGACAAATCTCTTATCTCATATTTATGGTTTGCTCACTTTGTCAAGGTAACATTGTTTATTTAAATACTTGTATTTATTATTTTAAAAGTTATAATTCGATCTTTGATAATATTATTTCAATCTACATGTTTTATTTTAACAATATCAAATAGATTTCAACATTGAGTTCCTTTAACGGATTTACAAAATGAAAAATGAAAAAAGAAGCCAAAAAAATAAATCTAGTGGATTCAAGGTTCTCTTGAATGGCATTAACAATAATAAAGTAATTCAAAGAAAGGAAGCTAGTGGATTCAAGGTTCTCTTAAACACTACACATGATTCACAGTGGATTTATTTGATATTAATAAAAAGAAAAGATACTAGAATGAGAAAGGAAGTGGATTCAAGGTTCTATTATCCAAGTTTTTAGTCAGTCTACTTTTTAATTATGGAATAAAAATTTAAGAGTGAATAATTAAATACCTTTAGAATGCTAATCCTTTTGTTTCTTGAATATATTTTATTTTATTTTATTTTATTTTTAATCTTTTTATGATTCTTATCGCCAACTAGTTCTCTTTTTTTTGCTGACAATTTTATTTTAGTTTCTTCTATTTGCATAGTCCTCTATTATTGTTTGTAAATATTCAAATGTTTTATCATCAATTGGTTCTATTTGTTTCATCTCAGTGGCTTATTTCATAGTTTTTTTCTCAAAGGTTGTTATCTCAAAGATTCAAAAATCCTTTGCTTGTTTCAATTCATTTATTTCTTGACAATGTGTGCTTCTATACTGGTGATATCCCCTCACTAAATTATTATTGTTCTTATTATGATTTCAATGATTTTATTCTTTTGAGCAATGCCACTAAAATCCTCTCCCTTCCAATGGTGTTATCCCCATTATTTCTACAATTATAACAATTTGTGCTTCTGTATTGGTGATATCCCCTACTATTATTATTGTTCCTCTCTTACTTTCAATGATTTCATTCTCTAAACAATTCCACTAAAATCCTTTCCCTTCCACATGAAGTTTCCCCCCCATTTTTTCTACAATTACGTATCATAAAATAAAATATTTAGAATGTTATTTTCATTTTCTTTATTTTATGCTACTATTTTAAAATAAGTATTTTTTATTGGATTAATTTTTTTACAAACAAGTTTATTTTAAAAAAAACTCGTGGACAATATTCAAGGCTATAATTTTATTGATTTTTTTAGAATGTATTATTAAAATAACTTAGATAATAAATAAATAATAAAAAATTATCAATTGTTGACTATAGACTAATAAAATTAAAAATATTTTTATCCTTTCAAAAACTTATTTCTCCAATAGCATAAAAAGTGTTTTTAATCCACACTATATTTGAAGTAGAATATATGTATATGTATGTATTTAATTAAGACTATACAATTATTTATAGGATATTATTAATAAAATAAAAGTATGTATTGAGAAAAGGTTATTTAGTGCACTTATTATTTTTTAATTATTGGTAAACAAAAGTGTTTTTTGAATCAAGGGCCTAGCCCTGTACATGAATCCAAAATAAAAGTCCTAGAAGCCCAGATTTTTGAAAGAGAAAACAATAAGACAACACAGCCAAAAAACAACAACAAGATAAAAATAAAACCCTTTTAATTCATTTTCATTTCTCGATCTAAGGGTTATATTTAGATGTTACAGCTTGCCTCAACCTTAATTATTTTTACCCACAATAGTCCAATCTGCTCCTTTAGGATAAAGTGGAATGGAAAATTCTAATGAATATGTTGAATTCAACTCTTTCAATGGTGTCTGAGCTAAAGGATATCTTCTTGAATCTAGATCTCTCTATCCATTTCTTTCAATGAAACTATGTTTTCCTTGACAAGATGTGTGGTTTACGTCCTAGGTTCCTCTTGGGTCCAATCTAGATCATTCTTTGACTTATCCAAATTACTTTTAGAATCTATGCTTTTGCTATCATTTTCAACAAACCAATGCATAGGGGGGGCATCCTTCCACCAGGATACCCTTTTATTACATTTAAAAATGTTATAAGAATTGGCCACATGCCCTATTTCAAAATAATTTATGCATTTGAAAGATAAACTTTCATAATATGAATATGACTTCCATACCTGATCCTAAAATTTTAACTCTACAAGCTCAAGAAGATATTTGAAGACATCCAGATTTACCAAAATTTGAAAAATAATAGTATGATAGAGAGATTTGGAATCAATAAATAAAAATTTATCCAATGAATTTCCTATGGCTTTGAAACATAAATTTGTAGAAAACTATAATGGTAAATAAGGCAACCTCACCTAAAATAGTCTGACATTAAATGCCACAGTGTGTGGGTCAAAAGATAGAAAACATGACTTTAAGGTAAGAATGCTTTTGCCCCATGACCAAATGGGGTTATAAAACACCATTTTCATATCCTCTAAGAGGTAAAAATGGATAATAAATAAGCCTCTAGTACAGGGGAAACTTTACAAATTACCTTTCATCAATGGAAACCAGTTATCTTTAATCGATCCATTGAGGTCAGGGAGAGTGGGCCATATATTGGAGAAGTGGCACATCATTCTGGAGGTAGACAATTCCTCTTATCTCTCCAATAATTCTTTTAACTATTCTCCCTCAAAGGAAATTGAGGAATCAGCTTTGGCTAAGACTAAGGGTTTAAAACCCTTCTTCTTGTTTGTATATGAAATGACAACATAAGAGTGGTGTGTATCAGCCTCCATAAATGCACCCTTGGTTTCAAACCACCACCTTTAGAAAACCTAATATTTAAATTTGGCCCTTCAAAATCTTTCAAATTCAGAGATCAACCATCTATGGATAGATCTGAGTGAGTAGTTGTGCTATTAATTTTAGGGCTTCCCCCCTTATTTGCACCACAACATCCTCCCCTATTTTTATCGGTAGAACTAGTCCTCCAAAATTACATACCTTGAATCTATAATTTAGTCATCAGTTGCCAATCTGCTAGTTACTTCTCCATTCAACAACAATGTCACTATACTATTGACACTTACAAAGAAAAACTATCACTAGAAGAAACCCTATCACTCCTCTCCATCGTGAAATACCTTTTTATCTAGTGCATTTAAAGTTATGATAAATATAGTTCCCCTGTTTTATGTTATTATCTTGTTGTTATCTTTTATTTATTATGATATTTTTAAAATATCTTGTTTTGGAAACAAATTCTCTTAAGGTGAGAAACATGTAACTTGAGAAATTGTGTCCACTAATTCTACTTCTATAGTGTTTTATTCCTTATTTGTAATAGAAATATTTATAACAATGCATGAAGAGCCATGATGCAATATAAACATCCACTAATTTGTGTTGTGGTGTCTTTTTACAATTGATTCTATAGTACATTTTAAAGCATTTTGGAAGTAATTATACTGATTTTCACTCATGAATTATTTTTCTTTGAATTTTTCATCCAGTACCAAATATCATTGGAATTTTTGTTGACCCACAAATTTTATATCCATCATATGTTGTTTTGTCTTTTCAGTGTATGGAATTACACATTCACAATTAGCACCCATGAATTTTATAGCTTTTAAATATTTATCTCCTTAGATGCATTTCAACATCATTATGTATTTTATCAACAAAAATTAGTTAAATTCAAAGGTAAATGTTTTAGTTTTACATATTTATGTATAATGTGTCAATGCTTATCTTGACAACCAACATATATGTGGTTTATTCTTTTACATTATATTGAAAATTAATAGCCATTGATTATAGATTAAGATATAGGGAAATTTTAAATTATAGATTATTTTTAATAAACTAAAATATTCATTTAAAATTAGCATATGAGTATTAATTTTTATTTTGGAACTATACAAAAAAAATTATGTAAATTATCTATCTACTTAAATATGAATTCAATAAATGTGTGTAATTCACCAAGGATCATTTTAAGGTTGCCTACATATCTACAATTATTTTTTGTTGGCATTTAGAATAAGGGATATATATTTATCTTATCTTAAAATTGATTGATAATTATTGGACGTTATTTATAGAGTACTTTTCTATTTTATCAAGGTAACAAATTTTGCTTTTACAAACCATGTAGAAAATTTTATTAAAATTGTATAAAAAAACCAAATATCCAAAAATTATTGTGAAGTGATATATAGTCTATATTGTTGACAATAATTTTGGTTTTTTTTAATGTGATTATAATATTTTTATGCATGTTCATAACAAAAAAAAAAAAAACCACTATTGAATAGTTCTATGTTCTTTAAAAAATAAAATGCAGATGTTAATTCTGAATATGATAAAAAATCATAGTTAATGCATTTATTTTAGATTTAATTTATTTGAGTAATAATATTAATAGATTATAGGTTATTATACAATGTTTACCTACTATTTTTGAAATCCTTTCAATTATCAAAGGCTTCATGGGACTTTTGTTGAGATGATTAATAAACAAAAATTCATGTTTGTTGCTCAATTACATATATAGAGAATAAAAAAATGTGTAATTAATGTGCACCTATTTTAGGTTTTCTTGTATATCTACAATGCACTTCATTTATTAATGTGAAGTAGGGTTTTTGTATTTCTCTAATCTTATAATTGATTATAAATTAGAAGACTTTATTTTTTATGAAGATACCATTTTGTTTTAAAACTATACATAAAATATATTCCATTATTTATTTACAAATATCGAGAATCCATCATTATTTATAATGGGTTGCCTACATATCTACAATATTTTAGTTTGCATTGAGAATTAGAGCATATATAGGTTCTTATCTTATAATTGGTTTATAAATATCACATGCATTTTCTAGAGTACTTTATGTTTCTAAATTATTTTAGTGAAATCATTTTAGTGATCTCTCATTTTATAAATACATTCTACATGGTTCCCATAAAACATACAACACAATACTTCTAAGTAATCTAATGAATTGTATGTAATTCTAGGTAATTGTCTAGTGACAACCTTGAGTTCATGAAATGCTTTAAGGGAATTTGTTATTTTGATATATATGTTTTATACTTAGGAAACTTAAAACTTGGAATATCTCCATCATATGTGCATAACTGTATATTTTGGGTTGCCAAAAATTTCAAATCATGCAACACAAAATATCATAAAAAAGAATTAAAAATTAAAAATGTAAATTTTTTCTCACAATATCTTTAACATTTATGAATGCAATACAACCTTTTTTATTTTGAAATGGGTATTTTATGGAACCTTTTGCCTACACAAAACCCTTTCTACTATAAAAAATAAAAACCCTTGAAAAAAATAGTTGAATGTTTAACACAATATAAGATATGCAAAAATAGGGTTGAATCCCCCATTATTTGGGCCAAGGGAATTAAGGGGTGAGAAAAAGGTTGCTCAAAAATAGTTTTATCCATCTTAGGTTGGCCCCTTGGTGGTATTTTTAAAGATAAATTTTTATGGGGCTTCATGTAGCAACCTAGGCACTTATGGAACTAGATACATTATCAAAGACTATACATAGTCACTTATTCAAGTTGATTCTATCAAATTGCATGATGGAACTAATAATGAGAGTAAAGCTCATGCCTTGGTATCTAGAATCCTTATGGACAATAAATGTAGAATTTAAAACTTAATTATTGAAGGGGACTACTTATTAATCATCAATATGATTCAAAATTAGGGTTTGGGTAATTGGAGATTGGAAACTATTCTTCTCCAAATCTAGGAGGTTTGAGAGGATTTTGAGTATTGGCAAGGTTTGCATTACTTTAAGAAAGTAAATAGTGTGTAAGACTTCCATGTTAATAATGGAAATTAACAACAAGATCATATAAGGGTGAATAATGTCTTCATTGATTGGCCAAGGATGAAATAACGCTGGGCTACAAATCATCTAGTTAAATCCCAACCCAAGCCTAAAGATAGGATTATTTATTAGTATAATAGTGTAATGTTTTTAATATTTTTTTGGATTTGTAATCATTCTCACTAATAACCATAGAATGATGTTGCACATTCTTTATTTTCTCTCCTATGGTCATTGGAATATGTGTGGCGTTGAAAATGATAAGATGATGTGGTGGTATGATTGAAACATCCAATATTTCTAATTGCTTGAGCTTGCATTTAATATGATTGGCATATCACATGGAGGAATGAGCATGAAAATATTTTAAGAGTTGGCCATTTTTCATTTATTCCTCTACTCTTATCTTAGGTAGTGCATGGAAGGCTCTCATTTTTATAGGTTTCTCATTTCATGTTCTTCTCCCTGGAAAACATATGGCCCTCAACATTGTTTTCATAGTTATTTTGTATGGGCATCATAGGGAAATGTGTTTCAAATCAGTTATTTTTAAACATAAATTGAACAATATCTTCTTCATCCAAATAAGAAAGGTTCTATAGGATATCAAATCCATCCTGGGTGTTGATTATCTTGAGACAGATTTTATTAGGTGAATTTGGAGGTTTCCTCCATGTTTGTAACAAACCTGCATGGTTTCACAGAGGTTCTTTTAGTTGCTAAGATATATATTTTTAAATGGAACATCATGAAGGTTTGGTTAAATTGGAGGATATTTTTGATAATGAGTCACTAGATATATTCTAATTATAGATCAATATGTCAAGGGTCTAGTGCCCGCAACATCCTTCAGGTAGTTTGAATCATGATTATCGACTAGTTATAGTTATGGTAGATATGGAGAAGTCTTTGGATGCAAGAATGAGTCTGGTCAGTGCAATGAAGACCATTGTAAATACTTATATGGAATCTCTAGTAAAACCAATTCTCCTATCTCACCATTTAATAAAGAATAATGTGGTATAGTTGGTGGCCAATAACTATATAAAGTCAATCTAATGATAGCTAGGTTGTGATGTGTTTTGTCTTGGGTTGTGTGAAATTTTTGTATATATATATATATATATAATGAAAGAGTTTATAATCTTTTGGGATAATATGGTTGAAAATATATGATACCTTTTTAAGGAGTTGATATTCATTTTATCCATGTGAGTCAAGTAAAGTATTTATCACCATGCAAAATATATGACCATGTATTTTGGGTTGTCATAAAAATGTAATTGAGATAACACATAACAACATAAGAAATAATAAACATCTTAAAAGATCCCAATTTTTTTCATGATATCTTAACATTTATCAATCAAATACAACCTTTTTTCTTTTGAAATGGATATTTTACAAAAAATTAATAGAGAACCATGATACCTGGTTAGACATCCATATAATATTTTAATTGAATATACCTCCACCACACTTAGATCCTAAAAATACAAAACCCTCAAATAAATATTGGTTATTTAACACTGTTTATTATTCTATTTAATTTAATAATAAAATGCTAAGAACAAATGAACTTAAAAATTGATTTATATCTATAGAATATATAGATACGAATATGAAATACAATAATTTATAAATAATCTATAAATATTAAACTGACAATAAAATATGCAAACCTAGTTCAAAATTATTTTATGTTGATTGTGCAGGCTAACTATGGTTGAAAACTAGTTAAAATGACTCCTGAACTATGTCACAATTGAAAACATAATTTTAAAATGTGCTGGGATAAGGCCAAAATAAGAGGATAGGTATGTATTTTGGCCTTAAATATTGATTATGATTATGTCTTAATTGGTTATATGACTAATTTTATGATTTGGGTGCATGCATTTGTTTGTGATGACTTTTTAATTGACTGTGTCTGATTTACTATGCGAAATACCTACAAAATTAAAACCCTAGCTCTTGTACCATAAACTCAATATAAATAGAATAAAAAGGGAGAATCGATCAAGGAGAATAGTTGAGATATCCTCACAAAATCCTATGTAATATGAGTGTTTCCTATATAGGCCAAAATAGTCTCAGGCTAAAGTAGTTTTCCCTCCTAGAGTGAGTGTGTAAATTTTGATAATATGAATGAAACTAGATATATTGATTTCAATGCTTAAAAATGATTTCTCTTAAATTTTAATAAAATGACTTCAGAATTGACCTATGACTATTCAAATAAATAAGAATTAGAAAAAAAAGTGCTCTTTTATTCAATGTGCAGTAGTATTTCCAAGTGATTAATTTGATATGTTTAGAGAAGCCTTGATGTGCTTATGTAGAAAAATATTTGAAATATTTCCACTAACCAACCTTACTAAAAAAGTGTAGGAGAGGTAATATGAAACATATCAAATTTAAAAAGTTACTGTTGAAGTTTGGGGACAAGGCGACACTTGACCCTGTCTACCTAGTGTGGTCTTATCTGAGTAGGATAAAGACTATTAAGATTTAGGTAAAAAGGGTCTATAATTAGAATAGGTATGCTTTAATGATGCTTATAATAGTTAAAATGAAATATATGGAATAATTAATGCTCTCATATATCTTTCAAGCTAACCGAGTGGTGAATAAATAAAGTAGGGTAAGGATGTCAAGACTAAACATTGCGAAGCACTTAGTGATTAAATTTGAGTGTATACTCTCTCTCTCTCTCTCTCTCTCTCTCTCTCTCTCTCTCTCTCTCTCTCTGCCACAATATGACCTTGTCTACCTAATTCAATATTATATGAGTAGGATAAAGACTATTAATATTTAGTTAAAAAAGATATATAAGTAGAATAGGGATGCCTAAATTATGTTTATAATAATTTAAATGAAAAATATATGAAATAATTAATGCTCTCATAGATCTTACAAGTTAACAAAATGGTGACTAGAATAATTAGATAAGGATGTTAAGATTAAACATTGTCAATCACTTAATGATTAAATTTAAGTGTCTACATTTCCTCTCACTTTATTATAGTGATGTATTTAATTGAAATTAATATATTGAAGGAGATGGGTTTGATTGTGCAAAATTCTTCAATGTAAAATATCAATAATGCCATTAAAAGTAGTTATTGCCCATATTTGAAAATATTTAAAATCTAAAACTTGAAAATTTTAATTTAAAAAGAGATTGAAGAAAGTATACATTTGAAGTGTATGTAATCTAGCTGCTCTATAATTTTAAAGTGGAAAAGTATGTGACCCCTTGTTGAGGCATTTATAAAAATGTTGAATTTGTGATGAATTGAAAGTGATCAAGTCTCATTTTGAAAACCAATGAAAACCCTTGAGTTAGAAAGATTGTATGCCCCAAATCTAATTTAAGTATGTAAAGTACTAGGTAAAACAAGTGAAGGTTGAAACCACCAAATATGGCTTATTACAATGGAATCACCAAATGTGGCTCAAACAATGGAAAAAGTGAAACCATAGATATTGAGTGTCACTAGAATCTAACATGGTCCTATTTAAAAATCAAGATGAATCACACCAATATAGACGAATCTAGATTTATTTAAAAATTTTCACTTAGAAAATTTGAAATTTAAACTTTGGAATTTGAAAATGCCATGTAAAAATATGAACATGAATGAATATCATGCCCTCACATCTATTCATAATTGATATTTAATGCCAACCAAATTTTTAACTATTTTAAACTCACAAATTTTAACTATAGTAATGAATACACATACTTGCCATATGACCCCATAATCTTAAAATGATGAACCATTTTGAAAATTTAAAATTGTATTATTTCATAAATTTAAAAATTATTTCTCATGAGCCTTGAACTCTCACATCTAGCCCATTGTGATGCCCCCCTTTTGAGATGAGAGACATAGCCTCCAAGTTAGTTATTTTAAAATAAATCATGTGTGAAAGATATAATCATGTACTGGCATTTTGAATATTTGAAAGGATTACATCATATCATTGAAGCAAATAAGGAACATGTGCATGATATGTATCATGGAACCAAAGTAATACTAGAGAATATAAATAATGTATGATATAAATTATGGCAACATAATAACAATAAATGAACATATAAGTAATGCCACACAACACCATACAATTTTTATACAATGTCACACATAAGGGCCAAAATATACATACAAGGGACATGTAAATGTTACATAAACACACAAGTCCAAGGGCCTTACACAAATGACATGATGATGTCATAAAAGTAATAACATGTATATATTGTACACATAAGTCCAAAGGCTACACAAAATAAGCAATCAAATCCTAAATTGTCATGTAGTAAAGTAATAATGTTGAAAATAAGCATGGATCAAATAATGTTAGTTTATATTAACCATATGTATGAATGCCATTGTTAGAAAATAACATATCCATGTAACACAATGTAAAATATGAGTTATAGAAAAACATCTCAACATGGTAGAGAGGTTGTAGATAGATAATTTTTTTTGAAGTGTTCATAGATAATGAAGAGATGACTCCATCTTAACAAGGTTTTTGGGTACTAAGGGAAGCCTCACATTGAAAAACCATGTAATAGTACGTCTTGCATCACACTCACATACCTCATAAAAAAATATTGTGTATTGAAAATTTAAATATGCTATCTAATTAACATAAAATATATAAAATATGTAAAGATGTAAGCTATCAATATTTGAAAATATTTTTAGGTCCTAATTTTGAATTGTTTAAAATTTTTTGAATTTTTCGACATATATGATTTTTTAATTATTTTTTTAATTTTTTTGATTTTTTGAAATATTTTAATTTTAAAATATTTGAAAATGTTCTAAGAAATAGGGACTATAAAATATAATAATTAATAAATATTCAAACAATCATAAAAATGTGTTAAAGCATAGTGTGGCAAGAAGGAGGTAAGGAAAATGCCCCCATGTATGTGTAAAGAAGTCATAATGATGTAGCAAAAATGTTTGATATATAAAAGGTTGCATATTCCACCTAAATGGTAAAACATGTATATGTGATCATGGATATTGTAAGAGTAGATAAATGTGATCATGTAGGTGCAATGAAATCTAAACTATGATAGTTATGCCATAGTTTATGTGCACTAAAATATTTTTAAGATAATTATTTTGGATTGATTGAATCAATTTGAAAATACAAATAATCAAGTGCCCAAAGTAAAAATGAATCCAAGGGATATAATAATGATTAAAATTTTGGATAAAATAAGTTTAAATTAATTAAATAAAATAACCAATTATATCTGTAATGGAAGGAGTGACTGTAATTTTTATATTGGTTAGTTAATTCAAATGGGTTCTTGGAATTTTTACCACTTGATTATCATGAATATATTTGATACATTTATATATTGTATAAGGTATTTATCTATTTTTTAATCCAAATTCATCTTAATATCATATAAAAGACCCATAATCTTGGTAGAACTAAAAATGGAGTGGACACTATGAGAGGTCCCACTTGTAAGGGTATCACTATGTGCCCAAGGGCATCATGTGTATGACCATAAAATGTGTTTAAAACTCTATAAATATCATATAAATCTTGATTTGTATAACAAACAAAGTATAGGATTTATAATGCATACATTTTTTCTTGATCCATTATCTATCATAACACTATGTATGAATTATTAATCAACATATGCTCGAATAAAGAGTGCATTCTATCTAAATCATTATAAAAAACTTCACTATCATAAAATGTGATGTTTTTTTGATTTTAATTTTACCAATAATTCTATAATTTGGATTCCCATATGTATAAAAAAGAGGATGAGAATTATATGCTTAACACATCAGAAGTATCCTTATTTATTTCTTCATGATTTGGAAAAATATCATTATAAATTTTGAGCTTTGAATTATCATTTTCTTGTGGCTTAGCCTTTTCAATAGGTGTACTAATTTTAATAATATTATCATCAATTAAATCTTGAATCTTGTGTTTAATATTGAAACATCTATTTATGGAATGTCCAATACATCGATGATAGTTACAATATGTGTTGCCCTCAAAATTTTGATTTTGGTCTAGACATATCCACTTCCATTGGTGGAGCAAGAGAGATGAGATTTGAATTTAAGTAGTTTTTGAAACAATAAATGTGGAGGTGATGGAAACCTTGAAAAGAGCCTCCTTAGTGGAGCTTTTAATTGAAGCCTTTACATTGGTTTTGAAATAAAATTAACTAGAAATTTAGCTTGACTATTGCTTTCATTGGGATTGCTCTTATAGTTTGAATGGATTTAAAATTTGAAATTTAAAGTAGAAAGAGCATTTTATAAATCTTGAACTTGTTCAAGGTAATAAATTTTACCTTATTTGAATATATTATGTAATTCATCAAAATATTTTCACTTATCAAACATAATTTAATCTGGACGTGGAGAGAGAAAAAGTTGAGTGAAAATATCTCAAAGCCAATTATCAACCATTTGAATTGTTATTTTACTAGCATAGTCTTGTATCTTAAAACATATTCACTAATCATTTCATTAGACCTTTTTTTGATATTTTTAATTTGAGCATGTGATAGATTTTAACCAATGTTAATGGAAAAAGTGTGTTAAAAACTATTTTACAAAGGATTGAAATCCTTTACTGATTGAAGAGGAAGATTATAAAACCATCTAACAACATATTATTTGAGACTTTTTGGAAAGAGTTTTCTCAATAATTTATCATTAATTTCATAGTATAGACAAGCTATAAACCACCTTTGCCTTCATATAAGGGAAGCTTAAGAGCCAAAAATATAACTAGTAATGGATAAGATGTAATTAAAGTTGACAAAGGGTTATGTAACAAGGAACATGAGTCCATGGAGGGGATATAATGAGGAATATTTTGCATAATTTGAGATAGATTTTCCTATAAGAAAAAAAAATTTATACTCAAAATTAGTATTTATATAGATGATTGGAGGAGTATAAGTAGCCTAAGTAGGCATAGGCATGTATATGCGTTGGAAACCAAGTGACGTTACCAAACCAAGGGATGAAGTTATGGAAGTAACTAGAGGTTTATAAATATGAATGTATGCAATAATAAAATTGGAAATCTTAGGAGTAGGGGATTTGACAACCTAAAAAGACAAATATTATTGTGAAGAGATGTCCAATTTAGCATGATGGTTAGTTTTTGATGCTATAAGTAGATTAATGATATTTTTCACCTCTTGGGGTTCTCTTAAATACCTTGAAAAATTTTACATAATTCTTGAACTTGATTTTGATCCATTCTATTAAGATTTTATAGATCAATATGAGTTTTATGTTCATAGATATCTTCATTGTTTTTAGTATCAAAATCAATATGGATTTCAACTTCATTAGACCAAGGAGTTTAAATAGGAGCATTAATATTTTCAGAAAAATCATGACTTGCCATTGTAAAATAAACAAAAGGAAACTAAATATATGAAAAAAAGAAAACCATTTAATCTAGAACTGTGCTTTAGAGGCATAAAATATAATATGAATCGATCAAAGCTAATGGATATGAATATAGTACATGCAAAAATCAAGGAATAATAGATGATCTAGACAAGGGTTTGAATAATTTTGTGGGCTCTCAAATATACTTTCTCATTTATAATATATTTTCAACTCAATGTTTTAGAGCAATAATTAAGAGGAAAATCCATACCTATAGGCCACTATCCTATCTTTGAGGGTACAATGATAATAAATTCCTTGGGTTATATACTCCTCTTAAGTGCATCAAAAATCAAAAGGTTAAAAGAGGCTTCTTATGGTGTAAAGTAGGGACAATAGGAATTTTTGATATACGTGAAGTAATTAGAAACTAAACTCTATGTTTATTATTATACAATGGCTTGAGTATTGGGGAAGTAACCCTCACACTATAGTGTCTATAAAACTAGATCATGGCTTAGCCTATAATGACAATCACTAAGTAGTTTAAAAACTGCTAGAACATATTTTTCTAAAAAACGTTACAATTAAATATAAAATAAAATAGAAAGATTTTTATGTATAGAGATTTAAAAAATTCAAACCAAGGTCGAAAGAAAGATATTTAGTGTCAAATTATATCTAAATTGTCACAAAATTTTATTCAATGTCAGATAAAAATACAAGATCAAAGAAGATTAACTCGTGGTTTCTGATTTATATCCAAGTTTTAAGGTTGTTTTCTTTCATTATCATAAATTTAAAGACATTTTTATGAAATTATAAGACAAATAAAATAAACAAAAAACATTGTTTAAATAAAATTATGGGTTCATTAGAATTTTTAATATTCTTTTTCATTTAACAATAAAATGTCGAGAATGAATAAATTGTTGAAAAGTGATTTAGATCTATAGAATATAAAATAGAATAATTTATAAAATTTTAAATGAGCTATAAATAGTAAATTGAAAAGCAAACATGTAAACCTAGCTCAAAATAATTTTATGTTGATTGTGGATGAAAAATAGTTGAAATGACCCTTGAACTATGTCATAACTCAAAATAAAATTTCAAACTATGTTGGGATAAGGCTGCACTAGAAGAATAAAGATTCATTGCAACCTTATTTGTTATCTATGGTTGCATCCCGATTGACTATGCAACTAATTTTATGATCTATGTGTTTGAGCCTATTTGTGATGGCTTTTATATTGATTATGTCTTAATTTATCACATAAAATACTTATAAAATAAAAACCCTAGATCTTACATAATAAACTAAAAATAAATAAAATATAAGTGGGGGAATCAGGTAAGGAGAATAATTGAGCTATCATCAAAAAATCTTATGTAATCTATGTGTTGCCTTTATATCCCAAAAGGGCTTTATGTTGATGTATTTATCCCTCTTAGAGCGAGTATGTGAGTATTGATATTTTATGTATGAATGCAACTAGATAGATTGATTTGAAAGCTTAACAATGAATGACCTTGAGATATAATAAAATGAATTCAAAATTGGCATATGAATATTAAAAAAAAGCATAATTGAAATTAGAAGGAATAGTGCTCTTTTGTTCAGTGTGTAATATTATTTTGAAGTAATTGTTAGATATGTTTGGAGAGGCCTTAATGTGCTTAAATAGAGATATATTTTAAATATATCCATTAACTAACCTTAATAAAAATCATGAGAGGGATAAGAAGAAATATCTCAAATTTAAAAAGTTATCATTGAAGCACAGGGGGCAAGGCCACACTAGTGAATGAGGTTGCACTGTAGCCTTATATTTATAGTGTGGTCTTATCCTGAAAGGAAATAGACTATTAGGATCTAACTGATAGGATTTTATAAATATAATATGGATGCTTGAATGATGTTTCTAGTAATTTAAAGGTAGTAAATGAAATACCAAGTTCTATTGTAGAGATTACAAGTTAATAGAATAATGAATAGACCAAATAGGGTAAGGACGTCAAGTACTTAGTGATTAAATTTTAGTGTCTATAAACATAATATAAGATATGTAAAGCTAAGATTTCTACAAGTTGAATAATTTGAGTGAAGAGCTTAGAGATAAGACCTAACTGTCTACTGAGAACTAATTTGAATGTTATCAGGGTGGTGATCTTTTTTGGCTTGGGATATATAAAGTTTTATGACAAAATTTTATAAGGTTTGGGATATATATATATATAATGTGAAATGTAAAATATGAAGAATGATAAATGGAATATGAAATACAAAATAATTATTTAATCTAATTTTGGGATAATATTGTTTAGAATTAACACATGCCTTTTCAAGTAGTTATTATTCATTTTAACCACATGAATCGACTAAAGAATTTATGACCATGAAAATTACATGACTTTGTATTTTGGGTTGCCATAAAAATGTGTATTAGATAACATATAAAAACATAAGAAAAAATCAAAGACTGATGAGGAAAAAGATGCGTTTGGGTCTAATTTGAAGGATCCAGAGTATAAAATGTTTGTTAGTAATTCTCTTAACTTAGAAGAACATTTTTAGGACCCTTTGCAACAAGAGATTCCAATTGATAAGGAGGAGAATATGCGGGTTGAATATCTTGGTAATGTCGATGTTAGATGGAAAAAGAAGGCATTGGATTTTGGTGAGGTGGATTATCAAGACAAATTCAAAACTTTAGCCAATGATGTGGACCTTCACAAAAGTAACCTTGAGTGGATAATGAAGGAATGTGATGGTATTAAGGATTCCATAAATCAGATAAATATTATTTATAGTGGTATCATGAGTGAGGCTAGTTTAGTGAAGGATACATGGGATGGTGAGAATGCTTTTTGTAAACTCTTGTTATTGGAAGAGCAAGTTTTTAATTTAGAAAGGGATAAGTTGCAGATATAAGAGAAAATTTTCTAGATCAACAAATTTACTATTAAAAACTACATATATAACATCAATGCGTTGAATGAGTTCAACAGATTTGGGAGAGATTATCAAAGCAATATGAATTCAAGAAAAAGGATACAAGGATAGGACAAGGGCAAGCAATTAGAGCCAGAGGTAGGAGGTGTTGGTGATCTGGAGAAAATTATTAATGAGTTAGCACATGAGTGGAATAAAATAGTTATTGCACTTTATGTTTAGGTTTGAGTTGTCTATTGATCCTTGTGTTTTTATTTCATATTTTGATTTCTAATATTTAATTATTGTTGATTTTTTGTTGTTTAACAACATTTTGTTAGACCATGTTGTTTCTTATTTATTATTTAGGATTTTTTTAAATTTTTGATTGCTACTTAAAGGGAAGGGACCCTTTAAAACCCTCACTTTACTTTTGTAAAAAACAACATAAGAAAGAATAATCACATTAACATATCACAATAGATTTAGCCCAATTCATATTTTTATCATTCAAACAAGGAACATATCTTTCTACACCATTGATTAAATGATTTTTAATGAAATGTTATATCATGTAATATATATGTCGAATGACTTACACGGTACCAAAAAACATTGAAATTATAATTTAATAAATGAAAAAATATATTTTAGGCTATCCTTTTCCTAAAAAAAGGTCAGATGCCTATTCTAAAAAAGTTGGGAAGATCATTGTGAAAAAATAGTATAATTCTTGAGAATAAATTTTATTTCCACATTTTTCTAGGCCTATTTTTTGGTTGCATGTGTATGCATAATGCGTTTTTTTGTGAATTGGTAATCAAGGCTTCATGTAATTCTCAATTTCAACATCAAATGAAAATTTTATATCTAAACACAATTTTTAGTATGGGTGGTGTTTAACACTTTTTGGAGTTAAGGTAGGGGGAATAGCCCAATAATTTATGGAATCAACTATTATAAATAAGGAAAATTAAATAATTTTGATTTAAAATATTTTGATAAAAATATTAAATCTTAGAATATGCTACACTAAAAAAAATATAATGCCAAATAATATTCTTAAAATAATAATTCAAAGGAGACATAACTTAAAAAAATGTTGGAAAAGATTGAATTAAATAATGAATAAACAATAAAAAATAAAGAACGATGTTACCTTGAAGTGAGCACAAACCACAATGTTGAGGTAGATGTGATAGGTGGGTAAACTATCATACGGATAAAAATCCCACACTAGTATTAAAAGCTTGCAAAAAGAATCTCCAATTATAATAGCATGAAAAAGCTAGAATAAGATTGGCCTTAGGCCAAGAGAGTAATAAGAGTGCCAAAGTAAGACTAGATCAATAAGAGTGTTGTGATATTCTAGTCAAAATTCGAGAAGAAGGGGATAGGAAAGCTCCTTATAAAGAGATAAGAGAGAAAATGAGCTAGAAGTGCAAGCTACAGTATGTGTGCCATGTGTCTCTAATCCTATTAAAAGTGGGGAGGATGTGTGTGCCATGTAGGGGGAGAGTGTTATAACCTTGCCATTTGATAATTTACATAACTATTTAAATATTACTACATGTATAACTAATTCTACATTACTTTTATCTAACTAGTACAATGTTGATAGACTTTGATATAATGATGTTTTGATTGCAGGTTGATAGACATGGTTATGTTTTAATTATTTAATTAGATGATATATGAAATAATTGATGTAATTAATATTTTATTATAGTTCTGTATCATATTGTTTATTCATAATTTAGGTGCTACTGATGTTATATTTGGTGGTTATAGGTACCCAACATGAGCTAGGCTAGGTGACAATTTTGACAACTGGGAAGATGAAGTGATTCTTGAGTAGTTAGATGAGTTTCAACATGTGTGTGTGTGTGTGTATTAGTTTCATTTATATACTATTGGACAATTGTGTTATTTTATGTGTTGTGTTGTCATGTCTTGTTTTCTTTCATGTCTCAAGTCAAATTATGAATTGTATTATTTCATGTTTGATTTAATGTCAGTTGGTTTTATTTTAGTTTATGTAACGACCTTGATTCTGACCCCTTTCCTCCCCCACCATGAACTCACCACCCATGACCTTTCCTTGGTCTAACCATTCAGGATGGTGACTAGGACATGTTTGTAGACTCATCTAAACCCCCTCCATATGACCCCCATAAGGAATATTATGTTAATTAATTGAAAGGGATGTGGATAAACCCATATATTATTTGGGATTTAAATTATTTATTATTTTGGTGGATTTTTATAGATTCTTTGCATTAATGTTTGATGGCACATTTTGATGACCTTAGGGGATGTGGTCGATGATTTTGAGGGGATTTTCTCTCCTTAGAATTCAATGCAAAAATTGAATGAGGTATGGGTAGATGGATGGAGGTTGGGGAAGTAGATGGTTGGTGGTGGGTGAGAGGATGAATGTGAAAAAATCAAGGTAAAGGAGAATGAGAAAAAGATACACAGGGGTTTTCTTTGGCTTTGGTTCTTTTGGGGGATGCACAAACTTGTGTAGAAGGGATGGTTCACTCTTAGTTCAATTGGTTGTTTTCAACTTGTAACTGATAGGTAAGTCAAAAATTATATTTATGTTCCTAGTTGTGTTGATTCAAAATATTAGTTGAACATAGAGTCGATATATACTTTGCATGAAGTCATGAGACTTCATTTCAAGTATCTAGTGCTTGGGAAGATAAAATATTCTCTCTTTGCATAAAACCCTATGGCTACATAATATGTTATTCTTCATTTAGATAACCTTTATGTGTATGAAATTTGGACACAGTATCCTTGTTATGTATAATAACCTGGGTTATAATTTTGTTGAATGAATCGATCTGACATTTATTTTCCCTCTTCCTTGCATTAAAAATTTAATCAATACCTCACTATATTTTATTTTATATGGATAATTTTAGTCTTTTTACAACCTAAGTTACCATACCCTATTATTCTTGTATGAAACATTATGTGGGTTTTACTTGTTTAATGAATGTTTTGTTGAATCTATTTGGGGGTTTGGATGGTTTTTGAAGCTGAATATGGGATATATATGGGGTTGCTGAATTGATTTAATGATTTTAGTTTAAATGTTGAAGATGGTTTCAAAATTTTAGTATCTATATTTTATTACTTAAGATTTTCCTGTATGTTTTATAAACCTAACTTGGCCTGTGTAGGGTTGTGGACGAAGCCCTGGGAATTTTTTTTGCCAAGCCTGAATAAGTGCATTGACCCTTAATAAAATCATTGGTTGAGGTTTGTTTTAAAATTATTAAAATTGATATAAATATGTTGGGGTTCATTATGAGGTTGTAGGACCTCACGATGAACCCACAAATCATCATATTGATTTTTACGTTGCCTTTTATTTGTCATATAGACTTTGATTTATTGTTTGAACTCATTATTAATTAGTTTGGAAATGATGGGAATGGATAGAAGTTAGGGTTTTTCATGTATGTGCAACATTGATCCATTATAAAAATGTTATTTTTTATCCTTAAATTATGTAGTTGTATTTTTAATAACTATGGCCTTTGTATTGGCACTTTGATTTCTTATAAGGTGAGAGTTGACTGGTTATGTGTTGACTATTTACATTGTGCTGGTTATGCATTTGTATTGTGTTATTCCATTAGTTATTGATGTATTAATTATTTTTTTGATCTATGTTGTTATTGGAATATTAATCCCTTGACTTGACTTAAATATCTGACCTTATAACTATGGGCTTATTGGCATGAAGTGCGGGTTGGTAGTTGGGAAGTCCAATGCCTAAGCCTACACTTGGAATATTTTTAAGTATGTAAATAGTGATTGTGATGGACTTGGATTTAGTTTATAAATATATTTTTATGAATTTTAAACCTACGTACAAATGGATTATCCCCACTTTTAATTTGTAGTGATGTCATTCACATGGTTTATTTCTATTTTGGTTTTAGATGATGTACCTATTGGTCACTTGTCTATTGGTATATTTTTGCTATTGTGTTGAGTCTTCTAATGGCTTAAGGATACCTAAATTGATTTTAATTCCTTCCTAGCACTAGTTTTCAAAACCTACCATCTAGCTGATGGATGGAGTGGTAAGGGCCATCGATGGTTAGACTCATAGGACTGATTAAGAGGGCTTGTTTTGTCATAATCATATGCTGCTCATACTCCTAGATGATCTCTAGGATAGGCATAATGAATATGATAAACATTATGGTATAATTTATTTCATATGTTCCTTTTCAACATTAAATTATATTGGTATTTCCATATGGTATGCATAATGAATAAAGTTGTAATTCAGTTACATTTAGTAACATTGAGTAGTTTTACCTTGTAATCATTATATGTCAACTATTGCCTCTTTCGTAATGTCTTATGATTTAAGTGGAGTAAAGGGTTTATACAATGTTTGACATAAGGTATTGAAGCTAAAATCCCTTTTATATCTTTATGAATTGAATCACTAGTTATTATCTACTAGTTACTACTTTGGTTATTCAGATTGTAAGGTTTTATTGAATCCTTTTAAATCTATGAGCTGCTCATTATACCTTATCTGGTAAATATAGAGGTGGTCACAAGTTGTATCATTTATCTTTAATTATATTGAGTCATTTTATGTTTAATAAATTGAAAACAACATGAGATTATATAAATATGGAACTATCATAATTTATAAGGTTTTAAGGAGTAAGTTTAATTTAGTTATATTTCAATTTAATAATGGGTGAATTGTGAGTTAAGATGAACAAGGCAAAGGTGAAATGATTCTTGAGCTAAAGAGGAGGATATTTACCCTCAATTTGTAGCACCAATTTAGCTACCTATATTGCTCCAAATTTCACTCATTTTATATGATTATACTCTCTTATGGATAGTAATAAATTATGTTATATGCTTAAGGAATCCTTGTATAAGTCTACATTAGTTTTAATCAGCTTGTTGGTTATTACATTTATGATTATCATCTTAGATAGTATATATGATAATTTATAATAGCATTAGACCTTAGTTCTCACCCTATAAACCTGTTATAACTGAATGGTAACATAGGGGGTGTAAAGTTGTCTTTTTTGGTTCCTTTAAGAAGTAATCATCTAACCATACTCAAGCAAAAATAAAACTTATTGAGGGGAATGAGATACCTATCTAGGGTTAAGGACATATAAATGGTCATATGTAGAAGAATTAGTTCCATGTATGGTGCTTGGGACTTATCCATGTACTTGTACACCAATATGCCCCAAACTCCATAGTTATCCTTTTAAGTAACTTGCTTCTTCATAACATATTTTGTAGGTATTTACCCCTGGTTAATTATTGTAGATCACCTCATTTGGTTGTAGTTTCATGTACATTAGTACACTAAATGAACATTAATTGCATCAGCAAGTGAAGTATTGGGCCCTACATGCATTCCAAACTATACTCTAATAATACAATTCCAAATTTTTTTTTGGGGTTGTTTCATCTAGTATTAGAGTAGTGTTCTACTCTAAGGAACTTTGGGAATGAGCATTTTTTTTCTAAAATTTGATGAGTTATTATTTTTTAACTTTATAGGATGGTTAGGATGAGGTCAAATGGTGTCAATACCTAAAATAACTAGAAAAATATTAATCCAGTTAGAGGTAGAGGTAGAGGCTGACGTAGGGGTTTTGGTGCCCATAACCCCATTCAAAATCAAGAGGAACTACCCATAAAAAATGTTGATAGTAACAATAAAGTTCTAAATGCTGATATAATCAATGAAAAATCAATTAAAAAGCATGAAGAAATCCTTAATGGAATCTTGACAGCCTTGAATACTCTACAAGGTAAGAATGATAGTCAAGAGTAAAGGTTGAATAAACATGAAGGTGTATCCTATGAGAAATTACATATATTAGAGATAAGATAGGTAGAAGAATTGGTAATCTAAGAGATGCCTTTGATCATGGTTGAACTAATCATTAAGGAACTGAAAAAACTTCCATCACCTACCTTTTTTGCTAAAGAATTTGGTGTCATAGCTGATGTATGGTTGGTTCACCTATAAAAATACTTTAACCTACATAACATGTTGTCAAATGTGAGAGAAAGGTTGGCAGCTTACCAAAATGGTTAGACTTGTAGCCTTGTGGTGGAATCACCTTCATGCTATAGAGGGATACCAGCTAATGGACCTAGCTTGGATAGTATTTGAAATATATTTTTGGAAAAGGTATCTAAATGCAAACTACAAAGAATAGAAAATAACTAATTATTAGCTACTAAAACAAGAAACCATGACTATTTATGAACATGAAAACAAATTATTAAATCTATTATGTCATGTGAATTACATGCATGATGAGGAAACAAAGATCACCAAATTTAAGCTTGGGCTTAAAGAGATATTGATGCATGACATCAATTTGACAAATTCAAGGACTTTGGCAGCTACCATTGAATCAACTTATTAGGATGAAGAGAAAGATAAGTCTCATCAGAAGGTGAGGTAAGATTTTAAGTTGAACAGGCTATAATATAAGATCAAAAATATATCTCTTGTGTCTAAGAATTTAGAAAATCAAACTAGAATCATAGATTTGTTAGAAATAACAAGAATTTCAACAATTTTACCAACTAGACCAGAAACTTTAAGTCTCAAGGTTCATCTAAATCAAGGTCTTTTTGGAAAGAACAACCCTAAAAAAATCAATGTGGACCAACCATGAGTATAAATACTAGTCTATTAGATCTTTATAGGGATTTTATATGATAGAAATGTGGTAATAAACACTATAAAAAGGATTTCTCCAAGCTAAAACTAAGCCAATTGGCCAACCATAAGGTGTATGCAGCTGTGAAAATCATAATGCTAATTTGTAGGCTACCCCAATAGAAACCAAATATACTATTAATAGTGTCTTTATATCTATTATAATTAAATTAGGTAATTCTACATTTTTATATTTTTTAATGTTGTAAAACAATGTATGATTAAATCTGTAATGATAAAATAAGGTTGGGAGTTTGAGTTTGGTACTGGTAAAAGGGTACCTATTCATGAATGATTAGGACAAGCTAAAATTGATCTTGGTGTTTTCAAAACAAAGGTAAATATATTCCTATCACCTTTAGGGTCATATGATCTCATTCTTAAAATGGATTGGATACAAGCACACCAAATAATGCTTGATTGTGTTGGTAAAAGAGTGTAATGCATTGATGACCTTGGGAGGCTTATAGAAATGCAAGGTATTCAAAGGATAAAAAGCAAAAGACATTTTCACATTTGTAGCTAAAAATGGATGCTATAAATTGTTGTAAACTTCACTAGTTCATCTACAATAGTTACTCAAAGATAAATAACTAACTCACCCAGACTTTCATATCCTGAATGAGTTTATGGATATTTTCCCAAAAAATTGTCTGGGTTTCCACCTAAGTGTGAATTTGACTTTATAATTGATATTATACTAGGATCCACCCCTACATATAAGGCTACCTATTGCATGAACATGGGTAACCTAAAATAATTAAAGGTGTAGCTACAAGAACTTTTAGACAATAGATGCATCTGACCAAGTGTGTCTCTTTGGGGTGATCCAATTGTCTTTGTAAAAAAAAGACATAAATTTAAGGTTATGTATTGATTATCACCTACTCAATATGGCAATGATAAAAAAATGATATCCCTTACCAAGGATAGACAATTTATTTGATTAAATGAAAGGTACATCAGTTTATTTAAAGATCAATTTAAGATTAGGCTACCATTAGCTAAGGATCAAAGAAGAAGATATTCATAAAACAACCTTTCAAACTTGGTATGGGCATTACAAGTTTATGGTATTACCATTTGGGCTAACTAATTCTCTAGAAACATTTATGAACCTTATGATTAGTGTGTTTTGAGACTTTTTAGACAAATTTATGCTAGTTTTCCTTGATGATATTATTATTTACTATAAAAATGAAGATGAACATGATCAACATCTTTGTCTAGTCTTGTAAAGCCTGAGATAGCATGAGTTATATGTAAAAATTTCTAAGTATGCTTTTTATGAATCTAATATTCACTACTTAAGACATATGATTTCAAAAGATGGCATTGTTTTAGACCCAACAAAGATAAAATCCATTTAGTAATGGCATGTTCCATCTAATGTGCATGAAGTGTGTAACTTCATGGGCTCAGCTAGTTATTAATTACAATTTGTTTAAAAGTTTTCTAACATGGCCCATCCTATCACTTCCTTATAGTGAAAGGGAAATAAATTTGTGTGGATGCCTAAAAGTGAGGAGGCTTTCACAAAGCTAAAAGTGTTGTTAAAAACAACACCTATACTTATTATTTCTAATTCAAATGGTAATTTTGAGGTGTGGGTTGATGTTTCTAAGGAAGTTTATGGAGGTATTTTGACTCAAGATGGTAAAGTCATGGGTTATGAGTTACATAAGCTCATGGATCATGAGAATAACTATCCCATGCATGAAATTAATATTGATGCCATTATCAATTCTCTAGAATAATAAAAACATTTTATATTGGGAAAGCCTTTTAAGGTGAAATATGATCACTATAACCTAGAATATTTGTTTTCCCAAGATAATTTAAATGCACGTTAGCGAAAATAGATGAAATTTTTAAGTAAATTTGACATGGACATATCTTATGTCAAGGGCAAGGAACATCATGTTACTAATGTACTCAATCTATACATGTACCTTGTTACCTTGTCTATATTACAAGGAAATTTTAGAAGTGTTGTGCTGAAGCAATAGTTTATTGATAAATTCTACCAAAAATTAAGAGTAGGTTTGGATGATGAGCCTTTAGCAAAGAAATTTATTGAATCCTCTATTAAAGAAGATGGAATTTTAAGGCAAAAAAATAAATTTTTGTACACCAAATTAGGTGACGTGAAATTATGTGTTAAAAGAAGTGCATACAACACCTCACTATGCTCATTTTGGTGTCACAAAGATGACACATGAGCTAAAAGGACTTTATTTTTATCCTGGTATGAATTTCAATGTCACTAATTTTATAGAAAGATACTTGGAATGCCAAAATGTTACGGCTAAGCATTGACACCTTGAAGGGTTATTGTACCCTCATGATATTCTAATAGGAAAGTGGGTTGTAATCTCACTTGATTTTATTATGTGACTACCTAAATTAGGTAGAAAGTATGATACCATTCTTGTGGTGATATAAAAAGCTACCAAAGTTTCACATTTCATTGATAGATAAAACTTCTATGTTTAGGAACATTTTATCAAAGAGGTGGTTAGACTGCATGGCATACTTGAAGTAATTATCTCAGACTGAGATAAGCTATTTATGTCATAGTTCTAGTGAACTTTGACTACAATATTTGGAACATGGTTAAATTTTAGTTCTTCCTACCACCCAAAAACCGATGGTCAAATGACATATGTTGAGGACATGTTGGGAATGTATGTCATGAACCAGTGGATGAAATGAGAAGATTATCTCCATTTAGTTAAATTTGCTTATAATAACTCCTATCATTCTACAATAAAAATGACATATTTTGAAGCTTTGTGTGGGAAAAAATGTAAAACTCCACTTGGCTAGGATAGTTTGGAAAATAGGGCTATTTTTGGTCCTAATATATTACTAAAATATGATAAATGAATGTAATTAATACACTAAAATTTGAAGGTTACATCTGACAAGTAAAAGAGTTATGCTAACTAGAAGAAGATACCACATGAATTCAACGTGGGTGATAAAGTTTTTTGCATGTTAGACTACAAAAAAGTTCAATAAAATTTGAAAAAACTTCCAAGTTAGATCCATGCTTTATGAGGACCTTCAACATTATGGAGAATATTAGTCCTGTTACCTATCGGCTGGTTCTTCCTCCTCTATTTAAGATTCATGATGTATTTCATATTGCCTTATTAAGAAAACACATAACTTATCCCTCTCATGTCTTTAATTGAAAACACCTATAGGTCATATAAGAGGAAAATATGTATTTAGAACCAGTGAGAATCCTAGACCATCACAACATTAAGTTGTAAAATAAAGATTTATAGTAAGTTTTGGTTTAATAGGACCTGTTGAATGAAAGAAGTGCCACTTGGGAAGATGCACATATTTTCAATCAATATTATTCCTAGCTATTTGAATAGTCTTTGGGATGGCTCCCTTTTAAGGAAAAGATGATGTTAGACCCCACCATTCAATACTTTAAATGATGTTTTAAATATTACTACATGTATAGCTGATTTTGCATTAATTTTATCTAACTAGTATAGTGTTGATGGAATTTGATATAATGATGTTTTGATTGTAGGTTGATGAACATGGATATGTTTTCATTACTACACTACATGATATATAAACTAATTTATGTAATTAATATTTTATTATAGTTATGTATCATATTGTTTATTCATCATTTAGGTGCTTCTGATGTTATATTCAGTGGTTATAGGTACCCAACATGAGCTAGGTTGGGTGATGATTTTGATAACTAGGAAGACAAAGTTATTATTGAGGGGTTAGATGAGTTATGATAGGTATATATACTTTAGTTTTAGTTTCACTCCATTGGACAATTATATAATTTTCCATATTATATTTTCATGTCTTGTTATATTTTATGCCTCAAGTCAAATTATCAATTATATTATTATGTGTTTGACTTAATGTCAATTGGTTTTATTATAGTTGATGTAACCTCCTTACTTCTGACCCCTTTCCTCTCCCATCAAAAACTCATCGCCCATGACCTTGACTTATTCTAACCATTCAACATGGTGACTAGGACATGTTTGTGGACTCCTCTAAACCCCTTCCCCATTACCCTTATAAGGATTATTATGTTGATTGATTTAATGGAATGTGGCTTGACCCATATATTATTTGGGATTTAAATTATTTATTATTTTAGTATATTTTTATGGATTCTTTGCATTAATGTTTGATGGCATGTTTTGATGACCTTGGGGGATGTGGTCAATGATTTTATGGGATTCTCTCTCCTCAGCATTTAATGAGGTATGGAGGAGATGGATGGAGGTTGGGGAAGTAGATGGTTGGTGGTGGATGAGAGGACATGGGTGGAAAAAAAATTTCAGAGGAGAATGGGAAAAAATACACAAGGGGTTTTTTTAGCTTTGGTTCTTTTTGGGGCTACATAGACCTGTGTATAAGGGTTGGTTCACTCTTAGTTCAACTAGTGGTTTTTAACTATAAATTAAGGGTAAGTTAAAAATTATATTTATGTTGATTCAAAGGATTATCTAAACATAGATTTGATATATACTTTGCATGAAGTTTTGAGACTTCATACCGAGTATCTACCACCTAGGAAGATAAAATCTTCCCTCCCTTTACATAAAACCCTACGGCTAAATAATCTGTTATTCTTGATCTAGATAACCTTCTTGTGTATTAAATCTCTCCACAATACCCTTCCTTGTTGTGTATAATAATATGGGTTATAGTTTTTTGAATGAATTGATATGAGCATTGTTTTCCCTCTTCTTTGTATTAAAAATTTAATCAATACCTTGCTGCATTTTATTTTGTATGGATAATTTTAGTCTTATTTGCAACCTAGGTTGCCATACCCTATTCTTCCTATATGAGAAGTTGTGTGGGTTTTACTTGTTTAATAAAGGTTTTTTTGAATTGATTTGAGGGTTTGGATGGCTTTTGAAGTTGAATATAGGATATATATGGGGTTGTTGAATTGATTTAATGATTTAAGTTTAAGTATTAAAGCTAGTTTCAAAATTTTAGTAACTATATTTTATTACTTGAGATTTTCTTGTATATTTTATAAACTTGACCTTGTCCTATGTAGAGTTATGGGTAAAGCCCTAGAAAAAAAAATTCCAAGCCTGAAGTAGTACATTGACTCTTAATAAAATCATTGGCTGAGGTTTATTTTGAAATTATTAAAATTAATATAAATATTTGAGGATCATTGTGAGGTTTTAGGACCTGATGATGAACCCATAAATCATCATATCAATTTTTCCTTCATGTTTTATTTATCATATAGACTTTTATTTATTGTTTAAACTCATTATTAATTAGTTTGTAAATGATGGGAATTTATGGAAGCGAGGGTTTGTCATGTATATGAAACATGGACCCATTATAAAAATGCTACTTGTTATCCTTAAATTCTATATTTGCATTTTTAATAATTGTGGCCTTCATATTGACACTTTGATTTCTTATGAAGCGGGTGTTGACTAGTTATGTGTTGACTATTTGCATTCTACTAGTTATGCATTCGAATTATGTTATGTCATTAGTTACTGATGTATTAAACATTTTATTTGATTTATGTTATTATTATAATATTAATCCCTTGACTTGACTTAAATATCTAAGCTTATAACTATGGAATTATTTATATGAAGTGTGGGTTGGTAGTTGGGAAGTCCAATGGCTAAGCCTACACTTGGAATATTTTCAAGAATGGAAACAATGATTGTGATGGACTTGGGTTTAGTATATAAATACCTTTTTATGAATTTTGAACCTGCCTAGAAATGGATTATCTCCACTTCTAATTCATAGTGATACTGTTCACATGGTTTATTTCTATTTTATTTTTGGATGATGTACCTATTGGTCACTTGTCTATTAGTATATTTATGCTAATGTATTGAGTCATCTAATGGATTAAGGAACCCCAAATTACTTTGAATCCCTTCCTTGTACCAGTTGTTGAAACCCAACATCCAGTTAATGGATGGGGTGGTAAGGGCCACTATTGGTTGGGCTCATAGGGTTGGTTGGGAGGGCTTATTTTGTCATAATTATATGCTACTCATACTCTTGGATGATCTCAAGGATAGGCATAATAAACTCGATAAACATTATGATATAAGTTATTTTATATATTTATTTTTAGCATTAAATTGTATTGGAATTTCCATATGGTATGCATAATGAAAGAAGTTGTAATTCAATTATAGTTAGTAATATTGAGTAGTTTTACCTTGTAATAGTTATATGATAACTATTGCCTCTTTGGTAATGTCTTATGTTGTAAGTGGAGTAAAATATTTATACAATGCCTGACATAAGGTATTAAAACTAAAATCCCTTTTATATATTTTTGAATTGAATCATTAGTTATGATCTACTAGTTACTACTTTGGTTATTTAGATTGTAAGGTCTTATTGAATCCTTACAATTAGTACTTTTTAATATTTGAACCATGATAAATGTAGTATGAGAATTCTATTTATGATTAAGATATTTTACATATACATCATATATTGTTTCTTATAATCATTTTTTGTAAGAGGCAATAAGGTACAACTAAATTCTTGTTGTTCTATTATGAGAAAGACATTGGTAAGGAAGCATATAAAAGAGAAACATCATTGTAATCCTTTAGTTCTTATTCAGTTTATCTAAACTCGTACAATTGTGAATGAGGTACGTACTCTTATTGATGAGCAATATATGTTTGATAGAATACATTTTACTTAATTTTCATTATTTATTACTCTTGCTAGAAATACATAAAATTATGAGTTGTATCTAAAGTGAAGGAAACCCAACTCTTGTTATATGGTCATGTTAACTTCTAAAATGAATTCTTTAATCCATAGAGTGATGTGTAGAATATTATGTCTATTATGAGGAAATATAGAAATAATGATTTATTTAAGTTGCTAATAAATTATTAATGCTTTGGCCTTTTGTCGGTAATAATTCATATGAATAAGATAGGTCCAAATATTTGCAATATTTTCTTTTATTTTGGCTGAAAGTGTATATGTTGTAGAGTTTACATTATTTGATGGTATGATCGATCCTTCATGTTATTGTAGTCACTAGTATGGACTTATATTGGATTTCATTATTAAGTGAAAGGCTCTAAATTCCCATTTTTGTGTGATACTTATGGATAAGCATGAATGTTAACACCCAGCTTATGAGGAAAGTCTTATGATGATCATGTTATTTTCATACTTTTCTTATGTCATAATTCACATCATATTTACAATTAAATATATTACTTATGATTTATTTATACTTAAACTTGGTTTATCTTTGATATGAAATTATTATTTTAGGAAATGGAAAGAAACTAGTTTCATTAAGGTTCTTGATAATTATGTTAGTCATGTATATGGCTGGAATTTCACTTGATAATATAAAGCTGGCTTCACTTTATTGACTTAAGGATAGGATTTTATAATAAATAAGTGAGTTGGTTTAATGTGAAGTTAGTTAATGATGTTACCACAATTGTTTAAATCATCTTGAGCTCATTAAGGTGCATAATAGTTTACCAATTCCATGACATCATGTTTGGTATTGACTGAGTCCTCTACACCATCTTAGAGATAATGGGTTTATCAAATAATATAATTATATGAAAATACATGCTTGATTGAAATACACCTTTTATTCATATCAATGCATTCTTCTTATTAATTATACACACATTAGCTATTTGTCAACATGATCTCTTTTGCATAAATCAAATCTATGACTTGCCCACTATACCTTATGTGGTAACTATAGAGGCGGTCACAAGCTATATCATTACTCTTTAATTAGATCAAGACATTTAATGTTTAATAAAGTGAAAACAACATGATATTATATAAGTTTAGAACTATCATAATTTTTAAGGCTTTAAGGAGTAAGTCTAATTTAGTTATATTTCAATTTAATAATGGGTTACTTATGAGTTAAGATGAACAAGGCAAAGGTGAAATGTTACTTGAACCAAAAAGGAGGATATTTAACTTTGGATGGTAGTACCAGTTTAATTATCTATAATTCTCCATATTTCACTCATTTTATATGATTGTACTCTCTTATGGATAGTAATAAATTTTGTTGTATGCTTATGGAATCCTTGTATAAATCTACATGTGTTTTAATCAACTTGTTAGTTTCTACATTTATGATTAGTATCTTAGACAATATATATTATAGTTTATAATATATTCATACCTTAGTTCTCATCCCATAGACCTATTACAACTAAATAATAACATAGGAGGTGTAAAGTTATATTTTTTGGTTCCTTTAAGAAGTAACCATTTAACCATCCTCAAGTGGAATTGAAACCTATTAAGGGAAATGACATACCTATCAAGGGTTAAGGACCTATAAATTTTCCTATGCAAAATAATTAATGCCATGTATGGTTCTATAGACTTATTCATGTACTTATACATTGATACACCCTAAACTCCATAGTTATCCTTCTGATCAACTTGCTTCCTCATAGAATATTTTGTAGGTATTTACCCCTGGTTAATTATCATATATCACTTCCTTTAGTTATGGTTGTGCATACATGAGTACATTTAATGAACTTTACTTTCATTAGCAAGTGAATTATTGGGTCCTGCATGTAGTCTAAACCATACTCTGATAATATAATTTCAAAACTTTTTTTAGGGTTATTTCAGAGAGAAGTTACAAGCAAGTAACTCCAAATCTAGTAAGTTAACTATATAGGTGAGTGACACCTCAAAAAGATTGAATACAATGCATTTATAAATATAAATAATGCATATACACATAAGACTTATGATAAGCCTATAAACCTATAGGAAGGATGCAAATTAAGGTTAATTCTCCAACACTCCCTCTTAAAAATAAATTTAGGGTTATAAAAGTGGAAAAAACATTTTGAAATAAAATAAAAGAGTTGAACTTATACAATAATCCCCCTTAATAGAAACTTCCTTCAAGAGGAGTTACACTTATTTAGAAAGAAAAAGGAAGAGGAGAAAGTGTTGCCAAAAGTCATAAGGATGAATGTTTGATCACCAATATTCTCTACAAATCCTTTTTGGATAATGTGATAAATCCACAATGGAATAAGGACTAAAAAAATTAGAAGTGATCTAAGACAACCTTCAAAATAAACAAGATAACATCAGTCTTTCAAGTTAAGTAACCATTATGTCAAAAAGTACAATCTATATACATAATATAATAAAAGTAGATGTAAAATTAGGAAAAATTGTGCAAAGATAACTTCTATCATAACGTGTGATATCCTACATGAAAATAAGTTAGTAAACATAATCAAATAATATATCCTATGCAATAAAAAGAAAGAAAATCATAAAATATATTAAATTAATAAAAATAGAGATGAAGAAGTGTCACTTGCAAAAGATATTATACAGGAAGCAATAGAAGAATTATCGCAAGAAGGCATATTAAAGTATCTATAATATTTATTTTATTTAAAAATATAAATATTGTTTAGATTTAATCATTTTAAAATAATACAAAGTGTCGTGCATGGATTTACCACAAGATTTACATGAATGCAATTTCTAACATTTTACCCATGTTTTCCATAATATGCATAAAGTTTAGTAATTTTAATCAACAAATGAGAATTACAAGTATTATTATAAAAATAAGTTGAATTATAAGTCCTTCTATGTGGAGGACACTAGGATGCCAAATTTTTATTAGAAGTGGTATAATCATCAAAACCAAGACCTTTATAGTTTGCATTTGAGGTAGGTAAAATAGGTTCAAGAATACCATCTTCACACTTACCAAGCACACCACCCGAATAGCCCATAATGTGCATGATTTTAAAGCATGGGTTGGTAGAAGAAGTGTTTAAATAAGTTTTAGTGGTTTGAGGAGCAAAAAGGTTTCAATATTAGAACTATTTTCATGTGCAAAAGACTTAAATTTAGCATTTAATGTGTCAATAGAAGATTGCATAGTTTGTATTTGCTCAATAAAAGAAGCATGTAAAGTATTTAAAATTTAATTTAAATATATAAGTTGGTATCTACGGGAACTAATTTCATCATTTTAAATTGATGCGAAATCTTTTGAAAATAAAAAAGGCTAATTGGAATGTGATTGCACGTGAATAAACAAGTTATATGCTTGCAAAAAAATATACGATTGTCACTAAATATTGACATGTAAATATAAGTCCACATCAAATTATCAAATAAAATTGATTTAACATTAATATTAACATTTTATTAATTAAAAAAAATGAAATAAAAAAATTTAATACACAAATGGTATTTGCATATAAGACCAACTTTCAAAAAAAATCTTTTAACTTTGTTTTCAAAACCCACTTCCCATATGGGAGAAAATGTATAACCTTGTTTAAAAAATAAATAAAAATAATTATCTTGAATTTTTGAAGATAAGGTTAGAGCTATATTGAAAGTTATCATATAAACTAATTACCACAAAAGCTTGAAAATGAAACCAAGAAGCTCTTTATGTTTTAAAAGAAAAAAACTTGTATTTTTTTTAAATGGAATAAAAAAAAAATCAAGATCTGAAGGAATAGTAAATATCAAAAAAGATCACATTAAAAAAGGGTAACAAAATCTTATTTGAACAAAATTAAAATCCAAATTAAAAGTTAATTTAAGCCTTTTTGAGTTTTGAATTAAATGGACAAATAAAACCAAATCTCATAGAATTTGTATTTGAAGGAGAGTAAAAGTGTTAAGCTCAAATATCTAATTATTAATGAAGAAAGATGTTCATATTAGATTATTTACAAAAAATGGCACCACTTGTAATGCTTTAAGCAAAAACATTAGATAAGGAAGACATTTCTCATTTACCATGTAGGGCAAGATAGAAGAACAAATGAGCATTTTAAGGAACAAAGGGAACAACTACAATTCGACAAAAAAACAAATGTAAAATCTAAATTTTTTACATAATTATGCCTTCAAATGTATCAATTAAGATAAAACACACTTCAATAAGTTATACGTTAAAATAATACTATGCAGAAAATGAAAAGTGTTAGTGACTAGATATAATATAGTTAAAAAATATAAAAGATTACTAATGAAATAAATAATTCAAACTATGTAGGAATCAACCAATGTGTAATACAAGACAAACAAAAAACGACGAAAAATAGTTAAGTAAAAAAGGAAGATAGAAACTTAAATCTTGGCATATAATCGAAGCAAGAAGCCAACTGAATTTGAGAAGGATGTGTGCGTCATATGGGGGGAGAGGAGTTACATGAAAGTAGATCTAAATCCAAAAAGTGGATTACAAAGATGAGTGACACCTCAAAAATATATAATAAAGTGGATTTTTAAATATAATAAATACACATACACATAAGACTTATGATAAGCCTATAAACCTATAGGAAGGACCCAAATTAAGGTTAATTCTCAAAAAATAAAACTTATCTTATGAAATGATATACATGCAAATATAAAAATCACATGTGAAAAATAAGGCACTACAATTATTCTCCTTAATTCATTAGATTCTTGAAATGAGCTTTCTATCAGCTAGGATACTGATGTTGATGCTTTGATCATGATTTCAATGCTTTTTTATAGTTCAACATATAGATCATTTTATGGAATACTTAGTTCAACCTATTAAGGTTCATTGTCACCATGTAATTTATTATTTAATTATCACCATCTATTTTTTTAGTTTAAATCATACACATAGGTTCACAAAATTAATCTTTTGCTCAAAATCCTATGTCCTCCAATTAGGGCATGTCACCTTGTAAAACATGGATTAGTTGGCTCAAGTGAAGTCAATATGACCTCAAAGAGACCTATCTCAATGAGCACTACCTATATAGATATATAATCTGAATAGGGCCTCAAATTAATGTATTTCTCCCTGTTATGCAGGCTTGTGTGAATAATTATGAGATATACTAATGCAAGTGCATCTAGTGATCTAGTTTGTATCTTAAAAAATATTTCTCATGGAATTATATTTGAATGCTTCAAACATGTAAGAATACTTCTCATAATATTAATTTGGAAATATGAAAGAGTAGGGTAGTATATCTTAGTTTTGCAAATGATTTTCAGTAGTGTATTATGAGGTTTGATAGCTGCTTGATAGATTTATAACGTGTTGTTCCCAAAATCTGTCACTCATTTTTGGGACAACATATGAACTATTTTGGTCCTACAGGCCAAAATTATCTCTTCCCTTCTCAAAAAATTGTTCTAAGCATTCAAATTCTTAATTATTCAAGCTTTTTCAGTTAAGGGACTAGTAGGTTCAATAGGTTCAATGGCTTCAATAGGCGAGTTCTCACAAAGGAACAAGTTCCCAACACTTAGGCAATTTCAAGATTGGTTCAATGCCTCGGTTCAACCAAAAATGTTCATCAACAAGATTCAAAAAAAGGATTGAACCATTGAACCCCACTTCCAAAAAGGTTCAATAGTTTAATGGGTTCAAAGGTTCAATGACGTCAGCAAGCTTAAAGAGTTAATCACTTCATCAAAAGTTCAAAGTTCAACCACTTTAATAAGTTTAACAGCTTCAAAAGACTTAGTGAAAACAAGGAAGATTGAACCATTGAACCGTTGAAACTTGAACCAAAAAGGTTCAAAGGTTCAAAGGTTCACCACAGTTGGTTTAAAGAGATTGGTTTAAGCAGTCAATTGAATGAGCAGAATAAAAGATTGAACCGTTGAGCCGTTGAACCAAAGTTTGTTCAATCAGTCAGTTCAATCAAACAGTTCAAAGGAGTGCCCCAAAGCCAAAAGGACAAGTGCCCTTGTGGAGGGCAGTGAACAAAAGGTAGGTAACCTTTTGGAGGGTAGCGAATATTTGCTCAAAGATCAAAGAGAAGGCCGAAAGGGAAAATTTCCTTTAGACTTTTTGTCTGAGGAAATTACCAAGTAAAGGAACCAAAAGAATTCCTTTGGAAATATTTTTCATGGAATAATTTCACAAAGGTAATTCCTTTAGACAATTTTTTTGAAGGAACTCCTTTGGACATTTTGCCTAAAAGAATGATCAAAAGCCCGACGAAAAAGTGGCTAAGGTGAGGGAATATTTCCTTCAGACAAAATATCTAAAGGAATTCCTTCAGACATTTTGTCTAAAGGAATTGAAGGAAAAGGCCACCTAAAGAATCTTGAAGGGTAGGTACCCTTGCGGGGGGCTCTCAACATCTAGAAAATGGACCTTTCTCAAAGACTCGAAGGGACACCTTCCCTTCGGGGTGTTCCAAAGACAGATCTGAAGGAATTTCAAGGCTTAAAAAGACTTAGCAAAAAACAAAGGATTATGAGAAAGACATTGAACCATTGAACCTTGAACCAAAGTGGTTCAAAAGTTAAAAGAAAGCTCCAAATAGAGCAATGAAGTGATTGAACCAGGGAAGTGATGGAACCAAGGAACCGATAAAGACCACCTGAACCATTGAACTATTGAACCAATGAACTTTAAAAGGCTCAAAGGTTCATAGTTCAATATGGTTAAAACAACCAGTAACCATTGACGTCCTTGTAAACGTCAAATTGAAGGTAATAGGATATCCATTAATTTTTAAATATAGTGTAGAACTTGAAGGATGAACCAAGTGACTAATTGAAGAAGATAGCCCGAGAGCTCAAATTACAATAGGAAAGAAGATAAGGATATAGAAGATATTGAAATATCTACGAGAGAGTTAATTTTAGTAAGTGAAATAGTCCACTAAATAGTCATCTAAGCACACCAAATCAAGGATGTAACCTATTTTTCTTCCATGAAGTAAAGGCAAAGTGGACAGCTGTGCAAATAAGAAGGAAAGGACCAGGAGGCCTATACTTTGGAGGAGACATATGAGATGAATTGGCATGCCATAATTGAGGCTGATGCACTATTCCAAGCATGGCCCCTTGATAGAACTGAAAATGCATTCAAGGCATTGAATGCAACATGGGTCGTTCCATGGAACAAAGTGCCAAGCCTTTCTTAGCTGCTATATATTATAATCTCTTGTTTTATGCAAAGGAGATCTCTCCATTCTAGAAGCAAAACTCTACCCAAATTGAAAGGTGATTACTGAGACTTTGAGCTTAGATTGTTGATGATATTTCTTCATTTGAATGAGAAAGCAAGTTACTTTCAGACTTTGTGCTATTATAGCTTGTGTTATTTTAGGAAATTGTTCTTATGTCTGTTTCTTAGGAGCATTCTTATTTATTTAAATTAACAAGTAAAACTAGTAGAAGTAATTAGGAAGGTGTCTTGAAGCCAATTGTGGAAAGACTTTGTGCTATCACAATTGTTTTCAGTGTGTTTTTAGTTTCTTTTTGTGTAAAGGATCTTGGGATGACTTTGTGCCCCTATTATCCTTTGTATTTCACTCTTTGGGTAGTTAAGGTGGAGACTTTGTGTTTCACCTCATCTTGCTGATTATTGTGCCCTTGTTACCTATTGGTACCCACCAAAAAGAACTCTTGCACCCTGCTGTAAGACCACTTCTAAAAGAAGAGAAGTGTCTTTAGTATTATCACTAGGATTTCTCCTTTGTCTGTGAACATCATCTCTAAAAAAAGAGAGATGGATGGTGTAATCCTAACCCTGAGTGTTATTTTTTGCTTATATATAGTATATAGCTCCTCATATTTATAGGGAACCTCCTCTTGATGAGAGGAGAGATTTGTCCATCTCTGATGTGGTAAACCTACACATTTGGCTGACCAATCTCCCTATGTTAAAATTAAAGAGACCTATTTTGCTCATTGGTTAGTTGGTGACAAAATATTCATCCAACAATTTTTTGGTTACTTTGATGAGGAAGAGCGCACAGTTTGAAGCCTTTAGCTTCAAGCTGACACAGGGCCAGTTTTTTCCCATTTTTATTCTACAATCTAGCAACTCCATGCTATACTAAAAGATAGAGAGCTCAAGGTGTTGTTGACCCTATTTTTGAGTTGGTGCAACAGGCCAATTTCAATTTGTTCCCTTCCCAAATTCAAGTTCAATGATCCAAGAGTGTTCCTCCTACCCATACTAGGTCACCAACATAAGGTAGAGCTTCTTTTTCTAATATTAGTAGAGATTTGCCTATACATACTCCACCCAAATTTGTTATCCCCCTTTTCCATAATGAAATCATGGTGGTTTAAGGCCCCTAGGGTAACTTTTTTAGCCCACTCAATTTAACCCCACCTCTACATGAGCTTCCATGTAGTTCAAGGAAGAATTTCCCCAAATTCTTTGGTGATGGGAGAGTTCATCTTGATGAACATATTGCTACCTTCAGCATAGCCTGTGATGTGATAGGTGTGGAGTATGAGGACGTAGCAGTTAGGCTGTTTGTCGAAACATTGCAAGGTGCTACTGTAGACTAGTTTTACCATTTATAGGCCCAGACTGTGACTGAATGGAACACTCTTAAAGCTAAATTTGAAGCTAGGTTTAAGCCTATAGAAGATGCGCATGCCTTGCTAGCCCAACTCACATAGATGAAGAAGGAACCTCATGAACCTATGAGGGACTTCATTGCCAAGTTTGACAAGCTGAGGAACTAGATTCCTATAATTGCTCAGCCAACACCTGAGAACCTTAAATGCTTCTTCATCAACTCATAACTACCTAAAGTGAGTTTTCTACTAAGACATGCTAGCCACATAGACCTTACTACTACTCAACATTTGGTTACTAAGGTAGAAGATGACCTTATCTTGGCAGGAAAGATAAGGAGAGATCCTAATAAAGGTAAATCCTCTTCATCTTCTAAATACTCACCTACAGTCACCACTGATCCAATGGTGTAGAATCTGGCAAATGAGTTGCTAGCTCTTAGAAAAAAAATGGCACAAGGGATGTCATTTGCTCCTTCATATAGAGATATACCAAGGAGGACATTTCCTAATCAGTCATACCAAGGCCATGCTGTCAAGAATCAAGGGTAGCCAAATCATCTTCCTCCCCCTCAAGGGAAATTGGCCATTAAAGCACCTCCAACCAATTCAACAGTCGGATATCTTGAAGTAGAATTAAATTTCTCCTTCCAGCTTGAGTTAAACCTAGAAGTTGATGCTAATCTCTTCTTAGAGGAAGAAGAAGAGTTAGCTGGTGACTCCAACATTGGTTTCTTGAATTACCAGGATGAACCCAAAAGTGAAGGTGAAATAGTTGATGGAACATACATTGTATTCAACCAGTCCAAGAACCAATTAGCCCAGCAAGATGATAAATACAAAATAGAGGAGTGACCTTAACCAGTAATTTTAATTACTATGCAGGGAACCACTCTGCCTTTTCAGCCAAAGGACCCAGTGATTGCAAGAAAGGTAAGTACATCAAACATCCCTACACCTTTTACTTCAAAATCATAGACTAGTCTTCCCCCTCCCAAAAACCAAAAGGATGAACTCCTATTCTCTATTCCTAGTTCATTTCAGACATTTGACATAATTGACCATATAAAGAAAACCAAAATTCAAATGTCTGAATTTGAATTCCTGTAATCCAACCCTGAGCAGTTAGATAAGTTGGTTCAATGTGTAAAGAACCAAGCCATCCCTGTAGGACAATTAATTTTGAAGGTAACTCATGATCCCCCCAAAAACACATCCACCTGGAATAACCTTCTCATTACTCCTCCTACTACTCCTGGGAGGACTAAACCATTTTATGTCTCCTTGCTGATAAATGGACATCAACTGAATAATTGCATCACTGATTCCGGTGCATCTGACAATGTCATGCCTACCAAAGTGGTAGAATTACTTGGTCTCACACTAACCAAGACATTTGGGAGATGTTTCTCTGTGGAGAAGAAATAAGTGCCACTACTGGGATAAATCAAGGATGCCCAATTTGCATTTGCAACATTTCCAGACAAGAGAATCAAGATGACTATCCTGATGGTTGACGTCCCAGCATCATATGGATCCTTCTTGGGAAAAATTTATACAAGAATGTTGGTGGTGAATTAAGCATGGACCTATCCGAGGTGAGGATCCCAATCAAAGGCATTATGCAGAGATTGCTCCCTAAGAAGGAAGCAAAATATTGGGTCACTCAAACATCAGTGCCTGAAACTTAAATTCTATTTGAGTCTTCAAGCATGGGTAATTACTTTTTATCCATAGAGAAAGTCCATGTGGCATTGGATGAAATTCTTGAATGTGTCAACCTAAAAGTTGGTTCAGATGGAATAGTAGAAGGATTGGTGGAGCATAGTGCAAGTGTAGAAGAATATCCCCCTCCAAATGAAGAAGAATCTAAGGAAAAATTAGTGTCTAATGAGGTATGAATTTTGGAATTTGATAGTAGCTATTCCTTTACTGGTTTAGGAGTCAGGATTGTGTTGATATCTCCTCAAGGAGATATTTTTCCTTCTTCATACAAGTTGCAGTTTAACAACACCAAAAACATAGCTAAGTACAAATCTCTATTGCTTGGATTGAAGGCTGATCAAGACAAAGGCATCAAACTCCTTCATGCCAAAGGAGATGCTAAACTGGTGGTTTGTCAAGTAAAGAACCTGTATCAAACCAAAAATGAGAGATTGCACCACTACCACAATCTAGTTTGGGATCAAATTGAAAGCTTTGATGCTTTTAGCATCTCTACCATACCCAAGGAATTAAATGATAGAGCTGATGCACTGGCTATTTTAGCAATTCTCTTGGTTCTTCACCCTAATTTTAAGGGAGATAGGTACACTATTGAAGTGGTCTTTCAACTAAGTGTGCCTAATAATGCCAATCATTGGTAAGTGTTCAATGGTGACAACCAAATCATTACCTTCTTGGAGCAAAAAGATAGCTTTGAATAGCTTCATTTTGAAGGAAGTGAGCCTCAGAAGCTTGAACCAACCCCTAAATCAAGTGTAGACATAGGTGAAGAATTCCTAGAACTTAAAGGAAATAAAATCCCAAAAGGCCTAGTTTCCCTTGAGAAGCTGTTTGACAAACACAATAGGTTCATCAAACAATAGCAAATGGATTCAAGCTCTTCCCAGGAGTTTGATCAAATAAATTTGGTTACTAAAGAAAATCCCAAGATGGTGAACATTGGGAAGTGCTACACTCAGAAAGAGAAGTTCAAGTTCACTTCTTTGCTCCACCAGTACATAGATGTTTTAGCATACTCCTATGATGATCTGAAGTCACTCAGGCCTGAAGAAATTTGCCATGAGATTCCTCTCAAGAGTGATTCGGTACCTCTCAAGAAAAAATATAGGCAGTACAATCTAAAGATATTAGCTACTATTCTATCTAAAATATAAAAAATGCTGAATGTTAGGATAATTTTTCCAATCCATCATTCCACATGGATTGCCAACATAGTACCTGTGAGGAAGAAGAATGGTGAAATTCACCTCTATGTGGACTTCAAAAATTTAAATCAGTCATCCTTAAAGGATAACTATCCTCTGCTCATCATGGATTAAGTCCTTCAGATAGTGATTGGTTTATAAATGTTATCAATGCTGGATGGCTTCTTAGGGTACAATCAAGTTGAAGTTGGTGAAGCAGACTAGCATAAGACTGCCTTCACCACACCTTGGGGCACCTTTGCCTATTGAAAAATGCCATTTGGCCTAATAAATGTTGGTGCCACTTTTTAGAGAGCAATGGACCTTAATTTCAAAGATGAAATGGGTAAGTTCATTGTAGTGTACTTGGATGATTTAATAGTCTTTTCCAAGCATCATTCTAATCATGTGCATCATTTGCAATAAGTGCCAGAATGATGCCACCAGAATGGAATTTCTCTAATCCCAAGAAGTCTATTTTTGGAGTAATAGAAGGGAAAATTCTTAGGCACATTATATCTTGAGAAGGCATAAAGATTGACTCAGATAGAGTCAAGTCCATCTGGGAACTTACTCTACCCATAAGTATGACTGCATTTCACTCTTTCTTTGGAAAAGTGAATTTTTTACAAAGGTTCATCCTTGAGTTTGCTGAGAAGACTCACCATATTGTAAACATGATGAAGGGAAAGGCTACTTTTAGCTGGATTGAAGAAGGTAAATTGGCATTTTGAGACATCAAGACAACTATTGCTCATGCTCCAATTCTAGTTTGTCTAGATTATACCAAGGATTTCATAGTGTATAGTTATGCTTCTATGCACACACTTTCAATAATTCTAGTTCAACAGAGCCAAGAAGGTATGGAATCTCCCATTTATTTCATGAGATATCCTCTCAGAGCTCATGAGATGAAATACTCAAATATGGAGAAGCATGCTTATGCAGTGGTACAGACAGTGAAGCATTTCTGCTTTTACATCTTGAATTCACACACTACTACCTTAGTTCTTGACACCACAGTCAAATACATATTAACTTAGCATGAGTTTGGAATGAAAATAGGTAATTGAATTTCTAAAATCTAAGAGTTTGATCTAGTGATCAAACCAATGAAGCTGGTACGGGGAAGGGGCCTATGCCAATTGATTGCTGAGAATAGACTAGAAGAAACAAAGCATGGAGAAGAAGAAATTGAAGACTCACCAACAATCTTCTTTATCTCCACCACAAATCAGTGGTATTCAAGTATTGCTCATTTCCTTACTTATGGTGAGTGTCCTACTTACCTATCTTGTAAAGAAAGGAGGACTATCAAGTTAAAAGTTACCAATTTTCTCCTGTGGGATAATGGCCTGTATAAGAGAAACCTTGATGGAGTGTTCCTTCACTGCGTAGATAAAGAGCAATAGAACCAACTTTTGAAGTCCTTCCATAATATGGCCTATGGAGGACATTTTTTTGCTCCTGTAACTACCCATAAGATTTTGTGAGCCAGGAATTACTGGCCTACTCTATTTCAAGATGCATACAAATGGGTACGAAGATGTGAACTATGCCAACAGTTCGTTGGAAGACCCAAATTAGCTACTCTACCTCTTAAGCCAATAGTGATAGAAGAGCCATTTCAGTAATGGAGAATTAATTTCATTGGTGATATAAACCCATCTTCAAGTGCTGAACATGATTATGTCTTCATAGCCATAGATTACTTCACCAAGTTGGTGGAAGTTATTCCAACCAAACATGCTACTTTAGAAGTAATGTGTGATTTACTTAAGGAGAACATCATTTCTAGGTTTGGGGTCCCAACCAATATTGTCATAGACAATGTAACTTGTTTCTCTCCCTAGGAGATTACTCAGTTCTATTTTTATTATGGGATTACCCTCTCCCACTCTTTTGATTATTTTTCACAAGGGAATGGCCAAGCTGAATCAAGCAACAAGAACTTGGTGACTATCATCAAGAAGCTAGTAGATGACAACCAATGAACATGGCATAAAGCATTGGTTGATGCTTTATTGGTAGACATAATTACACCCAAGAGGGCAATTGGTATGTCACTTTTCCAACTTCTTTATGGTCTTAATGTTGAGATACCAATCACCCTAGAATTGCTAACATTGAAATTGGCTAAGGCAGTCAAAAATCAGACATATGAAAGCTCCATCGATAAGAGGATCATGTGCTTGACTAAGCTGGATGAGTAGTGAACTATGGTGGTGGACCAAATTATTGCATATCAAAGTCTGGTGAAGAGGCTCTTCAACTAGAAAGCAAAAAATTATGATTTCTAGATTGGAGATCAAGTCTTGTTGTGGGACAAGAGAAGAGAACCAAAGGGAATGCATGGGAAATTTGATTCCCTTTGGAGAGGCCCATTTACTATCCATCAGTTCAATGGTGCAAATAGTTTTCTATTGAAATATCAAGATGGCATGCCCTTTTCTTTGCCTCACAATGGGTAGCATCTGAAGCACTTCAAATCTTGAAGTATTAGATAAGATCATCTATACATATGTATATTTGTATAGTCTTTAGTTCTATTTTGTGTTGTTCATTTTCATTTTTTAGCACCTTTCTTTTTTGGGTAGCATGACTATATAGCCCAATGGCATCCTTAAAGGCACCATAGATTCTAGTTTGTACTCCCCTCAGCTGTTCCAAGTTTTCAACTAAAGGAAGTTCCCCAACTGGAGCCAGCTGTTGTTCCCAAAATATGTCACTCATTTTTAGGACAACATATGAACTATTTTGGTCTTGTAGGCCAAAATTGTCTCTTACCTTCTCAAAAAATTATTCTGAGCATTCAAATTCTTCATTATTCAAGATTTTTCAGTTAAGGGACTAGCAGGTTCAACAGGTTCAATGGCTTCAATAGGAGAGATCTCACAAAGGAACAAGTTCCTAACACTTAGGCGATTTCAAGATTGGTTTAATGCCTTGGTTCAACCAAAAATGTTCATTGGCAAGCTTCAAAGAAAGGATTGAACCATTGAACTCTACTTCCAAAAAGGTTCAATGGTTTAATGGGTTCAAAGGTTTAATGACATCGGCAAGATTAAAGAGTTAAGTGCTTTGTCAAAAGTTCAAAGTTTAACCGCTTTGGTAAGTTCAGTGGCTTCAAAAGACTTAGCAAAAAGAAAGAAGAATGGACCATTGAACTATTAAACCTTGAACCAAAAATGTTCAAAGGTTTAAAAGTTCAACATGGTTGGTTCAAAGAGATTGGTTCAATTGGTCAATCGAATGACGGAACAAAATATTGAACTGTTGAGCCATTGAACCAAAGTTAGTTCAATCAACCGGTTCAAAGGAGTGCCCCAACACTGAAAGGGCAAGTGCCCTTGTGGAGGGTAGTGAACAAAAGGTAGGTACCCTTGTGGAGGGTAGGGAACATTTGCTCAAAGATCAAAGAGAAGGTTGAAAGGGAAGATTTCCTTCAGACTTTTTGTCTGAGGAAATTACCAAGTAAAGGAACCAAAAGAATTCCTTCAAAAATATTTTCCATAGAAGAATTTCACAAAGGTAATTCCTTTAGACAAATTGTCTGAAGGAATTCCTTTAGACATTTTTCCTGAAGGAATGATCAAAAGCCTAGTGGAAAAGCGGCTAAGACAAGGGAAGATTTCCTTCAGACAAAATGTCTGAAGGAATTGAAGGAAAAGGCTGCTTGAATAATCTCAAAGGGTAGTTACCCTTGTGAGGGGCTCTCGACATCCAGAAAATGGACCTTTCTAAAAGACCCAAAGGGAGACCTTCCCTTTGGGGTGTTCCAAAGACATAGATCCGAAGGAATTTCAAGGCTTCAAAAGACTTAGCCAAAAATAAAGGATTCTAAGAAAGACATTGAACCGTTGAACCTTGAACCAAAGTGGTTCAAAGGTTCAAAGATTCAAAGAAAGCTCCAAATAGAGCAAGGAAGTGATTGAACTAGGGAAGTGTTGGAACCAAGGAACTGATAAAGACCACCTGAACCGTTGAACTATTAAACCAATGAAATTTCAAAGGTTCAAAGGTTCATAGTTCAATATGGTTCAAATAACCAACAACCATTGATGTCCCCATAGATGTAAAATTTAAGGTAATGGAATATCTATTAATTTTCAAATATAGTGTAGAACTTGAAGGATGAACCAAGCGACCAGCTGAAGAAGATAGCCTGAGAGATCTAATTACAATAGGAAAAAAGAGAAGGCTACTGAAGATATTAAAATATCTACAAGAGAGTTACTTTTGGTAGGTGAAACAGTCCACCAAGTAGTCATCTAAGCACACCAAATCAAGGATGTAGCCTATTTTTCTTCCATGAAGTAAAGACAAAGTGGACAATTATGCAAATAAGAAGGAAAGGACCAGGCGGCCTACACTTTGGAGGAGACATATGAGATGAATTGGCATGCCATAGTTAAGGCTGATGCACTATTCCAAGCATGGCCCCTTGACAAAACTAAAAATGCATTCAAGGCATTAAATGCAACATGGGATGTTCCATGGAACAAAGCACTAAGCCCTTTTTATCTGCTATTTATTGTAATCTCTTGTTTTATGCAAAGGAGATCTCTCCATTATAGAAGCAAAACTTTGCCCAAATTGAAAGATGATTACTGAGACTTTGAGCTTAGATTGTTGATTATATTTCTTTATTTGAATGAGAAAGCAAGTTACTTTTAGACTTTGTGATGTTATAGCTTGTGTTATTTTAGAAAATTGTTCTTAAGTCCATTTCCTAGGATTATTATTATTTATTTAAATTAACAAGCAGTACTAGTGAAAGTAATTAGGAAGGTGCCTGAAGCCAATTATGGAAAGACTTTGTGTTGTCACAATTGTTTTCAGTGTGTTTTTAGTTTCTTTCTATGTAAAGGATCTTATGATGACTTTGTGCCCCCATTATCCTTTGTATTTCACTCTTTGGGTAGTTAAGGTGGAGACTTTGTGTTGCACCTCATCCTGATGATTACTGTGCCCTTGTTACCTATTGGTTACCTACCAAAAAGAACTCTTGTGCCCTGCTACAAGACCACTTCTGAAAGAAGAGAAGTGCCTTCAGTATTATCACTAGGATTTCTCCTTTATCTGTGAACATCATCTCTGAAAAAAGAGAGATGGATGGTGTAGTCCTACCCCCGAGTGTTATTTTTTGCTTATATATATAGTATATAGCTCCTCATATTTATAGGGAGCCTCCCCTTGATGAGAGGAGAGATTTTTCCACCTCTGATGTGGCAAACCTGCACATTTGGCTCACCAATCTCCCTATGCTATGGTTGAAGAGACCTATTTTTGTCATAAATTAGTTGGTGACAAAATATTCACTCAACATAATGAATGACATTTAATTTGTATTTATACCATATATTTTTAAATAATATCAAAGGAGGTATAAAGAATATAAATAGGAAAACCATTACATATCGATATATTTAAAACTATTTGGAAGGTAGATACAATAGTGTTAGATTTAGGACACTAGCATTGACCCTAATGTCTTAATCTAGATGTTAGTGTCTTGTAGAGTAAAAATATTCTATGGATTGTAACTATCTTTGTAGGGTGGAAATCAAGTTTTATACAAACTATAGGATACAGGTGGTTTATGCCATCATAATGTTAGGGTTAGAATATAGGATACAAAAGTAGGTACAATGAGATGGTAAACATGATCCTTTCGGTGGTGGAAAGGTCACAAACTAAAGGGATAAACCATGATTTATATTTGTCAAGTGTACAAGACTAGTATGTCATATAAAATCATATTTTAGAATATATATATATATATATATATATATATATATATATATATATATATATATATATATATATATATATATATATATATATATATATGGGTTGACCTATTTTTATTATTTAACCCTCCTTTGAGATTATTTCGAAAGGTGTGGTATAAATAAAAATAAAAGGTCATTCATTATAAATCTAAAAAGCACATTTCAAGCTCACACTACACTATTGAGAATCATTTGCACAACTAAGCTACATTTCCCTATTATTCACTTTTTCTAGATTAGTCATAAGAACAATCTTTTTATAGGTCTAAATCATTCAAAGAACATCCCATGAGAAATATTTCCTCCACCCACATGACACACTATGTTGGGGTCATCTACTTTATTGATCACAATTGATACAGGTTACATTATTTTAAGATAAATTTACATTGTTATGTTTTGTTTATAAACTAATGCTTACACATTTCTATACTCATGCTTACATCTTACACAATGTGATATATATGTTATGATACAAGATATTTTTCTAACACATGTCTATAGGAACTAGTACAATATGCTTATGTTGGATGCTTATATTTCACTTATTCATCTTATCACATGGATTAATTGAGTGTACTTATTGTTTGCTATTTTTTTTATTATGAAACATTTAAACATGTTACTTATTTTTTGGCCATAGTTCTCATGAGTGTTGTTTATTTGGTGTGTATAAACTTGAACATGTCCTTTGCTTGAGTGTTTGACATTTGAACATGCCCCTTATTTTTAGTCTCCTTAGACCCATTTTGAATGACATTGAGTGCCCTTGTGTGTGTGATTGATTATTTACTGAGCTTGTTCTTGTTACCCCTAAAATTTTTCCATGATATTTATCATGTATATTAGGGATTGTCATGATTAGATATCTTTATTGATATATATATATATATATATATATATATATATATATATATATATATATATATATATATATATATATATATATATTTAGACATGACACAACTATACATTTTATTGTTACATGATCAATATAGGGTAGTTATAAGAATTAGTGTTTTATTAAGATAAACATATTTATAACAAAGGAACACCCATTCCAAAAAACATGGATAACTCATTGACAATGGGTAGATACCCATACTAAATAACATAGATAAGTCATTAATAATAGATGGTCATCATTTTTAAAAATAGGGATAAGTAATTATAAATGGGAAACCACCCAATATCAAAATTATATAAAAATATAATAACAAAAAATGTATTATAAATAATATGTCCATTTTAAACAATTTTGTCATTTTATTTAAACTAGCACGGTTGATATCACTTTTGTAAACAACATGAAAAACCTGAAACTTTTGTTTATTCATAAAAGGAAGTGAGAGGGAAATATGGAGCTGTAAGTGTCATAATTTATATATGGATTCATTTTCCACCATAGGGGAATAAATCCCTATATCGCTTCCAACCATCTTTCCCTTTTCTTTCATTCTCATGTTGTTGTATAGATCACTCAACTATTTTAACTTGGTTTTTGAAAAACCATAATAAAAAGGATAATATTGTAACCAATATGGCTATCGTAGACAATATGTTTTTATTATTTGAACTATCACCCACTAAATATTCCATAAATAAAATGAGAAACCTACAAATTTTATTTAGTCACAAAAGGAATGGAGAGGTAAAGATAGAGATGGAAGCATCACAGTGAAATGAAAAATTCATTATCCACCATACTAGAAAAATTATGTTCATTTCTTCCAACCATATTTCCCTCTAATTTATTTCTAATAATTAACTAGAACAATTACATAGCACTATTTTCATCACATAACTACACATCGTAAAATAAGACATTTATAATGTTATTTTCATTTCCCTTATTTTCTTACAATTGTTTGATGCTTTAATCCTAACATAAAAAGTTTGGGAAAAAAATATTTTTATTGTTTATAGTTTTGGGTGAGTAATGGAGGTTATCTATATTTAAATAAATATGTATTGTTCTTTTAATTTATGTGAAATACATAGTATTTTATTTATGTTTCCATTTTTCTAGAATCAATAACAATGAATTTTAATGTTTTTGCCTACTATATATATTCTATTTATGCTATGGAACTTCCAATGCCCCTTAGGATAAAATAGACTCCAATATCCTTTTTTACACCCCATTTAATATTTACATCCAAAGCTCATCATAACCTTCTATTTCCACTTGAATACATACCAAACATTATCATAGTATGATGTCTACTATGAGGATGCTTGGTATGAAGTCAATGTATAAATTTGAAAGTCATTATGATCTAATTTTACACCCAAAGGTCAAGTTGGAAAAATTCATAAACAAAAAAACATTAACATCCTCAAATTGTATTGAACAATTAAAAAACTTTGAAACTACTACAATGAAAAGAAACATGACAATAATAATAAACCAATCCATCTATGTAATTTAACACATATTTAATATGGTACAACATTAAAATATGATGTGTTTCATTCCTAAGACTTCTATATGCAATTATAAATGCATCATGTCTATAAATCAATCTTGGATCAAAGAAGATAGAGCATACCTACACTTTCGATTGGGAATACATTTGTTAAACAGGGGTATGATGAATATGGGGATATGTTAGATGTGATTAGGGGATCACTTGTCACAATACACCATGCTAAAAAGGGTTCCAAATCCTACAGTCTAACACAATCAAACAATAATCCTAAAAAAGTCCTAGGTTTAATGTTCACTCTATATCTAATAAACAAAAAAGTAAATCTAATTTAGTGCACACCAAAGCTTGTCGCACAAAGTGGGGTTTAGAAATTAAATAAATAAAAATGTATAGGAGAATATAAATTAAGCTAAGTATGAGTAAGACCCTAATACATGGAATATGAAGAGTAATATTATTCAAGCCAATCCTTATGCTACTTCTATCTACTAAAGAGAGGAGAACAAAGTTAGAATATACTTACCTGAATGTGAACCCATCGAGACTCAATCTCTCCCTTAGCCAAAGGGGATTAAAAAGAGGTTTTTATGGTTTTTAAGGATAATTAAGAAAGGCCAAAGCATCTAAGACTTATCCACAAGATTAGATTCTCTAAGTAAAAACCCTAAACTAAGACTCCTCAAGTAAGATGGTGGAAGAAAAAATTGTAAAGAAGCATGAGTGAATAATAAATATTTATTAAATATTGAAATAATGATGAAATTATCTATATTTATAGGAATATCTCACCGTAAATCCTTTTGAATATGTTAACTTATGGGGTAGACCTAGTCGATCCTATATGTTTTTGGGAGATAAATCACTAGGTCTCGAGCTAGGTCAGTCAAAGGAATAATAAAACACAAAGTGAAAAATACCCTAAATAGTATAGAGTTAACTTATTTAACCTTGTACAATAATTAGAAGATAAAAATTGTACATGGTTGACCCAATCAACCTAGTATAGTCAACTTGCAAAAGGGGATCAAGATGAGGAAAAGAGGGATGGAAAGAGGAAAAATATTGGAGGAGTGTGAAAATGAAGAGTAATATCTTAGGGAATGGTTTTAAGAGATGGTTGGATTGGTAATAATCTAGAAATAAGGGACAATAATCCTATGAAGCACAAAAGGTCTACCCACCCCTTTCTTAGTACACCTTTTAAGGCATGCACTCAAAGAGATTGAGTCTCGATAGGTTCTTACAAGATGTAAAGCATTAGTATTTGATAAAATTTTAAAATATTATGCATATACATATTCCCCAGTTGAATCTCATCATGTGTCACTAAGGTGAAATAGGGGATGGTGCTTCGAGAAAGAATATAGTAACATATAATGCTAATGTTAAAAAAAAGTTGCAGTATTTTAAAGAAAAAATAATTGAAAGTAAATGACAAAAAATTAAATAACTAAAAATTAAATGCAATGCATACCTTAACTTACCTTTATCACTAAATGGTTGTTTGATGTGTTATTAGTTTTGATTTTGGAGGGTGTAGAGACTACTTTTGACAAACCCAAGAATATAAAACTAAGATAAAAAATAAACAAATGTAAGAAAATCCAAGATAGTTAGTGCTATGAAGACAAGACATACTTGGGAAATTTGGCAAGTTGGGGTGATAAATGATATGTTATACCAAATGACCAAGTCAAAATAAAAGAGTAAATCGAGTAACCAATAAGCCAAGGCTATTAAAGACCAAAAACCTCAAACAAGCTATCCTCAAGTAAGAAAGGCAAATTCACCATGTCAAACCAAGGATACATGTCAAACAAGGTGGTAATAAAAATAAATCAATGGTAAAAGAAGAAAAAATGGTAAAACAACATTGATGAGTGAGCAGTAACCATCCATATCTCACTCAACAATGGAAAAGGATGCATAAAAGGGAAAACAACATTGTCAAGAGAGAAATAACAAGAGAGCCTTACTCAATAATGGAAAAAGGGTATGAACTCAAGTGTTCATAACAACAAGATAGTAAAATAAATGACAAATGATAAAAGGTAATTAAAGTAAGTATAATAATGTAAAATCATGGTGAAAAAGAAATAAATAATCCATAGTTGCTCAAACATGTTGTTTCACTCTAAGGATAGATAAAATTGAAACAAAGTAGTGTTAGCATGTTTTGAAGAAGTGAAGAAGAAGGAAGTAAAGAAGAAGGAAAAATATATTTAGAATAAAAATTTGTATATCAAGGGGGGAAATGAAATGGGTTGAGGGGATAATGAAAGAAAAACTAAGGTAGAGGAACTCTTTATCAAATTTAAGATACTCAAATTAAGTTTATCAAAATAAGAGGACTATCGATCTTAAGGACTCTGAAGAACTTCTCTTAGCTACATAATTCTTAGGTCAAAAAATTAAGTATATATATAGTATCATGAAGGCTATATGCATGAAAATTAAAATGGACGTACCTTCCCACAACGTGTTCCCCATTCCTCAAGACCCCTTATAGAGTCATCAATCTACTGTGAAGATTGGGTACTTGCATGAGAAAGTAGGTAGTACCATAGAGTTTATTGAATTCCCCTATTCCAATATACTAGCCTACCATACCCCAAAGGACCTTGGATTTATGTGAGGCCAACTACAGAGTTTGAGATTCAATTAGAGATAGGAGATGTGATTGTAATCACATCTTTTGGTATGATTTGACTTTTGAGATTTATATATTACCTTTTATATATCATTGCCTTTTGATTTAAATGATTTAGCTTTTAAATTTTTTGATGGATTTTTCTATTCCTCCTCTATGTGGATTTATAAAACTAAACATGGGTGCTAAATATGACTTTTATTTGAATACTTGGGACAATGTTGATAAGAGAGAGAAACTTCAAAGAGCATGAGGTTTAAGAGTCTCATAAATCTAGGTGAAATAGAAGTTCCATCTTGATTTTGACCTTATTTTATCCAATATGGAGTGAAAATAAGGGGAAATCAAGAGGAATGACACATAGAACAATTTGAATTACTTTAAATCACAAAAAAATGTGACAAAGGGAAAAAGGGGATACAATGATAGTAAAGTGTGATTCCTTATCATGAGAATGAGGGAAATGGATGAAAACATGCTAACATAGATTTTTGTGCAAATTTCATATAAAAAAAGAAGTAAAAATAAAAGTTTGAGAACAAGGATGATATAAAGATGAAAATATGGTAATTTTATGAGGGTTGGGTCCTATCCATGGTCCTACACTGTAACTTATAAAAGAGAAACCTACAAGGGTGTGAAAAAGCAAATGAAAAATCATAAAGGAGATAAATAAGTAAAAGATGATAATTTTGTGAGGAATGTTGGGTCCCATCCATGGTCTTACGAAACAACTCACAAAATAAAAACTCAAGGGGTGCCAAAACAAGAGGAAATGCAAGATAAAAAACACTATGGTACATCAAGAAACCAAAAGACCAAAAGGGGGGACTAAAGGTTTATGAAAGGAGGGGACTTACTACAGAGCGAAAGACTTATGTAAGAAACCTAAAAAAAGTGTTAGATATATGTAGATAGAAAACATGAAAAGAAGAAAATGTTTAGGCAAAGTAACTTTTGAGAAATTATGTGGTGGTGGGCTCATTTAAAACATGGCCTTCATTGGTTTGAAGGTGGCAAGTGCTTAAACCAAGGATATCTTTGACTAAATATGGGCCCTACCATTTGTGGGTGTATCTACCTTCTTTATCATGGGTGTAGTCTAATTTAAGGATAAGATCACCAATAATAAATGTGTAGACTTTAACATGTTTATTGTGTTGTCTGAAAATGCAAGCCTTGTATTGGAAATTTTGTTGTAAGGCAGACAAATGATGTTCATCAAGTAGATCAAGGGCATGAAGATGATATTCACATAATTATTCATTGGGAATAATACCATGAAGAGATATACGAAGAGATGGAATCTCAAATTCTAAAGGAAGAACTGACTCAAAACCATAGACTACCAAAAATGGTGTTACCCCAGTGGTAGTATGTATGCTAGTCTAAGAAGCCCAAAGTATAGGGTAAAGATGAAAATGCCAATCCATACAGGTTTCACATATTTTATTTTGGAGAATTTTGTTGAATATTTTATTAGTGGCCTTAGCTTGGCCATTACATTATGGATGATAAGGCATGGAAAATTTGTGATTGATCTTAAATTTGTTACAAAGTTATTTAACATGTTTATTTTTGAAATTACTGCCATTATCTAAAATGATGGTATGGGGAACACCAAAGTGAAAAATGATTTAGTTAAGAATAAAGTTAGAAATGGTAGGACCAGTGATGTTAACAAGAGGCATGGTTGCTACCCATTTGGTAAAATATTTGGTAGTGGTGATGATAAATACATGCACATCTTGGGAGTGAGGTAGCTTACCAATGAAATCAAATCCACATGTGGAAAATGGCCAAGGAGATTCTATCATTTAAAGTTCAAATGGAGGTGAATAGATTAGATCATCATGAAATTGATAAGGATTACATTTTTTAGCATAGTCAATTACATATTTTTCAAGAGTAGGCCAAAAAAAACCCATATATAGGCATTTGTGGGATGTAGCATGCCCATTACAGTGTCCACCACAAATTTTCCCATGTGCTTGTTTAAGAAGAGGAGGGACCTCATCTTACATAACACAATGGAGCAAGGTACCTTTAGCATTGTGATAATAAAGGATGTGTCAAAATACATACTTGAAAGCTTATTTATGAGTACGTGTCTTTTCATGAGAGTCTAAATTAGGAGGATAAGTTTGATGTTATAGGATTTGAATGATATCTTGGCACCACAAGCTTTGTCGAATGGTAACAACCTCAATATGATAGATAAATGAATCTCGTGGTTGAGTAGAAGATGGATATTTTCTTATTTGTATAAGAAAATTAGGATTAAAAAGGACTTGGTGTGGATGAAAAAGAGATGATGAAGAGGCAATAGAATCAACAATGAAATTTTGATCTCTAGGAATAGGCTCAATAGTGAAAGAGATGAAATCTTTAGCAGGAGTGGTTGCAATTTGATGATAGGTGACGAGGTTCTCACTTTTACATAGATAATCACCATTGAATTTGTAGGAAATAAGCTAAGAATCACCTAAAGTATGAAGGTATTGAATGCTTAAATCAAGATCAGATCACATGTATAAAATGGGATCTTCAAATTCAGCCATATTGTTGGTGAAATCAAAGGTGAAGAAAAAATCTAAAGGAATGATCTTGCAAAGAAGACTTGTGAGAATGTAACCTACCCCAGCTCCTTGAAGGCATTTAGCACCATTAAAGTGAATGGTCCAATTATCCTCATGTAAGTCAACATTAATTTTAGTAAGTTTCTTGATAACTACTTTTGGTTTAGTAGTATTAGAGGGAGTATTGTATTCATCAAGATTATTGGCTTCAAGATCAGTGGTAAAGATATGAAAATAATCTTTGGGAGAAATATATTGATTAAGACCTTTGATGTAAAGGATATTGTCATCTAGAAGATTATCTTGAAGAGAATAAGTGGTTGGTAAGGGAGTTGCGACAAGTTGATTATCTATAATTTGTCCTTTGATAGCTTTTTGAGTGATGATGTAGAGATCAAATCCCATAAGGAAGACCATCAATTTACCAATTCTATCTCTAAGAGGAAATTCCTTGGAGAAGAAATGATGAAGGAGGTTAGAATGAATAATGACATAATTAATTTGGTAAAGCATATAGTGGCAAAGTATTTTAACTACAAAATAGATGGTGAGGCAATCACACTTGATTTTAGGATAACGTGTTTCATAATCAATGAGGCCTCAATTAATGTAGTAGATAGCATACTCTCTTCTTGTATCATCTTGTTGGGCAAGCATTGCCCAAATTTAAATAGGTGTGGAAGAAATATATAGGATCAATGGTTTATCATTGGAAGGAGGATGAAGTATAGGTGGATGAAGCAAAGACTCTTTCATGTTATCAAAGGATTTTTGACATGGATCTATCCATTCTAAATTAGTAAATTTTTTGAGAAGTGAATTGATGGAGTAAATTTTATATGCCATTTCAAGGATGAATCATCTAATTACCCCAAGTTTGCCTAAATAAGTATGAATGTCAAGAATAGAATGAGAAATGGGCATGTTGATGATAGCACTAATTTTGGTAAGGTCAACATCTATGCCATGGAGAGAGACTAAGAATCTTAACAATTTTATAGATGTGACTCCAAAGACACATTTTTAAGGATTAAACCTAACTTTGTATTTAAGTAGATGGTCAAAGATGATAGCAATATCATAAAGATGATTCTTATGATGTTTAGATTTAGCAATGATGTCATCTACATAGGTTTCAATAATTTTATGAATGAGATCATGAAATATGTGAGTCATCACTCAATGGTAAGTGGCTCCAACATTATAAATACCTAAGGGGATTTTGAAATATAAATATGTGGCCCATTCCATGGTAAAATTAGTCTTATGTTGGTCCTCAAGAGTGATATGAATCTGATTGTATCTTGAGAAGCCATCCATAAGAGATAACATTTTGTAACTAGTCATGGAATCAATAATGGAATCTATTGAAGGTAAAGGGAAGTTGTCCTTAGGAAATGTAAGATTAAGATTGTGGAAATCAATACAAATGTGAATGACCATAGTAACCTTCTTCCAAATGGGAACAATGTTGAAAACCCATTCAGAATAATCCATTGGTTTGATAAATTTAGCATTAAGTAATTTGATGATTTACTTAGACATAAAATGGAAACTTTAGGTAAAAATTTTCTTTATTTTTGACATATAGACTTGGTATCAGGATAAGTAATGATGTTATGCACCATAATTCTATGGTCAATGCCAAACATGTCTTCATAAGACCAAGCAAAAGCCTTACGATATTTGTCAAATAATAAGCTAAAATTATCATGTTTGGTAGGTGAGAGTTCATGAGAGATAGTAATTGGTTGAGGACAAGATGGGGTATCATATTTGATGCGAGAGGTTTCTTTGATAAGCATGACATTTCCATCTTGAAAGTGGTATGGTGTATTAGGTTAGGTAGATTTGGGATTTTTTTTAGGATCAATGCTAACAATAAAGTTGTTAAAGTAGGGAGTTTTAGTCTTAAAATTTACAAGTTTATGATGTTTTTAAGGAAGTTGAGGTTCTCAAGCATAAAATAACTCAAGGATGGCTTCGTCACTAGGCAAGGTAGGAAGAGGACCATAATACTCAAAATATACTTCAAGATCTAAAATTTGATTGCCATGGTGATCATACTCAGAATGTATCTAAGAAACATTGGTTATCTTGGAATCTAGTGTAATTTCAAGAGTAAAAGAAGTAGATAGAGTAGAAGGGGTTGGAATATCAGTAGGTTGCAATGATGGGATAAGGATTATATACAATTATTGGATCGATATGTGGTAAAGGAGATATAGAAATTTTTGGAGGTTCAGAGGGTATGATTTTCTCTACCACCCAAGGAGTATCGATAAGAGGAGGATTTGTAGGAGGTATATGAATCTTAGGATGTAAATTATGATCCACATATATGGTATGAAAATCCTTGGTATTTTATTGATTATTTAAAGAAGATTTTTGGTTATTTGAAGTATAAGCTTTAGAGGTTTGTCATTTTTGAAAAGTAGTAGTGTATTATTAATGATGAAGATTGATCATAACTTCATGATTACATGAACCACCAAGAATATAGGAGACAATAAATTTTGTGATCCCTATACAATATTAATGAGAATTACCAATGCTAGCATGGAACTAACAAAATAGATTGGGGTCATACCAGTTAGGAGGAGCATTGGGATAGATGAAAGGTTTTGAGGGAAGTAAAAATGATTTCATTTGTTGAGCCGAAAGAGGTGTGTGAGAAGGTGAAGGAAAATAAATTTTAGAAACTCATAGCTTGGTTCAAAAAGTATTATTAGTGATAAAATTAGATGTTTGGAAAGATCCTTTAAGAATTTTAGGATTAGGTTCAAATTATTTCATAATAAAGTCTTGACATTTAACTTGATCAAGAGCTTCATTGAGCATTTAGGGAGCCAAGGTTTTAACCTTATATTGAAGAGTGGGAGTCAAATTACTTATAAATAGTTTTAATAAGTTATCATAAATCTTGTTATGATTAACTTTATGAGCCAATGATTTCCATCTTTTGATAAAGTTGTGAGCTAATTTAGTGGGAGATTGCTTAGCATTGATGAAGTGGCTAAGACAATTTCTGAGAAGATCATTATGTTGAAACTCTTTAACCAAAAGATTAACCAAATATTCAAGTTGCTAAATATAATGTTGGGGAAGTTGATTATACCATTATAATACATAATTAGTGAAGGTTTTCACTAAGATTTTAGTAGTGGTGAAGGTATTAGTTTGGATCCAATCTTTTTAAAGGTTGCCAAAGGCCTTAAGAAATGAGGTAAGGTATTTAGTCCCATAATATTTTATAGTTGGAGATACGTTACCAATATCAATGGATATAATGAATGGAGATAAAGGCTAATTTTGAAAGGTTTGAAGCATATTGTTATTCATTATGGGTTGAGTAATAACATTACTTGAGGCATCCTGAAGAGGTGGAGGAATGAAATTGGGATTAGCTTGAGGATGTATAGTTGGAGGTTGATTAGCCACATTGATTAGATGTTGTTGAAGTTGCATCATTTGGTTGGTGTTATAATTTTTAAATACGTTCATTTGTTGGATAACTTGGGCTAATATTTGAGTTGTATCATAAGGTGGATTGGTATTGGTAGGAGCACCCCCAAATTAGTGTTAGGGGGAGGATTACTAGAAGATGAATTACTAATGGGATTTTAAAGTAGACTTGTATCAATATATCCCACATTAGTTTAAAGATTCTGAAGATGAGAAGTTACTTGGGAAGCATAGAAAGGATTAGATCCATCAAATTCATCTTATGGTGTTATTTGCACCATATTTCAATTCATGGATGAAGGATGAGAAGAGGTGCCCCAAGAGTGATGGTTCTCTTGGGAGGAAAAGAGAGGAAGAAATAAACATCCCATATAGTATCTAAATGGATTCAAGCTATCCAAAAATATTATGATAGGATACTTCATTATGACTGAAGAGAGATGAACATAATGTAAAGAAAGATAAATATAGAACTAGATTGACAAATAAGGAAAATATAATATAGTACAGGGTCAATTGGGTCAACCTAGTATAGAAAATAGGGTCTAAAAATAATACAGGGTCAACTGGGTCGATCTAGTATAGTGAATAGAGGCTAAAAAAAGAAAAAGTAGGGTCTATGAATAATATAGGGTCAATTGGGTTAATCTAGTATAGTGAAAAGAGGTTATAAAAAGAAAAATTAGGGTTTAAAAATAGTACAAGGTCAACTAGGTTGATCCAATACAGTGAATAAAGGTTTTAAAAAGATACAAGGTTGACTGGGTCAACCTAGTACAATAGATAAGGCAAGTTAAGAAGCCTATAATAGGTTGTGAAATGAAACAAGATAAATTTTGCAAGCAATTTGAAAGTAAATGATATAAAGGAAACAAATAGTCAATTGGATTAGTGCTGGTCAATCTAATTGAAGCACAACACAAAACCTTATACCAATGTTGGCTAATGCCAATTTTTACAATACATAATATAATTGAGAAAAGAGCAAGCAATCAACTTTTAAAGTAAATAACTAACTAATTTGTCAACTTGAATATTTATTAGATTATTAGGATATGTTTTTAAATGTGATGGGAGGTGTTAAGGTGTGGAGCCTAAAAGCTTCACATATGAGCACATTACCAAAGTTGCAAGTTTACACAATCACCGACGTCGGTCAGGAGCAACCGACATCGGTCAGGTGTAGTTGAAGAGACGCCAGCATCGGCAGAGGATCGGCCGACATCGATCACAGGCAAGCAGGTAGGAACCGGCGTCGGTTACCTATGCATCCAAAATGCTATTTCTCAGGATAGAATCAAGTGTTTGCATGATGAGTTTAAGTATTAGTCTTAATCTCACATCTCTATTATTAGTAAGATCATTTTTAGAGCCCTTGTTCAAGAGGCTTAAATGTTGGTTGTAAGTGCATGCTCAAGTCTCCTAATTCTATATGTAGAATTAGATCTTCTTAGCTTATTGTGGTTGTAGTAGTTCATTGTGTGTGAATGTTGAAGAACAGTACAGAGTTGTGTCAATCTAGGTTGTTGGAGTTGATTATACCTGAGAGAGAGAGAGAGCTCTTGAGGGATAGATATCTAGAGAGAGATCTTGTGCATCTGAGAGAGGTGTGGAAAAAAGAAGTTTCTTCAATTGTATTCCTTTTGTAAAGAGTTTAATACAAGTTTTCAGGGTGGTTTCTTGTATCTCTTGTTCTTTGCTATTATCTGATTCTATTTACTTATCTATCTGATTTAATTCTGTGGTTTATTGCTTTCATAAGTGTAATCATATTGTTGGTTGATCCCCAACTAGTGGTATTAGAGCCTTGGTTGTAGGTTTAGAGTTTGATATCCAATAATTGGTATCAAAGCTTAGGTTCACTAACAGGTGGTTCAGATATGTGTAGTGTGTATTGATTACAGGTTGCTCACAGGAGTTTCTGTAGGGATTTCTATTTGAGTGGGAGAAGCAATGGCAGAAGAAAGTAAACTAAGAATGGAGAAGTTTAATGGCAAAAATTATCAACATTGGAGAATGCAAATAGAGGACTATCTGTATCAAAAAGATCTATACTTACCATTAGGTGGGGTTGCAAAGAAGCCCACAGACATGGATGATGAAGAATGGGAAGTTCTTGACAGAAAGGCTCTAGGGTCTATAAGACCGAGTCTAGCATCTACTGTGATATCTAATTTATCATAGACAAAAATAATGGTAGAGTTGATGACTACTTTAGCAAATTTGTACGAAAAACCCTCATCTTCTAATAAGGTATATCTTATGAAGCAGCTATTTAATTTTCATATGCACGAAGGTGGATCTGTATCTAATCACCTGAATGATTTCCATGGTATTGTAAATCAATTAAGTTTAGTCAAAATCATATTTGATGATGAAATAAAAGCTCTTTTAATATTATGTTCTTTGCCTAAAAGCTGGCATAGCTTAGTAATGGCAGTTAGCAATACTGCATCTGCATCAAATATTTTAAAAGTAGAGGATGTTGTTAGTGTTATCTTGAATGAGGAAATTCGCAGGAAAAGCACAAAAGAGACATCTGGGAACACTTTAAGTTTTGAGAGTAGGGGAAGGCAAAAAGAGAAGAGCAAGAAAGGGAGATCAAGATCTAAGTCTAAGGGGAGAGGTAGATCCAAATCCAGAAATGGCAGGAAGCCACAATGCTGGAATTGTGGAAAGATGGGGCACATAAGCAGAGATTGCTGGTCAAAGCCTAAGGAGGACAATTAGCATGAAGGAAAAGAAGAAGCAAAGGTTGCAAGTATTGCACAAGATGCTTTAATATTCTCTTTGCATACTGATATAGAATCTTGGGTGTTAGATTCTGGTGCATCTTTTCATGCTACCCCTAATAGAGAATATTTCAGTGACTATATCCATGGAGACTTTGGAATAGTGTATCTAGGGGATGATGAGCCTTGTAAAATTATTGGCAAAGGTAAAGTGTAGCTGAAAATGCAGAACAACAACACATGGGTGTTGAGAGATGTGATGCATGTTCCTAGCTTGAAGAGGAATTTGATTTCTGCAAGAAAGTTAGGGGATGAGGGTTGTACAGTAACTCTCACAGCAGAATCTTGGAAGGTGACCAAGGGTGCACTTGTTATGGCCAGAGGTAAGAGAGTAGGTACTCTCTATTTGTGTAATTGTGTTACTAACAATTCTCCTTCTGTATTATCTACTTCAGATGTGGTTGCAAAATTGTGGCACTCAAGGCTTGGCCACATGAGTGAGAAGGGGATGTCAATTCTTAAGTCTAAAGGTAAGCTTTCAGATTTGAAAAGCATGGATCTAGAATTTTGTGAGCACTGTGTATTTGGAAAATAGAAAAGGGTTAGTTTTCTCAAGATTGGGTCTACAAAGAAGAAGCATAAGTTGCAGCTTGTTCACACAGACGTGTGGGGACTGACTTAGGTAGCTTCTATTGGAGGATCATAGTACTATGTTTCGTTCATAGATGATGCTACAAGAAAGCTATAGATTTATTGTATTAAGAAGAAATCTGATGTATTTGAGACTTTTAAGATTTGGAAAGCTATGGTTGAGAATGAAATAGGCAAACGATTGAAGTGCCTGAGATCTGACAATGGTGGAGAGTTCTGCAGTTATAAGTTCAACTAGTATTGTTATATGCATGGAATCCATAGGCAAAGGACGGTTCTAAGGACACCTCAATAGAATGGAATTGCTGAAAGGATGAACAGAACAATCATGGAGCGTGCAAGATGTATGAGATTACATGATGGTTTGCCCTTAGAGTTTTGGGCAAAAGATGTTGACACTGCAGTGTACCTAATTAACAGAGGACCCTCTATAGCTCTGGATGGTGGAATTCTAGAAGAGGCTTGGACAGGTAAAAAGGTAGATCTCTCATTCCTCAAAGTTTTTGGTTGTGAAGCCTTTATGCATGTAGATAAGGAAAATAGAAAGACCTGGATGCTAAGTCTATGAGGTGCACATTTATTGGCTATGGCTCAGATGATTTTGGTTTCAAATTTTGGAATCTAGGAACTAACAAGATAATTAGGAGCTGTGATGTTGTTTTCAATGAAAAAGTGATGTATAGTGATCAACTGAAGAAGCTGAATCAATCTAGGTAGAGCAATGGTGAATTGAACGAGGTGATGGTCCAAAATGAGCTCGCAGGAAAAAGAAATAATCACTTACAGGAAAACACAGAGACCGATGTCAGTAGGATAGGAACCGGTGTCGACAGAACAAAAACTGATGTCGGTCATACAGAGATCGATGTCGGCAGAATAGGCATCGATGTCGGTCAAGCAAAACTGACATCGGCCAGTAACAGGTCTAGAGGTGATCGAGGTCAATCACTATCAGAGAATTTGGGTGGACAGTGTGTTGTGAACGAGTCTCAGACACCCATTAAGAGGTTAGAAAGGGTAAGTAAGCCTCCAATTAGATATTCTCCTTCATTATTCTATTTATTGCTAACTGATGGTGGAGAACTAGAGAGTTTTGAAGAAGCAATACAGGTGGAGTCCAAGAGTCAGTGGGAGCATGGCATGGTTGAGGAGATGGAGTCCTTAAGAAAGAACCAAACATGGGATTTGGTTGAGTTGCCAGCTGGTAAGAGAACACTGAAGAACATATGGACCTACAACTTGAAGGAAGGTGAGAATGGACAGATGAGATATAAGGCCAGATTGGTAGTGAAAGGATTTGCACAAAAGCCAGGTATTGATTTTGGTGAGATTTTTTCTCCTGTTGTTAAAATGACTTCTATATGGATTACACTGTCTTTGGTTGCTATTGAGGATTTGCATCTTGAGTAGCTAGATGTTAAGACAATGTTTCTTCATGGAGATTTGGATGAGGAAATTTATATGGAATAGCCAGAAGGATTTGAGGTCAAAGATAAGGAGAAGTTAGTGTGCAGATTGAAGAAAAGCTTGTATGGCCTCAAGCAAGCTCATAGACAGTGGTATTTGAAATTTGACAGGTTTATGACTGAGCATGGCTACAGTAGTGTCAATCTGACCATTGTGTGTATTTTAAGAGATTGGATAATGGTAGATATATTATTCTATTGTTTTATGTAGATGATATGCTGGTTTCAGGATCACACATGCAGGATATCTCTGAGCTTAAGGTGAAATTAGCTCAAACTTTTGCTATGAAGGATTTGGGAGCAGCAAAGAAAATCCTTGGCATGAGCATTAAGAGAGATAGGAAAAATCACAGGTTGATATTGTCTCAAGAGGATTATGTGGACAAGGTGTTGAAATGGTTCAATATGCAGGATGCTAAACTGGTAAGCACACCTTTGGCTGGGCATTTTAAGTTGAGTAAAGAATAATGTCCTAATTCACATGATGAGGTAGAGTACATGAGTAAGGTTCCATATTCTTCCGTAGTAAGAAGTTTGATGTATGCAATGGTGTGTACTAGACCGGATATTGCCCAAGCAGTGGGTGTTGTAAGTAAGTATATGGCCAATCTAGGAAAGGAACATTGGAATGCAATTCAGTGGATCCTCAGATATCTGAGAGGAACCAGCAGTAGGCACTTGTGCTATGGAGGTTCAGATACTTCTCTACATGGTTATGTAGATTCAGATATGGTAGGTGATTTGGATGGCAGGAGGAGCACCACAGGATATGTTTTCATTGTAGGTGGAACAGCGATTAGCTAGATATCAAAGTTGCAAAAGGTTGTTGCGTTGTCAACTACAGAAGCAGAGTATATTGCAGCCACAGAGGCTAGCAAAGAGATGATATGGATGACACAGTTCATGGAAGAGCTTGGAAGGGAGCAAGAGAGTTGAAGATTGTAAAGTGACAGTCAGAGTGCAATCCATTTGGCTAAGAATTCAGCCTTTCACTCAAGAACCAAGCACATACAGCTTAGGTACCACTTCATAAGACAGGTATTGGAAGATGGTGAGTTGAAGCTAGAGAAGATCCATATAGATAAGAATCTTGCTGATATGTTAACCAAGCCAGTTATGAAGGAGAAGTTGAATCTTCATTCAACTTCTGTTGGTCTTCATGATTGAGTTGAAGATGGAGGAGCTAGAAGATGTTGCTGTACAGGTACTGGTGTAGCTATTTATCTCCAAGTGGGAGATTGTTAAGGTGTGGAGCCTAAAAGCTTCACATATGAGCACATTACCAAAGTTGCAGGTTTACACAGTCACCGGTGTCAATTAGGAGTGACTGACATCGGTCAAGTGCAGTTGAAGAGACGCTGGCGTTTACAGAGGATCGGTCGATGTCGGTCACAGGAAAGCAGGCAGGAACCGGCATCGGTTACCTGTGCATCTAGAATGCTATTTTCGAGGATAGAACCAAGTGTTTACATGATGAGTTTAAGTCTTAGTCTTAAGTTTGCATCTCTATTATTAGTAAGATTATTTTTAGAGCCCTTGTTCAAGAGGCTTAACAGTTGGTTGTAAGTGCATGCTCAAGTCTCCTAATTCTATATGTAGAATTAGATCTTCTTAGCTTATTGTGGTTGTAGTAGTTCATTGTGTGTGAATGTTGAAGAACAGTACAGAGTTGTATCAATCCAGGTTGTTGGAGTTGATTGTACCTGAGAGAGAGAGCTCTTGAGGGATAGAGATCTAGAGAGAGATCTTGTGCATCTGAGAGAGGTGTGGAAGAAAGAAGTTTCTTCAATTGTATTCCTTCTGTAAAGAGTTTAATACAAGTTTTCAGGGTGGTTTCTTGTATCTCTTATTCTTTGCTATTATCTGATTCTAGTTACTTATCTATCTGATTTAATTCCATGGTTTATTGCTTTCATAAGTGTAATCATATTGTTGGTTGATCCCCAACAGGAAGTTGGTTGTAAGAAAGGAACTATAATGGAAGTTTAAGGATGGTTTCAAGTAGTTTGGGCTAAAAGAGATTATAGTGGCAATGATATAGGCTTGGTATTGGGACCTAATTCCTCACTTCACACTCCATAGTGATAAGGGTATCAGGGGCTTAGCTAAAATATACCATTAACCATGATTTATACTTGATCAGAGTATCAAGTCAACTTCCCTCTTGGTGATGAAATCCAACTAGGTTGGCCTTGGGTAGACAAATGTTAAAATGCTTGTTTAGATTTTGTGATTTGGTCATGTGTGCAGAGAATAGAAAAAAGTGAAACTAAATGATTAATTGAAAACCACCTAATTAATATATGTGATCTATTCTAAGCATACAATGAATAAGAAAAGAAAGTGTGAATTAATTACTATCATATAAGGTTAATTCTAATTTTGAAATAGGATACAATGTTGATATAGTCACTAATATATGCACAAAATATAGAATAGGGTCAATAAGGTTGAACCTGTAATGCAAAATCAAGGTCTAAAAATAATAGGGTCAACAAAGTCGACCTAGTTATTTAGATAACATACACAATACAAAATTGGGTTGGTATAGTTGATTTAATTGACTGTGTAGGGGAAGTTTTAAATACTACAAAATATAAAAGGAAAGACTATACCGAAAGAGATAAAGAGATATAAAAGAACCTTGGTAGATCAAAGATGCAAAGAATGAAGATTACTATTTAAGAACCTTGATATAAACTTGTTAATTCTACTTGTTAGGTCAATTGGGTTAATTAAGCTTTACATAAACTTGCTGTTGAGTGCCTGAAAATGCATAGGGTCAACTGGGTTGACCTAGTAAGTTGAACCTAATGTTTGAAAAAGTACATGGCTAATTGGGTCAACCTAGTAATTTGAACTAGATGTTTGGAAAGCTAAAAACATGTACTGGGTTGACTAGCTTGATCCAGTAGCCTATACCTAAAAACCTATGCACAAAAAATAGATACTGGGTCGATAGAGTTGATCTAATATGACAAATATATGATAAAAATAATGAAAGAAATGAAATAAGCTAAACAAATCTTGTAAATGTTAGTTCACATCAGTTTCACCAGAATGTATTATGAAGGTGAAGCAAAAGTGAAGACAATGCTAATAAGAAAGTGGAAACATGAAGACAATCCAACCAGTTATGGGATAGGATCTAGATTGGGTTCACCATAATGTATGCAATCAAAAATGCATCATGTCTATAAATCAATCCTAGATCAAAGAAGATAGAGCAAACCTATAATTTTAATTGGGAAAATATTTGTTAAGTGAGGGCATGACCAATATGGGGATCCGCTATACTCGATTAGGGGACCACTTGTTAAAATACACCATACTAGGAAGGGTTCTAAAGCCTACAGTCTAACACAATCATGCAACAACTCTAGAAGATTCCTAGGTTTAATGTTCACTCTATATCTAATAAATAAAAAAGTAAATCTATTTTAGTGTACACCAAAGCTTGTGGCATAAAGTAGGGGTTATAAATAAACTAAACTAAACATGTATAGGAGAATCTCAATTAAGCTCAGTATGAGTAAGACCCTAATACATGGAATATGAAGAGTAATATTATTTGAGCTAATACTTATGATACTTTTATCTACTAAAGAGAGGACAATAAGTTTAGAATATACTTACTTAAATGTGAACTTATCTTGACTTTATCTCTCCCTTAGCCAAAGGGGATTCACAAGAGGTTGTTGTGGTTTTTAAGGATAATTAAGAAAGGCCAAATATCCAAGACTTATCCATAAGACTATATTCTCCAAGTAGAAACCCTAAGCTAAGAATCCTCAAGTAGAATGGTAGAAGAGCAAATTATAAATAAATGTGAGTGAATAATAACTCTTGATTACATATTTAAATACTAACTAAATGATCTTATATTTATAGGTGGATCTCACCGTAAATAATTTTGAATATGTTGGCTGTATGGGGTAGACCCATTTAACCCTATATGTTTTTAAGAGATAAATCACTAGGTCCTGAGCTAGGTCGGTCGAAGGGCTGACAAAACTCAAAATTAAAAATACCCTATATAGTAAAGGGTTGACCTAGTCAACCCTATATAGTAATTAGAAGCTGAAAACTATACAAAGTTGATGCAATTGACCTAGTATAGTCAATTAGTGAAAGGGGATCAAGGTGAGGAAAAGAGGGATGAAAAAAGGAAAAAGATTGGAGGAGTGTGCAAGGGAGGAGTTATAGATTAGGGAATGGTTTTAATATTTGTTTAGATTGGTTATAATGTGGTAATAAGGGACAATAATCTTATGAAGCACAAAAGGTCTACCCACCCCTTTCCAAATGCACTCTTTAAGGTGTGCACTCAGATAAATTGAGTCTTGATGGGTTCCTACAAGATGTAAAGCATTAATATTTGATAAAAGTTGAAAATATTAAGTGTATATAACTTCCTCAAACTTTAATGTTTATACAACTATATTTGGTATATGTAGTCATTAAATTTTACATTTAATGTTAAAATAATTCACTTATGACCATTCCTTATACATACTTAGCCTATAATATATTATACTATTCTAAACCACTATTATTATACTTATATGTGGATGATACTTATCCTTAGGAAATTATGATAGTGAATATTATTATTCTTCATAAAAAATAGCCTAAACTCACTATTATATTAATTACACTTCTAATTTAGTTATCTTTTCTCCTCAGACAAGTTTGATCCTTTAGGACATTCCCACTCAGTGATAGTGTCTGAACCTTTCAATTCCACCCTCATACCAAAAAGTGGTTAATTTATCACATTAATATTCACCCAATGGGCCATCTCACACATTCATTAGATCTCATTAGAGGAAATACCAAAAATAAAACTATATAAGCACATTTTCTATTCATTTGTTTGCTAGTTGGTAAGAGGCTTTCATATTGTAAACACTTGAATTATTATAACTACACATACAAAGGAAAACACCTATTATTATAAATTATGAGTCCATAAAATCTAAGTAGCCCTAAGATAAGTCTGAATATAACTCCATGGTTGTAAGTCATTTTTGAATCACCTAATTACACCATGATTGCATTCACATATAAAATTACACTAATATTTCACACACACCACTATGACATAAGAGGAGATCTTTGGAGTATTGGTATGAAGGAAACACTCAATATAGGGGTGTTGAGATCAATCACAACTTAAACCCCTAACTTCCTTTTTCCCATTTACAACATTTGCTCCTCATTTTATATTGAACTAGGGTTCCAAGTGAAGAATAAGGTATCCAACACATTCCACATAAAATCAAGTGACCCAAAATTTATACACAATACCTATAAGAAAAGGCATGTTGAATTGAACTCACACAAAGGGCAAAAAACCTAATAGATGATGGCACACCCTAAAAATGATAGTTCATTCTAGCCTTATCTAAATAACATGAACTTGTCCAAAATTAAAATAAAGCTATGTTCCTAATTCACAATGAGATCACACAATTATTTAGTTTATCACATAGCCTTTCTTGGAATCCATCAAATCCAAGTGCTAGTTAACTTATTTATCTCTAGTACTTTCCCTTTTAAGCATATTTTTATAAATAGTAAGTTTCAAATCAATCTTGTGTATTTATTGATTATTATATACATTTTGATTTTATTCAAAAGTTTTTCATAATTATATTAACACTTTTAATAATACCTCATTTTGATAAAACATATTGATGAACCTGTTTATTGTTGAATATTTCAAACCCTAGTTTGTCTTAGGGTTCTATTTTATTATTTTAACAAATTTTATTAAGGTTTCAAATTCCTAATTTTATGATTCTTATAATAATCATGATCATAATGAATGAATGAATATATATATATATATATATATATATATATATATATAATTTATTGGTCCAAAGTGTATTGGTCTATATATATATATATATATAATTTATTGGTCTAAAGTGTATTGGTCTCATTTAAATGTTTTTATATAATATGTAAAATATTTCAATTTCATGTAAGTCCATGGATGTGTAATTTAAAGGAAAAGATAAAATTCAATATCAATTAAGAGATTAATAAAAAATAGTTCTACTAGGCTTACTATTGCATGGATCAATTTGAGTTCCCATATGTTACTAATATATGTCATAGGGAACATATGGTTCATTTTTTCCTCCTACCCATAGACCTCACAACTATTTTATCTCATAACCTACCTCTACAATTCTCCTTAGGCTTATAGTAGATCATGTGGTCTGAGTTGTTGTCACTAGATAAGGTTAGGTGTTCCATCAGTTAAAGTAAGAGAAACACAATCAATATGTACCTCCTCATCCCAAACTAAATCCATTTGGATTGTTTAATCAATCTAATAGTTATGATATTATTTATCAGTTAAGAAATATACCAACTAAGATTTTTATGTTAGATTCTATTTAAAAAGACACCATTTCAAAAGATATATTATATCAAACATTGAATCAAATACCAATGCCCCATGATACAAAGCCTTCTTATTTTTATTTTTTTAAAATAATTTGAAGAATATTTAATATGTTATATCTCTTGGAAATGAGTATTTTCCTACCTAGTCTACTATTGATCAAAATATCCCCTTATTCATACAAGTTCAAATAAAAATACAATAGTCAAAAGGGTTTTGATAGATAATGGTTCAAATTTGAATAATTATAATCTTACATTCTTACAGACTATGGGTATTAATATGGCTTCTCTTAAAAAGACATATAAGAATATCAAATGATTTGATGATGTGCCTTATGAATCTTCGAGTTCTATCACTTTGGATATCAAGGTAGGGCCCAAAATATTGTCTACTTAGTTTCAAGTAATGCCTGATCATTTGCACTATAATTTACTATTGGATAGGCCATAGATACAAGTAATAGAAGTTGTACCTTATACTTAATAGTGATGTGTCAAATTTTTACATGATATATATCTATATACATGCCCTGATGATAATCAACCATTCAAATATTGTAAGATTACATAGTTTACTACTGAGAATAAATCATAGCTAGAATCACCTCAAATTTATATAGTGCCACCAAAATAAATTATATATATAGAACAAATTCATGTAGATGAGGTTTATGAATCCTAAAAATGATTATGACTTGCACTATAGATGTTTCAAAATAAAAAAATAACCTAAAAAGGTAGAACAAGAAGAGGATGTACATGAATTACCTTTATTAGTAAATTCAAAAGATCCAAAATTTATATCTATAAAAGTAAATTAATGATGATTTTGATGTTAGTTTTGATGTTGATAAAAATGTAATACAAATGAATGTTGATGATTATTTATGTGGTTTGAATTTCATGTTAGTTTTATTAGGTGAATACAAATATGATTCACAATAAATCATTTAGGTAAACACAAATAAAGGGAAACAATGATTTTATATTGAGAAAGAAAAGAATATTTTTTGCAATATAGATACTAAAAGACTATTTCAGATAATCTAGACTTATGTCTCCAAATTGGATAGGTGATAATCTTTGAAAATGAATAGTTTTTAAGTTATACACAAGTTTCACATAGAGAGTATGGTAATAATTTGGATCTATTCCCCATTTATTAGATTAAAGAGAATTTAAAATTATAAAATTTTGAATAATATATGCATATTATTGATATTTGTTTTTGAGTTGGACTATAGATAAGTCTAAATTATCTAAAATAGTCCCTAATACACAAAATACTACTTTAATAGGTGTACTATGGACTAACATCTTTGTAAAATTTAAATTTTACTAAAGATCAAGATGCATAATACATAGATCAATGCATTAAATGGATAAATTGGTCACCTTTTAAAGATTCAATAAATAATGTTTAGGTCATGGATATAAAACCAATTATAAGAATACAAGCTAACAATGCACAAGATAGACCACATGTTATGTTACATATGTTACTTGACAAGGAATTAATAGTTTTTCCTAAATTGAGACATAGATATACTAACAAATTATATAATTAAGAAGGAAAACCCTTTTGTCATTTTCATATAATAACATGGCATGATAATGATACTTATTCAACATTATTTTTTTTTTTTATAAATATAGTGATAAAGGCTCTATTCAAATTATATAACCCATACTACCACCTACTAGGGCTGATAATTAGGACAAATATATATAAATTATAAGAATTCAAGAAGGAAAACTTTAACTATTCAAGTTTTTATTGAAGATGAATATTGAGAGCATGTGTAAATAGATGAGGACACCAAGAAAAATATATGTATAATTAAATTTATTCAGCACATAGGTCATGATCAAGATGAATTGAAAAAATCTATATATTACCAAGATTCAATAATAAATATCATAGTCCCAATTTCACGTGGTCTAAAAGTTATGTATACATCTTTTTATTTATATAAGAAATTAGATAAGTGCTACATTGAGTCAAAAATTGTTGAAAAAAAATGGAAGCCAAAATTTATAAGTTACAACATTATCTTACATTCAAATTTGAGGATGCTACAGTTCATATTCTTCGTGATGGTATTGATGATAATCACATATTCATAAATAATTAAAAAACTCAAATTTGATTTTTCCTAAAACAAAATATGAAGCTTCCTACATAATAGATAAACACACTATATGGATGCATATGATTCAAAATAACATAGAAGAAACATCCAAAGTTACAAGACATATGTGGTATGATGATCATAATGACGATGATCAATAGGAATTTGACAAGATTTAGTGTCCATAATTCACTAATCTTCTACCAGATCTACTATTTGAAATACTTAGATATATCTAGTTTTATATAAAATATGATTTAGAAGTATAATTGAGTGATTTATAGAACATATAAGTTGTCAATTTTAGATGTAGTTATAAGTGGTGATATTGTATCAGACCCATAAATTATACACATACACAATAACTCTCTTCTAAGTAGTCACACATTACACTATTTTCTGAATCCAATGGACTTGTCCCGGTGAACACATGCTCTAATTTATCAAATAAAATATTGTCACAATCCATCTACAGATTTTGTACATCACAACAAGTTCAAAATGACATCCTTTACTCAAGTTTTATCTCTCTATGACTATCCTTTTTGTTTATACTAAAATACAATTCATTTTGTGTATATTTCAATATTTTATCACTTAATTTCACATTTCTATCTTAATGGATACTTAATTTACTAAATATAACGATGTTGCCAATTAATTTTGTAGATCAATTTCACTTATTCATGCATGCTTATCATGTTTTCTTATTTTCTTCATGATTTGCATGTATTCATCAATTTAGATTGTGGACATATAAACATGTTCTTATTTGTGTATCTAAGCCTTATTATGTGTTTCTATGTGTTTGAGTGAGTGACATTTGAACATGTCCATTGTATGTGGTCCCTTGGCCTTCTTGCTTATTTTGTGTGTACTCTTTGTGTATACGACATGGCCATAAATCTTGTTTGATATTTTTTCTTAGTTTTTGATGCCATGATAGATATCATGAATATCTCTAGTTTTTTCAGGTCATGATCAATATCATGCATCTTCCCTAAGTAGTTATAAATCAATTTCAAGTACTCAACTTTGATAATTTATCCACCATGTGCATAATTTATAACATTTATCTAAACATGACACTATATATGACTGGTTCTAAACATATCATACATTATCATTTTTATCATATTTTAAATATGATGCCATGATCTCTAATATTATCATAACTACTTTTGATTTCAATATTTTTTATAACATCATTCACAAATTTTTATTTTGATCTAATTTATTGTGTAGGATTCAAAAATCACCTCAAAAGATGGGCATACACAATGTCTTGTCTTAGAGAATAAGCCAAAAAAGTCCCCTACACAAACATAAAAATATAAAACTTGCTTAGTTGATCATAGTGTATACTCAGTTTCTACCTAAAAAGCATACTGAGACATACTTACACCATTTGGGTGACCACACAAGCAGTAACTATATAAAACAATGTGCTTTCATCTTATTAGTAAAAAATAACTTGTTAAAGATTTCTTAGATTTATACTCTACTACATATTTCAATGTTGTTTAGGAATAGTTTTCAGATTTATACATAATATTATCACAAAATTTTCCCCGGTTGGTGGCATCATGCATGACATGTGTTCTATAATTTTTCACTACTCAAATATTTAGTTAATTTTATTCAGTTATCATAATCAATATACTTATATATTAGATTATAGGTATGTCATTCTCTATTTTGTATACATAAAAATTAGATAATACTATATTTTCACCATCTTTGTACCAAAAATAAATCTCATTTAGATTATAGTTGTTGATTGAATTTGTTGTACTAGTTTTTCACTAGAATGATCTACTGTAATTCATACAAGGATTCCAAGCTACTATACTACCTTGAGTTGTGTGATGATGGATTCAGATTCATATTGATTTATTAAGCATATTATCATACCAATGAAGATTGGGTAATGCATCATCTAATCCAAGTGTTTCGACAAAAATAAATCCCCAAGGGTTTCACTCTCTTTAATCACAAACTTTTACATTAAAAAACACAACAATATGTATACATAAAAAATGTGCATTTGTTAATTTTTATTTTATCTATAAGTTTTTTATATTTAATTTTAGAGTTTTATACTAATAAAGTATTGATTTATACATGCTTCATCTTCAGTTTGCATGAAACATATTTCATCTTGTGGTCTACATCCAAGCCTACTCAACACATGTAAGCTCAGGTATAAATATCTTTATTTTAATCCAGTACTTTAATTTTTTTCACTAATTTAATAAAATGAGAGGGAAATTTAGTCACTAAAATTAAAATTTAATTCTAAAACATTTCATTTATGACCACTCCTTATACATACTTAGCCTATGTTCAATTCCATGGTTCTAAACAATTATTCCTCTACTTGTATGCAAATGATATTTATCCTTAGGAAACTATGATATTGAATATTATTATTCCTAATTCAAATCAGCCTTAAATAACTATTATACTAATTCACATTTTTTGTTTATCTATCTCTGCTCCTTAGACAATCCCACTCCTTTAGGACAATCTTGCTCACCAGTTTTGTCCTCCTACCAAATAATGATAGATTTCTCAAATTCAAATTCAACTAAAATTCCATTGTACACATTTCATAAGTACCATTAGATTAAATCCCAAAAATACCACTATATAAGCTCATTTTATATTCATTTGTTCACTAGTTAGTAAGAATTTTCATATTGAAACTCTAGAATTATTCTAACTACATATCGAGAGGAAAATGCTTATTCTTCTCAAGTTTGAGTATATACAACCTAATTAGCCTTGATATAATTGTCAATACACCTCCAAGATCACAATTTATTATTGATTCACATAATTAGACTAAGATTACATAACATTACACTAGTATTTCACACACACCATTGTAACATGAGATAATTACAATAAGTTTGATCCCTATTTGGAGTATTGATATATAGGTAGTGATCAACACATGAGGTGTTGATGTCAAGTAAAAATTCAACCCCTAACCCCTCTTTCCCCATTTACAACATTTGTTACTCATTATATTTTGAGAAAGGGTTCCAAGGGAAGAACAAGGTAGATAGTGGCTTCCGTAATGAATCAGGCAACCTAGAATATATACATAAGATCTATAGGCAAAGGTGCACTGATCTAAAATCACATAAGGGAAAAACCATATCAAATGATGGTGTACCCTATAAATTACAATGCAGGTTGATTATTTCTAAATAACATGACCTTTTCCTAGATTTAAATGAAGCCTTATTCTTGATTCATAATGACCTCACATAATTCCATAGTCGATCACACATACTTTATTATAGTCTATCAGATCTAAGTGACACCTGATTTATTTATCTTGAGTACTTTCCATTTCTAGTATCTTTCTATAAATAGTGATATCTAAATCACTCTTTTGTATTTATTACACATTTTATAAATTCTAATTTTACTTAGTAGTTTTTCATAATTATATTAATACTGTGCTTAATCCCCCATTTTGATAAAAATATATCTTGATTTCATTGATATTTATGATTCATCCTTAAAAAAAAAATCCTCATTCCAAGTACTGCCTCATACTTGAATGTTATATAGAACTATATTTAAAAAATAAATATTCATGAGCCTTCCTTTTAAAAAATTGAGAATTTCTAATGCATGTTTGATATATGGATTAATGTGGTCTATAATCACTTGAAGAATAAAAATAACATCGATGAAATAATTTTTAATCAACTATTATATCATGTAACAAATTGCTGAAGGGCTTAAATAATATTAGAAAAATAAAATTCTAGTATAGTAAATGGAAAATTTAAACAATAAATTCTAGTATTTGACACTTGGTAATGTAAATCTTGACCTATATTTATAATACATGACCTATATGTCTCAAAATACCTCTTATTTTCCATTCCCACACACCTGCATGTTAGGTATGAGCCTGATCCATTCTAAGTTGATATTAGTTACCTATATAAACCTCCCAGTGTGTGATAAATCAATTAGATATATTATAGAGACATTTATAGATAATATTTTTATTATTATTGTCTGTTAAACATTAACTCCATAATAAAATAGTAACATCAATTTTATTGTCTTAAGGTTGACATTACCATATTTCACCTAGCAATAATTTTTTTTCAATCAAATCATTTCCTTAGGCTGACCCATTCATTTAACATGCTAGTAGCATGGAAAATTACCTAATTGAGAACATATAAATAAGAATTAAAATTCAAGTATATTATTTATCTATAACTTATCTATGAAACATATATATACTAATATATAAATAAAATATACCCTTTTCTTCTCAAATGATAAATTAGTCACTAAGAGCAGTCATCACCAAGTTTGAATCACATCAAGCTAGGTTAGGAGCCAACATTGTCAAGACCAAATGATATTTATTGGTGAATTCATATATTTTAAGAACAAAATATCAAAATTCAACTATGGGGAAGAAATACATGTGGCTTTAATTCCCTCTTATAAGTTTTATATTCATAAGTAGCTGTCAAACATCAAGGGGTGATTAGGGTTAACTCAACCTAATTAAACATCCTTAATTCTTTATCCTTCATAAGTTGAACTAAGGTTTCAAGGAGAATGGATTTTATTTATAGAGTTACACACATAGTCAAGGGTCAAATATGATACATGCAAAGATTTATCATATGGGTGCATCACATTGTACAGTAATAGAGAAACAACACATCCCATGAAATTAATGTAAACCCTAGGTCACCTGCATTAAAAAAATTCTCCCTACACCTAAAATTACTGACCTTGCATTCATAAATATATTTATAGATCTAGATGAATTATTAACACTCTTATATTCTATTTCTATCATTAAAACACAATAATAGTTAATTAGTCAAACAATGAAGCTAAGTATCTTACCATGTGTTGTACTTTCCATAAATATAAAATATAATTATCAATTCAATTATAGTATTGTAAATTAAAATTTATGCTTGATTTCCATATATTATAAATTATTTATTCTACTTTATCTTATTTTTATTCACATTAATCTAAAAATAGGGTAAACATATTGGTCAACCAGTATATTATTTGAAAGTTTCCAAACCCTATGTTACCCTTAGGGTTTTATTTTTCCTTTTATAATTTCATATTTTTTTCCTTAGGGTTTCAAATTAAGCATGATTTTCAAAATTTATTTATAACTATTTAAAACTAACAACATTTCATCCTTTTGCCCTAGCCTTATTTCTAATTGCATGATTTTATCCTTTTAATATCTAATAAGGATAATTTCCTTGGTTTCTCTAAGCTAAAGTGACAGTATAAGTGGTTTTGAAATTGAACATAATCAGATTTATCTTAATTCATGTAAATGGCTAATGAAATTACAATGAATATGACTTATTATTAATCTTATTTTAATGCTAAAATTATCAATGAATATGTGAAAATGGATGATAATGTTCACTTGCCTAATATGGAACAAGATAATAAAGATAACCAAGATTATCAAAATATAATTACTCCTAATAAATTTAATAGGGAAGATGCTAAACAAGTTCAAGCCTTATCTCAATTCTAAAACTACATTAGCTAAAACTCTTTTGATTTGGATAGTCTTAAAGTTAATCTAGAGTCTAAACCTAATCACCTTGATAAGGTTGCCACATCTAAGTGATAATAACCATTTAATATTCCTACATCTACACCTCCATATTCACATGTGATGTCCACCAAAAATGTGGAGGAAATACAAAGCTTCCCATAGATTTCCATGCATATTCATACGCAAGAGACCTACTCCCATCCATTGATGACTACATAGATTATATCATCGACCTATCCTACTACATGTTCCCTTGGGTATATTATATAAAATCTATAAGATAATATGTTGTATTTAGATAAAGGTACATCTTGAGATATTCATTCACTATATTCACATACCTTGCTCCACAACCCATTAGCTCTTGAGATAAAAACATATCCCTTACCTTTAGGGATTTTAGCTTCTAATCTCCCATTATATGATGGAAATGGTGATCCTAAGAAACACCTTAGATCCTTCCATGTAGCATGCTTAGAATATGCAACCAACATCTATTTATTGACCAAGTTATTTATAATGAGTCTCAAAGGTTGTTATGTGATTAGTTTATGACCTTGTACCTCAGTCAATTAGTGTCATCCTTCCTCTAAATAATCAACTAATAACACATTAATCTATAAAAATTAATGATAATATCTCTTATGTGAAAATTTACAAAATCAATCAAAGTTCTAATGAGCCAATCAATGAATATTTACTTCAATACAAGACCATGCTAACTAAAATGACCAATACTATGATAGAAAATGAATTAGATGAAATATTTAATCAATGATTTCTTTTACCACTTCATGAGTCCATACTATCAAATAAATTAAAATATTTTGATGAGTTATGCATATAGTGAGAGTTTTTAAAGTCAATCTCCTTGCATTCAATAAGCTTAAGTACACCACCACCATTACTTCAAATGCCAAGTTTCAAATCAATCCAAATTATAAAGGAAAATCAAATGAGAACAAGAATGAATCTAAGCTTACAATTAATGCAATATCACAACCTACCAAAAAGCTTATCTTACTTTCTCCATAGAAGAGGCATTTTTTAATGATTACCTCAACCTCCTCATAAATTGATACAAAATTTTCTTGAGTATAACCTTTTATCTTTCCCTCTACCACTAGTGGTCGATACAAGAAAACATTTACCTAGTGTACATGAGAAAAATGCTTATTTTATTTATTATTGATGTGATAGATGTTCTAAAAATTTATGCTTAAAGTTAAGGCACAAGATACAACATCTTATCTATGACAATATCATTATATTGAGCATGCCCATAGAGGATTTTTGACCAAAATCAAATGGGAACTTTAAGTTTAAAATATCTAATGATCCATTTTAAAAACACAAGGAAAAAAAATAGGGATATTTTTGAATTAAGTCATACATATCATGCACATCCTCTTATTTAGAAATATAATCATCCAATAGATAGGATTATTGGCACACTTACAATAAAATTTACACAATGACTTATGATTATATTTGAAAATAGTGAGATTGTTGATGATGACTCAAGTTTCCATACAATATTCATAAGATACATAATGTTATGGTAGATAATGGTTCAAGTAAAAATATTTGCACCATGACATTTATAAAATCTTTTGGATACATAAAAAAGGATATATAAGATATTGCAATAGTGTTCAAAGGGTTTAATAGACATACACATGATACCCTAAAACATATTATACTACCTTTTTGGGTAGGTCTTATTGTAGTGGATACTTTATTATTAATTATACTAAGTAATGTAGTCTTTGACATGTTTTTGGCATGCCTTTGGATTCAGAAGATCCATGAAGTACCAAATTAAATGCATCGATGTGTAAAGTATATACAATACAACATGGTAGGTATAGTTTTAGGAATTCAATATGAGCACCCTCTTCACCTAGTGGTATCTCCTCATCCACCTCCACCACCACCATAGTTGGTTATTAATCCTATCTAGGACCATTATTGATAAGAAATTATTGCACCTAGCCAAGATCTATATATAGAGAGGAGAAAAATTAGTTTTTATATGAATATAGTTTCAAAAAATTTATCACATTAGATAGCTATTTGCGATTCCCATAAGACATTATCTATTTTAGAATGTACCAAGTTAATTCCATAGATAGTTAAAAATTTTCCATAATGAAAACTGACACCTATGCATTCTCATACTATAAAAATAACTCCATAAAGTCTAGGCATTCTATATTTTACCATCATACACATGATTGTATGACAAATAATGATGATGGATACATTACAACATAATTAATTTTCATAGTTAAATACACCTACACCTTTTAATTTTTATTTGCTAAATATAACCATTGAACCATATGATAAAAACACCCCCATGACTATTCATTTATGGAATAATAGGTTAACACCTTTACAAATGCTAAAATAAATTGAAAGACACAAAAAATTAGAAAATTTGAGAAAGTAAAAAAACATTCAAATATTTTAAAATAAAAAATTAGGGCCTAAACATGACATGAGATACTAGATTACATTATTTACATATGTTATTTATCACACATTTGATAGATGGAATATTATTTTCATACACACATGTATTTCATTAGGTATATGAGTGTGACACAAGACAAACAAATTATACATGGATACATAGATGTTGGTCCTTTCCTATACCTAGGGACCATGCCAATGTTGGGGGCATCTATTATAAACATGGTCTAGGATTAACCTACAACATTTTTAATCATAAAATTTAGATTAATAAATATAGGGTAAAAGGGGATAAAGATAGTCTAAGGCACAAGGTGATGAATTATCTCTATAAAAGGTCAATTAATTTGTAAACTTAGATAAATAATATTGTAAATTTATATATTGAGAGATGCTAAAAATAGAAAGTATAACTATGCTAGATATTATAACAATAGTAATGAAAATAAGATACTTAGCTGGTTCTAATGCTAATAAAGATCTAGATATAGAACATGAAGGAATCAGACTAGAAGTAAATTTTGAGACTGTCATCAAATTTTGGATTAAACACTTTTGGGACCTTAGACACTTGCATCAACCTTAGAAACTTGCATCAGACTCAAAAAATTATGTTGATGATTTTATCTAACCTAGACATAGGTGTCCAATAGAAAATACCTATTGGATATAGTTGCGACCACCTAGAATGTTTTGGGTTCTATGTCACCTTCACTATAGTGTAATTAGATATTGCTCATGGACTATCACTCTTTATCAAAAACATTGGGAGTTTCATCATGATTTTGAATGAATTTGAGCTTATTATGAGGCTGAATAATTGATATGCCATTTTACCTACAAGTAGAATATATCTTGTGATCTTGTTAAATGTTTCCTTTAAATTAAAATGGGAATATGGCTCTCTCTTTCTTAGTGTGGGAGTGAGCTCATTCCATCATTAAATGCATGATTCTATTGCTACAAGACCATTAGAAGTTCTCAATCCCAAGTAGAAATTTTGGGATTCATCATAATTCTTGGAAAACCAAGTTCTAACTTCTTTCTTTAGCATGATATTATCCCATTCTATCAATACAACGTCAGGTACCATTGAATCTCTTCTGATAAACATTTGTCTTTCTTTTTTATTTTTTCTATATTCAACCACCTCTCTTCCTCTTCTTTGCTCATTCAAAAGATGTGTTGAAAATGCCTTTAGAAGGACATATCCAACATACATGTTAGGGTTCCATTCCTTATCATAAGGCACAACATAGTTGTGAAGATAGAACTTACACAATTGTGATTTTTCTTCTCATGAGCTCTCTTTATAGATTTGAAAGAAGGAGAGGGGATCAATTAATTCATAAGACATGTCATAGTAAACCATCATAAATTTAAACTTATGCCATTGATCCTCAAGATAAACTAAATATACTCTTGCATGAGGCCTGTAGTCAATGAAATCTTGAGTAAGACAAGCCATATATTCATTTTTTTTTATAGTTTAGAGGTTCTCTCTTCCTTCAACCTATGATTTTATTTAAATTTATTGTTCTTTTTTGTTAATTCTTTATGACTTTTAGACTAACTGTCTATCTAGTTCATCAATTTAGAATATACCAAAAATGAGGATCATAACTGACATCTTGGGTAGTTTTAGGTTTTTTCTTGTTGATTTTATACTATAGAAGATTATGAAATAATGACTATAGGATGGTATTCAATAGAGGGTTGTAGCTAAAAAGTTACTATATCAAGTGCATCCAATCCTCATCCAGACTCATCATGTAGTTTATTTCTTAGTCATTAAATTTCTTGTAGGCCTTACTCTAGAGCAAGAAATTCCATTTATATGGTATATTTATCCATTTGTTTCACTTATTCATACATTGGTTCCTCTTTTAGTTCTTCAAGATTATGTTCTACTTATTCCACCTCCTTATTGTATTTATAAGAACATTCTTCTTTGTTAGTTTTAAAACTAAATGCCTCTAGTGATTCATTATTACTAGCAGTCTATTTTTCTCCATATTTTTCATTATTTCAATAATAGAAGAAGATTTAGTTCTCATCATCCTTATTAATCTATGGGATCTATGAGGAGTAGATGTTACCTTAGCCTTTTTAGGGTGGAATTTCCTCCCTAGATTCCTCTGAATCAGGGTGGAGAATGAGTTTCTTCCTTCTTCTAGATTCCTTGCTTGTGAAAACCCCTTATTTAAGATTTGTCCTTGCTATAGGTTATTATGTTGCAATAGGAAGATATTGTTCTACATGTTATTATGTGGCTAAAAAAATGTCTTCCTCTGTAGGTTCTTATAGAAATGTAGGAAGGTTTTCTTCTGCAAGTTCTTATGGAGCTGTAGGAAGGTCTTCTTCTATCTTCTATTCTTCTACCTCAATTTATTTTTCTATTTCATTTCCCTCTCTATCAATTTCTTTATTTCTTGATACTTGGATAAAATCTTCCCAACTTATGTTACATATAGTTCTTTGTAAATAGTCTTGAACAATCAACTAGATTAAACAATGATGAGATAGAGCTTTGGAATTAAGTCTTTGAAATGCCTTCACCATTTTTGTGATTATTTAAGCAAGAATTTGGGAACATTTATCTCAATACCATGTCATAAATGATTCTTGAATTTGAAGTGAATACCATATAGCATGGAATACCTCCCTTCATAACTGAAATATCTATAGATAAACTCAATAACTTTCGCCCATCTTCCTGGTAAAGGTAATTGTGTAACACCCTATTTTGAAGTTTCTAGGATTTCATTTCCTCTGATGAATTTTTTCCTCTCTACCTCAGTATCAAATTTTTATTTCCATGTTTCCCCTATTCTTGGCAATCCCATTACTCTATTTTTTATGGTTTTCATTAAATTTATTTACATTCCTTTTACTATTGCTAGGTTATTATACAATGAGCCAACAAATTCTTTTTCAATTGCTTGGTCTAGAGCTTATATCCTCTTAAAATATTATGCCTATCCTACATTTTGGAATAGGGCTAGTATGTCTAAGCTATTGGTTAGAGGAGTGATATCAAGTGGTTTGTGTTTAAGCAAGTCCCCTCCCATATTGTGAGATGAAATTTGAGTTACAGGGTCTGTGTTCTTGCAACAAGGGTTTTGTGGCTTTGGGTTAAATGTTGGCTACTTTTTCTTTGGGAGTGAAATAATCCATTTGAATTATGGGAAATCCCCCCCAACTTAAACTATCAATTTTACTTAAGGGATGAAGCTGACATGTATAAATGGCTCATAAAAATAACAAGGGGTGGTGGCAACACCACATCAATTGGTGAAGGAGAAGATATGGTGAGATGGCATGATAAGGAGAAGATATGGTGGCATGTTAATAACATTAAGACCCATCATCTTAGTAATAATTAAAATTTATGACATGAAATAAATATAAGATAATTACCTTAGTACTTGTAGGAATAATTTTCATTAATGCGTAAATGATGATTCAAAGTGGCAAAGTGAGGTGTATGGGCATGTGTTGTCATTTGATTGGGAGCAAAAATACTTTGTGAGAATTTAATGTAAGATGGAATGATAAGAATACATCTTGTAACAAGAAATGTTTCTAGTAGCAACAAAAAAATATCTTGCAACAACAAGATTTTCATCTTAGAGCAAAGAGTAAAGTGTGTTTTTGCTTCAAGGGAATGAATCTACAAGCAAAAATAGATGAAAATAATTTTTTTTATTGCTATGGTGACCCTCTTTTTTCTTAATGAATGTTGATCATCCAGTGACCTAGTTTTTTGAGACAACATCTGTCGGCAATGGCCAGAGGTATTTATTGCTTTTTTTTTTAATTTTTTAAAGGTTTTCTGGTTCCAAATCAACTAGAATTGCATAAATCTAGGAGGTAGGATTTTATTCAACCTGAACTAAGCCATTGTGAATGGCTTGTTCTTAGCTGTAGGAAGTTTTATTACTCTTGGAAAATATTAGAGAAGGGATGACAAAAATACCCTTTGACTATAGAAACATGTTGATTTGATTCATGAAGAAGAGATAGATGTTGTTATTAAAAAAGTTGGCGAGTGAGATTTTCCTTGGAAAATGGTCTCTTATACAGTTTGAGCCTATGGCCATTAAAAATTAGTTGGAACTAAATAAAGGCAATTGTCATGAGCTTTACACCTCCATTATCAAAAAATTATTCGATCTCATAAGGTCCAAGCCATCTATACTACATCTTTTCTTTATGATCCTTGTATTTAAAGTCAAAAAGGAGTGCCTAATTACCAATTTGGATATTTTTAGTCTTGATGTTCTTGTCATGCCAACCCACATGTTATCTTTGCACTATTTTAGTGTGATGAAGTACTTACTTTCGTAGTTCATCAAGTGCATTTAGCTACATGATCCTATCTTATTGATCTTGGGAAATATATAATCCCAAATCAAGTGTTGCCCTTAATGTTTTATGCTCAAACTCAATGGGTAGAACAAGATTCTTGCCATAAACTAGTTCATATGGAGTAAAAATAGATATGGTTTTCTAGGTGATTCTATAAGCCCAGACTACTTCTAGAAGATGATTTGACCAATATTTTCTATGCAAGTTGACAATCTTAGTTAGGATATTTTCTAATTCCTTATTTATCACTTCCACCTGACCATTTGACTGAGGATGGTAAGGGGTAGACTTTTTGTGTCTGACTTCATATTTTTTTATCAAGGAGGTTGTGAGTTATAATGTAAACTATGGGCCTTGGTATATGACTATTTCTCTTGGTACTCCATAGTGGATGAAGATTTATTTATACAAGAACTCATCTAATTTCTCATTTTTGAGCATGGGTTAAGGCCTTGACCTCAACCCATTTTATGACATAATAGATACACACCATAATATATTCCTTATTGGATTTATGATCAATGGGACCTAGAAAATCTAGTCCCCATTTGTTAAAGGGTTTTAAAACTAGTTGTGGTTGTAATGGCATTTTATTAGAGTGAGTGGGTTTTCCCATACACCGACATTGATCACATTTATGGGTATACATATGGCATCCTTATGCAAAGAAGGTCAATAATATATGATAGTAAGTACTTTCATATCAATTCATTTGGCATAAAAATGACCCCCATAGGGTTCATCATGGTAGGATATAAGAATATCATAAGCTTCATATTCTCAGATACATCTTCTCATAACTGAATATGGTCTAGTGATAAAGAGATATCTTACAATTCAAAAATAATGTCTACTATTTTGGATCAGATGTTTTTCCTTGGGTAAAAAATGTTGTGGTAGTGATCCTATAACAAGATAAAAATATCTATGAACCAAAGAGATTGAATAGTTACTAGAAATAAATGCTCATTAGGAAAAGAATCATCAACAATAGGGTAGTGCTCATCATTTTGCAATAGAGATAAAAAATCTTCTACTATATTATCTTTACTTGGTCTATCCACAATGGTAATATCAAACTCCTATAGAAAAAATAACCATTGAACTACCCTATCTATTACACTATGTTTATTCATTAAATACTTGATTACTATATGTGTAGACACCTAAAATTGGTCACCGATAACCTCTAACTAAGCTAGTTTCCATTTAAAATGCACAATTTAGCCTAAAAACACTAAAACACACAAAATGATGTGAAACTGACATATTCAAGTGCCAATTTTGGCCAGGGTATCCCTAAATGGGGTGATGCAATTTATGGGCTAGCTAAGTTTGATTAGTTCATTTCAAGTCAAAATGCTAATTTTGCACCCATGTGTTCTGGACTGCTCTTTCCTATCAAATATTTTTCACAAGACTCATGCCTTTATTATTTATTATTAGCAACATCCTAAATGGGAATATGCATCCAATGCATCTAACAACGACTTCCAATTCCAATCTAGTCAAATTTAGGACCAATAACAAGGCATTCTAATCAGTTTGAGTAATTTGTGCACAATGTGCCTAAACATGCTTAAGAGATAATTAAATCAAATTAGGGCCTAATCAAAAATTCCATAAAGACTTGTTGAATATTTATTTTTGGAAATGAATATTAAATATCTGCATCATCAAGTGACCTCATTTCTTAAGAAGACATCCCTAGGCCATAAATGCCACAAATATCAGGATTCATGCCTTCCATGCCTCATCAATACCTTCCATGATGCCCTCCATGCCTCTTAATTTCCCCTTCTTCCAATTCCATGATGATGATAATTACAAACTTAGTTCTAAAAATTGAATTAATCCTCAACCACACATTTGAATCTTGAGATGGATGGTTGAGGTTGATTATGATCAAATCTAAAAATTTATAAATAGGAGGCCTCATAATATCATTTCTAAGCTTAATTAGTGCAAAGCTATAATGCGAGATTGGTTCCAAAAAGATTCATGAAACTAGTGTTATAATGCCAAATTTATTCCAAACCAAGCCAAGCTACAAGCTAAAGGTGCCAAGAGGAGATGAAGGTAACCACATTCCATTGAAGAAGACCTCTTCAAGCACAAGCCAAGCAAGCCACCATTATAAAGGTATTTGGAGCATATAAGAAAGGTGAAAGGAATTCTTATGTTTTCATTCTTTGTTTTTTAGTTGTGCTAGTCATTTTCTTTTGTTAACTAAGCTCTCCCAAGTGTCTAGTCCTAGAGATGTTATCTCTTGAGTCAAATTCCTAGATCACAATATGATCTATGTGGATGAATACTTGGTAACCTATAATTTAGTGTCAAAATTTGTTGATGGCATAGAAAATGGTAAGAAATTCCTTCTATATTATAGTTTTGTTGAGTTTAACCCTTAAAGATTCTTGATGATAAAATAGATTTCATAACTCAAAGATTCATCTTTTTGGCCAAGGACAGATCCTAAAGTGGTGTTAGATGAATTTGTGTGGATGTGAAAAGGATTCTTCTAGTTAGGACCTCTCAGAATAGGAGTTGTTATGATAAGGTCTTTGAGTTGCTGAAAGGTAGTTTGACAATCATTAGTCCATGTAAATTCAACATCCCTAGTAAGTAATCCAAAAAATGTTGTGGTAATTTTACTATTTTTTTTGATGAGTCATCTATAATAACCAACATGTCCTAAAAAGCTTCTAACATCTTTCTACTTATTTGGTGTGGGTAGATCCTTAATGATAATTATCTTTTTTGGGTTAACTTGAATTTTAGTAGGGGATATGTGATTCCCTAGCACAATCCCTTCAGTCATAAGCATATAACACTTTTCATTACTCAAAGATAAGTGGTGGTATTGGTAGAATTGAATAATTTTATCTAGGTTGGTAAGCATTTCTTTGAATTTTTTCCCATAAATAGTGAAATCATCCATATAGATTTCAACATAGTGATGGGAAAGATCAAATAATATTCTCAAAATAGCCCTTTGAAAAGTAGTTGGGGCATTGCAAAGACTAAATGGTAATAAGACATAGGCATAGTTTCCCTAAGGGCAAGTAAAATGGTTTTATCTTGGTCTCTCGTAAATTCATATCTGATTATAACAACTATAGCCATCTAGGAAGGAAAATTACTTTTTACCTGCTAGTGTATCTAACACTTGATCAATAAATGGAAAGGGAAAGTCATCCTTCCTGGTAGTAGCATTTAACTCTTGGTAGTCAACACAAATATGCCATTTTACCCCTTTCTTAGGGACAATGACCAAAGGAGGCTATCGAAAATAGGATAAATAAATCTTGCACCCAAAATTTTTTACAACTTAGTTTTGATAATATCTTTAACTATAGGATTCATTCATCATTGGGGTTGGTGAACAGGTTTGCATTCTTCTTTAATGTAAATGTGATGTGTGTATAAATTTAGGGGCATTCCTCTCATGTCATGCTAATCCTAGGTAAATTTTGTGCGTTTTCTTAGTATTGTAACTAACTAACTTTCTTTCTGGGGTGTTAAGGAGGTGTTGATGTTGAGAGGTTTATTTAGTAGAATATTTACTTGTTTTGTTAAAGAAAGCATGGTTTTTACATTGGTGATTAAAGGAGCATAAATTCATTGATGGGGAATCAATTGGTGGAATGTCCAAATGTATCTTGTAGTTTAAGAAAGATCATTCTCAGAAATAGTATTCTAAAGAGGGCATGGTATATATTCCAACATATTGTGGCTATAGAATCCTATTGATAGGTATTTTTTTGGATACCAGTAAGGACAATGTCTTCTTCTTGTGCCTGTAGAGCTAGACTCTAGTCAATTGTGCACATAATTTATAAGGAGACAACTTCCTCAAATTCATCAATCTAAGGGGTTGGGTCATCATTTTGGGAATGTTGGGTTAGTAGATAAAGAACTGGTTTCTTGGTATCATTTCCATTAAAAATTAGCATTTTTACTAACCTACAACCAATAAAAGCATCAATGATGGCCAACCATGGGCGGTAAGGATGAGAGGATAACCTCCCAAGTTAATTTTTGGCTATAGGATAATAAAGTCTTCTAGATATTTCTAGGAGGCTACAGTGATAACAAAGTCCTCAACAATCCCCTTGGGCTTAACAGTTGACCTGGCAGCTGTCTAGAGGATGATGGGTGTTGGATGGAGAGTTGTAAGTTTTAGTTGTTACATGGTCTCCATGGTCATCACATTGATGGATATGCCCAAGTAAATTAAAGTATTGGAGATGGGTTGGTCATGGATGCTAACATTAACTATAGTATTTCCAAGATCATAATATTTTGGAGGAACTATATTTTCCAACATAATATCTACTAGTTGGCCAATGACTTGGATTGTTTTATGATCCTTATTCTTTATTATTAGTTTTTTCAAACATAGCTCTATAACAACCTTATTGTAGATATAAACATCCTTTATTGTTTGAAAAAGTGATATTTTTGTGCACACATTCTTTAGTTGTCCTAAGATATCAAATTCAAGCTTTGGTTCAGGATGTGATATGTTCAATCTCTCCAAAAAAGGAGGATTTTTAGATTCTTTTTGATTTTTGGATGGACTTGGCTCAAGATTGGTCATGGGTAGTTGTGGATTAGTATAGAGTGAATCTAATTATTCAAAGTGTTTTGTGATTATGGGTGAGGTGGGTTGTGGAAGAACATGTCCTAAGCAAAGTTATACTTGATTAATATCCAAGGTGTATGTTGGATATTAAATTATTTTAGTGGATTATATTGGTTAAACCAACTTATTGGTAGGATTGGGGATGGGTTGGGTGGGTAATTGAGTGGTTCTAATAGGTTGTTGAGTGTTTGGCATTAAGTTCTATTATTTTTTTAGTTTTTTCATTTACTATAGAAAGCCTTGATTGCCTCTCCATTGTTACTATCATGGATTAGAAGGAAAGAACCATTTTTGGTCTTGGAATTACCCAAGTTGAGGTTGTTGTCCATTTTTTTACATCCATATTTAATTTTGGGGTAGTTGCCAATTTATTTGGGGCCAATTTTGGCTGATTATATTCATCCAAGAACCATATTGAGGTTAATTTGAAAATTAAGAATTTTTAAACATAGATTTTGATGGCATACTTGATATTTATACCCATGGTTTCCATTGAGCCATGAAAAACACTTGATTCTCATATTCTCTTATGGCATGTAGCTCCACTATTTCAAAATTCTCTATAGATATGCTGGCTACTCAAGATTTCATAAAATGGCATGTGCAATCCACCTTATTTTCTTTGCATTTAGGGCAATAGGTAGCTAATGCTTTCTCAATTTATTCTTATTTCCTATGTGTATGTAATGTATCATGATGAGTAGCTAGGTGGCTAATAATTTTTTACTTCATTTCCTAGAGAAGGTTTCTCACTTGACCTTTAGATAGTCTTGATGTAAATTTTGTAGGAAGGGTTATACCCCTACTTTTGTTCATGGTTGATTGGAGGAATTCGTACATATTACTACTAGTTCATTAAAGTCTAGTGTAGAAATATCACCACCAGACATTAGATCTAGTGCTTATAAACAATCATCTCTAATACCTTTCAAGAATATCAACTTGATCGATTCTTTCTCCATTTTATTTTATTTGGATTTTTTCAACCTGAATATAAATCTTTCCATATATTCTTCTAATGACTCATCATCAACTTGTGTCATTCAGAATATGTCATCTCTTCCATAGCTCTTGCCCATTAGTAGTCTTGGTATTTTGTCAGAAACCTCTCCTATATTTCTTCCCAAGTAGAAATGGAATCCTTTCCAAGTCACATGAACCATCTAAGTGATGCATATTTGAGTGTTGATGGAAATAATTTGAGTTTATAAGCATCTTGATTATAATCATATCTATGGCATAAGATGTCAAACTCAAAAAGAAATGTGTCTGGATCCTCAGATGATTTTCCCCTAAAGGTAGGGAGGGTAGAGAGAGAGGAATATTATTCATGGGTGCATTATCATCAAGAGTAAGGATAAGAAATTCAAAAGTGGTAGACTAATTGGTAGTGTTTTCTTCCTGAGGATCCTCCATGAATACTCTTTGTGTTAGTAGACTAGAAGTTATTTCTACCTACTGCTCAAAATTCCTATCAATTTTTTTATTTTTTGGGGTGTAAAAGATGGAGACTTTATCTTTTTTTAGGAATTTATGGATTATTATACAATGGGGATGGTGTGGAGGTTTTATAAGATTCAAATTTTTTCTCAATAAAAATTCTTTTTAAATTGGAATATTCTATTGGCTTGGTGTTTCTTCTAGGAGCAAAAATATCCTTGAATGCCTCCTTATCAAGAAATTTATGCGATGGAGGGAAGTGAACTTCAGATTATTGAGTATGAGGTGATAATGTGGGAATTATTAAGGGTGGTATATAGGGGTATCTTCCAAGGGTATGAATCTCTTTGAAGTCTCTAGCTTGTGCTACCAATCCAGCCAAAAATGCTTCCTTCTCTACCTCTTCTAATGAAAACTGTGAGTGATCTTTAGGAATTCATTCATGCTCCTTAGATGATGTAGGATGAATTTTCAATATTTTGGAAATGGTTTATGATTTAGGAAAAAATATTCCTATATATTCCCATTTAATTTGCATGTACGTCAACCACTTTTTTTTTTACTTTTTTACTTTTTACCTAGCCTACCTGCACAGGGTTTGTAATATGGGGTTTTTTGAAATTTCCACTATTTTACTTGTAAAAAGAGAAATTTAAACTAAAAAAAAAAGAATAATAAGATTTAGAAATTAAAAAAAAAAACATCCAAAAATAATCACTATCAATATTGAAGATTATAAGTGTGTGACACCCTTCCCTGATAATGACACCAAACATGACTAGTAGTTGATTCACAATCATATATACTTCTCTTGATCAAAATGAACAAGGAGAGTTACTATAGACATGTACCTTATAATTTATTTAAATATCAACCTAAGGATGTAGACTTGATAGGATGACATCACTATATGTGCATACTCAATCTTCTAATTTGACCTTCTATTGATTGTAATCTAAGATGCTAAAGCCATGTAGTAAATGTAATGCTGGAATTAAACATGAAAATAGTACTGTGAAATAAATGTTTACACTATTGGAAGCTTCCTTAAATAATTCTAAGAAAGAATGTAAATCACACAATTCATAAATAAAACACATAATATATAAATAAATTAAATAACATGCTTAGCTATTTAAATGGGTTAGACTGTTGCTGCAAGGATTTTGAAGGGGGCCCTTACTCCTTATAAATCTAGCTTTAATCCTTCCTCTTACAACACTAAAATTGACTCAGAAATGTCTGTTCATATTAATCAAAATGCAACAATGAATTACTGTAGGAAATTATAATAACTTCTTGACAAAATGTACTTATGATAATTCTCTAATCGATATCTACTACCCTCTCAACCCTGATGTTATATATATATATATATAGAGTAGGGGAGATTGTTATATATATATATATATATATATATATATATAACAATATATATTCTAATCTAAGAAACATTTGACTAAGGATAACCAAAATTGGCTCCTTTAGCTAAAGTAACTTTTCATGTGAATTATGCAATATTGCTTTAGGATAAATAAAGTTGTTTCATTCTTCAATTTCATCCTTATTGTGCTCCATTGAGGTTATAGTCATTTCTATGAGTTAGTTGAATTGGGAATAAAAATCCATTCATCCATGACTTTGGTCATATAGTGGCTATAGGATGTGTCTACGTGATGGTATTCCTTTGCTACAAGATATTTTGTGTTATATACCTATTACTTAAAAACATCTTTAAAACACATTATAGAAAAAACATTCTATAGTAGATGATAACTATTATATACTCAATTTTAATACATAGTTATAATCATTCAAAGAGTAAGGAAACATAATGATATTCATAAGATTATGGTTATTTGAGGAAGGAAACTTTATGAAAATTAATAAAAATCATGGTAAATAAAAAAGATGAGTGTAAAAGATGAGGACAAGAACATGACATTTATGGGGTTCATCAAGGAGATTGAGAATGTTGTAGGTGATAAGGAGTATCATCTTGTCCACATTGCATATAAAATTCCTAAGCTAATTTTTATTGTAGCACATGATAGTAGGCATCATGATAAAACACCATGATGACTTATCTAAAATATGCATAAGGAATACACATGACCCAATACTCAATAAAAAACAATACACTAATGATAGAAACCATGATGATAGTGTAGATATATGAATATAGATTGAGTCAAGAATCAGGCATAAGGAATCACCCAATGATCAAACCTAACTAAATCAAGCCACACACAAAAAAAAATAAAACAAATAGGCAAAAAAGCAAAGAAAGAAATGGAATAAAACACTAGGAAAAGAAAAAACCATACAAAATAAAGAAAATAAAATGAAACAAAAATAAACAATGGTTAATCACAATGTTAGCTCAAATAGCGAATAAAAAATATGATGGCACAAGGTTGACCCTAGGGGATAGGAAAACAACAATTAACAACAAGATGGGGGAATAGAATTAAAAAAAGGGGGTGGCCGAGTTATCTCCAGATGCACTAGGCAAGTGGATGCTACCTACATAGTTCTATGGATTTAATATCTAACAAAACCTTCAAGCTAAATGTAGTTTTCCTAGGATATATAGAAGAAAATGGTGATAAATAAAACATGATTGATGTGGTAGAGGAATATGGGAACAAGCTCACAAAACATTGAGAGCATAAGACACTAGGCTAGTAAAGATGGGGAAACTAAATGATAAGTGGTTTCTTGTGAAGTAGCTAGGGATCCCAAAATCCTTAAGGCAAAGAAGTGGTTGATGTTTAGGATTTTATAGATCTATTTTCAAATGTTTTACAAATTTTATATGTATCTCAACTTGATGGATAATTACAAGACACTAAATGGTCCAAACTCATAAAATGGTGAGAGTGTTCAAATTGAAATTGATCATAAAATGGTGAGAGTGTGGTAAAGGGGTGACTAAGATAACCTCAATAGGAATCAAAAACTACCTACATAGCCCTAATATGGGACCTCAAGTCATTATAGTTCTACACTACAATGGAAGAATCCAACTAATGTAGCAACAAAATCATAAACTAGTCAAAGTAAGAAAATGGCACAATATGACATAGGAATGGCAAGGTGGTACTTCAAGTAATGATAAACAAGTGTTGTTCCTAATTTCCCCATAGGCAATTATAATTAAGAAAAAATGACATAATTAAATGATACAAATTTTCCCAAAGTTATTTATAATTAGTAGCATAATGGTGAGACACTAATTTTATCAAAGGTGGTTATAATAAAAAACACATGGTATATAATGGAACAAGAAATGAATGATGCAAATACTAAACCACTATCATATTGCTTAAAAATATGACCTCTATCTAGAATATTGAATTAATTGTTGAATCTATATTCTAAAAAATGGTCGTGAAACCAATGGAATGGAACCAAGGTCAAAGGGGTTGGGTAGGTAGTGTAAAAACAATTTGGCCGATAGGAAAGGTATGGTAGAATGGTAGAATGGTATGGTACAAAGAAGAATGTTTATATTATGGTATAATATAAATTGACCTCATAGACAATGCTTCAAGTCTTTCAAGTGAAGTAATGCTTGATGTGTATAATTTTCATTAGCTCATCAAGTTCATCTCCATCTGGTGTAGTGAGCCTGTATGATTTACAACCATAGTTTGTAACAATGATGAAAGGGATGATATAGTTGGGTTTGAACTTGCCCTTATGTTTCTTCTTTGTCATGGTATTTTATTGGTTTTATTTAAGTACAAGATCACCAAGTTTAAATTCTCTATGTATGACCCACTAGTTATAGTGGCCATAGAGTTAGTTCTGGTATGCTTGAAGGTTATTGACTGCAGCCATGTATTTCTCATCAAATAATTCTAGCTCTTGCAAGCAAGACACTCAATCATCTTCACCATCTAGGTCATGGTTTAGAGAGATGTATAAATAAGTTAACTCAAACTCAATGGGAAGAATGGCCTCATTACCATAAATAAGTAAATAAGGAGTGGCTCTCGTTAGAGTATGGTAGTTAGTATGATATGCCTAGAGGGCATGAAATATTTGGAGGTTCCAATCATGGTTGACATCATTGAAATTTTTTTTAAGAATGTTGATAATGATTTTATTGGATGCTTCTACTTGGCTATTACCTTATGGGTAATATTCCATGGAAAAGTGTTGAGTAATTTTATACTCGACACATAGCGATTTGACATCCTTGCTTTTGAATGATATAACATTATAAAGTATAATGTTAGATGAGATACCATATCATCAAATGAGATGGTTGAATATGAATTTATTAATTTGCTTTCTAGTCATGTAAGTGAGGGGTATAGCTTCAACCCACTTTGTGAAATGTTTAGTAGTGGTAAGGATGTGTTTGTGGCCATCAGATGAGGTGGGGTTTATCTTCTCAATGAGATAAAGGCCCCATGTATAAAATAGACATGGAATAAGCATTGGTTTTAGAGTCTTAATCAAGAAATGAATCATATTGGCATGTCTTTGACATTTATCACACTTTTTGATTTACGTAGATGCATTTGCATCCATAATTGGCCAATAATTTCCAATATGTAAGAGAATTTTATCTAAGAAAACCCATCTAATTTGGGATCCACATGCCCCTTCATGAAATTCTTATGATTCTAATGTTGATTCTATCAAAGTTAAATAACAAAGTAGAGTTCCATTAAAACTACAATGGTAAAGGGTTGGTCCAAGTAAGGTATAACATATAATATGGTGGATAAAGACCTTAAATTTTTTGTGAGATAAGTATGGTGGCATAATGTGGTCATAAAAATAGGCATAAATGTCTGAATACCATATATAGCTAGGACCAACAATATCACAAATCATTACAATAATTAAAGGTTCATGAGCTGACACTAGAAGATTTTCAATGAGGAATTGGTGTTATTTTGGTGTGTTTGTATGATGAATCAAAGATCTAATGTGGCCATGGCATATGTTATTATATTATTGGCCCTTGGTATATGTTTAAATTATATGTTGATAATCTATTATTTAAGAGTGTTAACCATAACCTTGTATGGTACTAGCTTATCATCCTTGGTTTGAAAATAGTCTGTAACTTAATTGATGATTAACTGAGAATAACCATAAACCTTAATATGATGAATATTCCATTATATTTCCTAAAAAAATAATACAATGAGTTATTCTTATTTGGCTATGTTGTTGGTACAAGGAAAATTGATATGAAATGACTTAGGAATAAGATCCCCTTGTGGTGTTATAAACAAAAAACCTACCCTTGATCCATGTGCTATTTATGATCTATCAAAATATAGATTAAAATTATTATTCTCAATACGTGTTTCAGTTATGTCCATAATGGACTCATCTAGGAATTAGAATGTTAGTGGTTTTTGCATCTACAAGGGGTGTTTCATCAAGTTGATCTATAAGTACTTATCCATTGATGGCCTTCTAGTTGACGTATTAAATCTTGAACTCACTTAATAACATGATCCATTTGGCCATATGGTCTTGTAAATATATTTTAGATAGTAGATACTTAAGTGGATATATTTTTGAGATAACCATGGTCTTGTTTTTTAAAATGCAATGCCATAGTTTTTGAGTTGTAAAGAGCATAATTAAATAGGCTTTTTCAATGGGCGTATAATTGTGTTCATACATGAAAAGTGTATATATTAAATATAAAAAGACATGTTATTTTACATTATCATCATGATGAGTTAGAAGTGCCCTCAAGGCTATGTCTGTGGTAGACAAATATAGTAAGAATGACTTTCCTAGCATAGGTGGTAATAAAATAGGTAGATTTTCAAGATAATCTTTCAATTACTGAAAAGATTTTTGAAATTTCTCATCCCAATTAAATATGACACCCTCATTAATTAAGTGTGTGAAAGGATGGAATTTTTTGACCAAACAAGAAATGAAACATCTGATAGACTAAATCTTGACCTAAAAACTTTAGAGCTACTTCAAATTAGAAGGTGGAGGTATTTGGGTAATAGATTGTACATTAGTTAGATCGACTTAAATTACTATATGACATAATAAATACAAGAAATTTACCTAAAGTAACTCTAAAACACATTTATAAGGATTGATTCTAACTTTGTATTCATGCAGTCTCTCAAAAATCTTATGTAGTGTTGTTAGATGATCAACCCTAGTCTTGGATTTTCCCAGTATGTCATCAACATAATCTTTAAAAATGTCATACATCATATTATGAAATATGATGGTCATGGATATTTGGTATGTGGCCCCAAAATTTTGAGTCCAAATGGCATAACCTAATGATAGAAGGTTCCCCATAGAGTGGTGAATGCTATTTTATCTTGGTATTTTGGCATAATTTAGATCTAATTGTACCCTAAAAATCCATCCATTAGTGAAATCATTTTATAACCTATTATGGATTCAACAATCATGTCAATATTCGGTAGAGGAAATTCATCTTTTGGGCAAGCCTTGTTTATATCTCTAAAATTAGTTTAGATTCTAATTCTTTCTAGCTTCTATTGATTGGTATAACACTTGAGATCTAATCTAACTAGTCAATCAGTCAAATATATCTTAATTTCAAGAGTTTTTCCAACTCTTTCTTCACTAATACAACAATGTGAGGAAACATCTTGCATAAATTTTATTTCATGGGCTTGGCATCAAGATGTACAATAAGATGGTGTATAACAAAGGTGGGGTTCAAACTAGTCATGTTAGAATAAGTCTAAGCAAACATGTCAATAATTCCCTCAAAAGGGTTGCAAAGATTTCACTTTCATTCTCAGTGAGAGATGGACCTAATTTGATCCATTTTAGGTCATCTGGAGTCTCAATGTTGACCTATTTAGTATCTTCCACTAGAAGAGTTGAACCATCTTATAAAATAGTTAGAAAAAATTTAAATTGGCCTACAATGGTAGAGTCCTCTATTTGGATTGGCTCTTCAAGTTCCCCTAAGCAAGACAAATTATATTCTCCCAATGGGAGGGATGGTCATGTGATAAACACTGTTGGGAACTCTTGGATGATTCGATCAAAAGCTTTTTGTTATTGAAAACTAAACTCAAACCCATAAGCAAGTTCATCATTGATGGTCTCCTAAGCTATGTTGGGGGAAGGTTGAACACCCCCATATAATGGCACCTAAAACATATTTTCACCACTAGACTAGCCTTTCTCTTAACTTTTACCCTAGTCCAAAAGCACCTCAAAGAGGTTTTCACTTTGGGACCTCAATGTTTTATTTAACTATTTGTGGCTAAGGGTGTTCACCCATTATCCAAAATAGGCTACATGATCCAACTTTATTGAGAACCTTTTTTTGTGGTCTCCCAATAAAACAATGTCCCTTAAGCCTAGAAAATCATAAAATACCTCATCATTTTCAAACTTGTTGATAGGCATTGTGGATTCTTTTTAGTCCCAGTCTATAAGTTGAGGGTGATAAAAAGGAAGTGGATTATTATGAATGACTGGTCTAAGGGTACAAATGGCATTGGTGTCAAACAAATCAGTACTGGCCAAGTCTTTTTAATGGCTATGATCAGACTTTACTTCACTATTGACATCATCATCACTAGTCATTAGCATTAGAACATGAATAAGATATGTGGGGTCACCTCGGTAATTTAAATCCAATACCATAAGTTCTTTTATATTAAGTGGTAGAAATTGGCTCAAGAGTTTCTTATTGGTTTGGTCTGAGAGCTCCTCTTTAATATCATGATTCTCCATGATCCTATTAGGAATAGGATACTTGGAATTTTGATAATAATTGGCTAGTTTGTCATTATATAAATAGGAATCATCATCTACAAGCTAGTCTTGTTTTTAGCTAGTAGGTGGTGTGAAAGTGATAGGTGTTAGACTATTTAATTTGGATTTTGCCTTTTTCTACCATTCCATGCAAGGCGGTTTGGATTTAGGTCTTCCATAGGACTTGGGGTTCTATGGAATTTTGGCAATGTGGAATTTATCATGGGTCAAATATTCTCCTGGTCTATTAGCTAAGATGGTATAATGATTAGACATTTTAGGAAATGACATATAGGAAAGTGAATCAAGGGTATTTAGATTAATGCAATTAGCCTTTGGTAAATCAACAAGTATCTCTTTCCCCTTGTCTTTCTTGGAACTAGATTCAAACCAAAATGGTAGTTATATATTTCACACTTGGCCTCTAAATGTTTACAATATTTGTATGGCTATAAATTTTTATGGATAATGACCTCTATACTTGAATGGAAGAACTTGATACACTAGTGAAATTTTGAAGGAATTTCACATTTCATGTATCCAAGATCTACCCAAAACCAAATTATATGAAAAGTTTAGGTCTAACACATGGCATAATGTATCATGGATTAAGGGCCTAATGATAACTAGAAAGCTGATGGTGCCTTATGATTCCCATTATTTATTATCATAGGATTTTACGGTTATCATTTTTGGTTGTATTATAGTTGTAGTTCATCTAAGAAGCTTGATGAGCTTTAGAGACACAATATTTAGACCTGATCCATTATATGAGTAGGCCCACATATGGTAATAGGCTAATGGGTTGGGATGGTTAGGAATAATTTTCATAAATAGAGTAGGCTAAGAAAATGGTGTTTGCACTATTTGTACATGTCATGACTTGGTTACTCCATTTATAAAAACATTTTTATTATGATTAAATAGCTTGGACTTTTCATAATTTTTGGCCTGGGCTGGTTGTGATGCTTGCACTTGGACTTGGTTCTAATTTTGATTTTGGCCATTTATTTAATTTTTGGTTTGTAAATAATTTGAAGAGGTAAAATTTATAGTCCCTTTGTTAATTAGGGATATTTTTATCAATAAACCTTTTCCAATGATTTTCGTAAAGGTGTGCACACATTACAACTCTAGATAGTAAGATATCTCATTATGAAAATTCTTGGTAAACACAACAACTAGTTGCTTGTCTGGTAAACTATGAGTGATTCAACTTGTAAGTGCTATACATCATTATAGATATATTGAAAAAAATTCATCAGCCTTCTATTTGGATTAGGTCAAATCTATCAACAAAATATCATGTTCAAGATTATAAAAGTGTTACATAAACTTGTCTAAAAGATCATCAAAATTAGATACTGAGTTCTTAGGAAATTTAAAAATCCATTCCAAACCTTGTCCTATTAGACTCCTTAGAAACAATAATAAGAGGTAGATGTTGATGTATGCCACTAGTTGGAAAACAACATGAGCCTTGGGGTCTCCTTTACCCTTGTATTTTTTGAATTTAGGTGGTTCATATCCTAAAGGAAATTATATTTGCAAATAATCTATGTTGAATGGATAAGAACACACGTCATCCAACTTAAACTTCTTGGTCTGTTTCTTATCTTGGATGGTAGAAATTGCATCCTTAATTTGTTGTAGTTCTTGTGCCAAAAAACTAGATGGAACTTTGGCTTGAGGTAGAGTCTAGGTGGTCAAAAGTGGATTAATTTGATTGAGGTATAGTGGAGGCATGGTTTATTATGAAAGGTTGGTTTTTTTAGGGAGTTGACCAAGAATATGTATTGATAAATGTGGATGTGATTTTTGGAATTGCATGTGTTACATTGTGATATTATGGTTTGGGCTTGATATATAGGCCTAATTTTGGGGAAATAATTGTTGAGATGAAGGATATGGATTTGGGTGAAGTATTGTGCTTGTTGAGGTTGAATAAGGACTTGCTGTCGACTAGTCATACTTGGATGATAAAGGGGAACTTATGAACTAAGACCCTATCATTGAATTTGTGGCACATTCTATGTAAAAGACAATAGTTATCTAATTGGTACTTATAGAATAGTGAAACCTCTTGGTTACATGAACCCTTATTGGGAAGTACATGCTTGTTAGTGGTTTGACATTTTTTGTTGAACAATAGACATACACTATTGATTATCCATAATTTATGATTGTAATGGTATGTTGGTATGTGATTGAAGAGGGACATTCAATACTACATGGTAAGGTGGAACATTATTTTCCCCCTACTGGGGTGGTAAAATGTTTTATCTCTACTACATTGGTATATTGGTTTATTCCTATTGTTTTGGAATGTTAGTCATCACCTATTATGGTGGACTAAAATTCTTCATGTTTTGTTGAGGCAAGGCACTGGTCATTGGGTCACTACTTAATCCTTATTGTTGTGTTCTTGAAGAAGTAGTTGGTTGAAGATTAGAAGTAGTTGTTTTTGGCTGGGAGGTATAATTTCATGGTCCATGTGATTAAAAACCACTCATGGTGTTAGATGAAGGCATATTTGTTGTGGACTAGTTGTTTTTATTATTAAGCCATTTTGGTTTGGATTGGATGAAAGTTGTGTGTTATCCACTATGATTGGCTCACTATTATGTGTAGAAGTAGTAGACACTTCTTCAATAACTAGGGCATTAAACATGTCTCCAACTAAAGTGTTTTTCATGAATGGATCTATACTCTAATTTTATTTTCCTATCAATTAAATTAAGATCCCTATTAAAGGATATAGCTTGATAAGTGGAGCATTTGACATGGCCATGTTATTGAAATTATGCACTAAGTTCAAATAGGTCTGATATGTTTTCTACATTTGTATAAAATGGTCCTCCATGAGTCCTTTTCCTATGACCAGCATATGTGGGTCCAAATATAGTATCGACACTACAGATTGAGGATTACTATAAGAGGCTTGTTCAATGGTTTGATTATAAGGTATGTTGAAAGGCACTCTAACTATGCTTGGAAAATATTCATGGGGGAAGTCTACTAAAAACTTAGCCCCTACCTCCATAGCTCTGATTAAGACTTCATCCTTGTTTGTAATCAAGTGATGATAAAAAAAATAAGGGTCATATACCAATGGCATCATAACATATTATGGTTATTATTGGACTTATTATGTAACCAAAAGTATGCTAGCTAGGTATTGTGTTGTTTGTTCTTGGTTCTAATCTAAGTAAGGAAGTGTGTTAACAAAATAGTGGGACAAAAGATCTTATCTTTGTTCCCCTGATTGAGTTTTGTAAGGTGGATAAGGATATATTTCACAAACTATGTCATCACCATAAGGGTCTTGAACAAAGTCATCTTGTGTAACCACATTACCATATGTTGGATTGGACATGATGCCACTATGATTAAAGTGAGACATTTCAACTCAATGATAAATGTTTTGTGAAATGGACTATATTTATATAAACTCTAAAAAATAATGTCCAAAGGACAAATGGTTTGAAATTGGTCTAACTTGGTCAAAGGATGGAGTTGTATCTCCAAAAAGGTTTATGCTAAAACTTAGTACAAAATAGTCTAACATAAAATATCTAATGTTAAATGTCTCACAAAAAAGGTCAATTGGATGAAATAAAATTGGAATGCTAAACTTTAGGTTCAAAGTGTTTAAAACAAGTCTAATATAAGAAAACAAAACTTGTTAGGTCTATTGGCCAAATACAATACACAATTTAGGCTCAAAATAGGCATATGCTAGGACTTTTGGAAAAATAAGGCACAAAAGCTAGAATTAAAAACAAGGTGAGAGATTTAATCTAAATAATCTGAAACACTTTGGAATAAACTAGGCATTCAACTTTAGACATGAACCTAGTCAATTGGTATAAGGCGTAAAACAAAAGTCACATGGAGATAAACTATTTCTCCAAAATCTAGGCACAAATAATAGCTTTTAAATTAGGTAAAGAATTAACCTAAGTTACACAACCTAAAAGAGAGATAAATGTATAGGCCCAAATTACACAAGGCATAAATAAAAATCAATCAATGTTTGGATTTGAAATTGTCAATGTTAATTAAAAACTCAACTTAAGAAAACTAGGATTTTTTGAATAAACAACAAGCTAGACTAAATTTGAACAACATAACTGTACTAGGTAAAGATCTAAAAGGCACATAGATTGTTTAAAAATTGGAATTTTAGACATAAGGAAAACAAGTCTATGAAATGATTCAAGTAGCATAATGATGTTATCATGCTCTAAATATGAGATCAATGGTTGGTTTCAAGACTCTAAGGCATAAAAAACTTAAGTGAACTGGGTAGTATAACATTTCCCTTTCTAATCAAGTGACACATACAAATATTTTTCATAATACTAAGGCAAAGTTATGGTGTTAAATGGATGGTGTAATTCCTCCTCAAAAATAGAGTGATGTATAAAAAAATCATTTTGATGTCATAAAACAAACAAACAAATAGACTCAAAACCATGCAATAAAGGATAAAATGACTCAAACACCTAATTATAACATCCTAGATCCTAAAACTAACAAGGTTACATAATACTATCAAATTCTATCTATATACATGCTCTTGAGAGGATTTTAAGTGTTGATCCAAAAATAAAAGTGCATGAATAAGTAGGGTTTTTACACCTCCCTTCTCTCAGGAGATTGTATGATCACATGGAACTTTAGGCTACTCACCCTGCATCAATATTATGTCTATGACAAGTGGGGTTATTCTAATATATTAATTTTCATGCATTTATAGATGGTCCCAAGTATGTTTAACACAAGAGATAATCATGCCATTTGGATCCATGTAAACTAGCTTATTATGAAAAGGTCTTGTCCTTTTCACAACCACTATATCCATTGTTTACTCAGTGTAGTGTGATTTCTAAGTTACCCTTATGATCCAAGGCAATATCTTACTAAATTTTTTTATTTAATCACTCAAACAAACATCCCAATAAGTCAAAATCAATTTATATACCCAACATAGAGTGAGGTTAAAACTATGTTGATAGATGAATTCCTGGGTCAACGCTTTCCTAAAGAACTCGTGAGGAGGCTATGAACTCCTACTCATAAGAGAAACTACATGAAAATAAAAGACAAGTGAAAAGAATTTAGGGTTGCATTTGGATCACCCAATTAATATGGATTTGGGGAGGCCTCAATGACATTCTTTTCATTCTTTAGACTAAAAAAACAAGGAAAATAAAGATCACTTTTGGTCACCCGAGTTACCTAAAGGGGATAGAGGGATAACATACACACATCAATCATTTTATAGCACTCTTGATAGAATGTAATCTAAAGGGGAGTGTTTATTTTAATTCACCAAAGTGAAATGTTTATGAAATTTGACCCTTAGGCATTAGTTGGAAAACTTGTATAAACTTTCAAAAATAACCAAGCATAAAACAACTAAGTTCCTTTTAGTCACCAAATAAAATGTTCAAGACTTAACCACTTCCAAAATTTTGCCATTTTTTAGCTTAGGTCATATAATTTATAGAGGGTTTTTTGCCTACTTTAAAGATAAAATATGAATGAGAAAACAAGATTTTGAAATAAGCTCTTAAGTTTCTCTATTTTCTTTTCATAGAGATCGACGTCAATCTACGTAGGGATTGATGTTGATCTAAAGAAATACCCCTCTAGTTCATAGAGGGGTAATCAACATTGATTGATAGAGATTGATGTTGGTCCCACAAAACATAAATAAATATAATACATTTTTCCACAAAAAATATGGTTAGTAAATGAGTTTAAAATTAACAAATAACACCATATCCTACAAAAAAATAGTCAAATAAACAACATTCAAGCCCTTAGAAATAAAACAAAACTAGAAAACTCAAGAAAAACTTGAAAAATAAAATTTATGCCATGTTTTATTTTGCACATAGAGGTTGATGTTAGTTCTAAAAGGATTAATGTTAATCAGAGGGAATCGATGTCGGTCTCTATGTAATCTGTGTATCACTAAAAATAGAACACGTGAAAAAATAAGTTAAAACTCAAAAATTGAAGATTATCAAGCACTCAATAGAAAAACTAAGAGATTTATTTTAGTTTCCTTGTTAATATGGAATGCTCAGTGTCCCACTGGGCATGCAATTTGTGATCATAGGAATCCAAGAAGGGAGGTTAGTATAGTGTTAGTTCAAGTAAGAAAACTCAAATAAAAACACACTAACACTTACACTCCAAGCCTAGAACTTAGGGAGAGCTTAGTAAAAAAATACAAATGAAAACACAACTAAAACATTAAAGACAATACACCTTTTACCTTCCTTGGGAGCTCTAAATTATTTGTTGAGTGGCTTTCTCAACTTGTACATAAAGGAGTCTTTGGTAAATGAAGTTTTTTGGCTCCTTCTCTCCTTGGGACCATTGGATTTTATGTGGCTCGATGTAGTTTGGCTCAAGATTTTGGAATTATAACACTACTTATAACAAAATAGCTTATGTTCCTCTCCAAATTTTCATTATAACATTGGATTATGAGAGCTTAAAAATAAAGAGGCATGGTATTGTATTTATAGCTTAATGATTAACTCTCACCTAAGGTGAGATAGGGTTGAATTGAGGCCTGGAATGGGTTCAAACCTAACCTAAGTGAGCCAAATATAACCCTAGTAGAGTTATTAGTCATCAAGTAATTATGATTCTCAATTACTAGGCATGGGTATCTAAAATAGATATTTTAGGGTATTTCCAAAGATCTAGACAACTAATAAAGGCAATGATGAAAGGTTAGGATATTTTGAAATTTGAAATTTCCTTTTTCAGTTATTAATTAATTTTACATGGATAATTAAAATAGGCTTTTAATTTGGTTTAGCTTGTTAATTAATTATTATTATAAATTTGGATCTTTAAAGATTTGATATTTGTTCATGTGCCCCACTTAATAACTTTATAGGCCAAATTGACTGTTGTGATGCCACATGATGATTATGGATGAATCTATGAGAGGTTATTATTGCATATGATATGATACCCTAATTAGGGATGCCTCCATGTGATTCTAAGTTTTAATGAATGATACACAAGAAAATTTGGGGCATTTAATGATTCTTAGTTTTAATTTTCAATGGTTGGTAGGAATAAATTTGAAGTCTAATCAAAGTCCAGTTGTTGCTACTTTTAGGTGTTTACATATATGATTTGTCAAATTAGAGATGTTTCATGATCCTTCATTAGGTTATCTTGTCAACTCACCTCCACCATGGCATTATTTTGGATGTTAAATCTTCATCAAACTAGCCAAGGACCTTTATTTATGGTTAAACATCATGAAAACACTTGATACAAGTTGAAATAGAGGTAAGGAGGATCACCACGTAATGTTACAACATGAAAAGATAGTGAACTATTTGAACAATCCAATCTCATGATGATGAGTTACAAGCATGAGGACTGGTGATTTTAGATCAAGAATCAAGGACTTGAGGTTAACCTCTTTCTAGGTCTGAGAATAGAAATTGGTCAATAGTTCTTCCTAACAATGTGGAGACTAGCATGCCACCAATCTTCATTCTTCCAAGCTAGATACCACATAGCTATGGTCTTCCTTTACAGGTACCAAATCCTATTTATTTTTCTAACCCTCTTCCATCTTATTACCACATGTTTTCCAAATCCACCCAATCAAACAACTAATTTTTGGATAACTTTAGTACACCTTATAAATATTTATATCTTATTCCTAGTATTTTATCATCCACCTCTTATCCAAACCTTCCTCTTTAAACTCATCCCACCATGCATTTAGTGGAATTTAGTGCTATGGGTACCTATGTCAAATATTTAAAAGAACCCCTTGATTAAAACATGTTGGGAACCTATGGAAGCACCATTGATTACCATATACAAGCAACTTAAGATGCATAATTAACCAAAAGTAACAAGTAACTAGAAATCAGAAACAACACAAAATATGAGAGACAATACACAACTTGTATTAATACTCATTCAGAAAAGAATACAATAAAGAAGATGCCACTTCTTTTTCACACCTCTCAAAGGCTTCCCACACCTCAAGTGTACAGTAATTCTTTCCTCAAATCTCTCTCTCTTACGGTCCCAACACACAAGTCAAACACAGAGTTGGTGTTCACCTCTAACCAGTCAGTATCCACTAATGCCAGTACACCAGTGCTCCACGCACTCCAAGTACTCAACATACTCTAAGCAGATCTCCCATGAACTTGCAACAACCTACAACCCAAATGATCTTACTTATGGAAGGAACTACCTTGCCTTCCTCTTTGCTCTCCAACTAAGTACACACCGTACTCCAAGTAGACCCTGCCTGATCCTGCTCCCTATTGTGTTGTTGTCACCTTGATTCTACTACCACCTGTAGATCAACTTGGTTCTGCACACCTATAAACCTTAGACCTTGCACACACATACACCTGTAGATTAATTATCTTACTTACCATGCATATCTCCAAATGTGGCCTTGCACACCTACTGACCAAGATCCTACATACATGAAGAATCCCTTCTGATTCTCCAAACTAACACCCACACTTGGTACTATGGCACTAGGAGGAACACACCATGCTCTCTTCACACACAGAAGGAGCTAATATTTTTCTCTCTTACTCTCTAACACACATTACAATACAACCCATGAGTCTATTATATAGATCTCATGTAAACAATAATTAGACACCTAATTACAATAATTAGATCTACAACTCAAGACTAAAATTAGCCTTCTTCATGCAAACAACTGGTTCATTAACGAACTATCCATAGAACTCATAGTTTGAAACCACACAGGTGACTGACGTCAGTTCCCGTCTGCCTGGAGATGATCGATGCTGACCGATCCCTAACCGATGTCAGTTGCTCTTCCTATCTAATACTGATCGATGTCAGTTGGCTTAACCGACGCTGGTGTCTGTGACACTTTAACAACCTCCTCCAATGTCTGCATCAGTGAAGCTTTTAGCTCCACAACCTAACAATCTCCCACTTGGAGATAAATAGCTGCACTGTACGTATATCTATACCCTATCTAATCTATTTCCTAGCTTGTATCCCTCTTCAAGATCAATCCTGAAGACCACTCACAACACAACCTATGGTGCACCTCTTGTCATCCGAGTAACCTAACACATTCAAACCTACAAACCCATGTAGTGAAGTCCTAACCCTACATAGAATGAATCCCTACTACTGGTCCCTCTCAGATACCTGAGAACCCACTTCCCCAAATTGGCTCCTAACTCTCTGACAGCTCCCACTACTGGGGAAAACTCAAGTCTATACCAAACCTCATATGATTTCAGACACTAAACTATCCAGCCCTTAGTGTGCTCTAGTTATGCATCCTGTGTATTGAACCTCACCAACACCTGATTCACACCAGCTCCCACTGGAGACAAAATCAACTTGTGATCTTCCATGTCTCTCATGCCAAAGAATTTTGCTGCTCCAAATTCCTCATGACATGCCACTGAACTAACCTTACCCTTAGCTCAGCAAAACCCTATATGTACAAACCTACTTGCTAGCATACCATCCACATATAGTAATAAGACAATGTAGCTATCATCATCCACCTGGTAAGACAAACACAATGGCTATAATGACATTGACTAAAGCCCTACTTTGTCATCCACTTGTCAAAACCTATACCACTGTCCTGCAGCTTCATCAAGACCATATGACCTGGCTTTTGTCTCACGTGTCCATTCTCTCTATTCTTTAACTAAGGTATCCATTCATCTCAGTGATTTCATACCGGTTGGCAACCCTACCAAATCTCTTGTTTGGTCCTGCATCCTATTCATGCCATGCTCCCACTGTTTCCTGGATCCTTCTTGATCTGCAATCAACAACTAGTATAAAGAAGAGGAATAATGAATTTGAGGCTTACTTACACTTTTAGTCCTCCCCATGGGTGTTTGAGATTCCTTGACAGCTTACTATCTACCCAAAATCTGTTACAGTGACTGACCTCGGTCACCACACAATCTACATCTGACCAACATCGGTTCCCATGCGACTATCCTTTCTATCAACATCGGTTATGTGACCGATGTTAGTCTTACTTGGTCACTAATGTTGGTTCCTTAACTGACATTAATAGCCACCCTACCTAACACCACTAGTTCTGGTCTACACATGATCGACATCGGCACCTGTCTATTTGATGTTGGTTCCTCTTAACTGACGTCGATACCTGTGTATACCTGTGAGTGATGACTTTTTACCCGCAAGCTCTCCATAGATCAAAACCCTGTCCAAACCACCCTACTTAGAGTTACTCAGTCCCATCCACTGATATCTATCCATCATCTCCTCCAGAAACACCAAGGCTTTCTAGTTCTTAAGTCTGTCAAACACATCTAACTTCCTCTTAAGAACATGCATCTCCTTTTTGCTCATGTGACCAAGCCTACAAAGCCACGTCTTCGCAACAGAATAAGAATCAGTAATATAAGTAAGTAGATAAAGAGTACCTACTTTCTTACCACCAGCTAATTCAAGTGCATCTGCTGTGAGAGTTCTTGTGCATCTCTCATCACCCAACTTTCCTGAAGTAATTAGCCACATCTTCAAGATGAGACTTGCATGACCTTCTTCAACACCCATGTGTTGGCCACCTACAATTTTAGCTTCACTTCCCCTTTGCCAATACTATGACAAGGCTCACCAACCCCTCTACTTGGGGCTGCATGGAAAGAGGCAACATAATCTATTAACCAAGATTCAACTTTATCCAAGAAACATCCCAGAGCATCCTATGTAACAACACTTGCAACATCTGCTTCTTTAGTTTCTTCATGTTGATCTTCTGCCAACCAACAATATTTCTTTACCTGCTCTTTCTTTCCATAACACCGTAATTGACCATTCGTGCTATTCAGATTCTCCATTCTTAGCTTACTTTCTTCTACCATTGCTATACTCCCACTCAATCAGAAACCCCTGAGAGTGCCCTGTAATCAAACACAAACTTGCTCCCTACAACCTTAGCGCTGATACCAACTATTGGGAACTCATGGAGAACCATTGATTACCATATACAAGCAACTTAAGATGTGGAATTAAACAAAAGTAACAAGTAACTAGAAATCAAAAACAACACAGAATATGAGAGACAATACACAACTTGTATTAATACTCATCCAAAAAAGAATACAATAAAGAAGATGCCACTTCTTCTTCACACCTCTCAAAGGCTTCCCACACCTCAAGTGTACAATAATTCTTTCCTCAAAGCTCTCTCTCTTATGGTCCCAACACACAACTCAAACACAGAGTTGGTGTTCACCTCCAACCAGTCAGTATCCACTACTGCCAGTACACCAGTGCTCCACGCACTCCACAAGTGCTCCATGCAGTCCGAGTACTCAACTTACTCCAAGTAGATCCCCATGAACTTGCAACAACCCACAACCTAAATGATCTTACTTATGGAAGGAACTACCTTGCCTTCCTCTTTGCTCTCTAATTGAGTATACACCGTACTCTAAGTAGACCTTGCCTGATCTTGCTCCTTATTGTGTTGCTATCACCTTGATTTTGCTACCACCTATAGATCAACCTATTTCTACACACCTACAAACCTTAGACGTTACACACACATACACCTATAGATCAATGATCTTACTTACCATGCAGATCTCCAAATGTGGCCTTGCACACCTGCTGACCAAGATCCTACATACATGAAGAATCCCTTCTGATTCTCCAAACCAGCACCCACACTTGGTACTATGGCACTAGGAGGAACACACCATGCTTTCTTCACACACAGAAGGAGCTAATATTTTGCTCTCTTACTCTCTAACACACATTACAATATAGCCCATGAGTCTATTATATAGATCTCATGCAAACAATAATTAGACACCTATTTACAATAATTAGATCTGCAGCTCAAGACTAAAATTAGCCTTCTTCATGCAAACAACTGGTTCGTTAATGAACTATCTGTAGAACTCACAATTCAGAACCACACAGGCGATCGACATCGATCCCTATTTACCTGGAGATGACCGACGCTAGCTGATCCCTGACTGATGTCAGTTGCTCTTCCTGTCTAATACTGATTGACGTCGGTTGGCCTAACCGACGTCGGTGTCTATGACACTTCAGCAACCTCCTCCAATGTCTGCATCAGTGAAGCTTTTAGCTCCACAACCTAACAAAACATATAACTTGCTATTTTCTATGTCCTTTACTTTAAATTCACAAGTTTAAATGGAGGGAGATCCCAATGTGTATGCCAAGGAATACACAACATTAGCTAGAGAGATCCTACATTGGGATGGGGTGATTGAAAAAAAAAGACATAAAACCCTTGAATGGATATACCTTGACTGGTATACTTCCTCCCTGAGGAATTTATTCATTTATTCTGATTACTCATGATGGAGGGTTTTAAAACATTTTATAAGAACAAACTTATCAAAACTAGCATACAATAATTATTATACGTTAAGAAATAACCCAATGAACCTATTTTTCATTTCATTACAAGACCATGCTAAGTCATGAATTTTTCTTCTAGTGCATCACATATGGATAAAACAAACTATGTGATTTTTTTATACACTCCCTTAACAAATAAATGAGAGAGGATGTTCAAAAGTTTGCTTACTAGTCCTATGAAGAATCTCTTCAAAGTGCTCTGAGAATTAACCAAGCAAATATTAATAGTGGGTGTAAAATATATAGATCCAATATAAGAATCTTCATACCCAATAAAAATAGTGGGGGTTATCAAAATTAAAATCATAATAACCCCAACAATCAAGGCCCCAAAGTTAAAAAAATAAACCAAATGCCACTATGGATGGTGTGATGGATCAAAACAAGATGCTGAATGTTGTGAGCAACAACCTACCTTAACCCATGGATAACAACAACAATCATGTGAGAGGAAAAAATATAATACACCCATAGTTTAAATGGTATATTTTAACCATAACCCACCCCATTGCACATAGTTTTAGAATCTAACCCTAAATTAGTTTCAACATGCTGACCATTACCCATAATATCAAAACCAACACTTTCATCAAGGTAATTACATAGAATAGTTTGGTCAATAAAACTAGAACCAAAGGCCAAAGGATTATGATCCCAATGTATATTATATTTTCCATCGAGTCATTGGAAATTATACTCATGCCTACAGGTAATACTTCAAATATATGCAAATAATACATGAGGACCAATGTTAAACCTTTATAGACATGTTCTTAGGAAACACTAATGTAAACCCTCAATCTCTACCAATCAGTCCCATGACACCTCAAAGAATAAATTTAAACATATACCAAAACTAGTTTCCTGACCACCAACAATGCAACAGCCAAAACCAACCATAGGGTAACCAAGCCAACCAATCTCCACCAACTATAAACCATGATGCCAAAGCTTATACTTTTGGCTTAGCCAACCCTCATGCAGATCCTCAATTAGGGACTTAGGGGAAAATATAATGATAGGATTTGTATAATTTGATATATATTAAGATGTGAGCATCATTAATTGCATGAGAAAATACCAACCTAAAACTTCACATTTTCCAAATGTTTTTTGAGACCAACATAAACCCCAATCCTATGGGAAACTATGATTTATTTTCTGACCTCACAAAGACATTTTATCATATCTCTTTCATGGAATTTCTCAAGAAATCTCCTTATCATAGTTCAACAATAATTTATGCCTTAGGATTAGGTAACTTATTTAGTGTCACACCTCTACCCCAAGTTAAAATTAACCACATTGATTTGGACATGTTTCTACCTAGGCAAAAATCAAGAGAAGCTTGATACTTATTTGAAATTAGGAGTCTATATTTATAATAATTATGTAAAGAGAGAAATAGTAGATGATGGGGTGAAGGTTAACATAATGTATTTATTTCTTTATAAACTTGGTTACGGAGAAACTAGTTACTCCACCACCTGAAACACCTTAATAAGCTATGACAATCTTATATATATCTCCATTGGAACCATATTAATTCCCATAAATTTTGGCCCCAAGATCATTATGATAGAGTTTTATGTGATCAATATAGACCCAAACTATAACATGATCCTTGGAAGACCATGGATCCACATAATGAAGGTGATTCATTCTTATTTATTCCAAGAGATTAGATTATTACACCTAGGGAAGGTCTTCATTGCTCAAGGGGATCCTAATCCCTTTGACACTATCCAAGCCAAATTCAATAAGAAACCAAGATTTTATATTAATTACTATCTATCTAGAAATGGTGTGGTGAAACCCTTGCCTTCAGCCAAGGACAAGGAACCCTTATGAAATTCCCTAAACCTCAATAGATGAGAAACCTAAGGAAAATGGGATTAAGATAATATATAAAGTGAATGAGGAAAATATTACAAGAATAACATCTATCTCAACTAAGTTTGAAATTGAAATTAGTGATATCCTAGAAAATGATAAACCCATCATGCTATCATTTGACCTATAATGAGTAGGTACATATGACCTATTTGGATTTAAAGGCCTAGAAGACCAAGAAGGGTTAGTGAACATACTTGATATTTTCATGGTTAAGATCATGAAATATCAAGAGACTCTCCCCAAGCATAATGATGATTCTTTCTTCAAAAATGATCAAAGGATCCTTTACTATGATGGGGGAAAATGCCACCTTCACATATGGGCAAGATTTGTCATGATTTCCCCTAGAGGAAGAATCATGAATTTTAGTTTAAAAATTTATAGTGAGTGTAAAATAATGGATTAGAATATGAAGCCATGTTGTTATGAATGTTTATCATAGAAAGTTTGGGTGAACCAAAAAATCCAAGGTGATTTGAAATTATCAACTAAACAAGTTTTGGAAGTCTACTAGACCAAAGATGAACATATTTAGTTTCAAAATAATGTTATACATGAAGTTGTCAAATATTTTCATTTATTTTCTATGGAGGCCATTCTTAGAGAAATTAACCAACTGGTCAAATATATGGTTCTCCTATTCTCATTTCATTCCTCACCCAATGATACCCAAGTCTAATTTTTTGGTGTACATTAGGTTTGAACCTCTTGTTCAACAAATATTGAATGAATAAAATCTTTCTTACATTAGAAATGACACTAACCCTCTCATCATTGATTTTTTTGAAGTTGATGAGGTAATCTTAAATTGATTCAAGGCTATGACCTATTTCCTATGTCACATCATAAGAGGGGATTCATTCTCACTTTTTATCCTAAATCTACCCTAATAATAAAATATTAAAATTATTTTTGTAAGATCAAGGATTATTATTCTTATAATGAATAATATGATATCTTTGATGCAGATAATGAGGATCATGATCTTACTTCTACTATAGACAAACTTGAAGAAGTGAATGTTTGCTTGATTTAGGACACTATAGATATCAATATAGGGACCAAATAAAATCCTAATATCCTCAAGATTAGGTCTTCAATCTCACCTTAAGTGATGGAGTATCATAATAAGTTTATTTCTAAGTTTTCCAAATCCTTTGCCTTTTCTTATGAGGACATGACATGTATTCAACCTAATGTAGTAGTTCATAATTTAGTCACTCTACTTATCATGAAACACACTAAAAAAAATCATGTCAATCAAACCCAACATTATATTAATGGTTAAATAAGAGGTTGATAAACTATTAAAATTAAGATTCATAAAACCCATGGACTTTTCTAAGTGGATGTCCAATATCATTCCCATCTTCAATAAGAATGGAAAAAATTAGGATATGCATGGAATTTTATGATATTATAAAAGCATGCCCTAAATGATATCCCTCTTCCCTCCATCAATGTCATCATCAAAGCTATGATAGATTATGAGATATTATCCCTTATGTATGGTTTATATGGATATAACCAATTTCAAACTTTAGATGATCAAAGAAAAACATTCTTTACTTCACTATGGGGAACCTTTATTATGTGGTCATTATTTTTATCTTAAAAACACTAAGACAACATATCATAGGGATATGACCCACTTTTTCATGATCTTAATCATAAGATAATATAGATATACATTGATGATATTAGTAGAAAAGATAAAAATAAGGGCTAATCATATAGAGGTTTTACATACCATACTTATACATTTGATTGAGTATAATGTCATGCTCAATTCTTAAAAAAATGTGTTTGAAGTTATAGGTAGAAAACTCTTCATTTACATCATTTCCTAGTGTATAATTGACATTAACATTATTAATATTATGTAAATCTTAGACATGATCCACCTAACTGATGAATCAAGAACCAAATCATTCCTAAGGAAGTTAGGGGCCATTCATATATTTATACCAGACATAACCTATGTAGTTTATCCTATTAAATGTTTTCTTAAAAAGGAGAGTGGCTTAGCATAGATGACAAACTACTAGGAGGAGTGTAAATTACTAAAATACTTCCTAATTTCCCTACTAATGCTCATCACACCTAAAATAAGTATGACACTCATAATTTACATATGGGAAACTAATGTATTCATTACCTATATGTTATCCCAAAAGGATGAGTCATGTATTTCATTAGCCACACTCTGATTGATTATGAAACTCGCTATCCACATGCATACAAATAATGTTTGTCCATTATTTTTACAACCAATTAGTTGAGAAATTACATGCTTAATCAAGAAACAAGGGTTATAAGAAGTCCCAAGCCTTATAAACATTCTTGACTCAACCAAACCTCTTGAAAAACATTGGGAGTTTTATCATGATTTTGAATGAATTTGAACTTATCTTTGTTAGCCAAAATTACATCAATGGATAATTTATTGGTGGTATGGTTAGCATGCACCACATCAAGGAGGAATATGGAAAATCTCAACTAGTGAGGATTCTCACATTCCACCTCTCTTGAAATGAATTAAGTTTGGCAACAACTTCCCCAAGGTATTTGTCTACTAGGTCATGGTGAAAGGATACCTCAGCTATTTGATGTAAGGTGTTCCATAAAATGGGCCTATCTAAAATGCACTCTAATATACAAAAAAGAAACTTAGACTAGGAATAACTCACCTTATTCAAAATTTCCAATGAATTCCTCACTAAGAAGATTTTGTGTCCAACATATTAAATTAAATAATTTTTTAAAAGAGACAAGTGAGGGACAGACAATTCATAAGAAACATGCAAGCATTTGTTTTAGATTAGGCTATTCTAAAACTAAACTAACATGTTATAAAAAAATAAAAAAATATGAAGGGTAGAGAGAAACAGAAATGAGCCTATGTTGTAATGAAAATAAATATAGTTTATTATATTAGATAGATCCCATGAAACCAATCTTGTATCTAACCATTATTTACATGGTCATGAAAAAATATGGTGTTAAGGTCTGAGGAAAACTTGACTATGAGGAAAGACACACATAACCATCATATACATTCATACATCATGAACATTAGCATAACAACCTTTTAATTTATAGGCATTTCATATAAAGAATAATGTATGGGATTAACCCTTTTCAATTAAAACTTCAAAAAAGTCTAAGAACAATAAGAAATAAACTAATTAAGAAATAAAAAACAATAAGAAAATGAAAAAATGTTTAGTTTTTATATTTTAGACCTTTAAATCTAAATCCAAACAATGAATACTAGTATTATATATAATTTTAGTCAAATGAGTCCCAAACTCTACCCACAAGTACGTAATTAAGATAACTCAATGATATGGGTCCATCTAAATTAACTCAAGTCCAATTCTAACCATGATGCAATGTGTCAGGGGCCATGCTAAGTGAATCTCACTTGAAACCCATGAAATAGAAGGTTATTAGGATCTTCCTAGGATTACCCATTGGCAATGCCCCATGGAGTTAGAGACCATGCCTCTTCTAAGTAGATTTTATCTTTTATGGATCTTTGTTTGATCCATATGCACATGGTATTATTCATTTAATGTCACTACCTAATTTACCTAGAATTATAGGATCCAAAATCTCCCTACCACTAGAGGATAAGTTTAAACATGATCTCATCAACTCAATTATACCTATACTATAATTTTTAGATATTGACATTCTTAATGGGAAAGATGACCATCAAATCCAAACCCAAAATTTTTCATGGAGATTCATGTATCCATCTATCGAAAGTTATGCCATGTGAATGCTTACCATTACTCTATAATGCTAGCATGTCCTCATGGGATAAGACTTTGCTACATTATAGAATATTTCCATTATACAAATTAATTGGGGGGTTTATGTCACTTGAATTTTCTTTAGCTTTGGTATTGTGAAATATTTCCATATAGCATGATTTTTATCACCTAGAGCTTGCTCATATTAGATCAATGTTCAAAGTGGTCTAAAAATTCTAGTACCCTACTATTTTAACACGTGTGTGTGTGTGTGTGTGTGTGTGTGTGTGTGTGTGTGTGTGTGTGTGTGTGTGTGTGTGTGTGTGTGTGTGTGTGTGTGTGTGTGTGTGTGTGTGTGTGTGTGTGTGTGTGTGTGTGTGTGTGTGTGTGTGTGTGTGTGTGTGTGTGTGTGTGTGTGTGTGTGTGTGTGTGTGTGTGTGTGTGTGTGTGTGTGTGTGTGCATGCGTGTGTGTGTGTGTAGGTTACTCACTCAATATCCTATCCATATAACTATTTTGATTAAACTAGGAATGCAGGGAAGTTAGATATTTCCACATGGTTGTATATCGATCACCCAATTATTTGAATACCCTACACACCATGTACTGACCATCCTAGGGGCCCAAGGAAATAAGATCATGCCATGTGGAAAAATTTCATGAATCTAGAGTTTCCTTGGGTTGGATGTTTATTCTAAGAACTCAAGGAGTGATATTTCAACACCTTTCAACATCTTGCTTATCTAGGAGCTTACTTGAATATCAAAGTGCATGCATTGGCTCAAGGAGATAAATAATGGGGATCATGACATGTGGCCACATCCCATGCACTCAAAGATTCCTAGAGCTTAAAAAATTAGTTAAGTCTAAAAGGTCATGGGGAAGTGAATAATTGACAGGTGGAATCATATCAATTTTTCAAGGCTTGTAAAAGAAAGTAGCTAACTATTAGAATTTTAAATTGTAAATTTTAAATAAAAACAGCTAAGTATAAAGTTATAAACAAATCCCAATTAGTATATTTTAAATAAAATAACTAAGTTTAAAAGGTAAACTAATGAAAAATGACTAGCCCTATTAATCGATAATATGTAGAAATTAACCCCACTTAAGAGGAGAAAATCTTTGTATCTACCCAATTCAAAATCCCATTAGATATTTGCATTGATAAATTAACCAAACTGATAGATACAAAAATATAAAATAACAGTCAATTAATTCAAAGAAGGGCAATAATATGCTAGAACATGCTACATAACATCTAATATGATTAAAATAATGACTAAAACTCAAATATGATTCAACACAAACCCTATGTTGATTCAATAGAAAGGATCTCATAATTAACCCAAAAATTCCAATAAATAGGGAAAATGATCAAGATGAAACTCAAAAGGAAATATAAATTTATGAAAAGTACAAGGTTAGATTTGATTGATAAAGGAAAATTTAAAGCATATAGAATATGCTTCAAACATTTGAGAATTTATAGACATAATAAAATTCTAAACTTTAGCTCAAATGGGATGCATTCTAATTTTTGTTGTCTTGACATACTAGAGGGACACCAATTTTAAGCTCGTATAATGTTGATTAAGATGCCAATATGCAGTTTATTTGGAAAGTTCTTATCATATGATAACTACCCACTCATCGACCACCTAATTGAGAGTTTTCTTACATTATTTTCTTCTACAATTTTGGTGAGGTGAGATTTTGATGCTTATCAAGATATCACTTTTTGAGGCCTTTCCAAAGTATCAAAGACATACAAACCATCTCAAAGAATAAGGAAAATAGGATCATGACAAACATCAACATCTTGGGTATCTAGGATATCAAAAGTATATTAGATGTGCATAGACTGCCCTAGGTCCACAATGAAATAAGATTACACCACATGGAGTTATCTTGGGCATCCAAAAGGTTGAAGACCTATCTTAAAAGCTTAAAGGTCCTAGGGAAGAAGGGAAGCATGATGGTGCCACATGTCCTCATTTTGGGCATCCATAAGATCTTTGCAAAGTGACTAAATCTTGGAGAGGCTCAAGAAATGATCGAGTAATAAGTGGAAACTCCTCTCTTACACAAGGATTATGGGGGAATAAGTGATCATTGGATTATGAAAAAATAAAATAGCCATTATGTTTTAAATATGTTTTTTTTCCCAAAATGATCAAGTTAAAAGCCACAAAGAGAAATAATTTTACCTATTTAAAAGAAAAGATATTAAGTTTGAGGCTAAGAGAAAATAAACACTCAATCACTTTTACTCAAACATAAGTAGAAATGGGATAAGTGGAGATGAAAGCATAAGATAAAATAGTACTATTCACTATTAAAAAAGCTAATTATTCCAATACAAATGAAAAAAATAAGTCTAAAATATGAAGTGGTACATAATATTAATCTATTTAACTTGAAATAAAATGGAATTGGATCCAATTAACTTGTAGAGACATATTATAGTATAATTAAAAATATTTATATCCTCCTTTTATGTATATACATTTTGATTGAGAATTAGACATCTAGTGATGTAACCTCTTATGGGCCTCTTCAGTTCCACTTTATTTAGCTTGATTTACCTACCCCTTGGGCCTATATGTTATGTTATTTATCTTCATCCAATGTATGCTAGGGATCCCTACATATTATTTTCTATTTTTTGTATTTTTTTAGCCCCTAGACACCTATGTTTATTTTGGACACTAACATTGATATTAGTGTCCAACTATGATGCAAGTGTCCAATATTATATTCTTATCATTTTTTGTATCTTTCACTTTTATGACCATTTTTATCCCTCTTTTGTTTATTATAACTTTGGATTTTCATGTGTCACTAGGTTCTAATTCAAAATAAAGATGTCCCTATATATACAAAGGCTATAGTCTAATTTTTAAGCTATCAAATTGTAATACAACACTAAATAAAATATTTGAAGCATTCAAAAGGTCAAATATAGTATTGTATTACTTATACCAAGGGTTACTAGGATAAATAACATATAGTCACATGGTTACAATTTCACACACTTTCCTAGGAGGGAGAACTACAAGTGATTTTTAGGCCCTATTTGGAGTACTAACTATTTAGGCAACACTTAGCAATAAATGAGGTTAAAAGAGCTAGATCAACTCATGTACTAACTCCTTTTTACTAGGGTACAAGATTTCTAATATAAAGGAACTAGGGTTTTGATTATTATATAGATCATGTACACATGAAGACACATCTAATGATGTAAAATAGTTACATAGGTGATAACACAGTTTGATGCAAATTTAGAACCATTCTTATATATTTCTTTGACTAGACACTTGCATTGAAAGCAAATAGTTACACCGATGATATTACCCCTGATCAACATAATTATCTGGTAAAAAAAAATAATCATAATACATAATAGACAAGGTCAAGATATTTAAGGAAACCATATGATGATTCTTGATCATTATCATATTCTAGAACATAACATCAAACAAGATATCCTCTCTTTTATCCCTTAGCTACTTTGTACTTGCTATATTTATTACACATGCTTAAATGAATTTGATTATTAAAAATTAATGTATTATATTAATAAAATATAAGTATTAAAATATCTTTTATGTTTCTCTTGGGAAATCTAAAAATCATAAAACATTTGGTGAACCTGTCCTCTCTTTGTTGAACCAAAACCCTAGTTTGTATATTAGGATTTTTTCCTTCTTCAAAAGTTCATTTCAATTTTATATATTTTACCTTCACATATAATTTATCTCCTAGTTATATGGGCATATCTTAGTAATTCTTAGTTATATTATTAATTTTACGTTAACAGTTTTGTGCTTGATAGTTATCTTAAACATTACAATCCTTATGGAATCACTTATATAAGACCATGCATGGAAGATACATTATGATATTTACTTTAATCCACCTAATGATCAATGTATTATATATGAAGATATTAAATAACCCCTAAAACATGATAAAACATCTTTTGATTATGACTATGATAATGAAAAAATCAATGATGAAAATACAAATGTAAATGAGCAAGGTAGTGATTTTGATGTTTTTAATTTGGGTATGACTATTATGACATCCCTCATGGCTATGCCACTAATATCATTCTTTTATTTTATGATGATTAAGAGTTAACGTACACAAAAAATGGTAGTATTCATAGGTGAAAATCAAAATATTTCATGCATACCTTCTTTAATTACTTCAAAAAGTGAGTGTGCTTCCTCCCCTATCTCTCATGATAAAAATATTGATGAAATAAAGGGTGTTCCTTATTCTCCAAATAATAATAATGTTGAAAATTCTATTCTCTATTTGGATGATTTAAGTGAAATATTCATTTTTTCTTACCCTATAGTTTGTGATGATAAAAATGCATGTCCTATGTCTCCCATTGTCTTTCTTAAGGAAAACATGAGAGTGAATATAAAAATAATAATGAAGTACTTACAAAACATGCATTGTTTACAAACACAAATATGCTCCCTAGTATATTTGATGCATTGTTTGTAATGATCAATTCATGTAAGGCAAATAAAATCAAAACTAGCATTGCTTCTTCTCTCCATCCTCTATAAAGTAAAACTAAAAGTGGACATTTCATTATTTCCTCTCATGATGTTGTAAATGAAATAGAAAATGTTTCTTCCCTTCCCTCTAAAATTTCTAATATAAAAGAGTAAATGATTACAAGTGAATTCTCCCCCCCCCCCACTCCTATTCAATGTTAAGAGATTTTTAAAAATAATAGTACCAACCTTCATGCAATCTAACATGATATACTCACGTTTTTAACCATGGATACCCCTTTGCAACATGAAGTAAAAACATGTGTTGATTCAACCCTTGATAGCAAAAAAGATTTAATTATTCTTATGTTCCATGTGTATGGTAATTTATATCCGCTATTAAAAAATTCAACGTCTTTTTATGATATCTATCATGACTACCATGGGATATTTTCAACAAGTCAACACTCTTAAAATGCAAATTTATTCTCATGAGGTTATTCTTGAGGATAATACATTAACATAGTAACCTATTACTAGGAGTGTACTTGAGAATCCTTATCCTTCAAACTTTATTATGCCTAATTTCTCATCCTTTAATGGTCAATGGGACCCTACTATTCATTTACAAAGCTATATAAATTCATTTGAACAATGGGCCCAAAATGGAAGCTTGCTCTTAAAGACTTTTTGTCATATCTTAATTCAAGGGGCTCTTGATTGGTTTATAGTCTTATAAATGGTTCATTATCAAAACTAAAAACACTTAAAGATGTGTTTCTATCACAATCTCATCATTATACATTACCTAAGTTACCATTGAAACATTTTCAAGCATTAAAATAAATAGAAAATTAATCTATATAGGACTATGCTATTTAATTTAAGGATGGTTTGTATTCTTTAAATTACACACACTCATATTTCGAAGTATGATTTATATTTAGTAGAGGTATTATTTGTCTACTTGGAGTAAGATAATTACTTATTCACTTTTCTTCATTAAAGACCTTATATTGTGATGTACACAAATATGTATGTGCTCTAATGAATACTCAAACCAAGTTGTCAATCCCTTAACCAAAAATAATGCACAATAAGAGTCATGTTTTCAAGACAAATAAATAATTCAAAAAAGTTAATAAACCAATTCAAACACCTTTTTTATAACCAATAGCATATGTCAAAATCCAAACGATAAAGGTTTTGAACAAAGGAAAGGAACATGATCACAAAGTATCTCCCATAATTAGACCATATACCCCTACCAAATAATAGTGTCTTTAGTTTGATTGGTACTGAGATAGACCATATGACATATTGTGAACTTTATTGGATAAAATAATGATAATAGTCCCTCATAATTCACTTTATCCACCACACTGACTTAGAAAGGTAAAATAACAATACTTTTGCACTTATAATGGTATTAATAGACATCAAGATAATGAGTGTTTTTCTCTTGAGTAAAATCTTATACAATAATCTGATCAAGAAATCATTGCATCTAAAAAATATATATCTAAACCTATTCCATATATTTCTCCTAGAGGCTCATTTAATAGGGTTGATTCATCTCATGCTTCTCCTTATGAGGAACACATGGTCCATCAAATTTCACGGAAGACAACAACTAGTATAAGTCCTCATGGTGTACTCTCTCCTAAGATTAATATCTCCCACATTGATCCTACTAAGGAACCATTAGTAAATTAGGTACTTCATAAAGATACATGAGGAGAAGTTAAATATACACAAAATATAAGGGTACCTAAACAAATATATATAGATTCATATGACATTTATATAGATATTTTTGAGGTGGTTATAGAATTAAAATCAACAATCCCATTTCTTATTTCCATCTAGATTTCATTATATAAAATGATTTATTTATTACTATTATAACATAATCATTTAAAAAATAAACATCTTCATTATATAATTTACCAAATCCTAACATACACCATGGAAATAAATGCAATTAAAAATATATAATAAGCAACAAAGAGGTAAATAATGCACATCCATTTGAAACAAAATAAAAACATGCGAGGAATGTCTTATATATATATATAATGATACAATGTTTATACAAATAAAAACATCAATTGCATGTCAGGGGTATAACTTCAGGTTTATATTCATCACTATCTATATCCATGAACCTAGCACCTCTTGATGTCAAAACACCAAGATCCAACTAAGGCCCATGTGCATGAGATAACACCCATAATCTCTCCTAAAAAACTCCTAGCTATCACATTGAATCCTTATGATCCCACCAAAAATTTTCATATTGATCAATTAGAGTCTACATGATCTTCGTGGCACTCCACTATGGGTTGTCTCACCTATCCAACTTAGCATATAAATCCTTAACATTTAGTGGCTATAGTATGATATACCACCATAACCCTTGATACAAGGTCAAATTAAAAAGTGAATGGGCACCTAAAATGTCAAGTACCCTCTTAATAAATACATTTCAATATATATCCATATGTATACTATGTGTGAGGTTTCATATCACTCATTCCACCATCAACACCCCTTAGGAAATTTTATGCAAACATCAGAGATATGATACCAGTTAGCTACATCTATAAAATAAAATACATTATCTACTAATATAACCAAATCAAATGCCAAGTTTAAAAAACTATGTTACTCACATACGGATCTAATGGCCACCTCATCCATTGGTATTGGCCCCATATGGTCACCATCACCTGCATACCCACTATCTCTCCTCTTGCACCCCTTTATGTTGTAAGAAGGGCACCTGTGGGGAAACTATAATAGGAAATAATAGTGTTCATCAATATCTATCCCACCACTACACATAACCATCTATACATCTTGCATCATCCCCTATAACCAAGGGAAACACAAGATATTAATTTTCAGTAAGACATGAAGATAGATTTATAGTCATAGGTGTCAGCCTATCACACATCCTATGCCCATTCCATGTTGTTTGATGCTAAAAGTAGGGTTCCAAGGGAACTCTATACTATATACAAAAATATATTAAAACATGGTTATACTAAAAACTCATAAGCACTAGGAAATTGATCAACTAACCACATGCTGATCTGAATGTTTTGTAACTCATGTCTATCATTAGGTCATCCAATAAATGTCCTATATAGATGTCATATAATTTAATCTGAGGTCAACCTATCCAAAGCAATATGGTATTCCATTTGTGTATGAATCCTACCATGTGAAAATACCCATCACTCTACAAATAATTGTGGATGAGCCTATCCAATTAGGGGACCACCAACTAACTATACCATTGTAATGTGCTCATGTGCCCAAACATGTAATAGAGTCACAACTCTAATTAATCCACCATGAATCTCTAGTGAAAACCTATAAAGACACCTATTTAATTGGGTTATAATATGACCCCATAAATATATGGTATGATATGCAACATTATATGGTACATACTATATGAAATACCCACTATACCACCTTTTAAAGCCACAAGTAATGCCAATAAAACATAAATAAACTTTCATAACCATGGAACATCACCTTTGATAATACCATAAAAATGAATCATACTAATTATATATATATATTCAAATTCATTTGGATAATAAAATATACGTGAGAATGATGAATATAAACTATGCTACCATCTCTAGCAACTTGGACTCTCTCATCTATTATTAAAAGCTAGAAAATCTAGTACACATCCTCTAATGTGACCATCATATCACCTATGGGGAGACATAAAGTGAATGTATATAGGTTCCACCTCTAAAATAGGTTTGTAATGAGGTGGATATTTTATGCACCCCATTTTGGACACAAACTATGTTACAACTAGACTTCAGATTGATTTTTACCAAATAATGCAAATTAAGACTAGGAATCACTGAATGTCCTAATTTTGTTTGCACATTAGACATTAGTAATTAAAATTGTGTTGAGACATACATATTTGGTGTATTATCCTCTTCTCAATAATAACCTCTCATGGATTCATCTCCACTTAACTTGTGACTTAAAAAATTGATAGTTTGGCCTTTGGATCTATTAAGTGGGGCACTTAAATAATTTCTAAAGTGTAAAAATTCTAAGCAGAATGAATTAAATAAGCAAATAAAATTAAATGCTTAAGTGAAATTTCCATTTGAAATTAGTGAAAATAATTTAAAAAAATGAAATTTCAATAAAAATGAGGTCATGATGATGTCATCATCCTCTAAGTCAAGGAATTGAAAATATCTCCCCTAAAGCCTTAAATTCAGAAATGGAGAGTCATGCTTAATAAATAGGATCTCTATCCAAAATATTAATTAATTTTCACCTCATTAATTCAATTAGGATTATTCTAAATTTAAATACAATTAACTCTAAGATAACTACATTTGGGTTAGAGTTAGTTTAAAAGGCTTTAAATACAAGGCTTCACCCATCCTTCAAGAAGCTTTTTTTGTGTAAGGTTATTATGATAAAATAACTTAAATAATATTTTTGTATAAGGTTATTATGATAAAATAACTTAAATAATATTTTTTGTGTGTAAGTTTATGCTAAAATATCTTTAAAGATCCTCTTTGTAGTGTTATAATGCTCATTTGTTGAGAGATAACCAAGCTAAAGGCAAAGCTAAGAGCAACATTGCCAAGGTGACAAGGAGAGATGATACAAGGATCACCATTGCCAAAGATTCTTTGATCACATGAATGATCAAATTATTCCATGTACAACATACAACTATTGATCTCAAGGAAGGTAAACGATGGTTGTTTTATTCTTTTATTGATAGATACTTGTATTATTTTCTTGCTCTTTGAGTGTCTAGTCTTGAGGAGTTAGTTTTAATAGTGTGTTTTTATTTAGTTTTAATCATACTAACACAATAATAATATCAAATATTAGATTCCTATTGATCACATATATCATAGGTATTTGTTTCTAAATATACCACATGACCCAACTGTACCTAATTTATAACAACTCAGTCAGCTGCATTTAGACCCAACTCTACCAAAGTAGAATAATACTGATCACATTAAAACTATTAAATATGTATATCATTATAAAGTTGAGAATAAAAAAATGAAAACATATTATAAATTATATTTTAGTGAAAAAATATATAAATTATAGTTAAATATGAAAAAAAACTAAAAATTTAGTAGTGTTGGACACTAGCCTCCATGCAGGACAAAATCATTAGACTCTAGCATCGATGAAGAATAGAAACATTAGATGATTTGATATAAACCTAGACACTATTGGAATAAAAAAAACTAAGGGGGGGGGGTGAATTATTCTTCAAATTTTTTCATTCAATTCCATTAAACATATATGAACCATTTTAACAAGCATTTACATCTTAGCAAACATAAGCACCAAATCATAAGAACATGAAACACATAAAAATAACATATACATTGAAAGCCCTTGAAGGGCATAAAACCCACTGATTAATCAAATATAATGTAATAATATAAGATAAACATCAAACTTTAGTGAATCACCAAATCTACATGGAACACCAACTCAGTTAGGCTTTATTAAGCACCCACTTGCAAGAAGGCACTGACCCCCTAGATGACTCAACACCAAATCAGTCACCTAAAATAATTGATCATCTTTATAAACCCTTATTTCTCATACAAAAAATGATGATCTTCTTCCTCATCTCTTCACACACTTCTATCCCTTTCAAATTGGCTTCTAGCCTTCTTTGCTCAACTAGCCCTTGTTATGGCTTGATTAGGTCTTCTAACCTTAATCCTCATATTAAAAATATTTATAGATAGTCATGAAACTTATATAATATTACACATGAGATCCTTATTCTCACCAATGATCTATATCAATTTCTTGCTCTCTTCTCTCTCTAAGCATGCATAATAGGCCTAAACTACCTAATATTTATACAAGTCACTTGATCATGTCCTTATTAGTCAGACATAAATTATTATCGTATTAGTTCAGCCATATAATAGGTCTTAGAATATTTAAAATAACACAACTTAATCATTAATCAATCAATACATTAGGCTTGCCATTGCTTAATTATCCCTTACTTCCCTTTTAGGCTTTATGGAGACATAATAGGTCTTCTTAGCAACACATTACCCTTTGATATTTATTGAAGCATATAAAAAAAACCTAAAATTATAATAACACATAATATGGCACTATAATAAACCCTATCCAACTTCCCTTTAGGTCCATAACACCTTTTAGGCTCAACCACCATTTGAACCCTTTTGCAAAACACTATTTATAAAAGGCATGTGCATACACAAAATATCTATCTTAAACAACTGAGGCATAAAATTAATTTTGAAAAATAAACATGGAAAAAAATGACGTATTAATAAACCTCATGACCTTAGGGTTATTACTAACTTCATCATATTCTTTAGATCAAGGTATATAGGCTTAAACTCTTATTTATAGGATGCTCACTCAAAACTACCAACTAACTTCAAAACATAGTCAAGGAAACATGAAATTATGACAACTAATTGAATGAATTAAAGGGATTTAAATGAATTAAAAATATATTATACCATACTCAGATAAACCTCAACCAATTATATTATGATCTCCAATGAAAACTATTGGTCTTGCAGACCAATCTGTTGATCTTCTCTCTCACAGACTCTACTCAGCTAGACAAGCCATTCTAGCTTCAATGTTATAAAATCTTACACTAACTTCTATTAGGTTGTGGAGCTAAAAGCTTCACTAATGCAAATAGGGGAGGAGGTTGCTGAGTGTCATAAACACCAACATTGGTCAGGCCAACTGATGTCGGTAGGGTGTAGACAGAAGAGCAACCAACGTCGGTCAGAAGTCGGCTAGCGTCGGTCACCTCCATTCAGATAGGGACCGATGTCGGTCACCTGTGTGGTTCAAAACTGCCAGTTTCATAGATAGTTAGTTAACAAACTAAGTGTTTGCATGTTGAGGGCTAATTATAGTCTCGAGCTGTAGATCTAATTATTGTATACATGAGATCTATATAATAGACTTATGGGCTGTATTGTAAATTTGTGCTAGAGAGTAAGAGAGAAAATATTAACTCCTTCTGTGTGTGAAGAGAGCATGGTGTGTTCCTCCTAGTGCCATAGTGCCAAGTGTGGGTACTAGTTTGGAGAATCAGAAGGGTTCTTCATGTATGTATGATCTTGGTCAACAGGTGTGCATGGCTATGTTAAGAGATTTGCATGGTTAGTAAGATCATTGATCTGCAAGTGTATGTGTGTGCATGGTCTAGGCTTGCAAGTGTGCAGAACCAGATTGATTTACAGGGGTGCAAGATCAGGGAGGACATCAAACAATAGGGAGCAAGATCAGGAGAGATCTACTTGAAGTATAGTGTGTACTCATTGGAGAGAAAAGAAGAAGGCAAGGTAGTTCCTTCCATAAGTAAGATCGTTTGAGTTATAGGTTGTTGCAAGTTCAGGGGAGATCTACTTCAGGACTTCAATACATGGGTTTGTAGGTTCAAATGTGGTAAGTTACTTAGATGACAGGAGGTGCACCATAGGTTGTGTGGTGGTTGGTCTTCAAGATTGAGCTTGAAGAGGGATACAAGCCAAGAAATAGATTAGAAGAGGTACAGGTACAGGTATAGTGCAGCTGTTTATCTCCAAGTGGGAGATTTTTAGGTTGTGGAGCTAAAAGCTTCACTGATGCAAATAGGGGAGGAGGTTGTTGAGTGTCATAGACACCGATGTCGGTCAGGCCAACTGATGTCAGTAGGGTGCAGATAGAAGAGCAACCGATGTCGGTCAGAAGTCAACTGATGTCGGTCACCTCCAGTCAGACAGGGACCGATGTCAGTCACCTGTGCGATTCAAAACTGCTAGTTTCATGGATAGTTAGTTAACAAACTGAGTGTTTGCATGTTGAGGGCTAATTATAGTCTTGAGCTGCAAATCTAATTATTGTAATTAGATGTCTAATTATTGTATGCATGAGATCTATATAATAGACTCATGGGCTATATTGTAAATTTGTGCTAGAGAGTAAGAGAGCAAATATTAGCTCCTTTTGTGTGTGAAGAGAGCATGGTGTGTTCCTCCTAGTGCCACAGGTACTGGTTTGGAGAATCAAAAGGGTTTTTCATGTATGTATGATCTTGGTCAGTAGGTGTGCATGGCTACGTTAGGAGATCTGCATGGTAAGTAAGATCATTGATCTGCAGGTGTATGTGTGTGCATGGTCTAGGTTTGCAGGTGTGTAGAACTAGATTGATTTGCAGGGGTAAAGATCAGGGAGGACAACAACACAACAGGGAGCAAGATCAGGAGAGATCTACTTGGAGTATGATGTGTACAGTTTGGAGAGCAAAGAGGAAGGCAAGGTAGTTCCTTCCATAAGTAATATTGTTTGAGTTACAGGTTGTTTCAAGTTTAAGAGAGATCTACTTGGAGTGTGTGGAACACTTGTGGAGTGCGTGGAGCACTAGTGTACTGGCAGTAGTGGATACTGACTGGTTGGAGGTGAACACCAACTTTGTGTTTGAGTTGTGTGTTGGGACCATAAGAGAGAGAGCTTTGAGGAAAGAATTACTGTACACTTGAGGTGTGGGAAGCCTCTGAGAGGTGTGAAGAAGAAGTGGCATCTTTTTTATTGTATTCTTTTCTAGATGAGTATTAATACAATTGGGTATTGTCTCTCATATTCTGTGTTGTTTCTAAATTCTAGTTACTTGTGATTTTGGTTTAATTCCACATATTTAAGTTGTTTGTGCATGGTAATCAATTGTGCTTCCGTATTTCCCAACAACTTCTAAGATTATAAAAAACATGAATAGATTATTAAATTCCAAAATAACATCATCATGCACTTCAATCCATCATTCTCTCATGAAAACACATCAGGAATCATCTTCTTACTTTTACCTAATTTTCTTACTGTCTGCAGTACTAGGTCTATTAGTGACTGACCAACTTGGATCACTAAATTTTCACACATGAGACTATAACCTATCTAAAAATCTTCATGGAAAAAAACTACAAGTCATACACTTTGGCCTTCATCTATTTAACACCTTTGACTTAATCAACTCTACTTGCTATAGTAAATCTCTAAAAGATAAACACTTTCCTATAAGGTCTACTTACCTAAGAAACCAATCACACCTAGAGATGCTTGAGAAAGTTTAATACAACCTCAAATCACTTAACTAGTCATACCAAACAATTCTAAGATCTTTAGACTAATATCTTCAACATCAGGTCATTATTAGGGTTTTATGAGGGCTTAAGCCATCTTCTAATCTTAATGATCATTCATAAAGCTTAGATCCTATTTTCATAAGCTAGTTCCTGGAAATTTGAGATAGAAACCTTACTCATCTATCACAAATAACTTATATTCTCATGTAGATGTTGTACATGATGTTATCCCCAAAAATAGACTTCTCATTTTTGGGACAACATGTGAACTATTTTGGTTCAACAGACCAAAATAATTTCTTCCCTTCTCAAAATTTGTTTTGAGCATTCAAATTCCTCATTTTTCAAGCTTGTCAGAAATCTATGGACTCTGCAGGATTGAATCTATGGACTCTACAGGGTTGAATCTATGGACTCTGCAAGAAGAAAATCTACAGATTCTGTAGGCCAAGTTCTATGGGCTTCACAAGTTGATTTCTATGAATTCTACAGGAAAGAAGCAAGCTCTCAATACTTAGGCAATTTCAAAGTTGGTTAAACGACAAGTTTCAACCAAAAGAGTTCATCGGTGAGCTTCTAAGCAAGGATTGAACCATTAAACCATTGAACCTTGAACCATTTTGGTTCAATAGGTTCAACGAGGCTTGTTTCAAAGAATCTTGGTTCAAGCAGTCAATAAAAACAAGGGAATGAATCATTGAACCAAAGTTGGTTTAATTAGTCGGTTCAAGTGACAAGTTCAAAGGAGTGCCCCAAGTGTCAAAGACACAAGTGCCCTTGCAGAGGGAATTTTTGTGTCAAAAGTGACTAAGGAAGGAAACAAAAAGCTGATAGAACTTAGCAGATGCTGTCAAGTGTCATCTTCTAAGCCTCATTTCACTTTGTTTCTAAGAGCAGTGAATGCTGCCACATGTCCTCTATAAGTTAAGTGGAAAACACCAAGTGGCATCATCCACAAGAATCTAAAATGAGTCCCACATGGTTCTATAGTATTTCCAAAATGCAGCATAAGTCACCAAGTGTCATCTTCTGCAAGACACTCAGGGCACCCAAAGATTCTACAAGTTCAATAGATGTTGCCACATGTCCTCACCTTTTTCATAGTAGATGCTGCCATGTGTCACATGTTGAGATTCACATAAAATCAACTAAGGCAAATTTCCAAGAGACAAACAACTCTTTTGGAGGACACTCAGAAGCTGAAGTGAACCATTGTAAAAACTTGAAAGGCTAACTTGGAGCTCAAAAAGCCCTTGTAGAGGGTAGGAAGGGGGAAAATGGACTAATTCAAAGGCTAAAAGAGCAAAGGGATTTTCTTCAAAAAAGTTCCCCCAACAAAAGTGACAAAGAGACAATTCCTTCAGACAAATTGTCCAAAAGAATTCCTTCAGACTTTTTCCTCCAAAAAAAAAGTCTGAAGAAATAGAAAACCAGCTATGTTGCCATGTGTCATCTTCAAAGTCACAGTGGAAGCCACCACATGTCATCTGTTGAGACATAGTATCAAATGCAACAGAAGCTGCCAAGTGTCATCTTTTGCAAGGTTTCTCAAAATACCAGCAGAAAGCAACTAAGGAACAAAGCATCGAATTGAATCAAGGACCCAATTCAAATAACCAAAAAAGGAGGAATGATGAAGAAGGACTAGAAACATTTACGCATCAGATATGTTTCTAGAAGTAGATCGTTAGGTGGACATTGAAAGATGCAAACTTTTAATAGCGTGACCCATTTCTCTACATTGAGAAAAGCAAATGCGTAAATACCCCTAAATTCTAGCATGTCTTCTTAACAAAATTCAATGCAACATGATGTGTTACCATTCCCAAGTCCTTCTTGAAGAGGCTATATAAGGGACTCTCTTTTATTGTTTTAAGGATCTCTCTCTCTGATTGTCAGAAACAAAACTTTGCCCAAAATTGAAAGGCATTACTGAGACTTTGAGCTCAGATTGTTAATCATATTTTGTTATTGGAATAAGAAAGCAAGTGACTTCTAAGACTTTGTGTTGTAATATCTTTGTTGTTGGGGAACTGTTCTTATGACTTTTTCCTTAATATATTTTCTATTCCTTTAATTCAATAAGCAGAATTAGTGAAAGTAGTCAGGAAGGTGTCTTGAAGCCAACTGTGGAGAGACTTTGTGCCCCCAAAATTTCCTTTAGTGTGTTTTATTTTTTTTTCTATGTAAAGGACCTTGGGATGACTTTGTGCCCTCATTGTTCTTCGTATCTCACTCTTGGGAAATTCAGGTGAAGACTTTGTGATACATCTCAATTTGCTGGTTACTATGTCCTTGGTTATATTTTGTAATTACTATCAGGAAGATTCTTGTGGTTTTTCGAATGGTACTTCTAAAAGAAGAGGATTGCTTTCTATCATTATCCCTAATATTTCTCCTTTCATTTGCACGTATCATCTCTAAAAAAAGAGAGATGGATAGTTTATTCTAACCTTGAGTATTATTATATATATATATATATAGCATATCTATAGGGAATCTCCCCTTGATGAGAGGAGAGATTAGTCCCCTTTTGATGTGGTAAACCCACACATTTGGTTGACCAATATTCCTAATTTTGATGATCAAACCTATTTTGTTTATCAGTACACCGATCGACAAAATATTCAACTAACAGTTTTGGTGACTCTGCTGGGGATATAGTTATGTGCATTCTGAAACCTGAAGTTTTAGATGGAATCAGTCTCTACCATTATCCATTATAGACTCCATTCCATTTCTGTGTTTTACACATTATCATTATAACCTTACCATTCACCTTCACACCAAATGGGAAAGAACGTATAGTTTTAAAGCTTCAAGCTTCAAATTAAAGCAAGGTTAATTCTTTTCCATTTTTGTTTCACAATCTGGCAGATTCAAGGTATACACGAAGCCAAAGGGCTAAAGGTATTATTGACCCTGTATTCGAGTTGGTACAACAAAGTAATTTTGATCTATTTTCTTCACCATCTTGCCTTCAATGAACTAAGATCTTTCCTCCTACTAAATTCAGATCTCCATTACCAAATGAAGTATCCACTTCTACTGTTGATAAAGCTTTACCAATAATTACTCCTCTAAGATTTGTTATTCCTCCTTTTAATAGTCATATAATGGCAGCTCAAGGCCCTTGTGGTAATTATTTTGGTTCTCTCAATCTTACTCCACCTCTACATGAGCTCCCACACTGTTCAAGGAAGAATTTCTCCAAATTCTATGGTGATGGGAAAGTTCATCCTGATGTTCAAACACATTGCAGCCTTCAACATAGCCTATAGCGTAATTGGATTAGAATTTGAAGATGTAGCAGTTAGGCTATTTGTAGAAACATTACAAGGTGCTGCCATAGATTGGTTTTATCATCTACAGGCTTGGTCAATAACTGATTGGAATACCCTCAAAACTAAGTTTGAAGCCAGATTCAAACTTGTAAAAGATGCACATGCACTTCTGGCTCAACTTACACAAATGAAGAAAGAACCTCATGAAATAATGAGGGACTTCATAGCCAAGTTTGACAAACTAAGGAACATAATTCTTGTAATTGCTTGACCTATAGCTGAAAATCTCAAATGTTTCTTCATTAATTCTTAGTTATATGAAGTAAGTTTTCTTTTGAGACGTGCTAGTCAAATAGATCTTGTTGTAGCTCAATATTTGGCTACTGAGGTAGAAGATGATCTCATCTTAGCAGGGAAGATAAGAAGAGATCCAAATAAAAATAGACCCTCATCATCTTTTGAATATTCATTTATAGGCACCACAGATCTAATGGTGTAGAAGTTGGCAAATGAGTTGCTTGCTCTCAAAAAGCAAATGATGCAAGGAATGTCTTCTACTCCTTCATACAAAGATATGCCAAGAAGGACATTTCCAAATCAGTCATATCAGGGCAATGTTGCCAGGAATCAAGGGCAACAAAATCATCTTACTCCCCCACAAGGGAAAGTTACCCTAGAAGCTCCTCCAACCAATTCAATAATGGGATATCTTGAAGTAGAATCAGAGTTCTCTTTCCAGCTTGAATTGAATCAAGAAAATGACATTGATTTCCTTATAGAAAATAAAGAAGAATCAGATGGAGACTCCCACATTGGTTTCCTAAACTACCAGGATGAACCCAAAAGCAAAGGAGAAGCTTTTGATGGATCATATGTAGTGTTTACCAGGTCCAAGAACTAATTAGTCCAGTAAGCTAATAAAGGGAAGACAAAGGAGCAACCTCAACCAACAATTACAATTGCTAAGCATGGAACCACTCTGCCTTTCTAGTCAAAGGATCCAGTGATCACCCAAAAGGTAAGTACATCAATTTCACCTTCACCTTCTACTTCAATTTTTCAAACCAGCCCTCCTCCTATCCCTCCTAAAACCCAAAAGGTTGAAATACCTTCCTCTATTCCTAATCCAATTCAACCATTTGACATAATTGATCATGTCAAAAATACCAAAATACAAATGTCTGAATTTGAATATTTGCAGTCCAATCTTGATCAATTGGATAAGTTGGTCCAATGTGTCAAGAACCAAACCATCTCTATAAGACAAGAAGCTAAAAAGGTAACTCCTGATTCCCCAAAGAACATGCCCATTCTGAATAATCTTGACATTACTCCTCTAACTGCCCCTAGGAAAATAAAACCTTTTTATGTTTCCCTATTAAATAATGGTCACAAGCTAAGTAATTGTATTATAGACTCAGGTGCATCTAACAATGTCATGCCTACTAAAGTAGCTAAATCTCTTGGCCTCACACTGACCAAGACATTTGGGAGATGTTTCTCCATGGAAAACAAGCAAGTATCATTGCTAGGGAAAATCAAAGATGTTCAATTTGCATTTGCAACCTTTTCAGACAAGAGAATCAAGATGACTGTCTTGGTGGCTGACATCCTAGCATCCTATGACATTTTGCTTAGATGAAATTTCTATAAGGACGTGGGAGGAGAACTAAGCATGGACCTGTCTAAGGCAAGAGTCCCTGTCAAAGGCATAATGAAGAGATTGCTCCCTGAAAAGGAGGAAAAATATGTGGTCACCCAAACATCAGCCCCTAAAGCTCAAATTCTTTTTAAATCCTTAGGTATGGGTAACTACTTTCTACCTACAAATGAAGTGCATGAAACATCTGATAAAATTATTGAAAGTGTCAACCCAAAAATTAGTTTAACTAGAATAATAGAAGCACTAGTAGGTTGTAATACAAATGAAGAAGGACCCTCCCTCTCTAATGAAGGAAAGTCTAAAGAAAAATTAGTATCTGATGAGGTATGGACTATGGAATTTGATGGCAGCTGCTCCTCTACCAGTTTGGGAGCTGAGATTGTGTTGATATCTCCTTAAGGAGATATGTTTCCTTCATCTTACAAATTACAATTTAGCAACACTAACAATACAACTAAATATGAATCTTTGTTTCTTGGATTGAAGGCTGCTCAAGACAAAGGCATCAAGTTTCTTCATGCCAAAGGGAATGCTAAATTAGTGGTTTGTCAGGTGAGAAAGTTATACCAAACTAAGAATGAAAGATTATTCCACTATCACAACCTGGTTTGGGACCAAATCGAAAGCTTTAATGCTTTCAACATTTATACCATACTAAGGGAATATAATGGCAGAGCTAATGCACTTGCTATTTTAGGAACTCTCTTAGTTCCTCACTTAGATTTCAAAGAAGACAGGTATACTATTGAGCTAGTCTATAGACCAAGTGTTCCTAATAATGTTGATCATTGGCAAGTATTCAATGATGATCATCAAATCATCACCTTCCTAGAATGAAAAGACAATTTTGAACAACTACATTTTGAAGGCAGTGAATCTCATAAGTATGAATCAGCCTCTGAATCTAGTTCATATATAAATGAAGAATTCTTACAACTAAAAAGAAATAAAATTCCCAAAGGCCTAGTTTCTCTTGAGAAACTATTTGACAAGCATGATAGATTCATCAAACAATAACAAATAGATTCAAGCTTTTCTCAGGGATTCGATCAAGTAAATCTGACTACTAAAAAAAATCTCAAGATGGTTAGCATTGGTAAGTGTTGTACCCCTGAAGAAAGATTCAAGTTCACCACTTTACTCCCTCAATACATGGATGTCTTAGCATATTATTATGATGACCTGAAGTCTCTCAGACTTGATGAAATCTGCCATGACATTCCTCTCAAGGCTGACTCAATACCCTATAAACAAAAATCCAGACAGTATAATCTAAAAATATCAGGTACTATTCTATCTGAGATACAAAAAATGTTAAATGCTAGAATCATCTTCCCAATCCATCATTCCACATGGATTTCAAACATAGTGCATGTAAGGAAGAAGAGTGGTGAAATTTACATTTGTGTAGATTTTAGGAATCTGAATTAGTCATTTTTAAAAGATAATTACCCTTTGCCAATCATGGATCAAGTGCTTCAAATAGTGACAGGTTCAAAGATGTTATCAATGCTAGATGGCTTCTCAAGATATAATCAAGTTGAAGTTGGTGAAGCAGACCAACACAAGACTGCATTCACCACACCTTGGGGTACATTTACATATAAAAGAATGTGTTTTGGCTTGATAAACATTGGTGCCACCTTTCAAAAAGCAATGGACTTGGATTTTAAAGATGAAATGGGTAAAATCATAGTGGTATACCTTGATGACTTAACTTTTTTTTTCAAAGTATCGTTCTGATCATGTACACCACTTACAAGTGTTGGAGTGCTACCGCCAGAATGGTATTTCCTTAAACCCTAAGAAGTTTGTTTTTGGAGTAATAGAGGGGAAACTCCTTGGACACATTATGTCTAAAGAAGGCATAAAGATTGACTCAAATAGAGTCAAGTCTATTCAAGAGCTTAATTTGCTTAAAAATAAAAATGTTGTTCACTCTTTCTTTAGAAAAGTGAATTTCTTACGGAGGTTCATCCCTAAATTTATTGAGAAGACTAGACACATTGTGAACATGATGAAAGGGAAAACCACCTTTAGCTGGACTAAAGAAGGAAGTCAACATTTTAGGATATCAAGACTGCCATTGCCCATGCCTCTACCTTGGTTTGTCCAAATTACAACAAAGATTTCATCATATATAGCTATGCTTCTAAACACATGCTTTCATCAATTCTTGTTCAACAAGACAAGGAAGGTATATAATCTCCCATTTCTTTCATGAGTTTCCCTCTCAAAACCCATGAGATGAAGTATTCAAATGTAGAGAAGCATGCTTATGTAATGGTGAAAGCAGTCAAACATTTCTACTTCTATATCCTAAATTCACACACTACTTCCTTAGTTCCTGACACTACAGTGAAGTCCATATTAACTCAGTAGGAGTTTGGCACAAAAAGAGGCAATTGGATTGGAAAGATCCAAGAGTTCGATCTAGACATTAAGCCAACAAAGTTAGTCAGGGGAAAAGGTCTATGCCAATTAATTGTTGACAACAAGCTAGAAGATACACAACATAAAGAAGCTAAAGTGGAAGATACACCAACAGTCCTTTTTGTCTCCACTACCAATGAGTGGTATTCAGGTATTGCTCATTTCCTTACTTATGGTGAATGTCCTACTCATTTGTCTTATAAAGAAAGGAGGACTATCAAGTTGAAAGCTTCCAATTTTGTCCTTTGGAACAATGGCATGTACAAGAGAAGCATAGATGGAGTATTCCTTCACTGTGTAAACAAAGAGAAACAAAGCCAAATTTTAAAATCTTTCCATAATCTAGTCTGTGGAGGACATTTGTTTACTCGTGTGACTGCACACAAGATTCTGCAAGCCAGGTATTACTGGCTAACTCTTTTCCAAGATGCATATAAGTGGGTGAGAAAACGTGAACTCTGCCAGTAATTTGTTGGACCCAAGTTAGCTGCCCTACCTCTCAAGCCAGTGATCATAGAAGAACCTTTCCAGTAATGGGAGATTGATTTTATTGGGATTATAAGCCTATCTTCAAGTGTTGGACATGATTATGTCATTACAACAACTGACTATTTCACTAAGTGGGTAGAAGCAATCCCAACTAAGCATGCTACTTTAAAAGTTGTATGTAATTTCCTTAAGGAGAATATCTTTTTCAGGTTTAGAGTTCTAACCAAATTGTTACTGATAATGCAGTTTGTTTCACCTCCTAGGAGATTACACAATTCTATTTCCATTATGGAATTACACTCTCTCACTCTTCTGATTATTTTCCATAAGGGAATGGATAAGCTGAATCAAGTAATAAGAACTTGATAACTATCATCAAGAAGCTAGTAGATGACAATCAAAGGACATAGCATAAAACATTGATTGATGCTCTATGGGTAGACAAAATCACACTAAAGAGGGCAATTGGTATGTCTCCTTTTCAACTTCTTTATGGTATCAATGCTGAGATACCAATCACTTTAGAATTGCTAGCCTTGAAATTGGCAAAGGTAATTGAAGATCAGACATATGAAAGCTCTTTTGATAAGAGAATCATGTGCTTGACTGAGCTGGATGAATAAAGAACCATGGTGGTGGACCGAATTTTTGCTCATCAAAGTTTGGTAAAGAAACTCTTTGACTAGAAGGCCAAAAATCATGACTTTTGGATTGGGGATCAAGTCTTGTTATGGGACAAAAGGAGAGAACCAAAAGGGATGGATGGAAAGTTTGACTCCCTTTGGAGAGGCCCATTTATAATTCATCAACACAATGGTGAAAATAGCTTTCTATTGAAATATTAAGATGTCACACTCTTTTCTTTGCCTCACAGTGGGCAACATCTGAAACACTTCAACTCTTGAAATATTAGATCATTTCATCTATACATATGTATATTTGTATAGTTTTTAATTCTATTTTGTTTTATTTGTTTCCTTTTTTGATGCCTTCCATTTCTAGGTAACATGACTTCATATCTCAATGGTACACATGAAGACACTGGAGATTTTGGATTCTACTCCCTTCAATTCTTTTTTACAATTGATAGAATTTCCTCAGTTGGAGCCAGCTGTTGTCCCTAAAAATAGACTTCTCATTTTTGGGACAACATGTGAACTATTTTGGTTCAACAGACCAAAATAATTTCTTCCCTTCTCAAAATTTGTTCTAAGCATTCAAATTCCTCATTTTTCAAGCTTCTCAAAAATCTACAGACTCTGTAGGCTTGAATCTATGGACTATGCAGGGTTGAATCTATGGACTCTGCATGAATAAAATCTACGGACTCCACAGGCCAAGCTCTATGGGCTTCACAAGTTGATTTCTACAAACTCTACAGGAAAGAAGCAAGCTCTCAATACTTAGGCAATTTCAAAGTTGGAATAACAACAAGGTTCGACCAAAAGAGTTCATCGATAAGCTTCTAAGAAAGGATTGAACCATTGAACCTTGAACCATTTTGGTTCAATGGGTTCAACGAGGCTTGTTTCAAAGAATCTTGGTTCAAGCGGTCAATAGAAACAAGGGAATGAAACATTGAACTGTTGAACCAAAGTTGGTTTAATTGGTCAGTTCAAGTGACAAGTTTAAAAGAGTGCCCCAAACATCAAAGACACAAGTTCCCTTACGAAGGGAATTTTTGTGGCAAAAGTGACTAAGGAAGGAAACAAAAACTTGATAGAACTCAGTAGATGCTTCCAAGTGTCATCTTCTGAGCCTCATTTCACTTTATTTCTAAGAGCAGTAGATGCTGCCACTTGTCCTCTATAATTTAAGTGGAACATGCCAAGTGGCATCATCCACATGAATCTAAAATGAGTCCCACATAGTTCTATAGTATTTCAAAAATGCAGTGGAAGCTACCAAGTGTCATCTTCTGCAAGACACTCAAAAGGTACCCAAATCTTCTACAAGTTCAATGGATGCTACCATGTGTCCTCACCTATTTCATAGTGGATGCTGCCATGTGTCACATGTTGAGATTCACATAAAATCAACTAAGGCAAATTTCTAAGGGACAAACAACTCTTTTAGAGGACACTCAGAAGCCAAAGTGAACCATTGCAAAAACTTGAAAGGCTAACTTGGAGTTCAAACAACCCTTGTAGAGGGCAAGAAGGGGGCAAATGGACCAATTCAAAGGCCAAAAGAGCAAAGGGATTTCCTTCAAAAAATTTCCCCTGGCAAAAGTGACAAAGAGACAATTCCTTCAGACAAATTGTCTAAAAGAATTCCTTCAGACTTTTTCCTTTGAAAAAAAAGTCTAAAGAAACAAAAAACCTGCTATGCTACCATGTGTCATCTTCACAGTCATAACAAAAGTTGCCACATGTCATCTATTGAGACGCAGTATCAAATGCAACAAAAACTACCAAGTGTCATCTTTCGCAAGGTTTCTCAAAAGACCAGCAAAAAGTAACTAAGGAACATAGCATCAAATTGAATCAAGGACCTGATTCAAATAACTAGAAAAGGAGGAATGATGAGGAAGGACCAGAAAGATTTACACATCAGATATGTTTCTAGAAGTAAATCATCAGGTGGACATTGAAAGATGCAAACTTTCAATAGTGTGACCCATTTCTCTGCATTGAGAAAAGCAAATGGGTAAATGTCCCTAAATTTTAGCATGTCTTCTTAACAAAATTCAATGCAACATGATGTGTTACTATTCCCAAGTCCTTTTTGAAGAGACTAGATAAGGGACTCTCTTTTATTGTTTTAAGGATCTCTCTCTCTGATTGTCAGAAACAAAACTCTGCCCAAAATTGAAAGGCATTACTGAGACTTTGAGCTCAGATTGTTAATCATATTTTGTTATTGGAATAAGAAAGAAAGTGACTTCTAAGACTTTGTGCTATAATATCTTTGTTGTTGGGGAAACTATTTTTATTTTTTTTCCTTAATATATTTTCTGTTCCTTTAATTTAATAAGCAGAATTAGTGAAAGTAGTCAGGAAGGTGTCCTGAAGCCAAATGTGGAGAGACTTTGTACCCCCACAATTACCTTTAGTGTGTTTTCTTTTTTTTCTGTGTAAAAGATCTTGGGATGAATTTTTGCCCTCATTGTCCTTCGTATCTCACTCTTGGGCAATTCAGGTGAAGACTTTGTGCTACATCTCAATTTTCTAGTTACTACATCCTTGGTTACATTTTGTAATTACTATCAGGAAGATTCTTGTTGTTTGTCGAATGGTACTTCTGAAAGAAGAGTGCTTTCTATCATTATCCCTAAGATTTCTCCTTTGATGTGCACGTATCATCTCTAAAAAAAGAGAGATGGATGGTTTATTCTACCCCTAGGTATTATTTTTTGTTTATATATATATATCATATCTATAGGGAACCTCCCCTTGATGAGAGGAGAGATTAGTCCCCTTTTGATGTGGTAAACCTACACATTTGGATAACCAATCTTCCTACTTTGGATGATAAGACCTATTTTGTTTATCAGTACGTTGATCAACAAATATTCAACCAACACATGCCAATGAGCACTTGAAAAACCTTTTTAGGTAGATAAATATTCATTTTATGCACTCAAGAAACGTTGAAATAGTTTTTCAAGCCTTTTCTTTTAAATCATGACTTAAAGCTTCATTAACATAATAAAATCAACTTGAAATACCTTTGTCAATGCTCAATTACTCACCCATGTCTTGGAAACTGATCCTAATACCCCATATGGCCACCATATCTTTTTTTCTTTCTAGGCCTTAACCTACCAATCATATTAGGTCTTGAATCTAACCTTTTAGCCACCCTGTAGGCTTCACCATAAAAATATTCTATGTTATAATGCCTCTTTTGTATGCTCAGGCAACTTGATACACTCACTCTTATTTGGAGATTCAATAAAATATATTTAAAGTTTCTTATAGATCTTTAAAACTTGACTAAGTATATTTATAGATCACTTAGATCATCTTTAGAGCTGCATACATAGATATTTGGAGCTAACATTTTAATTATTTACAAATCCCTCAACACCTCATGTACAAACTCAAACAACCTCTCTCATGCTCAAACATTATTAATTATTCTTTGGAGATTCATTGAGGATGTTCAAATCTTGACTAAGGATCTTCGTATCTCACTTATAAAATCTTTAGAGATGTATACACATATCTTTAGAGCATATAATTTCTTCTTTAGATTTCACTAATTTCATCATGTTAATTAACATACCTTCTCATAAGGTCTATACAAAGCATTACAATATGCTTGACACTTGACTTATTGACCTACACTTACTCAAGCAGATCTCAATGATATTAATAACTCTCTTCAAATAACTCTCTCACATCACTACTCTTTATACAATAACAACACTCACTATGTTGGCATAAGAAATCATCATACAGTACCTCAAAGCTTACTTGAGCATGCACATTCAAAAGAACCTTTGACATCAATGACAACATTAGAAACTAAAACTCAAAAATTAATGACAATGCTCAATAATCTCTCCCTTAATCAATGACAAATGTTCAATAATTTCCCCCTTTGCCATTGATGGAAAACACACTCAACAAACTATGTCAACCACTCTTGATGGAAATAATCTATTAGAGCTAGTTCTTAATTTTTATCACCCTTTCTAATCTTGCCTTTTCTATCTCCCTTTCTGATATTTCTCCCCCTTTGACATTAATGGCAAAGGTATTCCACAATGATCATCTCTTTCAAAATGAACTTAGATTACAAGATCACTTCAATACAAATCAAGCTTAGTCAATAAATTAAAAAGATCCCCCTCAAACCAAGCATCCACCATGATTATTTTAATAATAGACATCAAGTTTCACCTATAACTATTGAAATCACACTCTCTCCCTCTAAACTAATAATACCTCTCAAATACACTAGATGACACACAGTCTTCAGAAACTATGGCAACCACTTATGACAAACATTCTCAAGAACTTATCTTAATCAAGTAATTCTTCCAACTGGTACATTAAAATCTTAACAAATAAAGTCTATGAAACATCTTAGACATAATATCTCCTTAACTCCATGCATATCAAAAAGCAATCACTTTCTTGACAAAGAACTTAGAGCTACCAAGCTCCCCCTTAGACCAAGCATATCTTCTTTAAAATAACTAGAAACTCAGATCACTTACCTTCATTGACATGATTAAATAAGATCAAACTCTTGACCACACATAAGACTATCCAATACTTGACATCAACTTCAAAATTAGGGACTCCCCCTTTATCTTCACTGATCAAGCTCAACTACTCATATTAATAGATATCAAGAGCTTACCTCTTATATACCAATTATCTACACTTTGACTTTAGATACCTGAAAATAGCCTTAGATATCTCATCATGCTACCTACTACACTTAAACCATAGATCTATCAACACAAGAATGGATAATATCCATCTTCAATTCCTTGGTGGAAACATAAACAACCTTAAATTTTCTAAAAAAAACCTTCTTTGATTAAAACCTTATTCTTCTATTAATATAAGAATATCTCCATGAAGCTTAATGGATCCACCCCTTTTCATAGGGCATTAAAACAACATGAACTTACGAGATTCTCAGATCTCCATATTTTCACAAGACTAAAAATTCTTCAATATCCTTCTAGACTTGATTGGCACTATAGGCTTGGTCTCATCATCAACCATTTGATCATCAATGTGAGCTAAAAATAAACATTCCTTAATTGATTTCTCATCTAAGGCATGATCTATCTCGATAAGTAGTCCACTTGTTCTTGTAGACTGATCATGACTTATCTTTACTACCTTTGGTTTCTATACATTCAATTACCTTCTTTATTGCACTCTAGGAGCTTCAAACTTCCTATTTTGACTTGATAAACATCTAACTCTCTTAGAAAAAAATATTACAATGTGTTCTATATTATTATAGATGTAATATAGCACCTTATATATGCCATTTATTTGATGTGAATTGTGACTCCTTCCATAGTTCCATGAGTACTCATTTTTGGAGTTTCTTCTAAATTATCTTTCTCTATGACCAAACTGACTACATATAAAATAGTAACCATTAAAATAACTAGCATACTTTATAGCATTGGGCTATCTGATAGGTCTTTTCATGTTGACGTTCTTATCTTCAATAGTCTTATCCTTGAATAGAGGTACCTTGTTTTGGTCTTCTTTGAAACCAAGACCTATATTTTCATTTGAAGATTTTTGGATACTAAATATATCATCTAGAGCCTTAGTACTCTTTTCAAACTTCATAAATCTACTCACCTTGCTAGATGTTTGATCCAACTTAGATTTTAGGGATTCTACTTTAGTTTCATACCTGGTGTATTCTTCCTCTTTATATTTTAGGCTTGCATTGCCTATCTCCATCTATTCATCAAATTTATTGATAATCTCATCATTATCCTTGGATGTGTTGCTCAACCTTTCCTCAAATAATCCAATCTGTTCCTCATATTCCTTAACTAATGACCTTAGTTTGTGATTCTTTTTCTTTGAAACTTTAACTTCTCTAGGGTACTTACCGATTATACCTCAAGATTCACTTCATTCTTATTATTCACTATAATAGTATACTTATTCATCTAATTCTACATCAACCATAAGGCCTTTCCCATTTGAGCAACCCTCATTATCTGATTCTATAATCATGATTAAGGTTTCACTATTTTCATGTTTAGGTTCATTACTACCATCATCACTGTTAGATGTGCCCAAATCACTTACATCAAAATAGTTGTCTTCTTTTGTATATAAACTCTTGTTATTTTTGAATAACCCTTTCCTTCCTTAATTCTTATTAAAATCTATTTTTTTCTTATTAGCCTTATAGGCCTTTTTGTCATCTTTATGATATTCATCATGTTCTTCATTATGCTCAGATTTGTTCTTATTAGGACTCTTGGTTACAAAATTACCAATATTGCCATAGCTAAAACATTTTAAGGGTAACTTACCCTTATACTTACCTAGATCAAACCATAACTTTCTATAAAAAATAGCTGTGAACATACCTCATCCTTTAACTTCTTAGCCTTTGATTTCTTTTTAACTTTAAAATCTAATTCCTTCTTAGGAGGTCTTCCTTCATTGGTTCTCATCTTATAGGTAGTCAAGATGCCATGAATCCCATCCATCTATAGCTTGTCCATCTCTTATACTAAAGATACCTTAGATTCAAACTTAAGAGTTAGTGATCTCAACACATTTTGGACAATAGTATAATTTTTCACTTATTCTCCCAATCCTCTAATGATGTTGATAACTTCACCAATCCTCAACAGGTAGGATGTAATGGTTTCATCTTCATTTATCTTTAGGATTTCAAACTATCTTCTATGAGTCTACAACTTGGACAAATTCACCTTGGTGTATCCTTTATAGATGGCATTTAATTTGTCCCATATATATTTGGATGATACACAATACATTACCTTTACAAGCTTTATCTTTGATAGGCCACAAAGAATAACATGCATTGCCTTGGATTTACTTTAACTAGCCTTCTTACCTATTGCATCTATTGATGGAATAGGAGGTGTAATATAACCATCCATAATTGACTGCTAAATATCATGTCCTTGTGATATCAGATATATCTTCATTCTGACATTCTAAAATACATAGTTATATCCATTGAACAACATAACCTTACTGGTAGAGAAACCAACTTGAGCTTGCTGACTAATCATCCTTACTTCTTAGGATCTCCTTTATACTTTTATACCTATTTCAAAGGATCAAGGTCTAATACCAATTATTGGAATAAAAATGACGGAGGGGGTAAATCATTCTTCAAATCTTTTCATTTAATTCCATTAAACATACATGAACTATTCTAACAAGCATGTACATCTTAACAAGAATAAGCACCAAATCACAAGAGCATGAAACACATGAACACAACATATATGTGGGAAACCTTACAAACATCAAACTTTAGTGAATCACCAACTTTTCATGGAGCACTAACCCCAACTAGCTAAGCACCAACTCAACTAGGCTTTAACAAACACATAATTGTAAGGAGGCATCAACCCCCTAGATGACTCAACACCAAATCAGTTACTTGAAATAATTGATAACCTTCATAAAACCTTATTTCTCATAAAAAATATTATGATCTTATTACTCATATCTTTTCACACGTCTATCCCTCTCAAACTAGCTTCTAACCTTCTTCACTCAACTAGCCCTCTTCATGGCTCAATTAGGTCTTCCGAACTTAATAATCATATGAAAAATCTCTATAGATATTCATGAAACTTATCTAATTTTTTTCATAACCTCCTTAAGCTCACCAATTATCTATATAATTCACTTATTCTTTGCGCTCTCTAAACACACACAAATAGGCCTAAAATGCCTAGTATTTATACAAGTCAATTGATCATATACTTATTATTCGGCCATACATTATTATATTCTTAGGTTGGAAATATAATAGGTATTATCATATTTAAAATAAAGCTCCTTAATCATGAATCGATCAATACATTAGGTTTGCCATAGCTCAATTAGCCCTTACTTCCCTTTTAGGCTTTATGGAGACCTAATAGGCCTTCTTAATAACACAATACCCTTTGATATTTATTAAAGCATATTAAAAACACCTCAAACAATAGGAAAAAAATAATATTACACTCAAATATACCATATAAAACTTAAATTTAGGTCCATAACACCTTTTAGGTCTAGCCATCATTTGAACCCTTTCTCAAAACACTGTTTATAAAAGGCCTATACATACACAAAATATCTATCTTAAACAATTGAGGCATAAACTCAATTTTTACAAGAATTTATGGAAAAAAATTATATATTAAAAAAACTCATTACCTTAGGGTAATTATTGACTTCATCAGATGCTTTAGCTTAGGATATATAGGCTCAAACTCTTATCTGTAATATGCTCACTCAGAACTACCAACTAACTTTAAAACATAATCAAGGAAACATGAAATTTTGACATCTAATAAAATGACTTCAAGGGATTTAAAAACATGAAAAATATATTATACCATCCTTAGAGTAACCTCAGCCAATTAGATTATGAGATCTAATGAAAACTATTGGTCTTTCAGACTAATTTGTTGATCTTCTCTGTCATAGACTCTACTCAACCAGACAAGCCATTTTGGGTTTAATGTTCCAACCTCTAACACTGACTTAAAATATTTTGAAAAACATTGATATATTATTAAAGTCTGAAATGACATTATCATGCACTTTGATCCATCATTTTTAAGAAAACACATCAAGAATCATCTTCTTACTTTTTCTAAATTTTTTTACTATCTACACTACTAGGTCTGTTAGTGACTGATCAACTTGGATCACTAAAGTTACATACTTGAGATCTAGAACCTATCCATACACCTTAATGGAAAACAAATAAAATTCACACACTTTGAACTTCATATATTTAACAAATTTGACTCGATTAACTCTGCGTGCTACAATAAATCTTTTAAAGACAATCAATTTCCTATAGGGTTTACTTACTCAATTGAGAAACCAATCATAATTAGAGATGCCTGAGATAGTTGAATACAACCTCCAATTAGTTAAATGGTTATACCAAACCATACTGATATCTTTAGAATAATATCTTCAACATTGGGTCATTGTTAGGTTTATATGAGGGTTTAGACCATCTTTTAGTCTTAATGATCATTCATAAAGCTTAGCTCCTCTTTCCATAAACTAATGCTTAGAAATTTGAGATATAAATATACCTAATCTATCATGAATATATTATATTATCATGTAGATGTTGCACATGCCAACAAGCACTTGAAAAACCTTCTTAAGTATACAACTCTTCATTCTATGCACTCAAGAAACCTTGAAACACTTTTCAAGCCTTTTCTTATAAATCATAACCTAAAACTTCATGCACATGATAAAAATAACTTGAATTACCATTTTTAATGGTTAATTACTCATTATGTCTTAGAAACTAATCTTGATACCCCATCTGGCTGCCATCTCTATTTTTTCTTTTTAGGCTTTGACCTGCTAGTCACATTAGGTCTTGGATTTGACCTTCTAGCCACCCTATAGGATTCACCTTAAAAATATTATATGTTTTAATGAATATTTTTTATTCTCAATAAACCTAATACACTCACTCTTATTTGGATCTTTAGTAAATCATCTTTGAATATTCTTATAGATCTTTGAAGCTCAACTAAGGATCTTCATAGATCACTCTAAGAATCTTCAGATCTACATACACAAATCTTCAAAGATGACCTTTTAATAATTTTAAAGGCCCTAAACACTTCATGTAAAAAATTAACAACCTCTCTAATGCTTAAACACTATTAATTATTCTTCAAAGCTTCACTGAGGATCTTTAGAGCTTGATTAAGGATCTTCATATCTCACTCAGAGCATCTTTAAAGTTGTAGACATAGATCTTCAAAGCATACAACTTATTCTTTGAAGGTCACTCATTTAATCATGTTACTTACACACACCTTCTCACAAGGTCTAAAAAAAATTATTACAAGATGTATGACACTTGACATGATAACATTTACTTACTCAAGCTGATCTCAATGATATTACTAACACTCTTCAAATAGTTCTGTCACATCACTGCTCTTCATACAACAACACTCACTATGTTGGCATAAGCGCCCATCATACATATACCTCAAATCTTACTTAACTATACACCTTCATAAGAACCTTTGACATCAATGACAACATTTTTATTCCAAAACTCAATAGTCAATGATAATACTCAACAATCTCCCCCTTAATGATAATGTTTAATAGACACTAGCATCATGTTACTAATGCAAGTATGTAAGACCTCAATGTAATTGTCCACCATCCCACTAAAAATATAAAAATTAAACTTAATTATTTTTTAAAAATAATATAAAATTATTAGTATATTGGCAATCAAACCTACTTACCAATTCAATAAAATCCTAGCCAGTTAGGACACTCTAGAGTACATCAAATCGTATTGGTCAAGAATCTATATTGCATGGCATGGTTCTCTTTTAATCAGAACTCAAATTTTAAAAAATTTAAAAAAATAAATGACTTAAATTTTATATTCAAAAGCATATAATATACAACTTTTACACAAACTTCAAATGTGCATTTCTTGAGCACCGATTGCCCCATTTTAAAACCATAAGCTATGTTGGAATACAGATAATGAGCTCTTCCATATTATACCAAATTTGAAAATTTTCAATCTTTACCAAAAATTGTAAAAAATTTAATACATAAATATTCTACTATATTTCAAATATTATAAAAAAATGTTATAAATTGTTGTCCATAATTTTTTTAGAAAAATATCAAGTAAATTATATCGAACACATTATCATTTTTCATTTTGAGAGGAGATGACTAGTAGAAACTATATCACCTCCTCCTAAAATGGGAAGAATCTTAGTAGGGCATGTTTATAAACATGTTATACATAATTTACTATAGTTTTCACATTTTATAGATTCATTAGGGGCATGCTTTGGAAGCATAGTCTCCACACTTATTTATCATTCATTATCTCCAATTTACAACATGGGCATGTTTTGGAAACATGTCCTCCACATTCTTACTTATTTTAGTTTTCATATTTATCCATATAAAGTGGGGGAAATATTTGGAATCATGTTCTCCACACTTAAACCATATCCAAATTGGAAAAAATACACAATATATGATTCAAATTCATAGTTATGGCAAAATTCTATACATTGGTACCATTTGTTATACATAATTTCATTATGAGACATATCCAAGCTACATATGATATTTAATATGTGCCAAATATTAAAAAATATAAATCAATTTCAGATTTCAAAACTTTTTTATAGACTTTTACTACATTATGGAGTTTTACATATTGATACCTCAGTCAAAATTTTATGGACTGTATTGAGCCTTACCCATCTTTAGTGGTTGGATCTTATTTTTGGTTTTATTAGAGAAATTAAATCATATAGTATTATAATTTTTTTAGGTGGAATTGATTAAATCACTCACCCTATACTGATTTATACATATACATATATTTTGCACTTGAGATGTGCTAATAAAAAAATGACACTCTCTCGATGATCAAAGCACCACTCTTCTTATTCTAGGTTGGAGACATGATTACCTCCAAATTATATCTAATATAGATACAACACCACCATAACGGTGCATCCCACTTGACCACTTTAAGCTCACTCATATTCCTATCTAAAAGATGCATGAGGCTGAAAGCCCCTTAATTTAGGTTTCTAGTCTCCAACACTCTAGAACCATTACTATATGACACATACATAGGTGTATTCTATCCACACTCTTTCTTTCTTCTAGTTTTTTTATTTATTACATACATATTATATATGCTATTTACTAAATGAAATATTTTTGGTTTTAGGTAATTTTCAAAATGAAAGGTTCAAGAAAAGCTCCAGCAAAGACAAGTTGTGTTGACATTTTATTTCACTTTATTTACCTACCCATTGGGACTATATTTTATGTTACTTATATTCATCCAATGCATTATAGGGATACCTATCTATTTATTTCTACTTTATATATGTTTTTATCCCATAGACACTTGCATCTATTTTGGACATTAGTGCCAATGTTAGTGTCCAACTATGATGTAAGTTTCCAAGCTTATCTTCATATCATTTTCTATATCTTTCAATTTTGTGACAATTTTTAATCCCTCTTTTATTCATTATATTATTGGATTTTCATGTGTCACTAGGTTCTAGATCAAATCAAGAGGTCCTTATATATATAAAGGCTATAGTCTAATTATAACACCTAACAATTTGATTTGGAAACTATCTAATTGAAAAGTATTGTATATTGCAAGCTATCAAATATCTAAAGCATCAAAAAGGGAAAATATACTATTGTATTATGTGTACTAAGGGTTAATAAGATAAATAGCATATAGTTTCACTGTCAAAATTTCACACACATGCCTCAGAGGGAGAACTACATGTGATTCTGAGGCCCTCTTTGGAGTATTAGCTATGTAGGTAACAATTAGAAAAAAAAAAGGGTTGTTAGGGCTAACTAGACTCATGTACTAACCCAATTTCAACAAGTTATATGAGGTATAATGTAAAATAAATAGGGTTTTACTTATTATCTAGATCATGCACATAAGAAGACACATCCAATGATGTAAAATAGTTGCATAGGTTATAGTGAAGGCCTAATGTAAATTTGAAACCATTCTTATACATATATTAGACTGGAGCCCTGTGTCAAAACAAGATACTTGCATTGAAGATACTATACCTAATCAATGCAACTATATAATAGACAAAAATAGATAGAATACGAAACAAACAAGTTCAATATCTTTAAGGAATCCCTATGATAATTCCTAATCATTGTTGTATTCCAAAATAAAACATCAAACAAGATATGCTCTATTTTATCCCTTAGTTAATTTTTACTTGATATATTTATTACACATGCTTAAATGAATTATATTGTCAAATTACCATATTACATTTCTAAAATTGAATATTATAATACTCTAATCAAACAACTTTTATTACTTGTTTCTATTGTGAACTCCAAAAAAAATAAAACATAGATTAAGGAAATGATGTAATAACCTTGAAATAGTCAGAAAATTTGTAAAATTAAAGGAAAAATGGTCTCAAAAATGAATTTTTAGTGTATTTCAAAATATGATTGAAGAAAAACCAAGTCTCATTAGATTTAACAAATTTAGATATTTATATCAATGAAGCCCCAATTGTAAACTCTTTGAGACTAATGGCTTATAATGGACACTTTAAATTTAAAATTATTTCAAAGAGTGAAGCAAATATAACATTAGGACTAAAAATTTCTAAGAAACCCCTTTTAAATTTGAACAATATATCAAATATTCCCAAGGCACAAGCTAAACTAATGAAAAGGCTAGACTCCAAAGAAAAAAGAGGTTTCACGATTTCATGAAGAAATTAGGGTATGTTTTGAAAGTAAAAACAAATGGTGACTCTACTAGAAAATACTACTAAATATTTTGTAACATAAAATCACTAGATACAACCCAAAATATTTAGCTTATCCCAATGCTTGTAACATGAAACAACTCATGCAAAGATAATAAGGTAAATACTATAGAACTCAAATTAGATAATCTCATTAACTAGTGTGTGCTAGTGTATCCATTTTCCTCCTGAAACTTGTAAAGACTAGGTTGTTCAATTATGATCATCAAGCTAGTAAATTCTACCTTGGAATGAATACCTAGACATTAATCCACTTACATCTAGGTGTTTATAACCCTAATGTATTTATCTCTAATCCCACATGAAGCCTTGCTCTATTGCTAGCTAGGCATCCATATTCCTAGTAAAGGTTACTTGCATCACCCAAACATAGAGTTTTTGAATAATATATTTTATTTTATTTTATTTTACTTTAGCCTTTTCTTGATCATGTCAATTTGGGGTTGGGGACCACCATGGTAAATAAAAATCATAATTACATATTTTTTACTCTTAGGCATTGGATAAAATAGTTTCATCCAAGTAAATTTAGAGATCATTAAAGTGCATTTTGTTAAAGGTTTTTAGAGAAAATATTTAAGAGATAACGAGCCCATTCTAAAATTACCAATACACAAACTAATTTAGAACATACACAAATAGATAAAGCCTTTGGAACTAACTATAATATTAAATCTAATGTCACAAACTAATTAGAGTACTTACACACCATAATGTCATTTATTTCACTTAACTTTAGACATTTCATTCCTCATTACTTCATTTATCAACATGGTAACTGTTGGGTGAATATTTTGTCAACAACTAACTGATGAGAAAAATCAGTCTCTTCAACCATAGCATAGGGAGATTGGTCGGCCAAATGTGCAGGTTTACCACATCAGAGGTGGACAAGTCTCTCCTCTCATCAAGGGGAGGTTCCTTATAAATATAAGGAGCTATACACTATATATATATATATATATATATATATATATATATATATATATATATATATATATATATATATATATATATATATATATATATATAAAAGCAAAAATTAACACTCAGGGGTAGGACTACACCATCCATCTCTCTTTTTTTAGAGATGATGTTCACAAACAAAGGAGAAATCATAGTGATAATACTGAAGGCACTTTTCTTCTTTCAAAAGTGGTCTTGCAGCAGGGTGCAGGAGTTCTTTTTGGTGGGTAACCAATAGGTAACAAGGGTGTAGTAACCAATAGAATGAGGTGTAGCACAAAGTATCCACCTCAACTACCCAAAGAGTGAAATACAAAGGATAATGGGGGTATAAAGTCATCCCAAGATCCTTTACACCAAAAAATACTAAAAACACACTAAAGACAATGGTGACAACACAAAGTCTTTCCACAATTGGCTTCAGGACACCTTCTTGATTACTTCCACTAGTTCTGCTTGTTAAATTAAATAAACAAGAAAGCTCCTTGGAAATAGACATAACAACAATTTCCTAGAATAACACAAGCTATAATAGCACAAAGTCTGAAAGTAACTTACTTTCTCATTTAGATAAAGAATATGATCAACAATCTAAGCTCAAAGTCTCAATAATTGCCTTTAAATTTGGGTAGAGTTTTGCTTCTATAATGGAGAGATCTCCTTTACATAAAACAAGAGTTTACAATATATAGAAACCAAGAAAGGCTTGGTGCTTTCTTCCATGGAATGACCCATGATGCATTTAATTCTTTGAATGCATTTTCAGTTCTGTCAAGGGACCATGCTTGGAATAGTGCATCAGCCTTAACTGTGGCATGCCAATTCATCTTATATGTCTCCTCCAAAGTGTTGGCCACCTAGTCCTTTCCTTCTTATTTGCACAACTATCCACTTTGTCTTTACTTCATGGAAGAAAAATAGGCCACATCCTTGATTTGGTGTGCTCAAATGACTACTTGGTAAACTATTTCACCTACCGAAAGTAACTCTCTCATAGATATTTCAATATCTTCATAGCCTTCTCTTCTTTCTTGTTGTAATTGGAGCTCTCGAGCTATCTTCTTTAGCTGGTCACTTGGTTCATCCTTCAAGTTTCATGCTATATTTGAAAATTAAAGGATATTCCATTACCTTAAATTTGACATCCATGGGGATGTCAATGGTTGCTAGTTGTTTAAACCATATTGAACCATGAACCTGTGAAAGTTCATTGGTTCATTAATTCATCAGTTTAGGTGGTCTTTATCGATTCCCTAATTCCATCACTTCCCTGCTCTTTGGTTGAACCATCCCTTTAAACTGGTCTCTAGAATCATCCATTTCCTTCCTTTGCTTGGAGATTTCTTTAAACCTTTGAACCTTTTTGGTTCAAGGTTCAACGATTCAATGTCTTTCTCATAATCCTTTGTTTTTGGCTAAGTCTTTTGAAGCCTTGAAATTCCTTCAGCTCTATGTCTTTGAAACACCCTGAAGAGAAAGTGTCCCTTCATGTCTTTGAGAAAGGTCCATTTTTTGGGTGCTAAGAGTCCCCCACAAGGGTACCTACCCTTTGGGATTCTTTGAGCGGCATTTTCCTTCAACTCCTTCAGATAAAATGTCCAAAGGAATTCCTTCAGACATTTTGTTTGAAGGAAATCTTTCCTTACCTTAGCCACTTTTTTGCCAGGTTTTTTATCATTCCTTCAGGCAAAATGTCTGAAGGAATTCCTTCGAACAATTTGTCTGAAGGATTTGCCTTTGTGAAATTATTCCACAAAAAATCTTTTCAAAGGAATTATTTTGGTAATTTCCTTAGACAAAAAGTTTGAAGGAAATCTTCCCTTTCGGCCTTCTCTTTGATCTTTGAGCAAATGTTCCCTGCCCTCCGCAAGGGTACCTATCCTTTGTTCACTACCCTCTACAAGGGCACTTGCCCTTTCAGCTTTGGGGCACTCATTTGAACCATTCATTTGAATTGACTGATTGAACCAACTTTGGTTCAACAGTTCAATGGTTCAATCTTCTTTCTTTTCACTAAGTCTTTTGAAGCTACTGAACTTACTGAAGCGGTTAAACTTTGAACTTTTGATGAAGTTCTTAACTCTTTAAGCTTGCCAATGTTGTTGAACCTTTGAACCCATTGAACCATTAAACCTTTTTGGAAGCAGGGTTCAATGGTTCAATGGTTCAATCCTTCCTTTGAAGCTTGTTGATGAACATTTTTGGTTGAACTGAGGCGTTGAACCAATCTTGAAATTGCCTAAGTGTTGGGAACTTGTTCCTTTATGAGAACCCCCATATTGAAGCTATTGAACCTATTGAACCTACTAGTCCCTTAACTAAAAAATCTTGAATAATGAATAATTTGAATGGTCAGAACAATTTTTGAGAAGGGAAGAGATAATTTTGGCCTGCAGGAACAAAATAGTTCATATGCTATCCCAAAATGAGTGACATATTTTGGGAACAATAGTAACCATAGGGAAAAATAGTTGGGGAAAACACAATTATGAAAAAAAATCAAATAAATATACCAAATCCAACAAAAACAATAGAAAAGTGAAATAAATATGAAAGGAAAAGAAGTTATGTACAAGACTACACCATGTTGGTTTAAGCCTATAAATAATTATTTAGGAATTCCATTGATATGCAATGGAAAACTCTCACTAGTTAGATACCTTAGGTGGAATGTATTCTCACCCAGGATTCCATAAATTTGGAGGGGTCCTAACCAAAGGGCATTAAATTTTCCATGTTAACCATTATTTTCATGATCCTAGTCCCAAATAAGGACTAAATCAAGAATACGAAAGGATTTTTTTTGGCTCACTTGTCAAATCAAATTTTAAGAACTCCTTGATGCTTGATAAAGTGTAACAAGGCTACATCACACTTTTCCTCCAATTGAATTTAATTTTGGAGATAAACATCTATATTTTTATCCATTTCTAGGTAATATTTTATAGATAAAAAGGTTTAGATTTTGAGGTTGAAAGAAAATACATGATCATGACCATACCCCAGATGATATGGGGAAGTACCTAGAGAAGACTTAGTTCTGGTCCTATTAGACCACAATGCAAACTTTAAAACTTTATACCAATCCATATTATTCCTATCTAGGATTTTTTTGATTATGTCCAACAAGTTCTTATTCATTGATTCAACTTACCCATTACCTTATGGATAATAATTGGATGAAAATTTAAATAGTACCTGATTGTCATAGGCCCACTCGATAAATTACAATGAGGATAAATCAAGTCCATTGTCACATATTAGAACTAATGGCATAATAAACTCAATGATAATATATTATTCAAGGAAGTTAATCACCACCTCAATTGTGTAGTTCTTGAATGCTTTAGATTCTATCCATAATGTGTAATAATAATTTGTAATAAGGATAAAATTGTGTCCAATGGAGGAAGTGGTATTGATGACTTCCACAAAGTTGAATCCCCACTTTAAAAATGGACAAAACTCAATAATCGACTACAATGACATGATTGGAGTGTGTTCTCTATGTGTAACTACTTGAAAATTATGGAAAATAATCACATGAGCATGTAAGTCATTGAAAATATGTGGTTAGTAATAGCCTACTCTGAGTATTTCTTGAGATGTGGCACTCCTCAAAATTTTGCCAATTCCATACATATGGAAACCTTTAAGAACCTCTATTACTTCTTTTGATTTTAGGCACCTCAGATATATGCCTTCATGATTTCACCTATATAGTATGCTTGATTTCATTATAACATGGATATTAATTGGAAATAATGATCTTATTTAGGTGGATATTAGATTATTATGACATTCATGTTTTAGAAAATAATATACAATGTCCTTGTATCAATAATCAATAGTAATCCTCTACATTATATATTAATAACAGGTAATCTGTGGATCCATTTTTACCATGGTTTTTATGAACCATTAATCCCTAAAAACTAAATTGGATGTATATCTAGATCAAATTATTTTAGGGTGGTCATTTGCTTCCTACATTGCTCATCTAGCTCGTTATGCATCAACATTGCCTTAACAACTAGATCAAGCACAATGATAAATACTTTGTTATACAATATGTAATGTCTATTTGAAAAATTTGATTAAGGTAACAACCTATTTGGAAATGCTTATATGTCTAATTTAAACATTTCTAAGTGGGTAAATCATAAATGTGATAGTGCTCTCATCCCCAATCAAGATGTAGAATGATACTAGAGCACTAGAATGTTTTGAAGTGAAGGACTAGATGTATAATGGCTATGTGTAATATGGAATTATGAGCATGAGTGTGATCATAATTAAATTCTTGATATCAGTGAAAATTGATTGTGATTAAGGGGTCTAGTCTATTTTCACATCATTCTTGAGTATATTGTTTAGTGGTTAGACTATCTCTATGAAGCTCAAAATGAAATTCTTTACAAAGTTGATTTTGATAAATAATGACTTTAGATCCTTATTGATACCAAGTAATGGGATCTTCAAGATTAATTTATCTCTATCCAAGTTTATAGAGATATCTGTCTCTAAGATGATAAGACCCAGTGATTTTCCTCTAGTTACTCTAAGTATGCATTTATGTAGTTTCAAGGAGATGTCACATTATTTACATCTTTACAAAAACATCCTTAGGTCCTTAACATGGTCAACCCAGTTTTTAGAAAATATAGTCAGGTCATCCATGTAGATGATAATGCATTTACCAATGAGGTCCTTGAATGCAATGTCCATGGCACATTAGAAAGTGGAACCAATGTTGATTACGTAAAATGGCATCCTCTTTTATGTGAAAATTCCCCATTTAGTTATCTTCATAATTTACCAACACCTGGTTATATCTTGAATATCCATCTAAGAATGACATCATTTAGGAGACATTTACTATTGCATGACTTCATCCAGTGAAGGTAGTAGATAATTATCCTTCTCAAAATATTTATTCATATTTTTGAAGTCCATATAGAGTCATATTTATCAAATTTTATTTATAATGGTAACCAAGTTGGCCACCCATGTGGAGTACCTAACAAGATAGATGATCTTCACTAATAATAGTTTCTACACCTTCTTGAGTATCAAAGGTTCCAACTATAGATTGGCTAGTATTTATCTTTGAAAGAATGGTTTTTCACCTAGATATAGAGTAATGGTATGGGTAAGTATGGAAGTGTTTAACACCTTTAAATCCTTATATCTCAATTATATAATTTTTCCAAATTATTTCAAGGCCTACATAATCCTTTTTTTTTCAACTTGGGTGAAAGTTATCCCTAAAATCACATGTTTTGACTCCCCTACTTTGCCCAAATTACAATGATGGTGAGGAATAACTTTAGAAAGGGATAATATGTATATCTCCCCATGATAATCAATGTTGAATATCCTCCCTAATGATACCATACCTTCTGGTATGTTATTAGTCTTCAAGTTGATCACTCCTTCCTTGTATGGATTGAAATCCTCTCAATCATCCCCATAAATGATATGAGACTCAAATATGTTGGTTTTGGTGATGAATTTTATGATATGATAGTAATAATTTAAGACTTGTAAGTTTTAATGATCTTTATAACTAAGGAGTAGAGACCAACTTTGCTAAAAATCTATTCAATTTGGAGTTGGAAATGGGTTCTAAGATACACATAACCATTGCCAATGAATCCAATGTATATTTATTCCTTCATGGAAATGTATAGATGTTAAATGAATTGAAGTAATTAATCATATTACACACTTTTATATGATATTTATAAATATACTTATCCTTACAAGCACAGTGTATTTTGATTTACTTGACCACCAATTTTGTATCCCCAAAGACTTTCAGATTCTTCACCTTCTTCCTTAGTGAAAACTAAAGGCCATACACTAATTCTTAGTACTTAGTGACATTATTTTTGCATGAAAAGTGTATTTTTAAGTTTTAAAAAAATAACCTTTCTCTCAGGTTGATAATCTGGATCCCAACACCACACTTTCTCTTTGACTTGGAGCCATTAAACTTTAGGGTCTATATATGATCTTCAGCTATGCGTAGTGGATTTTAAAAGGTGTTTAACATATCTATGTTTACTTATTTACTCTTTTACCCTTAATTCAATAGGATTTACATTTTATATATTACTAATAATGACCTTCTAGTTCAGTCTTGAGTAGTAGATGTTGGCATAAAACTATTTAGAATTGTAACATATGAAACTCATAAACTTTTACATTCTTTATTCTCACATGGATGAGCTTACTCAAAATTATTATGTGTTAAGGAAATAACATGGAATGAAAGTAATTATGGTGCATAGAGGATATATTCCTCATCGAGATGGTCTAATTCTTCAAATTTAGGTTCTCCTTGTATAATTAGCATGTTAATGAAAAATATCTCATAAGCTTTTGCTTCTTTCTCAAGTACATAAAAACCTAGTTTAGACTCCTTATATAGGATCTAATTGTTATTATTTTAATCTATAATCATGTGAGCCATATTTATATCTCTTAATCCTAATTTTATTAAGCATACCTTGCCATGGAATTCATATGTGGGATAAATTGATGGTCATATACCCATTGAGTGTCTTAAACCAATCACATACGAGAAGCATCCCATATGCCTCAAGTATATCCATGACTTATATGTCAATGAATAATTTCACCCTAAGATTAAAATATATCTACATATGAATGTGGTTGAGGTCAACAACCACCTTGACCTCTAACATGTCTAGTTGAGATATATTTTTAGTATATTTGGGTGGTATCAGTACCATCTACTACCAAATTGCATGAGGCATCACATTCCCCACAGTACTTGAATCTACACAAAATTTATGTTATTTTTTTCCGAAAATCCTAATAATTAGTAGAAAAGGGGGAGTTTTAATTTTTTATTATAGATAAAAACATGAGCATCGATAACATCATTATATTCTTTCCTCTTAGGAGAAGATAATTTCTTTAGCAATAAGTCCTTTTGGTTATATATCTAAAGCAACTCAAACATTGTTATGTTGGTCTTGATTTTCTTAAGGTCCTCAATAATTTTATATCTCAATTTATTATATTCTAGTAGTTTATTAGCTTGGGGAAGTGCAACACTATTCCTATGTGGATATGAGGTAATAGGTCATTTGGGGGAAAAAGGTTATTGATTGAGTTTTGATTAGGTAGAACTTATTGTTTAAGTATAAGTATTCAAAGGAATATAAAACTTATTTCTCAATTGATAATTATTCCCCCTCTAGAACTATTTAAAGGAATGAAATTACTCTAAGTTATCTTTTCTCTCATTGTCACTTTTAAATGGAAACTCATAGTTCTCCAATACATTGGTAATGTTTGGGTTGTATCCACTTGGGCTTAGTTTATTATTTTCTAGTATAGGCACTATTTCAAGGTTATCCATCTCCTTTTTGAAGGTTTTTGAGGCCAATGTGAGTTGAACACAATCCATATTAGCATGGCCTAATATATTATGTATTCTACACCAAGTGGGAAAGGCTAGGTCTACCATGTTTACTAAGTTTGAGGCATTATTGTTTCTCTAATTGGTATTGTTGAGGGGACTAGGCATGTTTCCATTATTAGACCTAGTGTTCTACTACCTATTACTCACTTTGAAAGTTGTAATTATATTCTGAGGTGGGCTATTTTTAGTTTGGTTGGTATTTTGAGGCACCTACCTATGCAAGTGGACCATATCATTGGTCAATATTTAGACCATTTGCTACAAATTATCTACCTCAAGGTTCATAGTGTCACTTTAGTTATTTCCTATTTGAGGTAGTGGGTTAGCCACTAGTGCATTATCATTTAGAAACATAAGGATAAAATTTTAATGATTGTTAGGAGTAACATAGTTCTTTGAGCTAGGCATTATAATAGTATTAGATGCAATAAGTACAAGTGGATAATTTATAGGCTAATACAATACATGATTAAGAGGTATATAGGGATGATTATTAGACATGTGATTTAAGTGTATTATATTATAGATGAGGTTTGGACTTGAATATATAGATCCCAAGATTAGGTTTATTAGAGGGGTGTTTTGCATAAGAACCTAGTTGATCATGGGGACCTAATTATAGGCACTTGGCTATCCTAACGAGGGAAAGGAGCCAACATCATATCCTTGAGGCACAAATTTTTTTCAATACTAACTACTTCTTTGTACGTCAATGATAAATATGCAAGAGATGTTAGGGTCCTTATAAAGAACCTAGAAGTCATGGGGTTTAGGGACCTCAAATAGGTTTGTATATAAATAAGCCCCATCTATGAGTATGGGTCTTTCAAACTTTTGTATAGATTTTAGAACCAAGTATTTAAAATACTCATTGGATAATTAGGTTCCGTATGGGAATATATAAACTAATGATATAGTATGATAGGGTCTATCTGTATCCTAAAGTGGTTAATGAACATAGTTTGAAGGTTAGCCTAAGAGGTGATGGATCCATTTGGGAGACAAAAATACCATCCATACATTGACTCATCTAAGGTATAAGGTAACAATATGTAAGTGGCATATTCATGCTAAACTTGAGTTTTGATCAAGGCATCCTTAAACGTCTAAATGTGTTATTTTTTTGCTCTTATCCCACCACGAACATACCTTAGGTATAACTTCTCAATATTTTTGGTCAATTCATGATAAATTACTTGAATTTTCATAGGATAACTACCTACTCCTAACTAGGTAATATTATCCATCATTAGGTTCTGAGGGAGAGTGAAAGGGGTGATGTAAGGGACACTAACAATGGGAGATCTACTTGCTAAACATATTTATATGGTCTTAGGATTACCTTTGTCAATATTAGTTCTCTTATGTCCTAAGAGTTTAAATATAAAAATTCACCCTCAACAAACTTTGACCTTGTGAAAAATATTCTATTTTATAGTTTTAGAACCTAGAACATTCCTATCTAAGCAAATCTTGAAAATATTAAACATAATCAACCACTAATATAAAATAATACTTCAATCATCCCCCTTTTTAATGAAATTATTGATGATGGTAGAGTTGGCACACACCAACTCTTGGTGGAAAATGGAAAGGATTAACTAGTGAAGATTTCCCCCTTTTACCTATCCTAAAAGGAAGAATGATTGGCACAACTTCCCTAAGGTATTTGTATACTAGGTCATGGAAAATTGGATACCTCAGTTGGATGATGCAAGTTGTTCCATACAAGTGGCCTATCTAAAATGAGATTTGATATCTAAAAAATAAAATTAGATTAGGAAATAATCGGCTCATTCAAATTTCTTAATGAATTCCTGATTGAGTAACACTTGTCTCCAGCATACTAAATTCAACAATGCTTTAAAAGAGACAAATAAGGGATATGAAATATAGATGAAACATGTAAGCACTAATTAAAAATTAGGATATTATAAAACTAAATTAATAGGTTATAAAAAATATGAAAAGATGAGGGGTAGTGAGAAATATAAATGAACCTATATTTCACTGTTAAAAAATATGATTAATTTGATTAGACAAATTCCATGAAACCACTCTTCTGTTTGACCAACATTTTCATAGTCATGAAAAAATATGGTGCTAAGTATGTACACACAATATTTTTAAATATTTAATGCTTACTAATAGATTAAGCTATTCTAAAACTAAAATAATAGGTTATAAAAGATATTGAAATATGAAGGGTAGTGATAAAAAGAAATGAACATATACTTTATTGTTAAAAAATTTGGTTCATTTGATTAGACAAATTCCATGAAACCACTCTTTAGTTTGACCAAAATTTACACATTCTTGAAAAAATATGGCACTAAATATGTACACACAATATTTTTAAATATTTAATACTTACTAAAAATTTCTCTCTTGTAATAACCCATTGAGTTTTAATATATCTAAGAGCATGATTTAAAGGGTGCACCAGGAAAGGTTTGGGTAGGCTATTGGTGCTTCAAATGATTGTTGTGGATTTGTATCATTCTTACCATTATTTTAACTTATTTATAGTGTCTATACATTCAACTCATATGATTCCTCCCCAAAATCCTAAAATGTGGCTAAGTCTAAAATCCAATAGGACCCTCCAAAATCTAGAATTTGCATTCTATCTCCTAGAGGTATGAAACCACTCTCAAACATATTGAAATTATAAATATAAAATATAAAATAAAGTATAATTCAACATTTATACATGGACATATAAATGTCAACTTATAATTAAATGTTTATTTTATATTTATACTACCTATTTCAACACATTTCATGCCATTATCCAAATCCCTAAGTAAAACCCCTCTTTTACCCCTATAGTACATGTTTAATTGAACTGGACTAATTTTGAGAATGATAAACATTATAGGACTAAGTCAGACTAGGCTAACTTAGTCTATGACCTAAATGCACTATTTTTAAAAGACTAGGTTGACCAGGCCAACTGTGTTGGATAGAATTTTAAAATAGTTTAGGGTTAGATCTAGATATATAAACACATCCTTTTTGCCATTTTCATTAGAGAGAGATAGAGATAATAATTTATTTATGCATATGATTATCATCATTGTACTTGAGGAGCCATAGCTTAGGGTTTCATACTTCCTTTGGAGAGAATAATATTATCTTGTGGGAAAAGTATTTTGGATGCATAGGAGAAGTCATGTAGCCTAGAGATAACCTATTTTTATTATCCTTACAAACCACAACAACCTATTTCAAATCACCATTGGCCAAGGGAGAGATTGAGGATCAACGGGTTCATATTCAAGGTAAGTATTCCTAACTTTTGCTTCTCTTTATTAGTAGATAAATTCTCATGTGTTAGCTTGTGAATTTATTTCTATCTCCATGTATTTTGATTACCTATATATTGACTTGAGTAGAGCTATTATTTGCATGTTTAATTTTATGCTTATTATCCCCATTTTGTGCCACATGCTTTGGTGAGAAATAGATTAGATTTACTTTACTTTGTCATATACTTTGATAATAAAACATAAGACCTAGCTAGGGTTATTATGTGTGGTATCTCTTGAATAGAGGATTTAGAACCATATCTAGTGATATCGTGTGGTAAGATACCCCTTAGTTAGGTCTTGAAGATCCATATTGGTCATGACTTCTATTATCTAAATGTAACAAAAAAATGGAAGGTCTATTTTGATTTATCTTCTTTGAGATAGGATTAATTTGTATATCAACTTCACTTTCCCTTGTATACATTCTTGTGAACCTAATGTAAAATTAACCCTTGCAAGTTTTATTTCAGATTTTCATTTATTTTTAATTCTTATTTATTTCATTTTTATACTACTAGATCAACCTTGTCAATTCAGTCTAACAATCTATACATAGGTATTCTTCAAATACAAGTAACTAGATTATCTCAATCAACTCAATTTTATTTCTTATTACAGGTTTTTATAAGCACAACTATCTCTATTAGTAGGTTTTCAAATATATTTGACACAACCAAATCTATTAGAATATTTTTATTATAAAAAATAATAAATCAGCAAATCAACATATTAAAAAAATACTAAAATATATTAAGATATCAAGTTCATTCTAACCAATCTACTCATTTCCTTTATTTTTATTTTTATTTTCACAATTTTTAGTTCTATAAAACTGTAACGCTAAAGTAAACTAGGTTGACTGGCTCAAATTAGTTTGGTAGTTGGTTTCTTAAGAGACATGGTTGACCTATTCAACTATGTTTCTTTGGCTTATCTTTCAATAGCTAGAGTCAAGATAGTCAATTTTATTATATTTTGTTTGCATACTTAGTCTCCAATCAACTAAGTACTATTCAATCAAAAGGAATTAACTCATCTTGTTAGTAATTAATTCAATTTTCATTTTACTACCTATTTAATTAACATAACACACATATTGTAACTAGGAAGGTTAAGTTATTGAATTACTCACACCTATTTTATTTTATTTTTCACACACTACCAAATCATAAAATATCAAAAATCATTGAAACAATCCTACCTAAAATCTACCTACTTAGATTTCATCACAAGGGGGAATTTGACTCGGTTATCTAGCCAAGTATAAATACATGGTTGATGGTATATATTAGCAAAGAACCCAACACCCTTATCACTATATGATTATGAAGTGAGGGGATAGGCCCCCCAATAACAAGCCAATACCATCTCCAATATAGATCTCTTTCAACCTTAAAAACCTAAAATCAACTTTATATTGCCTTTTTTAGTTCCTTTCTAAGCCAAACATCCTATTACATTATTTTCAAAAGCTATAATTTAAAGACATTTAGGTTTGTCCACTTAGATTAACATTTTAATTTTAGTATTATTTATTGATCTTAGCCAATTGTATTTTATATTATAAAACTTGTATTAGCTAGTGTTAGTATAAGGTTTGTGTTGTATGCAATAACTAGATCAACTAGGTTGACCTAGTTACCTATGTGTTTATTTTAATTTCTCTATCATTTAACATTAAATCATCTATATTAATAACATTTCACACCTTTCACTACCCACATAACACATTTAATGTGTTTGAATTAGTCTTTTAGAGGTTGTTCTATTTCTATTATCCATAAAACGTAATCGGCCAGTCCAACTTAGTCTTTTAGAGGTTGTTTTATTTATCTTATCCATATAACATAGTTGGATTGTCTAACTTAGTCTTTTAGAGGCTATTTTATTTCTCTTATCCATGAAACATAGTTAACCTATTTGACTTAGTATTTTAGAGACTGTTCTATTTAGCTTTCCCACATAACTAAGTTGACCTATTTAAATTACTAATTTATAGTTTTCTTACCATTTTTATATACCTAGTCTTATTTCATAATGATGTCATCCTTTCAACTTCCAATTATTCAATAACACTACATAGTTAATGATTTAGATCATAACCTCACTTATTTTATTACTTTAAATGAAACTATTCAATTTATTCCTTCATGTCTTCTTAATCTAAAAATAATTAGTACACAATATAATATAGTTGAGGTTACTAATCCTAGTCCTCCTAATACTACTAATGTTGGGAACCCTCTACCCAACAATCCATCCCCTAATACCAATATAGAGAATGTACCTCCTACTAACACTAACACTCCATTTCCTAACACTAAAAATTAAAATCCTCCCATTGATATAACTCAAATTCTTGTTCAAATGATTCAATAAATGAATGTTATGCAAACAACTACCAATTTCCAAATGATGCAAATGTAATCTCACATGTTACAAATGGCTAGTCAACCACCTCAAACCCTGATGAATCAACCAGATATTTTTTTCTCTCCTTCTCTTATAGATTCTAATGGGAACATCATCCCTCAACCCCCTTACATAACAAAATGCTTTAACATATTCAAAATGAACCTTTAGATCCATTCATTACATCCATAAACATTAGAAACATCTCTCCAACTATCACATATGATGGAACTAAAGATCCCACTACCTTTCATAAGTCTTTAATTAATCTCTATAAGGAATGGGTCTAAACTAACACCTTCTCTACCACCAAGATCCTAGCCAGAACCTTTGTTGGTGATGAACTTGAATGGTACAATCAACTTCCTAGACATTCTATATCACAAATAGAAGATTTAATAAATACTCTAATAAAGGAATTCTAACATAATGACCTTACTAAAAATTACCTTAGCCACTTAATTAATGCCAAGAAACTTCCTAACGAATCTAATCACGCTTTGATCAAATGATGGAAGTATATAGATCATAAAGTGGACCATAACATGAATAATGACACTCTTTTAAAACTATTTATTATTGATCTTAAATCTACTCTTCAATACAAAGTTTGGATCTTTTCCACTAAAACTTTAGATAAAGCCTTAGACCAAGAAAAAAGGAAAGTCTTTCTTATGAATAAATTTGAATCACCTCAAGAAAATACTAAGGAACCTTTCCAATCATTTTCTCATAACATTTATTCTTATAAGCCTCCCAAAACTCAAAAGGGAGCATCTAATTCAACCAATTTTAACACCACCCACCCTCCCTTGAACCTATAATAACTTAAGAAGAAATTTACACCCTCCAAACCCATGAACTTCCTCAAAAATCTTACAATCCTAATAATTTTTATTGATGGCATGATATGATAGGTCATTCCCATGATGTTTGTCATGATCTTCATCAATTTCTTCTTGTTTCCTTTCTTGGTCCACATTTTAGTCTTCATACTCTTATAAAACAACATTATAAAGACTATACTCAATCATCATAAATCCAATCTAAATAATCACATCAACATCACCTACCTAATGATAAAAAAAATTATCCCATACCTCCACCTCATCTACTAATGTTATCTAAACCATAGTTGATTCTTATTCTTACACCAATAAAGAAAGGATACCTAATATTAAAAACTTAAAATAGGTATTTGCATTTGTCAATCCTTAACCTCTTAGGTCACACAAATCCAAGGATCACCTGATTAAAATGCCTACACCAAAGTGAATAATAAATAGTCCTATTTTAACTTATATAACTATTCATACTTCTACAAATCTTATTTAAATTTCACCACCATTAAAATATAACAAACTAACACATTTACCTATCTCCTATTGCATCAAAAATACCCATGCAATTCATTGTAATTATTCAATTTCACCTCACTCTATATCACATGTTAGGGCATCTTGTGATGCCCATCCACATATCACTTTAAACTTTGGGGCATATTGCATTGCCCATGCCTATATACAATTACCCATTAGGGAATATTATGATTCCCACTCTTCCTATACAATGCATAATAACAAAAAAATTCAACTTCAAGAAACATTTCTATGCACATAAGTTTGTATTTAACATGCTCATCTTTGATATAGATGTTATCATAGATTTTTCTTGTTATATTTGTCTCATGTTTTTTTTTTAACACTTTATTTCATTTAGTAAAACTTACACCATTATTTACTTTAGATTCTTTGGTTTTATTTAACTGTATAGTTTGTGAGTTATATTGTAATACCTTAGATAAGACCATGTCTTCCTTAGAAACACACTTTACTAACACCATTATTTCCTTTGGGTTATTTGGTTTTATTACACATTACATTAAACATTTGTTTTCATTTTTAATCTTAGATATCTATTTCATTATTAACTATTTATGCCATTATTTGACTTAGTATATTTATGAATATTTGACCCCTATTTACTTTCCCCAGTTCTTTGGATGATCATTTGATTTCCCCTCTTTTGGGATGACTATTTAATTTCCCTCTATTTTGGTATGACTAATAATTTTTTTGTTTCTTATTATAGATCCATTCTAGGTTATTATGGTTTATTAGTGACATGAATCTCGTAGCAGAGTCCCATCCATTTTAGATCACTATTTTACCTCTTTCTGATTAGCTATGAGCATATTTATCATTATATCACTTATTACATGGATATATCTCTCATGATCCCCATATTTCCCTTATTTATTTTCATTTGAGGCACATATAGGTAAATTTTGAGATTACACACTTACATGTGGGAAAGTCTAAGAGTTTGAAGACACCTTGGTCTTTAGGTCCTTTTCTCTAGTGACCAAATGTAAGATCTCCTATGTTCATCACCTATTTCACTCATGATTGGTTATTCAAATATGTATGGAGGAGGAATAAAAAAATAAAAAAGAGATAAAATAAAAATCATAAAATAAATATAAGGAAATGATTAAAAGGCAAAAACATTATTAAAAGTTAGATCACACTAGAAGACATGATCTATAATTTTCACATCTCCCATCTTAGTCAAAGCTCAAAGTCTAAAGTTGGCCTTATGATAGTGCTTAGGTCCATAGGGGTGAATTATTCCTAGATTGGGATAAGAGGTCTCATTATATCAGATAGTACCACCTAATGTCTCACACCAAGTACCCAATCTTCAAAATAGACTGATAACTCTAGAAGGGGTCCTGAGGAATGGGCAACACATTATGGGAAGGTATGTCTATTTTAATTTTCATGAATATAGCCTTTATGGGTTTATCTATGTAATTAACTTGGTAGCCTAAGATTTGTGTTTATTAGTTAGAGTGTCCTAAGTCCTTATTGTTGATAGTTCTTAGTATTGCTCATTTATCTAGTGTTTCTCATTCTTGCTAAGAATGTTCACATCACCCATGTGGTGCCTCACATTCATTATTTACATCATATTTTCCTTATATTATACTTTATGGATATTGATTTTAGCTGATCACATCCTTGATCACATTTAGCTTATTACGCCTCTTGGTTTATATTTTGTGAGTTGCATTGTAATACCTTAGATAGGACCAAGTTTTCCTCACAACCACCCCTTCGTATTTTCTTACCACACCATCTCATTGCCATCATCTTCATGTCATTAGGTGGTTATATTTTCTTACATTATATCTTAGAAAAAAACACTAAGTTTGAGGACTCATTCATTTAGAGATTTTGATTTTCATCTATATATCATGTTCTTCTTTGATCTTTATAGACTTCACTTCTCTCACATAGGACATGTTACATGATTTTTTCATCTTAATTTGAAATACATATATTATAGCTTAACCTACATTTCATTTTTTAGTCATTTATTCTTTATTTATGTTTAATTCAACATGCTTATCATACATGAGGTTACCTTTCACTTGATTACATATATTTGTTAGAATTTTATTTCATTGACATTTCATTTACTTACCATGTTTTACAAAAACATGCTTCCCAATGTGATTTATTATGTTATACATTCATTTTTTTCATTCATGTTTTACATGCTTCCCAATGTGATTTAGTATGTTTTACATTCTTTTTTGTCATTTATGTTTTGAATGATTCCTAATGTGATTTAGTATGTTTTACATTACTTTTTAATATTTATGTTTTACATGCTTACCAACATCATTTAGTGTGTTTTATATTCATTTACCATCCTTTTGTCATTTACATGCTTGATATTTTGATTATATCCTTGCCTTAACAATCCTAATTTGCCAAATTTTCTAAGTAATTTAATTAGTTTTGAGTGTTAATCATTTTAACTTTAGCCATCCTATATATTCACACATTGATTCTATTGTTACTTTTGTATCCATAGGGTTTCTCAAATGCAGGTATCTCTCTATGATTAAGACTAGGATATTTTCATGAAGTCATTTATAAAAAAATTAAGTTAAGGTATGTATATGGTATTTTCAGTTACTTTATTTTCATTTCAACATTAATTTGAGTATTTTATTTTTAGTTATCTCATTTTCATGTGTTGTTATGCTCTTTGTTGAAGAAACATCCCATGTTACACTTTCATGACACATGATGAAATTCAAGTGGGGAATATATATACACATAATATTTTTAAATATTTAATACTTAATAACACTTCCTCTCTTGTAGGAACCCATTTTATTTTTAATCTCCCAGTGCATGTTTTAATGGGTGCACCAAAAAAGGGCTAGTCAGGTCATTGGTTCTTCAAAAGATTGTTGTGGCTACGTATCATTCCTACCATTAGTCTAAATTATTTATAATGTCTATACATTTACCTCCTACTATGCCTCCATAAAATATTGAAATGTGGCTAAGTCTAAAATTCATAGGATGCTCCAAAATCTATAATTTGCTTTATATTTCCTCGAGGTCCAAAACCAATCTCAAACATCTTAAAAGTATAAATATAAAATATAACTTAAAGTATAAGAAACTAGATTTCCATGTATAAATGCCAACTTTAGACATGGACATCTAGTTTCTTATACCCAAATGTTTATTTTATATTTATACTATCTATTTTAACATGTTTCATGCCATTATCTAACTCCCTAAGAAAAACCCATCTTTTACCCTTACAATACATAGTTGATTAAGTTGGATTAGTTTTGAGAATGATGCACATTATAGGACTAAGTATTCTTATGCTAAATTAGTTTGGGACCTAGCTTCACTATTTTCAAGACTAAGTTAATTGGGATAATTATGTCAGCTATAAATTTAAAAGGGTTTAGGGTTAGATTTGGTTATATAAACACATCCTTTTCATGATTTTCATTAGAGAGAGATGGAGATAATAATTTATTTTTTCATATACTTATCCACCATTATACTTGAGGAGACATTTCTTAGAGTTTCATACTTCCTTTGGAGAGAAGAATCTTATGTTGTGGGAAAAGTCTTTTAGATACATAGGAGAAGTTATGTATCCTAGAGCTGACCTATCTTTGTTATCCTTATAAACCAAAACAAACTCTTTTAAATAACATGTTGCCCAAAATTAGTACATATGAAATTTTTTCCTAGATGGATCAATCCACTCTCCTAAACCATTAAGTGGCCTCTTGCCTTCATGACTAGTCTCTTTCTAGTCCTAACTTGATGATGCAGTGAAATATCTTAGAAGGTTTTGGTGTAATGTTAGGAGCTATACAGAGTCTTAGTGTAGTGTATGATCCAATGGTGGAAATATAATGAAATTTTCTTGTCCCTACCTCATGTTCCTTGCACTCTTTTAAAACACTTAAGCAATTTTTAAGGTAAATTTGGAAACTTTAAGGAAAAGGCCTAAAAATGGGTCTTAAGCTGCAAGTGAAGGATGTAACTAGTTTCTAAGGTGTTTGAGAATTTAAGGGTAGGAAGGATGTTTGTACAAAGTTTAAAATATTATAAAAATTCAAAAATGATGTCTAACTAAGTTAATTTTCCCAAAAGACCCTCAAAAGTGCATTAGATGACTTGAGGAGCTTTTAAATAGAATGTTTAAGTGAAAAAGTGATTTTATAAAGAATTAAAATTGGATTAAACTTCCTTACACCTCATTATGTCATTTTTTCCTTATTGAGACATGTTTAATAACATTTCAAGTCATTTGGAGTGGAAAAGAGGAGTTTTTATGCAAGAAGATACAATTTTAAGCCTTCTAGAGCCTTGGTTAAATAGGTTTTTTAGAGTTTTTATTAGTAAATAAGATTAGATAACTATGAAATAATTTATGGTGTCCCTAACATCCTATATTATTCCTATTAAATTAGATCCAAGCATAAGAACCGATAGAATCAAGGAAAACTATTGGCTGCAGACAAGACATGAAACATGGTTTTTGCCATAAATGGAGCTTCAATCACTTAATAAGGTTTAAATAAGGAATGAAATGTAAATTTAATCATGAAAAATATTATCTAATTATTTTATTTCATAGACAAGTTTTTGGTTCTTCATGCTAAGGGAAAACCATTTTAGTGCAGTCTTGGACAACTCTAAGAGGGCTTAAGGTTTTCACTCAGTATGGTTAGGAGAAAGAGAGTTGGAATAGAATATCTTGGGAAGTGATAGGGAGCCTAGTTTCCTTCCACTTTGTGGTATTTTTTTGATTAGGTGGATCTCCCCAAATTTATGAATAATTGATAACAGTGTATGGGTGTCAAGATGGTCTATTCATCCAAATAGGATCCAGGTTTTCTTTTGTTTCTTCACTTCAGAATATCATGAAGAGGAATGGTTTTATGGGAATTATTTTAGGGTAAAATAAGACATATTAAACTTGGTTTTATTAGGAAACTCATTCTAGTAATACTTATAACATAAAACTTGTTTCCTATACTTTCCTTATGAATGGTCTTTTGGGTTAGTTTGGGAGTAGAATTTGAGTTGTTAAGCAAATGTTTTCATCTTATAAAGTTATAAATTTAATGTTTAAACCTTCACAAACCTCATTAATTTAGGAAGGGATTATTGAACTTCTAAGTTGAATACAACCCCTTTGAGACATTTTGGTAAGCTAATCTTCATTTTAAGGTGATAAAGGTTTGAATACTATTTTGATGTGTCTTAAGAAGCTTAAATTAATGCTCAAGGACACCTAAATTCCTTGTGTCATATCATCAAGATCAGGTGAACACCATTAATAAAATATTAATATATCATAGAGGTGAAAGATAGATCAAGTGAAGATGAGTGTAGTGGGCAAATCACCACCTACAATAATCTTGGATTTGTCTCAGAGTGTAAAATAAGTTTTGAATAACCATGGAGTTTCAAATTATAGGGTTAAAAGTGAATTAAGTAAATATATATAAATAAAATCAAGAAAATAAATGACCACCTAGTGAAATCCAGTCATGAGAAGCAGAAAAGAGAGACAAATAACTTGAAATTTTCCTTTATTAGCAGTTTTAAAGGTAACTTGTGAAAGTTATGGTAACTTATGTTTCCTTATTTCTTCTCCTTTCTATCAATATTATGGAAAGATTATTTATACTTAAATAAAAATGGATTGATAAAGAGTAACAGAGTTATTGACCCATTTTAAATCATAAGATCCACTTTTCCAAGCTTGTCTCAGTCCATACAATGACTAATTTCTCACTTGTAGTCAAGTATATGATGAAGGGAGTTTTATGTCTATAAAGTGGAGTGATAAGTTAGAAGAGACAATATTTTGAGGTGGTGGACATGAAATTTGGATAAAATACAAGACTTTAATTTTTTTAAACTTAAATTATGACCCATTTTCATGTGGATCACCACCTAAAGCAGAGTTTGAAGAATCTTCAAGTATGTCAGTGCTAGATCAGATCAAGACTATGAGGTGTTGTCATGTTCTTTAGATTCAATGGAGTTTATACCATGTTTAATAATCACTTGGAATGGTGTGGGGAGTTTTATCAATTTGTGAATATCAATTTACAAATATCATAGCTATTCAACTCATGAAAGAACATTTAGAACCTTGCTAAGTTGAAACTATCTCCAAGTTATAGATGATAGGAACAAAGCAGTTTATGGGAGAGCCCTATGAGAAAATATAGGATCGAAAAAGATATTAAAATGAGGAATAATTAAGGGTATGGAGAATATATATCTAATCAAGTTTTACTATAAGGTTAACTTTTAAAGATCACACATAGTCAATCAATGACCACTTACAACCATATAAAGAAGGGATAGACCAAGTGCAAGATGACTTAACTTGCAAACCTTAAGGAAGATTTTTAGTGAATGGATATTGTGAAATCATAGTTATAACTAGTATTAATCCAATATACTGTTAAAAATATCATTGGGTTGATCAAGTTTTAGGATCCTAAGAGAAAAGATAACCTACAGTCATGTTTTCAGGGATGAATAATCATAAGCCAAAAAGTGGATTGAGCAAGGAATTAAAGACCTTCAAGGTGAGTGTAGTTTAAAAATAGGTTATCGATAATATATATACATTTTAAATTAAATAATATAGAGTTAATAATATACATCTTTGAATTTCTCAAACTTCGAATTGGTCTCAATTCGTATAATCACCTTAAAGCACAGTCAAGTTGCATTTTCCAAGAGAGTTCTATAATTTGAGCTTGAATATAAGATAACAAATATGGATTTTAGGGTTGTGATAAAGGTAAATAAAAAAAATATATTTAAAACCAATATTTAATTTGTTTTACATTGATAAATATGTCTCAAAGTATGCTTCACATCATTTGGAGGGGAATTGTGTACTTGGTAGAGTTGTGGGATGGATTGTGTAAGTCATAAAGGTTGGAAGGAATGACTTCAAATTTAGAGATGTATTACATGATAAATGGGTATATTTATACATATAAAAGGTTTTAAACATATTTAATCTCTTCTTAAAATCTCAAACCTAGTCCAATCACCACCTATAACCATCATACTAATGTGAAGGTGAGATTGGTGATAGGTATGAATTTTGTAAGTAAAGGAGGTTTATGGAGATCAAATTAAGTTTTGATGACATATTCATGTTAAATTAACTCATTTTTAGAATATAAAATCAATAAATATCATGTTTATACATATTAATAATTTCTTAAAAACACCTAAATGATCACCTACAATAGTGTTGGCAAAGGTAGTTATATTGAAAGAAATGAAGATAAATGGTGTTTGGTAGGATGCATAAGACTAATTTTGACCAGTGAATGACCAATAATATTGAATTAAGGTAAATAAAACATAATAAAATCCTTTTTTACACTACCATTTCATATTCACAAGCATTACAATTCTATAACTCAGCTGGTACAAGTGAAAAACCATGAAAATTCTAAACACAGGCAACCCACTAGCTAGTTTTGAGAAAAATGAGTTTTAAGGCCTCTATAGGAATAATCTAGATATGAAACTTGTATAATATGTGATAATTAGTGTTTATAAATTTAAATAATATTTTTTAGGTCACACTAATAGTTGAATCATCATCTATATTGTCTTAAACCTATACTTGTCTGTTGACTGTCAAGATGGAGCTAGGCAAGTTTCTTGGAGGGCTATAAAGTATGACAGATGGTTTAAACCTCATGTGCTTGTTTGTGAGAAATTTAATATAAATTTTAATTATTCCAAAAAAAAAATTAGTGATAACATTACAAATTTCAAATAAATTATTATAAGTGCAAATTTGCAAAATTTAGGATATTAGCATGTAGGTGGAGACAATCAAAAAATACATTTTTAAGAGGTTTAAAGGGTTAGAGGATGCAATAAAATGATTGGAATAGTTGTGTGATATATTAAAATTAATAATTAAAAATTATTGAGGTATTAATGCCTTATAAATCTCAATATATGCTTATTTATCTCTTCTTAGGTTTCTTGGTTCTTATTTTTTGAGTGTGTAGTAGGGCTAAATTGGTGATTCTGGATGTTTTTCTTGATTGATAATGGAAAAAAAAGAGTGAAATAGTTTTGGGGTTCCATAAAAGTGATAATTAAAAAAAAAATTATGCATTTTTACCTCATAAAACTTGATAAAATGGAAAAACCTAGACCTACACACAATCATAAATTTGACAAGGCAAGTTGAGGCAACCCCAAAAGATGCATTTTTTGAGTTATACTCAATGAAATGAATTTAAATTTTACATGGAGGTATATTTTAGTGTCCTTGAATTTTTAAAATTGGTTTCATGTACATAATATACTTTAGGATAGATAAAAGTGTCTATTATAGGTTTGATAAACAAGCATGTCAAGAATTCTCACTTGACTATTCACACCTTGGAATGAGAAACTAAGTAGGTGAATACTTGAAGTTGTTTAAAAGAGTTAAGAGATAAAAATTTAGGTGAATGGTGGAGGATAAAATTTTAATAAGTAAAAAAATAACCTCATATCCTTCATCAACCTACTATCCGTATAGTGGCCCAAATGCACACCTACAACGATCATGGTGATGTGAAATGTTCAGTGAGATAAGTGAGAACAAAGTGACCTTATGGTTGATATACGCCTCATGTATAAAAAAAAATGATAATGGAATATCATGGCTAATATAATCAGAAAGGTTAAGAGATAGGTGTGATGTTAATGTGGCCTATATAGATAAAAGGTGACCTATAGGCCCTAGTCTATAGGTCCTCCTTTTGATCAAACTAGTATCAAGTCAATGAGGTCTACAAGTGTAACATGTTGAGGAATTAAAGTTTTTTGAGGTGTTTAGAGCATAATTAATATTAAAAATATTTTCAAAATTATTTCTTACACTATTTTTATAGAGTATAAAGTCTCAAACTCCTAAGAGCAGTTAAGTCACTTCTTATAGGCTTACATAGGCTACAACTCAAGATACCAGCTAAGCTTAAAAGGAGAGAAAAATATGAAGTAATGAATAGTGGTTTATATCTAAAAAACCATGTAGATTATTTAACAATTTTTAAACCAATAATATGGTGTGAATAAGGGTAAAAAATAGATTTAAACACAGTTATACCTTTACATAGTCAAACTCATGAAGTCAGTCTTGGAGAAATTTATGATTTTTTAACATATACAAGTGGAGTTAAGCTCTTAAATTTTGTAAAAATGATATCCATAAATATTTTAGGATTTATATGATATCCTATAGGTCACACTAATTGTAGAAACACTCACTATTTTATCATAGACCTTATGTAATATGTTGACAATCATATTGAGACAATAAGGCCTATTTGTGATTTTATAAGAAGACACAAGTTTTTAAACTTAATGAAAAGGTTTTGAATCAATTAGATATTTTTCAAATGTATGTTAAGGTGTCATAATGATGAATAAAGCTCAGGATTAACAAGATACATTGCCAAACCTAGCCATCAGGGTTTTATAAGCTATGATTGCAAAAAACCCTAGGGTCAAGACATAAGGAGTTTTGAATAGATTGAATAGTTTTAGAATGTTGTATCAGGTAATAAATATGTAATATGATTATTTTTAATCATAAAATCACATACAGATCACTCATACCTCCAACACCTAGATTAGGCCTAAAAGTGAGTTTTAGGCCTAGAAGGTCTATATCACATTAAAGCACCTTCAGACCTTCAAATGCAAGGTGTCTTCATAAAGATTTTTAAAGGGATGATTAATGTATTTTTAATGTAATTTAAAGTAGGTAAAGAAAATTAAAATACATTTTTGGTCTTAAAGAGAATATTTTAACTACTACAGTCCACACACTCATTTTGACCCTCTTTTTGAATGTGCATATTTTTCACCACATAAAGATTTGGTCCAAATGATATTATAATGATTTTGAGGACACATATTTAATTTAAATATATTAATTATTTAGGTTTTTTAAGGATATGATGTTTATGAACTATCACTAAGACTATAAGTAGGTCTAGAATGCAAGCAGAACTCTACAAGCAAAATTTATTATGTACATATATTTTCACACCTTCCACATGAGAACCTAAGTTTATAAGGAAGATTGAATGGATATATGGAATAAATATAAATGGAAATAATTTATGGTTTTGAGGTATATATTTTATGATCAATCCTTAAGAAGGTAAACCTATTTGAGCTACCAAAAGAGCCTATTTTGTCCAGTTTTGCATTTTGAGCTCATAAGCTCATGAATTGACCTAGAATCACTTGGAAAACACATATAACATACAAGGGAATATATCAATCTCATTTTTTACCTATTTTTAAGAATAAATTTGTACATGTGAGTGCATAGAAGGCCCAAAATGGCCTAAAAATACCCTTTTTATAGGTTTTCAAAGGATGAAATTATATAAATGAATGGAAGAAGTCTAATGGGACCTGAATCACCATTATATGGAATTAGGATCATTTTATATGGGTTTATATGGATATTTTTTGAGATAAAGGGAAAAAAATCCAAGTTTTCTAATAATTTATGAATGATTGTAGGTTTAATGGAGATTTAAACCATTGTTTCAAGTCTTGGAGGTAGCATAAAATTTCATTTTACTCATCATAATAATGGTATGGATGCCTAAGAGCCTTATATAGGTCCAAAAGTAGATCTCATGGTGATAAATGACCTTGAAAGTAAGTTCCATGACAACTAGTTGAAGATGGTTTGAGCTTGGAGACATCCATCAATGGAGTCCAAAATATTTGTAGGTTCCATGGTGAATTTTTAAGGTCAAAGGAGAAAATATGAGTTTAAAAAAAAATAAAACACTCAAAGTTAACCCTCAAGGTTAAGTGGAAGCTCAAATGTCAGGGTGACTAGCCATTTTTCCAAGTTGCTTTAGCCAAGTGGAGATGGGGCATAAAAGTCAAGTGGAGGATTTTTGAGGAGTTGAGGAGAAAATTGGACAATTTTAGGAAACTTATAGATGTTTGGAGACCTTTTTCAAGTTAGTGGAGCATGATGTCATCTTCCTCAAAGAAATTTTGTCCTTTAGTGCCTTTTTAGGCCAATGGGAGAACTTAATGACTTTTTTGACCTTGGAGGGTTACTTTTCTAAGTGAATATTAGTGATTAAGTGGTTTTAAGGTGTTTAAGACTCATTTACCTCTTCCTCTTATTTATTAGAGCTCTATGGAGGGTTATTGAATGGCATTTATTGATTTTTGAAAGCTTTCTTCTCCTCTCCCTTCACTTTTCTCCTATATATTCCTTTTCTTCTCTATTGTAAAAGATATAATATCATTTGAAAAGGAAAAACCATATAAAATTTTGTAAGAATATACTCTTGAAGTAATAATACAACTTATTTTACCTATCTCTTTACCTACATCTAGTGTTCTAGTTAGCTTGTGCATGATTACCTTGTGGAGAAGTGTTCTTCCTTGGTGATTGTCCTTATTTCATTCCTTTTTGTAGGAATTTTAAGGTGTGTTTATATTTTTAAATTTTTTATATTTCTATCACTAATGATGATATAGTATGGGTTTTGATACTCCTCCATGCTTCATCTCTTGTCTAGTGAGCCTAGTTTAGGAATATTGATGCAAAATGGCCAGTTTAAGTGATTGCGTGAGTGAGGGTTATCTTTGATATTCCTTAGTATTAGTTTCATGAAATTTGGAGTGTATTTATTTTTTTATTAATTTTTTATGATTTAATTTATCCCTTGCATCCCTTTTACCCTTTTTCAATTCAAAACTAGTAGTTTAGGTGATCTACCAAGAGGAAACAAGATTATCTAGAGGTTCAACCCCATCAAAGGATACCCACATCTTGGGGTTGATCCCATTTTATATTCAAGAGTGAGAAAGCTTGAATAACTCTCTCACAAGAGTGAAATTCTATGCTATAATGGTTTTTGGCATGCTCAATGAGACTATAAGTTGATAAGGATCCGTAGAAGAGAAGGATTTTTAGTGTTGTCCTTCAGCGATTAGCCTTTGAGGCATGTTTATAAAAACCAATGGTGAATCCAAGATTTAAAATGGATACACTAGTCTAGGTAAGCCTTTAATCAAGTTTGATCTTTATTTGGTCTCTTTCATGAGTCTTTATGGCTAGATTTGGGGTGGAATTCTATCCTAATCAGGTTGGTGAGCCATATCATCAACCAAATTTAGCTTAATAGCCTTATTATGACCCAAAAAAACAATAAAAACATTCCTACGAGCCCTATAATGAGCCTATCTATCCTTCATATCAACCTACCTACCCCTCTATCCAACCTTGTCAAAACTATGTTTCCCCCACCACATCCTTGTTGGCATTCAGGCCAAATATGTTAAAATTTGAAGGGGTAATGAGATATGGAATAGAGAGTTGTATTTTATACCATTTGATATCAAATAGAGGATGATGAAGTTATTATAGATGTTGAAGAGTCTATGGGTATCAAATGAATAGGATAATCAATATGTTTTAACTAAGGAGTTGTGGGAGATGAGGATCTTAATCCAAGGTTGGGAAGATAGATCAATGAGATATGAGGATCAAGAGAGGCTCAATGAGATCAAAAAAGAGGAGACAATATATTTTAAAACCCCACCAAATCTCCCCCAAGTTTCATCCTCTCACCAAAAAGAAATATTTGCACCCAAGACAAAAGAAGAACCAAGTTATGAAGTAGAAGCCATGTTAGTTTCACCTATACTCTTTCAAGAGCTTGAGAACATGCCATATTGGAGGCTACCTCATGGCATGGATCCTAATTAATTTATGCTATCTCTTATGATCTAAACTTATCTTTTACCCATGAAAGATTAAGATTTGAAGGTGGTGCAACCTCATACCTTTACATCTTGGAAATTAATCAAAGAGTACCTTCAAAATAAAGAGGAGGAACCTCTAGAGATAGTCCAAGAATATATCTAAAAGTATGAAAGAGGGGTTGGACTATTTCAATATATTCCATTCAATTGTTTTGAGCATGAAAATGAAAAAGATTAAACCTTTGAAATGGTTGTAGTAGTCAGTTAGTTATCCAACCATGGCAAGGAGGCCCTTGAGGAAATCATGGAGTAGTTCTTAGAGTCTCTTGACAAGATCGAGGAGCTTGTTATAGTAGAGTTTCAAATGGATACCATGAATAAAATAGTGGATCATTCCATTTGGCATGGGTTTGAAATTTTTTAATTGGTCCTTGAAGAAGACATATCATAAATCTCTAAATATCAACATAAACTAGACCTTAAATGGACTTTTGAATGTCCATTATGTAGTGATGAGAAATAAGGCAAATTATATTATCATACATTAGATCATTAAGATAAAAATTTTAGTGGTTTTAGGTAAGATAAAGAAGAAGGTCAGAATGAGGTTACAGTAGTTGATCAATCTCAAAATGAGGTGTCACTTGGAGGCAGTGTTGATGTCTTTAGGTTTGAAGAATATTAGTCAAATCAAAAGCCTCAAAAGCATGATTATTTAGACCTTACATGAAATGATGAGCCTCCCTTATATACATAGGAATAAGACCAATCTAGTTACTATAGATAGGTCTTGGTGAATTTGAGACTATCTCTCTTACAAGTGACCAAGAGGAAGTTGCCTTTTGGGATGAATTGGAGTTCTTTTGCCTAAGCTTAGATAGTCAACCTTCACGTTCAAAAGAGTTATCAAGTGAAATTTTTTCAAGTACTCCTATAACCCATAATGAATTGAGATTAGAGAGATTTACCAAGATAAAGACCAGTATCAAGCAAGTCTTGAACTAGTTAGAGATTTTATTTACATTGGAGACATTTTTGTTCCAATTAATCCATTGAAGAACATGCCAAAAAGATTGGCAATCAAGTAACCTAGTTCACTAGGTTTGGTGTCTCATAAGCAAGGTATTTTTCATCCTTGTCTATTACAAATGAATGATTCTAAAAGCTTTCCATTTGGCCCAAGAAGAAGGTACTTGTAATTTTTAGTTGTACACATATAATCTTCTAATTTCCTCTAAAGTGACTTGTGGACATTTCCATTTTATTATGTGTTTCCCTTCCATAAGCGTTTTGATCAAATTTTTGTTTTATTTTGAAATTTTATTTCTATTTTGAGAGTTCCAATTAGAATATTTATATCCTTGTGATCAATTGAAAACCAATTTGAGAAAGACTTTTGAGACCCCATAAGCCCAATGGATAGACTAAGGAAATTAGTTTTTTGCATAGATAGGCATGTCATCCCAGGAGGTCACCAAAAATGTTGGCCAAAATTGGACTACATATGAAACTTTTGACTAGATGGATCAAGCCACTCTCCTAGACTATTTAGTGGCCTCTTGCCTTCATGACTAGTCTCTTTCTAGTCCTAACTTGATGATGTATTATAGTATCTTGGAAGGTCTTGGTGTGGTGTTGGGATCTGTACAAAGTCCTAGTGCAATGGATGATCCAATGGTGGAAAGAGAAGGACATTTTATTGGCCCTAACTCATGTTCCTTGCACTCTTTGAAACACTTTAGCAAGTTTTGATGTAAATTTGGAAACTTTAAGGAAAAGGCCTATAAATGGGTCTTGAGTTGCAAGTGAAGGATCTATCTAGTTTCCAAGGTATTTGAGCATTTAGGGCTAGGAATGAGGTTTCTAAAAAGTTTCATAGATTATAACAAGTCAAAAATGATGTCTATTGAATCCAATTTTCCCAAAATACCTTCAAAAGTGCATTAGATGACTTGAGGAGCTTCTAAATAGAAAATTTAAGTGAAAAAGTGAATTTTCAAGAAGTAAAATTGGTTTTGAATTCCTTACACATATTTATGGCATTTTTTCCTTATTTAGACATGGCCAAGACTATTTAAAGTCATTTGGAGTGGAGAAGAGGAGTTTTGGTGCAAGAAGATATAGTTTTAGACCTTTTAGAGCCTTAGTTGAACAAGTTTTTGAGGGTTTTGATCAGTACAAAAGCTTAGATAACTATGGAAGAATTCATGGTGTCCCTAATATCATTTTTTAGGCCTATAAAATCATATATTGGTTGTAAACTAGGAATGAAATAGGTTTTATGTCATTAATGGAGATTCAAGAACTTAATAAGGTTTACATAAGGAATTAAAGGCCAATTTCATCATAAATTTTTTTGCACAAGTGTTGGATTACATATAAAGGCTTTTGGTTCTTCATGTTAAGGGAAAACCATTTTAGTTTAGTCTTGGATAGCTCTAAGAGGGCCTAAGGTTTTCACTAATTAAGGTCAGGAGAAATAGAGTTGGGATATAATATCTTGGTGAGTGATAGGGAAAAAATTGGAATAAAACTTTGTGGTATTGGTTTTAAGGTTCATCTCCCCATCTTTATGAATAATCACTAATAGTATAGGGGTGTCTAGATGGCATATCTATCCAGACAAGGTCCATGTTTTATTATGTTTCTTCACTTAAGGATATCATTAATAGGAATGGTTTTATGGAAGTTATTTAGGGTAAAATAAGACCTATTACACTTGGTTTCATTATGTAATTTATTTTTAAAAGGTACTTATAGCATGAAAATTGTTTTCTACATTGTCCTTGTGAATGGTCTTTAGGGTCAATTTGGGAATAGAATCTAAGTTTTAAATCAGATGTTTTCATATTATAAATTTATAAATTAAATATTTAAACATTCACACACATAATTAATTTAGGAAGTGATTCCTAAACTTTCAAGTTGAATACAACATCTTTTGAGACATTTTGGCAAGCTAATCTTCATTTCAAGGTGACAGAGTTTTGAGTACTATTTTGATGTCTTAGGAAGCTCAATTAATACTCAAGGACACCCAAATTAATTATTTACTATCATAAATATTAGGTGAACACTTCTCATAAAGTCTCAATAGCTCATACAGGTGAAATATAAATCAAGTGAAGATGAGTGTAGTGGGAAAATCACCACTTACAATAGTCTTGGATTTATCCTAGATTGAAAAAGAAGTTTTTAATAACCATGGAGATTCACCTCATAGGTTTCAAAGTGTCTTAACTGAAGCTATATAAATCAATAAATAAAATAAATGAGCACCTAGTGTAATCTAGTCATGAGAATTAAGAAAGAGAGACAAATAACTTGAATTTTTCCTTTATTAGCAGTTTTAAAGATAACTTTATAAAAGTTAAGGTAAATTATGATTCCTTGTTTCTTCTCCTTTATAAAAATATTATGTAAATATTAATTCTCATTAAACCAACATATAGTGATAAAGATTAACAAAGTTATTGACCCATTGTACATCATAAGATCCACTTCTCTAAGCTTGTCTCAGTCCGTACAATGACCAATTTCTTACTCATAGTCAAGTATATGATGAAATAAGTTCTATGTCTAGAAGGTGGAGTGATGAGTTAAAAAAGATAGTATTACAAGGTGGTGGACATGAAAATTGGCTCAAATTCAAGATTTGAATTTGATAAAACTAAAATTAGGACCTATTTTAATGTGGATCACCACCTACAATAGAGTTTGAAGAATCTTCAAGTATGGTAGTGCTAGATCAAATCAAGACTGTGAGATGTTGTCATGTTATTTAGATTCAATGAGGTTTATGCCATGTTTGAGAATTACTTGGAATGATGTCTAGAGTTTTATCAATACATGAATATAAATTTACAAATATCGTATCTATTAAACCCATGAAAGAGCATCTATAACCTTGCTAAGTTGAACTATTTCCAAGTTGTAGAGGATAAGAACATAGTAGTTTATGGGAGAGTCCCATGATCAAATAGAGGTTTGACAAAGATATTGAAACTAATAATAAGTTAGGGTATGGATAAGATTAATATAATCAAGTTTCACTCTAAGGTCAACTTTGAAATGACCACACACAGTCAACCATTGATCACTTATAACCATATAAAGAAGGGATGGACTAAGTGCAAGTTGACTTAACCTACAAACCTTAAGGAAGATTTTGAGTGAATGAATATTGAAATATCCTATTTGGAACTAGGATTAATCCAATATATTATTAAAAAGATAATTTTTTTGATATAGGGTTAGGATCATAAGATAAAATATAACCTACAGTCATGTTTCCAAAGAAACACAATCGTAAGCTAAGAAGTGGGATAAGCGAGGAATTGAGGACCTTCAAGGTGAGTGTAGTTTCAAAAGAGGTTATGGAGAATATAGATACCTTTGTAATGACATAATAGAGAGTTCATAAGATAAATATTTGACCTTATCAAAATATACCTATACAATGTATTCACCATATTGACTCTTTCCTTACAAGCTCAAACATAGTCCAATCACCACATATAACCATCATAGTGATGTGAAGGTGAGATTGGTGATAGGTATGAATTTTGGAATTAAAGGAGGTTTATGAACATCAAATTAAGTTTTGATGAAATATTAAAGTTAAATTAACTAATTTTTATCATCTCGCATCAATAAACCTCATGTTCCTACATAGTACTCATTCTTTATAAACACCTAAATGATCACCTATAGCAGTGTTGGCAAAGGTAGTTATATTGAAAGAAATGAAGATAAATGGTGTTTGGTAGGGTGCATAAGACTGAGTTTGACCAATTAATGACCAAGAATATTAAATTAAGGTAACTAAAAAATAAAAAAATCATTTTTTACTCTCCAATTTCATAGTGACAAGCATGAAAAGGTCAAAACTCAACTGGTATAAGTGAAAAACCATGAAAATTCCAAACACGGGCAACCCACTACCTAGTTTTGAGAAAAATTAGTTTTAAGGCCTATGTAGGCATAATAAAGATATGAAACTTGTTATATGTGGTGATAAAAAGTGGTTATAAGTGTAAATAATATTTTTTATGCCACACTAATAGTGTAAGCATCTGATGTTTTGTCAGAGTCTTATGCTTGTCTATTGATAGTCAACATGGAACTAGGCAAGTTTCTTGGAGGGATATAAGGTACGACAGATGATTTGAACCTCATGTGAGGATTTTTGAGTAATTTTAGGGATATTTTAAGTATTAAAACACATTTTTATATGTATAAAATTCATAATTTCAAATAAATTAAGAGAAGTTTAAATTTGTAAAATTTAGAAGTTTAGCATGTAAGTGTAGACAGTCAGAAAAGACATTTTTAAGAGGTTTAAAGGGTTAGATGATGCAATGAAATTATTTTAATAGTTTTGGTATATATTAAAATTAATAATTAATAATTAATAAATATTTATGTCTTGATACTTTATAAATCTCAAGATATGCCTATTTCTTTCTTCCTAGATTTCTTGGTTCCCATTTTTTGAGTGTGTAATAGGCCTAAATTGGTGATTACATATGTTTTTATTGAATGAAAATGGAAAAAAATATTGGAATAGTTTTTGGGGTAATTAAGGGTACTAATTTAAAAATAATTAGGTATCTTTACCTCATAAAATGTGATAAAAAGGAAAAACTTAGACCTACACACGATCAAAAATTTGACAAGGCAAGTTGAGACAACCCCAAAAGATGCATTTTTTAATTTATACTCAATGAAATGAATTTAAATTTGAAATGGAGGTATATTTTGGTGTATTTAAAGTGTTAAAAGTGTTTTAATTCCCATAATTTAATTTAATATAGATAAATGTTCAAATTATAGGTTTGTTAAATATGCATGCCAAGAATTCTCACTTGACTACTCACACCTTAAAATGGGAAACTAAGTAGGTAACTAATTGAAGTTGTTTTAAAAGTATAAAATAACCCAATTTATTTTAATTGTGGAGAATAAAATTTTAATAAGTAAAAAACTCACCTCATAACCTTCATCAACCTACTTTTCGTATAGTGGCCCAAATGGACACCTATAACCAACATGGTGATGTGAAATGTTTAGTGAGATAAGTGAGATCAAATTGAAATTATGGTTGATATATACCCCATGGATAAAAAACATGATAATGGATTATAATGGTTGATATAATAATCAAATCTAAGAGTTAGGTGTGATGTCAAGGTGGCCTATATAGACAAAAGGTGGCCTGTATTAAGTCAATGAGGTCTACAAGTGTAAAATAGTGAAGAATGAAATTTAGTTGAGGTGTTGAGATCTTGATGAAGATTAAAAATATTTTAAAAAGTATTTCATATTCTATTTATATAGAGGATAAAGTCTCAAACTCCTAAGAGTAGTCAAGTCACTTCTTACAGGCTTATAGAGGCTACAACTCAAGATACCCAACTAAGCTTAAAAAGAGAGATAAATATGAAGTAAAGAATATTGGTTTATATATTTGAAAAAACATGTATATCATTGAACCATATTTAAACCAATAATATGGTGTGAATAAGGGTTAAAAAAATATTCAAACACAGTCATACCTATACATAGTCAAATTCATGAAGCTAGTCTTGGAGAAATTTGTAATTTTAGAACATCTACAGGTGGATTTAATCTCTTAAATTTGGTAAATATGATATAAATTAATATTTTATTCTTTATATTATATCATATAGGTCACACTAACACTTGAAACACTCACTATTTTGTCACATACCTCATGCAATCTATTGACAATCATATTGAGGCCATGAGGCCTATTTGTGATTCTATAAGAAGACACAAATTTTTGAACTTCATGAAAAGGTTTTAAATAAATTAGATATGATTAAAGGTATGATATGTTGCCATCATGATGAATAAATTTCAATATCAACAAGATGGATCAACAAACCCAACCATCATGGTTTTACAAGCTATGATTACAAGAAACCCTAGGGTGAAGACATAAAGAGTTTTGAATAGATAGAATAGTTTTAGAAGGTTGTATCAGGAAATAAATATGTAATATGATTATTTTTAACAATAAACTCATCTACAGGTCACTCAAAGCTTTAATACCTAGATTAGGCCTAAAAGCCAGTTTTATACTAAAAAGACCTATATCACATTAAAGCACCTTTAGACCTTCAAATATAAGGTAAATTCATGAGGATGTTTAAAGGTATGGATAAGGTATTTTTAATATCATTTAAATAATTTAAAGACAATGAAAATCCAATTTTTGTCTCAGAGATCAAATTTGAACTACTATAGTCCACACACTCATTTTGACCCTCTTTTTGAATGCTCATATCTTTCACCACATAAGGACTTGGAAAAAATGATATTATAATAATTGCATGAAAAATATTTAATTTAAATCCATGAATTACTAATTTTTATTTAGGATCTTATGTTCATGAACTATTGCTAAGACTATCATTAGGTCTAGAATATAAGAAGAACCCCACAAACACACTTTTCTATGTGTGTATCTTTGCACACCTTCTGCATGGGAACCCAAGTTTCTCAATAAGGTTTAATGAGTATATGTAATAAATATAAAGTTCAATTCTTATGGTTTTTAGTTCTATATTTTATGAACAATCGTTAGGAAGGTAAGCCTATCTGAGCTGCCAAAAGAGCTTATTTTGACCAATTTTGAGTTTTTGAGCTTAAAAGATCATGAAATGACTTGGAATAACTTTTAAAAATCTTTTATCATACATGGAAATATATAAATCTCAGTTTTTACATTTTTTTAATAATAAATTGGCACGTGTGAGTGATTAAGAGGCCAAAAATGGCCTAAAATGCCCTTTTTGTAGGTCTTCAAATGATGAAATTATATAAATATAGGAAAGAATCTTAATGGGACATAATTCAGCATTATATGGCATTAGGATATCTCAATAGGGGTTTTTAGGGTGATTTTTTGAGATAAAGGGCCAAAAACCCAAGTTTTCTAATAATTTGTGAATGGTTGCATGTTTAATGGAGATTTCCACCATTATTTTAGGTCTTAAAGGTAACATAAAACTTCATTTTATTTTTCATAATAATGGTATTGATTGTTGAGATCCTTATACAGGTCCAAAAGTGGTTCTCATGGTGACAAATTGCCTTGAAAGTAGGTTCTAAGACAACTAGTTGAATATGGTTTGAGCTTGAAGACATCCATCAATGGAGTCCAAAATATTTGTAGGTTCCATGGTGATTTTTGAAGATTGGAGGAGAAAATATGAGTTGAAAACAAAATAAAATACTCAAAGTTAACCCTCAAGGTTAAGTGAAAGCATCAAATGTCATTATGACTAGCCATTTTTCGAAGTTGCTTCTACAATCCAAGTAGAGATGAGACGTGGAAGACAAGTGGAGGAGTTATGGGGAGTTGAGGAGAAAGTTGGAGAAAATAAGGAAACTTATAGATGTTTAGAGACCTCTCTAAAATTAGTGGATCATGATGTCATCTTCCTAAAATAAACTTTGCCCTCTAGTGCCTTTTTAGGCCAATGGGAGAGCTTGAAGACATTTTTGACTTTGGAGGGTTAATTTTGTAAGTGAAGATCAGTGCCTAAGTGGTTTGAAGGTGGATGAGACTCATATACCTCTTTATCTTCTTTTCTAGAGCTCTATGGAGGGTTATTAAATGTGTATACGCCTTAAATTGGTCAATTAACCACACATATCATGTCTTTTCATAGTACTTTCATAAGAGACTCCAACTAAAGAATATGAGCCATATTCACATCTAGCCATGTATTTTTTTTTGATTTTCCTGGTCTTGTTTCATGCTCTAAACACCTTTTTTGAATTTTCCCAATCATTCATAACTTTCTAGACTTAACCCTTACTAACCTATGTTACTCTTTTCATGTTTATTCTATCTCCCTAGGTCCTAGACCCTCCAGGCAATGGCACCCAAATAGGAGTACAACATTGAAACCCAAGGTGTCTAGTTTTTGATGTTATTGTCTAAGTGTAAATTTGATTATAATGGCTAGTTTCTCTTATAAGATGAGTCTTACCCCTTTTATTTACTTCATTTCTAAGTTTTCCAATGTCATCCAAATGTGAATAAAATTCCCAAATTGAATTAATTCATCTCCTATATAAAGGACTACACAAGGCATTTTTTATCTATCACTTACTACTTTGGCACATTAGACATAATAAAAATTAGTCAATGGTATAACTTAGCATTCTACATCACACATAGACTTACATGCTTGATCAAGGAGTAGCCTAGGTTAAATCAATTATTGCATCTATTGTGCATGTTGATTATGCACATTTCCTAAGGGATAACTACATCAAATCTAAGACCTTATCTTGAGGGTTAATGTAGGTAGCAATCAGAACAATAGGGGTTCTTGATTGTGCGATCATTCTTCCCCTAACCCAAATTTTTTCCCCTTTTTTCTTTTGATGTTTTGATGTTTGTGTGTGTTTATATGGATATAGGTATTTAATACTAAAATGGACCTACAATGAGATTTGTTAACTTCTAAACCTTGAAATTTGGTACATAAGCTCATATTGACTAGGAGAACAAAACCTAGAAAGCTTAGATCCTTATGATAATAGTTCTAGGCAGGAATATAACACCAAACACTAGGGTGTCCTATTTTTGGAACTCCTATCCAATCAAAAAATAGATGCTAGATTTAGATTCTTGATAGTTTCTCAGTCCTACTCTTCCATTTCCAACCTTAAAATCCTCTATTTCAGTATGAATCTAGATAAGTTGATTTATATATCTTGTATAATTATTAGTTAAAATCTATATTTTACCTATCAAATTAGATTTTTCCTATCATTCTAGATCCTTATTATTTAGTATCTAAACACTAGATTCCAAAAAATAATAAAACATTTTGGTGAACTCGACTTACTTCAAAGTTTTTAAAAAACACTAGGTACCCTTAGGGTTGTTCCTTCATATTTTATGCAAAAATTACTTTACAAATTTGTTATTTTTTAATTATTTTTTATGTAATTATTCTATTCAAACATATTTTTGTATTTTAAATTATATCCATAATTCTTAAAAGTTCTAAAACCCTAGCTCAAAACCCTAGATTCCTAAACTAGGTCCTCCACCTTCAAACCATTCATCCTTATAATTTTTAAAATTTAATTTCAAAATTTTTGAAAATTTTTTAGATAGTCATAGGTATTTTCAAAATTTCCATGTTAGTAGTTATTATTGCATTCATTTATTAATATTACTTCTTCATATTTTTTTTTGGTGAAATAAATAAAATGGCCACTAAGGCACTTTTTCCCTCTCATCCCATAGACAAATTTCTTAATTTTTCACATAATTATGATAATGAGTGGACAAATTTGTAAAATTATGCATTAGATAAAAATGGGGAAAATGATTTTATTTACAATGAAGATAATTACTATTATTGTAATGAGGAATATTATCATGCATATGAAAGTGATAGTGAAGAAAAAGTAGATGCATCTTCTCCTCTCAAACCTATTTGTTTCATCCCTTCTTCTAAAGAAAATACTTTTGATAAATGGGAAAAATAATTCTCACTTCATTCTCCTATGCATAATACACAAAAGGAACAAATTAGTCATGCACTTCCAAATGAACCTCTAATAGGTGATAATTTACTTCCATGTGAACCTAATATCTCTCTCTTTTGCTACTACTATGTTCAAAATACAATAGTATAAATGCAATAGAATAAAATTACCAAAGCATAGTTCAATTGATACATCTCATGAATGTTCAAATGATAAATCTCATACTCTTACTTCTCATACTGCAAATGAAGAAAATACATACAATCCATCCATGGATAGCATAGATACACATGATATTTTAAATTCCAATGATAACTTATTGCATATTAGAAAGGAATTAAATTCTTCTTACTCCTCTCCCTGGCAATGATGGAAGTGATAATGAGTATGATAGTGAACATCTAAATGAATATCAAAATGAAAGTGAATACAAAAATTATACTTCAAATTCTACTATTTCAAATGAACAAAATTTGTATTGTTATAATTCATGGAATAATGATGACTATTGTGCATATAATGAAGAAGAAAATGCATCTCATGCTTCTACCTCATCTCTCACTCTTTATTTTAAATCTAATGCATGTTAAAAGGTTGATCCTACATTTATTCATTATTCTATTTCAAATAATACACATGTTAAAGCTAATACTACATCCTCTACTAAATTAGCATGCAATTCACTATACACAAAGATACCAATGAATCTCCCAAGCCACCCCTCATGATAATAGAACCCAGTTCTCACTCTTCACCTAAAGAGAATGGTATCCCACATCCCTCTAGTAAGGTCCAAGTTACCATTACTCCCAAGGTTTAAGTGAGCACACCCCCTCTTTATAATATAATTATAAAATATAACATTATTATGGTTAAAATTAACATTCAAATTCAATGATTAAATGAAACACTTCAAGATACTAATGTACCATCCTAGGAAATAATCTCTTTGATGCATGTAGTTGGTGAATTACAACACCAAGTACATCTCGCTACCATGGAAAACAAAGCTTACAAGTCTTGGATGAATACCAATGATCTACATGGTAACCCTATTTTGAAGACATTTATAAAATCTTAATTGCCTAAGCATTTCTAGATACCATCATTACCTCACTTTGATGGAACTGGAGATCCATTTGTACACCTTTAGGCCTTTTGAAAGGCTTTATCATCTCATACGAGCCCATTGATTCTACTCAAGTTATTCCAGCATACATTAGTGGGGGAAGCACATAATTAGTTCTTTCATCTACTCCACATTGGTTTATTGCACACATATGATGACTTAGAGGAGACATTTATTAGATATTAAATCATAAACATGGGCCCTCATGTTACATATGATAAACTTACCACTCTACATTAAAATTATTTAGATCTAGTTAGTGAGTATATCTTTAGATTTAAAGCTCACATGTTAGTATTGATATATTAACTAGTAGATATAGAGATTTAACATATCTTTATTAAGGGGCTTTGCCAGCCTCTACTCGAGCATCTACTATATCAAATAGAGTCTTCTTTTAGACACTTGTGTTATACAATTTTATCTTTAGAAAAGAAATTGAGATTGATTGAGGTAGATTCAGTTGATCAAATCACTCTAGATTTCATAATAGCATCATCAGATATAACTTCTAGCACTCAACATCCACCATGTCCTAGACAAGATAGGAGACCACAACCAGAAAAGCAACTAGTTAAGAACAAAGATCCAATTTCCAAAGCACAACCTACAATATACACTATAGAGAACAATAACAAAGCACCACTACAATTTGATTCAGAGTGAGATAGTCCATTTACCATATTATGAACACTTCTAGATAGGAGATTATTCACATTAACTTATACTCATCGATGAGACCCATGTCTCTTACATAAACATCCACATTGGCCTTTTTGTAACTATCATCATGTATGTAGACACAAAGATAATGACTATTTTGGACTCAAATATTCCATTACTAGATGTGTTGATAATGGTATCATAACGATCACATAGGGGGAATAGAGATCTCCATTATAGAACCCTAGACCTCATTCCTCCATGATTGTGTCATCCTAAGACATTCATTTATAAGAATCATTAGTCACTCATCGTGAGCATAATGTAGGTTTTAGGATATAATCTCATAGGAGATCTCCTATTCCACTACCTAAAAAGGTTTAGAAACCAATATAGAAATAATAACCTACATATAGCACCATATTCTAAGGAATACATAGTGAAATTATATATACATATCCAATAGAGTCATAGGCACCAACATAGAGTCCTACTCATGAGAGATATTAATTACAACCAAGTTTTTAGGGTCCTATCTCACATAGTAAGCCATTATGGTTAAGATTAGATGAACCCCCATCACATGTTACAATTCCATCTCAATCTATTTCTTAGTCATACGCATCAAAGCAGAGGCCACAGGGTGTTATTTCATGTAGAAATCCACTATGATTGTGAATCGGTGAGCCTCCTCCACAACACATAGATTTAGTTGCACATCCAATAAGGTTGCATTTTTTAGAGTTTCTACATATAGATATAGTTAGTCAACAACAAGAAGTATCAAATACAACATATGTTCCTACACATCATGAGTAGTATGGGCATTTCTTTAGTTGGCCATCAGGGTTCAGATAGTTATATAATACACATATACCTACACTTAACAAGGCAATGATGGAGCCAAAGGTCTAGCTAACCTTTATATTCTTTAGCCACTATCAAGGAACTAATATGCACATAGTGCTATCTTACATCCCCCTAATAACAACTAACATTCATAATTACTTCTAACTATCCATAGCCTAAAACCTACCTATTAATGTCCATATCCTACCAAATCAACTAATCCAAACCCTTTTCCAATCTAAAATTAACTTAACTTATCTAAACAAGTTACCAATCTCAAAATCTAGACCTTACTTATATCTAACTTGCAAACCAATTCACTTTACCAAATCAATTTTACCAATTACAAAAACCAACAAAATTATCATTTACATGTGATAACAAATCAAACATTAACACAAAATCAACTATTTCAAATCAAAACATTGCAATACTAGTATATTCTAAAATCCATAACATGAATATGAGTAAATCCAAACTCAAACTAATATCTTTATATGTATAACCAAGTTTTTAAATATATATACACTATATCAAATACAATAAATCATGAATGGGCATCATGCCCTCACTCTCAAGCTCACTCTCTCCTCTAGTACCAGTCCCATAATCTAGTCTTGTGCTTGATGTCCCCACACTTCGAGCTTACGAATGCCTCTTATGATAACTATCTCACTCTAGTAATTGACCAAGCTCCTCATGCAGGTTTGCATATGACTATTAAAGATCCATATAATCATCCATAATCTTTATGTTCACCACACCACAATTAGGTGGAGGCATCCTATGCCTATCCAACTCTGCTCTCAGCTCATCTTTCTCTCCTACTACCCTAACATATGTAGCTATAGCTATAATAACCCTATCAAACAAATAAGCATAGACACTAGTTGTAACCATTGCTCACTCTATCAAACCCTCCTACACCACATCATTAGGAACATGCTATGTGAGCTCTCATAGTGTTGAATCAATGATGGTCTCCCAAAACTCATCATCTCCCCTCCCTACCCTAGTAGGTGCCTCATCCTATCTACCTCCCACTCTACCTACATGCATAAATAGTATAACACTACATTGGATATATACTTTCAAATCAAACTAAATCACAAGCATAGGTACAATTCAAATGCAATCACATCTTACCTCCTATCATCTAGATCAACTCAAGATCCTCATACACAGGAACATCCACTCCATCAATAGGATATAATGGATCCCATTGATGCCCAATCCATCATGTAGTATATGCCTTAGTACATCCTACATCATCCATGTCAAGAATATCTATAGTCATATCTTATGCATCTAAAGGTAATGGTGTCAATTCAACCTCAATGGGTCTCACATGAGCTCCTAATCTCATTCATGCCTATATACTCCTCAACCATACCCATTCTATAAGATGAACATCCTATCAAAATCCAAACTACCCAGTGACATGCTCTTATTGAAAGTGATCATACACTCCAACCCAAAGGTCATGTATCCAATAACTAACCCTCATATATCTCAACTGCACTCCATCCTCCTCCCACCTAGGGTATCCTCTATAAGGCCTCTATATGATATCATGGGCCTCCATTCTATCCAAAACTCATCTATAGTGATCTATCCCAAGAGACTTGATAGCTAATGAACTCATCTACCATTCCCCATATGGTTATGGAGGTGCTCAAATCTCCCTTAATAATTTAATTGATCACACAACTACTATGTTCTCATAATCCCAACAATGCAATAGAGTATCCACACCCACACCGCTATTGAATGCCTCCTATGTAAATGTATATAAATGGGCAAGCATAGTCCTACCCTATGAGAACACAATACCATACATCTCAACACTACAAACCACCCAATACATCATATAGGAAATATAAACTTTGTTATCATCCACTATAAAAAATGAAGCTAACAACATGGCTAACCACTTATATAATCAAATAACACTCAACTACATAATAACCAGTAGTAATACATCACTATCACTACCTCTCCAAAGGGCACCTAAAGGTACACCAACAAAATACAAGAAAGCATGATCAATGGCATCAACACCCACATCATCCTGCAGTGTCACTTGTCACCGACTAACCAACAAATGAAAAATATGATACAAATCCTCTAGGGTCACAATTATCTCCCTTATAAGAAGCTGAAATATACAAGTGTCTACATTATACCTCTCACATAAGGTGGTGATCAAATACCTATCCCACTGCATAGTACTTAGGTCACATACATGACCCAATCATGCTCTATCTATCACAACTCTCTCAGCAGCTAATAAGTGTAACATCCTCAATGTCTCTATCACTTGGCCTTTATATAACTCTCTCATCCACACCTCACCCTAAAAACATCCAAAAATAGCATATATATCATTCAATCATGCTAGGAAAAATAGCTAAGCCATACAATAACATGAAATAAACTAAAAAACTATCCTTAGTGGACAATAGCACTACAAAAGGACATTACACTAGACAATAGTGCCATAACTTGGACAATAGAATTGTATGCTGGATAAGAGCACTACCTCTAGGAAATGAGCACTAGAACTAGATAAACACTTCCTAGACCACTTAAAATAGCTTAAAAATGCTAAATATAATATTTTAAATAAGTAAAAGCTAGGTACTTTCATTACTCACTAGGGTAATATCTCTATCAACTTGAATCTGGGCTCTTAGCTACTCAAAATGGGTCACAAAAGGTGCTCATCTCTTAGGCATTTTCTCACTCTAGAGCTCCAATATCTCAAACTAGTCAATGCACAAATGAACCCAAAGTCAATCAAAATTCCTAGATCAACCAACTTTTTTTATTCAAAAGTAAAACACCATTTTACCCATAACTTGAACCATGTATCTCTAATTTAATAACCATTTTGTTTAATAGAACTATGAAAATGATACCTTAGACATCACACATGCCTTGATTTATCACTATGTCATCTATAGTATACAAACATCCTTATACCTCAGCTTACAAATTGGTAACTACCAATCAAAAACTCATTCAAACAATCCAACCAAATCAATCAACTTTTCAATCCATTTAGTCTACTACTACCTCATTTGCCTACCATGACACAAATGTTTCTAATCTATATTATAACCACACACAAGATTTGGTCCTAAATAATCAATAACACATTTTAATCCTAGTAATACAACTTTTTAATCAATCCAAACTATACCAACCTTATTCCTATTCATATGCCACTAGTCATCACTTTTGGCTCAACCTCCTATATCATAGATTTCATCCCTCTCCCCAAAAGGGGGTATCATTCCTACTATCTCTACAAATTACTTCTTATCCCTATCCACTCTTATAGGGTAAATACACCTTGGTTCTTACACATCTAGTAGTCAAATTATCATATTCAACTCAAATCAATTGAATCATATAATGATTCAAGCTATATAGATCACTCAGCATGGTTTTTACACATCTAGAATCTAAATTATTAGCATTAATCAGTACAAATTGGTCAATATTATGTGGTGGTTCAAATTATATGGGCCACTTAACATCATTCAACTTAGATTGGTTAAGATTATATAGTGATTCAATTTATGTGGGTCACTCAAGATCACTTAGACATCCAGAGGGATACACCATCAGTTTATAGACTCAAACTTAGATACCAAATTTGGGGGCATGTACATTACTACACATCTCATACATATAATGGCATATAACATGACATAATTGCATGACCAGATAGTAAATTATAGACATAATATAAAGCACATTATTTTGATCTTTAGTTTTGCACATGGGACATGGAATAATAAATCATGACACATGTGGTTATATAGATTTCTAAATTATCTAGATGAATCACTCACATACTAGATTTGGGGGCATGACATAGATGATCATGTTATTCAACATCTAGGATTATATAGATTGGAATGGCAAGGTAGGCCATTTTTTTTAAACATTTACCAGGGTTTTTAGATTACACCCAGGCATACCCAAGTTATCACCAGATTGGACCGTATGATCATCTGCAGTGGTTGGTCTATAGCATTACTCAGACCTAGGAGTTTATGTAGGATATAGTGTAGAAATTAGTTTTGTATCTCCAAACACTTCTCATTTCTAGTTCATATTATTCAAAATGGGAGCATGATAAATCTTGTTCTTCATAGCATACTGATTCTATACACAAATTCTAAATTACATGAGTTTATGTGGGATAGAGGGAAGAAATTGGTTTTGGGCCTCTAATCATTTCTCATTTAGATTTAGTACAAGGGCATCTATTATAAGGATTCCTTCTTTCTCTAGGCACTATTCAAATTTAGTACAGGGGGAATTCATTTTAAAGACTCCTTTCTCCAGGCACTATTAAAATTTAGTATAAGAGGTATCTATTTTAAATATTTATTTTTTCTCTAAGTACTATTTAGTTCCCTATCCACTTCCCTAACCAAGAAGTTGGATCCTTTTTTAGTACACTTATCTCCATACATGTAAGTTCATGTACACATTTTATTTCTTTCTTTTACTCTAGTACTTCATTTTATTGCATCACTAGATTAAAAGGGGGGAAAATGTATACACCCCAAATTGGTCAAGCAACCACACATATCATGTTTTTTCATAGGAGACTCCAACTAGAGAATATGAGTCTTATTCACATCTAGCCATGTCTTTTTGTCTAATTTTTCTTGGTCTTGTTTCATACCCTAGACAACTTTTTTAACTTTTCCCAGTCATTCATAACCTTTCAGACTTAACCCTTACTAACCCAAGTTACTTTTTCTATATTTATTCCACTCCTAGGTCTTGAACCCTGTAGACAATAGCACCCAAATAGGACTACATCACTAAAACATAGGGTATCCATTTTTGGTGTTTTTATCCAAGTACAAATTTGATTCCAATGGTTAGTTTCTCCCACAAGATGAGTTTTAACCCTTTTATTTGCTTTGTTCCTAAGTTTTCCAATGTTATCTAAATTTAAATAAAACTCCAAAATTCAAAACAATGATTCTCCTATATAAAGGACTATACAAGGCATTTTATATCTGGCACTTACTACTTTGGCACATTATACATAATAAAAATTAGTCAATGGTATAGCTCAACATTCTGCATCACACATAAATTCACATGCTTGATCAAGGAGGAGACTAGGTGAAATTCATTATTACATCTATCATGCACATTGATTATGCATGTTCTCTAAGGGAGAACTACATCAGATCTAAGACCCTAGCTTGATGGTTAATGTAGGTAGAAATTAGAACAATACATGTTCTTGATTATGTGATCATTCTTCCCCTAACTTAGTTTTTTCCCCTTTTAATTTTGATGTATTAATTTTTTATATGTTTGTAGATGCATATAGGTATTGAAGACTAAAATGGACCTACAATGAGCTTTATTAACTTTTAGCCCTTGAAATTTGGTATGTAAGCTCATATTGACTAGGTAAATAAAACCTAGAAAGACTAGATCTTTAGGACAATAACATAGAGAAGGAATATACCACCAGACACCAGAGTGTCCTATTTTTAGAGCTCTTATCTAATAAAAATAAGATGTCGGACTCAGATACTTGATAGTGTCTCAGTCCTGCTCTTCCATTTCTAGCCTCAGAATCCTCCATTTTAGTATGAATCTAGATAAGTTAATTTCTATTTCTCTCATATAATTATCAGTTAAAATCTATATTTTCCCTATCAAATTATATTTTTCCTATCATTCTAGACCCTTATTATTTAGGATCTAAACACTAGATTCTAAAAAATAATAAAATAAAATGACATTTAATGATTTTCGAAAGATTTCTTTTCTTCTCCCTTCCCTTTTCTCCTATATATTCCTTTACTTCTCTATTTTAAAATATAAACTATCATTTAACAAGGAATAACCTTGTCAAAATTTTTAATAAAATCCTCTTGAAGTAATAAGATAACTTATATTACCTATCTCTTTGTCTACATCTAGTGTTTTAGTTATCTTTTAAATAATTAGCTTGTGGAGAAGTGTTCTTCCTTGGTGATTATCCTTATGCATTACCTTTTTATAGGTATTTTAAGGTGTGTTTTTAGGTCTGAATTTATAATATTTTGATCACTAATGATAGTATAGTGTGAGTTTTGATACTCATCCATGCTTTATCTCTTGTCTAGTGAGCCTAATTTATTAATATTGATGCAAAATGACCAGTTTGAGAGATTGTGTGAGTGAGGGTTATCATTGAGCTTCCTTAGTATTAGTTTCATGTAATTTGGAGTGTATTTTAGTTTGGTGCATCAATTTTTTATGACTTTACTTATCCCTTTCATCCCTTTACCTTTTTCTAAGTCAAAACTAGTAGATTAGGTGATCTACCAAAAGGAACCAAACTTCTCTAGAGGTTCAACCCCATCATAGGATACCCACAATGTATATTTGATCCCATTTTATAAATAAGAGTGATATAACCTAAAGAACCCTCTAAAAATGGTGAAATTTTATGCTACAATAACACCATTGGCCAAGAGAGAGATTGAGGCTTGACAGGTTTATCTTCAAGGTAAGTACTCCAAACTCTTTCCCCTCTTTATTAGTAGATAAATTTGCATGTGTTAGCTTATGAATATGATTCTCTCTCCATGCATTAGGATTACCTCTATATTTACTTGAGCAACATTAGTATTTTCATGTTTACTTTTATATTTATTATCCCCATTTTTCGCCACATGCTTTGGTGAGTAATAGATTAGATTTAATTTACTTTGATAAGAAAACATAAGACCTAACTAGGGTTATTATGTGTGGTATATATTTAATAGAGGCTTTATAACCCTCTCTAGTGATATTGTGTGGTAAAATAACCCTTAGTTAGGTCTAGAGGATCCATATCGGTTAGAACCCCAATTATCTAAATATACCAACAAGTGGAAGGACTAGTTTGATTTATCTTCTCTGAGATAGGATTGATTTATCTTCTCTGAGCTAGGATTGATTTATAGATCAGATTCACTTTCCCTTGTATACACTAAGGTATGAGGAAAACTTGACTATGATGAAATAATAATAGGACCACCATATACATCCATAAATCATGAACATTAGCCTCACAACCTTTCAATTCAAAGGTATTGCATATAAATAACAATGTATAGGATTCACACTTTTAATTTGAAACTATATATGTCTTAGAAAAACATAGCTCATAGGAAAATAAACTAATTAATAATTAAAAAATAATAAAATGAAAAAATTTCTTGTTCTTCTATTATATCTTTTTAAATATAAATGAACCATCCCTTCAAACAATGAAGAACTGGTCTTATATACTTTCAAACAAATGAGTCCTAAGCTCTACCCACAAGAGAGAAGTTAAGATAAATCAATGATCTGGGTCCATATGAGACTACTCAGGGCCCATTCTAATCATGATAAATTTTCCAAGGGTCATGCTAATTGAATCTTACTTGAAACTTGTAAAATATAATGACATTAGGATCTTCCTAGGGTTTATAGCTAGCCATGTCCCATACATTTTGAGACCACACCTCCTCTAAGTATATTCTATCTTTTGTGGATCTTTGTCTTATCCCAAAGTGCATGGTATTATTCATTTAACACCACTATATGATTTAATTATAATTTTAGGCTCCATGATCTACCTGCTACCAAAATAATATTCTAGACATGATCACATCTACCCAATTTGACCTAGAGTCTAATTTATGGATATTTATGGTCTTAATAGGCAAGACAAACATCAAATTTGAGACCAAACTCTTTTCATCAAGATCCATGTATCCATATTAATAAATCTATGCCATGTGGGTGCTTCATACTTCTCCATGATTCTAGTGTCTCTTTGTGGGTTAGGACTTTGATATGTGGTAACCTCTCAGCATTCTATAGCTTGAAGAAGGGGTCCCAAGTCACTTGAATTTTCTTAGGCTCCAGTGTATCAATATATTATCATGTGGAATGATCTCTCTCACCAAGATATCACTCATCTTGGCTTAATATTCAAAGTGGTCTAACTACTCCAATGCCCTAAGATTTTGGCATGTGGATGCATCTCAATTACTCACTCAATCTCCTATCCATCTAACTATTCTGATTAACCCAAGAGTGTGTGAAAGTGGGATGCTACCACTTGGATCCTTCTCTTTCACTTAGAGATTTGACTGCCTACACAACATGTACTGACCATCCTAGGGGCTTGGAAAAATAGGATCATGCCATATGGAGGCATTCTAGGCATTTGGAGGATCTATTTATTATAGGTACTTTGGAGAAGTAGAGGACTCATGTTTTGACACCTATCAACATCTAACTTATTCAAGAGATCATTTGCATATCAAATTACATGGACTAGCCTAGGAAAATGATCAAGCATGATTATGATACATGGTCACAACCCATGCACATAGAGACTTACAAATACTCAAAAATTGGTTAAGTTAAAAAGGTTATGTGAAAGAAAATATTTGATAGATGGAAACATATCAATCACCCAAGGCATTAAAAATAAATTATCTAACCATTATAATTTTACATTTTAAAATTTAAATAAAAATGACTAAGTCCAAAATTTCAAAATGGAGCCTAATCAGTCTATTTTTAAAAAAATGACTACATTTAAAAGGTAAACTAATGAAAAAAGATTAGCCATTTTAATTTATATGAGGCATACATGGACTTATCTTAAGATGATAAAATTACCACATCTACCTAATTTAAAATCCCATTAGATCTTTACATTGATAAATTAACTAGGATGATAGATACAACAATATAAACACACAATTAATCAACTCAAAATAGGGCAAGAGTAGAACAAAACATTTTACATGACAACCAATATGATCAAAATAATAACTAAGGTGTAAATATGCATCAACATAAAACCTTAGATAATTAACTAGAAAGGCAACCACAATTGACCCAAAAGCCAAGAAACAATAAAAATTATCAAGATGAAACTTATAAGCGACTAGTAATCTGCATAAGTCTAAAGTGATTTCACTAAAAAGGATAATTTAAAGCATCCAAAACATGCTTAAGTGTTTAAGAATTTCTATATTTAAAAAAAATTGACACTTTATCTCAAAGGGGATGAATTCTTATTTTGATGGTCTTGATGATATAGATGACCATCAATTTTAAGCTCATATAATGTTGAATAAAATTCCAACATGTAGTCTAGTTTGTAAGCTCATACCATGCAATAAAATCCCACTCATATGCTACCTAATTGAGCATCCACTTGTACTATTTGCCTCTACTTTCTTGGTGAGGTGAGATCTTGACACTTTTCAAAATATCACTTATCTGAGGCATTGCCAAAGGCTCAAAGACATATGAAGCATCTTGAGGAGTGAGGGAACAAGATTGTACCACATGTCAACATCCCTAGCATTGAAGATCTTGAAATTAGATTAGAGGTAAATGAACTACCTCAAGATTCTAGTGAAGCAAGATTACACACATGGAATGATGTTGGGAATATAAAAGGTTTAAGTCCCATCTTGAAAGCTAAAAGGGCCCTAGCAAGTAGAGAAGTAGGATGGTGCCACACATCCTCATCTTAGTCATCTATAAGATCTCCATAAAATAACTAATTTTAAGAAATCCTTGGGGAAGTGATCGAGTGACAAGTGGAAACTACTCACTTGCCCAAGGCTTGTAGGGGAAGAAGTGACTATTGGCTTATGTGAAAATTAAAATAGTTGTAAACTTTTAAATATGAATTTTACCCCAAAATAAGTAAGTTAATATCTATAAAGAGAAGAATTTTTTATTATTTAAAATTAAGGGACTAAGTCTAAGAGTGAGACAATATAAACCATATGTCACTTTTAATCAAATAGAAGTAGAAATGCAATAAGTAGAGATAAAACCCCCAAATAAAATTGTCCCACTCACACCTGAAAAAGGCAATTTAGCATAATACAAATGAAATTATGAAGTGATATAAACTCTTAGTCTATTTAAATTGAAATAAAATGGAATTGGACCCAATTAACTTGAGAAAAAGATGAAAAAACCTTGAATTAATCATATAATTTTTATAAATTGAAGGTAAAATGGTCTCAAAAGTAAAATTTTAGTGCATTTCAAAACATAATCCAAGAAATACCAAGACTTATTAGATTTAACAGATTCAAATATTTATATTAAGGAATCCATAATTACAAACTCTTTTAAACCAAATGCATATAATGGACCCTTTAAGATTATACTTCAAAAATTCTAGCAATATAACATTATGATTGTAAATTCTTAAAAACCCCTTTTCAAATCATAACAATAGATAAAATAGGCCTAAGACATAAACTAGATTAAGGAAAATACTAGACTCTAGACCGAAAAGAGGTCCCATGATTTCAAGAAGAAATTAGGGCATATTGTGTAAGCAACAACATAAGTCATTATTGATTGGTTGGTAGAGTCTCCTTTAGAAGATAATGATATTTTTGACATTTAATTATTTTATGAAGGAATATGCTAGAGTCTACATTGAAAAGAGGTTCCATGATTTCAAGAAGAAATTAAGGCATGTTGTGTAAGCAACAACATAAGTCATTATTGATTGGTTGGCAAAGTCTCCTTTAGAAGATAATGATATTTTTGACATTTAATTAATTTATGAAGGAATATGCTATATAGGTAAATCTCAATTGTCTCTTCTCCTTTGTACACCAACATTTTAAATTATTTAGTTGATCATATTTCCTCGAGGGTGCCAATTCATAATAAGATTGTGCTTTCACAACATTGCAACTAAATACATTATTATAGATGGGGTTCTCTATGTAAATGATTTATATGGATGTTATTGAGATGTGTTGATCAAGAGGAGTTGGAAAAGGTCCTTTTTTATTTTCACAATGACATTTGTGGTAATCACTTTGGTGGCCACACAAATGCCTATAAAATCCATAGGATGGGATTTTTTTGGCCCTCTTGATCATGATGCCATTGAACATGTAATTAAATGTGAGAAGTTATAACACTTCTCCCATAATTCTCAAATTTATATGAGGTAACTTCAAACCATTGCCACCCCATGGCCATTCTATACTTATGGGATAGACTTAGTTGGAAATATCTTCCTTACCCCTTGAAATGATCATCACTTCAACATTATGGCCACTTAATACCTTAGTAAGTTGGTAGAAGATATGCCTTTTTAAAAAATTATTAGAATGGTAATTTCTAATTTCATTATAAACCATATCATTTATAGGTTTAATATCCCACAAATCATTATCATAGGCAATGGGCCCCTTTTTAACAACACTGATGTGAGTGAATTATGAAAAACAATTGTCGTATCTCATCAAATGACCTATTTATACTATATATAGGCCTATGATTAGGTTGAGGCCACAAAAAATAACTTAAGGTCAATCATGGTTGAAATAGTTAAATATAACAAAAGATTTGGCATCTTCAAATCTATTTATCATTGTGGGCCTATACAACAAGTATTTGTACACCCATGAGGGTAACCCCATATTCCATTGTATTTCTAACTAAATCCATTATAGCCCATGAGGTAAAAATCCCTAACCTCTGTGTTTTTCTTCTAGGTATCCTCAATCATAAAGAATTTATAAATGGATGGTTAACTCAGTTAGAGACTTTAGATGAATACCAACTTATGAGACACAAAATATACATTTCTTACATGGAGTACATGTGTTGAAAATTTAATAAAAATGTTCATGAATGTCCCATAAAATTAGAATTCCTTATCTTGAGACTTTCAAGTAGAATAGATAAGTAAAAGGGAGAAGGTTGTAAGTTCAAGCCCAATTGGTTGGGCCCATCTATGGTGATTGAGTATTTCAAATGGAGCTTATCAATTGTGAACTTTAGAGGGTAATGAGTTTGGTAACTCTATGAATTATTTACACCTCAAACATGTATACATATATTATTTACATTTCACATTTCCCTCTTTTCATAATAAATAAAATTTCCATTGTTTAAGTGTTATTTAACATATTGGCTGATATATTTAGTGGTTGTTAAACTATGAGTTTATGTGATAAAATACTTCAAAGTGAAGCATATCATTCAATCTCATTTTCCATATCACCCTATGTGCCTTTGGAAAAAATCCTTAAAATCAACATGACATAGATTATTGTCTTAATTATTATGATCATAGTGTGCCTCATTCTTATATACTTTCTTGTAAGCTTAGAAAACTCTAGCCTACAACCTAGTCTAAAATATTCGCCATGATAAATTCTCATTATATGATTCCTTCTAAGTAAAAAAACTAGCATACTAAAAAATTGGTAAGCTTATTCTCCTATCTTGGTCCTTAGTGATAATACCTTGCATCTTACTAGTTATACAAGGCTAATATTTTGGGGTAAGGTCCTTCAAAAAAGAGAAAAACTAATACAAAGTCAAAAATTAATATAAATAAAATAAAATATCATAGCTCTCAGCCTTGATTATTCCTTGTTGTTGAGCCCTCACATATTACTAGTTGCATTAGGCTATCATTTAGGGGAGATACCCTTACTCACCTACATCTATCCTTTGGTAAAAAACCCATGTGTCTTCCTTGTCACATGAGACTAAGTGTAAGGGGTCACAAAAATAAAAATAAAATAAAATTCAATCTATGAAGTATAAAAAAAGAGAAAAATTCATTGAAAATATTGTCAATATTCCTATGCTGAAAGGATAAATTAATCCCTTACTAATTCTATCAAGGTTAGCCACCTTTAGATGAAGCCAATAAAGTTAGTGTTTTATTGGTTTATAAAGAAGTACAATTTTCCCCTTTGCTCATAAGGATTATGTAAATATCTTTTTCCTTGTGAAGAATTGACGTATAAATCTCTACTTTCACTATCTCACATATATCTTATCTCCCTTTCATCCCTCTACTACAAGTTGAAAGACATGTTATGTAAAATAAGTAGTTCTATCATCACCTATAAAACATTCATTAATGAATTTTTAGTTTTTTAAAAACATTAAATGTGTTATTTTTTCATACATTTTATTTTTGCATCTCACATATATCATCATATCCATATCATATACCAAAAAAAAAGATACATGGCATTTTATCACATTTCTAGTCATCTAAAAGTTCATAAATTGAAAAACAACATGAAAATTTAAAAATAACACTTGATGCCAAGTCACCAAAATAAACCATAATCTCTCTCTCTATATATAATCAATGTCAAGTTTGTATACATGTATTTTTACAATCACTTGCATAGATGGAAAATGAATCTCATAAACCCAAAAAATAAAACATAAATTAAATACATATGAACCTAAGGTTCTACTAGAGGCTGTTGACTACCTCCAAAATTTAAATGTCTAAGACTCTTACTCATCCTATTCCTATAACAAGGACCTTAGGTAGAGGAATGACATGGGGTGTGGCTTAAATTCCTAGGAGGATATCCCTCCCATTGTCTATTAGCTAGATGAAGCTTGACTTACTCTAGCCTTGATGATATTACTCAGATTCTTCACCTAAAATTTTACACCAACCACATTGGCCTCCAAGACAACTATCTCTCTCCTTTGATGAGTGAACTCCATATCTATATGATAAGTTTGGGAAAAAACATTTATATGCCTACCTATACTGATAGAAAGACCCACATTCACAAAATGTTGATTCTATCTCAGATTAGTGTTTAGTGAAAAATGTTAGCCATAGTGTCTCTGATCATGCTCCTCCACTAGGTGGCTAAATTTTCAACCATAAAAGGTTGACATTAGATATCTAATCTTGTAAAAATAATAACTAATTAATAAATTAAAAGTTAATGTGAAAAAATAACTAAAGTATAAAAACACAATGTTTTCCTAGTTTACCCTCTTGTTAGTTTGGGTTTGAGTCCTCACTAGATCTCATCTCAGCCTAATCTTCTCCTACTAGCTCACCTATAGTAGGTACTTAGTCACCCCATATAATATCTTGATCTCTATCCCCTACCCTTGAACCTATTTTTGATACTATATCTAAGGATATTTCTATGGTGGTGACTATGCCTATTGTTGACCTCCCACTAAAACTACAATTGAAACTATAACTTGAAAATGTTGTTGCCTCACTTATCCTCCTCCTCTCAACACCCTACCATATATACCCATGATGGGGGTCCCTAGTATGAGTGGTTTCCACTCAAATATACATAATCTATTATATATGACCTCTTTATTCCCCCTAAGCACTATCTAGGGAACAAGCAGGTTAACCACATAATTTATCCTAAAGTACCAAGGCACCCTATCCATGGGGTACACTTCAATATGTAGTTACATGTCCCTCATATGGATACCACTCTCATAAGATATGTGTGGCCACCTAAACCACCCACTATCCTATTGTACCTTGATATAGTAAATATACTATGTCTATTGATGTTAATCTAGGCCAAATTACAACCCCTACCATCTAAAACATGAAAATTTCACAAGTCTCCCTTTCCAAATGAGGTTTTTTCCAATGTAGTTTAGCAAATTTTAAGGTAATTTGGAAAAGTTAAGGTTAGTCTATGAAATCCAAGGTATAAGTGATGCATGCTGAAAATAATGAGATGGTGATCATCCAAGAAAGAATAGTTTTCTATATTTTATGATGGAGTTAGAAGAAAAGTTGGTGTTAACACCAAACTGCACCCTTAGGAGAAGATGGTTTAGACATCTCCAAGTTTGGGATTAGTCCAAAGGATGTGGGTGACCTATAGGAAGAGTAAATCTCTAGTTTTTTGGGATAAATACTCTAGTGAATCAATTAAGTCAAATTACTAAGACTACTAGCTTCTTGGGTTGAAAAGTGAGAGATAAACATGAACTAAAATCTAAGCTAAGGGGAGATGATGCACCAGTATTGACCTATCCACTCTAATTGATCCTTAATCAACACTTTATGAACCAAGAAAGGATTAGTGATTGAAAAAAGTTTTCCAATGAGATAATAATAATAATTAGTATTTCATGTGAAGGCTATGATATATGTCTTCGACTTGAAGTTAACAGACAAGAGTCATGTTTAAGATGTTATCAACTAGATTACTCTTCAGAACATAGTCACCAATACTTGATACATCACATGGCCTACATAGAGTTACATCCTAATAATTATGTGAGGGTAAGGAAATAAAAATTAGAATGAACTTAAACACTTATACAAATCAACAAGCACATAACACACTAAACTAGCAAGGAAATCTAAAAGCAGTGCTTCTTTATTGATTTACAAGGCTTATAAGATACAATTTGGGTAGAGTTTCATCATACCCAGTTGAGGGATCAATAAAATGGCCTTATATAATAAATTTATAGAATAATGAAAAAGAGGGAGATGATAATGAGGCATGGAAATATAATTAAGATCTCATGAATGGCCATAATTCATTCAATTGGTAGTTACAACTAGCCTTCACACTTCTCCCATGCATTGCCTTCATGGTTGGTGGTCTTCAATGAGCATTTTAAGCATTGAAGTGGAGTGGTAGAGGTTAATTAAATATTATTTGACCATAAAAATGGAATTTAGCTGCCAAATTGGTTAATTCCCTCTCCTCATGATAGTTGCAAAGCATCAAAGTGATTCCATTAGGTCTCTCTAAGAAGCATTAGTGGCCACCTCCTTCTTGCATGCCAATATGACTTTAAAAACTACCTTATCCTCCATGATGGTTTGGAAATGGGCCTTATTACCTCTATGAGGAAGTTAAAAATGTTTCATGACCTTAAATAACTTCCTTGTCATCCCTCTACACCCATGAACATTTCCCTTTGTTGACCAAGCAGGCCTATTAGGCAATTAGGCCTAACTACTTGGTTACTCACTGATTGGATGACCAAGGGGATTGAATAGAGATTTTAAGATGAATTATTGAGCCTATTTCAAATCTAAAAACATAATATACTATGATCTATGCATCTTAAACATTACACACCTATAATTCTACCTTAGGTAACTAGGTCACCTCCCATGAGCACATCTAGACTGCCTATTTGGTGCATACCTTTAGGAGTATTTTAAGGAAGTATTGTAAGTATTTTATGATTTGAATAAATATAATATTCCTAAAAATAACCTTTCCCATGATTTTTAACTTTTCACCAAGATTTACACATTGGATTTATCCTTAAAACTTGTCAGTGTTTTTCAAAGATTTGAACAACTGTCCACACAAACCAATGCCATGGATGGGATCTCCTCAAAGTTTTATATGAGATTTAAGTTTTTGACAATTCATTCTAATGCATTTTGATGCAAATTCTTACATATTTCCTTTATCATGTCACTATTAGGGTTTTGAGGAGGTTTATGGGGTTTTGGGTTCTTAGCAATGGTTCATAAAGGTTAGACCATTAATATATGAACCAATTCCACTAATTTATTCTACAAAAGGCCCCTAAATTTTCTTAAAGTTCTCAAAACCCAATGAAACTATTCTATATAATTTAGAGCTCATCAAGTTATTTCCTAGGTGATAATTGTGCATTTTATGCACTCTCAAGGTCTTTTTAGGCCCAAATGACCAACTCTAATATTTCCTCTATAAAAAAATGTTGCTCACACACTTTAAACTCCTTAAAAAAAATATCCATGTTGGTTTGAGGTCTTTCCTAATCCTTTTTTGTCCTTTGTTTTAGCCTTCAAGTAACACTACCTTGAGAAGGGTGTTAGGATAACAGGCCTAAAGGTAGAGTTCCTATATCTTGACTCTAAAATGGATATATGAATCACTTAAACACCATTTCAAGTATGGAATTCATATATTATGACCTTTAAACCATCTTTTCTAGCTTCATTGATCCACTTACATCTTTTGTGTGTATACATTATCCTTAAACTAGGCACCTAGACTGTCTACAAGTGACTATTAGATATGGAGGCCCCTATAGTTGGCCATATTATAGCTCTTTAAGATATATGGATCCCTTTCCCTCCTCAAAAACATGTATAATGTGAAATCCCCTTTCAATCTATTGCATATAGGCTTGGATCAATCTCTCCTAGGCTTGATCCATATAACATATACCCTACACATGTGAAGTAGTATACTATTTGAGTGACCATGTGACTTGGGGAGACCATCAAGACTATTTCAAGGTTTAAATTCCTCATTTATAAGTGTTTTAGGGTGTAATTTCCTCATTGGGTCTTAATCAGGGTTTAGAGAGAGTTTTGGTGGCCTACCATCTTAATGATGCTTCATACACTATAGGCCTCAAAACCAAAACCTTTTTACATTGATGTCTAGCCCATAAACCCCTTTAAATATCTTGAATAGCTCTTGGTCCCATGTAAACTTTATAGTGAGTACTGAGTGAAAGTTGGCGACCTTCAAGCTCTTAATAAACATTCTAAATGTGTTAACATTTTTATATATTGTTCATAGGGTTGGCCTCATGAATCCCACTCTCTTTCTTATAGATCTTGAGTGCATAGGGGTCCCCAAATACCCCTAAGATAACTTTTCTTGAGTCATCATGCCATGTGAGACATGAGTGTTTGAGTTGGAAATTCGACATGCCAACTTAGGGTAGTAGAGCTTGAGAGGGGTGGTAAGACCAAAATGGTCACTTCCTTTCTTTCCTATGCCCAATACACCTTATTCAGGACCTATATCAACATCATATACCTCCTCATGGCCTTAAGTCTAGCATGGGGTTTTGAGTTTGTCATTAAGATGGAGATGGAATATTGAGGGTCAGGGGTGGCCTTAGTTTTATAGGATTAAACTAACCTTCAAGACCCCAAGTCACTTATAGGTAGTCATTTATGGCTTCAAGGTTACCATATCATCTCTTTCTCTCTTATGTCTACCTTCTACATATGCCCTTAACTACCCTGACCATCATCTCAATCCCTCTCTCTCTCTCTTAGGTCTACCATGGCCAGCATTGCTCATGCTTGAGTGCTTGAAATAATTGGCGATGGAGGTATAAGTAGCCTTTTTTATCTCTATAAATTGATAAAATTAGGTCCTAGGTAATATATTATCAAGGTTTGACATAGCCTTTTTCTAGGTTTAGCCTCCCCAAATATGTTATAACTTATTTACATAGTCAGGTGCACACACCTTCATGTCTTGCATGTTTAACCTAGACAAGATAGGTTTCAATATTAACCATACTCATAAGATATTTATGAGGATGATTTAAATTCAAAATTGGAATGATTTGACCATTATTTTCACTACCATTTATATAAGTTAGCCATTTTATCTAGATAGGTAGATTTGAATGCATATAGGCCACTGCTCATGTTTAAGTGAGCTTGCTTGGTCAGACCTTTTAGTTACCTTACTTTTCAACAACATTAAGTTTATGATCTACCTATATATCTGATCTCTCCTTCTATGTGCATATATAATTTAAAGTTCAATGTTGAAGGTAGACTACCTACAATTTGTAAGTAGTGTTCTAGGTGTGTTGACTATCAAGGGGTCCTTAAACAAGCTCTTGAGCAAAACGTGTGATTCCATGTTATGATTGAGACCCTAGTGGCTTAAATTTAATCTAAATTACACTACTTTAATATATCCATTTTCACAATCTATGACCCTTCTTTGCATTTTTGAGACTCAATTGTATATGATGGTTTTGAAACCCTTTGAAGGATGGGCTTAAATTGACCTCCTAAACTTGGTTATGATTTATCAATAGTATTCACACTTGAATATACCCTATTATCATAGTCTCAATGGTTCTTGGTAGTAATATGAAGCATTTATATCTTGTTTCCCTTCCTTAGGCTTGGGTAAAAGGGTTTAACCTATAGGTGGTAGTCATAAGACTTTATGGAGTTTTAACTTAGAAATAAGGCCTATTTAAAAGTGAAATGGTTTGATATAACTATGACACATCATGTACATTTTGAGAGATAAAATGAGGGTTATTGAGTCATGTTTAAGACCACCTAAGGGGATCACCCTTATTCACATACTCAACAATGCAATGAATTTGGAGTTCATTAATTAGACACATGGAGTGAGAAATTAAAATTTAAGATTCCTCTAATACATTAACTTCTATTAATGAACCTTAACCTTTGCTAAACAGGTCTATGAAGGCATTGGAGGACTACTTCATGGTTTATTTAATATGAAATAGATAATGAATCATGGTTATCTTGAGAGAGGGACTCTTCCACATGTGTATAACACCTATGTTGCCTCCATGGTGCCCTTGATGATATCCAACAACCTCCATCATGAAACACTTTGTTCTCATTTGAAATGAAGTTCAAATATATAGGTAGTCTCATTTGAAGGTAAGATATTGGGGGAGTTGAGGATCATATGATCATTCCAGTTGTGCTTATGAGGTAATAAGATCTAAATAACTCAATAAAACCATCATTAAACCTCAAACTACTATCTATTCTTAGACTTATGCATTGGATGCTCTTCTTCATCAAGGAAACATTGTCTATAGTTTATAACTTATGATAACTTGGATGTTTCTTGATCCTATAATCTCACATGTGTGAACAAAGGATGGAGAAATTAATGTAAGGATATTGAGGACTTGTATAAAGCACACACAATTGCCATTTTATTTAACTAGGCTAGAGGTACACTGCAACCATTCCATTCTTGACCCTATGTGGATGTATAAGGCCAATTTTACTATCCTAGTTTATTAATCATTGTTCATATATCAAAATTAACCATTATAAAAACCAATTCTAATGATCATAAGGCCATTAGACCCCCTTCATCTGGCCAAGAGATTAGGCCACCATATTCTCTCTCCTATTTGTATTGAAAAATAACCTGAGGTGTTATTCATGGCTACCAAGGAGGATGATGGGAAGGAGGGGTTAGTTTTTTATCTTTATTGGATTGAAAATAATATATTTCTTGGAGTGAAATATTAAATATGGTATTTGGGTGTACATTAGTTGTGAGAACAACTCACTACTAGATAAGCTTGAGAGAAATTAGGAAGGAGTTGAGAAATAGAAGGGATTTTTAATCAAGTTAAAACCTTGTATTAAGGATAACTTCCTCATATAAATTTTAAATCTCTCATATGAATAAATTAATTTTGAATAAATTAATTATGAGTATATTATTAGAGTGTGATTATTATTATTCTTTGTTATCTATTCATCTTCATTATTTCTATGTTCAAACATGTAGATCTGAATAAAACTTATTATATAGTATCAAAGTAGGATTATTTGATGGGAGAATAAAATAATTAGGAGTAACTCTATATTTTATTTCTCTAATTTATGAAAATTTATTCTTAGAATAAAAATTTAGGCTATTTTTTATTGAGTTATTCACATGTTCATTTATACAGACATATACTTCAAGCTTTGAGAGATTATTTCTGACCAAAATATAAGAAGGGAAAATAAAGTCCATTTACCTATCATCAATTTTTAGTGTGAAACTGTCAACACATAGACCTGTCAAAAACATTACATTGTTCAGTCTAGCTTCAATGAGAATTACATTGATTCACTAATATACATATATGATATCTCAGTTCTAGGTTCATCCTGAGGCATTGTATTTTTCACTGGTATTGTGTAGTGTGGTGGTAGATTTAATAAATAAAATTTGTTTATTATGCAGACCATTATTCACTTAAAATGTTCTTGTATACACCAAATCCACATCATGGGTTTTTGTTATGAGTAAAACAAGTGGATTATTAGCATATACTAGATCCATATCATTTACTCCCAGCATCAATAACAGATGCATTCATAATATTTTTCATAAGACATGTCCTCATATGACATGTTATGTCAGGCTATGTTAGTTCTATGATTTGGTCTGTATTTACTTAAAATTTGGTGATCTTGTGACACTTGATGACATAAGCTTGGTGGAGAATTATTATGGATTGATTCATCACAGTGTGATTTAGGTCCTCTAAATTAGCACTCGTCATCACTTTACATCTATTTTGGCTTTTTTTATAGGCTCTTCATCTTCATCGGCTTCTCCATAGTTTGCTTAAGAGTGAGTTGTTTAAGTTTTAAAATATAATTAATGAAAAGTCATGATTTTTTTAAAGTTTATTTCATGTTCAATATAAGTATTTATGATTCATGTCATATTTAAGAATATAATAATGTTATTTTATGAGTCAAGTCATATTAATAGGGTTGGTCATATTTTTGATTCATAGGTATTTTTTTTGTTTTAAGCCTTTGGTGTAGTCCTTAGTTTTTTTGGTTTATAAGTAAATATGGTTTTCTAACAGAGGGTCTTCATCAAGTTATGTTAAAATATTTATATATTTTAAATTTTTTTAGAGTTTATTTTATTTATGATCATAGTTTCTATGAGTCAAATTAGTTATCTTTTCAAAATATTTAAAAATGTCAATGAGTCCAAAAATTCAAAATTGTCAAAAAATGCACAAATAAAAAAAATTACATCATGGATGCATTATCTCTTGTACACAATGTTCGAATTATGGGGGGATTTCTATTCAAAAAGTTCATGCATATGAAATTCATTAAAAGATTGGTCAAGTAAGCAGTAACATATTAGATACTAAAGGGAAAAAGAGAATGGAGGACAATTGTACCTCTCATTAGGCACTAATGATAGGGTACCATTTTACAGTAGTGGCTCTTTCTATTTTTTGCATGTTTTTTATAGTGTGAAATAAGAAAAAAAATGTATCCTTATTCATTTAATTTCCAAATGTAATCCCTTAAAAGTGTGATATTATAGGAGATCCAAACCATCAGTACAAAATTAGGAGATGTTCTTGATAAAAATAATTGGTAGGAGTGTTCCCACTACCTTTTGATTGGTTTGGTTGATGTTCCTAGATTTGGTTAATGTAGTTCCCTTTACATGGTTGGTGGTTGATACATGTTACCAAATTAGAGGAGGTTCCCATGATTGGTTGACAGTTTTCCCATTTTTTGGTTGATTATTTCCCATAATCAAAGTGCAAGGAAGTAACACATAGGAAGGTCAAGACATGTGTATGCTACTTAGACAAAGTATGGTGTTTCTCCCCATATTTGTACTATGGGGGATATTGGGAATTTATTAGTGCTGACATAAATAATTATATTTGTGGGTATATACTAAAATATTCAATATTATATTTGGGTGTACATGATTTGTGATAAAAACTCACTATTAAATAAGGTTGAGAGAAATTAGGAAGGAGTTGAGAAATATAAGGGATTTATGATAAAGTTGAAACCTTGTATTAAGGAGAGCTTCCTCCTATAAATTGTAAATCTCTTATGTGAATAAATTAATTATGAATATATTATTAGAGTGTGATTATTACTATTATTCTTTGTTATCTATTCATCTTCATTATTTTTGTGCTAAATTTATGTAGATCTAAACTAGAATTATTAGTGTGGGCCCCTTTAGTGGACAATAAAGCATTTAACTTATGAAAACACCTCCCCTTTACATATTAAATAGTTTGATCATGGCATTATGGTAATCATGGAGCTATTTAAAGGCATGATTGATGGTCTTAATGGTGTTTTGGGGGTCAAACTAGAAACATTTTATGGTCAAACACCCTTTTAAAGGCAATACATATGGTTTCAAATGAAAGTTCAAATAGAGGTTACCTCAATACCTATTGAAATAATTTAAAACATGTTAAAGACATAAAAATGGTTACCAAACATTACTTATAATATCTTTGACCCTATGGTATTTCCATACCCTACAAGCTTTCAACATATTTAGATAGATTCATGATAGGTCATGATCCAAAATATTAGGTTATATTTAATGTAAGTTTGGACCACTATGACCACACCAAGGCTTGTTATGGATATTTATACATAAATAATCATAAGGAGAGAACTTCACACAAGCTCAAATGGTGTGTAAAATAAAAATGACATAATATGCCTTGACATAACACCTTACTTGGCTTGTTGCCTTAACATAATGACCTGTGATCTTCTTTTTGAACTACCCTAACACTTCAAGAGATATGAGAAGGGTGACCACAAGTGAACTTGGGTAATCAAGACATAGGTTGAATCATTTTTAGGCCTAAGTATTACTGGTGATTCTGAAGGCTTCATCATCTTGTTGGTTAAGAGGACCCATGATCTCTTGTATATCACTCATTGCTAGATGAAGATTCTTTGACTTAATTGACACCTCATGACTAATACATTGTAGAATTCAAGGATTGTAACAAGATATAAAATACAAATAATAAGACACAAAGTAAATACAACATAAAATAAAAATATCACAACCAAACAAGTAACTAATAAGGCATGTGTTATAGTACTTGGAAGAAGGAAACCCAAATTACTATAGATAAAGATAATTTTGTGATATCTTGTAATAATACTTAAGAAACACCCCATTGAAATGGATATGGAGTTAATAACCACTCAACTTGGAAAATTGGAAGGTATTATTTTCTTTTCAAATAGTAATAACATATGATCTACTCTAAAGACTATCAAAATTTGATTTATTACCTTGTTTAACATGGTCTTCATCCCACTTGAGCATAATGTCACCTTGTTGAAAGGTCTTTGAAGAAGATCTCTTATAAAATTATATATTTAACTGATATTGATGAGACCACATAGCATGAATAACATCATCTCTTGTCTCTTCCAACTCCAATTCATTCATCCTAACCTCTATTGCATCACTCTCTATGAGTTCAAGTTGGTGTGTAAGTTCTAAGGTTGATATATCAAGTGATATGGGTAGCCTTTCCTTTTTTAAATAGACAAGGATATATGGTGAATGTCTAGTAGACCTATTTGATTAATCCTATCTACCCATAAGGTTGTCCTTAGATTGGTATACCATTCCCTTTGGTTGTCATCTATTGTTCTTATGATCCTAATTAGATTCTTGGTGGTGGAATCTACAAGTCCATTACCCTATGGATAGTAATTGGATGAATAATTGAGGTATATTTCATGGTTAATATCCTAATTACTCACTCTTAAATACTGAAGGTTAGTGTATTGTTTGATATGATGGTGGAGGGCACCCCGAATTTGGTCACTAGACTATTATAAATCTTCAAAATTGAGTTCTTATTTGCCTCTTTAAGTGAAAATATTTCTACCCACATAGTAATATATTCCATCATAATCAAGACCCACTTATGTCATAAACTACATGGAGGGTGAATCATACCTATAAATTTTAGGCCCCACTGTATGAAGGGCTACTCCACTTGAATAGGCTTAAGAGTTAAGACAACTAGTCTTTGATTCCCTACGAACATGACAAAATTTTTAGCACCTTCTAACCCAATATTGAGATTAATTAAAAAAATTGAAAAAAATAGCTTTCTCTTATGATATTTGATGCTATGGTCTTGGCTGCAAAGTGCCCTCCTATAGGCCCATCATGAAATTGGTTTAGGAGCTTATCAATTTGGCTAGTTTATACACACCTCAAGAGCATGCCATCAGGGTCATTTTTGAAGATAACCCCATCAATAAAGACATAAGAAATAGATTTTAATATGAAGTACCTCATTATTGTCCTATTTAGGCCTATAAGACATTCTTCCATTTGAAGGAATCTCACCGTGGATTGGGTCCAACTAGAAGGAGATGTAGCTATAATTGCTTGTTGATCACTTTGCATTGCTAAAACCACTTAATTATCCTCCTTCACATCTATTTAAAGGTGTTCACATGTTATCCTAACCCTTAAAAACTTGGTGAACTTCACTCTTATGTTATATTCCATTCATTTGGTCACCCAACTAACTCTCTTTTCACTCAAGTCTTTGTTAAGGATGGAGTCCTTGATGCTTGGGTAAACCACCATGACAAATATTTTTTTATTAGAAACCATGTGTCTAAACTTATTAAGACCTCTCATGATTTAAAGTACATGTATTTCAAAAAAATCATACCTCTCTTCATACCCCTCTAATGCTTTGATAAAGAAGGCTATGGGTTGCTCAAAACCCTCACTATTTTTTGTATAAGCAAGACATAAATAGTGACATTGATTGAGAATGCATATAAGAAGAAGTCCCTTGAGAAATCAGGGTTGAGGAGGGTGGGATATTTGGAAGTATCCTAATTATTGGATTCAAATCTTCTTTTCCCCTCCTTTGTCCATGAAAATTCTTTATGTGTCTTGAGCATGAGGGTTAGAACCCTTACCAATTCTAAAAATTTGGGTATGAACCTTATGATAAAGTTAATTTTGCCTAAGAAACTCCACAATCCTTTCTTATGTTTAGGTAGTGATAGAGAAAGGATTGCACTTAACCTCTCAGGGTCTATATATAGGCCTTCTTTTGATATAACATTTACTAGAAGTCTACCCTCATAGACTATAAAAATACACTTTTTGGGATTCAAAGAGACCCCATACTACCTGCACCTATCAAACACCAACCTCAAGTGTGTCAAATGATCTTTGTAATCCTTATAGAATACTATGATTTCATAAAGTTAGATGGACACTATCTCATTCATAAGTCTTTGAAAAGCTACATCCATTTCTATTTATAAGGTAAAACCTGCATTGGACAATCTAAATGGCATCTTTTTATAAGCATAAGTTCCCCACTTAGTTGTGAAGTCATTATTGTATTAGTCCTCCTCCTTCACTAACACTTGATTATACCTTGAGTATCCATGAAGCAAGGAGAAATGCTGTGAACCAACAACCTTTTAAATAATTTGATCCATAGATGGCAAGGGGTAGTGGTCTCTTAATGACACCTTGTTGAGATCCATTAAGTTTACATGTAACTTTATCTCCCCAATATTCTTCCTTGCATGCACAATATTAGATAACCATGAAGAGTGTTTAATGGGGAAGATGATGTTGGATTCAATGAGCTTGGTTAACTCTTTATTCATGAGGATCTCAATATTGGGGTTGACTGATCTTTGCTTTTGTCTCATAAGATTAGCACTTGACTCCAAATTTATGATATGATGAGCTAAACTAAGGTCAAAAACCTTCAAGTAATGATAATCCTAAGAAAATATGTCTACAAATTTTGGACATAGCTCTATGAAGGTTACCTTATCTTCTTTGGTCTTTATTTTTCCTAGTTTGAGCAACCTATCTTTAAAAATGTTGTCCTTCTCATAGTGTTCTTCCTTTTTGGATATGCTAACTTTATCTTTATTTAGCTTAACATCTTCATTGAATATATTTTATAATGTCACAAAACCCTTAGGTAACTTGTTTGTCCTCAATTGGAAATTTTGGTCCCCATACTACTGTTATAATTTGCCTTAGTTTCTTAAGGAGAATTTTGCCTCTTACTGTAAGAAGCATGTTATATGCTTGTGATTTTCAAAAACATACTAAGTAACCTCATTGTAAGGGTCTAGATGTATTCATACTATCTTGATTTTATACTTCTCTTTGATTTCCTTGACTCCACTTAGAATATCATATTGTGCTCTTATCACTTACAACTAGTCTGCATGTTAATTGGCCTCTCTTGGGATTGAGCAAATTTCAAAAGATTCAAAGTCTTATAAGAAGTCCCAAACCCTATGTTTGTATGACTTCAAAATCATATTATTGATTTAATTCTACCCTCTCACCTAATTCACTACTAACTCACTATCTCCCATGGCTTTTAGGATCTTGATGTCTCTCTTTCTTTCCCATTGCAGCCCATGGATGAGGGCCTCATACTTTTTTGTGTTGTATGTGTAGGTGAACTAAAACCTTAGGTAAGAAAAGTTTCTTTAATTGGAAGAAAATACAAGCATGACACCTACCCAACTTCCATTTTTATTCTTACAACTATCAAAGAACAAATTCCATACTCCTTCATGATCTTAGCTTGGGTTAGTGAGAGATGGTATGACAAACCCTTCATCATACATATAATATACACCCAAACCTACCTCTTCAATGATCTTGTATGGATAATAGTAATGGTTATCTTTTCCCCATTCATTAAGAATCAAATCTGATATACCTTGAAGTGGTTTAATTGAATCTTAGTCATTGGGGTGTTCATCTTCATCTATGATAGTGAAATTGAAATTAGATAAGTTAGGTATGTAGGGATATAAATGGAACCTAGAGATAGGCTCAAACCTTATGGTGACCTTTTTTCCATACTTGGTAGTAAATACCATATAAAACTAGTTAGAAGAGAGATATCCCCCTATCTTTGTAGTGAAATCCCTATAAAAGCATAAGACAAAGTAAGGAGGGAGGTCAACTATTACCACATATTGAGATATAGTGAAATTAGGATAAGCAACCAAGATAATTTTTAGATCCTTAATTACACCAATAGTCTTAGTAGGATACCCATCTAGTATTAAGACCCCTTTAGCACTAGGTTCATACTTTATCCCCAACTTATCTGCTATAGACCTAGGCATGATAGAAATGTTAGCCCTACTATCTATAATATAATTGTGTAATATGGAATCACCTATAATAATATAGAGATAGAAAGGAGGGGTTTTGATTACCTTGGTTGATTGAGACTCATGAGGTTGATTGGTATTGGATAGGATTGCACCCACCTTTTCTACTTTCTTGTCTAATATGTGGAGTTTAGACAACTCTTCTTGGAGGAGATCCTCTTGTCTTAAAATGAGAAAAGCATCCCACATAGGTATGGTAACATGGGACTTCTTCATATTATCCATAATGCTAATATGAGAGATAAAATCCTTTGGATGTAACTTCAGATTAGTATTACCACTTAGAATTTATGTGAATTAAGGTATGAATAGACCTATATGATTCTACCCCTTCCCATATTGAACTATCTAAGTTGGTGGAGTCATAAGAGCTATACATTGTCTAGTAGTCTCTTGATATGGTTGAGATAGTGGAGGTGATTCTCTTCAAACCTATAAATCCTCACCAACTACCCTTCTTTTATCCCTTATATGGAATGTAAGAGGACTATCCACCTTGGATATACCCCCAAGCTAATTGGTTGTACATTGCTCAAAAAAATGCTCTCCTTACTGGAAGTTAACAAAATTGGTCTCTGATTATACCTTACTCCAACTTGTTCCTTGTTGATTCAACATCTAATACTGCGTCATGTAGAGAGTCTCTCCATGCTGCATAAAAAGACATTCTTTGTGTTGTGTAGGAGGATGACTATCATGAATTATAGGATCTTTATTTTAATCACAAAAGAGGCTTGAAAAACATCACCACTTTAAGTGATTGACATCTCATGAGGCTTCCCCCATTATGTATGCCATTAACCTTCTTGAGCATCGTTATTTTGAGTTGGGACTAGTATTCTAGTAGTGCTTATAGAATTGAGGTTAAAACTATTATAGAGACTTGCTTGAGTGATCTATCATTGACATTGTTGATTAGGATGATATGGGGGCTTATTAAAATGATAGGCTTGATAGGGGCCTTAATAGGGTGTTTGGTAAGGTCTATGAGGTGGAATTTGTTGCCTTTTTAAGGCCATTATCTTATTACTTTGTGCCTTGAGCAACCTTTTAATCTTTCCCAATTTATATTCCTAATTAACATATACCTAATCATGATTAGTTAGTGATAGTAGGGGAGAATGGTAGGCATAAAATTTTGTATCTTTGGGAACAAAGGCATGAGGGGTCTTTGGGGTAAGCTTGCCTTCTTATATTAGACAATTTTGACCTTTATGGCCACCTCATAAGCATTTGGTAATGTATTCCCTCCTAGGGATTGGATTATGATTACCACATTAGAATTAAGGGATCTTAAGTAATACAAGAAGGCACAATTTAGGAGTGGGATTGACTACCATGGGGATCATATCCTAGGTTTTTTGAAACCTATAATTGAAGTCTATAATAAACTCTCAGGGAGACCTTTTGATTATGGTGAATTATTCTACTAAAGATAAACGGTCACTCCTATCCTCAAAATGTTTTAAAATGTGTTCCCCAAATTAATCTCTAGTGTTTATATAAGTAGGTGTTAATCCCCTATACCATTGAAGTGCCTTAACCTTTAAGGAAGTGGCCAATAAACTCATTGCCACATTTTATTGGGTCACATTATGAACTGAGTAAAGGTTGGCTATGTTTACAATATGTTCAATAGGGGTGGTTGAGTTTTCTCCTATGAAATAGGGAAGGATCTTAAGTGCATCAGTAGGTATATCATCAAATTGGTTTAGATTTAAGGGGTTACCACCATTGAAGGGCCAAAAAGTTTGATGTTTAGGCCTATCCATTGGAGGTTTTAGAGTTTGCATCAGTGTTTTGTTGAGAAAAATTAGGATAATTAGGGGGTGTATGATCAAGATTATACCTAGGTCATATCTTACTCCTATAAAAGTCCAAAGGTAACTCAAAAAATTCAGCTTCCTTACTTTTTGATGAAGACCTTGTGATCAATTTTACCATGAAACTTGACAGGAAATATACCACTAGATTAATTTAATCTCTTTGATCTCATCTAATACAGTAAGTGCATGATCCAAATCACTTGAATCCTAGTACCATTGGTTGTGCCAAAATTATTAAATCACTAAAATACATGCTTAAGAGAAGAGTGTTCATACCTCTATAAGTTTGGGGTAATATGGGATTACTCTAAAGGCTATGGGTGACCTATATGAGGACTAAACCTCTAGTTTAAGGGGATAGATCCCTAGGTGCATCAATTGAGTCCAATTCATAAGAATAATAACACTTTGGGGTGAAAAAGGAGAGATAAAAATGAACTAAAATCTAAGCTAAGGGGAGGTGATGCACCAATATGGACCTATCCACTCTAACTAATCCTTAATCAACACTTTGTGAACAAAGAAAGGATTAATAACTAAAACAAGTTTTCCAATGAGATCTTAAGCATAAGTATTTAATTTTAAGGCTATGATGGATGTCTAAAACTTTAAAGTAATAGACAAGATGACTTTTCAAGACACTATCAACCAGATTACTCTTCAAAACATAGTCACTAATACTTGACATATCACATAACCTACATAGAGTAGCATCTTAGAAATTAGGTGAGGAAAAAGACCTAAAAAGGAGAATTAAATTAAACACTTATAAAAATAAACAAGAACATAACACACTAATATATAAGGGAAATATAAAAATAGTCCTTCTTTATTGATTCACAAGCCTTAGAAGATACAATTCAGGTAAAGTTTCATCATACCCAATTGAGGGATCAATACAATAGCCTTATAGTCTAAGTTTATATAATAATAAAAAATATGGAGAAGATAATGTGGCATGTAAATATAATATATAGGTTATAAATTCCATAATTCATTCAATTTATAGTTATAACCACTTTGACACTTTTCCAATGCATTGCCTTCATGGTTGTTGGTCTTCAATGAACATTTTTAGGCATTGAAGTGGAGTGGTGGAGGCTAATCAAATATTAGTTAAAAAAATTAAGGTAATTTGAATGATAACATGGTAAATTACCTCTCCTCATATAATTACAAAGTATCAAATTGATTCCATTAGGTCTCTCCATGAAGCATTTAATAGCCACCTCTTTCTTGCATGGCAATAAGACTTAAAAAATTGCCCTATCCTCCATGATGGTTTGGAAATGGGATTGATAACCTGAATGAGGTAGTTAAAAATGTTTCATGACCTGAAATAAATTTATTTTCATCCCTCTACTCCCATGAACATCTCCATTTATTGACTAAGTAGGCCTATTAGGCAATTAGGCCTAGCTACTTGGTTATTTGTTGCTTAGATGACCATGGGGACTGAATATAACTTTAAATATGAATGAGTGAGCCTGTTTCAAGTATAAATAAACACAATATACTATTATATATTCCTCCTAAACATTTTACATCTCCAATTCTACCTTATTTAGGTGACTAGGTCACCTCCCAATAACACATCTAGACTGCCTATTTGGTGTAGACATGTATGAATATTTTTAGGAAGGATTATTTATTTTTTTATGATTTTAAAAGGTACGATATACCTAAAAATACCATTTACAATGATTTTAAACTTTTCACCAATATTTTCACCTTAGATTTATCCTTAAACCTTTCCAAATAGTGTTTCTGGGAAGCTTTTACAACTTTTCGTATAAACCAATTCCATAAACAGGATATTCTCATAGTGTAGTATGAGATATAAGTGTCTCATAAGTCATTACATTGTATATATATGTAAATTATTCTATATTTACTTCATCAAGTCAATATTAGGGTTTTAGGGAGTTTTAAGGGGGTTTGGGTTCTTACAATGGTTCATAAAGGTTAGGACATTAACTTATGAAACAATGCCACTAGTTTTTTATAGACAAAGCCCCTCAACTTTATTAAAGTGATCATAACCCCATGGAACTATTTTTTATAATTTTTATCTCATCAAGTTGCTCTTTGGGTGATAATTGTGCATTATATTCACTCTCAAGGCATTTTTAGGCCCAAGTGACCAAATATAATCTTTCCTGTGCAAACCACTGTTACTCACACACCTTAAAATACTTAAAAAAAATCTCCATGATGGTTTTAGGTCTTATATAAAAAAAAATTGTCCTGTATTTTATTCTTCAAGTATCACTACCTTGAGAAGGGTATTAGGCCAATAGGCCTAAAGGTAGATTTCTTGTATCTTAACTCGAAACTAGAGCTATGAATAACTTAGCCACCCTTGTTAGGACATAAATAATCTCTTAAGAAATTTAGACCATCTTTGTTGGATTTAGTAATACACTTACCTATTATTTGTATACACATATTCCTCTACCTAGACACCTAAGAATGTATTAAAATTACTATTAGACATGGAGGCCCTTTTAGGTGTCAATCTTGTAACTCTTTGAGACCTATGTATCCTTTTCACTCCTTAAAAACATGTAGAATGTGCATTCCCCTTTAATTATCTTGTATATAAGCTGGGATAAATCTCTCTTAGGCTTGATCCGTACACCATATACCCTAGACATGACAACTAACATATTATTTGGGTGACATTTGACCTATGGAGACCATCAAGACTATTTCAAGGTTTAAATTCATCATTTGGAAGTGTTTGAGGGTGTAATTTCCTCATCAAGTCTTAATCAATGTTTAGAGAGGATTTTGTTGGTCTAATATATTAATGATGGTTCATAGAGTACAATCCTTAAAAAAAACATTTTTACATATATGTATAACTTATAGACCCCTTTAAATCTCTTAAATAGTTATTGGTCCCATACAGACTATATGATGAGTATTGAGTGAAATTTGGTGACCTTCAAGCTCTTGGTAAGCATTTTTGGTGGGTTGATAGTATTCAATATTATTTATAGAGGGATCCTAAATACCACCCTCTTCCCAATGGATCTTGAGTTCATATGGATACCCAACTCCCCCTAAGATCAATGGGCTTGATTCATCATGCCATGTGAGATATGAGTGTTTGAGTTGGTAGCTCAACATGGAAACTTAGGGTATTGGATATAGAGAGGGGTGGTAAGACCAAAATCACCACTTATTTTCTTTTATTTACACAAGACAGCTTATTCAATACCTATATTAAAATCATATACCTCTTAAAGACCTTAATTCTAGCATGGGAATTTGAATCTATCATTAAGATGAAGATGGGGTCTTGAAGATCAAGGGTGGCCTTAGGTCTTATAGGCTTAGACCAACCTTTAGGACCTTGAGTCATTTTTAAGTAGTAATTTATTGATTCAAGGTCACCATAATATATCTTTCTCCCTTATGTCTACCTTATGCATATACACTGAACTTCCCTAACCATCATCTTAGTCCCTCTCTCTCTTAGGTCTACCATGACTGCCATTGATCATGCTTGAGTGGATGAGATAGTTAGTGATGGATGTATAAGTAGTCTATTTATATCTATATAATTGTATATTTATGTCTTAGGTAACATATTATCAAGGTCTTACCATAGCCTTTTAGGCTTATCCTCCCTAAATATACTATCATAAATTACTTACATCGCTAGGTGTATAAGCCTATGTGCCCTGGGTGTTTAACCCATACTAGACAAGTTTTAAGATTTAACATACCCATAGGATATACATAAAGATTATTACCATTTAAAATTGGAATGATCTAAACATTATTTTTCAAGCCATTTGCATTAGTTAGTCATTCTATTTGGCTAGGCATATTTGAATGCATCTAAGCCACTACTCATGCTTAAGTGATCTTTCTTGGTCATCCTTTCCAGTTCCCTTGCTTCTCAAAAACATGACATATATTCTATTCCTCTCTATTTTATTTCTCCTTATATTTACACATATAATTTCATGTTAAATTTTGAAGGTAGACTACCTAAAATTTATAGGTAGTGTTTTAGGTGTGTTGACTATTAAGGGGTCCTTAAATAGGCTCTTGAGAAAAGGGAGTGATTCCATGTTATGATTGAGACCCACATGGATTTAATTTAATCCAAATCATACTCCTTTAATATATCAATTTTAATAGTCTATGACCTTTCTTTGAATTTTGAGACTTAGCTATAGATGATGGTTTTGAAACCCTTTGAAGGTTGGGCCTGAGTTGACCTCCTAAACTTGGTTATGCTTTTTCAACACACAATTATATATTGCATATTATCATAGTATTAATAGTTATTGGTAGTAATATGAATAATTTATAACTTGTTTACATGCATTGGGATTGGGAATTTTATGTTTATTAATTAGACACATAGAGTTAGTAATTGAAACCTAGGATTTCCTGAATACCTTAACTTCTAATAATGAACCTTAACCTTTGCTAAATAGGTATAGGAAGGCATTGGAGGAATAGTTCATGATTTGTTACATATTAGAGCCATAATGAAGCTTGGTTATAATGAGAGGGACTCTTACATATGTTTATATCACCTCTACTACCTCCATGGTGTCCTTGATGATATCCAACAGCCTTCATCATGAAACACTCTATTCTCATTTGTAATGAAGTTCAAAAATGCAAGCAAGCTTATTTTAAGGCAAGATCTTGGGGTAGTTGAGGCTCATATGATAACTCCACTTGTGATAAGGAGGAAATAATATCTGAGTAACTTAATAAAATCATAATTAAACCTCAAACTACTATCCTTTCTCAAACTTATGCACTGGAGGTTCTTTCTCATCGAGGAAACATTGTTTATATTCTGTAGCTTGTGATAAGTTGGATGTTTATTTCTTCCATAGGATAAAACGTGTAAAATATAGATGGATAATATAATGAAAGGATATTAAGGATTTGAATAAAGTACACACAATTTCCATTTTCTTTAACTAGGCTAAAAACACATTGAAACCATTCCATTCTTGACCCTGTGTGGATGCATAAGGTCAATTTGACTACCTAAGTTTCTTAACCATTATTAATAAATCAAAAGTAACCATTATTCAAACCAATTATAATGATCATAAGGCCATTATACCCCTTCTTATGGCCAAGATCTCAAGTCACCATATTCTCTCTCCTATCTGTACTGAACAAGAACCATAGGTGTTATCTATGGCTACCAATGAGGATGATGGAAAAGGGGTAAATTTTTGATATTTATTAGATTTAAAATCCTATATTATCTCACCTAATGTCTATAATAAATATCCTCTATAGATCCCTGACTCATTCTGACCATGTTCATACTATATAGATCTATATTTGCTTGGAAACACTTGTAAAACACTAGTTTCCTGCATTTTCTTAGGTTTTAAGACCTTGAAATGTTATTGGTGGGTAGGAGGGAAAGAGGGGTAAAAATTCAATTCAAAACATTAACTATGAATGGGGAAGTTGGAGATCCATTGTTTCCCATGTGTGGGTTGCTTTAGTGAATAATAAAGTATTTGACTTATTGAAAGAGCTCCCCTTTGCATATGAAACCATTTGATCATGGCATTATGGTAATCATGGAGGCATTTAAAGGCATGATTGATGGTATTAGTGTTGTTTTGGAGTCAAAATAATGTCATTTTATGGTCAAACACCCCTTTTGAAGTCAATACATATGGCTTCAAGCAAAAGTTCAAACGGAGGTTATCTCAATACATATTAAAGGAATTTAAAACATGTTGAAGACTTAAACAAGGTTACCACACATTAATTATGACATATTTAACACTCTAGTCTTACCATACCCTGTAGGCTTTCAACATATTTAGATAGATTTATGATAGGTCATGAGATGTAACATTGGGTCATCTTTAATGTGAGTAAGTTTGGACCATTAGGACCACCCCAAAGCCTATTATGGATCTTTATACTTAACTAGTCATAAGGATAACACTTGACATAATCTAAAATAAGGTGTAAAATACAACTACTATAACATACCTTGACATAACACCTTACTTGACTTGTTGCCTTGACATGATAACACGTGATCCTCCTTTTGAACTTCCCTAACACTTCAAGAGATATGAGAAGTGTGACCATAGGTGAATTTAGGTACTCAAGACATGGGTTGACTCCTTTCTAGGTATACAGATAGAAAGAAGTAAAGAGTTGGTAAGATGGAAACAATGCAAATTCAATTCTTTGGATAGTTTAACATACTTTTGGAAATATTAAGGTTTCTATTGTTTTATCTTCTATTACTTATTGAAGTGTTGCAATGTAACCACCTTGGGAGACATCAAGTGTGAAGGTATAAAACCATGCATAGAGGTCAAAACATGTCTTATTGAGTCATTTATACACTTTTGAAGATTATATTGTATGTTTTTATGCTCATACACTTGGTCAAAGTGTTAAAATGTTTCTTGTTTAACATATAACTCACTTTTAAAACTATTTTATTCATTGCCTAATGCCTAAATGTAAGCATAATTCAATAAAGGTAGGAAAGTGGATCTTTTTACATTACACCACAACCATAAAAGCAAATAATAAATCCATTATCATACAGTTCATAACCATAATAGGGTATTTTAGAAGAATAGACAAGTTTTCTTGATAAAAAAGGGTTTAAGACATTGAGAAGGCAATTCATGTTGCTAGAGAGGTCTCATTTAAAGATTTTTAAAGTTTAAAAATACCTTATAATCATATTTAAGGCCAAATATATATATTTCCCAGGATCAAAACCATGCTCTACAAGATGGCATAGGTTTGATCAAGGCAAAAACCTACCCAAATTCTCCATTAGGTTTGTAAGTCTATAGTCACAATCAAGAAGGGTCATTTTCATGAGGTTGGCTCATAAATAAGGAAAGGTATAAGATAATATTATCTTATGGGATGTTTATCAACCTTATACCCTTCAAATTAGTGTCAATAATTTTGGGATTAGGGGACAAAGCTTTATGAACCATTGCTAACAAGTTAAACCCCTATAAAACCCTATTATCACAATTTTTACCTTGAAATAACATGTATAATATTGGTGAATGCATGAAAATGGTTTAATTTTTTATTTGAGGTTTAATGATCCCTTAAATATAAAAATTGATACAAATTCCTAGTGTTCATGGTTGTACTAGCAAGAAAATCACATTGATCTACTATTTTAGACATGATAGTTAGGGTTTATATAGGATTATGAGGTGTTAATAGAATTAAAATGAGTGAAATAATGTGTAAAACTTTAAATAATCCAAATTTTATATCCTACACCATCTCCAATCAAACATTCAATGCAAAAAAAAATCAATGTGCAGGTATAGAACTGTAGGGTTTGAAGGTGCAAGTTTTGGAGCTGTTTAACATTATTGAGAGGTTTTGGCTTACATAAATGTGTAAATAACATATTATTTTTTCAAAAGTACTCACAACCTTTTAATTTTTATTTAATCCCACACTCATCCCTAAAGTGGTCTTTCTAGTGCTGGTTTAAGCATATAGTCTTAAAATGGGAGAAATACAGTCTTTTAGGTAAGAAAATTTGATGTTTAGAAAGTAATACATTTGAAATAAATATTGATACACTTAGAGATAATTGTATATGTAACTTAATAAAAATAAAACCAATTGGTAGACCCTCCTTGATCAACTTTAATTGAAATTTACATGTAACAGGTTATAAAATCTAGTGGTCTAATGTTCATCAACATGATTCCAAGTGTTAAAGAAAAAAGAATAGGTATGTAAAAAAATATAAGATCTAAAATACATACTTTATATTCTTAACCTAATCCATATAACCTAAAACCTATTCCAAGAATTCAATGGTTGAATATGGTAAGAGAAAAATGTATTCATGCATGCACACGAAGACTGTGTTAAGTCTACAGGCAGAGTTGAAAGTTTTTAGAAAAAATTTGTATGTTTTTCCTTGGATAAAGTTATCCCATGAATTTCATAATAGGTAGGATATTTCAACTTTATATCAAGTTTACAATAGTTTTAAGCCCTAGAATGCTCACCTCCAAGACTATACATAGAAAATGTGGAGAGTATATGCATTTTTGTGTTAAATATAAGGTATAAAAGTTCATGTTAGATGTGAGAGACCCTAGGTAATGTTCCTAATTTTTTTGGATTCCTTGGAATGAAGAGAAAGCATTAAAAATGTAAATAGGGTCAAACCCCCTAAACTACCAAGAAACAATAACCATGGATAGTTTAAGGCTTGAAGTCATTAGGGGAGTCAAGTGGTCTATATAACTACTATCAGACCTCATGTATCATGGATCAAGCAAATATAAGGTGTTTTTCAAGTTAAAACAAGTAATTTAAACCTTTTTTCTCAAATAATCCTCTCAAATTGCATAACACACATGTCTACAAACTCAAGAATACCTTGTTCCTCACATGAGAAGTCAAATGAGTATATGCATGAGATGAAATGACATTAGGGGATGTTGATAAGGTCTATGCACTATACTCAATGAACAATTGTTAATAATACAGAAAAATTGTCTTTTTCCCCTCAAGGATCTTGATGAAGATAAACACCTTTTGTAGTTATATAAATACATAAAAATTCTTTGAAATCACATTTATGATGTTCTAAAACCTCATGGTCACTTATTGGGTCAATAATCTTGGCAAGTGTGGATGAGAAATGCATGAAAATGGTCTAAAATTGCACTTTTCAAGCCTAATTTCATGCTTTTGGATGTGTTTGAAATTATTAACCATTGTAAGAGGATTTTTAGGAATAGATAGATATATAATATCCCTAAAAAATTCATTAAAGTTACTATGAAGGTGATAAGATAGGTTTAAAGTCACTAAACCAGGTCTAAATGAAGATCTTTCCTTGTTTCTATGAAAGAATGAGGTTGTAGACCTTCTCAAGGTCAAAAATGGTAAAAATAAAATTTAAGACACCCATAAAAATATCTAATGGAATCCTTGGAAGATTATACATGTCATGAAAAATCAATTCCAATGGTTATAGGTAGAATGGGAGAGCTTGTTCATAGGCAATTCACTAGTCATGTTGTTAAAGACACTCAATTAAGCATATAGGTTCTATCAACTCTTCAATATTACCACAAGTTGAATAGGATCTTGGAGACTCCTAAGAAGGAATAAATCACCTAAAAAATAAATGCTAAAATAATGGAACATTTAAAAGGTCTCAATATAATTCTCAAGCCTACATGGAGCTTCTATTGCATGAATACTTACAACCCTCTCCAAAATTCTTGTCAAGTAAGTTGTGAAGACTCAATTGAAGGTGATATATAAGTGTATATAGATATGGTATGATAATATTAAATAAATAAATGGAATTTAAAATATTATTGTGATAATATTCAAGAAAAGAATAGACCTTTTATGAGAGATAAGTTTGTCTTTATCACATTCTTTTGGATAAAAAAGACTTTGAAATGAAGTTACAAGTTCTAATGGTAGAGAGCATAATATGAGGAATCCCAAGTCCTAAGTATAATTCTAAAAAATATGGGAGATTCATTACAATATCTAAAGATGTCATATAAAGATGTTAAGGAGGTCATGTATACCATGTTTCAAGGTAAAAAATTTAATGGAACTTTAAGAAGTGGATTTGTAACTCCAAGATAAGAGAGTCAGTTTCAAGAAGAATCATGTCAGATATGATGAAATTATATGCCATACCTTATTGATAACTTAACCAACACTTGGTTTAGTGCATTGAGAATAATATGATAATACTTATTTTCATGCTTTATTATGTAATACTTCTATTTTTTAACTAAAAAAAGGATTGTGGCAGCATTCATGAGATTCCTAGTCTCTTTCCCTCCTATCTCACTCATTCTTCTAAATATTTGGACTTTAATGGATTGTAAAAGGATCCTCTTGGTTGGTATGGTGAATCCCTACTAAAATTAATAATTTTTGTTGATTTTGAAGTAAATACAAAATGTTTTTACCTTATTCATATAACATTTAGTGTGCTCATGTTGAATTGTTGATGAATGATAGTGTTGATGTTTAATCACCTTGTATTTGTCCTCTTCATTCACACCTCTTTGTGAGTATGTTATCTCTTGCATGTCATATGGTTTGTATCAAGTGGTTTTAAAAATATTAAGTGTGGAATAACTTCATTAGTTCCTCATTATAGGCCTCTTGATTGTCCCTCTTAATTAATGTATTAGATACAACCTCCATATTTAAATACATATGCTAGAGAACTATTTTAAGTTGTGTGACTATATTCAATCTTGTCTTAGCTTTGTTATCAACTCATGGTAAATAAGAGGAGACCTGATATTTGGTGCATCACCCCTTTATTCCATTATTTTTAGATTTTTCTTTCTATTTTCCTTACATTTTAGTAGGTGTAGCATCAAGGGAGCCAACCCTCTCTGGAGTTTATCTCTAGTCATAGGACACCCATAGCCTTAGAAAGTTCCCATTGTGTCAATTGAGGATACCAAAAACACCTCCTCAAAGGGTGAAACTCAAAGTGACAATAGGTTTTTTCATGCTTAGTGGGATAAGTACTCAAAATAATTAATATATTGAAGGATTTTTGGTGTTTTCCTTTAAGACATTAGCCTTTAGAAGCACTTATATAAGCACCAATGGTGAATCCAAGTTAATTCAAATGGTTATAACAACATATTATTTCTAACCAATTTCCCTTTGTTTTTTCTTTCACATGAAGTTTCATGGTTGAGTTTGAAGTAGGTTTTAACTTGGATCAAGTTATTGATCCATATAAATCTTATGAATATCCATACTAATCCAATAATTAACCCATTTTCTCCTCATATATATCTAGTTATACATTTAACCAGTCTTACCAAACTTGTCAACCTTCATACCAACCTTTCCAATCATGCCATCATTATTATATAACCCATTTTTCTCCAATTCAACCTTGTCCTAATCTTAGCCTATCCCAAATTTTTAGTGATATTAAGGCCAAGATTGCATCAATTGATCAAGAAGAGAAAAATATTGGAAACTTACTTACTCAAGTTATTGAAACTACTCAACCAAGGGAGTTTCCAATCTTATCACACATTTATTATATACCAATCCAAAATCAAGAGAGGGAAAAAGTTGTAGAATCCAAAAAAAGAAATATTCCAAGTTTATTGATCCCCTCATTCACTCCTAAAGTTGAAATTATTCATAAGGATGAAGGTATACCATTATTTAATAGGAGGATTGCTAAATGGAAATAGGAGAATAAATAAATTTTAGCATAATCCTTTTTTCCTCTTCCCTAATAACCCCTAAATGATTCCATTACTCCCAAGTTTTCAAGTTGGAAAGGTACTTATTTAAACCCCAAGCTGAATCAGGATCATATTCATACTATTCCACCAAATGTGTAATTTGACCTCCCATCTCCATTTTTTAAGGAGGACCTATTATATGGAAGGTAAGTAAAGGGGATCCCTTGATGACTCACTTACCATTTGATAATGAGTATTATATCCCTTATCCACTAGTTATAATTTCTTCTTGCCCTCCCATCATCTTCCTTTGAATTGGAGGACCTATTTTATGGAGAGAAAACGTGGAGGTTTAAGAAGACATGATAGTTGGTCAAGTTTTATCAAGGCATGAAAGAGACTCCAATGACATGTGGTAGTCATACTTTGACATTTGTAAAGAATTTAAAGATCTTGGCAAGCCTGTAGATCATGAGGAGAAAAATGAGGGTGAAACAAATATTATTTTCCTCCCAAATGGAAAAGAGGATGATCATAACAAGTCAGGATAAAAACACTATGATTTCATTGTATATTTTGAGGTCCTTAATATACCTAAATATACTGAAGAGGATGATGAAAAAACAAATCAAAATATACCCATTGACTTATAAAAAGAATTATCTCAATTTGTCATGACTAATTAGGAGAAAACTTTGAATAAGGTATAAATAGCATTATTTTAATTAAATATTCAATCTTGGATAAGGTATGAAATGGGGCTTAACTTACATGATTAGTTCATAGGTAAATAAATGAAGGAGATAGGCATGATTAATAAAGAATAAGATCACAAGTATGCCAACATCTTAAGAGATAAGGAATGCCTCTCACCTCATAAATAATCTTCTAATATAATCCATCCATCAAGTGATAATTTGATTATATAGAGCCAAGGATATCTTAAAATCTTCCATTTTGATCCAAGTGGAGTAGGCCTTTGAGGTTTTAGACATAGTAAGCTAGTTTTGCTTTCTCCAAGTGATTCTAGCACAATGTTTACTTAGTTGTTGCTACTCTTTGTTCACAAAATTACTATTGGCATAGTGTTATGTATTTATTTATGTTGTGTCTTGATTTGTGTTTGTTCTTTATTCTATTGTGTGTGTTTGGAAGGTATCTACAATTGTTTCAACTTGTTATTAAGTTTGCAATCAATTTTAAAGGCCTAAACTAGGTTTGTTACTTAGAATTTAGTGACTCCATATCTTAATAGATTGATAAGTCTAATGATTAAACTATTTAGTAGGCTAAAAAACACCTATGAGTCACCAAAAGTATTAAAATTTTAGGCCAAAATAATAAAACCTCTACTATCCAAAACATGAACATTTCATAAGTCTCCCTTTCTAAATGAGGTCTTTTGAACATAGTTTATCAAAGTCCAAGGTAACTTTGAAAAAATTAAGTTTAGTTTCTAAAAGTCAAGATATAAGTGATGCATAGTGAAAAAAATGAAGTGGTGATCATCCAATAAAGCATAGTGTTATGTAATAGATGATGGATTTAGAAGAAAATTTGGTAATATGGAAACATTGCAATTTCAAGTCTTTAGAGAATTTAAGGTACTTTTGGAAATATTAAGGTTTCTATTGTTTTGTCTTATAATAATTTTTGAAGTGTTGTAATATAACCACCTTAGTATACATCAAGTGTGAAGGTATAAAACATGCATAAAGGTTAAAAAGGGTCTTGTTGAGTGATTTGACACTTGTGAATTTCATATTATATGTCTTTATGCCCATACACTTGGTTAAAGTGTCAAAATTATTTTTTTCAAATGTATAACCCACTTTTTAAAGTGTTTTGTTCACTGTCTAACACCTAAACATAAAAATAATTAAATAAATGTAGGAAGGCTCTTTTTACATTACACCACCACAAGAATAACTCCAATCGCATCTAGTTCATAGCTCTAACAGGGTATTTTGGTAGAATAGACAAGTTTTATTGATAAAAGGGTATAGGACATTGAGAAGGTAGATAAATTTACTAGAGAGGTCTCATTTAAAGGGTTTTAAAGTTTAAAACTATCTTCTAAGACTCTTCAAGGTCAAATCTAGTTTCCCCAAGCTCAAAACCATGCTCTAAAAGATGGTACAAGTCAAAATAAGATAAATACCTACCTAACTTCTCCATCAAGGTTGCAAGTCTATAGGTACAATCAAGAAGGGTCATTTTTATGAGTTTCGTTCATAAATAAGAAAATGCATTAGGTAAAATAATCTTATGGGATGTTTTCCACCTGTATACACTTCAAATCTATGGTAGTAGTTTTAGGATTAAGGGGCAAATATTTATGAACCATTGTTAACAAGTTAAACCCCTCTAAAACCATTATAAAACCCAAGTATCAAGGCTTTTACATTGAAATGGAATGTATAAAAGTGTTTATTTGAGTTCCACTTATCCCTACAATATCAAACTTGATACAAATTCCTAGTGGTCATGGTTGTGCTAGCAAGAAAACCTCATTGATCTGCTATTTTAGACTTGATAGTTAGAGTTTGTATAGGGTTGTGAGATATTTATAGCATGAATATGATTGAAATTAGTATTAAGCTATGTTTCAAACCTCAAATAATCCAAATTATCTCTCCTACACCATCTCCAAGCGAATACTCAATGCAAAAAATAGTCAATGTGTAGGTATAGGTCTAAAGGGTTTGAAGGTGTAATTTTTAGAGCTATTTGACATTGTTGAGAGGTTTTGACTCATGGAAAGGTGTGAATTAGATGGTATTTTTTTCCAAATAATCACACCATTTTCATGTTTTTCCAAGCCCACACTCATCCCCAAGGTGGTATTTCTAGTGTTGGTTTAAGCACACAACCTTCAAATGGGAGAAATAAAGTCTAATAGGTAAGAAGATATTAATGTTTGGAAAGTAATAAAAATGAAGTAAAGTTTGAGACACTTAGAGAATTTTATAATTCACTTAATAAAAATCTAACCAATTGGTAGACCCTCCATGATCAAATTTGATGTAAAGTTATAGGTAGCAGGTAATGAAATCCAATGATCTAGTGTTCCTCAACAAAATTCCAATTGTTTAAGAAACAAAAATAGTTATATAACCAAATATAAGGTATCCATTACATATTTGATATGATTACCCTAATGCATATAAAATCAAACTTGTTCCAAGCATGTAAGGGAAAAATATGGAAATACAATAATTTATTCATGCATGCATAGGTAAATTGTGTCAAGTCTTCAAGTAGAGTTGAAAGTTTCTTGATAAAATATGTCTTTTTTTTCCTTAGGGAAGGTTCTTAAACAAGTCAAATAGAATTAAAATTATCCCAAATAACCTTCAAGGTCATACAAGGTAAGAGAGTTTAAATTTATAACAATATTGCAATAGTTTTTAAGCCTAGAATACCCACCTATAGGACTGTACAAATAAAATGTAGAGAGGAAATGCATTTTTGTTTTGTATATAAGGTTTGAAAGTTCATGATAGATGTGAGAGACCATAGAGAAGGTTAATAAAATGGTTAGATTCCATGGAATTAATATAAATAATAAAAAATATGGCAATTAGGATCAAAACCCCTAAACTACTATCAGGCATCATGGAGAATGGATAAAACCAAGATAATGTGTTTTTCAAGTCAAAACAAGCAATTGAAACCTTTTTGCTCAAACAGTCCTCTCGAATTACACAACACACAAGATTGTAAGCTTAAGAAGACCTTGTTCTTCATGTGACAAATCAAATGAGTATATGTATGGGACCAAATGATATTTAGGGATGTTTATAAGGTCTATTCACTCTAAACTTATGGAATTAGTTGATCAATCAAGGTTCTATACTCTATAAACAATCATTAACGAGATAAAGACCTGAAACTACCTTTTTTGCCCTCAAAGATCTTGATGAAGCTAAACACATTCTAAATTGATCATAATTGACCTAAAATGCCTTTAAATCACCTTTATGATGTTTTTACACATCATGGGCACCTATTGGGTCTAAAGTATTAGCACTTGTGGAGGATAAATGCATGAAAATAGTCTAAAATTGTACTTTTCATGCCTAATTTCATGATTTTGGTTGTGTTTAAACTTATTAACCAATGTAAAAGGATTTTTAGTCCTATAAAAAAGTCTATTTTCCCTCAACCATTTGTTAAAGATACTATCAAGGTGTTAAGATAGGTTTCAAGTAACTAACCCACATCTAAATAAAGACTTGTCCTTATATCTAAATGAGAATGAGGTTGTAGACCTTTTCAAGGTAAAAAATGTCAAAAATAAACTTTAGGACACCCCTAAATCTATCCAATGGCATCCTTTGATGATTATATAGATCATGAATAAATCAATTCCAATGGCTATAGGTAGAATGGAATATCTTTTTCACATGCAGTTCACTAGTCATGCTATTAAAGACACTCAAAAAAGAATATAGGCTCTATCAACTCTTTAATATTACCAAAATTTAAATAATATCTTGGAGATTCTTAAGAATACCTAAAATTCTTTCTACCTTAGTTTTTTAATTGGAACATGGACAAGGTTTTAGTATATTTCTCAAGCCTACATGGAGCCTTTATTATATGAATACTTGCAACCCTCTCCAAAAACATGTCAAGTATGTTGTGAAGACTCAATTCAAGATGATATATAAATTTAGATAGATATAGTATGATATTATTCAAGCAAATAATATACCTTGTATGAGAGATATGCTTATCTTCATCACATTATTTTGGATCAAACAAACATTAACATGAATTTTAAGGTTTTAATGACAAAGAACATATCATGATGAAGTATAAGTCATAATTTTAATTATCACTGATATGGGAGATGTATTTTAATATCCAAATATGTTTTATAAAGATGCCTATGATTTTAAGTATGCCATGTGTCAATTTAGCAACTTGTAACTACCCTTTAATAAGTGGAATTATAACTCCAAGATAAGAGAGTCAGTTTCAAGAAGAATCGAGTTAGCTATTATGAGATTCTATGCCATCCCTTGTTGATAACTTCACAAACTCTTGGCCTAGTGCATTGAGAATAAAATGATAACACTTTTTTGTATTCTTTATTGAGGGATACTTTTGTTTTATAATTGAAAAAAGGATTGTGATAGAATTCATGATATTCTTAGTCTCTTACCCTATTCTCTCATTCATTATTATATATATTTGGTCTTTAATGGATTGTAAAAGGATCCTCCTAGTTGGTATGGTGAAGCCATGATAAACTTGATACTTTTTGCTGATTTTGAAGTAAATGAAAGCTATTTTTACCTTCATCATATCAAATTTAGTATGCTCATAGTGAATTGTTGATGAATGATAGTGTTGATTTTCAATCACATTATATTTTTCCTCTTTATTCTCACCTCTTTGTGAGTATGTTATGGTGTTACTTACAAAACACACCCCTTTATCAGAATAAAAATGGGGACCCTCTTTTTGCTTGAGTCTAATATTATACTTCAAGAAGTCCATTGTGGTTGATTTTATAATTCACATCTAGGTTACATTAATATAAAAAATATGAATGTGCATGAATCTATTAAGTCTTAGTCTATTTTATTTGCTTGTGTTTCAAAACACATTTTACAACTTCCTTTTAGACTATTTTCCCTTGGATTTGTGTAAATTATCTAACTATTGAAGTGTTTTTATGGCTTATTTTCCTAAGTAATTCACTCCATTTCTAATTACTTTTGAGTTAAAATGGCTAAAAGTTTATAATATTTAATTTTTAACTTAGTCACTTTCATATAAATGGATTAAATTTAATTTCAAATCAAGCAAAATGGCTTTGTTTATGCATTGTTTCATTTTATACTTAGTCACTATTTGGATTTTGCCTTAACCATTTATTTTAAATTTTCTTAACCATTGGATTTTAAATAAAAGACTACTGATTGGGATTATTTATGTTTACCTGCAAGTGTTTTAATGCATCCCAATACTACCTAACAACTTTTTATATCTCCTAACAGCCTAGATCCACCCAATAAGTCTTTCATGACTTAGTCAATTTTTTAATTTTTACCTAGGGCCATATGTCACTCTTCTACTTAGTAGGGCTTGGTCAATTTCATAAATTTTTCTCAAAACCATGCACTAATATCCTAGTGGTCATGGGATCATTTAGAAGCACTTCAAATACTTTCAACACTTAACCAATTTCACAAAAGTTTCCTTCAATGATGTGGAACATTTATGCTTCCTCAAAAGACTTAGTCATTTTTATTTTAAGGTTTACTAGTGCCATGTGTCAATCTCATAATGGTACTGATCTAGTTCAAAAGTCTCTTAAATACTTAATTAATTTTCTTAAAGGTTACTCAATGGGGCAATGATGTTAGTGATGTTACATGATGATAGGTCAGTAAGATGATGCCACATGGAATAATCCAACTTTTCCACTATCCCAAAGATGTCCATACCATTAAAATACCTTTATGCTAATGGTTTAGTGAGATGATTACATGTGACATCATCCCACTATTATGCCATCTCAAAGATGTTCATATAGAGCACATAACCTGTAGGTGAGTGGGTGAGGGGGATGATTCCACATGGAATAATCCTACCACCCCACTCTCTTGGATATTTACATGTAGGGCCAATGAATATGTTATATCCTTGGGAAGTGATGAGTGAGATGTCACCACATGGTGAAATCTAGATACTCTATATCCCTATGATGGTCTATACAATAAGATTAGTATGTTAGGATAATAAATGAGTGAGATTGTGATGCATAAAAAAATATTTCTTCACCATGGGATGAAAAGTCACTATGCACTTAAAATTTCAATCAAACAATAGAGTAAGGATAAAAAATATAGTAAGAAATCTATCGAAGTTAAATACACATTGGATACATAACCAATAAATAATGAGCCTAATGTTGATAGCATGTCTACCCATCAAAATTGTCAAAAGGCTCAAGAGAGTGAGAAGGCTACCCAGTGTCAAAGTGGGACCTATATAGTAATTTATTGAAAGAGAGAGGATAATCCATGTGTTAATAGCTTATAAAATTAGAGGACACACTAGGTACATAGCTAACAAAGAACTAACTTAAGTTTGATAGCCTACTACCCATCAAAACTATCAAATACCAAGAATCGATTGTGTGTTTAATTTGAGTTGTAAAATTAATTGTAACATGGTCTCAAATTATAAAGGTGGTTGAGAAGGCATCCTATATCATGAATTAGATAAGAATAATTATCATGGCATGTGAATTAGCATTAATAAAATAACATAAAATATAATTTTAGTCTTAAAGAGGCATGGTCTCAATTATGCAAAGATGTGAGCATCTAGAAATCATGATGCAATCCCAACTACTTGCAATAAAAAATTCAATTAAAGCATAGTTTAATTATGTAAATTATAGGCATGCATTTATTATATCAAAGATATAAATCCTCCCCATCAACTGCATTCTTCCAATCATGTTGATGATTTCTGCAACTACCCCATTAGTGGGTGAATTTAAATTTTAAACTCTTCAAGTCTACCTGCCTATATAAGATCAACTTCTTAGTGTAGTAAGGGATAGTGTTTTTTGGGAAAAAGAGAATTATCCTTAGGATGGTATTTTTCAGGAATAAGAAGAATATTCTTTGGATATTCTTTTTTTGATTAGAGGAGACTATGCTTGACTAGCTCTATTTAGCTTAAAACTTAGAGTAGTGGACTAATCATTTTCATTCAAAATTTTCCTTGCTTTCTAGAATAGTTTTTTGAGTCGAGGTTGTTTTTAATCTAAGTATATAGCTCACTAATCATTTGATGAATCCCAAATGGTCCTTAATATAAATAAATTTAATATCAAATCTTTGTCATGTGATAAAACTAGTCTACACATGCATCTGGTGAACTTATTTTACTCTTTCTCTTTGTTATTTCATTCCATAGGATATTGCATTGTCTTTAGTTAGAGTTATGCTAAGTATAGATCAAATAAGGAGTAGCCTATGAAAATATTCATCTAATCAATAGAACTAGGATGGTCATCATTAGATAGTAGGTTCTTTTTCTCTTTATCCCTTCTCTCTCTTTTTCCCCCTTTATTTTAATCAATTTATTAGTTTACATTGGTTTAGTTTTTGAGTTACAATATAAATCTAACACTTAATTTAATTGCATGATATTTTGTCTATTTTTATTTATGCATTTTTTAATTTATAAGCAATAGACATGTCTCTTTGAATCAATTGTTTATTCATAGTTATATCATTTTACTAGTTTCATAGTCATAATATCTTTATTTTTAATGCATATTGATCTAGTTGAAAGACACACCAAATACCCTTGCTATTCTATGGTTAAAATGAGAATACTGGGCTACCCTATGTATAAAGACCTGGTAACTAAGACCTTGGAGATATTTTTTCACAAAATCTTTTTTTAGGAGAGGAATGGATTAACAACCCTTGCCTAAGTTGGCATGTTAAAAGACCTCACAATATATTAGTTCTAGGAGGGCATGAATAGTGTATTTAAAATTTTTATTTTATATATAATAGCTTATCCTAGTTGTTTTCTATGTTCTAAGGCTAGAGAAATTTTTATCTAAGTCTTCCCATATCCTTAACATGGCTAGATGGATGTAGTTTCCAAGAAAATGTTTAGGATCTATTCACTACCTACCTAAGAAACCTAGTTCATTTTAACCAAAATACATGCATGGTGGGATTATTATAGCACAAAAACACATTCAATCATTCAAGGATGCAATTGTTAGAACTTGTATCTAGCATGAATATGTGGCTTGTTTCTTATTTCCTTATTATTTTGATAAGGATGAATATGATTGGTACATTAGATTGATAGGTGGGTGTATAACCACATGGACTATTTTTAAATGTTTTTTACTAAGCAATTTTAGAGAGCCATTGATCTTACTACACTATACCATAATATTTTTACATCCCACAGGGAACCCAAATCATTTTTGAGTGCTTTCAGCCAATGCTTTCATCAACTATTTATGGGTTTAAAAGACCCTTTCTTATATATTAAAGGAGTATCCATATAAGTCTAAATCATAATGATATTTATCATTAATGTTGTGTTTATTCAAAGGACTCATTTATCTCTCACATCCTTGGCATTGAGTTATCAAGCATCTTGAACCATTGAAGAGTAAGCCATTTCTCATTATCAAAGTATTGATTTTTCCTACCCATTGAGATAATTGAATGTTCATCCATAAAATCCTTTAATATAGTTATTTATGAGTCATCTCACTAACTAATTTGTTCATTATAATGATACATTACATTGGGTGTTAACTCATATGTGATATAAACTAAAATCCCCTATATTGAATGAAGACCATGCTTGTTCCATTAATACATATAATTTTATTAGTTTAGTATGCAATCAATAAGATTTTTTTACTAATTTTAGTAGTCATGTGTCTTTTGATACTTATACTAATTATCTACCATTCCTTTTAGGGAGTTATAAATAGAAAATGCATGGGACAATCCCTAATAAACTTGGTGATGAGTTTGATGTTGAGAAAACATATTTTATATTAAATGACCTAATAGAACATGATCAAATCAATGGTGACATGCCTACTTATGAGGGTAAATCACAACTTCATAGTAGTCAACATGAAGATGAAATCTATGAGTTGGAGATAATGTACCAATAAGATGCATGTTATGCATCTAAAGCATTCTTTTCTTGTGTTTCTCCCTCTCTAATGAAAGACCTATTTCAAGATTGTAAACAAATTGGTGGTAACAATTACTCTCCCAGTCTATCATTAGAGATGAGTGATCTTGAAGAAGAATGCATAGATGAAGTGGGTTATCTAAATGAAACAAATCAATTGGAGGGACTCAAAATGGAAGATCTCCCACTTCTGGACAACCTTGTATTTGAACCAATTTGCATTATATTGAAGTGTATATTCATAGAGGAAGGAAGTACACCAATTAAAATTAAAGTTGAAAATGCACATCTTTAATGTATTACTTGAATACTTTAGCCATGGATGAAAAGGATAGGATATTATTAACATGGGATAAACCATTCTCATGACTCATTTAATTGGGGTATAACACTAATAAGGAAGGTTGAACCAGTGTGCAAAATCTTATTTCAATTCCATATATCATCCATTAATAAAACAAATAGATATGAATATATGGCAATGCATAAACAATCATTCATATGAGCAATAAGTGGAAACATAACACATGAACATAAGATATATGGGAAAAAATTATGGGGAATAAAACAAAATAATGAATAACTTGGAATATAGTCCTATGAGCAATGAATCAAACTTTTAGTGAGGTACCAACTCCATAAGGAACACCCACCCCTCACTAGTCAAGCACCAACTCAATTAGTCCTTTAGCAAGCACCAAATTACAAGTAAGAACAAACCCCATAAGGTAAATTATCACCAAATAAAATACCTTGAATATATGATCACCCTTGGACACCTATTGATCACCCAACTGAATATGGCCACCTTCTTTTTCTATTCTCACTCTTCTATCTCTCTCAAATAGCCTATTAGGCCTTCTCACTCAACTAGCCCTTTTTTTGGTAGAATTAGGTGAAATGACCTTGAAAATCACATATATAACATAGTTGTATATTAATTTAATATTAATTACACCTATTTTATGATATTTAATCCCTTTACCTAGTTTCCAAAACTCTATATCATTCGCTTATATGCTCAATATTCTAACTAGTCAAAGTAGGCCTATTAAACATTTTTTTTATACTTCACTCTTAATCCTACCCATATTGATCAAAAAATAAAATAAACATACTTTTATCACATTTTGAATATATAATTTTTTTTTCATAAGTGGAACAACCATTACATAGGTTGGTCATTATCTTTAAGGGCCAAAACCACCATTAGGCCTAATAGAGACTTAATGTAATTAGGCCTTCTCTAAGCACACGTTTCACTTAGGCCTATTTGGATAAATATGAGACTATAAAAATGGATGAAAAAATTAATGAATTATTAAATTATACCCCTTATAGTCTCACTTTATGTCCCTAACGCCATTTAGATCATTTCATTTCTTGAACCACATAATTAGGTCTTTTTATAGCCAAAAAGTCTGTCTTACAAATCTAAATCATACACTCAACTTTGAAATATAAAAATACTAAAAAAAACACATGGATATAATAAATATGAAATTATTTTCAACATAATTTTCATTATAATTCACCAAATATGGAAAAATACCCCAAATTGATCAGCTTCATATGCTCACTCAAAACAACACATAGACCTTAAGAACCTAGTCAAAGGCCGTTGAATTTTCACACCTTCATGAGAGTTTATAATTAATAAAAATGAGTTAAAATTAACATATGAGACATAAATAACAACTTAATTCTCATTATAATCATAAAATATAATTAAAAATACTTAGGAACAACATTCTCACTCATACAAAGAAAACTGCTTATAGCTCCAAAAACACAATCATGAAGATCAAGATTTAGAACACCTATGTGAATATTTTTATAAACTTAATTTTTTTTTCATGATAATTAATAATAATTATAACATATTTTAATATATATATTTCAATTTTAAATATTAATATTGGTCTTACATACCAATCTCATTTCTTCACCCTACATAGACTTCACTATGTTAGATAGATCGCTTTGAGAAAAAAATATAGAATATTTATGTGCATCAATAAAAATTATTAAAAAAATGGGATATTAGGTATATTTATTTAAAAATTACCTCATTAATTTTTATCCATACCTAATCCTCTTAAACCAATCCCTAATCTCTTTCTCATTGCTGCCTAGTTTTCTCATTGTCTTGCTCATTAGGCCCTTTTAGCGATAAGACAACTTATATGACCAGTTTAAAACATTTATGATATTAAAAATAATTATAAATTATATTAACAAAAACTATAAGTCTCACACATCATCATCCATCCATTTTCATGCTTTGACCTAGTCAACCTTGCCTGCTACATCAAAATTATGAGAAACAAGGGGTTCCTATAGCTTCTACTCACTCTTATGACAATAAAAAACCACTTATATAAACATATAAGAGTAATTTACATGTTAAAAACATAAAAATATGTCAAAAAAAACATTATAATACATAAAAAATAAGATATTTCTTATTGGGTCATTATGAGGGTTTTAGGAGGGTTTTGACTAGTTTTCCTTCTTAGTAATCATTCATAAAGGATTGCCCCTCAAATACAAAACCAATGCCTATAAATTAAATATATGAATATTATTAAAATTCCATGAACTAATAAATATATCATGAAATATTTTCACATGCCAACGAGCATAATAAATTCCTTCTTAAGTCTACAACACCACATTCTATGCACATAAAAAACCTTAACACCAATTTTCATGATTTATCTTTAAGGATATGACCTAAAAATTGGTTAAAATACTTAAAAAAACCTCTCACAAATTTTTAAATTATCTAAAGATATCTGGAACCTTTGGAAATGAACTTGAACCCCTATTAGGCCACATTAGGTTTATTTTCACACTAGGCCTTGAACTACCAGTCATACTTAGACCTTGATCATACCTTGAAACCTATTACATGGATCACAATACCTCATACACATTTAAAATTAAAATATAACATAATAACACACTACAAACCTTCTTCAAACAATTCCCATACTACTCACCTCAACATGCTACCAGGCCTATGCCTTCTCACTAGGTCTCTCAAGTACATGGATTATGAACTCAACCTCAAGAAAAATAAAGATAACTCAAAATGAAATCAATGACACTTTCATGACATCAGTGATAACTTAATGCATACCTAAGAATACATTGTCAATAATATCCCCCTTTGTCATTGATGGTAAGCACTCATTGAAGGCAATCATTCAAATATGCTTCTCTTACTGGAATACATCTCCACCATATAGATCAATATCCCCCTTTGAAATTAATGACAAAACACTACTTGTAATAAAAATTTAATATATATAAATGATATATCATGTCAAAAAACTCCTACCTCATTACATATCTCAGATATCTTCTTCTTGACAAATTGATATAACTCCCCCTTTGACCTCATAACTTATGCACTTCTTTCCTACTTTTGGAGATAACACACCTCCTCATTATATCCCATAAGCACTTTTACTTGATCAATGAATGATAGGAACATGAATCACACCCAAATCCTATCTCAAATGTTCAAAAGTATCCTTTGGAAGAGGCTTATTCAAGATGTCTACAATCTGATCCTTGGTAGACACAAATTCAAGCTTAATACTTTGTTTACTCACATATTCTCTTAATAAATGATACTTGATAAGAATTTTCTTGTTCCTTTAATACATGACAAGTTTATCTAAAACACTTATGGTACTAGTATTATCACAAAAAATAGGACAAGGACCATCAAACTCCACCTTGTAGTCTCTTAAGGTTTGTCTCATCCACATCACCTGAGTACTTCATGAAGCAACTACAATGTATTTAGACTCACAAGTATAAAAAACCATTAATGGTTATTTCTTGCTTATCCATGATACTAGGCACTTACCTAAGAATAAGTCTCCTCCACTAGTGTTCTTATTTTCATCTAGACTCCCATCTTAATCTACATCTGTATAGTCTACTAGGTCAAACTTATTGATCCTTGGGTGCCATAATCCATATTACATAGTTACCTTAAGATAAATAAATATCATCTTGATTAATTGTATATGAATTTACTTAGGATTTGCTTGAAATCTTCCCACAAGACCTACTAATTGCATGATGTCATGTTTAGAGGTAGTATTATACAATAAACTCCCAATCATGGATCTATATTTTGTTTGATTAACCCTTGAGGATTCATTATCCTTGCTTAGCTTGCATCATATAACCATAGGTGTAATTATAACCTTAAAATATTCCATTTCAAACTTATTTAACATCTCTTTTTATATTTGACCTATGAGATGAACATACCTTTTTTAGATTAACTAATTTGAAGAACAATAAAGAAGGATATCCAAGCATAGACATTTCAAATTTTGACTTCATCACCTTGGACTTGTCATGTTATCATTAGTTACATCAAAGATGATAACACCCACATAGACAATATTTATCAATTGATGTTCATTTTTAGTCTTGATATATAAGTTATTATTTGCAACTCCTCTATTGAAACCTTGGTCCAAATGGTACTTGTCTAGTCTAGCATACCAAACTCTAGGGGCTTGTTTCAGACCATAGAGGGACTTATTCAAATTATGGACATATTCCTTGCCATCAGTCAATCAAAAAACCTCAATTTTTTAATCTATACTTATTCTTCTAAGTTCCCATTTAGAAAAGCTGACATAACATCCATTTGGTATATCTTGAAGGCTTTTAAACCTGCATAGGCAATAAAAATTCTAATGGCCTATAACCTTAATACAAGAGTAAATGTTTCCTCAAACTCCACTCTTTATAATTGATCATATCCTTTTCATACAAGTCTATTCTTATTTCTAGTGGCCTCTCCATTCTCATTCAACTTATTCTTGAAAACCCATTTTGCATTAATTTTTTTTATATCTTTAGGCCTAGGTACTAACTTCCAAGTTTTATTATTATAAATTTGATTTAACTATTCATTCGTTTAATCTAACCAAAACTTATCTTAACTTTCTTCTACATAGCTCTTAGGTTCAAATTTTCAAAGTAAGGTAGTGTTTTCTTGATTAGCATCATTCACCATTCTTCTCCTTGTTTGTATACTTTCACTTTTGTTTCCAATGATCTAAGATTCAAGATGATCCTTTTTAATCTACCTATACAGAAATTTTGAGTCCTTTCCTTAATTTATTATTCATCCTCATCTATCTTTACTTCTTATTCATCATTATTTGACTTAGAATATGATTTATTTGTCTCATCAACCTTCACATTTGTGCTCTCCACTATCTTTTGCAACATCTTGTGATAAAATCTATAGGTAGCTCTTACTGATGAATATGCCAAGAAAATACCTTCATTAGACCTTGAGTCAAACTTGCCTAAGTCCTAATCATATCTTTTGATATAGAATTTACTCCCAAAAACCTTAAAATGTTCAACACTTGTAGTCCTACCATTCTATAATTCATATGGAGTCTTATCACCATTGATCCTAATCTGACCTCTATTCAAAGTGTAAATTATAGTAATCATAGATTCTCTCCAATAGAGATCAAATAACTTAGACTCATTCAACATGGTCCTTACCATTTATTGAACATATATGTTCTTTCTTTCAACCACCCAATTCTGTTGAGGTGTTCTATCATCTAAGAACTATCTTCTTATTCCATTGGCCTTAAAAAACTCATCAAACTCATTTGACCAAAAATCTCATACTTTTTCATAACTAAGACACTTTACCTTCACATTCATCTAATTTCCAACCAAATCTTTAAAGGCCTTAAACTTACCTAGAGTTTATGAATTCTCCTTTAAGAATGCTTCCCAAGTTAGTCTTGTGAAGTCATTCATAAGCAACATGAATTAGTTATCATGCTAAATGCTTTGAATCCTTGTAAGACCACTTAAATTAGTATGAATTAGTTATAAAGGTCCATTAGTAGAATAATCTTTAGACTTGAATCTCCTCCTAGTCTACTTACCATGTTGACATGCCTTGCAAAGAACATCTATAGGTTTAGATATTTTGGGATATTCTTCACAAATCCCTTGGAGACGATCTTAAATAGATTTTCAAATTTCATATGACCTAATCTCCTATGCCATAACCAAATTTTAACTACCTTGATCATGAATGACTTCTCTTTTATGATTTCATTTAATACATAAAGATTGTTCTCAGTTCTCTTGGCTTTGGTAATCAACCTTCCATATTTTTCTCTCCTTATCTCACATACTTTATCATGAAAAATTAGGGTGTGCCCTTGAGTGCACATTTGAATTACACTTAAAAATTTGTGTTTAAATCCATCTACATATAAAACATTTTATAGCTTAGTCTTCCCATTGTCTAAGCTCAAAACACCTTTTCCAACTATATTAGTAGATATGTCATCTCTAAACTTTACTGAACCTATGTCATTCTTATTCAAAGTGATGAATTTAATTTTATCTCATGTCATGTGAATTAAAAAACCATTATCTATGTACCATTTCAAGTCTTCATTCTGATTATGAAAATTAGTTTGGGTTATCATAGATTATTCTCCTCTAGATTCCTACTTTTTTTTTAATTTACCCATAGGGTCTACTTTCTTGACCCATTCATGATTCCATATATTATCAACATGACTAGTTTATCCTTATAGATCTTGTCTTACACTCTCTTTTAATTTGTCCTCTTTGGTTGTAGTTATAACATAGGATTCTAATTCTCCATCTATAGTTAATAGGTCTACATCCAAATTTACCATAAGAGAAAAAATAACCAATAAAGGAATACACATACTATGATTATTTAACCTTATTTATCTTTTTATGATCATAGGATGAAACATCACTACCTTTGATATCTTTTGACAGAGCAAAACCCTTCTTATCTTATTGATGATTGACCTCAAAATTGACTACTTCTATATAGGTCTTGATTCTACCAGCTTCATCGCTCTTTGATTGATTAATGTCTTTTGGAAACTAATTCTTCTTGAAATCCTTTTGTTCTTATCTAAAGCCAAGACGTATCATATCATAAAAGGATATTTGACTATCTAAAATATTGTTAAGCTTTCCAGTGCTCTCCTCAAACTTCTAATAATTCCCTATCTTGATTAAATATTTCTCAAATTATGCCTCTATAGTATTTAATTTCATTCTAAGTTAGGCATATTTTTCCATATGATTATTCTATTTTTAAAAACATTCATAAACTATTTCAATGACCGTGGATAGATCCTCATTGTAATCATAGAAAACACTTTCATGATCAAAATCCATACCTCTACTCCAAAGATCTCCCTTACACTATTAGGTCTATACAAGGACCAATATTTGATACCAATTGTTGGAGGTATAACCAATGAGGGGGGTAAGTTAGTGTGAAAACTCTTATTTCGATTCCATATATCATCCATTAATTAAACAAATAGATTTGAAGATATGGCAATGCATAAACAATCATTCATATGAGAAATAAGTGGATATATAACACATAAAAATAAGATCTATATGGGAAACCCTCATAGGAAATAAAATCCACTAATTAATAGCTTGGAATACAGTATTATAATCAATAAATCAAACTTTTAATGAGTCACCAATCCCACAAGGAGCACCCACCCCTGACTAGTCAAGTACCAACTTAACTAGTCCTTTAACAAGCACCAACTTGCAAGGAGGCACCAAACCACTTTGATAACTTAGAACAAACTAAAATACATTGAATATCTTATAAAACTTGTACAATATTTTCTTACTCAACTGAATATGACCACCTTCTTTTTTCTTCTCACTCTTCTATCTCTCTCAAATAGCCTATTAGGGCTTCTCACTCAACTCGCCCTTTACTTAGCATAATTAGGTCAAATGACCTTAATCATCACCTATTTAACATAGTTATATCTTCATTTAATATTTATCACACCTCTATTATGATATTAAATCCATTTATCTATTTTCTAAAACTCTATATCATTCACTCATATGCTCAATATTATAACTAGTCAAATTAGGCCTATTAGACCTTTTATTTATACTTGACTCTTGATCTTACCCATATTGGTCAAAAAATAAACTCACCATAATTGGATCACATTTTTAATATACCAAAAAAATGTTTCATAAGTGTAACAAACATTACATAGGTCGGTCATTACCCTTAAGGGCCAAAACCACCATTAGGCCTAATAGAGACCTAATGCAATTAGGATTTCTCTAAGCACATGTTTCAATTAGGTATCCTTAGATCACTATGAACCTAAAAAAATGGATGAAAAACTTAATAAATGATTCAATTATACCCATTATAATCTCACCTTATGTATCCAACACCATTTATCTCATTTCACTCCTTGAACCACCTAATTAGGTCTACTCGTCATTAAGCCTTCTTATTGCTAGAAAGTCTATCTTGAAAATATGAATTATAAAATTAAATTTGACATATAAAAATAATAAAAAAAAACATGGATATAATATCCATGACCTTATGTTTAACATAATATTAATTATAATTCACCAAATAGGGTGAAAGACCCTAAACTGATCAACTTCATATGCTCACTTAGAACTACACATAAGCCTTAAGAACCCAGTCAAAAGACTTTGAATTTTCACATATTAATGAGATTTTAAAATGAATAAAAATGTTTTAAAATTAAAATATTGTACCTTAGGAACAAAAATCTAATAAAAAATACTTGGGATCAACATTCTCACTCATATATAGAAAATTGTCTGTAGCTCCAAAAACACAGTCATGAAGATCAATATTTAGAACACCTATGTGAATAATTTTATGAAATTAAAATGAGTTTTAATTATAATTATTAATCCTTATAATACATTTTAATATATATATATTTCAAGTTTAAATATTAATATTGGTCTTACAAACTAATCTCACATTTTCACCCTACACAGACTTCATTATGTCAGACAGATCACTTTAAGAACAATTTATAGCATGTTTTTGTGCATAAAAAAAATTATAAACAAAGGGGATATGAGGTATAGGTATTTAAAAATTACCCCATGCATTTTAATCCATCCCTAATCCTCTACAACCAATCCCTAATCTCTTTCTTACTATTGCCTAGTTTTTTCATTGTCTTTCTCATTAGGCCCTTTTAGTGATAGGCCAAATTATATGACAAGTTTAAAACATTTAGGGTATAAAACATAATAAAAAAATATAAGTCTCACACATAATTCTCCATCTATTTTCATGCTTTGACCTGGTCAACCCTGTCTATTGCATCAAAATTTTGAGAAATAAGGGGTTTATTATATCTTCTACTCACTATTATGACAAACCGAAACCACATATAAAAACTTGGAAGATAAATTTAAATTTTAAAAACATAAAAATAGGTCAAAAAAACCATTTTTATCCATAACCAACAAGATTTTTCCTATTAGGTCATTATGAGGGTTTTAATTAGTTTCCCTTCTTAGCAATCATTCATAAAGGATTGCCCCTCAACTCCAAAAAAATGATAGGAAATTCAAGATAATAAAATTAAAAAAATTAAATGAAATAATAATGATCTAATTTAAAGGTTTCACATGCCAAAAATCATAATAAATTCCTTCTCAGGTTTTTAACACCACATTCTATGCACAAAAAAAACTTTAACACCAATTTTCATGCTTTCTCATTTAGGATATGAACTCAAACTTGGTAAAAACACTAAAAAAAACTCTCACACCTATTCAAATTCTATAAAAATATATATCACCTTGGTAAATGAACTTGACCCCTCATTAGGCCACATTAGATTTCTTTACACACTAGGCCTTCAACTGCTAGTCATACTTAGACCTTGATCATACCTTGAAACCTATTGCACTACTAAAAATATCTCATACACATGTAAAATAAAATTATACCATGCTTACACACTACCAAAATTATTCACACAAGTCCTATACTACTCACCTCAACATACTACGAGGCCTATGCCTTCTCACTAGGTCTCTCAAGTATATGGCTTATGAACTCAACATCAAGAATAATAAAGATGACTTAGAATGACATCAATGATAATTTAATGAAATAAATAACAACTTAATTTATATATAAAAACACATTCTTAACATCCTTGGTAATAAATATGAAGGCTAGGATGTTACCATAACATCCATGCCAATCAAAAAACATCCAACAAGTGACTCATCTACTAGCTACCATCAAGAACATGCCACTTTTAGGTTGGATATTCCAATCATTTAGGTAGGTATGAATACCCATCCCTATCCTTAATTAAAATATAATTTATGGGATGAGGTATTTTCTAAACCCTATTACTCATGTTTTTTTAAATCTAGATGCAAACCTAATGCATAATTTTATAGTCTTAATTTGCATAAGTTGCATGAGAATAAAATTGATAAATATTTATGGGATAGTGTTTTCCAATGTAAATTACACCATAGATGCAAGTATATTTTTCCTTTTCCATTATAAAAATCCTAAATAATTAGGTGTATGACTGGTTTAATCATACACTTACTTGAACATTTGATGTGATTACCTATTTTTCCTTCTCTTTTGCTTTCTATTTTTCTTTTCCATCCCTTGTTTATTAGCTTATGTTTTCTTTTGTTTGTTTTCTATTTTCATTTTTGGGTTTATCCTAATTATTTTTGTCCTCAGGTTCCCCTTGTTAATTAAAAAAATGAAGAAATGTTGTAAATATAATAGAGATGAAACTCAATTAACCTAATCAAAAAAATTCTCAAAAACATTGTGTGAACTATTGTTATTACTTTGTTCATTTATTTAATTATAAAGGTGAATGATTTATAATGGAACTTGTTAATTGTATGACAACTATTTTTTAATTTGAATCCATACAATATACTTAAATAAATATCTAAATAAAATTACAATGTTTCTTGAATTCTAATTTATCTTAAGTTATCATGAATATGATCTTTTCCTTCTACTCATGGCTTGGTCCCAAACCCTTTATGGATGAAAATTAAAAATTCCATTTCAAAAAAATTGAGTCAAAAGTGTAAAACCTAAAATACTCCTCAAAATGGTGATCTTGGTAGCCTCCACCATAGGCTTTATGACATGGTTGGTAGTGGAGCAAGGCCTTTGAAAGGGACTAGAGGTATCTTTGTTGAGACTATAAATGCATGGTTGGTAGTAGATCAATGTCCAAGCCACTTCCCACCCAAGTTAAATTTTAAAATTATTTCCTACAATTGTTCTGACCTTATGCAAATATAAATTACTATGTGTGAATGCAAAGTAAAAAAATAAATCACTTGATCACACACTTGGATGGTTTTAGGAAATATTTTGGCTTAGTATTTCACTTGGTCTTATAGATTTTACTGCCTTTGAATTCTAGTTTATTTTGAGTAAATGATTATAGATAATGCTTTTTTCTTGTGAAATCATAGATTCTAGATTATCTAAATACTCAAGAGTATTTCCTAGCAGGAGTCATCATTTGTTATTGCTAGCACAACATTCCCTATTTTAAGACAAAAAATAGGGACCCTTTTTTTAATTTCAAGTTTGATCTTATACTTCAATGAGTCTATTGTGGTTGCTTGTATAATTCACATCTAGGCTACTTTAAGGTAAAAAATTGAATATGCATGAATCTACTACTTCTAAGTCTATTTCATTTACTTGTATTTTCAAAACACATTTTACAACTTTCTTTTAGACTATTTCACCTTGGAAATATGCAAATTATCTAACTATTTTAGAGTTTTTATGGCTTTTTTTCTTGAATAATTCAGTCAATTTATGCTCCCTTTTGAGTCAGAATGGTTAAATGTTTATAAGGTTTACTTTTTAACTTAGTATATTTCATATAATTGGATTAAAATAACTATTGAGTCATGAAAAATGGCTAATTCCATGCATTATTTCATTTTATAATTAGTCATTTTAAAATTTTTGCATTGACCATTTACTTTCAAATTTTTAGCCATTGATTTTAAATGGAATACTACTGATTGAGATTGTTTTTTTTACCTACAGGGGTTTTAATGCATCCTAGTGCCACTTGGTTACTTTATATAGTTCTTGGTGGTCCAAATCTATCCAAGAAGTCTTTTAGGACTTAGTCAATTTTGTACTTTTTGCCTAGGGCCACATGTCACTCTTATGCTTATTAAGACTTGGTCAGTTTCATAAAGTTTACTCGATGACATGCATTAATATCCCAAAAGTCTCAGGCTCATTTATAATTTTTTAAAAGACTTTAGACACTTATCCAATTTAATAAAATATTCTCATAACCATGTGACACATTTTTACATCCTCAAAAGACTCATCCATTTCTCTTCAAAGGTTTCCCAATGCCATGTGTCAATCTCCTAGTAGTCTTGGGCTTGTTCAATTTTTTTAAAGAATTAATTAATTTATTAAAGGTTTACTAGTGGGGAAATGATGTGAGTGATGATTTAGGTTGGTAGGTTGATGGGATGATGCCATATGGCATAATCTTATTGCTCTATTATCTTAAATATGTCCACACCAGTGTAATGCTTCTAGGCTAGTAAGTCAATGAGATGATTCCACATAGAATTATACCACTAATCTTCTATCCTAGAGATGTTTGTATAGAGTGTGAAGCCTACAAGTGAGTGGGTGAGTGGGATGATGCCACATGGAATAATACCATTACCCTATTCTCTGTAAGATTTTCATGTAAACCCAGTAATGATGTAAGATCTTTGGGAAGCAGGTGAGTGATATGTCACTACATGGTGAAATCTTGATGCTCTATAGCTATGTGGAATTCTATTTAAATATATAAGTGTGTTTAGATAGTGGGTGATCAAGATTTTTATTTGTGTAAAAATACCACTTAAACATGGAATGAAAAGTTAACATGCAATTAAAGCTTCAACTAAATAATAGATGAGTGAGGATAATCCATGTGGTGGGAAACCTATCAGAGCTAAAGACATTGGATGCATAGCCAATAAAGCATGAGAGTACATTTGATGGCCCATTTTCTCATCAAAATCATCAAAAGGCTCAAGAGAGTGAGAAGGCTACCCAGTGTCAAAGTGAGACATGAAAAAGTAAACTAGTAATGTAGAGGAGTGAGGATAAGACATTTGGAATGGACCATAAAAGTAAAGGACACACTAGCTGCACAACCAATAAAGAACTGGATTAAATTTGATAGCCCGTTTCCCCATCACAAATATTATAGGCCAAGAATTGACTGCATGTTTAATTTGAGTTATAAAATCAATTACAGTGTGGTATTAGATGGAAAAAGTGGTTGAGAAGGTCACCTAGATCATGAAAGAGATAGGAATAATTATCATGGAATGTTTATTAGCATCAAGTTAAGAACATAAAAGACAATTTTAGTCTTAGAGAAGCATGGTCTCAATTATGCAAAGATGTGGCTATCTAGAAATTGCAATGTAATTCCAACTTCTTTTAGTTGTATAATTCAATTGATGCATAATTTAATTGAATAAATTATAGGCATGCCTTTAGTCTATTAGATATCTAAAGTTTCCCCTCAACTGCATTCTTCCAATCACATTGATGATTGTTACAACTACCCAATTAGTGGGTGATTCAAATTAAATTTGAATTTGTATTTTGAACTCCTCAGGCTTGTATGCCTATATAAGATCAAATTATTAGTGTAATAAAGTCTAGTTTATTTTGGGACAAAGAAAATTATGATTAGGCTAGTCTTTTTAATGAATATGAGGATTATTCTTGGGCTATTCTTTTTAGGATTAGAAGAGACTATTCATGGATGGATCCTCTTAGATTAGAACTTAGAGTAGTGGACCAGTCATTATCTTTTAGGATTTTTCCTTCTTGTTAGAATAGTTTTTTTACTCGAGGTTATTTGGAAGTTGAGTTTATAGCTCATTGAACATTTGATGAATCCCAAATGATCCTTAATAGAAACATCTTTAATTTTAAAGCTTTATCATGTGATAAACTTGGTCTGCACATGTATATAGTGACCTTGTTTTCCTCTTTAGCTCTACTACTTAGTTCCACATACTCTTACACCATCCTTAGTTGGAATCATGCTAAGTCTAGCTCAACTAAGGATTAGTCTATGTAAAGATTCATCTACTCAATAGAACTAGGTTGTCCAACATTATATAGTAGGCTCATTTTCTCTTTATCTTTGCTCTCTCTTTTTCACCTTTTTAATCATTCTGTTAGTTTAGATTGGTTTAGTTTCTAAGTTACAATATGAATCTAACACTTAATTTGATTACATACACTTTTGTATATTATTGTTTATGAATTGTTTAACTTATAAGCAATATATGTGTCTATTTAAATCAAATATTTATTCATAGTTATATCATTTTTTTGGTTCCATAGGCATAATCTCTTTATTTTTAGTGTATATTGATTTGGATAAAATACACACTAAAGACCTTTGATATGGTATGGTCACAACAAGTCAATTGGGTTCTCCTATGTACCAAGACCTAGTAACTGAGACCTTGAGGATATTTGTTCACACAAGTCTTATGTTAGAAGAGGAAGGGATTAACAATCCCTACCTAAGTTGGCATGTAAAAAGACCTCACAATAGGTTATCTCTTGCAGATCATATGGTGTGTATCAAATTGTTTTATAAATGTTAAGTGTGAAATACCTTCATTAGTGCCTCTTGACTGCCCCTCGTAGTTGATGTATCAGCTATAACCTCCATATTGAAATAATTATGCTATATAATAGTTTGAAATTGTGTGACTATAATTAGTCTTGTCTTATATTTGTTATCAACTCATGGTCAATAGGAGGAGACCTATTATTTGGTGCATCACCCCTTTATTCCATTGTTTTCATCTCTCTTTCCCTTTTCCTTTCATTTAAGTAGGTTTAGAATCAATTGAGTTTAATGAAATTACTTAGATGATTCATAATAATAGAATTATATATCATATAATTAAGAGAAGAATAAATAGATCCCCAACAATAATTTCCAAAAGAGAAGAATACTTGAATATTATGATTGAGACACTTTGAAGGGATAACCTAAATAATAATGCAATAAGAATATAGTTCATAATATGATGATAAAATATTAAAAACTACTTATATATACTCTAATTAACCAAGGTTATTCCATAGGATGACCATACTAAGAACATAGCAAAAAGCAATGTGATAATATAAAGGTGTGTAAGCCAGAAGTTGGACACACATATCCCTAGATGCACTATAGGTTAAGGGCATAACATGCCCCTCCCCTTTAAAATAATTTTTTCCTCAATGTCGAATCAAATTAGTATGTTATTTCAATAATGCTTCATCCTCTCATGTTGCATCTTTAGAATGCAGGTTCTTCCATTTGATCAAATACTGCTTAATGGCTCTAGTCCAAAATTTCTTTTTGTGTGTGTGTGTGTGTGTGTGTGTGTAAATTATTGTTGCATAATCTATAATGAATATGCATTATTCATTTAATTTAGGTAAATAAGTATGAGTGGAAACTCTATGTCTAATTACCTTCTCTAGGCAAGATACATGGAATATTGTATGTATGTGAGTGGATGGAGGTAATTCCAGCTTGTAAGCCACACTACCAATTTTTTGCAAGATCTAATAAGGGACATAATACTTAGGTGATGACTTGTTATCCTTATTTTATTTATGTAAAGACCTCTAATTAAATGGATGTAAATTCATAAAGACCCAATCACCTATGAAAAAATGCCACTCACTATATTTTTGATTTGCTTTTTGTTTCATTCTATTTTGTGCCATTGATAAATTCTGTCACAAACTGACTAACACCACCTATTGATGGTGAATGTGTTCCTAAATATATCTAACCTTAGGATGCACTATCAAATATGAAGTGATATGTAGGGGATGATACCCATACAATTCCATAAAGGGAGACACCTTGGACTAAGTGTGAAAAGAAATGTTATACCACCATTTAGTAAATGGTAGCCAATGAACCCATTTATCTTGTTTGTCAAAAATAAAACAACAAAGATACCCTTTTAGACATTTTTTGACTACCTATATTTATCCATCAAATTAAGGATGATAGTATGAGATATGAGCCAAATGGGTGACCAAATAATCAAATAATTTATCCCTAAAATTAATATTAAAAATGGGATCTTAGTCACTTATAATATCTTTGGAGTACTATGCAATTTATGAACTATATTGATAAAATTAGAAGCTACAATACTAGAAATAAATGTCTGTGATAAGTGGAAAAAATGAGAATACTTTATGATTCAATCCAAAATTACCATGATAACAATTTTACCTCATACCATGGTAACCCCATAATCAAATCCATGGAAACCTCCTCCCAACATTGGCTAGGGATGGGTAAAGGATGTAAAAGAATTAGGGTCTTAATGGTTTCACATTTATTTTGTTGACATACCATGAATTTAGACACATATTTATGGACATACCCCTTGATTCCTTCCCAAAATAAATCCTTCTTGATTCTATGATATGTTTTCAAAAATAGAAAATGACTTCCAACTAGAGAAGCATGAATTTACTGAAGAATTTTATGTTTGAGGAGAGAATACCTACAAAGGTATAATCTATATTTATACCATAATGTGTTCCCCTTCCATGTAATTTTTTAGATTCATTAGAACCCTACTGGAGATTTTGAATCAAATCCTTGGTAGCACTATCATTCTCCCATTTATTTATTACTTCCTCTAGCCAATCTACCTACCACATGGTTATGACACATAATAATGCCTCAATTGATTCATCTTGTGGGAGAGAGCACATGACAACACATTATCTTTTCCTTTCATATAAACTATTTCAAAATCATAGCCTAACATTTTAGTCACCCACTTATATTTTTCTTTAGATGATATTAATTACTCTAAAATATATTTGAGGCTATCATGACCAGTCTTTACTTGAAAGTGATGACCTATCAGATAAAGTCTCCATTATTTCACTACATGTATAATAGCCATCACATCTTTATCATAGATTGGTTTGAACCTATTTATTAATTTAGTTAGATAATTTTAAATTCTAGTGGTATACCTTCATGTATCAATACAACCCCCATTCTATATCTTGATGCGTCACTCTCCACAACAAAAGTTTTTAAAAAATTAGGTATGGCCAAAACTAGACTTGTGCACATAACCATATTTAATAATTCAAATGCCTTGATCGTTGAATCGGTCTATTATAAGGAGTTTTTATTCAATAAAGAGGTGAGTGGGGATGCAATTCTACCATAATTTTTGACAAACCTGTGCTAGAAACTAGTTATCCCCATAAATCATCACAAGTTTGTGAGGGTCTTGGAAACCTACCACTCCATCATTGCTTGTATTTTTTAGGATCAAATTTCACTCCTTTATGTGAAACAATATGACCTAAGTACACCTCTTTGATAGGAAAATCACATTTGGAAGCTTTGGCATAAATTTGATGTTGTTCAAGAACTAAAAGTACATGTTTCACATAATTCAAATGGTCTTACCAATTCTTATTGTAGATGAGGATATGATTAAAAACATCAATATAAAATTTCTCAAAATTGGCCAAAAAATAGTATTCATCAAACTCTAAAATTTAGATGGTGCATTTGTTAGGCACGAAAGGCATGACCATAAATTCATAATGGCCTTCATGAGTTTTGAAAGTTGTTTTAGGTATGTCTTCATCAAAGATGCAAATATTATGATACCTAGAGTGAAGGTATAACTTGGTAAAGTAAACATCACCATGTAATCCATATATAAAACGGTCAATTACCAAAATAGGAAACTTATCTTTGATAGTATACTTGTTGAGTTCTCTATAGTCTAGGCACATCCTCCCATTATCATCCTTCTTCTACACCATGACCATTGAGAAGGAATATTCACTTTGACAATGTCAAATGATTCCTACCTCCAACATATCTTGTACCATATTTTAAATTTTAATCTTTTGGGCATATGGATACCTATAGGGTCTAATGTTGAGTGGTGTACTTCCTATAATGAGCCTAATGGCATGATTATATGCATGATTAGGAGGAAGTCCTTTTGGAATGCCATAAAAAACAATAGAATGGTCATCTAACACCCTTTGAAAAATAGGATGTGTAGACTCAGTTGGTTAAACCTATATGGAAAATAAGAATTTCAAAAAGCATGCCATAAATATTTTCACACCTTTTCTAAGAATCTTCATCATTTGATGGGAACTAAATAGTTATGGATATTTAGCTTGTAGTCTACATAATTCAAAGGTCCTATATTTTGAATGGAGCCTTGTGAATAATTCCTAGAAGTTCATCTTAATAGTTCCAAAAGTGATGAGCCATTACACACCCAAAAAAATTTCAACTCCTCCCATTAGAATAGTAAACATAGGGGAATCCAATAATTAGTCTCCCATATCAAACTTAATTCTATTACATTTTATAGAACAGTTGACTACACCACCATCTATAATCATGACCTAAAATTCTAGAGCTAGGTAAATGAAACAATTCAAAAAAGTATCCAAATTATTATTGATGAATTTATGTGTAATACCAGAGTCAATTAACACATTCACATTCTATTTATTTAGGAAACCCATCACCTTAAAAGTTTGAGGAGTACTAATACTTGAAAGTGCACGAAAGTAAATATTAAATTGAGAATATTCATATTCATCCTTAGGTTCTTCCAAACCTACCCTTGAAGCCTCATCATCTTCTTCCTTCTCAATGGCACCTTCAATATAAAACAAATTATTTTCATCAAATAGATGTCATTTTTTACATTTTCTATCACATCCAAAACATAAACCTTTTGCATGATATTATTCAACTTGCTGAGGTGTCAATCTAGTACCCTATGGAAATGATGGTGCTGGGAAGGTGCATTCATGTATAGTAGTGAAAGGTATTCATTTGATCAAATATTTTTCCTTAGGTAGGTGTGCCCTTGGTAGGGATTTAGATACATTAGTAAGATGAAACATGAAAACTTATAATTAGATGATATCTTTAAGGTCACCCAAAAATAGGTCAATTAGATTTTATTTAGTGATTTTTACCACACCTAAGGATAGATTCTAAATTTTTTGAATGTAATCCTTTACCATCCCAGTTTGGTGAAACTTGGATAGTTGGTTGAAGAAGTTTTTTGAGACTTTTTCATGATAGTAAATTTGTAACTCTTCAAAAAATATAGACCAAATAACCAATAGACGCGTATTTTTCTTTTGAGAACACAACTAGAAATACCAAATAAATTGCTCAGGTTTTAGATAGATAGAGGCCATTAACACCTTTTATGAATATGGAGTCTTATGTAGATAAAATGAATATTCAATTTGAGTAATCCATGTGACTCGATAATTACAATAAAACTTGCATAGGTCTATTTTTGGCAACAACTTTAAACCATTGTTGTCATTGTGATTGTTTGGAGGAGAACCAAATTGAAGTGGTGGAGGGTTATTTTGTAATTGTTGAGTTGAAAAGTTTTCCATTACCCATTGATTTATTGAAATTGATCCCAAATTTTATTTAGGTCCCCTCTCATCCCTATGAGGTCCAATTTAAATACATCAAGATCATATTTCTAAACCATGCCCTGAAACTTTGACTTAAGTTGTTGAACTACCTCTAAAATACTTAGATCAATTTTTTTTGACTCTATATCATCTTTGTGAGGAGTTTTAGACAATTATTTCCCTTCTCCATAACCATGAGTGTTATATCCTACCATGCACAAAACCTAGGAAGGTCATGCCCTAAAAAAAATATATCAGTAGATGATATCATTATGATAACCTCACCAAGATGAATCTAATCACTGCAATCATGTACAAAGGTAAAAATTTTTGGCTAAAAAAAGTGTACTGGTAGAATATACCACTATGATCTTCTCATAGAGATAAATCTAATGAATGCTAATTTTCACAAGGTAAAAAAAAATTAAACTTTTTTTACCAAAAAAATATTTTTTCTTTTTTGTAACAAAACATCATGAACAAAAATATGGTGACAAAAAAATTCAATTCCTCCTGGATCGCAAGTTATGTTTTTTCGACCTTCTAGTGCTCAGGATGACAAATCCAAAAAAAAAAATTGTCACAAAAACTTTCCCAAATCAAATCTCTTATACCCCTTTCAATGAAATTACTTAGATGATTCACAACAATATAATTATATATCACAAAATTAAGAGCATAATAAATAGAATCACAACAATAATTTTGAAAAGAGTAGAATGCTATAATATTATGATTAAGCCAATTCAAGGGGGAAACCTACACACTAATGCAATAAGATCATAATTTACAATATGATGATAAAATAATAAGAACATAAAAAAATGCAACAAGATAATATGAAGGTGTGTAAGTCAAAAGTCAACCACACATATCCCTAGATGCACTATAGGTCAAGAGGAAGAAATCTAATATTTGGTTCATCACCCACTTATTCCATTGTTTTTAGCTTTATGTTTCCATTTTCTTTGCATTTGAGTAGGTGTAACATCAAGGGATCCATTTATCTCTATAGGTTCTCTCTAGTCATAGGCCACCCATATCCTTAGAGAACTCTCATTGTGTCAATTAATCAATAAGACCTAAAACACCTCAAATGGTGAAACTCAAAGTGATAACAATGCCCAATAAAAGTATAATTTTTAAAAAAGGTGTCATAGATGTCCACCTACAAGACCTGATGGACCTCACAACCTTGATTTCTACCCCTTACTAATAAGGGGTCACATGCTCATATACCTAACTCATTATGAGTGTATAATTTATAATGGATAAATCACCCAACCTTGTAATCTGATATATATTTTTGTAATTTAACACCTCCTAGTCCCATGCAAATTATTTGTTTGTCTCTTCAATGTTACTAACAATGGGTGCCCAATTTTAAATTAGGTGATATATCCCCTTATCTCAATCTAATTGAGAACTAAGGATCCTTATAATAGAGTTTCATATGGTCAAGATAACTACCCACTCTACTCTTGATAGTCTGATTCCATACTTCAAACTTATGTTGGGTACATCAATGTTGTAAAGTAGTCTACCAAACTAGTAGCCTCACCTTTTTTTGTAGCATCTCTTAGGAACACTACCCTATATATAATAGGTAGTCCCATGATTTGATTCACATTTATGAGAGTGATGGTCCACTCTATTTGGGCATAGGTAAAATGGAAAGTGTTTTATTTACTATCCCATTAGGTGAACATGTTTTAAATTAACTTGATTAATAGGGAAATAATCCCCACCTATGCAATACTAAGTATCCATTCTCTACCTAATGTGTCCAACTCATCGACCATTAACTATTCAAAAATCCTAGGAAACCAATCATGTTCCATTGCCTTGATCCACCAAACTAGGTTAAAATAGACGTAATAACTCTTGTAGCCTCAAAAATTGATCCAAGCTTCCCCTTAGTTTTTCTTGACAAAACTTTAACCTTATGTAAGTGACAGTTATAAAATTTCCATAAAATTAATGGAACCATATATATTTCTAATTTATGGTTATATAACCTCTAAATGATGGTAACATGACCTCCATGGTGTAAATGTTTTCTCTATGGTAGTTTTCACAACTACCACAAGCATAAAAATAATCATTATGGTATAAATGTAACCCCCAATCTAAAAAGATCAATGGTTCCACCAGCTAGCCATGTCCATGCCATAACCCCCTTAACTTGATTTAAAATGCACTAAAACACAAAAAAAAATAACATTTTTATAATATAACCTCCACCCAAGCCTATCCATTCATTCTAATTCAAATCTTACTTTATCTAAATAAAAAATTAATCCAATTTTCCAAATTAAGGGGAAAACACAAAAATGAGTATAACTTACTTATCTCTAACCTAATCATCTTACCACTGGTACATTTTACATTATCTATTAATATTCATAAATTTGGTTAATTTATCATATGAATAATTTAAAACAAATTCAAATCTCAAATTTATCAAACCTTAATTACACAAATGATTTCCATTTTTAGCAAAATTACAAATAAATAGTCTACCCAACTGGCTGTTGTGTTTTGAAATTTTTTTATTTTTGGTAATTTTCCTTTAAAAATTTCATTCCATCATATTTTGAGACACATTTCATATATATAAATAAAACAAAAACATATCAGATTATAATTTAGACACATAAATTAATATTTAAGATAAAATAATGTAGTTATGACCACTCCTTTACACACTTAGCTCTAAACCTATCCTAGGACCTTTTTGAACACTTTCAACTACCTTATGGGTGGAGGAGTCACTATTATAATATTATTAAATACATAAAAATACACATAGTCATCATGTTATTATCTTAAAACATCATTCAAGCCATTATATATTTGTAACAACAATGTTTTTCCCCTTTAAATAATAGAACCCTATTGGACATGAGTGCCCCACTTGGTTTATCCAATCCCCCTCTCTTGTCCTCCTACCAAAAATAATGACTAATTTAAAAATTTAGAAGTTATTGAAATGTTAGCCTATATACCTAATAATCCCCATTCAAAAGAATTTAAAATTTATAACTATGTAAACACATTTTAAACCATTTTTCACATACGAGGCTTCCACACCAAAAAACACTAGTATTCTAATTTCACATTGAGATAAAATTACCTAATTCTATAAATTATAATTATATACAACCATAGTAGACTAGATATAATGTCTAAATACATATCCAAGGTAAAAATTGATGGTTAAGGAGCTTAATCACACTAGTACCACACAAACATCTAACACTTTGCATCAGTCATTCACCCATCACTATAGCATGGGAAATATACATGAACTTTGATCCCTCTTCAAAATATTAGTATGTAGGAATTTCATCATTAGGTGTTGAGGTCATGACCAACTTCAATTCTTGAAACCTATTTCTCCCATTGATTTGCATCGGTATTCACATATAAACGAGTTACGATTTTGAATTAAAAATGGCCAAACAATGGTCTCCACAACTGATCTAAAAATTCCACATGGAACATAAAACATATAGATAAAGGTGAACAAAACCCAAAAATATCAAATCTTTATTATCTATAGGATAGGATGGGCCTCATAAAGGACAATAGTGTTCCTTCTCATATCTATCTTAGGGAACTATTATCTAAGGCTCATTTCAATTACAAATCTAGTTTCAAACTCACTAGACCCAACCAATCTACTAGTTTCGACGTTTGATTCATATTGTAACATTATTTTCTATTTAAGTTATAGTTTTTTTTACCATACTTTAATTATTTAGTAAGTTTATATATTTAACAAGTTTTAAATCATTGAATTTTATTTTTAATCTTGATTTTGTATAGTATTTTATCACTTAGGTTAATCTATATATTATTAGTTTTTCCCAAATTTGATAAAACAACTAACGATTTTACTATT